>JAQPPZ010017231.1:5000000-7500000 GCA_028583015.1 Wollemia nobilis | reverse complement strand
AGAGAGCCATAGCCCACCCCAAAAGCTCCAAGGGTTCCCATAATCGCTTGGTCAACCTAAAATGCCCCAAAGGTATCTATAATCCCTTTGGTCAAACCAAAAGCTCCAAGGGTTCCCATAATCGCTTGGTCAACCTAAAATGCCCCAAAGGTATCTATAATCCCTTTGGTCAAACCAAAAGCTCCAAGGGTTCTCATAATCGCTTGGTCAACCTAAAATGCCCCAAAGGTATCTATAATCCCTTTGGTCAAACCAAAAGCTCCAAGGGTTCCCGCAATCGCTTGGTCAACCTAAAATGCCCCAAAGGTATCTATAATCCCTTTGGTCAAACCAAAAGCTCCAAGGGTTCCCGTAATCGCTTGGTCAACCTAAAATGCCCCAAAGGTATCTATAATCCCTTTGGTCAAACCAAAAGCTCCAAGGGTTCCCATAATCGCTTGGTCAACCTAAAATGCCCCAAAGGTATCTATAATCCCTTTGGTCAAACAAAAAATGCCCCAAAGGTATCTATAATCCCTTTGGTCAAACCAAAAGCTCCAAGGGTTCTCCAATAACGCTTGGTCAACCTAAAATGCCCCAAAGGTATCTATAATCCCTTTGGTCAAACCAAAAGCTCCAAGGGTTCCCATAATCGCTTGGTCAACCTAAAATGCCCCAAAGGTATCTATAATCCCTTTGGTCAAACCAAAAGCTCCAAGGGTTCCCTAATCGCTTGGTCAACCTAAAACCCCAAAGGTATCTATAATCCCTTTGGTCAAACCAAAAGCTCCAAGGGTTCCCATAATGCTTGGTCAACCTAAAATGCCCCAAAGGTATCTATAATCTCTTTGGTCAAACCAAAAGCTCCAAGGGTTCCCATAATCGCTTGGTCAACCTAAAATGCCCAAAGGTATCTATAATTCCTTTGGTCAAACCAAAAGTCTCAAAGGGTTCAAACCTCAATGTCAGCTTGGTCAACCTAAAATGCCCCAAAGGTATCTATAATCCCTTTGGTCAAACCAAAATCTCCAAGGGTTCTCACCACCGCTTGGTCACCCAAAATGCCCCAAAGGTATCTATAATCCCTTTGGTCAAGCCAAAAGCTCCAAGGGTTCCCACAATCGCTTGGTCAAAAATGAATATTCAAAAAACAACAGATAATCAAAAATAACAAAAAAATTGCATCTCACTTTCATGCATAATCTTAAAAATCAAAACACAAAAAGAACTGCATTAGGCATCGCATACATACATTGCATATTTGTTGGTCATACATGTCAAATGCACCATAGACTGTAATTACTCGGCAATGCCATCATTTTCCACATTTATCCATTTTGTAAATGATCCAACAAGAATAACGCCATTCACATTTTTGCCATATCATAGTCAGTTGTCTTTTAATGTCTTTAGGGTTTTCGTCATTCAGTTGTCTTTAGATTTCTAGCCAAATGTTGTACAAAGTCAGACCGATTTTTACAAGGTAGAGTTTTACTTGGATCACGCCTTGTTACATAGCATCCCAACACAAGCTTAAAACACATAAAAATTCCCAAGTTGTGTGAACGAAAGATGAAACCTACATAGCGGACTAGGTTACCATAAGTGAAATGGTTATCTTGCTCATCCCCCTGTGCGAATGACCCCAAGAATGCTGAGAGTTGGCAAAAGGACAAGCATCTTCCCTACCCAATTCCCCAAAATAAATAGTGGTTTTTACCACTATCAGAAATCCCAAATTCTCAAAAAGTTGCAAACATCAAAAAATTACAAAAGTCAAAGTACAAACTCCAAAGTTTGACATCAAAACCCTCAAAGTGCACACATCAAAAAGCACAAGAAATAGTGATCCCCATCACTCAAAATTCAAATCCCTTGCTCAAAAACAAAAGAAAAATAAACAGTGATTTTTATCACTATATATGAGAGCAAGTATCCCAATAAAATTGAAGAAAAGAAGGGAGTCGAACTTGAATCCCTGGAACTCTCAGCATTCGAAAGGTCATGAGGTGATCCTCAGTCCCGGTTTGGTGGATAGCCTACTGGCACTGGTGGCAAACCTCCCGCATGATGATATATCTATCACATTAGCTATTGGGCATATGTACAGATCAATGTTTGCATGTGGATGAGCTAGCTTATGGTATCCTAGATTGCCCTGTAGATTAATCTTACTAAATGCAACAAAGGAGTTAGTGGAGCTAATTAGGTGATCCTCAGTACAGGTTTGGTGGACAGCCTACCTGGCACTAGTGGTATCCTTATGAATACCACATCAACGAACTCAATCGCACACACAGGGATGTGAAATAACTTGGTCAAACTCAAGTCTAAATTCGTACCTTGTTCGAAAGTCTTGTAAGATAATGTACAGTCTTGACTATTTAGTTAAAGCATCTGAGTCTCAAAAAAACCTTAACTACATTCTAAAACAATTGTTGTACATTTCATTACTTACATCACCATCAAAAAATACAAAACAAAAATTACAAATGCAAAGTTATTTCATAAAGCAATCACATAGTACAAAAAGCCAATAAATCTTGTACAGTCTATGGTGCCACCACCTGTATACCAACAAATCATTCCATCCATTCCATATGCATACATCTATATCATATAGTTAAAATCATCCATAGTCATAATAGCATATGCATACATCAACATAAATAAATGTGCATAAAGAACAATAAACCATGACAAGTATATAATCAAACCAAAAAATGAGTCATGTATATATATCAAGTCAAAATGCCCTCAGGCTACAATAAGAAGGTCCTCTGACCTCACAAAAAAACCAAAAACTCAAAATCCCCAAAGCCTAGGGAGTCGGCCACCATGATCATGTAGGATCGGTGCGACTGGAACTACCCCTAGTAGTATGGGTCCTATGGGACCTCTCAGGGTGGCTGCTGCCAACCCTCGCACCCTGCCCACCAACACTACCCTCACCTAGCCACCTACGATGAGATGATGCAGATTGCTCAGTCTCACTACCTCTCGTACGACGTGATGACCCACCTCCATCAAGCATAGGCAACTATCCATCGAGATGGACAACCTCTATCTCTAACTCTACTCGGTATCGACCCCACTCCATATCTCATCGGTGATACACAACCAATGCACTATCTCACTGTGCCAATTGAGCCCGTAGGAGATCCCTCTCCTGCAAAGCATCTCTATGCTCCTCCTCCCATCTCCGTAGGAGACCCTCCAATCATGCTATCTCAGCATGAAACCCAACCTCCACATCCCCTGAGATAGCCTAAGGCATGGGCACCTCCGGGATGACCTGCTGCTCCAGCACCCACTACTCTAGGACATCCTATACATTCGGCTACTTCTAAAACCCCTAAATCATCTCCATCACCAGTGAAGTCATCAACCTCCACCATGTCTACATCATCAAGTGGAGCCCCCAACCCTCCATCGGTGCCTCTGCACCCCCACCTCCTATGGCTATAGTATCCATGCCTCCTAGAGGCCCCTCACTCCACCATCACCGCATAATCCACCATCGGTCATACTCTGCAGTCACCCCGACATCATCCACATCGGGTACATCAATAACTGCATCAGACTCCTCACCCAACGGCTCAATGATAGGCCAGACTAGAGTCCTCTCATCACCATGATGTCGATAGATCAAGGGATCACCAGGAAATCCCTGGCGCACCCCAAACTACCACGTCACCTAGACATATGGGAAGTACTCCTACTCTGTCCCATGCCACCCAATCAACCATCTACCCCTACGCACACATCGGAGCCACTCTCCAGCCTCAGGCCAGGCTGGACAGTCCCGGTATGGCCACCAAAACACCTACCCTGGCACTAGATGAGAGAAGGCATCAGTATAGTGACCTACGTCACCTGCCCACCATCGACTCTATCCATGCTCCTCTGACCTCCACCATAAATTGGCATATCCAATCTCTCGATCCACCATCTCACCTCGGGTGGTCCAAGGCAAACCCTACGGCCGCTCCATAGCTATGTGCTGCCACCCCCAACACTACAAGAGATAGCTGCACCCGATCCCCTTCCACTTTCGACAGCGGACCTCGTACAACTCATCGTACAACTACACCAATAATGTCTGACCCCATCTCATAATAAGTGGAGCTGATGTAGGACACTCCACCAATGTGAAAACCAACTCAAGCAGGTTCCAAGGGAACCTCACACCTGAGGAGTCAAGAAGTAGCATATTGGAGATGAGGGTCATGATCAAAGCATGCCTCACCCCTAATACGCCCTTCTCCAGCCACCACCGCACCAGAATACCACCTATCTGGTAGTCAGCCTCTGCCCTCTCCACAACCCTCTCCACCCCCCTCTCCACCACCGAACCAAAACACCATGTCAATACCACTATCCACTGGTCACGGTGGGTCATCCAGATAGGCAGTCCATCTATCAAAATCCGTAGAATCTGATACACATCCTCTAGAGTAATAGTCATCTCCCCTGTTGGGAGATGAAAAGTGTTGGTGTGGGGATCCCACATATTGATCAGGGTAGTCAAATATGCCCGATCCCCCACCATAGGCTCTAGACGCGTCACCTGCTTGAGCCCAAGGGCATCAAGCCACTCCCAATCCACAACTGTCAAGGCATCCCGAGCATCAGAGAAAATAGTCGGCTGGCGGTACCGACTCTTCACAACCTGAAAAACAATAAAAAGCAAAAAATATTAAGTACATACTTAATATAAACAAAAACATTAAAATAAAACTGTACAGTAGAAGTATAGATACAATTTACAATTGTACAACAAAAGTACAACATGAGAAGTAAAAATAAAATAAAAAAGTACGATCATTAAAATAAAATATACAAAAAAAAAATAAAAAAAAATAAAAAAAAAAAAAATTAATACCATATTAGGGTTTCAACCTTAAGGAAAAAAAAAAAAATCATACTAAGGTTTCAACCTTAATGGAACAAAAAAAAAAAAAAAAAAAATGTGAACAAAAAAAAAAAAAAAAAAATAATATTAGGGTTTCAACCTTAATATTAACGAAAACAAAACAAAAAAAAATAATATATTAGGGTTACAACCTTAATATGGCAAAAAAAAACAAAATAAAGCGAATAAACATTTATATATGTGTTTTTAACTTCATATAAAAACAAACAAATAACAGGTAGGGAGAAGGAACATCATACCGGTCTCGCCTCGGCTCCTCCACTCGAATATCTGGTTCTCGCACTCATGATGTCCATGAAATTTTGGTAGTGCTCCGCTACGCACACTCGCACTCCTCCTCCTCACTGCTCCAAATCGCCAAGAAAAAAATGTTGCAAATGAGCCCAAAACCTAGTTTTGGTCCTTATATAGGTTGTTAGGCCTGTAATCGTTCCACCCTAGGATGAGCGCTCTAGTTAGCGCTCATCCCACCCTAGGACGATTACAAAATTGGTATTCATCCCACCCTGGGACGATTACAGAGCAAGAAATAAAGCAACAAAATTTGCATCCAAAAAATGCACCAAAAATAATAATAAATCTGCCGAACAAAGGTGCCTTTGCACCTGACATTCATGGCATGAAAAACTGTCATCGGGGTCACAAATACTCACTATCCTACTCCCTAAGAAGGCTAGCATAGCCGGACCGCTCCATGGGAAGGAGGATTTTTGATAATTTCTACCCCAATAGGCATCACAAAAAGGGTCAAAACCCACCAAAAATAGGTCCGATTGTTGGAAAACTGCAATAAGCGTTCAACGAAAACAACTGAAGGCACCCTTACAAATGTCATCTTGGGTCAAGTGACTCATCGCTTTTCTCATTTTTGGTCATTCCCTCATCGATTCGTCGCTTGAGGGGGTAGTCACACTTAGTCACCAATCAACAAATACACACCCAATCAAGGAAATGGCATGCATTCAAAGAATCATTGACAAAGACAATCACGCTCCTGCTTGGGGCAGCAAACAAGCAATAATCATAAGCTAAACAAACACTTGGCATTCTGGAAGCATGAAGAAAAGGTTCCTCAGACAAAAGGTTGCGCCCTTTGCCTATTCATGACTGAACAATGTCCAAGATCAAGTACACCTCATCGAAAAAGGTTACACTTGAGTTAAGCTCCTTAGCTCGTCAGAAGCAAGGATTCAAGAATGCGTGCCCTTTCCATACTTGGGGCATCAAAATTTGGTTAGGTTACTGAGAAACCCTAATCATTAAGTGCTTTGGTCATCTATTTTTTCTCACAACTGTGCCACACACAATGCATCCCAAAAAGGGGCATCTATAGACACCAAAACAACACCAATCCGATTATGTGACTACAAGCACTGACCGAATTGGCATACATACCCCCTAGGGCAGCCTCCAGAGGTTAAACAGTGGTCCTAACCACTCCCAAATCAGTTTTGGAAGGTCAGAGGTCAATTTGGCACCTTTTAAGCACTTTGCTCCCTATTCGTCCCACCCCGGGATGATTAGAATCCTATTCGCCCCACCCCAGGATGATTAGCAGCAATCGCTCCAGGGTGGGACGATTAGCAGGTTTGACTGGAAAAAGTCAAGCCTTGACAAATGGCAGCCCAGATCCACCACCCAACTTCGCCTTCAAGGCATGCAATTGCGAGGAACGGTTTCAAATCTGAGAGAGAGACTTCAGTCAAGCATGCCCTGATCATGGAGGCTCTAAATCAGGGAGGAATCTTCTCTCCCCCAAAAAGGCATGGTGAGCCAAGTGGCGCCCTCGCATGCACATTCAAAGGAGACCCTTAGGTCTATAAAATGGTGAGCCTCCTCACCCCAAAAGGAGAATAGAGCTGGAGCATTTGGAGCAACGGAGTGCTACCAAATTATACCCCCATTCCTCTTTGTGCTTCCTACATCCCTAATTTCTCTTTTGGAAGAGAGGTTATCGGGTGAACACTAGGAATGCAATCTAGACCCAAAACCCAAGCAATCAGCCACAATCCCACCCCAAACTCGTCGACACAACCCCCTAGGAGGTTTTGGACCCATCCCACTTGGATTGGTGTCAAAACTAGGCCCCAAACGGTGGGCGTCCCGCCCTCGGGCGCCCCCAAACTATTGTAGTCCTAATCGCCCCACCCCGAAGCGATTAGAAATATGTGCATGATTTCTTTACTATTATTTTTGCATTATGTTATATCTGATGTACTTATGCTGTTGTCCAAGTTTCATTGCTTTCTGACATGATTTGACCTTGTTTTTATCATTTTATGCGTTTACTAACCTACAGGGAGCGCCTTCGGATATAGGATAACCTGGGAAGAATCTGCCAAATCTGACCTTCTGGGTCATCTCAAAATGCCCTTTTTAGTCTAACCCCAAGTTTGCAGGAGTTTTGGAGGCCTCTGGATAGGACATTTGCAAGGTCACTTTTGCACGTTTTGTGATAGTCCCCAACGTCCCACCCCGGAGCGATTAGAAATATGTGCATGATTTCCTTACTGTTATTTTTGCAATGTGTCCCTGATGATGTCTTAATTCATCTATCAAATTTTGAATTCATTCTGACCTGATTTGATCATAGTTTCATTATTTTATGTATTAACTAGCTCGTAGGGCGCCCCTTTCGCATACAGGAAAATTTGGGTAGGATAGGCATATTTCGAGCATCTGGGTAGTCTTAAAATCACATATAATTCCTAACCCATGAGTTTCAGGTGATTTGGATAAGCGTAGGTGGGACATTGGAGTGCTCACCTTGGAGAGGCCCTCGATAGGCAAACGCGCATAACGGGGCCGTCCGACGCCGCTTCGATGCAAAATCAGGTGATACCAATCCTAGAAGTTGTCCTTTACATCTATATATCATTCTATAATCCATTTATCAGTCTCATCACTGATATCCCACAAGCGCCCACTGGAGGCCTTGGGGATTGCATGCCTTTTTGGATACGCATATGCTATTAATGATTTGTTGTCTCTCTGTGCATAGGATCTCACTGCTAGGAATACTAGAGGGGCAGAAAGGAACGATGAACACATGGACACAAGCGGCGGCAACTTTTGGCCCACCCACTTCGAATGTGGGCACGCGGAAGACCCTAGAAGCGTACCGTTGTTCTTTCGGGCATCCATTGATGTAACAAATTGTATCAAATGTTCTGAGCCCTAGAGGGGGGATGTATTGTAATCGGATTAAAAGCAATATCAATAAAAGAGGCCCCACTTTCATTTTGCTCACATCTTGTTTATACATCATTCCCTTCATGCATTGCTCTTCACATTCGTAGGACTTAGCATCTGTATCTACTTTTGTTTGCATCATATCGGTACGCTATCTTTATATGTTGCTTTAAATTGGATAAATGTTGACCCATGAATCAACTACTACATAAGAGGGTCCCATTCAACTGGGATGAGGACTGTCAAGCAAACTTTGTTGAAATAAAGCAATACCTGGCGATGCCACCAGTGCTAGCTCCACCAAGGCTAGAGGTGCCTTTTCTACTATATATATCGACAACTAAATTTGCACTGGGCACCATGTTAGCCCAATGCAAGGCAAAGAATAGGCCATATATTATATTAGTCGAACCTTGGTGAGCTATGAGCTTTGGTATGTATATGTGGACAAATTATGTTTAGCAGTAGTGTTCGCTACAAAGAAATTGTGACACTATATGTTAAGTCCTATGACATATGTGATATCCAAACAAAATCCTTTATAGTACATGATGAGTAAGACATATCATAATACGTGTACTGTGAAGTGGATCATGCTACTGATCGAATTTACTCTAGAATTCATAAGCCAGAAGTCCATTAAAGGACAGGTCATAGCAGATCAATTAGTTGAGGCACCACTATCAAACAGTAGACCTCTAACCATAAAGCTTCTAGACGATGCAATCTTCATCATATCCAAAGCTCCCAAACTTGAAGAACCAAAGAAAAATTTTGATATGACTTTGTTCTTCGATGGTTCTAAGTGCGAGAAAGGGGGTGGTGTAGGAATAGTGCTTTTCACACCACAAGGAGCTCCTATGCCTTTGTCATTTAAACTGGACTTTCCATGCACCAACAATAATGCTGAGTACAAAACCTTACTGCTGGACCTCCACACAACTATCACCATGAATATTAAAAGATTAAACATCTTTGGTGACTCCTTGCTCATAGTAAATCACGTTAAGGGACTCTTCCAGTGTCAAAGTACTGTATTGAAAGCTTACAAGGATCTTGTTGCAATATATCTAGCTAAATTGGAATGGTACTACATCGAGGCAATCCCTTGATCATCAAATAGGTTCACAGACACCATGGATTATTTGGGATCCTTAATACCTTAGAATCTGTCTGCTTATTTCACTACTATTCATGTTAAAACACTTTCACACCCGGCTGCGTAACTTGAAGCATTTTATAATAGAATGTCAGTGAACATGATCAGCATAGAACCAAAAGTTGAATGGTTCTATAGAGTTGAAGACTTTCTGAAGAAGGAACCCTGGGGGTCATTAACCTCTCAGAGTCTAATGGGGAGTGGCACCACCATTGACCATAAAGTTGTTTCCCAGTCTGTATTTGCAAAAGTAAATACGTAGGGGGAGCAAGTCATCTTAGCAGTCAAAGCTAAGGCTTATCAAAACTGGAGAGGCTTATCAAAACTGGATGTCACAAATCCATGACTTCCTAAAGCTTGGTGTAATCCTAGAGGGATTACCGTGTGTCATGAAATGCACATTTAAATAGAAAGCAGCTAAATATGTCTTAATAGGAGATATTTTGTACTGAAGAGGCTATGATGGAGTTCTCCTTCGTTGGTTAGATCCCCAAGAGGCATCATGGGAAATTTCATAGGCTCATGATGGCACGTGCAATAGCAATTTCAGCGACATGGCCATCGTCAAGCGCATCCTTTGAATGGGCTATTATTGGACCACTATGGATAAGGAGTGCAATGTGTATGTCAAGAAATACATAAAATGTCAGCATCATGCTAATGTTATGCACTTGCCATCACAAGCATTACAATCCATCCAAGCGGCTTGGTCATTTTCTCATTGGGGATTATATCTTATAGGCAAGATCTCTCATCCATTGTTGAGCCAACATACATTTATAATCATGGCTATTGAGTATTTTACAAAGTGGGTGGAAGTAATACCATTAACAACAACAACTGGAGCTCGTATAGCAGAGTTTATACTGGAGCACATCATAAGTCATTTTGGGATTCCATCCAAAATAATATCAAATAATGGAATGTCTTTCAAGAACAAAACTGTGAGAGCTTTGACATCTAAATATAGAATCAAACACAGTTTTGTGACTCCATACTATCCACAAGCAAACGGGTAGGCTAAAGCTTCAAATAAGATAGTGGTGACCATCTTGAAAAATATGGTCCAAGAAAACCACAAAGACTGGCATATCCAGTTGCCCCTTGCATTATGGGCTTATAGGACTAGTATTTGTATGCCCACTAGGGCAATGCTATTCTCACTAGTATATGGTGCTGGGGCCATTATGCCCTTGGAATTAGAAATTTCAACATTGCACATCGCATTGAAAGAGTTCATCGATGACAACATGTGACAAGCTTGACTGGATCAACTGATGCTGCTTGATGAACATCACATGAATGCCCTGGAGCATCTCCACATTTATCAAGAGTAACTAAAATGAGCTTACAATATCAAAATCCACCATAGAGACTTTGAAGTTGGGGATCTTGTCTTGAAGAGAACCAAAAAAACTCTAATTTACCGCCAGATATGCAAGACAAATTTGCGGCTAATTGGCTAGGACCCTATATCATATCTCAAAAATATTGGTCTGGGTACCTATCTCCTAAAATCGCTAGGAGGTGTTGAAGAGCCTAAAACTCTCAACATCATCCATATTAAGGCATTTTATGCTTGAAGAGCATAGTAAAAGGCTCAGAGGGTTCCTTCTAACTGCTCGGTCATCCTAAAAGGCTCCAAACACTCTCATAAGTAGTTTGGTCAATAAAAACACTCCAAAGGTGTCTATAATCCCTTTGGTCAAACCTCAAAAAGCTTTGAGGGTTTGCTTAAAACCACTCGATCATCCTAAAAGGCTCCAAGGGTTTCTAAAACCACTTGGTTGTGTCAGTTAAAGGACTCAAGGGTTTGCTTATAACCGCTCGATCATCCTAAAAGGCTCCAAGCTCATCTGTGAGTAGTTTGGTCAATCAAAAGGCACCAAGAGTTTATGAAAAATTGCTTGGTCAACCCAAAAGCTCCAAGGATTCTTAAAATATCACTTGGTCATCCCAAAAGTCCCAAAGGTTCTCATAAACCCTTTTGTCAAACCCAAAAGGCTCTGAGGTTTTGCTTCAAACCGCTCGATCATCCTAAAAAGCTCCAAGGATTTTGTTGAAAAATCACTTGGTCAATATAAAGGCTCCAACGATATTTCCTCACCGATTGGTCACTCCTAAAGGCTACAGAGGCATGTACTTGTTTAGTCAGATATGAGGCTAAAAACTCATAAAAATTATAAAATCAATAAAATTAAAAAAAAATGGGTAAAGCATAAAATCCAAAAACATTTGCATTCGCATTTGAATTTTGCATGTTCATTTTGCATTCACTCATGCATCCACTGCATTATTGCATTGCATATAGGCATTCATAATCCAATTGCATTCCTTAATAGGAGGAATTATGTTTTTCAGTATAACAAACGACACCACATTTGTGTCTAAATCATGCATCTATGCATTTATCATAAATCCATCATTCATGTGAGTAATTATGTTTTTCAACACAACCTATTTTGTTGCTATGGAGATATACTAGGGTTTTTAGGTCATTCAACCATACCTAGAGGTCTTATCAAGAGTTGGTAGAAATCTTGCTTTGATTTTGTAGCTAAGGTTTAGTTAGTATAGCCCTTAGCATATCAAAAGCCTATCACTAATCAAAAAATTAAACAATCCTAACAAGGACTAGGGGAATATGAAAGTCGTGAAGCAGGACCAGGTATCCTAAGGTGAAAAGAGTTATTCTTGCTTATCTCTCTATGCAAACATGTTGGCAGTTGGCAAAAGGATAGGTTAGTTCCCTATTCATAATCCCTTTCTTACGATAAAATGAGAAATATCCCATAGTGATATCCCACATCAATCCTCAATATTGATACCCTAGATCGATATCATAGATCAACTTCCCAGATTGATATCTCACATTGATATCATAAGATCAATATCCATAATTGATATACCAGAAATAGTTTTCCCAAGTAAATCCCCCAAAGGAAGGTTTCTGAAGAATATTATCAAATGTAAATTCTAAAAAGTGAAGATCAAATGAAGATCATAAAACACGCTCAAATCAAGTTCAAAGTGAGGATCGAACGAAGATCATAAATCAAAAGTTTGAGTGGAGATCAAAAATCTAGTTCGAAGAGAGATCAAATGAAGATCCAGAAACATTTCAGAATGAATATGGAATCGACTCCCTTGCTTCACTACATATGAGCAAGTATCCCAAAAATTGAAGGATAGAAAGGAATGGGCCTAAATCCCTAGAATTGTTGGCACTAATGTACCTTACGCATGATGATATGTATGATACACTTGAATTTCACTTGTGGGTAGACCAATATTTAAATGTGGAAGAGCTAGCTTTAGGTGTCCTGCATTACCTAGTGGCTTAGTCCAACTAAAATATAAACTTGGGATTGGATAAGACATTTGTGGTGTCCCTATCTTAGCAATGGTCTGAAAGAATCCCGCTTGACATCGAGGAATGCTCGTGTCTTATCTTAAAATAATCATATGCACACACTAGGGAAATGAATAGTTAGGGCATATCCTAGCCTTGCACTTTAGAAGTCTAGTGTGGTTAGTATGCAACTTTTGATAAGTCTACTAGGGTGTTTGAGTCTCATGGAAAACCTCAAAAATATTTCTCATAGCAACAAACTATCAAATATAGCAAACCATATAAAATCATTAATCTGTAAAGTATCGAGTCCATGATACATCATTACATAAAGCACAATCAAGATATAGGATAGATATCGGATGGATATTAAAAATAATATAGATGACCACTGACTATATCATGCATATTTTTCAAATTTGCAAAGAAAAATAGAATGACACATTATATCATTCGTATCATACAATTGCATACCATTGCATTTCATATATGGGTGATTAATTGATAAAATTCTTATCTTGAGGATTTTCAATTACATTCATGATTTTTATACATTCTGTGGTGTCGCCCATTAGATTGATAAACATAATTGCATTCATTCCTTATGTTTTAAGTGATTAAAGCATACAGGTTCATTTACATTAGATTACCATCATGTAAATAATACATTACATATATCGCACATCTAAGCATCTAGATCACTGCATATCATCATCATCATAAATTAAATAGCTATCTAGTGCATGTCATCCATACATCACATCATATAGCATAAAATTAACATAAGCATTGCATCCATGTGCATCACATAAACATAAAATTAAAAATACACAAGTACACATAATGAGTCATAAATGATCAATCTCATATATATATGTGTCCAATAGAGTACATCAGGAGTACAAAATTCCTACAGGCTACAATCATGTAGGTCCTAGACCTTACACCAAAAATGATACATATGCAAAAATGTAGTAGAGCCCTAGATCTAGCCTGCTCCCCTTGACATAGAGCTCTCGCTGCCTCCCTCAACCCTGTGCTTTGGAACCTACTCTGTAGTCGGCTCTGGTGCCTATTGTGTTCCCTAATGAGTGCCTTGTGTACCTCTTAACCCAAAGAGGTCTAGCACATGGGTTATTGGTATGCCTAAGTGGCTAGACCTGTGACTATAGGTTGCACCTATCTTCCTGTGACTCCTATGAGAGCTGCCTCCATGTGTTCTCGAGATCACACCTCCATGCCTCGCAATATGATGAAGCCCTCTAGATGGGATATGTGAGCTGCCATTACATAACAAAGGTCATTTCCCTACTCTATGAGGGAAGTGAGTCATCTAACCTTTGTCAAGGGATCACCACCTCCTAGAAGTATAGCTGATGGTGCTATTGGTGGTGCCATGATATCCTAAGAGGAGGAAAGGTATCCTTTATGAGCTTAGAATTGAGCCAAGTCCCTCTCTACTACAACTGCATCTTGTCATGCCTCTGCTACCTGTAGCGAGCTAGTCAACTCCTGAATATGAATCTCTACTATTGTGGCATGAGCAGTGGCACCTATGAGCTCCTCTTGGATCTACTGCTGCTAACTCTCACTATGAGCTAGATTTACCTCTAACATGGCAATGTTAGTGTCCCTCTACAACATCTGAGTATGGAACCGCCCAACCTGGCTCTATAGATCTACTACCTAGGCTAGAAACTGGCCTACCTCATTGACTAGAGGCACCTCACCCTCATCCAGTGCCTCCCCCTCTATATCTGTAGGGGGTGCATCTCCTACTACAGCCTCTACCCCCAGCCACCCTTAGTATATGGGTGCACATTGTGCCCCTATGGATCAGCCTCAGCCTCATTGTCAACCTAGGGTCTAGATACCTACCACTATAATAGCAACCACCAAGAATCGTAAGCAGGAGTAGTCCCAACCATAGAAACCCTTGACTCCTAGAAATTATTAGCTGCATCACCAAATGCTATAGGTTGTATCCACTGTAAGCCTATCTCTAGATCCAGCCACCTATAGATGATCAGTAGCTCTGGTATGTCCTGAACTAAGCCAAACTACCATAGGACATGAGAGTAGAATTGGTGCTCCCTAATCTCATCCTTACAGCCCAGGAGCCACCTGTCTCGAAGAGCCCGACACAACCGCTCATCAGCTTTCAGCCATGTAGGGCACCCCATGTATGGGCATAATTTTATATCATCGAGACTAATTCCTATGAATCTATTGAGGTATTGACTGATGTCCCCTATATGGGACCTACTTTGGAACCCCTCCTCCTCGTAGGGCCAACAAGCTACGTAGCACTGGTGTGCATCATCAATAGAGTCAATATCAAGTGGAAACTCTACAGGATGCTCAATATGGATGTGCTGCCAACCCCATATCTATAGTAGTAGACTATAGTTGATGCCTACCCAGCTCCTACAAGTCACTTGATATAGTTCCTGGTAGAGCTGGCATAATAAAGTGCTCCCCCAGGCTAGGATCAGTGGCTGACGGATGGTGCTTTGACGGATGGTGCTCTGAACAATCCTCCTAATGCTGGAAAGAAGGTTCCAGGGGATCCTCATGCTTGAGGAGTTTGGAAGGACTATCTGCACGACCAAGTGCATGAAGACTACCTATATGATAGAGAAGATGCGCTACCCCTACTAGTAGTTGATGTGTACACTTTCATGATCCATCGATCGTTGGGCCTCATCACTTTGATCATTGAAGATAGCATCGCATACAACCTTCTTCCTCTAAGAGGAAGAGGAGGTGATGGCCTCGCCATCAATAGGGATCCTAAATATCTGATAGACATCCTCTAGGGTGATGGTCATCTCACTTGTCGATAGATGAAACGTGTTGATCCGAGAATTCCATCTCTAGGCCAATGCAGTCATGTATGCTGTATCTACATTAATCATGGGTAGATCCAACACATAGCCAAAGCCAATGCCTCCGAACCACTCCTGCTCCCCTACAGTAAGCTATCCATAGAGGACACGAATTATGTCTGGCTCTTGGGCCCTAGAAGTCAATTTATAGAAATAAACAATGCATAAGAGAAAAATCTAACTAAAACAAGAGTTTTTTACAATTTTTTTGAAGAAAATGCATTAAAGACGAGTTCTTTATGCTTTACGAGAAAGCAAAAATTTATTCCATTTTTTAGACGATGATTCTAGGTCGAATCATACGACTGTTTGCTATGGTGCCTCCTTCGAGTTTTTACCTAAATCGAACGTTTGAGGTAAAAGCACGAAAAAGCAAAAATTGAAAAATGTCATTTTAAAATAAAAATAAGAAAAATAGGGTAAAACGGTAATTCATTTTTACTGTTCACTTTCACTGTTTCAGAGCTCTACAGGCAAAATGGGGGAAATGACACACAGATCGACAGAGGTTCGACGCGAGTTGTGGGTAATGATCTAAACCTAGTGTACTATGTTTTTAACTTGATTTACTTGATTTTTTAATTTGAATTTTAATTGTTTTTGGGCGTCACAGCCGTTTTTAGGCCATCAACGACATTGGGATGAAATCTTCCCAATATCATTGAAATCGTCCTTATATCACCGATTTCGTCTAAGGACAAAATCGAAGAAATAGGGGCGATCCTGTCCAAAAAGGGGTGATCCCCAAATTGAATAACGAAGAAGATTTCATCCTATTAAGGACGATTTTGTCTAAATTTGGTATGATATCGTCCAATAATGGGCGATATAAACTTTTATGGGATGATTTTAATTTTAATTAATTTTTTAATGATTATGTACTAATGATTTGTGTTGTTTTATTGTTTATTTTGTAGAGGGGATTACGAAAGAGTCGAGAGTGGAAATACGAAGGTCTAAGGGACAACTTAGCCTTGCTTGATATGATGAGATTTTGTAGTGACCCAAGCTTTGCCTTGGAGAAGGGCAGAGTGAACATTGAGGCTTTGAGGCAGATGCCTGGGACGTCTCGGTTGATCCAGGTTTTGGCAGGGGTGGTGGGTGGCCTTCTTCTATGCCACTAGATCAGATGTAGATTACTATGGCTACTATCAGATGTGGTCTATGACATGAGAGACCACGGATATAGGTTTGCTTAGGGCAGCTTTGTATTGTGCCAATTGTATAGGATCCTTTACGAGGTCATATACAAGGGAGGTCAATGTTTGGTGCTAACATCACTCCTATAGGTTTGGTGCTGGGATAAAATTGCAATGCAGAGGCTAGTAGGGCTTCCACTGATAGGAGTTGACCGGGAGAGACCCCAAGTTTTCTATTGGTGGCTCTAGAGAGGGTCATAATAGCGGATAGATCTACCAACATCTCGGAGGTTTTTGGATGACCTCATCCCAGATAGGATCACTTGTTGACCATGGAGAGAGCATCTAGGGTGGGCAAAGAATGGACAGGAGTTGGCTCACATCAGGTGAGTCATATGGTTGAGGACAAAGCGAGGAGAGGTAGAGCTCCATTGCTACGACTAATTTTTGAGGTAGTTCGATCTACAAAAGGGGATCCCTTCTCTTAGGGATTATGAGTACTCTTAGACTATGCAAGATAACACCACACTGAGCGAGGCTCCAGACATGCAGTGGTTCTATAGTCAGGATGCTGATGATGCCCCCATTCATCCAGTGGATGGGGATGATGTAGGGATAGCATATGAGTATGATGCTTGGTATGCAAGCATCCGCCCTCCTCAAATGATGAGGGCATAGGGTCTGATGCACATTGTAGTGCAATGAATGGGGAGGCCATGCCAGACTACCATCAATGCAATGAGGGGTTACAAAGGGAGGGATCAACGATGGCCTCCTTAGGAGAGACATCATAGAGCACCATAGTCTTCGAAGAGACAATAGTAGCCAAAGAGGAGGGAGGAGAGGAGAGAGAGACTCCCTTCTCAGTAGAGGGATAGGCCACCATCACCCGATAGGGGCAAGGGTGTCGAGGTGGGGGAGAGCAACGATATGGTAGCTATTCGGGTGGAGAATGCCCACCTATGATCTTAGGTGCAGACTCTATAGGATGATGGTACATGGGTCAGGGCTCAGGGTGAAGGGATGATAATTCTAGAACTGGCATGGGCAATTGCTCATACCACATTCTATTAGGGAATGTACTACCAGTTGGTTCCAGAGGGCCAGAGGATACAATTTCTAGCTGGTATTGTAGAGCTGATCAGGATGGGATCATCGAGGACATCATCATGATCGATGTTGAGGACCCATGACACAAGATGGGATTTGATGGGACCACCTCCTCCACCTCAGGGCGGGAGAGGAGATGAGGCTGAGAGCTCGAGGTCTTCTCAAGGCTAGATGCATATTGTACATAGACTATTTATTTTGAGATGATTGAGTATGCCAGGGTATAGATTGTGGCATACCAATCCATTTTGATATGATGTATATACTTCTTGATATATATATATATATATATATATATATGATGTTATTTTTATGTGATATGACTTGTGCATATGTTTTATGATGCTTTAATATTTTAATTGTTGATTGACTATTCATGTAATTATGTCGTTGAAAATATTATAATTTTATGTCATGCTATAAAATTAAATGAAATAATATGATGTAAACAAACTAGTTGTTGTGGTGTGTTTTGATGAAAATAAAGTGAATTCTAACAATAATATCAAAGGACATTGTCACTGTTACATGACCATTTCATAGAGTCGCCGCTCGCTAGGTCATTAAGCTAATCCCGGTATGAGAGAAATATTGCTAAAAGTAAAAGGGTGCTTAAGAGACTTTCTTAAGACTTTGTGTTGTGATGATGAAAAATGATGATAGTGATGATTTGTTTTCAGATTTCCATGAAAGTATTATGCATGAAATATTAAAAATATGATTTTTTCTAGGCATAAAATTCCTAAGTATGATAGAAATTTGAACAATTCCCTAGGAATTATACCATCATCACAAAAAAAATGAATGTTGACATAATGAAATGAAATAGGAAAGTTTTCATTCTTTTTAAAGCACAATTGTGTAACATAATGGTTTAAGCCATATGCTTTTATGGATTAAATAAATGGGAAATATAATTAAAATGATGGTTTGCGCTAGGCATAGAATTTTAGGTATAGACTTATACCATCATCGCGAAATCCAAAGAAAAAATTGATATAATAGTTTTATTGCATAGTTGATTTTTGATTTTGAGATAAAAAAAAATATAAAAATGAGGACTTGCACTAGGCATAAAATTCCAATTTAGGTTTAGGAACTATACCATCGTCGTGAAAGTCAAAAATATAAATGTGACTTTATTGCTAGCTTTTGAACATGGTTTGCAAAAAAATTTTGGATTTTTGAAAAAAATGTATTTAATTGATTTTACGCGAAGCAGATATTCTCAAGTAAGAAAGTCAAATTATTCTAGAAGATTTGAATGAATATTTTAAATTATTTCAAAGACAAAATTTAGATTTATAAGGGACCCCGTGTGCATATGTGAGTTCATTGCTGATCTTGATATATCATAATGATACAAAATATCTCAAACACAAATGTGTGTGCAATTGTAATGTTCATTTACCGATTTTGAGCAAGATAATTTGATACAAGTAATTTGAATTAACCAAATGAGTATTTGTTGACCATGATTTATATGTATGTAACCATACCAGACTACTATGTAAGTCGGGTCATCAAGAGCTAGTTGATCCATAAGTGAACATAGGTCTGTACAAAATAAGGTCGCTAATGTGACAGACATGTCACCACGCAAAAAGGAATTACCCAAGGCCAAGCAGGTTGGGCACAAACCACCTATTATGGGGCTTACCTCATGATTTTCGAATAATTGAGAATTCCAAGGATTCAAGCTCATTCACCCTTCTTTTATTTCAAAGGGTAGGGGAAGGATTTATTGGTTTTTGCTTTTTATTTTATTTTCTTTTTCTATTTTTTTTTGTATTTTGCTTGCCACTGAGATAATGCTGAAATATTGCTGAGATGGTACAAAATGATAATGCTTCTGAATAATTTTCTTTTTTTCTCATGATTTTTCTTGATTTTCTTTTTCTTTTTCTTCCTATACTAGGGATACTTGCTCGGATTTGCTGTAGAGCAAGGGATTTTTATTCTAGGCATGGGTGAGCTTGTCCTTTTGTCAATTCTCAAATATTCTATACCATGCGCATGATAGGATAGCAGGGGAAACTTTTCGCTCAAGAGACCACTTCTACTGTGTAGCATCATTTTGAATTTGCAATGAAATCATTGTAATGTGAAAAGGTGTATTTGGTTCAAGTAAATAACAAGATCAGTTCTCTATGCTCAAAACTTTATTTAATTCAACTGTGGACTTCGATGTAAGAGAGATTAATAATCATACCAAATAAGATCAAGATATTTATTCATGTGAGTGTGAAAGTGAGGGATTCCAAATAAATGCTAATTTATCCAAAATAACTGAAAATATAACTGCAATACTTCAAGAATTGACATGTGCAAAATAGAAGATGTTTTTTTTGAGGATTTTGATGATTTTGATTTTTTTATATTTTGATTTTAATTTATGATTTGAGAGAATGCATAATATTACTATTTTTTTGAAATTTTTATATGAATTACTAATATGAGACAATATGTATAATATATACAATGACGAAATTACATATTTATGCATAATAGCACTTAATATGCATAATGTTCATAGCTAAGGGCATAGCTTCGACCCACTTTGTAAAATACTTGATGGCGATTATGATAAATTTGTGTCCATCAGATGACACAAGATTGATTTTTCTGATGATGTATAAGCCCCATTTTGAAAAGGGCCAAGGAGATGAAATAGCCTGCAGTTCTTGTGTAGGCGCATGGACAAGGTTAGCATGTTTCTGAAACTTGTCACAATGGTGCACGTAATCATGTGCATCATTCTCCATGGTAGGCCAAAAATACCCTATCCTAAGGAGCTTCTTAGCAATGGCGCTACCACTAAAGTGTCCCCTACAAGATCCATCATGGGCTTCACTCAAAGCTGATCTAGACTCTTCTAGATTCAAACATCTTAATAGGATACCTTCAAAAGATCTCCTATACAATGTATTGCCAATTATTATGAAGCGACTTGCTCGTACACATAATGACCGGTGCTGGTTTCTATTAAAAATTTCAAGGAAGGTCCCATTTTGAAGAAAATTAAGGATGTCAGTGTACCAAAGTTCAGGAATAGTTTCATTGATTAGAAACACGTCCAAAGGTTCCAAGAATGATTTAGTTGAATCGGATTTTTGGAGTCGACAAATAATGATGGTAGCATATTCGTCATCTAACTCCAAGGGTAAAAGAGATGCAGTTGTGGCCATAGCGTCAACCACACGATTGCTAGTTCTAGGAATAGCTTCCAAGGTAACTTGATCAAATAAATATATTAATTGTAATACATATGCTTTATATGGGTGCAATTTATTATTTAAGGTATGATAAACATCGTTAATTTAATTTATAACAAGTTGAGAATCATCGAAAACTAATAGATTTTTAATTTTTAGTGCTAGGGCAGCTCGTAATCCAAGGATTAGAGCCTCATATTCAGCAGTGTTATTAGTACAAGAAAACATTAATTTAAAGGATAGAGGTATGAGATGTTTCTATGGAGATATTAAAATAATACCTACACTAGCCCCACTCATGCATCGGGCTTTGTCAAAGTATAGGGACCATTGCTCTGAATTATCCGCCTCTAGATTAAGGCATTCATCAGGAAACTCAATGATGAGGGGATGGGTGGATTCTAAGGGTGCAATAGCTAATTGATCTACTATGATTTGACCCTTAACAGACTTCTATCCTATAAATGTGAGTTCAAACTTGCTTAGAGCAAGAACCCACTTTGTCGTGCGACCAAAAAAATAAGGTCGACTCGTGAGATACCGCAAGGGATCGAATTTAGCAATAACGTATGTTTTTTGACTGAGCATATAATGGCATAGTTTCTATGTAGAAAATATGACTGCTAGACATAACTTCTCTAATGTTGTGTAGCGGGTTTCATAACTAATTAATGTTCTACTAATGTAATAATTAGCGTTCTCTCTTTTCTCATCATCAAGTTGAGCTAACATAGCTCCTAAAGCAAAATATGAATAAAAAATATACAAGATAAATGGATGATCAAGTTTAGGTGGCGAAAGTATAGGTGGGTTAAGAAGATATTGTTTGAGGAGTTTAAATGCTTCCTTACATTCATCATCCCAATGGAAAGAGACATCCTTATTAAGAAGCTTAAGAAAGGGTCCAGTTTTATCCGCCAGCTTATCGATGAAGTGACGGATAGCTTGAAGCTTACCTTATAGACTTCGTAATTCAGATATATTTGTAGGTGTAGGCATATCTATGATAGCCCTAATATTGAGAGGGTCAATTTTGATGCCACGTAAAGAAACTATAACCCCTAATAATTTACTGGACTTAACTTTGAATATACATTTGGTTGGATTCAATCGGATAAGATATTCCCTTAATCGATCAAATACTTTTCTCAAGTCATCTAAATGGTCATCTTCTTTAGTAGAACGCGTTATAATGTCATCTACATAATAATGTAGTATATCATGCATCATATCATGAAAGATATAAGTCATAGCTCATTGATAGGTTGCACCTGTATTCTTCAAATCGAATGGCATCACTTTCCAACAAAAAGTCCACCAAGGGGTAATAAAGGTTGTTTTAGCCTGATCTTTAGGAGCTATCCTGATCTGATTATAACTAAAAAATCCATCCATTAAGGATATCATTCCACTCCCAGCAGTAAAATCAATGATCTGATCCATATTGGGAAGGGGAAAATCATCTGTAGGGCATGCAACATTAATATCTCTAAAGTCTATACAAACCCTAATCTTAGTAGGTTCTTTCTTAGTTACTAGAATTACATTCGAGATCCATTCAACATAATCAATGGCTTGTATAAAAATAACATTCAGGAGTTTTTCTAACTCCCCTTTGACTAGTAAGGCCACTTTAGGATGCATTTTTCTAAGCTTCGCTTAACTGAGTTTAGCATCCAGATGCACTAGTAGGTGATGCATAACTACAGAAGGGTCTAAACCTAACATATCTTCATATGTCCAAGCAAAGACATCTTCATATTCTTTAAGAAAAACAATGTATTTATCCTATTTTTCTTGACTCAATTCTAATCCAATGTTGATTATGTGAGGGTTATTGTTGGTTCCAATGTTAATTTTTATGACATTTTCTACTTCCATGTGTAGATATTTCTCAAAATTAGGTGGGGCGGGTGAAACGCCCAATTCTTGTAATTCTTCCAAGGTTAGCTTGGATAATTTGTCTTGAGGAGTCATGGCCTCAAGCTGGGCTATACTAGGTATAGAGCCATCAAAATAAAATCCATTATGTAATAATTCCTCAACGGAGATATTGTGAAAGATATCTCCATCCAACTCATCATCGGATTCAACGATCATCTCAAGATAAGCTATAGATAGCATATTACATGTGAATGTATTATTCATTAAACGCAAAGCATCACGTTCATCTAAATAATCTTGGTAACATATAAGATGGTCATCATCCTCAAATGGGAATGGCTGACCCTTACTAGAAAATAGGCCCACACCACATCGGGCGGGCCATGCTTCTACCTCAAAAGGTTCTTTCATACCATTCTAGAAAGGTCCCAAACCTTTCTCTTTATATTCCAATTTAAGAATTATAGGTTTGGCTTTAATATACTCATTAGTAAAATAACATCGAGCATATCCATCATAATGAGTTATGATGTTTCTGGGTATTCTACCCCAGTCATATCCCTTATAAATAAAGTCACATCTCCTGACTTGGTAAATACTTCCCATAGGTTGTGGGAGGCCTAAGGTATGAGGAGATGGTGGCAAATTATTTAAAATAAGGGAATCTTGCGTAGAAGCATTCGTTTCTTGTGATATAAGAATTTTAGATAGATCGGGTAAGAGCTTGTCAGTAAGAGCATAAGAGGTATAAGGAACATTCCCTACGTCTTCTGATGCAGAAAATATGAATTTGGTGTATGTAGATGGAGTAGAGGTGTCGATAGATGGGTCTATTATAGGTATGGAAGTTATAGGAGTAGAACAAGAGATATTAGTTGTGGGATTAGGATATTTCTTAAGTCCTATTGCGGTTTGTTCAGAGGATGGTTGAGTTATATGTGGAGGTGCAACTGATGGAGAAGAAGTAGATGACGTTGTGGGTGTGAGTTTCACACATTTAGATGGATAATGGGAATTAGGATGTGTGGATGACAAGGCGAGGCAAAATTGAACTCCAATAGGTTCCGCCAAAGCACACATATCAAAGGGTCTTGGATCACCATGAATGGCAACCAACTGATTCTTAAATTTTAACTTAACACATTGATGTAAAGTTGAAGGAACAACTCATATCATGTTGATCCAAGGATGACCCAAGAGTATATTGTACGATGTAGGGCAATGTACAATAAACACAGTCGTATCCAAGGTTCTCGGACCAACCTGTAATGGAATGGTAATAACTCCACACATTTCTTGTGTTTCATCATTAAAAGCTTTTATGATCATATCAGTTCTTTTCATTTCATCACTTCTAAACCCAAATATTTGGTAGAAATCAAAAGTGCAGATATTTAAAGATGAATCGTTATCAATCAAGACTCGTTTGACTACTACATATCCAATTAAGGCAGTAATATACAAGGGGTTATCTTTATGTAGACTATGTTGCGATATGTCTCTATCCCAAAAGTCAATACAATCAACTTCACGAGTTATTATAGTATGGGCCATGGCTTCAGGTTGAATTTCTTGTGGTACCATAATTTGACTTAATGTGAGCATTAATTCATCTCTGTGTAGGAGAAGATCTTAAAAGGTCCAAGGGAGAAATTCTAGTTGTAATATTTGATAATTGTTCATTAATATTATAAGGAGGTTTAGGCTGAACATTAGGTGAATGATTCCCTTTATTAGGAACCTTCAAAACAAATGGAGCTGATCCACCATTCTGAATTTGATCTTGTTGAGAATTTTGAGCCTGTTGTCTAGTAACAAATCCGATGGTACCCACAATATTATTTTGTGGATGATGAATGGGTCTTGGTCTAGCATTTATAGCTAGCTCATTAGAAAGTAATCGATGAGATGAGGGTATAGTAGTGACTCTTCTTGGAAATGGCTCTTCTAGAACCATATAACTTGTGATAGGGTTAATAGGATCTGATTCATCATTAGAACTATTCGATTGATTTGATGTGATTTCCATATCACTCTCAGTCTCATATTATTTATCACTAAGATCAGGTATCTGAATATTATATGGAGTCCTAGTTGTAACCACGGATAAAGTTGTGTCAAATATTTCTAGATCATGAATAGGTAAATGCCCACTAATAGTTCCTACATATCGGGCAGGAGGAGGGACATTATGATGTTCAATTTGATTAGCCACCTCCTTACCATGTTTTGGTAAGGGATGTTGAAATATGTCCAATGACTGATCGACATTCTGATTCTGGTTTTGTGGGGTTTTCTTTTGAACATTATTAGGAAGATTTTACTTAGGTTGAAAGTCTTGCACCTCCATATCATTGTTATCAATCATTTCCTGTATTTTATGTTTTAATATTTTACAAGAGTTGGTAGTGTGTCTAGGTCCTCTATGGAAGTCACAGTGTAAATCTGCTCTGTATCCGGGTATAGTTGGATCAGGTTCCCGAATATTTGGTAATTGAATCAAACCTCGTTCTAATAATTATGGTAGAATAGTTGATAAAGGTTGATTTAACCTAGTAAATTCTTGAGGAGGTCTATCAGGAGGTTTCAATACAAACTTCTCCACTATCTTTGTAGCATTAACATTAGCAATATTTTTGCTATCAATGACTCCATCACCCATAACTTGTTTATTCTTATATTGATTTTTGGATGTTTTCTCATCGTCTCTCTTTTAAGCTGGCCTCTCCTAATGAGAGCATATTCCACTCTTCGGGCTAAGTCTATAGCCTGATCGAAGTGGTCAAGGTAGCAGTTGATAATTTGTAAGATAGTTGCTCTTGCAAATTATTAATAAAGATGTCCAACATCTCCCTATAAGGTAACACAAAGTGCAATTTTCCTATCAACTGTCTCCACCTAGCTAGGAAATCAACAAAGCATTCCTCTTTACCCTGTTTTAAGTTATACAAATATTTAATGGTCACATCTCTTTCGATGTAGGCACTAAATTGATGAACAAAAGACTTGGCAGTTTCTTCAAAATTCCTCAATGAATTAGTGGGTAATTGATAATACCACTCTAATGCCATTCCTACAAAGCCTTTCAGGAACATTTTTAGTAATAACAAGTCATCATGTGATATATCATGACATGCTATCCTAAACATACGATGGTGCTCTATGGGATCTTTAGTTCCTTTATATATGGGAAGAACATACATAGGAAAATGTTTAGGATATGGCTGTGCTATGACTATAGGATCTAAAGGCTGACTACACATCTCTCGATAATTGTATGAGGGATGGTAGGGATCTATCTGGTCCATGTAGGAAACTAACTGTTTCACCACGGCTTCCAGAGTGCTAGTTTGTCCACCATATTGGTTCGATGGCATATAGGTATGGGATCTATGAGCGTATGATGGTATGACACAAGGATTAGATGTTATATTGCTATTATGCAAAGTGTTGGTAGGAAGAGTATTATGAAGGGGATTTGTAATAGTATTATGTTGTACCTTAGATTGTTGGTAATTGGTGTTCGGTTTTGTTTTGGTTTATTTATTTATTTAAGGTATGTTTATCAAGAGCTTATCAAAATAGAGCAGTAAATGATGGTTTCTTTTGTGCGGGAATGACTCTAGGCTTGTTAATAGGCACTTTAGATGGTTGGGTAACCTGCTATTGTTGCATGTTCTGGATCACAACTACCATATTCAAATTGGATGGTCCAGCTTAATCACTCTCTTGATCAATAAAGGACAAGGGATTAGTGCGTGTTTGAAATACTTCTTCTAGAGTTGCTTGAGTGTCACTAATTTGATCCTTGTCCATATGGGCTGCTTTATTAAAAACACCAATATTAGTGTTAATGAACTTCCAAAATTGTTCCATGTTCTCAAAAGTGATGGCTCCTCCCAGATACATTTTAGGGGATGATGATCCTTCCTATTTAATAGTTTCTTCTTGTTCATTTTCTACAGCAAGCTCTTCTTCTTGCTGGTCTAGGATTTCTTCTTCCTGAACTTGGTCCTTAGGAGGGACATTTTGGTCAGTTAATGGTCTTCCTAACCAATCTTCATCTTCTTCGGTTTGTTTTCCATTCCTGAGTCTAGGCATTGTGCTAAACTTAGGTTTTAGCAAATATATATACTTATATATATATATATATATATATATATATATATATATATATATATATATATATATGCAATAGGGTTGAGATGTATATATTTTAACTATATACCTACTATAATATTTTAAGGGAAATGTTTTGTTTTTTATTTTTATTTTTGTGTGATTTTATTATATTATTATTTTGTGAGAATAAAAATAACAAACAACATGCTAGTTATAAGAAACAATAATAGAAATAATCACTTAGTTTTCTATGAATAGTTTATGGATACCATTGATAGGGTCAAGTTCATCAAGAGTAATGAAATTCTCCTTTTCAAATTAGAAGTTGTTTTTCAAGAACTTGACAAAGTGTGCTATGGTAATATGATCTATTTCAGACTCTGACATGTAAAAATAAAGTTCATGGCAATACTCTCGATACAACACAGCTCTAGGAACTCTATTCCATCTCTTTCTATCTATAAGAATGACTTCTTGATCCTCTATATGAGATAGAAATTTATGTACTACAACTGTTTTCTCAAGGTATTCCTCAAAGGTGTATAATTCAGAAGACACAAGTGCTCTTTTATTGGCTAACCACCTATGGCAAGCTCTCTGAAGTTCATGGTACAAAGTCACCTGATTAGGATCCAAAATTCTATCTAGGAAAAACCTCTTAATTTACCTAATTTTTGTAGATCTAGATTTAATAATACCCAATCTCCTATCAAGTTCGTCCCACAAAGGTTGGGCTCTATATGTTTGAGGTACTCTAAGCACAGAAGTAATCTCTATGGCCATTAATTTATTTTAAACGTTTATGGATACTGCTCATCTTCTATTATAATCTACCATCTAAGTATGATATGCAAATTTAACAATTTTATAATGATTATAGATGTTCTTAATAATGTGTATTTTTTTTTTTTGGATTGTTTTCAAAAGGTGTTTTTAGTTTCACGTCGGGTTCACCAAAATGTATCGCCCAAATTTTTTGCACCCTTACCTTCAAGCTAAAGGATCCGTGCCCGAAAGGGGGATGCAAAAAGGATGGAACAATACCTCGAATGGAGAGGCCCTTTGAAGGTTGCGCCTCTCGGGGGAGGGGTATAAAGGTGAATTTTTGACGGATGGTGGGGTTCACCAGGAAACTTTGAGTGGCAGTTTCCACGCCTAGGTTGAGAATGGGTTTGATTTATTTGTTTTATGTTAAATCATTCATTTTCCTAGGTTGGAAAAAATGAAGCTAAGCTATTCTATATGAAAATTCTGATTTATATGAAGACAACAAACATAAATGAATCCTAATGCAATTAAATGTAGAGAATATTTTAAATGGAGAAGAATACACCTGATTATGATGTCTGATGAAGATTCTAAAGCTTGTAGGAGTCCAAATCATCTCGGATATGATAGGATCATCTTTAATTGTATAGAATCATCCCAAATCATATGCAATCATCTGAGATCACCTAGGATCGTCAACAACCTGACGAATTTGTTAGAAACCTGTAATCAAGAAAATAGACACCAAAAACCAAAAATACTATTGCAAGAATGATGCAAAATTATAGAAATGAGAATGTAAATGCTTAAATAACAAATCCAGATATCAAATTAAATGATATGCAATGTTTTGGTAACTTATTTTGAATTTTATCATGTAATTATGCTAAATGAGGTGAACTCCAAGATGCAAAACATAAGTAAATTAATCTAATACACTAATAAATAAAGAAATGAGGTAGAAAATGCAAACTTGGGACTCTGATTGCCCCCAAGCTGAATTGTAGTCAAGATCATCTGCAATCGTACGAGATCATCATCGATCTTGACAGGATCATCCAAAATTATGGTTGAATCACCTGCGACAATCTGAGCTATCTCTGGCTAAAACATAGTGAAAACCTGCAACAAAAATTGAAAACACAAATACGAATGATGGGACATCAGGGAGGGATTTAGGGAAATTAGGGGATCAGGCAGTCAGGGAATCAAAGGATCAAGTAGTTAGGGAATAAGTGGATTAGGGGGATAAACTGGAAAAATACCAATTTATATAGGATTAGGAGGAGTTTAGGAGGTTGGGGATCATCCCAATCTAGGAGATCCTTAATGTGGGAGTCTCCAACTGTGCAGACACGCTTCTGCCCAAGTTGGAGAGGTCGTTGGAACAGAAGCTAATTATGAAAATTTGGTTTTGGGATGAAATCGTCTGGACATTCTATTCTAGATGAATTCATCTGATTTGGGATGATATCATCAAATCGATGATTATATCATCCAACAATCAAAACAACTTCTAAAAATGATGCAAAAAATGAGGTGAGCGGTTAACGGGTGGTTTTGGGGTTAAAATTCAAATTTCTACCTTTTGATTGAGGGTTTAACTATGCCAATTTTAGGGTGCTACACATTACATGTTGAGCAATAAGATGTATGTTGTGTCTAAGGAGAATCCATTGTGGTACATTATGAGTCGTACTTATCACAGTAGTCGCACGGTGAAATGGATCATGTTGTTGACAGAGTTTGACATTAAATTCATTGGACAAAAGTCCATCAAAGGTCAAGTCATTATCGATCAACTAGAAGAGGCTCCTCTCGAAGATGATTATATCATCCATTCATATGTCCATGAAATTTTTATAGCACTCTGCTATGCACACTCGCACTCCTCCTCCTCACTACTCCAAATCGCCAAGAAAAAATTGTTGCAAATGAGCCCAAAACCTAGTTTTGGTCCTTTTATAGGCTGTTTGGCCTATAATAATTCCACCCAGGGATGTGCACTCTAGTTGGTACCCATACCACCTTGGTATGATTACAAAATTGGTATTCATCCCACCCTGGGATGATTACAGAGCAAGAAATAAAGCAACAAAAATTGCATCAAAAAAATACACCAAAAATAGCAATAAATCTACCAAACAAAGGTGCCTCTTCACCTAAAATTCATGGCATGAAAACCATAATAAGGGTCATAAATGATCACTATCCTACTCCCTAAGAAGGCTAGCATAACTGGATCACTCCACGGGAAGGAGGATTTTTGATAATTTCTACCCCAATCGGCATCGCAAAAAGGGTCAAAACCCACCAAAAATAGGTCCGATGGTTGGAAAACTGCAATGAGTGTTCAACGAAAAAAAATTGAAGGCACCCTTAAAAATGTCATCTTGGGTCAAATGAATCATCGCTTTTATCATTTTTGGTCATTCCCTCATCGATTCGTCGCTTTAGGATGTAGTCACACTTAGTCCCCAATCAAGGAAATGGCATGCATTCAAAGAATCATTGACAAAGACAATCACGCTCCTGCTTGGGGAAGCAAACAAGAAATAATCACAGGCTAAAAAAACACTTGGCATTCTGGAAGCATGAAGAAAAGGGTCCTCAAACAAAAGGTTATGCCCTTTGCCTATTCATGACTGAACAATGTCCAAGATCAAGTACACCTCACTAAAAAAGGTTACACTTGAGTTAAGCTCCTTAGCTCGTTAGAAGCAAGGATTCAAGAATGCGTGCCCTTTCCATACTTGGGGCATCAAAATTTTGTTAGGTTATTGAGAAACCCTAATAATTAAGTGATTTGGTCATCTATTTTTGCTCAGCACTGCGCTACACATAGAACATCCCAAAAAGGGGCATCTATAGACACCAAAACAACACTAATCTGATTATGTGACTACAAGCACTGACCGAATTGGTATACATACCCCCTAGGGCAGCCCCCCATCCATAATTTCTCTTTTGGAAGAGAGGTTATTGGGTGAATACTAGGAATGCAATCTAGATTCGAAACCCAAGCAATCGGCCATAATACCACCCTAAACTTGTCGACACAACCCCCTAGGAAGTTTTGGACCCATCCCACTTGGATTGGTGTCAAAACTAGTCCTTAAACGATGTGTGTCCTGCCCTCAGGCACCCCCCAAACTGCTACAGTCCTAATCACCCCACCCCAAAGTGATTAGGAATATATGCATAGTTTTGCTATTGTTCTATTTTCATGCTTTTACATGTCATGTACTTATGCTATTTTCCAGGTTTTATTGCTTTTTGACCTGATTTGACCTGGTTTTTGTCACTTTATGCGTATACTAACCTGCAGGGAGTGCTTTCGGATATAGGGTAACCTAGGAAGAATATTCCAAATATGAAATTTTGGGTCATCTCAAAATGCCATTTTTAGCCTAACCACAAGTTTGCAAGAGTTTTGGAGGCCTTTGGATGGGACATTTGTAAGGTCACCTTTTGCAAGTTTTACGACAGTCCCCATCGTCCCACCCTAAAGAGATTATAAATATGTGCATTATTTCCTTAATTTTATTTTTGTAATATGTCCCAGATGATATCCTAATGTCTCTTTTAAATTTTCATTGCATTCTGACATGATTTGACTGTAGTTTTATCATTTTATGTGTTAACTAGCTCATAGGGTGCCTCTTTCACATACAAGAAAATATGGGTAGGATAGGTAGATTCCGAGCATCTGGGTAGTCTTAAAATCACATATAATGTCTAACCCATGAGTTTCAGGTTATTTTGATAAGTGTATGTGGCACATTGGAGCGCTCACCTTGGAGAGGCCCCCGATAGGCAAACGCACATAACGGGGTTGTTCGATGCCGCTTCGATGAAAAATTAGGTGCTACTAATCCTAGAAGTTGTAATTTACATATATATATATCACTATGTAATCCGTTTATCAGTTGCATCACTGATATCCCACAAGCGCCCGCTAGAGGCCTTGGGGATTACATGCCTTTCTAGATACACATTTTCTATTAATGATTTGTTGTCTCTCTGTGCATAGGATCTCACCACTAGGAATACTAGAAGGGAAGCAAGGAATGATGAACACATGGACACAAGCAATGACAACATTTAGCCCACCTTATTCGAATGTGGGCATGCGAAAGACCTTGGAAGCGTATCGTCCAAACTGGTTCTTTCGGGCATCCATTGATGTAACAAACTATATCAAACATTCTAAGCCATAGAGGGCGGATGTATTGTAATAATATTAAAAGCAATGTTAATAAAAGAGGCCCCGCTTTTGTTTTGCTGACATCTTGTTTATATGTCATTCCCTTCATGCATTGCTCTTCGCATTCGTAGGGCTTAGCATCTGTATCTACTTTTGTTTGCATCATATCTGTATGCTATATTTCTATGCTACTTTCAATTAGATAAATTTTGACCCATGAATAAACTGCTACATAAGAGGGTCCCATTCAACTGGGATGAGGACTGTCAAGCAACCTTTGCTGAAATAAAGCAATACCTGGTGACGCCACCAGTGCTAGCTCCACCAAGGCTAGAGGTGCCTTTTCTAAAATATATATTGACAATTGAATTTGCACTGGGCACCATGTTAGCCCAAAAGAAATGCAAGGCAAATAATAGGCCATATATTATATTAGTCGAACCTTGGTGAGCTATGAGCTTGGGTATGTATATGTGGACAAATTATGTTTAGCAGTAGTGTTCGCTACAAAGAAATTGTGACACTATATGTTAAGTCCTATGACATATGTGATATCCAAAAAAAATCCTTTGTAGTACATGATGAGTAAGACATATCATAATACATGTACTATGAAGTGGATCATGCTACTGATCGAATTTGATCTGGAATTCATAAGCCAGAAGTCCATTAAGGGACAGGTCATAGCAGATCAATAAGCTGAGGCATCACTATCAAATAGTAGACCTCTAACCATAAAGCTTCTAAACGATGTAATATTCATCATATCCAAAGTTCCCAAACCTGAAGAACCAAAGAAAAATGCCGATATGACTTTGTTCTTCGATGGTTCTAAGTGCGAGAAAGGGGGTGGTGTAGGAATAGTGCTTTTCACACCACAAGGAGCTCCTATGCCTTTATCATTTAAACTGGAATTTCCATGCACCAACAACAATGCTGAGTACAAAACCTTACTGTTGGACCTCCACACAACTATCACCATGAATATTAAAATATTAAACATCTTTGGTGACTCATTGCTCATAGTAAATCAAGTTAAGGGACTCTTCCAGTGTCAATGTACTGTATTGAAAGCTTACAAGGATCTTGTTGCAATATATCTAGCTAAATTGAAATGGTACTACATCGAGGCAATCCCTCGATCATAAAATAGGATCACAGACACCATGGCTTATTTGGGATCCTTAATACCTTAGAATCTATCTGCTTATTTCACTACTATTCATGTTAAAACACTTTCACACCCAGTTGCAAAACGTGAAGCCTTTGATAAAATAATGTTAGTGAACATGATCAGTGTAGAACCAAAAGCTGAATGGTTCTGTAGAGTTGAAGAATTTTTGAAGAAGGCACCCTAGGGGTCATTAACCTCTCAGAGTATGATGGGGAGTGGCACCACCATTGACCATAAAGTTGTTTCCTAGTCTATATTTGTAAAAGTAAATACACAGGGGGAGCAAGTCGTCTTAGCAGTCAAAGCTGAGGCTTATCAAAATTGGATGTCATAAATCCATGACTTCCTAAAGCTTAGTGTAATCCTATAGGGATTACCGTGTGTCATGAAATGCACATTTAAATAGAAAGTAGCTAAATATGTCTTAATAGGAGATATTTTGTACTAAAGAGGCTACGATGGAGTTCTCCTTCATTGGTTAGATCCCCAAGAGGTATCATGGGAAATTTCATAGGCTCATGATCGTATGTGCGATAGCCATTTTAGAGACATGGCCATCATAAAGCACATCCTCCAAATGGGCTATTATTGGACCACTATGGATAAGGAGTGCAATGTGTATGTCAAGAAATGCATAAAATGTCAGCATCATGCTGATCTTACGCACTTGCCATCACAAGCCTTACAACCCATCCAAGTGGCTTGGTCATTTTCTTAGTGGGGATTATATCTTATAGGCAAGATCTCTCCTCCGTCATCAAGCCAACATACATTTATAATCATGTCTATTGAGTATTTTACAAAGTGGGTGGAAGTAATACCCTTAACAACAACAACTGGAGTTCGTATAGCAGAGTTTATACTGGAGCACATCATAAGTCGTTTTGGGATTCCATACAAAATAATATAAACTAATGGAATGTATTTCAAGAAAAAAACTATGAGAGCTTTGCCATCTAAATATAGAATCAAACACAATTTTGTGACTCCATAATATCCACAAGCAAACAGGCAGGCTAAAGCTTCAAATAAGATAGTGGTGACCATCTTGAAAAAGATGGTCCAAGAAAACCACAAAGACTGGCATATCCAGCTGCCCCTTGCATTATGGGCTTACAGGACTAGTATTTGTATGCCCACTAGGGCAAAACTGTTCTAACTAGTATATGATGCTGAGGCCATCATGCCCTTTTAATTATAAATTCCAACATTGCACGTCACATTGAAAGAGTTCATCGATGATGACACCATGTGACAAGCTCAACTGGATCAACTGATGTTGGTTGATGAACGTCACGTGAATTCCTTGGAGCATCTCCACATTTATCAAGAGCAACTAAAATGAGCTTACAATATCAAAATACACCAGAGAGACTTTGAATTTGGGGATCTTGTCTTGAAGAGAACCAACAAAACTCTAATCTACCGCCAGATATGCGAGACAAATTCGTGGCTAATTGGCTACGACCCTATATCATATCTAAAAATATTGGTCCGGGTACCTATCACCTAACATCGGTAGGAGGTGTTGAAGAGCCTAAACCTCTCAACATCATCCATATTAAGGCATTTTATGCTTGAAGATCATAGTAAAAGGCTCAGAGGGTTCCTTGTAACTGCTCGATCATCCTAAAAGGCTCCAAACACTCTCATAAGTAGTTTGGTCAATAAAAAAGCTCCAAAGGTGTCTATAAGCCCTTTGGTCAAACCTCAAAAAGCTTTGAGGGTTTGCTAAAATCCACTTGGTCATCCCAAAAGGCTTTGAGGTTTTCTAAAACTGCTTGGTCATGTCATTCAAAGGCCTCAAGGGTTTGCTTATAACTGCTCGATCATCCTAAAAGGCTCCAAGCTCATCTGTGAGTAGTTTGGTCAATCAAAAGGCACCGAGAGTTTATGAAAAATTGCTTGGTCAACCCAAAAGCTCCAAGGATTCTTAAAATATCACTTGGTCATCCTAAAAGTCCCAAAGGTTCTCATAAACCCTTTGGTCAAACCCAAAAGGCTCTGAGGTTTTGCTTAAAACCGCTCGATCATCCTAAAAAGCTCCAAGGATTTTGTTGAAAAATTGCTTGGTCAATCTAAAGGCTCCAACGATATTTCCTCACCGGTTGGTCACTCCTAAAGGCTCCAAAGGCATGTACTTGCTGTTTAGTCAGATATGAGGCTAAAAACTCATAAAAATTATAAAATAAAAAAAATAAAAAAATTGGGTAAAGCATAAAATCCAAAAACATTTGCATTCGCATTTGAATTTTGCATGTTCATTTTGCATTCACTCATGCATCCACTGCATTATTGCATTGCATATAGGCATTCATCATCCAATTGCATTCCTTAATAGGAGGAATTATGTTTGTCATTATAACAAACGACACCACATTTGTGTCTAAATCATGCATCTCTGCATTTATCATAAATCCATCATTCATGTGAGTAATTATGTTTTTCAACACAACCTATTTTAGGACCGGGTATCCTGAGGTGAAAAGAGTTATTCTTGCTTATCTCTCTATGCAGACATGTTGGTAGTTGGCAAAAGGATAGGTTAGTTCCCTATTCATAATCCCTTGCTTACGATAAAATGAGCAATATCCCATAGTGATATCCCACATCAATCCTCAATATTGATACCCTAGATCGATATCATAGATCAAATTCCCAGATTGATATCTCACATTGATATCATAAGATCGATATCCTTAATTGATATACCAAAAATAGTTTTCCCAAATAAATCCCCAAAGGAAGGTTTTTGAAGAATATTATCAAGTGTAAATGCTGAAAAGTGAAGATCAAATGAATATCATAAAACACGCTCAAATCAAGTTCAAAGTAAATATCAAACGAAGATCATAAATCAAAAGTTTGAGTGGAGATCAAATGAAGATAAAAAATCTAGTTCGAAGAGAGATCAAATGAAGATCCAGAAACATTTCAGAATGAATATGGAATCGACTCCCTTGCTTCACTACATATGAGCTAGTATCCCAAAAATTGAAGGATAGAAAGGAATGGGCCTAAATACCTAGAATTGTTGGCACTAATGTACCTTACGCATGATGATATGTATGATACACTTGCATTTTGCTTGTGGGTAGACCAATATTTAAATGTGGAAGAGCTAGCTTTAGGTGTCCTGCATTGCCTAGTAGCTTAGTCCAACTAAAATATAAAATTGGGATTGGATAAGACATTTGTGGTGTCCCTATCTTAGCAATGGGCTGAAAGAATCCCGCTTGACATCGAGGAACGCTCGTGTCTTATCTTAAAATAATCATGTGCACACAGGGGAAATGAATAGTTATGATATATCCTAGCAAAAGCCTTACACTTTAGAAGTCTAGTGTGGTTAGTATGCAAATTTTGATAAGTCTACTAGGGTGTTTGAGTCTCATGGAAAACCTCAAAAATATTTCTCATAGCAACAAAATATGAAATATCGCAAACCATATAAAATTATTAAATTGTAAAGTATCGAGTCCATGATACATCATTACATAAAGCACAATCAAGATATATGATAGATACCATATGGATATTAAAAATAATATAGACGACCACTGACTATATCGTGCATATTTTTCAAATTTGCAAAGAAAAATAGAATGACACATTATATCATTCGTATCATACAATTGCATACCATTGCATTTCATATATGGGTGATTAATTGATAAAATTCTTATCTTGAGGATTTTAAATTACATTCATGATTTTTATACATTATGTGGTTTCGCCCATTAGATTGATAAACATAATTGCATTCATTCTTTATGTTTTAAGTGATTAAAGCATACAGGTTCATTTACATTAGATTATCATCATGTAAATAATGCATTATATATATCGCACATCTAAGCATCTAGATCACTGCATATCATCATAATAATAAATTAAATAGCTATCTAGTGCATGTCATCCATACATCACATCATATAGCATCAAATTAACATAACCATTGCATCCATGTGCATCACATAAACATAAAATTAAAAATACACAAGTACACATAATGATTCATAAATGATCAATATCATATATATATATGTGTCCAACAAAGTACATCAGGAGTACAAAATCCCCATAGGCTACAATCGTGTAGGTCCTAGACCTTACACCAAAAATGGTACATATGCAAAAATGTAGTAGAGCCCTAGCTTTGGCCTGCTCCCCCTGAACTAGAGATCTCAGTGCCTCCCTCAACCCTGTGCTCTAGAACCTGCTCTGTAGTCAGCTCTGGTGCCTATTGTTTGCCCTATTGAGGGCCTTGTGTACCTCTTAACCCAAAGAGGTATAGCACATGGGTTATTGGTATGTATAAGAGGCTAGACCTATGACTATAGGTTGCACCTATCTTCCTATGACTCTTGTGAGAGCTGCCTCCATGTGTTCTAGAGGTCACACCTCCATGCCCCGCAATATGATGAAGCCCTCTAGATGGAAGATGTGAGCTGCCCTCATATTGCAAAGGTCATTTCCCTACTCTATGAGGGAAGTGAGTCGTCTAAACTTTGTCATGGGATCACCACTTCCTAGAGGTATAGCTAATGGTGCTGTTGGTGGTGCCATGATATCCTAAGAGGAGGCAAGGTATCCTTTATGAGATTGGGATTGAGCCAAGTCCCTCTCTACTACAGCTGCATCTTGTCATGCATCTACTACCTGTAGTGAGCTAGTCAGCTCTTGAATATAACTCTCTACTATTGTGGCATGAGCAGTGGCACCTATGAGCTCTTCCTAGATCTACTGCTACTAATTCTCATTATGAGCTAGCTTTACCTCTAACATGGCAATGCTAGTTTCCCTCTACAACATCTGAGTATGGAACCACCCAACTTGGCTCTATAGATCTGCTAATGAGGATAGCAACTGGCCTACCTCACTGTCTGGAGGCACCTCACCCTCATCCAAAGCCTCCCCCTCTATATCTATAGGGGGTGCATCTCCTACTACAGCCTCTGCCCCCAGCCACCCTCAGTCTATGGGTGCACATTGTGCCCCTATGGATTAGCCTCAACCTCATTGTCAACCCAGGGTCTAGATCCCTACCATTGTAATAGCAACCACCAAGCATCATAAGCAAGAGTAGTCCCAACCATAGAAACCCCTGACTCTTGGAAATTTTTAGCTACATCACCAAGCACTATAGGTTGTATCCACTATAAGCCTATCTCTAGAGCCAACCACCTATAGATGATCAGTAGCTCTGGTATGTCCTAAACTAAGCCAAAATGCCATAGGACATGAGAGTAGAATTGGTACTCCCTGATCTCATCGTTGCAGCCCAGGAGCCACCTGTCCCGAAGAGCCCGACGCAACCATTCATCAGCTTTTGACCATGTAGGGCACCCCATGTATGGGCGTAACTCTATATCATTGGGCCTAATTCCTATGAATATATTGAGGTAATGACTGATGTCCCCTATATGGAAGCTACTCTGGAACCCCTCCTCCTCATGGGGCCAACAAGCTGCGTAGCACTGGTGTGCATCATCAATAGAGCCAATATCAAGTGGTAGCTTTGCAGGATTCTCAATGCAGTGCTGCCAACCCCATATCTATAGTAGTAGGCTATAGCTGATGCCTAACCAGCTCTTGTAAGTCACTTGATATAGATCCTGGTAGAGCTAGCATAATAAAGTGCTCCCCCAGGCTAGAAGCAATGGTCGACGGATGGTGCTCTGAACAACCCTTCTAATGCTAGCAAGAAGGTTCTAGGGATCCTCTTGCCTGAGGAGTTTGGAAGGACTATCTGTATGACCAAGTGCATGAAGACTACCTATCTGATAGAGAAGACGTGCTACCCCTACTAGTAGTTGATGTGTACACTTTCATGATCCATCAACCGTTGGGCCTCATCACTTCAATCATTGAATATAGCATCGTAGACAACCTTCTTCCTCTGAGAGGAAGAGGAGGTGATGGCCTTGCCATCAATAGGGATCCTAAATATCCGATAGACATCCTCTAGGGTGATGGTCATCTCACCTATTGACAGATGAAACGTGTTGATCTGGGCATTCCATCTCTAGGCCAACATGATCATGTATGCTGTATCTACCTTAATCATGGGTAGATCCAAGACATAGCCAATACCAATGACTCCGAACCACTCCTGCTCCCCTAGAGTAAGCTATCCACAGAGGGTGTAGAGTATGTCTGGCTATAGAAATAAAAAATGCATAAGAGAAAAATCTAACTAAAACAAGCAAAAACATATAAAAAATGACTCTAAAAACATCAAAAACATCAAGAAAATTCAAAATTTATCTCAGATATGCAATAACTAGCATTAATTGCTAGAAAATATTAGAAAAGTTAGAAAAATTAGAAAATTTTCCAAAGTCATCGAACCACGGGTCAACCTTGTGGTCTGACCACGATCAAATTTTACCATTGGAAATTTTAATTCTAAGCGAAGCTGATAGTTGCAGTTCCTAAACTGACATTTAGGAGCCGCAGGTGCTAGTTGTAGTCTAGGAATGAGACATATTTTGGGTCCTAGTCTACGGTGAGATTCGTTGCCAACAATTTAGTGAAGTTCATTAACCCATTTCTTACTGTGGTTTATTTTTTAGTTGGTAATGAGTGCGAGAACTCGGCTTCAAGTTACCTTGATTGCACCACGTCCTCTTCTAGTGGATGGCTGTCCCAGATCCACCATTAAGGTACGAGTGAAATTTGAGGTCAATTTTGGTAGTGTTCTAGATCAAGGAATGCCTCAACTCTCAGAGCTCTCTGAAATGCAATTATTAGAATGAAAATAATGAAATTTTCAAAGTGAGAAAGCTATTTATGGAAACCAACATTAAATGCACTCAAACCTCACCATGGGAAGGTCTAAAATGGGAAATTAATGACTCCTAATGGATCAAATTTCAAAAAGAGAAAACAATATTGTAAATTTGGTGATGTTAAAAGCACTAGGATTGATCAATAAATCAAAATTAATAAAAAAATAAAATAATTAAAAAACTAAATGCGCTTCGTATTCATTACTTTACCCTATACACTTGGCGGTTGCAGCAACTTGCGATCCAAGTAATTCAGAAAGATGAGTAAATTACCATAAGGAAATTTGGGGAAAAATTGTCATAGTTGATCTGATATTCTTCTTTTCAATCCCTAAGAAGTCCTTCATGGCCAGACTGCTCCATGGGAATGAGGCATTGCATGTCATTTCTCCTATGACATATTTTCAGCAAATCATTGATAATTTGATTCAACACAAATCTAATTGGACTTGTATCAATTTGATTCCCTAAGATGGCTATTGCAGCCTGACTGCTCCATGGGATAGAAATGTGCAAATACTATTAATAGTTGGAATCAGAAGCTGAACTAGGCATAGCCAAGGCATTAAAATGCTCAAATCTAAAATTTTTTAGATCGTGCATAGCGGTCAAGGGACCTCGTCGCTTCAATAATTGTAATTACCCTCATTGACTCATTGCTTGAGGGGGTAGTCATAATATCAAATCATAATCAAAATCAGTAGAAGATCTCGGAGATCGTAGATCCCTTGATCTTGCCAAAATTGCATTCGTCCTTATGAATAATTGTCAACAACTATCATAAGCTTACCCCTTTGCTTGGGAAAAATAGAAAATATAATAATTTATTTGTAACTCTCATACTTTCAGTTATATAGGCCTAACTCCTATTGTAGCACCAAAGCTACTCGATTGTATGATGACAAGTGCAAAATGTTTCAAGTTTAAGCCTCCAAAGAGTTGGAAGTAATGATTCCAGGATGCGCGTCCTTTTGTGGGACTTGGGGAATCTAATTTTGATTTGACTAATGATCATCATAGAACCTTCGAAATAATTTTAAGAGGTCTATTTTTTCTCAACATTGTTTGATCTCACAACGCATCTCAAAAGGGGCATCTGTAGACACCTAAATGCGTCATGTTGAGGGCAACTACTCATATGGACATGCTACAAGACCATATGGAAGATCTTGGATAGAATCCAAGATAGGGCAGTGGTTCTAACCACTCAAGTTGGGCTCCTTGGCCTATTCAGTCTAAACTATAGACTAGACCAATGGTCTATAGTCTGAACCATGGATAAGGCCTACGATTTATAGTCTGAACCGTAGCTACAACATGCGGTCTTAACTAAAGTTTAGTTGGCCTTCATCTGAGGCAAATCTGTTTGAACGACCATTTGTTCTAGAAGACAATGGTTAGAGAATAGAAGCTTCCAATCCAACTGTCCTAACCACCCCTTATTGATATTGGCTTCTCCATGAAGCCACTTCTAGCCCTAGGACATCCTATAAGTACCCCTAAGAATTAGGGCAATGATAGAGAGCATTTTGATAGTGAAGCACTATCAAAATACTAGGAGAGAGTGCATTTGGAGATCAAAGCAACGAAGCCCTATCAAATTGTGGACTCACTTGAGTGCATAGAGAGAGCCTTATTGTAATCCCCATTGCCCATTTGCCAAACATCATGATGAATTAGGCCATGGATTCCCTAAGGACCTAGGAGATCCAAGACATGCTAATTCAGGAAAAAGGAGGATCCATTCAATGATTCAACCACTAAACTTGTCAGAGGACACTGAAGGTGACCCTTGAAAATCAATTGGACAAGGAGATCAAGCCCAAAACCCTTGAATTTGAAGGGCAAACCACTTGGTTGCTCACCATTACAACAATGGACTGAATGAATCCCACTTGGCAATGAGGTAGTCTTGTGTCTCATCTAATATATTCATTTGCACACACAAGGATAATGAATATCTTGGTCTTCATAAAAAAAGCTTTTGTCTTTCAGAAGTCCTGTATAGTCATTATACAATTTTTGATTAGTCAACTAGGAAGTTTGAGTCTCATTGAAAACCTCAAAAATTCCTTAATAGCAACAAATCATTACATCAATCTTACATAGTTACACATTTTACAATCATCTCATTTCACATATGAATGCTTAAATGAGAAATTATTATTATAAGAGTTATCATTTTCATTCATGATTTTCATACATTTTGTGGTGTCATCCATTATAGTGTTAAACACATTAATTGCATTCCTTATGTTTTAAGTGACTAAAGCATATAGGATCATTTACATTAGATCATCATCATGTAAATAATGCATTACATATATTGCATTCACCATATCATACAAACATAATTTAAGTGCATAACAATTGAAACAAATTAAACATACATTTAACATTCACCATTACATCCATATATGCATACATAGTAGAACATCTACACATCTAGATCACAACATCTAATTATACATTTATCATCTATCTAGTGCATATCATTAGTATATCACATACATATAGCATATTGGCATCATCAATAGGCATTGCATCCATTTGTGCATCCATAAATCATAACACATAATGCATCTAATGGTCCAAAAGTGCACAATTAAAAATCACACAAACATTTTAAAGATAAACCAGGGCAATATTTATATCATACCCCCCTAATAAACAATAAAATAGCTAAGAAATCAACCTTAAAATAATCCAAGGGTATATATATACCGCTTGGTCAACCCAAAACACCCCTAGGCAGTCGATGACTGTCTAGGTCACCCCAAAATGCTGCAAGAATATCTATATACCACTTGGTCAACTTGAAACACCCCTAGGTGGTCTATGACCATCTAGGTCACCCAAAAAGGCTCCAAGGGTATCTACATACTGCTTGGTCAACCCATAAACCTCCTAGGTGGTCTATGACCATCTAGGTCATCCAAAAATACTCCAAGGGTATCTACATACCGCTTGGTCAATCCAAAGCACTCCTAGGTAGTCTACAACCATCTAGGTCACCCCAAAATTCTCTAAGGGTATCTCCAAACTACTTGGTCAACCCAACACACCCCTAGGCAGTCTATGACTGTCTAGGTCACCCCAAAAGGCTCCAAGGGTATCTACATATCGCTTGGTCAACCTAAATCATCCCTAGGTAGTCTATAACCATCTAGGTCACCCCAAAAGGCTCCAAGGGTATCTACATACTACTTGGTCAATCCAAAGTACTTCTAGGTGGTCTATGACCATCTAGGTCACCACAAAATACTCCAAGGGTATCTCCAAATTGCTTGGTCAAACCAACATGCCCCTAGGTGGTCTATGACCATCTAGATCACCCCAAAATACCCCAAGGATATCTACTAAGCCCATTGGTCATAATAATAACAATGCATATAATTCAAATAAATAATTGATAAATTAATCAAGTTAATTGTGTTCATCTTATGAATCATTATCGAAGACAATCATGCACCCTCCTTGCTTGGGGAAAATAAGTAAAAGATCAAAATAAAATTCAAGAAAACTCGTAAGATTACCTCCTAATCGCCACCAAGGCTAAAGTGTAGACTTGAGCTTATCTCCTAATTGCCATCAAAGGCTAGTATTTGATTTTAGCTTATCTCCTAATTGCCATCAAGGCTAGGATTTGATTTAAGCTTATATCCTAATTGCCATCAAAGGCTAGGATTTGATTTAAGCTTATCTCCTAATTGCCATCAAGGCTAGGATTTGATTTAAGCTTTCTCTCCTAATTTCCATCAAGGCTAGGATTTTATTTAAGCTTATCTCCTAATTATCATCAAGTCTAGGATTTGACTTAAACTTATATCCTAATTGCCATCAAGGCTAGGATTAGACTTAAGCTTGTTTGTCAATATCCCAAATATTACCAAAATCAAGTTTCTTAGCTTGTCAATGGAAATTATTCTATGATGCGTGCCATTTCCATGATTGTGGCATATAATGTTAGCGAGGTATTCTTCTATAAATTCTCATCAAAAATAAAAAATTCAAAAACAATTGAACAATCAAAATTAAAAAACAACACAAAAACCAAATAAAAGAGCCCACAAACCCACCAAAAACAAGTCAAATCTAATGGAATTCACTCAAGATCAAGATTAAACTCAAATTGCTCATGTATGCATTGCAAAGTTACTACTTCAATCCCAAAGAAGGCCATTATGGCTGAAATACCCCATGAGAATGAGGTATTCAACTCATTTCTTCCATGAATCATCAACAATATCACAATCCTCTCAATAATGCTCCATTTCACAATGGGTGAAACTGAAGGAAACCCCAACCAAGTCATATTGGTCAAGTGACTCATCACTTTTCTCACTTGAAATTCTCTCAACAACTCATCACTTTAGGGGGTAGTCATACTTAGCACATTCATAATCACAATAAAAAAACACACACTCAATCATGCAAATTGTGTTCATTCAATGAATCTTTGACAAATATAATCACACCCTTTCTTGGGGCAAAAAATAGGTAAATATTTCAACTAAGCACATAACAGGATAGATGAACCTACCTATTGGTACACCTCAAAAGTTACCAAAATACTTGGTATTCTCTAATGCCTAGGGTTATAAGTCCCCTGAGCATACTTGGAAGCTAAAGAGAAACCAAGACCAATGTATTTACTGAGTCAGAAGTAAGTATTCAAGAACACATGCTCTTTCCATGATTGGGGCATCAAAAGTTGGTTAGTTTATTGAATAACCCTAATCATTTAGCATTTTAGTCATCTATTTTTGCTCAGCATTGTGCTGCACTCAATGCATATCAAAAATGGGCATCTATAGACACTAAAATATGGTCAATCTAATTAGACAATCAAAAGCACTAGTTAATTGATACCATATGGCCCCCTTGGGAAACCCTCAGAGGTTTACTAGTGGCCCTAACCACTCTTGGAAGGCTATAACCCACTTTTGAGAGATTTTAGGCCATATAGACATGATCGTCCTACCTGAGATGGCCATAATTTGTGGCCATTTCACCCTAGGATGGTGGCAACCTAGCCATCCTGGGGTGGGACGACCACAAGGTTTGACTCCCAATCTAGAAAAATGGTGCCCAAAAATTGCCATTTGCACTACCTATTCAACCATGCAAGTTAGAGGATGCAACATCCTTATGACATGCTGCATGTAAGAGGCCAAATAGGGAGATTCTCTTCCTCCTCCAATGCATGCCACCTTATTTGAAAAATGGTGCCTCTTGCCCTGCATGCCCTCACATGCCTTCTTGCCCAAAGGCTTCCTTTGGCTATAAAGTGGATCAATTTTCCATAGAAGATATAGAGAGGAGTTTTAAGACATAGCAACAGAGTGCTGCCAAGATTTCCCCTCACCATTTTGTGCCCTTTTCCCTTAGAATATCTACTTAGCAAAGGAGGTTTGCGAGTGATATAGGAGATGCAATTTGATTCCAAAACCAAACCATATGAGTTATTTTTACCAACAAATTCTATGAAAACACTATTTAGAATGTCCCTAACCAATTCACTGAGGAATTGACGACAAAATAAGTGCAGAACTGATAGCCATCCCATCCCAGGACGGTCCCTAGTATGTGACAGTCCCAACCATCCCACCTCAGGATGGTGGATTATATGTGCATTATTTATTTATTATTATTTTTAGTTAGATTCTAGATTATCATATGATCATTTTGTCCAACTTTCATGCATTTTGGAGCTATATTGAGCGAGATATCACATTTTTAGTGTTTTGCAATGTCTTATGCAAGTCTACGAAGATCATATGGATATGCATAGGTATATGTGCCTTATTTTGCAAATTTGACCACATGGGTTGTATTGAAATATTATCCAAGTTTCATGCATTTTGGATATGTTTAGGGGCAAAAATAACTTGCTTTGGGTTTTGTAGGCTTCGAAGGTCTACTACGATTATGCCATACCATCGGATGAAATTTTGGTTTTGTTTTCATTAATATCTTCCCAAAACCATATATTTTACATACCTCTGAAATTTCAAGTCATTTGGAGTTTATTTAGATAGGCGTATTTCATATTCATGTTTTCTAGTCTTTTAGTGCCTATGGGGATTGCATATTTTCACCATACACACTTTCTATTTAATGATTCTGATTTTCTTGTGTGGAGGTGCATGTTTATATAATGTACAAGGAAGGAGCACAAGATCATAGAACAAAGTGGTAGCATTCTAGGTTCACCCACCTCAATTATGGGTACGAGGAAAGACATTGGAAGTGCACGTGAGCTTCTTTGAAAGGACTTGATCCTTTGAGCACCCGTCATTTTGTAAAAAATTGTATCACCATATTGAGCCCTCAAGGGGACATCTATGTAACCATGGTTTTGAACCATAAAATTAATAGAAATAAACTTCCTTTTATTTCATTTCTTGCAATTTGGTATCTCTTCCACTTTTACTTGCATGCTTTCGTTTTGATGCTCATAACACATTAGCAATATATGCATATTATTTAGCTTCATTCGGTGCACCATTTTCCACCTAATTCATGAGGACTAGGCTCATCCTCCATGTCCACTAAGCATATCTCAAGATATTCCTATTATTACTCATCTCCTACTGCTTCCTCGTACTAAGAACGATCATGATGTTCAAGTGCTTGGTGCTGCAACATGTTTTGCACCAGTTACAGAATCAACCACTCCATCCTTCCATACCTACCCCTTCCTATCTAGAAGGGTATTTATAGAGCACATAGAATTAGTGGATAACAATACCTCTAGGTCTGAGTCTCATAAGTCCACTTTGCACTAGTTACAGAATCAACCACTCCATCCTTCCCTACCTAGCCCTTCCTATCTAGAATAGTTTAAAATTCCCCATCTGGTTGACTTTAAGGGGAAGAAGATGCATAGGAGAATGTCATCAAATTATTGAACCAATGCTTTGGCATCCAAGATAATGATGCTTTACACTTGAGGATATTATTGACTATCCTCTCTGGGCCAACCATGGAGTGGTAAAACCGACTCCTGAAGCATAGCATCTATAATCTTGACCAATTCATAGATGTATTCCTAGAACGATTCACCTTCAACACTGAGTGAAATGCGACATTGTATGACCTTGCAGGGTTGAAGCAATATGATGATGAGTCAATCGTTGACTATGGCAATAGATGGAAAACACTTATTTCTAAGCTACCATACATACTTCCCATGTCTAAATTGACTAACATGTTTTCCAAGAGCTATTTGAAGCCAATTTCCTTGTTGTTGTGACTCCAACAGTATCCCACTCTTGAAGATGATCTAGCACAATCTAGAATAATCGAAGACATCAAAATTCAATAGGGAGATATTGTGAAGCCTCGCAAGGAGTGGAACAAGAATACTAAAAAAAACCCTGTACAACCAAAGCTAGCATAAATCAAGTTGCTATTAGTATTCCAGGGCCTATGCAACTCGTGCTACCTCAAAATCCCAACTCTTAAGCCACACCTGGAAACTATGACAACAATAATCAAACTAACCAAATACAAGGCCAACAACATCAAACACTATGACAATATACTTATTTGTTAGAGCCCTTAGCATTGATATTCAATCGATTGTATGAGGCACAAGCAATCATGCTTCCTAAGATCCATCCATTGAAACCTAATAAGCATAGATCAAAGGCACACAGGGAAGATCTATACTGTGTTTACCATCGATAAATAGGCCATGATATCCAAACATGTTATCCCTTTAGAGATGTAATTCAGGATATGATTGAGAGGCAAGAGCTTTCGATGGGTAATCCTCTTGCTCCTAAAAATCAACCAATATGAGACTTCCAAGAACTCTAGCCCACACAAAGCAAAAATAATACCTACTAACCATGTTGAGCAACCCAATCAAGTGCACAACAACCCACCTCCCCAAGAGTTTATGGGAATGATTAGTGTTGTAGCATAGGACCAAGAATTTTAAAATTGATCTACGCAATTGATTATTTCATCCAATGTTTCACCTTCACCTATATCATCTCATTAGAACATGGGTATTGTTGATCATATTGTAGTGGACAAAATACATGTTGGGGGTCCCAAAGGTAGCATACCTTCCCACCATACACATCACAACCAATTAATCATAGTGAGAAATCTAAAGGTATCACACCTTTCTCACTTTTGTTGAGTAGCACACACACTAGGGGTGCCTAAGGTATCATGCCTTCTCCTCACCAAACATTGAAAATCCAAAAAAATTCAAAATAATAAAAATGCAAAAAAATTCAAAATAATCAGAATCCAAAAATAGTGTAAAACATCAAAAATCTAAACAAATCAGAAAACTTTAAAAACACAAAAACATTTGCATTTATATTCTACATACACATTCATTTGCTTGCATTGCACTAGGCATGTTCATCCATTGCATTTGCATTAGGATAGGTCATGTTTACAATCTTACAAACGATACCATGTTTGTATGCCAATCATACATCTATTCATCATCATCATCCATTCACCCTTGTGAGTAATTGTGTTTTTCAACACAACCCCTTCCTGTTGCTATAAGAAATATACTAGGGTTTTCCAGTCATTCAACCATACCTAGTGATATTCTCAGATTTTGTAGAAAGCTATCTTCACTTTCAGAAGATGAGGTCTAGTTTTGATAGCACCTAGCATATCTCAAAATACTATCACTAATCAAACAATAATAAATCCAAGTTTCGCATAATGAACTATGAAACCTACGAAGTGGTCTAGGTTACCTTAAGCAAAAAGTTTATCCTGCTCATCCCCTTGTGCGGAAGGTTCAAGAATGCTGAGAATTGGCAAAAAGGACAAGCTCCTCCCTACCCAATTCCACAAAATAAATAATGGTTACAACCACTATCAAAATAAATAGTGGTTTTAACCACTATCATACCCCCTCAAATTAGCAATCAAATAGCTAAGCAATCAACCTTAAAATTCTCCAAGGGTATATATATACCGCTTGGTCAACCCAAAATACCCCTAGGTAGTCGATGACTATCTAGGTCACCCCAAAATGTTCCAAGAATATCTATATACCGCTTGGTCAATAGTAAATATCCCTAGGTGGTCTATGACCATGTAGGTCACTCCAAAAGGCTCCAAGGGTATCTACATACTGCTTGGTGAACCCATAACCCTCCTAGGTGGTCTATGATCATCTAGGTCATCTCAAAATGCTCCAAGGGTATCTACATACCGCTTGGTCAACCCAAAGCACTCCTAAGCAGTATAAAACCATCTAGGTCACCCCAAAATGCTCCTAGGGTATATCCAAACTTCTTGGTCAACCCAACACATGCCTAGGTAGTCTATGACCATCTAGATCACCCCAAAAGGCTCCAAGGGTATCTACATACCGCTTGGTCAACCTGAAGCACCCCTAGGTAGTCTATGACAATCTAGGTCACCCCAAAAGGCTCCAAGGGTATCTACATACTACTTGGTCAACCCAAAGTACTCCTAGGTGGTCTATGACCATCTAGGTCACCTCAAAATGCTCCAAGGGTATCTCCAAATCACTTGGTTAACCCAACATTCCCCTAGGTGGTCTATGACCATCTAGATCACACCAAAATACCCCAACACCATCTACTAAGCCCATTGGTCATAATAATAACATTGCGTATAATTAAAATTAATAATTGATAACTTAATCAAGTTAATTACGTTTGTCTTATGAATCATTATCAAAGAGAATCATGCACCCTCCTTGCTTGTGACAAATAAGTAAAATATCAAAATCAAATTCAAGCAAACCAGTAAGATTACCCCCTAATCGCCACCAAGGCTAAAGTGTAGACTTGAGATTATCTCCTAATCACCATAAAAGGCTAGGATTTGATTTAATCTTATCTCCTAATTGCCATCAAGGCTAGGATTTTATTTAAGCTTATCTCCTAATTGTCATCAAAGGCTAGGATTTGATTTAAGCTTATATCCTAATTGCCATCAAGGCTAGGATTTGATTTAAGCTTTCTCTCCTAATTTCCATCAAGTCTAGGATTTGATTTAAGTTTATCTCCTAATTGTCATCAAGTCTAGGATTTGACTTAAAATTATATCCTAATTGACATCAAGGCTAGGATTAGACTTAAGCTTGTTTGTAAATATCCCAAATATTACCAAAATCAAGTTTCTTAGTTTGTCAGAGGCAATTATTCTATGATGCATGCCATTTTAATGATTGGGTAATCTAATGTCAATAAGGTATTCTTCTATAAAATCTCATCAAAAATAAAAAATTCAAAAACAATTAAACAATCAAAATTCAAAAACAACACAAAACCAAAGAAAATGGCCCACAAACCCACCAAAAATAAGTCAAATATGATGGAATTCACTCAGGATCAAGAATAAACTCAAATTTCTCATGGATGCATTGCAAAGTTACTACTTCAATATCCAAGAAGGCCATTGTGGCCGAACTACCCCACGGGAACAAGGTATTCAGCTCCTTTCTTCCATGAATAATCAACAAAATCACAATCCTCTCAATAATGCTCCATTTCACAATGGGTAAAACTGAAGGAAACCCAAACCAAGTCATATTGGTCAAGTGACTCATCACTTTTCTCACTTGACATTCCCTCAACAACTCATCACTTTAGGGGGTAGTCATACTTAGCACATTCATAATCGCAATCAACAAACACACACTCAATCATGCAAATTGTGTTCGTCCAATGAATCTTTGACAAATATAATCATGCCCCTTCTTGGGGTAGAAAACAGGAAAATATTTCAACTAAGCACATAACAGGATAAATGAAACTGCCTATTGGTACACCTCAAAAGTTACCAAAAAACTTGGTATTCTCTAACGCCTAGGGTTATAAGTCCCCCAAGCATACTTGGAAGTTGAAGAGTGGAAGGCTACGCCTTCGAGATGTCAATAAATGAATGAATGATTAATATTCAACCATGCAACAGAACAATAAATCAAAGAATATGTAAATGCGAAAGAGCGGATAACAATTAAGTTTCTATTGCCACTAGGAGGGCAGATCCCGCCGTGAAGGCAATGCCAAAAATGCAGAGATTAAAATAATAAAAATGATGATCTAATTTAATGAAACTATCTAATATATATATGAATTGTTAACTCTTGGAATGCCTAGCCGACGGCTAGGTTGGGTGTGTAACATGACTCCCCTCCTCGGAAAGCTTTGTCCTCAAAGCTGGAAATGTCCGGAAAATACTGTCAGGTTCCCATGTGGCATCCTCCTCTGGTAAATATTGCCATTTGATGAGAAATTCTTGAATCTGACGTGATCTCAGTCTTCGTATTCTATGTTGTAGTATATCTTCAGGTTGGATATGTATGCATCCTTCCTCATCGAGCTTTGGTAATTCTGATTGACCTTGCACTTTCTGACCAATTACTTTTTTGAGACATGAAACATGAAATACCGGGTGTATTCGTGATGATGAAGGTAGCTCTAACTGATAAGTGACTTCTCCAATGCGGCTCACAAGTTTGTAAGGACCATAGAATCATGGAGCCAACTTTTGGCTAGACTTTATCTTTAACGATGATTGTTTGTAAGGTTGCAACCTTAGGAAAACCCAATCGCCTATATTAAAAGTTCTCTCTGATTGGTGCAAGTCTTGTTGTTGTTTCATACAATTTTGTGCTTGGACTAAATTTTCTTTGAGGATGGTGTAGACTGCCTTTGTTAGAACCAATCATCCACTTTGGCTACTTTGGATGATCCTTGCACGTAATCTGTGATGGTTGGAGGCTTGGTGCCATACAATGCTTCAAATGGAGACATATTAATTGAGTAATGGTAAGAAGTGTTGTACCACCATTCTTTCGATGCTAACCATTGGCTCCATTGATATTGTTTATCTTGAGCGAAACATCTTAAGTATGTACCCAAACATTTGTTAACCACTTCTATTTGACCATCTGTTTGTGGATGGTAGGTTGAGGACATGTTTAATTTGGTACCACTAAGTCGAAATAATTCCCACAAAAAATTACTAGTGAAGATGGGGTCTCTATCACTTACTATATTTTTTGGCATACCATGTAATTTGAAAATTGAATCCATAAATACCTTGGCCACCTTGCTTGCGGAAAATGGATGTTGTAAAGCCTGAAAGTGAGCGTATTTGGATAACCGGTCTACGACTACGAAGATTACTGTCCTGCCTTCTGACTTTGGAAGACCTTCAATAAAATCCATGGATATATGTTCCCACTATCGTTTAGGGATGGGTAGTGGTTGTAACAACCCCGGTGATTTGACTCGTTTCTCCTTTATTGGGTTGGCAAACTTCACATTCTCGCTACCCATTGTTTGACCTCTGCTTTTAATACTTTCCAACAAAATTATTGTTTGACCCTTAAATATGTCTTCAAAAATCCTGAATGTCCTGCCAATGGAGAAGCGTGTGATTCGTCGAGGATATTTGATTTGAGTTCTGAATTATGTGGAATGTAAATGCGATTCTTCTTTCTGAGGATTTTATCTTCATAAGAGAACAAAGGGTGTTTAGAGGAACTGATAGACAAGTCTTGAATTATCTTAGCAGTTTCGCTATTGGCTAACTAGTCATCTTGTAATTGAGTCACCCATTGGAGGAAAGGACCTGAAATAGCGTTAATGACTACTTCGTCTTCATATTTCTGGGACAAAGGCATCGGCGACTACATTTTACTTCCCTTTCTTGTATTCGATAACAAAATCATAACCCAATAGTTTGGTTAACCACTTATTTTGTTCTGGATAAGAAAACCTCTGCTCAAGAAAATGTTTGAGACTACTATGATCTGTTTTGATAATGAAGCGGCTACTGATTAGGTAGTGTCTCCATTTTTCCACTGCATGAAGAATAGCCAACATTTCTTTTTCATATGTTGATCTTCCCAAATTCTTCCCCGAGAGTTGTTTACTTTCAAATGCCAACGGATAACCTTCTTGCATTAATATAGACCCAATTCCTGTTCCAGAGGCATCACATTCGATAATAAATGGTTTGTGAAAATTGGGAGTTGCTAATACTGGAGTTGTACACATGACCTTCTTAAGAGCTTCGAAGGCTTGAGTGGCTTCTTCCGACCAACGAAAAGAATCCTTCTTTGTGAGTGCTGTGAGAGGTGCTGCAATCTTACCATAATTCCGTACAAACTTGCGATAGTAGCCCGTGAGACCCAAAAAACCATGAAGTTTCTTGATGGTTTTAGGTAAGGGCCACTACTGAATTGCCTTAATCTTATTGGGATCGACTTTGACACCCTCGTGTGAAACTATATGACCAAGATACTTGACTTCTTGGACACAAAATGAACATTTGGAACGTTTGAAAAATAGCTTTTCTCTGTGTAAAATGTGAAGGGCTTTATCCACATGATGTAAATGGTTCATCCATGTTTTGCTGTATATGAGAATATCATAAAAAAAAACTAACACAAACTTACAGAGGAGTGGATGAAACACTTGGTTCATGAGACTTTGGAATGTGGAGGGTGCATTGGTGAGAAAAAAAAGGCATGACCAAAAATTCGTAATGACCTTCATGAGTACGAAAAGTAGTTTTGGGGATATCTTCTTCTCTGACACGGATTTGGTGAAATCCGGAGCGAAGGTCTAATTTTGTAAAAAATTTTGCACCATGCAACTCATCTAGTAGGTCATCTATGATAGGGATAGGAAATTTGTCCTTGATAGTGAGTTTATTGAGAGAATTAAAGTCAGGACACATACGCCAAGAGTTATATTTTCGTCTAGCCAGGACTACAGGTGAGGAATAAGGACTAGTGCTATGACGAATGACTCCATGATCCAACAAATCCTGAACGATCTGTTCGATTTCTATCTTTTGTGGTTGAGGATAGTGATAAGGATGATTGTTAGGTGGGACACTCCCTGGAATCAAATGTATGGCATGGTCATGAGATCGTTTAGGTGGTAATCCTTTAGGTTCTTGGAAAACCTCTTCGTACTGTGTTATGACATCTTGTAACTTTGGAGCAGTAATATTCGAAGTTGCTGGAGATTGTTTTTCCAAACAATTAATTTGAGCTATAAACCCATATCCACCCTTTTTTAACATCTTCTCCATACTATGAGAGCTCACCATTTGTGATGGAGGAGTAGTAATGCCTTGTAAGCGAATGACTCGTCCGTTTTCCTTCCATTCCACAAATAATTTTTTGAAGTTGAAGCTAACCATGTCTAATGTTTCCAACCATTCAACTCCCAAAATGACATCAGAGTTCCCCAAATTCATGACAAAAAGGGACCCAAACTAGGTATAAGTTCCCATTTTTATGGAAACTTGAGATGTGCGACCAACACATTGTGCGTTCACCCCGTTGGCCACTAGAACCTGAAATTTGTCTTTGTTGGAAGAGTTAATGAATAAATTCAAAGCTTTTGCTGTTTTGATGTCGATAAAATTGTGGGTACTACCAGAATCAATTAGCACATTCACTTTTTTCTGGCAGAGAAATCCTGGTACCTTGATGGTATGGTGGGTGGTTAACCACATGAGGGCATGTACAAAGATCGCCATTGGATCCTCTTCCTTCTCTTCTAGAGTAATTGGTAGGTCTTCTTGCATAGGTTCTTCTTGTTGGTAAGTTTCATCCTCTTCTCCTTCATATTGATCACACTCAATATGAAAGTTTTGTTTTTGGGCACAAGCTTGTTCCTTGGGATGATGATTGTGACATTTATAGCAAAAGTATCTTGAGGGTTGATCATTTCTACGAAAGGAATTGTTGCGATATGGAGGATGACTATAGTTTTCATGTCGTGCAGACAACTGATTTCTCTTCTCGACCAGCTTAGCTATTCGTATACAATCGTTCAGTAAGGTTGTATTGTGCATGTCTATTTCCACTCAAATATTTTCTTTCAATCCATTATGAAAAGCTCCTACCACTGTGTCAGGACTGAGGTCTAAAGTATATGGTAGTAAACTGGTGAACTCTGAAACAAATTCGCTAACCGATCCTTCTTGTTTAAGAGATAACAGTCTTACTGTGTATGACGATGTAGCTCCTTCATCAAATCTTTCTAAAAAAGAGGTAGTGAATTTTCTCTAGTTAATAGTAGCACCTTTCTCTTGTTTAAGCCATACAAACTATTGGTAGGCCTCAATGCCTAATTTTGATGCAGCGAAAGGGACTTTATCAATTTCCTTAATTTGATATAAGTCGAGAATGCCTTCCATTTTGGCTATCCAACCACAAGTATCATGACCTTAAAAAGTGGGCATATCAATGAATGGAAAATTATTAGGGCCTCTTGGTTGGTGATAACCTGTATCCCTTTCTTGATTTTGGTTATACCTCTATCTATGAGAACGATCCCTGTAATTATCCGAATCGCCTCTTTGCTATTCCCAATAATCATCTTGATCGACATTTTATTCATTCCTTTGGGCATGAGAGTGATTTTGGGAATTAGTATTGGGATTAAGCTGGTTTTATGCTCGCACTAGGGCTTTTAGGTTGAGACTAATTTGGTTCATACCCTCTAGTAAGAGTCGAAGAGATTCATCGTTGGAAACAGCTGAGTTAATTGAGTCTCCTTGTGTGATGGTTTCATGAGTTGGCGGAGGGTTAGTCACCATAGGATCTACGAGTGGATGATGTGGATTATAACTGCCAATTTTGAAAGGAGAAGGAGAATTTTTTGTACCTGGGCTTCGATTAGGTCTTCTTGCGTTGTTATTGGTCATTTTTGAGCTTGATAATCGACCGTCAGATCCTTTGATCCACTGTTTGTTCATGCACTTGTTAACATAACCTGCTTAGGAACCTTTGAACTTGGGCTATCACAGAATGTGATGGAATTTTAACCAAAAATTTGGTTTTCACTACAACTGTCGCTCCAACTGCGATGCAGATTTGAATTTGGATTTGGGCTCCTTATTTGTGACAGCTTTTGACAATTTTTGACAACTTTGACTGTAATTTTTGACAACTTCTCTTGACTACAATTTTAAGACACGACATCGGGCTAACCACTAACCACTGACTGCCCAACTGTGACGGACAACGAGGACACAGAACGTGAGAACATGACAACTGGACGCGAGGACACGATAGCTGGAAGACACGACACATGGGCGACAACTAGAAGACACGGATGCGACGACACGAACGGAAGACCAAACGACATGCAACAGAGTGGAAGACCCAACAGCTGGAAGACACGGATGCGATGACACGAACGGAGAACCAAATGACATGCAACAAATGCGACGACACGAACGGAAGACCAGACGACACCAAATGACATGCGACAGAGTGGAAGAACTGACATCTGGAAGACACGGACGACCAACAGGTGGCAATGACAAAATTTACATGCATGGGACGATAAATGAGTGTGTGATCGAAGTCACAATCTTGAAGGTGTGACGAACCCAATATAAGCACCTGACTTGCTTTCCCACAGCAGATGTGGGATATATATCCCGAAACAATAATTAAAAAAATTTGTACCTTAGGTGGGGCGTTAATTAATTGTTAACCACACGCTATGATTGGACAAAAATGCTTGGTGTTGTATGCACTGGTTTTACGATGATTTTCTTACACTGAAGCCTATGATTTAGCCTGTGAGTTGGGACGTCCTGACTTCGGCTCAGGCGATAACTGGATATGCGACGGTGTAGCATTTTCATGGAACATGACATGACACAGCTACGTGGAATACTCGCGATGAGCTTGTTTGGCTGTGATGAAGCGGGGCGCTTGCTTGGACGGCCAACGAACCGAGTCACAGGGAGTATGTCGAAGAACTAGTTTCGTCGGATTTGCTTCAGAAGAATTCTTAGAATCGTTGCGAAGGTAGCCGAACCTGATTACTGATACCACTTGGAAGGCTATGCCTTCGGGATGTCAATAAATGAATGAATGATTAATATTCAACCATGCAACAGAACAATAAATCGAAGAATATGTAAATGCGAAAGAGCGGATAACAATTAAGTTTCTATTGCCACTAGGAGGGCAGATCCCGCCATGAAGGCAATGCTGAAAATGCAGAGATTAAAATAATAAAAATTATGATCTAATTTAATGAAACTATCTAATATATATATGAATTGTTAACTCTTGGAATGCCTAATCGACGGCTAGGTTGGGTGTGTAACAAAGAGAAACCAAGACCAATGTCTTTACTGAGTCAAAAGCAATGATTCAAGAACACATGCTCTTTCCATGATTGGGGCATAAAAATTTGGTTAGGTTATTGAATAACCCTAATCATTTAGCATTTTAGTCATCTATTTTTTCTCAACATTGTGCTACACACAATGCATCTAAAAAATGTGCATCTATAGACGCTAAAATTTGGTCAATCCGATTAGGAAATCAAAATCAATTGTTAATTGATACTATATGCCCCCCTTGGGAAACCCTCAGAGGTTTACTAGTGGTCCTAACCACTCTTGGAAGGCTATACCCTACTTTTGGGGGCTTTTGGGCCATATAGGCATGATCGTCCTACCTAAGATGGCCATAGTTTGTGGCCATTCCACCCTAGGACGATAGCAACCTAGCTGTCCTGGGGTGGGACGACCATAAGGTTTGACTCCCAAATCTAGACAAATGGTGCCCAAAAATTACCATTTGCCCTACCTATTCAACCATGCAAGTTAGAGGATGCAACATCCTTATGACATGTTAGAGTGCCTAGAATCTGTGGAGAACAAGACCTCTAGGTCTGGGTCTCAGAAGTCCACTTTGCACCAGTTATAGAATCAACCACTCAATCCTTCTATACCTAGCCCTTCCTATCCAGAATAGTTTAAAATTCCCCATATGGTTGAATTTAAAGGGGAGGAAGATGCATAGGAGCATGTCACCAAATTATTGAACCAATGCTTTGGCATCTAGGATAATGATGCTTTACTCTTGAGGATATTATTGACTATGCTCTATGGTCCAGCCATGGAATGGTACAACCAAATCCTAAAGCATAGCATCTATAATATTGACCAATTCATAGATGCATTCCTAGAACACTTCACCTTCATCACTAAGTGAAAGGCGACATTGGCTAACCTTGTAGGGTTGAAGCAATATGATGATGAGTCAATCATCGACTATGGCAATATGTGGAAAACACTTCTTGCTAAGCTACAATACATACTACCCATGTCTAAATTGACTAACATGTTTTCCAAGAGCTATGTGAAGCTAATTTCCTTGTTGTTGTGACTCCAAAAGTATCCTACTCTTGAAGATTCTCTAGCGCAATCTAGAATAATTGAAGACATAAAAATTTAATAGGGCGATATTGTGAAGCCTCGCAAGGAGTGGAACAAGAATATTAAAAACAACCCAGTACAACCAAAGCTAGCATCAATCAATCAAATTGCTATTAGTATTCCAGGGCTTGTGCAACTCGTGCTACCTCAAAAGCCTAACTCTCAAGTCACACCTGGAAACTATGACAATAATAATTAGACTAACCAAATACAAGGCCAACAATGTCGACCACTGTGACAATATACTCATTTGTTAAAGCCCTTAGCATCGATATTCAATCGATTGTATGAGGTGCAAGCAATCATGCTTCCTAAAATCCATCCATTGAAACCTAATAAGCATAGATCAAAGGCACACATGGAAGATCTATACTGTGTTTACCATCAACAAAGAGGCCATGACATCTAAACATGCTATCTATGACCATCTAGGTCATCCCAAAATGCTCCAAGGGTATCTAAATATTGCTTTGTCAACCCAAAGCACTCCTAGGCAGTCTACAACCATCTAGGTTACCCCAAAATTCTTCAAGGGTATCTCCAAACTACTTGGTCAACCCAACACACCCCTAGGCAGTCTATGACCATCTAGGTCACTCCAAAAGGCTCCAAGGGTATGTGTATCACCCAAATTTTTTGCACCCTTACCTTCAGGATAAAGTATCTGTGCCCAGAAGGGGGATGCGATAAGGATGGGACAATACCTCAGATGGAGAGGCCCTTTTAAGGTCACCCCTCTTGGGGGAGGGGTATAAGGGTGAATTTTTGATAGATGGTGGGGTTCACTAGGAAACTTTGAGTGGCAATTTTTGCACCTAGGTTGAGAATAGGTTTGATGTGTTCATTTTATATTCAATCATTCATATTCCTAGGTTGGCCAAAATGAATCTAAGCTATTATATATGAAATTTAAGGTTTATATGAAGACAACAAACATGAATGAATCCTAAATACAGAGACTATGTGAAATGGAGAGGAATACACCTGATTCCTGATGTCTGATGAAGATTTTGAAGCTTGTAGGAGTCCAGATCATATCAGATATGACAAGATCATATGTAATTGTACAGAATCATCCCAAATCATAGGTGATCATTTGAGATTAGACAAGATCATTAGTGACCTGACGAATTCATCAAAAACTTGCAATCATGAAAATAGACACCAAAAACCAAAAATGCAATTGCAAGAATGATGCAAAATGATAGAAATAATAGTATAGATGCTTAAATAATAAATCTAGATAGCAAATCAAATGGGATGCACTATTTTAATAACTTATGTTAAATTTTATCATGCAAATATGCTAAATGAGGTGAACTCCAAGATACAGAACAAAAATAAATCAATCTAATGCATAATTAAATAAGAAATGTAGAAGAAAACACAAACTCAGGGCTCTAGTTGCCCCCAATCCAAACTACAGTCAAAATCATCTAAAATCGTACGAGATCATCGTCGATCTCGACAGGATCATCCAAAATCATGTTGGATTGTCTACGACAATCCGAGCTTCCTCTGACTGAAACATAGTAAAATCCTACAATAAAACCTGAAAATACAAATGCAAATGATGGGGGTGAGGATGTTCGAATACAAAAAAAAACTAGAACTACAGGGAAATGATCAGCCAATGGGATAAAATGGGAAAATCCCAAGTTTATATAGGATTAGGGGGAGGTTAGGAGGTTGGGGATCATCCCAATCTGGGAGATCTCCAACGTAGGAATCTCCAACCGTGCAGACGTGCTTCTGCCTGGTTTGGAGAGGTTATTGAAATAGAGGCTAATTATGAAAATTCGGTTTTGGGACGAAATTGTCTGGACGTTCTGTTCTAGATGAATTCGTCTAATTTGGGATGATATCGTTAGATAGGCGATGTTATTGTCCAACAGTCAAAAAAACTTCTAAAAATGGCACAAAAAATGAGGTGAGAGATTAATAGGCGGTTTCGAGGTTAAAATTCAAATTTTTAATCTTTTTACTAATGGTTTAACTGTGATAATTTTAGGGTGCTACATTTTGTCCCCACTTTAGCAATTTTTTCAAAAAAAATGCGTTAAATATGAGTTCTTCACGCTTTACGAGAAAGCAAAATTTATTCCATTTTTTAGACGACGATTCTAGGTCGAATCGTACAACTGCTTGCTAAGGTGCCGCCTTCGAGTTTTTACCCAAATCGAACGTTTGAGGTTAAAGTGCGGAAAAGCAAATTTTTTAAAAATTTAAAAAATAATGTTGTTTTTAAATAAAATTAACAAAAATAGGGTAAAACCCTAATTCATTTTTACTGTTTACTTTCGCTGTTTCAGAGCTCTACAGGAGAAATGGTGGAAACGACACACAGATCGATAAAGGTCTGATGCAGGTTGCAGGTAAGGATCTAAACCTGATACATTATGTTTTTAACTTGATTTATTTAATTTTTTATATCATCCCAATTTTGTTGAAATCGTCCCTATATCGCCGATTTCGTCTAAGGATGAAATTGAAGAAATAGGAGCGATTTCGTCCAATAAAGGACAATACCTAAATTGAACAAAAGGGAGACGATTTCGTCCTACCAAGGATGATTTTAATAAATTTAGTATGATATTTTCCAATAATGGATGATATCATTTTTTATGAGATGAAATTGATTTTAATTAATTTTAATGATTATGTACTAATGATTTTTTTTTTTGTTGTTTTATTGTTTATTTTGCAGAGGGGATTACTAAAGATTCAGAAATGGAAATACGAGGGGCTCAGATATGATGTAGCTATGCTCGATCAGGCCAAGTGGGATAGACTAGCAAAGGTTGGACTATAGCATGTGGTAGAGATGCCACAAATTCCTACAAACATGGGGATACTGACAACCCTAGCAGAGAGATGGTATCCGGGATCATCCTGCTTTCGACTATCGATAGGGGAGATGGCTCCCACTCTAAAGGATGTATGGAGGATCTTGAGGATCCCCATACATTGGTGATTCATTACTCCTTTTACCAATCAGGTCCATGCCATGATGCGATTATGCAATGACCCAAGATTCACCTTGAAGAAGGGCAGAGTGAACATCGAGTCTTTGAGGTAGATGCCTGGGGTGTCTTGATTGACCCAAGTTTTGGTAGGGGTGGTGGGTGGCCTAATTCTATGCCACCAGAGTGAATGTAGGTTACTATGGCTCCTCTTAGATGTGGTCTACGACATGAGAGACCACGGTTATAGGTTTTCTTGGGGAAATTTTGTACTATGCTGCTTGTATAGGATCCTTTATGGGGTCATATACAAGTGAGGTCGATATCTGGTGCTGACATCATTGCTACAGGTTTGGTGCTGAGAGCACATTGTGGTGTGGAGGTCGGTAGGGCTTCCACTAATAGGAGTTGATCGGGAGAGGCCTCGGGTTTTCTATTGGTGGCTCCAGAGAGTGTCACATCGATGGATAGATCTGTCGATGTCTCGAAGGTTGCTAGACAACCTCATCCCAGATTAGATCACCTGGAGGCCATGGAGAGAGCATCCAAGATGGGGATAGGATGGACATGAGTTGGCTCACATCAAGTGAGTCTTTTAGTTGAGGATAGAGTGGGGAGAGGTAGAGCTCCACCGCTACAACCGAGTTTTGAGGTAGTTTGGTCTATAGTAGGGGATCCCTTCTCTCAGGGATTACGAGTACTCCTAAACTTTTTGGGATAATACTACACTGAGCAGGGCTCCAGACATGTAGTGGTTTTGGAGTCAGGACACTGATGATGCCCCAATTTAGCCAGTGGATGGGGATGATGCTGGGGTAGCAGATGGATATGATGTCTGGTATGCAGGCATCCACCCTCCTTGAATGATGATGGCACAGGGTCCGATGCATGCTATTATGTAACAGATGGGGAGGTGGCATCAGGCTACCATCAATGTAGCGAGGAGTCATGAAGGAAGGTATCAGCGATGACCTCCTTAGGAGAGATGCTAGAGAGTGCCACAGGCTCTAGAGAGACCGCAACAACTAGAGAGGAGGGAGGAGGGACTCCCTTCTCAATATAGGGATAGGCCACCATCACCCGATAAGGGCAAGGGTGTCGAGGTGGGGGAGAGCAGTGAGATGGTGGCTCTCCAAGCAAAGAATGCCCACCTATGAGCTTAGGTGCAGATACTACAAGATGAGGCTACATGACTTAGGGCTCAAAGTGGAGGGGCGAGCATGCAGGAGCTGGAATGGTCTATTGCTTAGACCACATTCTATCAAGGAGTATACTTCCAACTAGTTCTAGAGAGCCAGAGGATATAGCTACCAGTCGGCATTATGGAGCTGGTAAGGATGGGGTCATCGAGGACATCTTCACGATCGACATTGAGGACCCATGATATGGCACAAAATCTGATGAGACCAGCTCCTCCACCTCAGGGTAGGAGAGGAGATGAGGCTAAGATCTCGAGGGCTTCTCGAGACTAGCTGCACATTGACTATAGACTGTATATTTTTGAGAGGATTGAGTATGCCAGGGTATAGATTATGGCATACCAATCCATTTTGATATGATGTACATATATTTCTTGATATATATATTATTTTTGTGATATGACTTGTGCATATGTTTTATGATGCTTTAATATTTTAATTGTTGATTGATTATTCATGTAATTATGTCATTGAAAATATTATAATTTTATGTCGTGCCATAAAATTTAAATGAAATAATCTGATGTAAACAAATTGGTTGTTGTGGTGTGATTTGATAAAAAAATAAAGTGACTTCTAACAATAATTTCAAAGGACATTATTGATGGTACATGACCATTTCATGGAGTCGTCGCTCACTAGGTCATTAAGCTAATCTCGGTAGAGAAATATTGCTAAAAGTAAAAGGGTGCTTAAGAGACTTTCTTAAGACTTTTGTGATGTGATGATGAAAAATGATGATGGTGATGATTTTTTTTCAGATGTCCATGAAAATATTATGCATGAAATATTAAAAATATAATTTTTGCTAGGCATAAAATTCCTAAGTGTGATAGAAATTTGAACAATTGCCTAGGAATTATACCATCGTCGCAAAAAACTGAATGTTGACATAATGAAATGAAATAGAAAAGTTTTCATTCTTTTTTTTAAAGCACAATTGTGTAACATAATGATTTAAGCCGTATGCTTTGATGGATAAAAAAGGGAAATAAAATTAAAACAATGGTTTGTGCTAGGCATAGAATTTTTAGGTCCAAAGAAGAAATTGATATAATAGTTTTATTGCATAGTTGATTTTTGAGTTTGAGATAAACAAAAAATATAATAGGAGGACTTGCACTAGGCATAAAATTCCAATTTAGGTTTAGGAACTATACCATTGTTGCGAAAGTCAAAAATATATAAATGTGACTTTATTGCTAGATTTTTGAACATGCTTTGAAAGAAATTTTGGATTTTGAAAAAAAAAATGTATGTAATTATTTTTACGCTAAGCAGATGTTCTCAAGTAAGAAAATAAAATTATTCTAGAAGATTTGCATAAATATTTTAAATTATCTCAAAGAAAAAATTTATATTTATAAGGAACCCCGTGTGCATATGTGAGTTCATTGCCGATCTCGATCTATCATAATGATACAAAAACTCTCAAATACAAATGTGTGTGCAATTGTATTGTTCATTTACTGATTTTGAGCAAGATAATTTGATACAAGTAATTTGAATTAACCAAATGAGTGTTCGTTAACCATGATTTATATGCATATAACCGTACCAAACTACTATGTAAGTCAGGTCATCAAGAGCTAGCTGATCCATAAGCAGACATAGGTCTGTACAAAAGAAGGTCGCTAATGTAACAGACATACCACCACGCTAGGAGTTACCCAAGGCCAAGCGGGTTGGACACAAACCATCTGTTATGGGGATTACCTCACAGTTTTTGAATAATTGAGAATTCCAGGGATTCAAGCTCATTCATCCTTATTTTCTTTTCAAAGGATAGGGGAAGGGATTTTATTGCTTTTTGCTTTTTCTTTTCTTTTCTCTTTTTTTTTTTTTTGTATTTTTGCTTGATACTGAGATAATGCTAAAATATTTTTGAGATGGTACAAAATGCTACTGAAATAATGCTTCTTTTTCTCATTAATTTTTCTTGATTTTCTTTTTCTTTTTCTTCCTATACTAGGGATACTTTCTCGGATTGGCTGCAGAGCAAGGGATTTTTATTCTAGGCAGGGGCGAGCTTGTCCTTTTGTCAATTCTCAAAGATTCTAGACCATGTGCATGATAGGCTAACAGGGGAAAATTTTCGCACAAGAGACCACTTCTACTGTGTAGCATCATTTTGAATTTGCAATGAAATCATTTTAATGTGAAAAGGTATACTTGGTTCAAGTAAATAACAAGATCAATTCTCTATGCTCAAAACTTTATTTAATTCAATTATGAACTTTGATATAAGAGAGATTAATAATCATACCAAATAAGATCAAGATATTTATTCATGTGAGTGTGAAAGTGAGGGATTCCAAATAAATGCTAATTTATCCAAAACAACTGAAAATATAACTGCAATACTTCAAGAATTGACAGGTGCAAAAATAAAAGATGTTTTTTTGAAGATTTTGATGATTTTGATTTTTTTAATATTTTGATTTTGATTTATGAAGTGAGAGAATACATAGTATTACTGTTTTTGAAATTTTTATATGAATTTACTAAAATGAGACAAAATGTATAATATATACAGTGACGAAATTACCAGAATTATGCATAATAGCGCTTAAGATGCATTATGTTCATAGGTTCTTTAAGATATTTACCATCTAAGGTAGCTAATCTGTATGCTCCTGATCCAAATTTAGCAGTGATGATATACAACCCAAGCCAGTTAGGTTCAAATTTACCTTTAAGGTATTTAGTTGCATTAGTATTTTTTGATTTTATTTTAAGATGAGGTCATCGATCTCAAAGGATCGGTGATGAACTTTCTTAAGAAATGCTCGTTTGAGCTTGTTCTGGTAGGCTCAAAGATGCTCCAAAGCATTGATGCACTTCTCATATAGGAGTTCCAGCTGACTAAATCTGCTAGCACGATATTCATCTCCTACTTCAGTATCTTGAAGTAGCAGAGCCAAAGAAGGAACCTCTAATTCAAAGGGAAAAACAACTTCAGTGCCATAAACCAAAAAAAAAGGTGAAGTGCCCATGGGAGTATGAACGCTAGTTCGATAAGCCCATAAAGCAAGATATAATTGAATGTGCCAATCTCGACCAGATTTATTGACCAGTATTTTGAGGATTTTAATTAATGTTTTATTAGATGATTTTGCTTTGACATTACCATAAGGATAATAGGGAGTGGACCAATGATGTTGAATTTTATATTTTTGACATAGTTTCTTTACATATTTATTTTTGAAACAAGTTCCATTATCCGAGATGAGATTTGAAGGAATTCCAAACCTACAAATAATTTGATTAAAAATAAATTTGGAAACTTGGGTTCCAGTGCAAAAAGCTAAGGGCATAGCTTCAACTCACTTTGTAAAATACTCAGTGGCAGTTATGATGAATTTGTGTCCATCAGATGACATAGGATTGATTTTTCCAATAATGTCTAAGCCCCATTTTGAAAAGGGCCAAGGAGATGAAATAGCCTACAGTTCTTGTGCAGGTGCATGGACAAGGTTAGCATGTTTCTGGCACTTGTCGCAATGGCACACATAATCATGTGCATCATTCTCCATGGTAGGCCAAAAATATCCTATCCTAAGGAGCTTCTTAGCAATGGCACTACCACTAAAGTGTCCTGGGCTTCACTCAAAGCTAATATAGAATCTTCTAGATTCAAACATCTCAATAGGATACCTTCAAAAGATCTCCTATATAATGTATTGCCAATTATTATGAAGCGACTTGCTCATCTACGCAATAACCAACGCTGGTTTCTATTAAAACCTTCAAGGAAGGTCCCATTTTGTAGAAAATTGAGGATGTTAGTGTACCAAAGTTTAGGAGTAGTCTCGTTGATTAGAAACACATCCAAAGGTTCCAAGCATGATTTAATTAAAGCAGGTTCTTGGAGTCGATGAATAATGATGGTAGCATATTCTTCATCTAACTCCAAGGGTAAAAGAGATGCAGCTGTGGCCATAGCGTCAGTCGCACGATTATTAGTTTGAGGAATAGCTTCCAAGGTAACTTGATCAAATAAAGATATTAATTGTAATACATATGCTTTATATGGGTGCAATTTATCATCTTTGGTTTGATAAACATCGTTAATTTGATTTATAACAAGTTGAGAATCACCGAAAACTAATATATTTTTAATTTTTAGTGCCAGGGCAGCTCGTAATCCAAGGATTAGAGCCTCATATTCAGCAGTGTTATTAGTACATACAAACATTAATTTAAAGGATAGAGGTATGAGATGTTTCTGTGGAGATAACAAAATAATACCTGCAGTAGCCCCACTCATGCATCGGGCTTCGTCAAAGTATAAGGACCATTTCTTTGAATGATTTGCCTCTAGTTTAAGGCATTCGTTAGGAAAATCAATGATGAGGGGATGGGTGGACTCTAAGGGTGCAACAACTAATTGATTTGCTATGATTTAACCCTTAATAGAATTCTGTACTATAAACATGAGTTCAAACTTGCTTAGAGAAAGAACCCACTTTGCTGTGTGAATAGATAAATAAGGTCAACTCATGAGATACCGCAAGGGATGGAATTTAGCAATAACATACATATTATGACTGAGCATATAATGACATAGTTTCTATGTAGAAAATATGACTACTAGATATAACTTCTCTAATGTTGTGTAGCGGGTTTCATAACTAATTAATGTCCTGCTAATGTAATAATTAGCACGCTCTCTTTTCTCATCATAAAGTTGAGCTAACATAGCTCCTAAAGCAAAATCTAAAGCAAATATATATAAGATAAATGGGCGATCATATTTAGGTGGCAAAATTATAGGTGGGTTAAGAAGATATTGTTTGAGGAGTTCAAATGCTTCCTAAAATTTATTGTCCCAATGGAAAGAGACATCCTTATTAAGAAGCTTAAGAAAGGGTCCAGTCTTATCCGTCAGCTTATTGATGAAGCGACGGATAGCTTGAAGCTTACCTTGTAGACTTCGTAATTTAGATATATTTGTAGGTGCGGGCATATCAATGATAGCCGTAATCTTGAGAGGGTCGATTTTGATGCCACGTAAAGAAACTATAACCCCCAATAATTTATTGGACTTAACTTCAAATATACATTTGGCTAGATTCAATCGGATAAGATATTCCCATGATCTATTAAATACTTTTCTCAAGTCATCTAAATGGTCATCTTCTTCAGTAGAATGAGCTATAATGTCATCTACATAATCATGTAGTATATCATGCATCATATCATGAAAGATATAAGTCATGGCTCGTTGATAGGTTGCACCTACATTCTTTAAATCGAATGGCATCACTTTCCAAAAAAAGGTCCCCCAAGGGGTAATAAAGGCTATTTTAGCCTGATCTTCAGGAGCTATCCTGATATGATTATAACCAGAAAATCCATCCATTAAGGATATCATTCCACTCCTAGCAGTAAAATCAATGATCTGATCCATATTGGGAAGGGGAAAATCATCTTTAGGGCATGCAACATTAATATCTCTAAAGTTTGTACAAACCCTAACCTTAGTAGTTTATTTGTTAGGTACTGGAACTACATTCGAGATCCATTCAACATAATCAATGGCTTGTATAAAAATAACATTCAGGAGTTTTTCTAACTCTCCTTTGACTAGTAAGGCCACTTTAGGATGCATTTTTCTAAGTTTCTGTTTAACAGGTTTAGCATCCGAATGGACTACTAGGTGATGCATAACTACAAAAGGGTCTAAACCTGGCATATATTCATATGTCCAAGCAAAGACATCTTCATATTCTTTAAAAAATACAACGTACTTATCCTATTTTTCTTGACCCAATTTTTATCCAGTGTTGATTATGTGAGGGTTATCCTTGATTTCAATATTAATTTTTATGACATTTTCTACTTCCATGTGTAGATCTCTCTCAAAATTAGGTGGGGTGGGTGAAACGCCCAATTCCTGTAATTATTCCAAGGTTAACTTGGATAATTCATCTTGAGGAGTCGTGGCCTCAAGCTGGGCTATACTAGGTATAGAGCCATCAAAATAAAATCCGTTATGTAATAATTCCTCAATGGAGACATCATGGAAGATATCTCCCTCCAACTCATCATCGGATTCATCGATCATCTCAGGATAAGCTATAGATAGCATATTACATGTGAATGGCTTATTCGTTAAATGTAAATCATCGCGTTCATCTAAATAATCTTGGTAACATATAAGATGGTCATCATCCTCAAATGGCTGACCCTTACTAGAAAATAGGCCCACACCACATCGGGTGGGCCACGACTCTACCTCAAAAGGTTATTTCATACCATTCTGGAAAGGTCCCAAACCTTTCCCTTTATATCCCAATTTAAGCATTATAGGTTTGGCTTTAGTATACTCATTAGTAAAATAACATCGAGCATATCCATCATAATGAGTTTTGATGTTTCTGGGTATTCTACCCCAGTCATATCCCTTATAAATAAAGGCATAGCTCCCAACTTGGTAAATACTTCCCATAGGTTGTGGGAGGCCCAAGGTATGAGGAGATGGTGGCAAATTATTTAAAATAAGGGAATCTTGCATAGAAACATTCGTTTCTTCTGATATAAGAATTTTAGATAGATCGGGTAAGAGCTCGTCAGTAAGAGCATAAGAGGTAGAAGGAATATTTCCTACGTCTTCTGATGCGGAGAATATGCATTTGGTGGATATAGACGGTGTAGAGGTGTCAATAGATGGGTCTATTATAGGTATAGAAGTTATAGGAGTAGAACAAGAGACATTGGTTGTGGGATTAGGATCTTTCTTAGGTCCTAATGTGGTTTGTTCAGAAGATGGTTGAGCTATATGTGAAGGTGCATATGATGGAGAAGAAGTAGATGACATTGTGGGTGTGAGTTTCACACATTTAGATGGATAATGAGAATTAGGATGTGTGGATGACAGCACAGGGAAAAATTGAACTCCAATAGGTTATGCCAAAGCACACATATCAAAGGGTCTTGGATCACCATGAATGGTAACCAACTAATTCTTAAATTTGAATTTAACACATTGATGTAAAGTTGAGGGAACAACTTCGCATCGTGTTGATCCAAGGGCGACCCAAGAGTATATTGTATGATGCAGGGCAATGTACAATAAACACAATCGTATCCAAGGTTCTTGGACCAACCTGCAATGGAATGGTAATAACTCCACATGTTTCTTGTGTTTCGTCATTGAAAGCTTTTATAATCATATCAGTTCTTTTCATTTCATCACTTCTAAACCCAAATATTTGGTAGAATTCAAAAGTGCAAATATTTAAAGATGAACCATTATCAATCAAAACTCGTTTGACTGCTACATCTCCAATTAAGGCAGTAATATATAAGGGGTTATCTTTATGTAAACTATGTTGCGGTATGTCTCTATCCCAGAAGTCAATACAATCAACTTCATGAGTTATTATAGTATTGGCCATGGCTTGAGGGTGAATATCTTGTGGTACCATCATCTGGCTTAATGTGAGCATTAATTCATCTCTATGTGTGGGAGAAGATCTTAAAAGGTCCAAGAGAGAAATTCTAGTTGTAATATTTGATAATTGTTCATTAATATTATAAGGAGGTTTAGGTTGAACATTAGGTGCATGATTCCATTTATTAGGAATCTTCAAAACAAATGGAGTTGATCCACCATTCTGAATTTGATCTTGTTGAGAATTTTGAGCCTGTTGTCTAGTAACAACTCCGATGGTACCCACAATATTATTCTATGGATGATGAATGGGTCTTGGTCTAGCATTTATAGCTAGCTCATTAGAAAGTAATTGGTGAGACGATGGTCTAGTAGTGACTCTTCTTGGAAATGGTTCTTCTAGAACCATATGACTTGTGATAGGGTGAATAGTATCTGATTCATCTTCAGAGCTATTCGATTGATTTGATGTGATTTCCATATCACTCTTAGTCTCGTATTCTATATCACTAAAATCAGGTATCTGAATATTATGTAGAGGCCTGGTTGTAACCACGGATAAAGTTGTGTCAAATATTTTTGGCTCATGAGCAGGTAAATGCCCACTAATAGTTCCTACATATCGGGTAGGAGGAGGAACATTATGATGTTCAATTTGATTAGCCACCTCCTTACCATGTTTTGGTAAAGGATGTTGAAAGATGTCCAATGACTGGTTGGCATTCTGATTCTGGTTTTGTGGGATGTTATTTTGAACATTATTAAGAGGATTTTGCTTAGGTTGAAAGGCTTGCACCTCCATCTCATTGTTATCAATCAAGTCCTGTATTTTATGTTTTAATATTTTACAAGAGTTGGTAGTGTGTCCAGGTCCTCTATGGAAGTCACAGTGTAAATCAGATCTGTATCCGGGTATAGTTGGATCAGGTTCCTAGATATTTGGTAATTGAATCAAACCTCGTTCTAATAATTGTAGGATAATAGTTGATAAAGGTTGATTTAACCTAGTAAATTCTCGAGGAGGTCTATCAGGAGGTTTCAGTACAAACTTCTCCGTTGTCTTTGCAGCATTAACATTAGCAATATTTCTGCTATCGGTGACTCCATCACCCACAACTTGTTTATTCTTATATTTATTTTTGGATGTTTTCTCATCGTCTTTCTTTTTAAGCTGGCCTCTCCTAATGAGAGCATCTTCCACTCTTCGGGCTAAGTCTATAGCCTGATCGAAGGTGGTCAAGGTAGCAGTTGATAATTCGTAAGATAGTTGCTCTTGCAAATTATTAATAAAGATGTCCAACATCTCCCTATAAGGTAACACAAAGTGCAATTTTCCTATCAATTGTCTCCACCTAGCTAGGAAATCAGCAAAGCATTCATCTTTGTCCTGTTTTAAGTTATACAGATCTTTAATGGTCACATGTCTTTCGATATAGGCACTAAATTGATGAACAAAAGACTCGGCAGTTTCTTCAAAATTCCTCAAATAATTAGTGGGTAATTGATAATACCACTCTAATGCCATTCCTCCCAAGCTCTTCGAGAACATTTTTAGTAATAACAAGTCATCATGTGATATATCATGACATGCTATCCTAAACATACGAAGATGCTCTATGGGATCTTTCGTTCCTTTATATATGGGCAGGACAGGCATAGGAAAATGTTTAGGATACGGTTGTGCTACAACTATAGGATCTAAAGGCTGACTACACATCTCTCGATAATTGTACGAGGGATGGTAGGGATCTATCTAGTCCATGCGGGAAACTAACTGTTTCACCATGGTTTCAAGATTACTAGTTTGTCCACCATATTGGTTCGATGGGACATAGGTATGGGATTTATGAGTGTATGATGGTGTGACATAAGGATTAGATGCTATATTGCTATTATGCAAAGTGTTGGTAGGAAGAGTATTATGAAGGGGATTTGTAATAGTATTATGTTGTATCCCAGATTGTTGGTAATTGGTGTTTGGTTTTGTTTTGGGTTTTTGTTGATTTGAGGTATGTTGCTCAATAGCTTGGTGAAATAGAGCAGTAAATGATGGTTTCTTTTGTGTGGGAATGACCCTAGGCTTGCTAACAGGCACTTTAGATGGTTGGGTAACCTGTTGTTGTTGCATGTTCTGGATCATAGCTGCCATATCCAAATTGGATGGTCCAACTTGATCACTCTCTTGATCAATAAAGGACAAGGGATTAGTGCATGTGTGAAATACTTCTTCTAGAGTTGCTTGAGTGTCACTAATTCGATCCTTGTCCATATGGACTACTCTATTAAAAACACCAATATTAGTATTAATGAACTTCCAAAATTGTTCTATGTTCTCAAAAGTGACAGCTCCTCCCGAAGACATTTTAGGGGATGAGGATCCTTCCTCTCTAACATTTTCTTCTTGTTCATTTCTTACAGCAAGCTCTTCTTCTTGCTGGTCTAGGGTTTCTCCTTTCGAAACTTGGTCCTCAGGAGGGACATTTTGGTCAATTAATGGTTTTCCTAACCAATCTTCTTCTTCTTCGGTTTGTTTTCCATTCCTAAGTCTAGGCATTGTGCTAAACTTAGGTTTTAGCAAATATATATACTTATATATATATGCGATAGGGTTGAGAGGTATATATTTTAACTATATACCTACTATAATACTTAAAAAGGAAATGTTTTATTTTTTGTTTTGTTTTTTTCGTTTTTATTTTTGTTTTGTATTATTATTTCACAAGTATAAAAATAACAAACAACATGCTAGTTGCAAGAAATAACAATAGTAAAAAGAATGACTTAGTTTTCTATAAATAGTTTATGGATATCATTGATAGGATCAAGTTCATCAGGAGTCATGAAATGCTCCTCTTCAAATTGGAAGTGGTTTTTCAAGAACTTGACAAAGTGTGCTATGGTAATATGATCTACTTCAGACTCTAACTTGTAAAAATAAAGTTCATGGCAATACTCTCGATACAACACAACTCTAGGAACTCTATTCCATATTTTTCTATCTGTAAGAACGACTTCTTGATCCTCTATACGAGATAGAAACTTATGTACTACAACTACGTTCTCAAGGTATTCCTCAAAGGTGTACAATTCTGAAGACACAAGTGCTCTTTTATCTGCTAACCACCTATGGCAAGCTCTCTGAAGTTCATGGTACAAAGTCACCTGATCAGGATCCAGGATTCTATCTAGGACAAACCTCTTAATTTTCCTAAGTTCTACAGATCTAGATTCAATAATACCCAATATCCTATCAAGTTCGTCCCACAAAGGTTGGACTCTATTTGTTTGAGGTACTCTAAGCACATAAGTAATCTCTATGGCCATTAATTGATTTTCAACATTTATGGTGACAACTCGTCTTCTATTATAATCTACCATCTAAATATGATATGCAAATTTAACAGTTTTCTAATGATTCTAGATGTTCTTAATAATGTGTTTTTTTTTTTGGATTGTTTTCAAAAGGTGTTTTAGTTTCACGTCGGGTTCACCAAAATGTATCGCCCAAATTTTTTGCACCCTTACCTTCAGGCTAAAGGATCCGTGCCCTGGAAGGGGGATGCGAGAAGGATGGGACAATACCTCGGATGGAGAGGCCCTTTGAAGGTTGCGCCTCTCGGGGGAGGGGTATAAGGGTGAATTTTTGACGGATGGTGGGGTTCACCAGGAAACTTTGAGTGGCAGTTTCCATGCCTAGGTTGAGAATGGGTTTGATGTGTTCATTTTATATTCAATCATTCATATTCCTAGGTTGGCCAAAATGAATCTAAGCTATTCTATATGAAATTTTGGGTTTATATGAAGACAACAAACATGAATGAATCCTAAATACAGAGACTATGTGAAATGGAGAGGAATACACCTGATTCTTGATGTCTGATGAAGATTCTGAAGCTTGTAGGAGTCCAGATCATCCCGGATATGACAGGATCATCTGTAATTGTACAAAATCATCCCAAATCACAGGTGATCATCTGAGATCAGACAAGATCATCAACGACCTGACGAATTTGTCAGACGAATTCATCAGAAACCTGCAATCATGGAAATAGACACCAAAAACCAAAAATGCAATTGCAAGAATGATGCAAAATGATAGAAATAATAGTATAGATGCTTAAATAATAAATCCAAATAGCAAATCAAATGGGATGCACTATTTTAATAACTTATTTTAAATTTTATCATGCAAATATGCTAAATGAGGTGAACTCCAGGATGTAGAATAGAAATAAATCGATCTAATGCATAATTAAATAAGAAAGAAAGGTAGAAAATGCAAACTCGGGGCTCTGGTTGCCCCCAATCTGAACTACAGTCAAAATCATCTGCAATCATATGAGATCATCGCCGATATCGATAGGATCATCCGAAATCGTGTTGGATCGCCTACGACGATCCGAGCTTCCTCCGGCTGAAACACAGTAAAATCCTGCAATAAAACCTAAAAATACAAATGCAAATGATGGGGGCGAGGATGTTCTAATACAGCAAAAAACTAGAGTTGTAGGGAAATGATCAGCCAGGGGGATAAACTAGGAAAATCCCAAGTTTATATAGGATTAGGGGGAGGTTAGGAGGTTGGGGATCATCCCAATATGGGAGATCTCCAACATAGGAATATCCAACCGTGCAGACACGCTTCTACCCGAGTTGGAGAGGTTGTTGAAACAGAGGCTAATTATGAAAATTTTGTTTTGGGACGAAATCGTCTAGACGTTTTGTTCCAGACGAATTCGTATGATTTGGGATGATATCGTCAGATAGGCGACGATATCGTCCAACGGTCAAAACAACTTCTAAAAATGGCACAAAAAATGAGGTGAGTGGTTAACGGGCGGTTTTGAGGTTAAAATTCAAATTTTTAATCTTTTTACTGATGGTTTAACTACACCAATTTTAGGGTGCTACAGTATGTACATACCGCTTGGTCAACCCGAAGCACCCCTATGTAGTCTATGATAATATAGGTAACCCCAAAAGGCTGCAAGGGTATCTACATACTGCTTGGTCAATCCAAAATACTCCTAGGTGGTCTATGACCATCTAGGTTGCCTCAAAATGCTCCAAGGGTATCTCCAAATTGCTTGGTTAACCCAACATGCCCCTAGGTGGTCTATGACCATATAGACCACCCAAAAATACCCCAATGACATCTACTAAGCCCATTTGTCATAATAATAACAATATGTATAATTCAAATCAATAATTGATAACTTAATCAAGTTAATTGTGTTCGTCTTATGAATCATTATCGAAGACAATCATGCACCCTCCTTGCTTGGGGAAAATAAGTAAAATATCAAAATCAAATTCAAGCAAACCAATAATATTACCTCCTAATCGCCACAAAGGCTAAAGTGTAGACTTGAGCTTATATCCTAATCATCATCAAAGTCTAGGATTTGATTTAAGCTTATCTCCTAATTGCCATCAAGGCTAGGATTTGATTTGAGCTTATCTCCTAATTGCCATCAAAGGCTAGGATTTGACTTAAGCTTATCTCCTAATTGCCATCAAGGCTAGGATTTGATTTACGCTTTCTCTCCTAATTTCCATCAAGGCTAGGATTTGATTTAAGATTATATCCTAATTGTCATCAAGTCTAGGATTTGACTTAAAATTATATCCTAATTGCCATCAAGGCTAGGATTAGACTTAAGCTTGTTTGTCAATATCCCAAATATTTCCAAAATCAAGTTTCTTAGCTTATCAAAGTCAATTATTCTATGATGCATTCCCTTTCCATGATTGGGGAATCTAATGTTGATGAGGTATTCTTCTATAAAATCTCATCAAAAATAAAAAAATTCAAAAATAATTGAATAATAATAATTAAAAAACAACACAAAAACTAAAGAAAAGGGCCCACAAACCCACCAAAAACAAGTCAAATCTAATGGAAGTCACTCAGGATCAAGATTAAAATCAAATTGCTCATGGATGCATTGCAAAGTTACTACTTCAATCCCCAAGAAGGCCATTTTTGTTGAACTACCCCACGAGAACGAGGTATTCAACTCCTTTCTTCCATGAATCATCAACAAAATCACAATCCTCTAAATAATGCTCCATTTGACAATGGGTAAAACTGAAGGAAACCCCAACCAAGTCATATTTGTCAAGTGACTCATCACTTTTCTCACTTGAAATTCCCTCAACAACTCATCGCTTTAGGGGGTAGTCATACTTAGCACATTCATAATCACAATCAACAAACACACACTCAATCATGCAAATTGTGTTTGTCCAATGAATCTTTGACAAAGACAATCACACCCTTGCTTGGGGCAAAAAACAAGAAAATATTTCAACTAAGCACATAACAGGATAGATGAACCTGCCTATTGGTACACCTCAAAAGTTACCAAAATACTTGGTATTCTCTAATGCCTAGGGTTATAAGTCCCTTGAGCATACTTGGAAGCTGAAGAGAAACCAAGACCAATTTTTTTACTGAGTCAGAAGCAAGGATTCAAGAACACATGCTCTTTCCATGATTGGGGCATCAAAATTTGGTTAGGTTATTGAATAACCCTAATCATTTAGCATTTTAGTCATCTATTTTTGCTCAGCATTGTGCTACACACAATGCATCTCAAAAATGGGCATTTGTAGACACTAAAATATGGTCAATACGATTAGGCAATCAAAAGCACTAGTTAATTGATACCATATGGCACCCTTGTGAAACCCTCAAAGGTTTACTAGTGGTCCTAACCATTCTTGGAAGGCTATACCCCACTTTTGAGAGCTTTTGGGCCATATAGGCATGACCGTCCTACCTGAGATGGCCATAGTTTGTGGCCATTCCACCCTAGGACAATGGCAACCTAGCCATCTTGGGGTGGGATGACCATAAGGTTTGACTCCCAAATATAGACAAATGGTGCTAAAAAATTACCGTTTGCCCTACCTATTAAACCATGCAAGTTAGAGGATGCAACATCCTTATGACATGTTAGAGCACCTAAAATCTATGGAGAAAAAGATCTATAGGTATGGTTATCAAAAGTCAACTTTGCACCAGTCATAGAATCAACCACTCCATCCTTTTGTACCTACCCTTCTAATCCATAATAGTTTAAAATTACCCATATGGTTGACTTTAAAGGGGAGGAAGATGCACAGGAGCGTGTCACCAAATTCTTGAACTAATGCTTTGGCATCTAGGATAATGATGATTTAATCTTGAGGATATTATTGAATACCCTCTCTGGTCTAGCTATGGAGTGGTACAACCAAATCCTGAAGCATAGCATCTATAATCTTGACCAATTCATAGATGCATTCCTAGAAAGCTTCACCTTCAACACTGAGTGAAAGGTGACACTGGATGACCTCACAGGGTTGAAACAATATGATGATGAGTCAATCATCGACTATGGCAATAGGTGGAAAATACTTCTTGCTAAGATACCATACATACTACCCATGTCTAAATTGACTAACATGTTTTCCAAGAGTTGTGTGAAGCCAATTTCCTTGTTGTTGTGACTCCAAAAATATCCTACTCTTGAAGATGCTCTAGCGCAATCTAGAATAATAGAAGACATCAAAATTCAATAGGGAGAGATTGTGAAGCCTCGCAAGGAGTGGAACAAGAATATTAAAAACAACTTGGTACAACCAAAGCTAGCATCAATCAATCAAGTTGCTATTAGTATTCCAGGGCCTGTGCAACTTATGCTACCTCAAAAGGCTAACTCTCAAGCCACACGTAAAAACTATGACAACAATAATCAAACTAACCAAAGACAAGGCCAACAACATCGATCACTGTGACAATATACTCATTTGTTAGAGCCCTTAGCATCGATATTCAATCTATTGTATGAGGCACAAGCAATCATGCTTCCCGAGATCCATCCATTGAAACCTAATAAGCATAGATCAAAGGCACATAGGGAAGATCTATATTGTGTTTACTATCAACAAAGAGGCCATGATATCCAAACTGTTATCATTTTAGAGATGTAGTTCAGGATATGATTGAGAGGCAAGAGCTTTCGGTGGGTAATCCTATTGCTCCTAAAAACCAACCAATAAGATGCTTCCAAGAACTCTGGCCCACACACAAAGGAAAAACAATACCTGCCAACCATGTTGAGCAACCCAATAAGGTGCATAACAACCCACCTCCCAAAGAGGTTGTGGGAATGATCAGTGTTGTAGCACAGGATCAAGAATTTCAAAATTGATCTACATAATCAATGATTTCATCCAATGTTTCACCTCCACCTATCTCATCTCATTAGAACATGGACATTGCTAATCATATTGTACTGGAAAAAATACATGTTGGGGGTCCCAAAGGTAGCATACCTTCCCCACCATCCACATCACAACCAATGAATCATAGTGAGAACTCTAAAGGTATCACAAATTTCTCACTTTCATTGAGTATCACACACACTAGAGGTGCCTAAGGTATAATGCCTTCTCCTCATAAAAAATTCAAAATCCAAAAAAATTCAAAATAATAAAAATCTAAAAACATTCAAAATAATCAAAATCCAAAAATAATGGAAAAAATAAAAATCTAAACAAATAAAAAAACTTTAAAAACATAAAAACATTTGCATTTATATTCTGCATACACATTCATTTACTTGTATTGCACTAGGCATGTTCATCCATTGCATTTTCATTAGGATAGGTTGTGTTTACAATCTTACAAATGACACCACGTTTGTATGCAAATCATGCATGTATTCATCATCATCATACATTCACCCTTGTGAGTAATTGTGTTTTTCAACACAACCCCTTCCTGTTGCTATAAGGAATATACTAGGGTTTTCTAGTCATTCAACCATACCTAGTGATCTTCTCAGATTTTGTAGAAAGCAATATTCACTTTCAGAAGATGAGGTCTAGTTTTGATAGCACCTAGCATATCTTAAAATCCTATCACTAATAAAATAATAATAAATCCAAGCTTTTCACAAGGAAATATGAAACCTATGAAGTGGTCTAGGTTACCTTAAGCAAAAAATTTATCCTGCTCATCCCATTGTGCAAATGGTTCAAGAATGCTGAGAATTGGCAAAAGGACAAGATCCTCCCTACCCAATTCCCCAAAATAAACAGTGGTTTTAACCACTATAAAAATCAAAATCCCACAAAAGAAAAAAAATGAAAAGTAAAATAAATAGTGGTTATCACCACTCCCCAAATCCCTTGCTCAAAGAAAAAAAACTACAAAAATAAATAGTGATTTTCATCACTAAGCATGAGAAAATATCCCTAAAATCAAATAAAAGAAATTAAGGGAGTATTGAACTTGAATCCCTGGAATTCTCAACATTTGACAAACCATTAGGTGATCCTCATTACAGGTTTGGTGGCATCAAGCCTTCTTGGTAATTGTGCTATCCTTATGCATGATGATATGTCTATCACATTAGCTTTTTGCATGTGTGCAAACCAATATTTGCATGTGGATGAACTGTATTTTGGTAGCCTATACTACCTAGTGGTCTAATCCATCTAAGTCAAAACTTAGGATCATGATGAACATATGGTGTTCCTCATTACAAAAATGGACTGAATGAATCCCACCTGGCAATGAGGTAGTCTTGTGTCTCATATAATATATTCATTTTCACACACAGGGATAATGAATATATTGGTCTTCATAACAAAAGCTTTTGTCTTTCAGGAGTCCTGTATAGTCTTTATACAATTTTTTGATTAGTCAACTAGGGAGTTTGAGTCTCATGGAAAACCTCAAAAATTATTTAACAACAACAAATTATTACGTCAATCTTACATATTTACACATTTTACAATCATCTCATTTCACATATGAATGCTTAAATGAGAAATTATTATTATAAGAGTTATCATCTTCATTCATGATTTTCATACATTTTGTGGTGTCATCCATTAGATTTTTAAACACATTAATTGCATTTCTTATGTTTAAGTGACTAAAGCATATAGGCTCATTTACATTAGATCATCATCATGTAAATAATTCATTACATATATTGTATTCACCATATCATACAAACATAAATTAAGTGCATAACAATTTAAACAAATTAAACATGCATTTAACATTCACCATTGCATCCATATATGCATACATAGTAGAGCATCTACACATATAGAGCACAACATCTAATCATACATTTATCATCTAGATAGTGCATATAATAAACATATCACATACATATAGCATATTGGCATCATCAATAGGAATTGCATCCATTTGTGCATCCATAAATCATAACACATAATGCATCTAATGGTCCAAAAGCACACAATTACAAATCACACAAATATTTTAAAGATCAAATGGGGCATTATTGATATCATAACCCCCAATCAGCAATCAAATAGCTAAGAAATCAATCTTAAAATGATCCAAGGGTATCTATATACCACTTGGTCAACCCAAAATACCCCTAGAAAGTCGATGACTGTCTAGGTCACCCTAAAATTCTCCAAGAATATCTATATACCGCTTGGTCAACCTGAAACACCCCTAGGTGGTCTATGACCATCTAGGTCACCCCAAAAGGCTCCAAGGGTATCTACATACTCCTTGGTCAACCCATAACCCTCCTATGTGGTCTATAACCATCTAGGTCATCCCAAAATGCTCCAAGGGTATCTACATACCACTTGGTCAACCCAAAGCACTCCTAGGCAGTCTACAAGCATCTAGGTCACCCCAAAATGCTCCAAGGGTATCTCCAAACTACTTGGTCAACCCAACACACCCCTAGGTAGTCTATGACCATCTAGGTCACCCCAAAAGGCTCTAAGGATATCTACATATCACTTGGTCAATCCAAAGTACCCCTAGGTAGTCTATGACCATCTAGGTCACCCCAAAAGGCTCCAAGGGTATCTACATACTACTTGGTCTATCCAATGTACTTCTACATGGTCTATGACCATATAGGTCACCTCAAAATGCTCCAAGGGTATCTCCAAATTGCTTGGTCAACCCAACATGCCCCTATGTGGTCTATGACCATCTAGATCACCCCAAAATACCCCAACGACATCTACTAAGGCTATTGGTCATAATAATAATAATACATATAATTCAAATCAATCATTGATAACTTAATCAAGTTAATTGTGTTCGTCTTATGAATCATTACCGAAGACAATAATGCACCCTCCTTGCTTGGGGCCAATAAGTAAAATATCAAATCAAATTCAAGCAAACCAGTAAGATTACCTCCTAATCACCACCAAGGCTAAAGTGTAGACTTGAGATTATCTCCTAATCACCATCAAAGGCTAGGATTTGATTTGAGATTATCTCCTAATTTTCATCAAGGCTAGGATTTGATTTAAGCTTATCTCCTAATTGCCATCAAAGGCTAGGATTTGATTTAAGCTTATCTCCTAATTGCCATCAAGGCTAGGATTTGATTTAAGATTTCTCTCCTAATTTCCATCAAGGCTAGGATTTTATTTAAGCTTATCTCATAATTGTCATCAAGTCTAGGATTTGACTTGAACTTATATCCTAATTGCCATCAAGGCTAGGATTAGACTTAAGCTTGTTTGTCAATATCCCAAATATTTCCAAAATCAAGTTTCTTAGTTTTTTAGAGGTAATTATTCTATGATGCATTATGATTGGGGCATCTAATGTTAACGAGGTATTCTTCTATAAAATCTCATCAAAAATAAAAAAATAAAAAACAACACAAAAACCAAAGAAAATGGCCCACAAACCCACCAAAAATAAGTCAAATATGATGGAATTCACTTAGGATCAATATTAAAATCGAATTGCTCATGGATGCATTGCAAAGTTACTACTTCAATTCCCAAGAAGGCCATTTTGGCTGAACTACCCCACAGGAACGAAGTATTCAAATTCCTTCTTCCATGAATCATCAATAAAATCACAATCCTCTCAATAATGCTCCATTTCACAATGGGTAAAACTGAAGGAAATCTCAACCAAGTCATATTGGTCAAGTGAATCATCACTTTTCTCACTTAACATTCCCTCAAGAACTCATTGCTTTAGGGGGTAGTCATACTTAGCACATTCATAAGCAAGACCAATGTCTTTACTGAGTCAGAAGCAAGGATTTAAGAACTCATGCTCTTTCCATGATTAGGACATCATAATTTGGTTAGGTTATTTAATAACCCTAATCATTTAGCATTTTAGTCATCTATTTTTGCTCAACATTGTGTTGCACACAATGCTTCTCAAAAATGGGCATCTATAGACACTAAAATCTGGTCAATCCATTTAGGCAATCAAAAGCACTGGTTAATTGATACCATATGGCCCCCTTGGGAAACCCTCAAAGGTTTACTAGTGGTACCAATGACTCTTGGAAGGCTATACCCCACTTTTGGGAGCTTTTGGGCCATATAGGCATGACCATCCTACTTGAGATGGCCATAGTTTGTGGCCATTCCACCCTAGGATGGTGGCAAACTGGCTGTCCTAGGGTGGGATGACCATAAGGTTTGAATTCCAAATATAGACAAATGGTGCCCAAAAATTGCCATTTGCCCTGCCTATTCAACAATGCTAATTAGAGGATGCAACATCCTTATGACATGCTGCATGTAAGATGCCAAATAGGAAGATTCTCTTTCCCCTCCAATGCATGCCACCTTGTTGGCCAAATGGTGCCCAAAAATTGCCATTTTCTCTACCTATTCAACCATGCAAGTTAGAGTATGCAACATCCTTATGACATGCTACATGTAAGAGGCCAAATAGGGAGATTCTCTTCCCCCTCCAATGCATGCCACCCTGTTGGCCGAATGGTGCCTCTTACCTTGCATGCCCTCCCATGCCTTCTTGCCCTAAGGATTACTTTGGCTATAAAATGGATTAGTTTTCCACATAAGATATAGAGAGGAGTTTTGATACATAGCAATGGAGTACTGCCTAGATTTTCCCTCACCATTTTGTGCCCTTTTCCCTTAGAATCTCTACTTAGCAAAGGAGGTTTGCGAGTGATCTAGGAGATGAAATTTGATTCCAAAACCAAACCATCTGAGTGATTTTTACCACCAAATTCTATGAAAACATTATTTAGGAGGTCCCTAACCAATTAACAGAGGAATTAATGACAAAATAGTGCATAACTGATAGCCATCCCACCCCAAGATGGTCCCTAGTCTGTGATAGTCCCAACCATTACATCCCAGGATGGTGGATTATATGTGCATTATTTATTTACTATTATTTTTTAGTTAAATTATATATTATCATATGATCATGTTGTCCAAATTTCTTGCATTTTAGAGCTATATTGAGTGAGATATCACATTTTTAGTGTTTTACAGGGTCTTATGCAGGTCTACGAAGATCATATGGAGATGAATAGGTATATGTGCCTTATTTTACAAATATAACCACATGGGTTGTCTTGAAATATTATTTTATATATTTTTTCCAAGTTTCATGTATTTTGGATATGTTTAGGGTTAGAAATAACTTGCTTTGGATTTTGTAGGCTTCGAAGGTCTACTACGATTACGCCATGCCATCAGATGAAATTTTGGATTTTTTTTTCATTGATATATTACCAAAACCATATATTTTACATACCTCTTAAATTTCAAGTCATTTGAAGTTTATTTAGATAGGCGTATTTCATATTCATGTTTTCTAGTCTTTCAGTGCCTATGGGGATTGCATGTTTTCAACATACACACTTTCTATTTAATGATTCTGATTTCCTTGTGTATATAGTGTAAAAGGAAGGAGAACAAGATCATAGAACAAAGTGGTAGCATTGTAGGTTCACCCACCTCAATTATGGGTACGAGGAAAGACATTGGAAGTGCACGCGAGCTTCTTTGAAAGGACTTGATCCTTTGAGCACCCATCATTTTGTAAACAATTGTATCACCATATTGAGCCCTCAAGGGGACATATATGTAACCATGTGTTGTAGGCCAAAAATAGGTTAATTTTACTCCTATTTTTTCACTTTCTCAATCATTTAAATTGTCAACCCAGGTAGCTTCGTAAACTTTAGAAGGGTCTCATATATCATTCACAATACCCACTTTGAGATGAGTTTGACTAATTCTACTATTGGGGGGTTTAAAGGATTTTTAGTATTTCATCCACACCAATAATTTATGTATGAATAATTAAATCCTAAGAAAATAAATATTCATATGTTCATAATGAAAATAAACCTACTGCAAAAGTGAAAATAACAGTGTAGAAAATAAACCTATGAAAGTAGGAAACTTAATATATGTTGTGGTTGATCCACAACACACCCAAAAATTGGGGACCCACATTTTTGCAGGCTTACAGGGAAGGATCTCAGTGACCCAGATGCCAGAATTGAAAAAAAAAAAAGAGAGAGAAAATGCACAAGTGTAGAAAGGGGTCGCGAAATCGCGACAGGTAGCAAAATCGCGACATGTCGTGAAATCAAGACCGAAACCGGAAAGTTGTCACGAAATCGTGACATGTTGAAAAATTGCGGTCAGCGCGGTCAATGGCAACAAAACAGAAAAACTATCGTGACGGTAGTCCAAATCAAGCTCGAAGCAGAAAAGCGGTAGCGATATCGTGACGGTTTGTCGAAAGAGGGCAAGAGAATGATAATGGTCACGATGTCACGACGTAAAATTGCCAAGGAGGCCCGACGGAGAAACGGTAGCGATTTCGTTACGCCTTGCGGAAAGAAGACTCAAAGTTCAAAACGGTAGCGATATCGCTACAAATTTCGTGAAGGCAGGCTCAAAGTCTAAGTGGTAGCGATATCGCTACCATTTCATGAAAAGGAAGCTCAAGGCCAAAATGGTAGCGATATCGCTACCACTTCATAAAATAGAAGGCACAGAGCACAAGTGGTAGCGATATCGCTACCAAGGGTTGCCAGGGATGTACGATCAGGAAGTTGGTAGCGATATCGCTACCATGTTTTAAAAAAGAAAACCAAAGGCCGAAGGTGGTAGCGATATCGCTACTATGTTTTAAAAGAAAGTCAAAGGCCGAAGGTGGTAGCGATATCGCTACTATGTTTTAAAAGAAAGTTAAAGGCCGAAACGGTAGCGATATCGCTGCCATATTTGGAAAGAAGACTCAAAGCTGAAAACAGTAGCGATATCGCTACGAAATGCTGTTGGACGCGTACGGATGAGAAAGACGTCGCGATATCGTGACATGTCACGATTTCACAGCTGGGAAGGTGAACAGGCGGACTTGCAGCTTTGTCGGGTTCTTTCGCAGGAAAGCGTTACACAGGACGCAGGAAAAGCAGGACACATGGCGCACATGTGTCAAACTTGCAGAGGCGTTACATGCATAGATGAATTTCGAAGCGTTTTCAAATTTGAGCGAGAAAAGGCAAGAATTTGAGGGGTCATGTGCAGGAAGGTGAAATGAAGCGACAGAGAAGATCGAAGAGCCGCGTCAAACATTATAAAACCAGAATTGCAAATCGAAGAGGGGGTTGGAAATTGCCGAATACAAAGTTGCAGAGACGAAAGCTTTGTGCTATTCTGGGCCCGTACTTGGGCAATTTCCTTCTTTTTGTTCTGGGATTTTCTTTTACACCTGGAACATTTTTGAATGTAATCGAGATATCATTTAAATACAAATACAGAGAGTTGGCATCTTATTGGATGAGAAAGAAGGAGTAACTTTTGCATGCATGATTTAATGTTTATATTTCCCTTCCAGATTTCTTAGGTTTTTAGGTGAAGTTAATGCAAGATCTCTTGGTTGCTTCATGCAAATGCCTATTTTTTGGAATTACCACAGAAACCCTCGAGACTCGCACCTGGCCTATTTGGATTGTGTGGATGTGCAGGTTCATTAGGTTAGGTTGCATGTAGAAAGCCTCAATATCTTTGGTTTCATCAGATTAATGACAGCTTTCTGACTGTAATCTATTTTTATTGTTACTTTTGTTTACTTTTGTATTTGCTTTTCAAACCCATATTTTATTTTTAGCAGGTTTAATTATCGTGTTTGAATAAATCACCGAAAACCCATCGAATTTAAGGTTTAAACAGATTTTATTCATTTGGAGTCCATTGAAAGTTCAAAATTAATAAACCACGAGTGCCCCTTGTTAACATCCATTTGCAAACCCTAAGGTGTTCTTGGCATTTCATTTTAAACAGGATCCTTGATAATCAATAATTAGCATAATAAGAACCTTGGAGAAATCGTTTTTCTTTGCAAGCGAGAGGATTTAGGACTCGGATCCTACAGGAGAGTGTGTTTTCACAATCGGGTTAAAACACCACTCAGCAGATTGGCGCTAGAAGGAGGCCGAATCGGTTTATCTATTTCAATTTTTATATCTCGAATATTTTGTTTTTGATTTAATTCCGAAATTATTTACGGCTAAACTGTAACACTGTTTTTTTTGTTTGTTGCAGGTTTTCTTCGAACTAGCCGAGGGTTTCCTCGAGCAGGCTGGACCCACCACGCCGTATTGCGACCAGGTCTCAAACAACCGAAGAAACCATTTTTCATGACCTTACTGGTACTCCCAAGGGTAAAGTCAAGCAAGTCGTAAGCACTCCAGTAGCAAAAGGCCTGTTTTCTCTAGGAATGTCGAGTGGACCTACGCCAGTAATATCCGTTGCCCCTAGTGGGCCTATATTTTGTAATATTTCTTCTGCTATTGTAGGTCTATCCACATCAATTCTGAGTCAAATGGATCAAGCTCCAGCAGCTCCTTGGTATGGAGCTAACAATACTCCTTTGAATATTGCTGGGGATATCCATGAAATCCCCAAGAACATTGAAATATTTCTCGCCTAAATACAAGCCAGATGGCCTAAGAACAGTAGAAGAACATATCCAAGCCTATAGAGATGTTTTAATTAGGCTGCAAGTTCAGCATGAAGATGTAGCCTATAGAATTTTCCCCATGAGCTTGGATCCAATAGCATATGAGTGGTATATATGCTTGCCAACTGGTTCAATCACCTCTTGGACACAAATGGAAAATGCATTTGTCAATCAATTTAGGTCACCCTTAGATCCCGAAACTATTTACAATCAGTTTATTACATGCAAACGGGGCCAAGGGGAACCAATTCGAATGTTTAATCAGAGATTCCAAAAGAACTATAACAGAGCAATTAGACATTTTTCCATCGATCCTGCAGTAGCTTTGCAGATATATTTTGGGGCATTGGACCCCATGACAGCCATGTTTGCAAGGCGTAATCCTCAGGTCACCATGCTGGCTTTGGCATATAATGAAGCCATGACTATTGAGCAGCAATTGACACCGCAAGGTTACGGGTTTACCCAGATGCCTGTGTTGGGACAGGGTGCTCCATATGGTCAAGTTCCCCAGGCAAATCAGCTCATGGCACCACAAATTCCAAGTATGAATGCCTTCCCATATCAGCAACCGTATCCACCAACACCCGCATATGCACCCATTCCAATCCAACCAATCACAGCCATTCCACCTGTTCCTACATTTTTGCAGAACAGTCAATCAACTACACAGGAAACTAGTCAAGTCAATCCTCAAGCCATAGTTCCTGTTCCGAATACAATCCCAATTCAAGGTATCAATCCATATGGGAATCTAATTCCTCAGAACCCCACCCAAATGTGGAATCAAGACCCCATCAATTATGCAAATCCAATGGGGGTTAACAAAAATGTGGTTCCACCGAAGGATGTCTTTTCGAAAGTAGAAGAGCTCAAGAAACTAGTGCATAAACTAAGTAATGACAGGGTTCAACAGCTAGAAGCATGAGTCCCGTGCCCCTCACCCAAGTCAGAATTTTAACAATAGAGGGAGGCACCGGAACACTAAGCCAAACAATGGGGGAGTTCTTGCTCCCATTGCTAATCAATTAGATGCTTCTGCAGGCCCTAGCCAATCCAATTCTCTTTTGAATCTTTCAGATTTGGCATGGGAAAGAGGGTGCGGGTTACATAACACAAAAGAACACAATGAAAGGAATTGTCCTGAGATTGCTAGATACACTCATTGTCTTCAGGCACAAGTTGATGATTTGGAACTGGTATCAAATGAGGATCCATCGTATCAGCAAGATGAAAATATTATGGTGATGGAAACAGTATATCACCAAGAGGGTGAGAGCGAGGAGGAAGAAGATGAAGTTTTGGAGCAGGAGGTGCAAGCTTTTCAAGATTTTAGAAAGGGGACTCATGGGTACCATTTGAGGAGTAAGTCTAAAGCCCCTAAAACCTCATCAACACCTCCAAACAGTTCTATTCTTCCTCCAGATACAAAGGCAAGTAACAACCCTCCCCCTCCACTCAGAAGAGAAATGTCTAATGACGTCCAGAAGACAGTCAAATTTGAAAAACCAAATTATGATGTAGTGGAGGATATGAAGAAGTCCAAATCTAGCCTTTCATTCCTGGACGCAGTTAAATTTCCTGGTCAAAAGGAGGCGTTGATAAGAGCTTTGAACTCACCTGATCCGATGTGGAAGGAAAAAAGAGCTGAATCCCATATGATTTTGCGAAAGGAGAGAAGGGATGTCCCGCAATTCTTATTAACTCTGAGAATTGCGGGTAAGAACTTGCATAACTGTTTGGTAGACACAGGAGCCACGAGCAACCTCATGCCTACGGAGATATGTCAAATGCTGGGTCTACAACCGATTTCATCCAAATGCACGGTCTTGCAATTGGACCGTTCAGAGGTAAATGTAGTAGGGACCTTATATGATGTCAAGATTCAATTAAATTCTGAACCCAGGGTCCAGCAGGTTGTAGACATTTTGGTGGTTAACATACCAAGTAGGTATGGAATGTTACTTGCGAGAGATTAGATGAAAACGCTGAATGGCTATTTTGCAACAGACTGCTCGCATATGTGGCTTCCATGGAAGGGCATTGCTAACCAAATCAGAGTGGAAAATGAACCGAGGCTTAAGGAGATTATAACAGATTTTAACAAGCCGAATGAGGTTCAGTTTTCTGAGCCAGACCTAGGGGTCTATGCTCTTGATGTTGAGAAAGTCATCGATGAACTTAAAGAAGTGTGTCATGGTAGTTCTTCTGAGGAAAAGGATCACACGTGGTTGCTCAAGTTTGATGGATCAAAATATAGACAGGGAGCAGGAGCTGGAGTCGAGCTCACTGGTCTAGGAGGTAAACCATTATTGGCTACCTATAGACTACAATTCCCTTGCACAAAAAATGTGGCAGAATACGAAGCATTCATCTACGGTTTACGTCTAGCATTGAGCAAACATGTTAAATGCTTGAAGGTTTTGGGAGATTCTGATTTGGTTGTCAAGCAAATCAAAAGACAATATACATGCCGCGACAAAAGACTGAGCCTTTATAGGACTAGGGTTATGGACCTCATGGAGGAGTTTGATGCATTCAACATAGCCCTTATTTATAGGAGAGGAAATCGAATAGCAGACTCTCTTGCAGTCGCCGCAGACATGTTAAACCCGGTGGATATAAAAAGATGTAAAAAGTTTTCCATTGAGCTGGTTCCTTGTCCATCAATACCTGATAATGTGAAGAATTTCCATGTTTTTGAGTGTGACAGGCACATCTTCAAGTTTGTCACAAACTCGGGTATTTTTTAAAATCAGGTGATTGATGAGGAACAAAGGTGGCAGGATGAAACGAGAAGAAAGTGAAACTGCGTATCAATCCAAAAAAATTCCTAAAGACGTGGTTTCATTAGAAAAGATGTTCGACATGGAATGCAAGAACAAGAAAAGAAAAAGAGTCCCGCTCCCCAAAGATGCATGCGATTCAATTAATCTAGGGAGTGCAGACAATCCAAAGGAGGTGTACATAGCAAAGGCATGTACAGAGGAAGAAAGGAGCAATATAATACAGGCTTTGAAGAATTACATAGATTGTATTGCTTGGAACTACAATGAGCTGAAGACTTACAACCAGAACATTATCACGCACACCATACCTTTGAAGCCAGACTCCAAGCCTTTTAGGCAAAGACAGCGAGTTGTTAACCCGCTATTGGAGCCTTTGATCGAAAAGGAGGTTAAAAGATTATTGGAAGCAAAAATCATTTTTCCCGTTAGGCACTCAACCTGGGTGGCTAACCTCGTTCCAGTGAGAAAAAAGAGTGGAGAGATTAGGCTGTGCATAGATTTTTTGAAATCTTAATAAAGCCTCCCAGAAAGATAATTATCCATTGCCATCAATCGATGAAATCTTGCAAATGGTAAATGGATCAGAAATGATGTCCTTTCTCGATGGATATTCTGAGTACAACCAAGTTCTTATACATCCAGATGACAGGATGAAAACAGCCTTCACTACCAAGTGGGGGACATTTGCATATAAGAGAATGCCGTTCGAACTGTTAAACGCTGGTGCAACTTTTCAACGTGCCATGGATTACGCATTCAAAGGACTAATAGGCAAATGCATCATCGTGTATGTGGATGATATCCCAGTTTTCTCGAAGAAGAGAGAGGATCATGTTAAATATTTGAAGAAAGTGCTTCAAAGATGTAGGGAACATGGAATTTCATTAAATCCCAAGAAATGCATTTTTGGAATGACAGAAGGGAAATTTCTAGGTCACATTATTTCAAAGGAAGGAATATCCATCGACCCAGAAAGGATACAAGCTATCCAAGACCTACCTCTCCCGAACAAGAAAAAGAATTGAGGTCTTTCTTTGGGCAAGTCAATTTTGTGAGGAAGTTCATTTCTAGCTTTGCTGAGATAGCTAAACCTCTAAACCAGATGCTCAAGAAATATGTGGACGTAAGGTGGAACGAGGAAAGTAGAGTGGCTTTCTAGAATATCAAAGACGCCATTTCCAAATCCCCGGTCTTGATAAGCCCAGACTATTCCAAGCCTTTTTACATTTATGCTTTTGCATCGGAGCATTCCTTGGCGAGTGTATTAACCCAAAAAGGCGAAGATAATGCCGAAAAACCCATTGCGTTCTTAAGTGCCCCCCTAAAATATGCCCAATTAAGGTATTCAATCCTTGATAAGCAAATGTATGCACTTTTTAAAACTGTGAAAAAATTTAGGCATTACATCGTACACAGCAGAATTATTGCCATTGTGCCCGATTCTGCTATCAAGACCATGTTTTTATAGAATGAACTAGGTGAAAAGAGAGGAAAGTGGATTGCAACCATCCAAGAATTTGATCTCGAAATCCAACCAATGAAACTAGTTCGAGGACAAGGACTGGCAAAGGCGATCGCAGAAAATGATCCGCAAATAACAGGTCAATGCTCAAATACAGAATACATGGCTAAGGAGGACTGGAAAAATCATGAAGGTATCTACCTGAGATGCTTGAGCAAAGACGAAGCCACCAGGGTGTTGCAAGAATTTCATGGCAAGCATGGAACTGGTCATGGTGCAGCCAATGCTACAGCACACCAAATCCTGCGAGCAGGATATTACTAGCCTCATATATTCAAATATGCACATGCTCATGTGCGATCTTGTCACATCTGTCAAGTGGCTACAAATAGAGAAATAAATGCAACCATGCCGTTGTAGCCTGTAGTCGAAATGAGACCGTTTGCACAGTGGGGACTGGATTTTATCAGGGTTATTAACCCAAATTCTTCTGACTCTCACAAATTTATTTTGACAGCTATAGACTACTGTACAAGGTGGACAGAAGCGATTCCCACTAAACATGCCACCATAGACGTTGTGATTAAATTCCTTGAGGATCAAATTATCACAAGATATGGAATGCCCGATTCTATTGTCAGTGACAATGGTAAAGCTTTCATTTCCACACAATTTGCAGAGTGGGCATATGATAATAAAGTGAGCTTAAAGTTTGCATCCAATTACTATCCTCAAGGAAATGGGTTGGCCGAATCTTCAAATAAGAATTTGTTGAATACTATTAAGAAGTTGCTGGAAAATAATCCTCGGGACTGGCATAGTCAATTAAAGTTTGCCCCTGTGGGGAGATAGGACCAGAGTGAAAGAAGCTATAGGGAATACTCCTTATCATTTGGTCTATGGGCAAGACCCGATATTTCCAGCAAATTTGGAGCTGCAGACCTTACATTTCATACAAGAGTACATGGGGACAGATGATCAAGTTGAAGCTAGATTGAGCCGGTTATTGCACATGGATGAAAAGAGAGAAGAAGCCATGAATCACATGAACAAACACCAGGAAGTCATCAAGAGATGGTTTGATAGAAGGGCCAAAGTTAAATCATTCAGAATTTCAGATTTGGTGTTACTATGGGACAAAAGACATGAGGAAAAAGGAAACCATCAAAAGTTTGATTGTCTTCGGTTAGGCCCATATCAGATTTCAGAAATTCTTGGGAAGAACACCTTCAGGCTAAAAACCTTAGAAGGGAAAGATTTCATGCTGCCGGTTAATGGGCAGATTCTAAAGCATTATTTTAGCCCTTAGGTTGTGAGACTTTGATATTATTCTTTTGGTGTTGGTGAAGGATTTTCAGATTTTGTTTTTATTGTTTAGGATTGTTAGTTTAGTTAGGATTTTGATTATGGATTTGATTTCAATTGGCACACCATGTTAATTTAAAAAAAAAAAAAAAAAAAAAAAAAAATAGAAAATTGGGATGTCAACTTATGCTTAAGGATTAGGAGAATATGAAATATTGGAATTGTCTTGTAAAAGCTCCACAAATAGCATAAAACTTTTTTAAGTTATATTGTTTGACTTTGTGATATATGAAAGAATCAGTTTTGCATGACAAATCATTTCATTCACCATTCAAGAAGTAATGCATTCATATTCCATCTCACCTCACATACATTTCATTTTAGTTGCATATGCATCTTATGTACAAGCCATGAAAGTATGTCAAATCCTCTTAGGGTTGTGTTATAACATATATGTAAGTAGCTCCTAAGGTTGGAAACTGAGTCTTGAGATATCTAGAACCAAGCACGTCTCATAAATTAAAAAGGATCTTGAGAAAAATGATCAAAACCTAGCTTGGAGGAAAAGGTTGAGCGAAAGTGGTTTTCATGTCTATCCTATTATGCAACATGATCCTAAAAAAAGTGGTTTTGACCACTTCCATAGAACTTAAAGCCCACATGGAGTAGTAAGGATAGGGTGTAAATTCTCATCTCGGTTGGTTGAGAATCTGATTCCCCAAAGCTCCTATGTTTTCATTTCATAATTAGTCTTGGATTGTAAGGATCGTACTATTTGTCCTCTACAAAGGATGGGTAGTCATCCCCAAGGTCTAAGTAATAAAATTAATATTTTCCATTCTCATCAGTCTTGGATTGTAAGGATCATACTATTTGTCCTCTGCAAAGGATGGGTAGTCATCCCCAAGGTTTAAGCAACAAAATTAATGATTTATATCTAAGGTTTGGATTGTAAGGATCGTACTACTTGTCCCTAACCAGGATGGGTAGTCATCCCCAGGGTCCAAGAAATAAAAAAATAAATAAATTTTTCCCATCTCATCTTTATTTTGGATTGTAAGGATCGTACTACTTGTCCTCTGCAAGGGATGGGTAGTCATCCCCAAGGTCCAAAGAAATGGAGATAAGTTTTGGATTGTGGGGTTAGATATGCCCATGCATGGCATCAAGTCTTGCCTAAAAAAGCAAGACCACCGATTGTCTAGAGGGTTAGACTAGCATGACCATTTCTTCCATAACTCGGTTTAATTATTTTGCTTAAAGTGAGGTAATGAACTCTAAATCAGAATAGTAAGGATAAGGTTAAACTCTCATCTCGGTTGGGTGGGAGTCTGATTCTCCAAAGTTCTGATTTCACATTCACTTGCACATGGGTTCTAAATAGTAGGGACTCATAACCAACTTTGGGATACAATAAGGAAATGAACTTGTGGGTCCTAAGAGGGTTTGGCAATCTTGAATGCTTATACATAATAGTAGAAGAATGATCATGCTTATTAGGAAAAGCAAAATCTCCTAGCTCATTCACTTAGGGTCACAAATCATTCACCATCCCATATATGCATTCATGCAAAACTGATAATGAAATGTTGATCAATTTCAAACGATAGGGAATGAAAACACATTGCACACACTGAGCTAATACTTGATGATTCTGATGATTCATGTACTTCTGATCTTTAGGCATTTGTTATTTTGCTTATGTGCTAACATGTATTTACGAGTTTGTGATATGTTTCAAGTTGGGTTCTTACTAAAATTCTCAAGAGCATTTGACAGCAGAGTCGCCATTTGTTATGGTTGATCCATAACACACCCCAAAATTGGGGACCCACCTTTTTGCAGGCTTACAGGGAAGGATCTCAGTGACCCAGATGCCAGAATTGAAAAAAAAAAGAGAGAGAAAATGCGCAAGTGTAGAAAGGGGTCGTGAAATCGTGACAGGTAGCGAAATCGCGACATGTCGTGAAATCGCGATCGAAATCGGAAAGTTGTCGCGAAATCGCGACATGTCAGAAAATCGCGGTCAGTGCGGTCAACGGCAACAAAACAGAAAAACTATCGCGAAATCGCGACGTGTCGGTGACCAGAAAAAAAAAGTGTCACGAAATCGCGATGTATCGGTGACCAGGAGGAAAAAAGTTTCGCGAAATCGTGACGTGTCGGTGACCAGGATGAAAAGGATGTCGCGAAATCGCGACATGTCGCTGAGGAGAAAAGAAAAGGTGTCACGAAATCGTGACATGCTGTTGGGAAGAAAATAAATGATGTCGCGAAATCGTGACACGCCGTTGGAAAAGGATGAAAATGGTCACGATTTCATGACGTGTTTTGCCGAAGCATACGGGTGATGAAAAGTGTTGCGATTTCGCGACGTTTTTTGGAAAGGTGTACGGAAGCGGAAAAACGTCGCGATATCGCGACAGGAAACAGCTAAAGGACTCGATGAGGGAAGACGTCGTGATTTCACGACCGATTGCAGCAAAGGTGTACGGACGGAGAAAGTGTCACGATTTCGTGACGTGTTTTGCCGAGGTGTACGGACGGAGAAAGTGTCACGATTTCGCGACGTGTTTTGGCAAACTGTACGGACGAAGAAAATGGTCACGATATCGCGACAGGTTTTGCCAAGGCGTGCGGAACAGAAAAATGGTCGCGATTTCGCGACGTGTTTCGGGGAGGCGTACGAAAAGAAAAGCAATAGCGATATTGCGACAGAAAGCTGCATGAAGGTCCGAGGGGGAAAAACATCATGATATCACGACAGGTTTTGCCAAGACGTATGGATGATGAAAGGTGTCACAATTTCATGATGCATTTTGGCAAAGTTGTACGGTACAAGGAAGATGTCGCAAAATCACAACGAAAATGAAAATCAGGCTCGAAGCAGAAAAGCGGTAGCGATATCACGACGATTTGTCGAAAGAGGGCAAGAGAATGATAATGGTCGCGATGTCGCGACGTAAAATTGCCAAGGAGGCCCGACGGAGAAATGGTAGCGATTTCGTTACGCCTTGTGGAAAGAAGACTCAAAGTTCAAAACGGTAGCGATATCGCTACAAATTTTGTGAAGGCAGGCTCAAAGTCTAAGTGGTAGCGATATCGCTACCATTTCATGAAAAGGAAGCTCAAGGCCAAAATGGTAGCGATATCTCTACCACTTCATAAAATAGAAGGCACAGAGCAAAAGTGGTAGCGACATCGCTACCAAGGGTTGCCAAGGATGTACGACCGAGAAGTTGGTAGCGATATCGCTACCATGTTTTAAAAAAGAAAACCAAAGGCCGAAGGTGGTAGCGATATCGCTACTATGTTTTAAAAGAAAGTCAAAGGCCGAAGGTGGTAGCGATATCGCTACTATGTTTTAAAAGAAAGTTAAAGGCCGAAACGGTAGCAATATCGCTGCCATATTTGGAAAGAAGACTCAAAGCTGAAAATAGTAGCGATATCGCTACGAAACGCCGTTGGACGCGTACGGACGAGAAAGACGTCGCGAAATCATGACATGTCACGATTTCGTGGCTGGGAAGGTGAACAGGCGGACTTGCAGTTTTGTCGGGTTCTTTCGCAGGAAAGCGTTACACAGGACGCAGGAAAAGTAGGACACGTGGCGCACAGGTGTCAAACTTGTAGAGGCGTTATATGCATAGATGAATTTCGAAGCGTTTTCAAATTTGAGCGGGAAAAGGCAAGAATTTGAGGGGTCATGTGCAGGAAGGTGAAATGAAGCGACAAAGAAGATCGAAGAGCCGCGTCAAACATTATAAAACCAGAATTGCAAATCGAAGAGGGGGTTGGAAATTGCCGAATACGGAGTTGCAGAGACGAAAGCTTTGTGCTATTCTGGGCCAGTACTTGGGCAATTTCCTTCTTTTTATTCTGGGATTTTCTTTTACACCTGGAACATTTTTGAATGTAATCGAGATATCATTTAAATACAAATACAGAGAGTTGGCATCTTATTGGATGAGAAAGAAGGAGTAACTTTTTCATGCGTGATTTAATGTTTATATTTCCCTTCCAGATTTCTTAGGTTTTTAGGTGAAGTTAATGCAAGATCTCTTGGTTGCTTCATGCGAATGCCTATTTTCTGGAATTACCATAGAAACCCTCGAGACTCGCACCTGGCCTATTTGGATTGTGTGGATGTGCAGGTTCATTAGGTTAGGTTGCATGTAGAAAGCCTCAATATCTTCGGTTTCATCAGATTAATGACAGCTTTCTGACTGTAATCTATTTTTATTGTTACTTTTGTTTACTTTTGTCTTTGCTTTTCAAACCCATATTTTATTTTTAGCAGTTTAATTACTGTGTTTGAATAAATCACTGAAAACCCATCAGAATTTAAGGTTTAAACAGATTTTATTCATTTGGAGTCCATTGAAAGTTCAAAATTAATAAACCACAGTGCCCCTTGTTAACATCCATTTGCAAACCCTAAGGTGTTCTTGGCATTTCATTTTAAACAGCATCCTTGATAATCAATAATTAGCATAATAAGAACCTTGGAGAAATCATTTTTCTTTGCAAGCAGAGGATTTAGGACTCGGATCCTACAGGAGAGTGTGTTTTCACAATCGGGTTAAAACACCACTCAACAATATAGAAAGCATAAGAAAAGGGAAGGAATACTGGCTTGGAGTGGGCCCAATCTCCACAAGCTCCCTTCCAACTGAATACATAGTTAGGAACTCTTGAAATTTATTGTATTTGCAAAAGAATTATTACAATGCTTCTTCAGAATGATAAATGTATTCTCTATCTGATTCTGGATTCTCTCCCCTATCAGAGAGGTCTGTGTGTGTTTATATAGCACACACATAGATCTTCTATTACAAATAAGTTACAGTAGTAGTTTAGTTATAGAATAAACTATGATAATCTAGAAAACATGATCAACATCTGCTAAAGCGGGCATTGTTCCTAACGGTAATGTATTCAATGATTAGTTCATGCTTTGCCTAGCATTTATGTTCGTTGGTGTAGCTCCTAAAATTATCCTACGTGACGTAGAATTGAAACTGCACCAGTCAAAATTGCCCATATTGCTTTGTTTGGTCAATGGACAAAGAATATAGAGGCGTCTTATCTATGAGTAAGGTGCCTTCCTCATGTGCTCTGGTGGGCGCCTTCTGTGTGTGGAAGGTACCTACGGATGTGGGAACATTCCCTATACGAAAGGCACTTTGCCTTGTATGGGGTGCTTTCCTTATATGGAAGGCACCTAAGTATATCGGGCACCTTCTCTATACAGAAGGCACCTTCCTTGAATTGGAAGGTGCCTACCTTCTTATGGTGCCTTCCTTGAAGAGGAAGGCGCCTACCTTCATGCCTTGATATCGAAAGAAATAGAGTGCCAGGTCCACAAAAAACCTCGACTGATATAAATCTCTCAAAACCAAATACATTTCCACAAAAACACACAAAAACACACAAATTAGATAACACACATAATTCTATTAAATAATTACATAATCATTCATAAAAGTACATAGTTCCTAATATATTGCCGCATAATAATTGATGAAACCTATACAAAATATGAGCATTTTTGAGGCTCATCATCCCCCCATGCCTAACATATGCCATACCCTCGTGGCATCAAAACTATAGGTAGCCCTTCATTCTCTTCATCATCACCATTTTTTGGTTGTACATGCTACTTCTTATTTTTGTCAACATCGGGAGGTGCAGTCTTCTATTTTCTATGTGGAGCTGTAGTGGTAGGGCAGGAAACTACTGTGGTTGTCTACCTCTGCTTGATTCACTGGCTCCCCCTATTTGAGGTTCCCACCCTAGCTACTCCTAGAGGTGGTATGGCTAGTGTAGTTCCTACTACCTGAAATGTAGCTTCTATAGCTTGCCATAGATTAGCATCTGGAGATCTGACCACTGCAAGAGGGATGTCAGAATTATCCCTCTTGAGTCGGACTACTTGGGCCTTGTGTAATTGGGTTGCCTTAGGGGTAAGCCCTACATTTTCTCTTGCAATGGTAGTGGCTTATAAATTAGGCCCATATACCCCCCATCTCTCAAAATATCTTCATATTTTTGAGGGGTGTTCGTGGGATGACCCGTAAATCTTCCATAATTGATCATCATTCACCAGGTTAACACAAATACCCGGGTCTCCCTGGACCTTAGAGGCTAACTTCTTGGCCTCACTTGTTACTTCCATGACTTTTAGCAACTGCTTGAACCTCTCCTACCTCTTGGTGAATGGATGCATGTCCCATTCATCCTCGATCAGTTCGGTGAAGGTCACCTTCACCTTCTTTCAAGCCATTACAGGATTTTTTCCCTTGGCCTTTGTAGAAAGTGCGGTGGCTCGAACATGGGGTTTCTCCTCCTTCCTGGTGGGTGTCTTCTCATTGTGAGGGACTTGCTCTGATATTCCCAGAGATGTTCCTTCTTTCTTTAGTCATTCTAGTGCTGACCTCATAGGTCCTTTGGCCCCTCATTCTTTAGGTCCAGGGAATTATTCCTTCACCTTGAGCATGATCTATGGCTACTGGTCCACACCAGGCTCTGTGTCACTCAAATATATAACAGGGGGCTCTATTGGGCTCCCTATCTCATTAATTTCAAAATCAAAGGAGTTTTCCCTTGATTTTGAATTGCTTTTCTAGGCATTCAAGTAGAATTACCCTGAAGAGTATAATATTTCCAATGAGGTAGGGGAATTCATCGGGACCTCAATCGCCCAATCAGTCTGAGTTGACACATCCCTTTTATTCGTCTCCTTGTCCTAGAATTGTTGATTATCCTCCTGTAGCTGCTAGAGCAGCTGCTCGATCTGATCTATTCTTCATGCTCGCTCCTCCAACTCATCCTAGTGCATCATTTAACAATATTTCAACATTTTTTGGGCCATCCAACACTCGGTCTTCCATTCTAGGGCCTCTTTTAGGGCCACGTCAACTTCTTTATTAATGCCCACAGAAGTCCCAGGGTCCTATGGGCTCCAGCTAGTCAACTCCTAGAGGGTATAGGCTATGAGACTAGCCCCCATGTCCTCTTCTTCTGATGATGATAGGAGGAGACACCGCATGTGCTTCCTCCCAGGAACTGGCTCTAGTTTTTGTAATTTGACTCTACTACTGGTAAGCCATACCTCTTCCTCTATAAATTTGGGCAAAGGTGAGTGCCCTCTTTCTTCCCCAAAATTGGGCAATGAAAATTGCCCAATTTCTTCTCTCTTCTATGGGGCTTTCTTCATTTTCCTCTGCCCCAATGATAATTTTTTTTTTCCCCTCCTGACTGCCATCTCCCTTTGCATGGGAATCCTCTCTTTGTGCTTCTACATGGCAAACCAACATCGATATCAGTCAATGGTGGGCCAAGGTGGAAGGTGTACCCCTTTGGTATCGAGCCGCTTCTTCCTTCAGGGCATTTTCTAGGTAGAAGGGCACGTTCATCTTCCTCCCATGCACCAGGTGATTTAATAACTGCACATGGTTAATGTGCAGGTGTGAATGTTTCCCAGTGCATGTGGAAAAGTGAGCAATTTGCTCGAAAAAATTTTGTAGGTTCATGGGGAGTCAGCTTTTTGGTAGCCTCTCATTCTCTACCTACACATTTTCTCTTGGAAGTAGCAAGTTGACACATTATTTCAACATGCCACCCTTGCATGTGCAATCACTTGTGAGAGGCAAACCGATCACCTGGGAGATATATTCTAGGGTGATTGGAATTTCTCTTCCATGCACCTGAGCTATGTCTCCCCTCAAGGAGGTAGCAAATTCCATAGCTACCTCTATATCCTATTTTTGATAGACCAAGATATAGTAGTCGAGCTACCCTTTGGCTTTGAATTGGGTTCTCACCACCCCCTGATTCCCTCTGTATCACTCGACTCATTTTTCTTGATGGTGTGGTTCTTCGATCGTCCTCCCATGGTGCCTTCCCTAACTGTTCTTCTGTTTTTGACTTACACCCTCAGGAAGGCACCTAACCCTAGAATTCAATTCTAGGGTTGGTGAAATATGCCTCTCGATCCACAACATTAGCATGATGTTTCAGCCATGGGGGGTGCATGATTTTTATGGTGGCACTATTTTTTGGTATTACATAATTTATAAAAGATTATATAAAAATTTAAAAAATTATGCACGTACTTGATTTGATGCTTCATGCATTGTGAAGGGTATTGATTTGTCAGCCTGTGATATGGAGGATGGGTATTTCACATGTGCATATTACTCTGGACTTCACTACTACATCGTTCAAGTTTTTATGCTATAGAAAATCTCCTAATTGGTTTTGGAAAAATCGTCTATCCATCAATCTTAAGGCGTGCATGAGGATCTCTCCCTGTAACTTTACATAATTTTTAATCAAGGTAGATTTCCATCATGTGGAGTGATGGTGGTAATATGATACTACTCAACTGCATGTTGATATCATTTACATTGAGGCACATGTGAGGGTTGTATGCATAAGGTGTTGTTTGGTGCCTTCCCAATGAAAAAGGCACTTTAAATGAATGATGCCTTCCCTAGGTGGAAGGCGCTTCTTCCAGTCGGTGCATTATTATTGTGGAAGGTGCTTCTACCTTGATGATGTGTTCTTGCTATGGAAGGCACTTTAGAATGATGGTGCCTTCTCGCTATGAAAGACACTTTTCAAACAATGGTGCCTTCCTGCTATGGAAGGCACTTTTGAAGAATGGTGCCTTCTTGCTGTAGAAGATGCTTCTTCGAACAGTGGTGCCTTCCTACCATGGAAGAAAATTTTTGAAGAATGGTGCCTTCCCAATGTGGAATGTACTTCTTTGAACAGTGGAACCTTCCTACCATGGAAGGCACTTTTTGAAGAATGGTGCATTCCTACTGTGGAAGGCACTTTCAATTGAATGCGTCTTCTTGGAATGGAAGGCACTTTGATTTTTTATTTTTTAGGAACTCTCACAGGAACCTTCCGTTAGGATCCTCAATCCTAACATTATTAGTTAGTATTATTAATCATTTAATTATTATATTATTAACTTATAAAGTGAACCATCACAACCCTTCATAACGTGAACCATCACGTCTCTTCATATGTGAACCATCATGTCTCTTCACCAACGTAGCTTTAGGGTAGATATATATATTAGGTTGGCCATCCATATCAAATCATCCAAGAAGAAGAATAATAAGCATAGATTCTAAGGAGGAAGCCCCCTATAGTGGCAAAGCGATTACAAGGGAGCCCCCTTTGAGTGGCCTATGATTACATTTACATTAATTTGTTAATAATTTTATAGTAAGACCTTGGGGTCTTACCATTTGGTATCAGAGCCATGTGGGACCCAGTCATGTGGGAATTGCTCAATGATCTTCATCAAATCACTTCTATATGTGAGTATCAAACTTGGTTTGAGGATATCACCAAACACAACTCAATATTGGATGAATCAATTCTCATAAGTGGCTTCATTAGGGGATTAAAAGAGGAAATTAGAATGGAGGTGACAAGGTTCAATACCTTTACAATGATGCAGACCTATGGATTGGCAAAATTAGCTAAAGATAAAATCAATGCTCAACTATTAGGGAAACCACTTATGGAAAAATTGTCGACCAATTACATTGCTCCCAAACCTATGCAGAATGGAAGGGCAAAACGCACTTACACAACCCCCAAATCTAACCAAACTTTACGAATTAAACATCTTAGCTTTGAGGAGATGAAAGAACGACGAGCAAAAGGACTCTGTGATAATTGTGATGAACAATTTGAACCCCACCATAAATGTGCTACACTAACATTGTATTTATTGAAGGAAGTTGATCCCTATATCTCCATAGAGCAAGCATATGAGGTAGTTGTGTTCGAAGCAACTAGTGCACCTACTCACCGCAATGAAGACAATGAGGTCAATGTGCAAGAAGTGATTGATGTACCAAGCAAGGATGAGGTAGACATACCCAAAGTGATCAATGCTAGCCAAAAATGCACTCTACAAGACCTAAACATACCTTCCTCACCAATAGTGAGTTCTTACCATATGACCAAACCTATTCGGAACCAATGCAGAGTGACTACACACTCCTTCTCCGTTGGATCTACCAAGGAACCAAAAAAGGATATGAAATAATTACCATCACTTTTGATGCATCATTCTGAAGTATTTGAGGAACCCCAAGGGTTGCCCTCCCATCGTCATCATGATTTTACTAAGGAATATTCTACTATTTTTCTTGGCAACCCCCCGCTAATGCTTCATCCTTCTCGATATCCCTACCTATGAAAGGATGCCATTAAAAGAGTCCAAGAACTTACACAAATCCTTCTTGGAAAACAAAGGACAAAGCTTCTCACTTTGAGCTTTGAGGACAAAGCTCTTTTTAAGGAGGGTGGCATGTTAGGATCCTCAATCCTAACATTATTAGTTAGTATTAGTTAGTATTATTAATCATTTAATTATTATATTATTAACTTATAAAGTGAACCATCACAACCCTTCATAACATGAACCATCACGTCTCTTCATATGTGAACCATCATGTCTCTTCACCAACGTAGCTTTAGGGTAGATATATATATTAGGTTTTCCATCCATATCAAATCATCCAAGAAGAAGAATAATAAGCATATATTCTAAGGAGGGAGCCCCTTATAGTGGCAAAGTGATTACAAGGGATCCACCTTTGAGTGGCTTGCGATTACATTTACATTAATTTGTTAATAATTTTATAGTAAGACCTTGGGGTCTTACCACATTATTTATGAGGAAGGTGCCTTATTTTAGTTGGGTGCCTTCCCTATAAGGAAGGCATCTACTTTCTCTAGGGTGCCTTCTTTATAAGGAAGGCACCTTATTTTTGTGGGGTGCCTTCTCTATAAGGAAGGCACCTTATTTTTGTGGGGTGCCTTCTCTATAAGGAAGGTGCCTTATTTCTATGGGGCACCTTCTCTATAAGGAAGGCACCTTATTTCTATAGTGGCACCTTATTTATAAGGAAGGTGCCTTACCTCTAGCTTGATACCTTCTTCCCGTGACACCGTCTACCTTAGTTAGGCATATTCTCTAAGGAGGAAGGCACTGTTTCTCAAGTGGAGAATCTTATTTGAAGAGGAAGGCCTTCTACAAGGCATTTTTCTTAGTAGCACATCATGATCGTCTGGGCAAGGGTGATCAAGCCTTCTCAAACTTCCCTCATACTGTCGCAACAACCTCCTACCAGGCCTGGCATGCGATTTTCTCTTAGAGGAGTGTTTTATTGCCTTCGTCTAAACTTGGATAGATGCTGCTTATAAGCTATGTGTGCAAGTGTTGGGGTGTTGAGTCGGTTCAAGCCTGGTTTCCCAGATACCAATTTTTTGAGCTGATAGGTCCTCCATCTACAAAAGCAAACAAAAATAAAATAAAACTACAGGCAGTTAGATGTATTTCGTGCCTGACAGGCCCTCTACTAGGATGCCTACAACTTGCATGCGAGCGTCGTCCCTAAAATAAAATAAGGATGGGGTCTCCCCCAACCTAAAATAACTAATTTTGGTGGACACTCCTATGTCCAACATTCTATTTGCTAAGATTTTGGTCCAGATTACAAGGATGGGGTCTCCCCCATGCCTATTATGGATTCTACCAATAAATTTTTGGATGTGCTGTAGGGCCGTAGTCAGTAGCCATTCACTATCAAGACAACATTGCTGCCATCAATAGTCTTAACATGCATAACACAATTTTTGATGAGCTCTACCACTTCATACGATCCCATACATCTCTGCATTAATTTTCCCTTCCTTTCCTAGAACTTGGAATTATACAATAGTACCCAATATCCCTCTTGGAAATGCTTTAGCTTGATGTGTTGATCATGCCATTTTTATCTTTTCTTCACTATGATATCCATTATGTGTAGAGCATCCCTTATGAATTTTTCCAGCTGGTTCAACTATCGAATCCTCTCTTTTTGAGCTTCTTCCAAGCTCAAATTTAATTCTAAAGCAGTCCTTAATGTCTTAATTTCAAACTTAATGGGCATCATTGCATTCTTCTCGTAGACCAGATGGAAGGGTGTAAAGTCGATGGTCGACTTCCATGTAGTGTTATACACCCATACTGCCTTCAAAAGCCATGTAGCCCAATATTTTATATGTTGCTACACGGTTTTCATCAGGATATTCTCTCTCTGTTTGTCACCTCCACTTGCCCGTTTGCCTGTGGGTGTTAGGGCATAGTATTTTTGTGCTGAATATGATATTGCTTCATAAACTCCTCTATCAACTTGGAGGTAAATTGAGGTCCCTGGTTTGTTGTTATTTCTCTAGGGACCCCAAATCATGTAAAAAATTGAGAAACTAAGAAGTCGGATACCATTTTTTCCTTTGAATCCCTCAGTGCTTGAACCTCCACCCACTTGGTGACGTAGTCTATACAGACTAAAATAAATATCCTTCCTATTGAGGGTGGATTAATTGATCCCAAAAAATCCATGCCCCACTTATCGAAGGGCTCTAGATGCACTTGTGGTTGAAGGGGCATCTCGTATCAATGGGTTGGTCTACCCATTCTTTGGCACTCGTCACACTTGCTAGCATAGGTGGCCACGTATTTAAATAGAGTGGCCAAAAATACCCAGTTTGTAGAATTTTATAGGCGGTCTACTTCCCTACAAAGTGTCCCCCACATGGTTCATTATGGTAAGCTTTGAGTATATCTGAGAATTCTTGCTCTGCTACACACCTCCTTATAATTTGATCATGTCCTATTTTGAAAAGGAGACCATCAACCCATAAAAATGAGGCACTCTTCTCTACTACCGCCTAATTTTCTCGTAAGGATAGAGCGGATGAGGTTCTTCTGATGGCTAAGTAATTGGCTATGTTTGCATACCACGGTGTTTGCTCACTGAAAATGTTTATCAAAAAACTGGTCTTCCACTACCACATGGTCTGCTGGTGTTAGTATGGACAGGAATTCCACTATAATTTTGTCCTTGCCTGGCTTGTCAATTATTATTATGTTGAACTCCTGTAGTAGTAGGAGCCATCTTATAACTCTTTCGCCAATAGCCGATTTGCTCATTAAATATCTGATAGTTGCATTGTGCATGTGGATGAATACCTTGTATATGGTAATATAATGGTAGAATTTGTTTATGGCATGCACAACCACAAGGAATTCCTTCTTTGTCACTGTATATTTGAGCTCGACCCTTGCCAAATTTTTGTTGATGTAGTAGATGAAATAAAATTCCTTGCCATCCTTCTGTTCAAGGACTTCTCGAATCACATTTTTGGAGGCATCACAATAGATGTGGAAGGGTATAGCCCAATTCGGTCCACTCAAAATAGGTGCAAATATTAGCTTTTCCTTGAGTGACTGAAAAACTATTTTGCAGTATTTTGTCCAGTTGAACTCCACATCCTTAGATAATAAAGTGTGTAGTGGTCTTGCAATTTTGCTAAAGTCAGTGATAAATCGCCAGTAGTACCCGATAGATCTGAGGAAACTTCTCACCTCTCACTATGTTGTGAGGTTCGATAGGCCCTTGATGACCTCTATTTTTATTTTGTCAACCTTTATTCCTTTCGCAAAGAGATGGTGTCCCAATACAATGCCTTATTGCATCATTATAAAGCATTTTTTATTACTAAGGGATATATTATTTTCCTCACATCTTTTGAGCACTCTTTCTAGGTTTTTCATTGCTTCATCAAAGGTTTATCTATAAATGATGAAGTCATCCATGTACACTTTAACTGCATCTCCTGTCATTTTTGAAAATAAGCTGAACATCACCCTCTAGAAGGTGGCAGGTGCATTGCATAGCCTAAAAGGTAATACTCAATAAGCGAACGTTCCCCAAGGGTAGGTGAAATTTGTTTTATCTTGGTATTCTTCTCCTATCTGGATATGGTTGTATCCACTAAATCCATATAGGAAGGAGAAGTACTTCCACCTTGAAAGTGTATCCAATACCTGATCAATGAATGGGAGTGGGAAGTGATCCTTTTTGGTCACTTTGTTAAACACCCTGTAGTCTACACAAATCTACCACTTCTCATTTTTCTTGGGGACCACCACTAGCGATGATACCCACTCGTTGTTAGAAATTAGATATATGAATCTGGTTGACAAAAGTTTTTGCAATTCTGCCTTGACAATGCCCTTCATTGCTAGATTCATTCTTCTTTGTGGCTGCTTGCTTGGAGTCACCTACTCTTCAAGGTATATTCAATGGGTGCATATTTTTAGGCTGATACCTTTCATATCCGAGTAATCCCATGTGAATGTTCGTTCATGTCTAACCAAGAGTTCTTATACCTTCCTTAGCTATGTGGGGGTCAACCCACTATTGATATTCAACATTTTTCTTGGCCCAATGTTTATCTATCGGATGTGGTGGTCTTGGGTGCCAGCTAATGGTGACTCAAGCATAACGTCGGAGGACTCTCCCTGGAGGAATTCTATGATAGAACCATCCTCATATTCTTCCTCCTCCATTTGGTTTTATGCCATCACTGGCTGGATGATAGATAGCTCCTCCTCTTTGTGCTTGGTCAATGTAGACCCTTTGAATGAATTAAAAAACTACGTGGGAGGTGAAATAGTCAGTATTTTTACATTTTGCCCATTGGAGATGGTCATCAACCCATCACAACAGCTGATGTAAGTGTCAACTATCACAAACCATGGTATTACTAAGATAAGTGGGTAGCCACCCAACTTAGTTTTAGATTCTAACATCAAGAAGTTGGTCGAATATTCCCATGCATTGACCATCATGATTATATCTTCCAACATTCCTTTTGGTGCTATGGTTGATCAATCAGCCAGCTACAAAACTATTGAGGTTGGCCTTAGGTCTATGAGTTGTAGCCTCTACATGGTCTCCTGAGGCATTACATTAATGGCTACACCAAGATTGACCAACATATTGGTCAAGGAATGCCCCCCAATTTTTACTGTCAACATTAGGCTGCCTAGGTCTACGTACTTAGGGTGACACATCTTGCCCATATTTAAATTGGCCAACTTGCCCAAAAAATTAATAGTCTAGGTCACTCTCTGGCCTGAATTTCTTAGAAACATATCTTTTATTGCTTTAGAATATATCGAGATGTCTCAAATAGCTTGAAAAAGTGGAATTGTCACCGTGAGATTTTTCAAGCTAGAAAGAATATCAAACTTCGGCTGTGTTAATTTCCTCTATTTTTGTAGCCGATTAGGAAATGAAGCCTTTGTTCTCTCAGCCACTTCTTCTTCCACCTCTTCTATAAGAGGTGTTTCCTCTACTTCTACCTCCTCTTATACCAGGGGAGGTGTCTATACTCCTAGCTATCTACTTGATCTAAGCTACATAGGATTACAACTAATATTATACATTGGGTACATCTCACCTTCTACATTATATGTCAGCTGATTTAATCTATTGTTTGGATTTGCCATCAGTTTTGCGGGTTGCTACGTAGGTCTGACTATAGGTAAGGCTAGCAGATTTTGCTGGTGAGCTGGTGCTATGTTCTGTGGAGCCAAATTCCATTGAGCTTGGCCTCTCCACTATTGCCCAGGGTATTGATATTGCATCCAAGGCTACTGGTTTAGATATGCCACTCCTAGGGGTGCATTAGACCAAGGAAATAGCCCCCACCACCCCATGTTAGGTGGTTGAGGCTAGCCTTGTGGCATGTATGGTCCTCTACCATATGATGGCATTGCTAGTGGCATATTTACCATAGGGGGTTGTGGCCAACTCCTTTGATTGACTACAAAATAGGCTTCTGTAACATCAACATCCTCCTTGATACTAGGCAATTTTGGGTACAATCGGGTCTTATGATTTAGCTTACAGATAATGCATACTCTAACTTTGTTCTCTAGGAATGCATTATTTACATGCTTTCCTCTATATTTTGGGTAGAAATAAGCTAATGATGCCTCATTTTATTACTTCTTTTTCTCTAACAACAACGTGTCCATCTGTAATGCTAGAGACAAAAGCATCACACTTTTCAAATCTTCCAGCATGTTGCCTATTTTTGCTTTTGTGACCGAAGCAATTACTTTCATGGTTCTAGAAGTGGTCTTGCCTCTCCTCCTTGAGTAGTTTTAGTATAAATATCAGATATATTCCATAGCATGCTAGTAGAAATCACCTCCAAAAATCATGTTGAGAGCTTCTAGTGATTCATTGTTAAGTCCTCTCAAAAATATGCTTTTAAGAGACTTATCAGGTAGCTTCGTGTGAGGATATAATTGAATATTGAAGTTGAATCTCTCCCAGTACTCCTCAAGAGACTCAAATTCTTTCTACGTCATGATCAAGACCTCCTCTCTGGAGTCTCTTGCTCTCCCGAAGTCTTGATATTGCTCTAAAAAGAGCCTCTTCATTTGATCCCATGTGGCAATGTGTTTGTCTCCCAGACCAATGAACCACCGTAGAGCTGCATCGTCTAATGTGGAAGGAAAGAGCTTCAACTTTTGTGTATCATATTTGTAGTCCACAAACCTACATAGAACATCAAAATTAAATAAAAATAGGTCAGGATCCTTGGTCGGGTATCCTCTGAAGGTAGGAAGGTGAGCAGGGGATATGTTTTTCATTTTGGTTTCTCCTACTCCTTCCTCAATCAGGAAACTAAAGCCAGATGAGGCCTCTTAGTTAGCCATTTTTTCAAGAAATGCGGTCTCTAATATAGTTCTTATGGCCTCATAATCATTCAAAACTTTCTAAGTCAGGGATCTAAAATTGGCTGGTGTTATCATCCGATATTCTATAGATTTCCACAATAGAGCTTCCTTTGAGGGTGTTCTCTTAAACAACGAGTTTACAATGGTTCGTTCTTCCCCCCAGTTGGTGGGATGAGGAAGCACTTTGCACAAAGTGAGGATCCTCACTCCAGTGGACTGCTGGTGGTGAGTTGGGTGAATCTAGTTCAAACTCATAATGTTTGGCTGTCTCAAATTTTTGTGGACTTTATTTTATGAACCAACCGTCAGGTCCTCTTCTTCTCAAAGAACTCATACAAAGTTAGATATAATATTTTTAGGTATTGCAATTAATATAGTAGAGGCGCTTCCCTGGCAATGATGCCAAAATATAGTGGGTCAAACATAGGTTAATTCTACTCCTATTTTGTCATTTTTCCAATCATTTAAATTTTCAACCCAAGGAGCTTCATAAAATTTATAAAGGTCTCATATCAGATCATTCATAATACCCAATTTGAGATGAGTCCGACTAATTATACTATTGGGGGGTTTAAAGGATTGTCAATATTTCATCCACACCAATAATTTTGTATGACTAATTAAATTCTGAGAAAATAAATATTAATACGTTCATAATGAAAATAAACCTACTGTAGAAGTGAAAATAACAATGCAAAAAATAAACCTATGAAAGCAGGAAAATTAATCTAGAAATCATAAGAAAAGGGAATGAATACTGGATTGGAGTGGCCCCAGGCTCGAACAACTCCCTTCCAGCTAAATAAGTAGTTGGGAACTCTCAAAATTTATTGTATTTGCAAACAAATTATTACAATGCTTCTTCAGAATGATAAATGTATTCTCTATCTGATTTTGGATTCTCTCCCCTATCAGAGAGGTCTGTGTGTGTTTATATAGCACACACACATAGATCTTGAAAAGGATTGAAAATTCAACTAAGTTTTCTATTATTTACAATTCAATTTATAGGCACTAATGGCCGAAAATACATAACCAAACCCATAAAATCATGGATTTGATCCAATATGCTTAACCATAAGCTACAAAAGTGCAAGAGAGAATGCACGTAAAATTTTAAGTTAAGAGAAAGGAATATTGCTAACTAGAAGATCCATTTTAGCTATCTTGAAGTACACACTTCCTACTTTGAGTTCACACTTACTAACTAACACTCTAAATGACAACTAGAAGATAACTAGTGCCCACAAGTGCATGTGAGAAGGAGACTCACTTACAATTATTAATTTGCAAGAAATAAACTATGCAAACCTAGATAAGAACTACTAGAGGGGTCATATGAAAGATCAAACATCAATCCTCATTATGCCTCCCCACAATAGAAGCATTAGACTCCAATGCTTTCAAAAGAATAGGAAAGTCATAGGACATCTGATGAAAATAAATTCAACAAGCCTAATGCGGCAGCTGTCCTCATCGAGCCATAAGATATGAGGTGGTAGACCCCTAGCGAGTCTGTCGAGTCTTCGTGTCATAGATCTGATCTGCATCCAATGGTAACTGAGCATCAGGAACCACGTCCATAGGATGACTGATAGCTGGTGCAGTCTCCAATGTAGAGTCAAAGTACAACTTCAAAAGATCTACATTGACGACATCATGAATTCCCAAGTGTGCGGGAAGATCAAGGCAAAAAGCATTCTCGGACACCTGCTGAAGAATAGTATAAGGCCCATAGTGAATTGGTTTGATTTTTCTATGAGTCTTATCAGTAAAACACCGCTTTTCAAGATGCAACCAAACTTTGTCACCAACCTAAAATGGATGAGGAATTCGATGTCGATCCATGGCCTTTTTCTGTTGCTGTTGTGTCTTTTGTAAAATCTCAACCACCTTTGATTACAGATTGTGCAAATGCTGAATAAATGAGTGTGCCTTGTCTTGCTCCTTCTGAAGATGTGAAGTGACAGGCGAAGGCAAAGACAAAGGTAACTCATAAGGTGCCAAGGGCTGAAATCCCATACAAACCTCAAAGGGTGAATGACCTATAGAAGAATGTAGGGCCCTATTATAGGCATGTTCAATATGAGTGAGACTCAAGTCCCACTTTTCTAGTGAAGCGAGATGATAGATTTGTAAACTTTGCATAAGGGTACGGTTTACCCCTTCAGTCTGCCCATCTGACTGTAGATGATAGGTGGTGGAAAAGTTAAGGGAAACTCCCAAAATCTTCCACAAAGAATGCCAAAAGTGACCCACAAAGCATGAATCACGATCCGAGATAATGCTAGTAGGTAGACCAAAGGAACACCAAATGTTGTCAAAGAAAAATTGGGCTAAGTCTACTGCAGAACTTGTCTTGCGGCATGGAATAAACTTAGCCATTTTACTGAATCTGTCAACCACTACAAACACACAATCATGTTGGCGCACTGTCATAGGAAAACCACTAACAAAATCCATGGAAATGCTTTCCAAAGGATGGGAAGGAATGGGCAAAGGCATGCCTAATCCAAACTTCCTGTTAGCTGGTTTTGAGCGACAACAAACTGCACATTGTTTGAGAAATCTCAACACATCCCTCTGCATTTTAAGCCAGTAGAAAAATCATTGCAAGTGATGAAGTGTTTTATGCTTCCCAAATTGACCACCATAAAGTGTAGAATGAGCTTCCTTAAGAAGTGACACTCTAGGCTCACAAGGAACACAAACCTTGTCCAATTTGTAAAGAAGTCCTTCTTTGATGTAGAAATCTTGGAAAGGACGCAAATTGGAAGAAGAAGGCTTACTCACTTGCTCAAATATTTTTCCAAAATCGGGATCCCGTGAATACCGATTAGGCCAAGTCTAAAATCCCAAGTGTGAAGTGGACATATCTGTTAAGGCAAGAGCGGCTGGAGGCCTACTCAAAAAATCAGCAACAATATTACTCTTCCCCTTTTTGTACTTGATCACCAAGTGAAATTATTGGAGGTAAGAGGCCCACTTCATATGTCTTGATTCTTCAATTTTACTTTGAGATTGTAAAAACTTGAGAGGCATATGATCAGTGTGTACTACTGTATATTTTCCCAAAAGATAGTGTCTCCAATACTTAATATATTGAACTAATGCATACAACTCCTTGTCATATGTAGAATAGTTCAACTTAGTAGCAGAAAAAGTTTTTGAATGATAAGCAACTGGATGACCATTCTGTTTGAGCATAGCTCCTAAGGCAACTTTAGAGGCATCCGTTTCAATATCAAAAGGTTGAGAGAGGTCGGGTAAAGTTAACACAGGTGCTGTACAAAGTTTCTTTTTGAGTTTCTCAAAGGCAACTTCTTGGCTTTTCTCCCAATGAAATGGAATTTTGGACTTAGTGAGATAATGCAATGGAGCTGCAAGGGTGGAATATTGAGGAATGAACTTGTGATAAAAATTTGCAAGTCCTAGAAAACTCCTTAACTCAGTGAGAGTTGTAGGAGGGGACCACTTAAGTAAAACATCAACTTTTATGGGATCTACCTAAATTCCACTTTCACTAATCACATAGCCAAGGTAAGAAATTGAAGTATTGCCAAAAGAACACTTGGAAGAATTGGCATATAATTGATTCTTCGCAAGAAGATCAAGGGTTTTCTGGATATCCCTAAGGTGTTATTCCCAAGTTTTTGAGAAAATCAATATATCATCAAGATATATTATTACAAATTTGTCAAGTACATCACGAAATACATCATTCATCAACCTCATGAACGTTGCAGGGAGCATTAGTAAGACCGAAGGGCATGACCAACCATTCAAAGAGGCCCATCTTCATCTTAAAAGTTGTCTTCCATGTATCCTCAACTTGGATATGCACTTGATGATATCCACTTTTGAGATCTATTTTTGAAAAGAACTTAGCTCCTTGAAGCTGATCTAATAAATCATCAATGCATGGTAATGGATATCTATTCTTTACAGAAATTTTGTTCAAAGCATGAAAATCAATGCACAATATCCAAGTGCCATCTTTTTTAAGAACCAACAAAATAGGTGAGGCACAAGCAGAAGTACTTTCCTTAATGAAACCCTTAGACAACAAATCTTCTATTTGCCTTTTTATTTCTTCATTTTGCAAAATAGATTGTCTATACATGGGCGCATTAGATAGTGAAGAACCAGGAATGATTTCAATGCTATGATTAATTATGTGAATTAGAGGAAGAGACTTTGGCTCCTGAAATATGTGTGAATAACTTTGCAATATTTTATCCATTGAAGAGTGTTGCTTTGTAATGGATGTGGATGTAGAAGTGTTTTGAGAGCGAATGAAAATTAAAGCAACATCACCACCTTTTTTAATTACTCTTTTAGTTTGCTTGGAACTTAGAATAATGTTAGGAGTGTTGGTGCTTTTAATGAGAAAGACCTTACCATATTTTTGAAGTGTGTAGGTTCTTTTGAAAGTGTTGAGCAAGGTGCAGCAAAAGAATTGCAAAAGTATTGTCATTGTTATCAACACAGTCAGATTGATGCAGTTTGTGTAGTTCAGAGGTCAGTCAGATCAAGTGCAGAAAGTTTCAAGGAAAACAGAGGTGACCCAGATTCAGAATCTGGAAAAAAGAGACAAGGAAGAAAACTGTCGCGATATCGCGACATGTTTTCTGTCGTGATTTTGTGACATGGTTGAGGAGAGAGAAGGCGCAGCCAAAAATGTCACGATTTCGCGACATGTCGAGTTTTCACTGAGGAGAGAGAAAATGTGTCACGATATCGCGACAAAATCAAGGAGAGAGAAGATGTGAGCCAAATTGTCATGATTTCGCGACATGTCCGAGGAGAGAGAAGATGCGAGCAAAACTGTCACGATATCGCGACATGGCAGAGGAGAGAGAAAGTGAAAGGTAAACTGTCACGATTTTGCGACATGCTGGCAGAGAAGGAAACAAAGGTGTAGCGATATCGATACATGTTGAAATGAATGGAAACAAAGGTGTAGCGATATCGCTGCATGATGAAAATACATGGCACAAAGGTGTAGCAATTTCGCTACAATTAGGAAGTGCAGAAAACAAAGATGTAGCAATTTCGCTACAAGTCAAAAGACACAAACAAGAAGATGTAGCGATTTCGCTACTGCATGGAGCAAAGAGCGTATGAAAGCCAGAAGCATCACGATTTCGTGACGAAGATAACGATGACGTCAGCAAGGGCCGAAAGTGTCACGATTTCGTGACAAGTTTCAAAGAAAGCTGCTAGAAGCCGAAAAAGTCATGATTTCGCGACAAGAAGATGATGATGTCATCAAGAGCCGAAAGCGTCGTGATTTCATGACATGTTCCATTTTCGCTGGAGTTGGCAAGGAGAGTTGTACGGAAGAACAAAGTGTCGCGATTTCGTGACATGTTCCATTTTCACTGGAGTTGGCAAGGAGAGTTGTACGGAAGAACAAAGTGTCACGATTTCACGACATGTTCCATTTTCGCTGGAGTTGGCAAGGAGAGTTGTATAGAAGAACAAAGTGTCACGATTTTACGACATGTTCCATTTTCGCTGGAGTTGGCAAGGAGAGTTGTACGGAAGAACAAAGTGTCACGATTTCATGACAGCATTGATGATGACATCAGCAAAGTTGAAAAGTGTCACGATTTCACGACAGGATGAAAGGAAAGCTGTTGGAAGCCGAAAGCGTCGCGATTTTGTGACATGCTTAAGGATGATGTCAGCAAAAGTTCTAAGTGTCATGATATCACGACATGAACAGAAGAAAAGCTTTCAAGGCCAAAATGGTCATGATTTCGCGACAACTTTCAGGGTGACGTCAGCATAAGTTAAAAGTGTTGCGATATCGCGATAGGTAACAGTTAGATTGGAAAATGCCGAAGCAACATGAAAGGTGACACATGGCAGAAAAGCATCATGCAGTCTGTCACATAAGAAGTAACTGAACTCAGAAAAACAATTAAATATTGACAGGTGTTGGACATGCAATGCAACAACCAAACATGCATAATTGAAACACATTCGAAAGCCGAATATGAAGGATAATAAAAGCATTCGAAAGGTCGTATTTGTAGGCATTCTAATAGACGTATTTGAAGCATACAGAAAATACGAACATGAAGAATCGAAAAGCTTTCGAAGAATTGCATATGGAGAAAAGAAAAGGCACTCGAACAACCGTATGTTCATGCATTCGAACAGTCACATTATGGACAGGAGTAATGAATTCGAACAGTTGGAGAAGGTCATTCGACTGCATGCCAGATTGAAAGGTTATAAAAGAATAATCGTACAGAGAAGATGTTGCTGCTGTTAGAGAGAAATTGCTGTAAAAGGAGGGTTAGATAAGAATCAAGAGAAAAATAAGCAGAGCCGTGAGAGTGTGTAGAGTTGGGTTAATTGCAGACCAGTCAGGGTCATGCTTGAAGTGAAGACATTTTATGTCATCCTAAATTGATCAGAATTGCAGTCCAAGTTGGTGCTTGGTACTTGGGGTTGGTGCTCCATCTGTTGCAGCAGAAAAGTATAGGGGTTGGTGCTCCTTCCAGTTGGTGCTGGTAAAATATTTGTAAAATTGATTTTGCAAAGACTGGATTTGGATTGGAGTCCAAGCAGTCATTTTTGAGGAGTAGCCAAATTGGTGAACCTCGGTATATTGAGTGTTGTGGTGTGCTCTCTTGTTCAATTTTTTTTTTTTTAAGTTCTCTTTATTTCATATTAAATGCTGTAGATATAAAAATTTAATAGCTACACTGATTCACCCCCCCCTCTCAGTGTCATTGTGTAAACATCAATTGGTATCAGAGCAGGTTCCTTGTACAAGCTTAATCAGCTAAGGAGATCTTGGAAGAGACAATGGCAGGTGGTGAAGGATTTTCATCCAACAAAGCTCCCTTATTTGATGGAACAAATTACACCTTCTGGAAACTCAGAATGCAAACATATCTGAGTGCATTGGGATACGATATTTGGGATTCTATAGATAGTGGATACACAACACCCACTACTCCTCCAATAGATACTGCTGAGAAAAAGAAATTTGAAAACAACTCCAAAGCTAAGAATGCCATAATGTGTGGGCTTGTTGACAGTGAACTGATAAGAGTCATGAGTTGTAAATCAGCAAAAGACATATGGGATAAACTGAAGAGCATCCATGAAGGAGACAAGAAGATTAAGGAAGCAAAACCGCAAACTCATCGAGCACAGTTCGAAGCACTGCAAATGAATGAAGATGAAAACATAGAGACTTATATGCTGAGAGTCAACGGAATTATTAATGCAATCAGAGGACTCGATGAAGAAATTGATGATGCAGTTGTTGTGAAAAAGGTTCTTAGAACACTTCACAAAAGATTTAACTCCAAAGTCTCTGCAATAGAAGAGGCAAAAGATCTAAACAACTTCAGCATGGATGAGTTGCATGGTTCCCTGACAGCATATGAAATGAGAATAGGACAAACCAAGTCTACAGACAGAGAAGCAGCTTTTAAAGCACACAAGAATGTAAAAGCTAAACATGAATCTGAGGATGAAGGAACACTTGATGAAACAGAAGCCAATTTTGTTTGAAAACTCACAAAAGAAAAAGGAAAATATAGAGGGAAGCTACCTTTTAAATGCTTCAATTATGGAGGAGTCGGTCATTTTGCAGCCAAATGTCCAATGCAGGAGAGAACCAAAAATGGTGAAGGTTCACACCAAGAAAAAGGTGACTGGAAGAAGAAACAAAATTTCAGAAAGAACAACTTCAAGAAGAAAAGCTTCATAACCAAGAATGTCAGCAATTCTGAAGAAAGCACAGATGAGGAGTCTGAAGAAGAAGGAGGTGAAGCTCTGTTCATGGCACTTGAAGAAGAAAGAACAGAGGAAAATCAGGAAGGTGATGAAAATTCCAAGGATGAAGCTGAAGTGTATTTGGAAGGAGAATTGGTTGCTGCACTTGAAGAGTTGAGTGCAGAAAGGAAGAAGAATAAATTTTTTTCAAAGAAATTAGAGAATGCCACAGACATAATAAACAATCTGAAAATACAGACAGAGGAATTCAAGAAAATGTCTGAAGTTCTTGATGAAAAATTAATCGTAAAGACAGCTTGAATGCAACAAGATAGAGGAAGACATTGTTAAGTTAAGGATGGAGTTAGAGGAGATGAATAGAAAATTGAACTGTTTTCATAAGTTTGAAGAAAGTACTGTAAAGCTGGATAAAATGTTAAATAACCAAAGGCCTTCTGGCATCAAATTTGGTTTAGGCTTTGATGAAGGAGAATCTTCAAAGGATTCAAAGAACTTGAATATAGAACCCACAAAGAAAGAATAAAAGATTAGGGTTGAACCAGAAAAACAAAATCATGCAAAAGAAAACAATAATGCCAGATTCAAGAAGAATACTGACAAAGATGGATTCACAAAAGTCACACATTCGAGGAAGAGAAGAGTCATGGCTCCTACTTCAAACTGGAAAATACCGGCACCCAGATTTAATCATGTATTTTTTGGTTATTGTTTTAAATGCAATGCTTATGGCCATAAGATTTTAGATTGCAGGCATAATGTATCTCAAAGGAATTTTACCAGCATAAATGTTTTTTCTCCTTTAATGAATTATGCAGTTGAATGTTATAATTGTCATAATTTTGGACATATTGCTAGAAACTGCAGAAGCACTTTTGCATCAAATAATTATCAGGGTAGAAAATCTCAGCCAAGTGGGTTGAAACAAAACCAAAAATTTCCTGAAAAACAGGCACATGCTAATGAAAGGACAAAGGCTAAACAAGTAGCAAAATATGCTATCAAATCAGAATGGAAAGAAAAGGAATCTTTGATTGTCTAGACTGCTTTTAAAGCTCAGAACAAATTAGCACCTTAGATACTTGACAGTGGTTGTTCCAGTCACATGACAGGTGACAAGCAAAAGTTTGAGAATTTACAGAATTATGAAGGTGGTTCTGTGAAATTTGGAAATAATTATGGAGCAAAGATTTTTGGAAAGGGATCAGTCAAGATCAGTGATGGCAATATAAAATCAAAATAAGTCTTGTTTGTAATTGGCCTGAAGCATAACTTGCTAAGTGTAAGTCAAATATGTGACAGAGGTCATGATGTAATCTTCAAGAAGGAGGGCTGTGAAGTAAGAAAGACAAAAAATGGAAAGTTAATAGCCACTGGACTGAGAACTTCAAGAAATCTGTATACACTTTCAGAAACTACAGAAGGAACATGCTTGATGGGACAGGAAGATGAAAACTGGCTATGGCATAAGAGGCTTGGGCATATTAGTTTTGACAATCTGGCAAAAATCAGTTCAAAAAGAGTAGTTAGAGATATACCAAACATTGGCAAACCTGTAAATAGCATCTGTGAGTCATGCCAAAAGGGAAAACAAACCAGATCCACTTTCAAAGCAAAAGAATACTTCACTAGCAAGCCATTAGAACTAATTCACATTGATCTATGTGGACCCATGAGAATTGAAAGTATAAATGGACACAAATATTTTATGCTGTGTATAGATGACTACTCAAGAATGACATGGGTACTATTTCTGAAACTCAAGTCAGAAGCCTTTGAGATGTTTAAAACCTTAAAAAATCTTGTTGAGAATCAATCAGGAAAAAGAATTAAATGCCTAAGATCAGACAGGGGAGGAGAGTTTATCTCTAAAGAATTTTTAGAATACTGTCAAAAAAATGAGATAAGAAGACAGTTTTCAGCAGCTAGAACACCTCAACAGAATGGGGTTGTAGAAAGGAAGAATAGAACAGTGCAGGAAATGGCAAGGACAATGCTGGCAGAAAACAAAATAGCTGACAAATTTTGGAAAGAGGCAGTTCATACTGCAGTTTACATTCAAAACAAGTGCATGCTGAGACCACATGAAAGCAAAATAGCTTATGAGTTGTGGTTTGGCAGAAAGGCAACAACAAGACATTTCAAAGTATTTAGCAGCAAGTGCTACATAAAACGGACTGAAGATAACCTTAGTAAATTTGAAGATAGAGCTGATGAAGGTATCTTTCTCGGTTACTCAACAAAAAGCAAGGCATACACATGTTACAACAAGAAGTTGAAGAAAATTGTTGAAAGTGCTGATGTGAAAGTTGATGAAGGTAGAGAACAAGAAACTACTTATCAAGAAAAATACCCTATGTATGAAGAAGTCATTGAAGGTGATGATGAAAAAGAAACAGAGAAGAATCAAAAAATTGATCCAGATGGTGTAAAAACTGAATCTAAAGAAGAAGAAAACAAGAAGTTTAAAACAGGAAACTGGCAGAAAAATCATCCAAGTGAACAAATTATTGGGGATCCCACAAATGGTATTCAAACAAGAAGAACAACAGTGAGGAACTATTCTCTGTTATCTAGTATTGAACCTAAAAATGTTTCTGAAGCAAGCACTGATGAAAGTTGGATGAAGGCAATCAATGAAGAACTAGATCAGATAGAGAAAAACAATACCTGGGAATTAGTACCTAGACCAACAAATAAAAACATAATTGGCACTAAATGGGTTTTTAGAAATAAATTGAATGAAGATGGGCAAGGTTGTCGTAAATAAGGCAAGATTGGTATGTAAAGGCTATGCTCAGGTTGAAGGCATTGATTTTGAAGAAACTTTTGCACCGGTAGCCAGACTAGAGGCAATCAGAATGTTTCCGGCATTAGCAGTTCATAAAAACTTCAAAGTATATCAAATGGATGTAAAATCAGCATTTTTGAATGGAAAACTGGAAGAAGAGGTTTACATTGAACAACCAGATGGCTTCCAACTGGGTGATAATCCAGATTTTGTTTGCAGGTTAAAGAAAGCTTTATATGGATTAAAACAGGCACCCAAAGCATGGTATGCAAGGCTGGATAATTATCTAATTAAACAAGGGTTTAAGAAAATTTTGGTGGATAGCAACTTATATGTCAAAACAGAGAAGGGTCATCTTATTGTTCTTGTTGTTTATGTAGATGACATAATATTTGGCAGCAGCAAGGATGAATACTGCAAAGACATATCAATTAAAATGAAAAAAGAATTTGAGATTTCAATGATTGGTGAACTTTCTTATTTCTTAGGACTGCAGGTCAATCAAAATGAAAAAGGCATTTTTATTTCTCAAGTTAAATATGTAAAAGAAATGCTGAAAAAGTTCACAATGGAAGACAAGAAATCGGTCAAGCACTCCTATGACAACAGAGTCGCAAGTTGAGCAAGGATGATAAATCCCCGGATGTAGATCAAACAATGTACAGTGTATGATTGGAAGCTCGTCTGTATTTAACGACCACTAGACCAGATATATTACAAGCAGTATGTATGGTTGCAAGATTTCAGGCCAGTCCCAAAGAAACTCATGTAACAGCTGTAAAGAGGATCTTCAGATATCTCAAGGGCACTATGGATTATGGGTTGTGGTACCCAAAAGGCAAAGACTTCACTTTGATTGCATATTCTGATGCAGATTGGGCAGGATGTATTGATGATAGAAAGAGCACAAGTGGAGGAGCATTTTATCTTGGTGACAGGCTGGTAGCATGGCACAGCAAGAAACAAGAATCAGTATCTCTATCCACTGCAGAGGCAGAATACATTGCAGCAATAACATGCTGTACTTAGATATTATGGATGAGACAAACGTTGAAAGATCTTGGTATCCACTTCAAAGAGCCAATATCAATAAAATGTTATAACACTAGTGCTATCAACATATCCAAGAATCCAGTAATGCATTCAAGAACCAAACATATTGCAATCCGATATCATTTCTTGAAGGATAAAGTTGCAGAAGGAGAGGTTAAATTGGATTTTGTTCCAACTACAGAGCAAGTAGATGATATATTCACAAAACCTTTGCCAAAGGAAGTATTTGAATACCTTCGGAAGAAGTTGGGAGTAGTCACACCACCCAAGCACTGAATAGCTATGGGAAACACATTCTCAGGGGGAGCATTCAAATTTTTTAAGTCTGAGAATGTTGTGCATAGACTTTGGGAGAGTCTACAACATCCCTTTGGTATTATTGGCAAAGGGGGAGAAGAAATTAAGCAAGGTTGCAGTGTGTTGCCAACAATTCCAAAGGGGGAGATTGTTGAGCAAGGTGCAGCAAAAGAATTGCAAAAGTATTGTCATTGTTGTCAACACAGTCAGATTGATGCAGTTTGTGCAGTTCAGAGGTCAGTCAGATCAAGTGCAGAAAGTTTCAAGGAAAACAGAGGTGACCCAGATTCAGAATCTGGCAAAAATAGACAAGGAAGAAAATTGTCTCGATATCGCGACATGTTTTCTGTCACGATTTCGCGACATGGTCGAGGAGAGAGAAGGCGTAGCCAGAAATGTCGTGATTTTGCGACATGTCGAGTTTTCAATGAGGAGAGAGAAAATGTGTCGCGATATCGCGACAAAACCGATGAGAGAGAAGATGCGAGCCAAATTGTCGTGATTTCGCGACATGTCCGAGGAGAGAGAAGATACGAGCAAAACTGTCACGATATCGCGACATGGCAGAGGAGAGAGAAAGTGAAAGGTAAACTGTCGCGATTTCGTGACATGTCGGGACAGAAGAGAAACAAAGGTGTAGCGATATTGCTACATGTTGAAATGAATGGAAACAAAGGTGTAGCGATATCGCTGCATGATGAAAATACATGGCACAAAGGTGTAGCGATTTCGCTACAATTAGGAAGTGCAGAAAACAAAGATGTAGCGATTTTGCTACAAGTGAAAAGACACAAACAAGAAGATGTAGCGATTTCGCTACTGCATGGAGCAAAGAGCGTACGGAAGCCAGAAGCGTCACGATTTCATGATGAAGATAACGATGACGTCAGCAAGGGCCGAAAGTGTCACGATTTCGCGACAAGTTTCAAAGAAAGCTGCTAGAAGCCGAAAAAGTCACGATTTCACGACAAGAAGATGATGATGTCAGCAAGAGCCGAAAGCATCGCGATTTCGTGACATGTTCCATTTTTGCTGGAGTTGGCAAGGAGAGTTGTACGGAAGAACAAAGTGTTGCGATTTCGTGACATGTTCCATTTTCGCTGGAGTTGGCAAGGAGAGTTGTACGGAAGAACAAAGTGTCGCGATTTCACAACATGTTCCATTTTCGCTGGAGTTGGCAAGGAGAGTTGTACGGAAGAACAAAGTGTCGCGATTTTGCGACATGTTCCATTTTCGTTGGAGTTGGCAAGGAGAGTTGTACGGAAGAACAAAGTGTCACGATTTCATGATAGCATTGATGATGATGTCAGCAAAGTTGAAAAGTGTCACGATTTCACGATAGGATGAAAGGAAAGCTGTTGGAAGCTGGAAGCGTCGCGATTTCATGACATGCTTAAGGATGACATCAGCAAAAGTTCTAAGTGTCGCGATATCGCGACATGAATAGAAGAAAAGCTTTCAAGGCCAAAATGGTCACGATTTCGTGGCAACCTTTAGGGTGACGTCAGCATAAGTTAAAAGTGTTGTGATATTGCGACAGGTAACAGTTAGACTAGAAAATGCCGAAGCAACATGAAAGGTGACACATGGTAGAAAAGCATCATGCAGTCTGTCACATAAGAAGTAACTGAAGTCAGACAGACAGTTAAATGTTGACAGGTGTTGGACATGCAATGCAACAACCAAACATGCATAATTGAAACGCATTCGAAAAGCCGAATATGAAGGATAATAAAAGCATTCGAAAGGTCGTATTTGCAGGCATTCTAACAGACGTATTTGAAGCATACAGAAAAGCCGAACATGAAGAATCAAAAAGCTTTCGAAGAATTGTATATGGAGAAAAGAAAAGGCACTCGAACAGCCGTATGTTCATGCATTCGAACAGTCACATTATGGACAGGAGTAATGAATTTGAACAGTTGGAGAAGGTCATTCGATCGCATGCCGATTGAAAGGTTATAAAAGAATAATCGTACGAGAGAAGATGTTGTCATTGTTAGAGAGAAATTGTTGTAAAAGGAGGGTTAGATAAGAATCAAGAGAAAAATAAGCAGAGCCGTGAGAGTGTGTAGAGTTGGGTTAATTGCAGACCAGTCAGGGTCGTGCTTGAAGTGAAGACATTTTATGTCATCCTAAATTGATCAGAATTGTATTCCAAGTTGGTGCTTGGTACTTGGGGTCGGTGCTCCATCTGTTGCAGCAGAAAAGTACAGGGGTTGGTGCTCCTTCCAGTTGGTGCTGGTAAAATATTTGTAAAATTGATTTTGCAAATACTGGATTTGGATTAGAGTCCAAGCAGTCATTTTTGAGGAGTAGCCAAATTGGTGAACCTCGATATATTGAGTGTTGTGGTGTGCTCTCTTGTTCAAGTTGTTTTTTTTTTTAAGTTCTCTTTATTTCATATTAAATGCTGTAGATATAAAAATTTAATAGCTACACTGATTCACCCCCCCCTCTCAGTGTCATTGTGTAAACATCAGAAAGCATCATAAATAGCTCTCCTATCATACTGAAAAGGTTGTCCAAGCAAAATCCCACAACAATCCATAAGAGTCACATCACAAGTGACTTGATCTATGAAATGTGGGCCAAGTGCAAATTTTAATGTGCAAGTGTGAATGATTTCTGAGCCTCTTCCACTATCCTTCCAACCCAAAGAATAAGGTTGAGGATGAGGCTCCATAGGTAACTTCAAATGCTCGACAATGGACCTCGCAATTAGATTTTTCTGTGAGCCATTATCCACTATACAATCTATTGCAAAATTATGAAGCAAATGGGCTCGAGTGATGAACAAAGCATCATGAGCTCCTTCTGATGAACTTACATTTACCAAGGTAACTTCATTAAGCTTACCTCATAATTTCGTGTATACTCTACTCTCTCCTACAGACTCAAGGGGACCTTTGGGAGCATCCTCCTCTTGAGTAGTAATTACTAAACTCTTATTTTTAAGCTTAAAGCAATCAGCTTTTTCATGACCTTTCTTCTTACAATAATTGCAAAAATTTTTAGAAGAAGAAGAAGAAGAAGAAGAAGAAGGTTTAGAAGAAGAAGAAGGAGTAGAAGCGGAAGGGGAAGGAGAAGAAGGAGATGGAGAAGAAACATTCTTATTTTGAGCAAAATTCTTCTTTTGTGAGAAAGAATTATTCCCTTTTGATGAGTTTGCAACCACTTTAGTAACGGGTGCGTGGAATGCTTGTGAATGTGCCTTAAACTTGTCCTTCACAAGTTGCGCATGGTTGAAAACTGAATCCAATGTTTCCATAGAAACAAACATTAGTTCCCTATACAAATGCTCTAACAAGCCACTTTGAAATTTGAGAATCAAAGCTAGAACATCATCCTCCACATTCACAAGTATCCTGAACCTGTTGAATTGAAAAATATATTCTTGTACAGACATATTAGTACCTTGTCAAAAATGAAACCATTTAATGACCAATTCCTTAGAATAATTGGAAGGATAAAAATTGGTTTTAAGACAATCTACAAGCTCATCCCATGAGGTGAGTTCATCATGACCTCGCTTTCGTTCAACAAGTACTTTGGCTAAACCAGAAAGTTTTAGCTTAGCATAAGGAACCACATCGTCATCTGAAAGTTGAGAGTAAGAAAACCAAGAACTCATGTCAAGAATCCAACTATTCAAGACATCAGGGTTCCTGGATCCATCATAAAATGGAACTTCACAATGAACTCTCAGATGAGAATCATGAGCAGAAGTTGAAGCATTATGCATAGAAATGTCATTTACCTTCATGGCAATATTGCCAAGGACTTCTGCCATGGTAGTATCATTAGCTTTATCTGCTAAAGCATTTACAACATGGGCAAGTTTTGCCACATGGGCAACTAAGTCAGAAGCCATGTGAACCCGGGTATAAGCCAAGAGTAACAAATGAGAAAGCACTAAATCAAGGAAAGAAAATGAAAATTTTCCTTGTTACAATGGAGTGCTGCTGAATTTGAAAATTTACTCCTAAGGCTCAAAATTTTGAAATTTTAAACTAATATAAGGTGCAATTTAGAATTTATTAATTTAAAAATAACTTAATTAAAAATTAAATTTCAATTAATCACAGATTAATGATTTTAATCAAGTTATTAAAAATTAAATTAATAAAAACAAAATTTAACATGCAACCTTAAATAGTAAAAATTAAAAATTTACAATAAATTACCCTTAATGTGGCTGCCTTAACTGAAACTGAACTTCACTTACCCTGCATGAAAGTTTGCAGTCTTCAGTTGCACGGTTCCCGAGGTGCAAAAAACAACTATTTCTTGGCACAGTTCTCGAGGCAATGTGCAAAAAATAGAGAACAGTTCCCAAACCAATGTGAACCAACAACAAATTACAATTACAGTGCAGAAGAAGTATAGTGGCACAAATTTTTGTGCACAAATTTCCATGCACAAACTTCTATGCATAAACTTAATGGCTCCAAGCCCACAGCTGGACAGCCATAGCCGCCCTTGGCCAGACTACTGTAGGCCCTGGCACTGTCGGCCATAGGCCCGACAGACTCCTGACAACATTGTCAGGTGTTGCTGTGGCAGCTCTACGGGCAGCAGGCCCTGTAGACGTCTGACAGTCTTGTCAGACGCTGCATCATAGGCAGCAAAGCCTACAGCCGCCTGACAATACTTTCAGGTGCTATGGTAGCTGATCTATCACACTGATGCTAAATCCTGACAAGCTGTCAGGCTGTCAGGTTGACGGGCAGTGCAGTATACCGTCGGCTCGGCATCGGGCAGTGCTACCATGGCCTGCATTGTAGGTGCTGTCAACTGACAGTGTCTGCCACAGGACTGACGCTTGACAAGAATGTCAGGCTGTCAGGTCATGGGCAGTGAGCCAAGTGTGTCAGGCCTATATGACATGCTCGACCATCTCGCAGCTGCCGACCAAGCACCCTCGATGCTGGTGCGGTAGCCGAAAAGGTAGAAGCCTTAGGCTGCTAAAAAAAATAAAAATAATTTTTCATTTTTTTTTTTTTACAATAGCTTCAAATCAATATATTAAAAAAAAATAATATATTAAATAAAAATTGAAGCTTTTCTAAGACAAACTAGAAAATTTTAAAAATTAACTAGGAGGGTTAATTCCAAAGCTTGAAAAACTTAAATTGTAAAATACGAGCAACCAGATCCCTTCAGTAGCTCTCCTTTCAAGATCCAGTCGACACACGACTAGCATTTGAAAGGCAACCAGATCTAAGTCGACACACGACCTAGTTTTGATGACCTCCTGGAGCTCTTCAGTACTCAAAAATGGGGGGGTAGTAGGGTTAAATGGCTCCCTAATCCTAATTGGACCGTAGCTACGATCCAATCCCTTCCAAGGATCACAATAAGAACTATGAGGCAAACTTTTTCTATACCTCTTGAGTATAAGCAAAAAGTTGGAACGAGGAGTTTGTCGTCGAAGGAACTTCCTTCTCCAAATGGTTTTCAAGCTCCCCTTGAGTTTAAACCGAGTCCTCAATGAGAAATAATTTCTCATAACAAAATTATCTCCTATCCTCTCACCTCACAAGCCCTAGTGCAAACATGAACTAGGCTCTAGCAATGAAAAGGATTAAAAATTCAACTAAGTGTTCTATTATTTACAATTCAATTTATAGGCACTAATGGCCCAAAATACATAACCAAACCCATAAAATCATGGATTTGATCCAATATGCTTAACCATAAGCTACAAAAGTGCAAGGGAGAATGCACGTAAACTTCTAAGTTAAGAGAAAAGAATATTGCTAACTAGAAGATCCATTTTAGCTATCTTGAAGTACACACTTCCTACTTTGAGTTCACACTTACTAACTAACACTCTAAATGAAAACTAGAAGATAACTAGTGCCCACAAGTGCATGTGAGAAGGAGACTCACTTACAATTATTAATTTGCAAGAAATAAACTATGCAAACCTAGCTAGGAACTACTAGAGGGGTCATATGAAAGATCAAACATCAATCCTCATCAGATCTTCTGTTACAAATAAGTTACAATAGTAGTTTAGTTACAGACTAAACTAGGATAATATGGTAAACATGATTAGCATTTTCTAAATTGGGTGTTGTTCCTAATGGTAACGTATTCAATGATTGGTTCATGCTTCACCTAGTATTTCCATTCATTGGTGCAACTCTTAGCATTATCCTATGTGATGTAGAACTGAAAGTACACCAATCAACACTGCCCACATTGCTTTATCTGGTCAATGGGTAAAGAATAGAGAGGTGCCTTCTCTATGAGGAAGGTGCCTTCCTCATGTGCTTTGGTGGGCGCCTTATGTATGCGAAAGGTGCCTACGGATGTGGGCACCTTCCCTATATGGAATTCACTTTGCCTTGTATGGGATGCCTTCCTTATATGGAAGGCACCTAAGTATATCGAGCACCTTCTCTATATGGAAGGCACTTGCCTTTTGTTGGCACCTTCCTTGAATAGGAATGGGCCTACCTTATTATGGTGCCTTATTTGAAGAGGAAGGAACCTACCTTCATGCATTGATGCCAAAAGAAATAGAGTGCCAGGTCCATGAAAGACCTCAACTGATTAATATCTGTCAAAACCAACTACATTTCCATAAAAACACACTAAAACACATAAATTAGGTAACACACATAATTCTATTAAATAATTACATAATCATTCATAAAAGTACATAGTTCCTAATATATTGTCACATAATAATCGATGAAACCTATACAAAATATGAGCATTTTTGAGGCTCATCACCGTGGTTTTGAACCATCAAATTAATAGAAAGAAACTTTCTTTTATTTCATTTCTTGCAATTTGGTATCTCTTCCACTTTTACTTGCATGCTTCTATTTTGATGCTCATAACACATTAGCGATAGATGCATATTGTTTAGCTTCATTCGGTGCACAATTTTCCACCTAATTCAGGAGGACTAGGCTCATCCTCCATGTCCACTAAGGATATCTCAAGATATTCCTATTCATGCTCATCTCCTACTACTTCCTCGTACTGATAATGCCCATGATGTTCAAGTGCTTAGTGCTGCAACATGTTTTGGGTCGTGTAATCAGTATGATTTCCTATGTGCTCAGGGTGCAATTTGGGCTTCAAAGTAGCTCATCTATGAGGGCACTCCATGTATTCACTTTAAGGGGGTAAATTGGTGTGAGCCAATTGATCCTCTCTCTTTGCACACTCCTTCTGGTCAAGGATGCATTGCTCGTGCATGCGTTTCTCATATAGACGTTGCCTTAACAACCTCTATCTTTGAGTATCCTTGTTTTCAAGGCAGTCACGCTCTATGAGTACATATTCCAATTGATCCACTACCTTTGCTATGACACCATTTTTTACGAATGATCTATGAGATCAATTGTATGTGGTCTCTAGTGGGTTTTCTCTGTTCGAGTAGCTTTGTTGGTGTGATATCCAACAAACTTGTTTGCAATACTCTTGTCTTTGTCTGTATAGATGAAATTTACATTCTTCTATTGTCTATGATCTGTTGCCACATGGGTTGATGGGGCATGTATGCTATGAGAATGCTTTGAGCATTCTCCTGGCTCCATGATAGTCCTACGTGTGCCCTCACTACATGAAATCATAGAATGAGAGTGAGTCATTGAGGATCTACACCCTAATTGCCCTAGGACTCTATCAAGACCATCAAGTTGTCTTGTCTTCCAAGGTTGATCTGGAGGTGTTCCATTTACTCCAACTTTAGACATGTCAATCATGAACTTGGAAAGTTCATTATTATTTGGAGTTTGGAAGGACAGATGCTCTAAAGCAACCCTCTATTCTTACCCCTTAATGGGTGGAGTTTCTTGTTGTCTATCTTGGGATGGTGGGGGCCTTGAGACACTCTGAGATCTATCCCTCGAGGAGTGTGCATTACCTCCTCTATCTAGGTTGTTCTAAATAGAACCCCCACACATAGAATTGTCCCCTCTAATGGTTATCAAATTTCATTCAAGAGGATTCTGTGGTTGAGGGTTTGACACATTGTTTTGTGCATTAAGTGAAGCTTCAGATTTGACCTTGATTATATGCCAAGATTAGCCTCTCTATGTATTAACCATGATATGAATTATCTCCTATGTAGATTTTAGAGCAAACAAAGAATACAAGGATGATTATCTGTTTTAATATTTCTTTGTGATCCTTGGTTTGATGTGTTTCAAGTGTGTTGTAATCATAAACTAACTCTCATCATGTTTTTAGATTTGTTGATGATATAATTGAAGAACACAAGCTTATACTGAGAGGGGGGGTGAAAAGTATAAGATCAATTTTTACTTTTTCTTTCCCAATAAATATTATGCAATGTATCAATAGCAATATCAAAAAAAGTAATAAAAGAAACCCTTTGTCATTGATGACAACCCAATTACCTGTTATAATTTTTTTAACCTTTTTCTGTTCTGCTCCCCATGAGAAACTGCTCCCCATAACTAAATGTTTTCTTCCTAACTCAATTCTCTCCCCATTTTTCATCAATGGAAAAGTGTAACCTTTGGGGCTCAGGGCTAAGAATAAAACTCTTAAGGGCTAAGAATAAAACTCTTAGCTTAGCCCCTCCCCCACCTCCTCTTGAGGTGGTAATTCTAGGATGGGAGTATTTCTACTCCCAACATGCATTGATATTTACCTTTGTCCACTTTCCTCATCACCTGATCCTTCTGATTCCTCTGACTATTCCTGTTCTTGTTTGTTTCTAGAATTTTTTCTCTACACCACTTTGTTTTATGTCCATCATTATTGCAATTATAACACTTAATGTCATTATTTATTGGAGGTGCAAATGTCTTGGGATTTCTCTTGGTGAAGCCATATCTATTCTTGTCATGAACCCTGCAATTGATTACCTTGTGACCAAACTGATTACAAGAGTAACAATACCCTTGAAAAAGTTGCTTATTTTTAAATTTTCCATATTCTTGTCTTTCATGTGTCCTAAACTATATAGCCTTGTGCCCAAACCTATGATATGAGAAGCATTGTCCATTAAAACTACCTTGCCTTGACCTCATTGATATCTTAGTCTCTTTTACCCTGTGTTGGTTCCTGTTCCATCTATTCCTCTTTTGTGCATTGTTCCTTTCCTTGTTGAATTTTCTATTGTCCAACTCATCCTTAGAAGTCTCACTCTCTCTTACACTCTCTTCTTCTAAAGTTTCTTCTTCTTCAGAACTTGATATTGAATCCTATCCTTGTTTATTTTGTGCCTATTCAAAACTAAGACCTATCTTGCTTGATGTAGGTTTTTGTGTCTTGATAATCTTATCCAAATTCTTTGAGCTTATACCAAACTTATGTAACCTAGCCTTAGAATATTTTACTTCTTCCCTTAGTAGATCCACCTCATGCTCTAACTTTTCACATTCTAAAACCTTTGCTTCTAACTTCTCTTTGAATCTCCTTGTCTTAGCCATTGACTTATTTAGATCCTCTATAAGTTTTCCTTTGTCTTCATAACATTATTGAAACTGAAGCTTAAGTTGGGAGTTTTGATTTCTTACCTTCTTTAATACATCTAGGGTATGAATAAGATCTCCCTGAAGATCAACTTCTCCATTATATGATCCTTCCTCTATTTGTTTTCCTTTGAAAACATCATTTTTTTTTTATTCATAATTTATATGATCACCTGCTCCTTCTTCTAATGCCATTAGAATATTCTCTTCTAGTCCTTCAAGTGTATCTTCATATTCATCATCACTAAAACTGAAACCACTTCTTGTACAACTATCTTTGAGATGAACAAAGTTACCACATCTAAAACACTTGAGGATTATTGGTGACCTTTTCCTAACCATTTCCTTTTCTTTTGCCAGAATAGAACTTCATATTTATCATTATCTGAGGAACTATCATCACTATCACTTGAGTACTTACTTACCTTATTTGCATAGAAAATATTCTTTTGCCTTTGGAAGAACTTCTTTACTTACTTGCCTTGTCCATCCTTGCTTTTCTTTTGGTACCTATATTTTTCTATTTCTCTGTTCTTATGATCTTATTTTTCTCCATCATTGCTATTTCTAGATTCTTGACAATCTAATGCATAGTGACCATACTTTCCACAATTAAAACATCTAACAAATTTTGTACCTTTAAAATTTCTTAGATCCTTGTTCCTTCTACCATAATTTGCTTCTTCATCACTGGATGACTCATTACTTGAATTTGACTTCTTATCCTTAGTCTTCTTAGTAGCTTTGAATGCTGCTTATTTCTAGGGAATATGTTCCTCTTTTGTTCTCATCTCAAAAGCTATGAGAATGCCATGTAATTCATCCCTTGTCAAAATATCACTATATTTTTATTCCTCTATAGTTGAAATCTTTTCACTAAACCTTTTTGGTAGTGACCTTAAAATCTTATCACAAACATCAGACTGTTGAACTTCAAGTCCAAGTCCTTGCATGAAGTTAACAACCTCATCTAAACAAAGTAGATAAATATTAATTTTTTATTTATCCTTCATTTTTATATCTTCAAATTATCCCTTGAGATTTCACAACTTTACCTTTTTGACCTTTTTATCTCCTTCATATATGCTTTGCAACTTATACCAATTTTTTTTGCTGATTTGCAATGCATAACCTTTATGAACTCTGTTATATGCAAATATTTTAAAATTGCATTCATTGCTTTTGAATTGTAATTATGTAGAATCTTACCATCTTTATCTGTAGGTGGAGTAGCTGGTGGTGTGTATCCATTTTCAATTGCTTCCCATATTTCATTTCCAAGTGCCATAAGGTGAATCTTCATTCTCATACTCCAAAATACATAATCACTTCCATATAATAATGGTGCTAAATTTTTTAAGGATCTAATCTTAGAATACATTTATGTTCTTGTAATATTTTCCTTTAAGCTGTTAAAATCTTTCGAAGGAACCCGCTCTGATACCAATTGAAGAACACAATCTTATACTAAGATGGGGGAGAACAATATAAGAGGACTTTTTACTTTTTATTTCATTATCAATATTATGCAATGTATCAATAGAAATATCAAAAAATAGTAATAAACGTAATGCATAAATCACCACACACAATAGAGACACCAATTTAAAGTGGTTCACCCAATGTGGGCTACTCAATGGAGAAAATATTTCACTAAAATTTTCTCAAAAAACCTCTTGGGAAACCTTTCCCTATTATAATGTTTATGGACCTCTGTCCAAAGGAGAAACTAATCCCCTAATTAAGTTTGTGGATATCTATCCACATGAGACACCAATATCCTTAGTTGGTTCATGGATATCTATCCATAGGAGAACTTCTTTATCCTTTGCTCTAGCTAGTGATCTTCTAGAAGAAATGCTGCCTCCACTGCACTAGCTAATGGATCTCTATCCACTGAAGACTCTTGTCCTCACTAAGAAGACCTATCCTCACTACACTAGCTAATGAAACTCTATTCACTAGAGACTATCATCCTCTATACTCTATCACCTCCAAAGCTTGCTTTTAGCTCTATCTAAAATATGTACTAAACACTGTCCTTCAGTATAGCATAAATCTGCTCAATATCTGTCTTTGGTATGGCATAAACCTATCCTCAAATGTGCACCAAACTCCATCCTCAAATTTGCACTAAATATAGTCATTTGATATAGTAAAAATATTCTCAATATCTATCCTCAAATTTTCACCAAACACATTTCTTTGATCTAACACAAATATGCTCAATATATATCCTCAAGCCTTAACACAAAGCTTCACTCAATCACAAATCAACTCTGCTAGATCTACCCCAAACCTTAACCCAAGGTTTGAAAATATCAATCAATTAACTCTACTTTCAAGTCTTCTCAAATACTTATCTCAAATATACATTGTAAGCTTCCACAAAAGCTCACACTAATCTATCCACAAGTCCTCTCTAGAACTTGTCCAATATTCTCAACAAGTCTTCATGAAGACTTACCTCAAATATTCTCAACAAGTCCTCACTAGAACTTGTTCAATCTGATCAACAAGTCTTCACCAAGACTTCCCTCAAATCTGCTCAACAAGTCCTCACTAGAACTTGTCCAATCTACTCAACAAGTCATCACTAAGACTCACCTCAAATTTGCTCAACAAGTCTTCACTAGAACTTGTCCAATATTCTCAACTAAATCATAGAAAACCTCTTCAATCACATAAAAAAGTTTCACATAGAATATTGTTTAACACATAGAAACATATAGAGAATTGTTAGAGACTCAATATGCTTCACACTCACAAAAATGCTCAATAACTTTCAATCTCTTTCTCAAATAAAATTAGAATATAGAACAATTTGTTTTATAGAACTTGAACTATCACTTCAACACTTCCACTTGACTAGGCTCAATTAACTCCACTCAATAAAACACTCCTTGCTTACAAACCCTAGTCCAAGTATATGAAAACTTACTCAATATTTTCAACAATGCTTATCAAACAATCTCACATAACAATGATATTCATTATCTTGCACAAACCTTAGTTCATGATAGTTCACAACTTCACATAATAATGATACTCATGTTCTTTCACAAACCCTAGTTCAACCATATGAAAGCTTACTCAATATTTTCAACAATGCTTATCAAACAAGGTATCTAGTATAAACCAAAAAATCAAACTCAACAAGGCTTATCAAACACTCATTTTCTCTCCAACTTAGCATTCACAACATCCAACAATCACTCACAAGGAAGATGTGCCCATACTTTTTGTTTTATGAAGAATTGCCCTTAAACACTTGTTTAATCATAACCACTCTCTTTGCCAATCACAAGGGTTAGATGTCACAAATACACCTTATCACTCCCTCTAGATCTTAATGCACTTCTAAAAGAAAAATAATCACCACTTCAAAATATTCCAAGGCATTGACAAGTTTTTCTTGATTTTTAATCAAATTATTTTCTCCCTTTTATAAAGCAAGATCACAATAAAATTCCTTTTTCACATTTTAACTCCACTCTCTAATTTATTTCCAAGGCATCAAAGAATTAAAAGAAACTATTTTAATCATTATAACTCCTTACGTCAAACATTACCCTATTAATAATATGCATACCTCAAAAAACCCTTTATTATAACATAGGCCTTGTAAAAATTAAATTAATTTTTCATACCTTAGAATTTGCACCAAAATGTTTGCGCTCCACACAAACTACCTCTGCATTAATTTGAACCTGAAACCTCACTACCAACACTGTGCCCTAGCGAACACTAGGCTTGTCGCATGGGCTACATGCCACTTGAAACAAAGAGCACATAATATTTGTTTTATCCTTATCTTTCATGCCAAACATATCGAATGCAAAAGGTCTTTCCTTTCTTCTTTGCAAAACATGATCGTGCGACTTGAACCCATGACCTAGCCTTAGTAAATATCTTATCTCTACCTTGCTTACCATCTGTGCTACCCAGTGCATCATGTAGGATCTTTACACCCTCACTAATTTCAATACACACATTTCTATCCTTTCTGAAATGCACGAATAATCCTCCCTTGAAGTGCATGCACGAAATGTTACTTTGCTCAACTTAACCTTGGAATGCATAATAGAATTTGGGGAAATAATTTACCTCCTCTTTATATGCAATATGATAAATGTGAAGATGTCGACCCTTATTTTGATTTGCCACCATTTTTAAAAAATAAATTTGGTGCCAAGAATAATTTGAATTAAAATTTTAACCAAAAGGTTAAAATATTTTAATTAAAATTATTTAACCTTTGCCTCCTTTAATATTATTGAAACTTGCTCACTTGCTCTTTTCAAGGAGAATGATTTGCACATATAAAACCTTATTTTTTGTCATGGGCCCACTTATTATAATATTAAGAAATATTATAATAATATTTATCATTTTGACCCATGGCCTCTTTTGCAGAGATCTTCAAAATAATTTATTACTTCAAAATCATGGTTCTAATTTCTTTGGAGAGAAACTTGCCTTGTATTTCATTTTGACATCAATGACAACAAAACTTGCTTATATTTACAACAATACTTGTTTATTTTAATGGATTTCACCTGTATGCTTGCAGATCAACAAATGAAAATGAAAGTCATAGTCACGTAAACCCCCCAAAGTGTGGAGATGAAATTGACACTTGAGCAGGGAGCATAGGTCCTACCGATCCTCACTCAACACAACGTGTGTAGTGATACATACTTATGAAGAGGAATGCAGGTTATTTTGCACATATAGGATGGATCTTGAAGTTGGTATTGGCTAATAACTGCCACCATCGTTGAAATCTACTAGTGGATGGGTGTGAATTCCATCTCACTAGTATTTAAGTGTGTTTATTTGTGTTTATTTTAAGCTTGTATGTAAATGAAAAATGCATCACCAAAAAAACATACTCTTTCCTAAATGCCTAAAATAGATATGGTTAAAATTCATAAAGATGCATGTATTTTAGCTATATGAACTTCAGATAATGTAGTTTATATGATAAAATTAGCCTTTGACTAGGTCCCAACAATCAAACTCTACACACAACTTTTAACTGCTAGCTGCGGGTCTAAAAAATAGTTAACAATGCTGACCACAGGACAGAGCCATAGTTCAAAAACTTAGTCACTATTGATAGTAGCAGCTAACAGTTCTAGCTGTGGCTATCATCTGTGGCTGATAGATGATAAATTTTTTCATGAATTTACCTCTTACACTTTTTCTATGTGATTTAATTAGCTATGGGTAGGCAAAAATGAAAAGAATACACAGAGTAAAAAGTCTTCTTACCTATAAATCTACATTCAAAGGAGAGACAAATTGCTTACTATTGTAGACACCTAAATCGTGTTATGCTTAGGGGAGATGATCACATAGACACACTCATAAGATCATAAGACATAATATTGGACTTTCCAAGCATCAACAGTGGTTCTCACCACTCATTTGGGGCCTTTTAAAGCCATCCAAGCCTATCCGCTCAAGTCAAGAGTGGCCAAATCTTAGATGATCAAGTCTAGAGCGGCCAGAACTTAGACATTGTAGATGATAGTGGCTAGATCTTAGCCACTATAGACAATAGCAATTAAGCCATAAGAAACAGTTTGCTGACAAACAAGCCTAATCATAGGTGAATGTGGCAGTCTACATGCAATAAAGGTGAGAAAAAATAACTTTGCATTCCTTTTCATGACCAGTTCACATAGGAGGCCTGAATTTACATTTAAATGTTAGTTAATCAACTTCCAAACATAGATGAAGGACAAAATATTCTCATGCTAATGACCAATTAACATAGGAGACTCAAGTTGGCAGTTATATTTTAGTTAACTAGCCTCAAAACATAGAAAAGACATAAATATTCTCATGCTAACTCACACTACACATGAAAAATTCATTTCTAGGGCTTGGACATAGACCTAGGGTTTCACACTATAAAATGTGCAAGTCTAAGAGCACCAAGAGAGGTATTTTTCACACATCAGAGAGAGACATATATGGGATCAAATCTTCTAGCATTGAGACATATTTTATCGAGGGGAGCTTTCGAGACTTGGAGAGTTCTCTTTGAGATCACATGTACGGTGAAGCCCTGATGAATTGAAGAGCATAACACCTCTTATTTTGACATCAGGTACAAGCTTTGACCCATAGATTAGGGATAAATAAATCAAGGTTTACCTTAGTAGCCACTGTCTTGGATAGTGGCCCGTAGGCTTAGCTTAGGTTTTAGACATAGCTTCTTTTATTCTATTTCTTCATGTTTTCATATCATTAGCATAGATTTACATGATTTCATGGCATAGTTTCATCGTATTTCCATTACATTCTTTTATTACTAAAAACCTCATCTAGGGAGGCAATCTCGAACACCTAAACGTGTGTTGTTGTTTCATTGCTTGCAAGGCCATAGGTTCATCGAACGAAGTTTACAACATACGAGAGCAAAAGAGATCCCTCTAGGAAATAGGCCTAGAAAAGGAGGCATCTCTAAGCCCTCATACATTTTCATGTGCGGAATCGGGAAGCTTTTATAAGCGCACCACCTCTTCATGAAAGGGGCACTCTTTGCCTATTTGTAACTTATTGTATCAAAATGGGTATCCCTAAGAGGGACCGACATGTAACCGAGTTTCAATATCAATAAAGAGATCCATATTTGTTATTTTGTGTTATATGATTTTTCTTCTTGTCTTCCATTTCATCTTGGGTTTTTAATAAAATTGCAATTAGGGTTAAAGGGGGTGGTGCGTGTGTTCTCGGGATCACTACAAATGGCAATCACAATGGGAACACCATTAATTTTTTATTTTTTGCCAGAATACTAACTTAGTTTTGTGTGTAGGTCTAGCCGCTCTAAGCTACAGTGGCCAAAAACTAGCCCCTCTGAGCTACAACAGCCAATAGAGCTTAGCTGCTCTAAGCTATAGCAACCAAGAACCATTCGCTCTGGTCAACAATAGCTAGAACTAGAGTGCAGCAGAGGTCAAAACACCAACTCTCTAAGTTGGATCAAAGGTTGGTATAACTTCTATGATATTTTATAGCTTTCTGTCTGCTTCTATGTGTCTAAAATAGAGAAGTTAAAGCACATTTATGTTTGGAAATTGAAATAATAAAAGGAGAAATAATGAAGTATTTCGCATATCTTAGATCTTCTTTTAAAATTTCCACTAGGCATTGCTAGGAACAGTGGCTTATGCCTGAAAAGTTCACCCTAGAATCCAACGTGCTAGACATTGTATGTTGTTTTATTGCTTTGAGGCCCTGCTAGAGGCCATATCTGCACAAAATAAAGTGCGTTCATACAAATCATAGTAGTTCATGCATATTTTTGAATATTGAAACGCATTTTTGCACTTAGGCATATAGGAAAAATTCATTGCTGCTATATGATGCACTTTATGTTATGCAAGCTTAAAATGAACACCACACACGCACGTCTCATTTAAACATTAGGGAGTTGGATTCCATCACCAACCTTCAATTCAGTTTAGTGATATTGAAATTCATCTCGTTCCATTGGTTTACCCCCTAGAGATTCCTAGAAATAGATTGAAAAACTTACTTATAGTGATACTAAGTTACTTGTGCTCAAACTGTCTCCTACTATTGGAATAATCATTGGTTCAGAGTGGAAGAGCTAGGCGAATCCTCCATTGGTTCTTTAGCAGTGCACCCTAGATTTTTTGAGAAAATCATGTTTGTCATGGGTATACTTGATTGTCACTATGGATGAGTCTTCTCATTCTTAATCCAAGAACAAGAGCAAAGAAATCGAAAGAACAACACATCAAAACATATCAAACAATTTAGGGCACATTCAAATCAATAATTAAGATAAATATTTGTTTGGTATTGTGTGGTTATTCCTAAATTAGAACTCAAAAGATCAATTCATAAGACAACATGGTAAAAACAAGAAGTAAGCACCCTTGGTCTGATATCGAGGGAGAGACAGAAGCAACTCATACCCATAAGCGGAGTCGTAGTAACATTGAACGACCTACCCATAAGACCGTGAGATGTAGCTCCATGAGCCTAAGGGGTGATAATTCAACCCTTGGGAGATCTCCTATAGAGACCCCAATTAAGGAGCCACATCATGGAACAAAGTCACATAAAGAAAAAGAGGCTTCACAACCATCCTTATAAAGGAGACATGAGGAGACCTCAAGGGCCTCCTCTAAACACATAGAAAAATCTCAAATATGTGAGGAAGCTTCAAGGGATTACTCCTCACATGGAAATAAAGAAGGTTCTAAGAATCATTCTTCACATAGGTATGAAGATTACCACATATACATCCACATGGAGAAAACATGTTACCACAAAGCCCTCTTCATCAAGGAGGCAAACAAGAATTGCAACATCTCAAGACTCACAAGAAACATATGAAACAAGGCTCCCAATTGAAGGCCAGGAAACTAGAGATACATCTAGCCATGGGAATCAAATAGAATAAACCATTCACACAAAATGAAATATTCCCATATACTATGACCTCATAGGAGTGAATGGCACCCCACGGGACCAGCCATGGAAAATAAGAAAACTAGACAGGTTGGATCGGTTTCCTACACTACCAACTCAAAGAACTGTAGCTACTACGAACTCTGCATCTAAAAGCTCATGAAATGTAACTTCTAAACACACCTCCCAATATGGGGGTACCTCAGAGTGACCTCACAGTAGATGCATGGAGTCTTATCATAGGGATACTCAACAATGCACTAAAAAAATCACATTAGATAGCAAGAGTACATATACAATAGAAAGCTCCTTGAGGAATCTATGAGTCAAGACAACAAGAATAGAGTTAGATAAACATGAGTCATCTATAACAACACAATATGATTGAATGAGGTAGTTAGAAAATGCATTACGTAAGGAGAGAGAGCTAGTGGAAGCTCTCGAACAAGAGAAACAAAGAGAAAGACTCTTGCACCAACATGAGTAGTGTTTAAGAGAGTAGGCTGAGTGGCTAGCTCTTAAAAATTTATAGATAAATGGTGGTGACCACAAAATAACAAGATGCACTAACTCGCCTAAGGAGAGGCACACTAGAAAAGTAGCCCACAATGAAATACCCCACCAAATCATGAACAAAATCCAACTAATAAGGGATGGGCAAACACAACAAACCAGGATTGTAATCCTGAGTCCCCTCGTAGGAGGGAGGAAAATGAAAAAAATAAAATGGATAGAGAGTTACCTCCATTGCCACTACGAGTAGGCTTACAAGAGGAGGAAATACATGCATCAAAGGCATTTCAAGAGCTTGCTAAAAATATGAAAACCTTTGAGAAACAAGAGGTAGCTAGGAACTCACCAACATTGAGAAAAATACACAACCAGCCATTGTGCCCATCAATCCCTAGCCTTCCATATCCTAAGCACTTTGAGATGCCTAGGTTAGAAAATTTTAAGGGTGAAGAGGATGCATAAGAACATGTCACAAATTTTATAAATGTCTATTTTCATCTTGAAGACAATGATGCTCTCATGCTAAGAACATTCATAATGACATTTTTAGATGCTGCCACTCAATGGTTCAACCAACTACCTAAGCATAGCATAACCAACTTTGAACAACTAGTAAACACATTATTAAAGTGTTTCTCCTTTGGTTCTAATAAGAAGGTGAACCTTTCAGACCTGGCCAACTTGAAACAATATGATGATGAGCCAGTAATGGATTATGGAAATAGATGGAGAAAAGTCATGGAAAAATTATCATTCTTCGTTCCCACAGAAGAGATCATTCGCATGTTCACCAAAATTTACTCTAAACATATCTCCCTCTTGCTACAACTTAAGTAGTGTCCTTCATTTGAGGAAGCTTTGGCACATGCCAAGATCATCAAAGAAATAAAAGGAGATGAGGGAACCATTAAACTCTAAAATAAAAAGGAGTGGAACAAGAATGGTAAGAATGAAAAGTATAAGTAGAAGCAGGGAAATCCCGCTCCAGTCAATCAAGTCATATTGGTTACAACCAAGGATGGGGGTGCACAAAAATCCTAGAACTATCAAGCACATCCCTTTGTATCGCCCAAATTTTTTGCACCCTTACCTTTAGGCTAAAGGACCCATGACCGAAAGGGGGATGCGAGAAGGATGGGACAATACCTCGGATGGAGATGCCCTTTGAAGGTTGTGCCTCTCGGAGGAGGGGTATAAGGGTGAATTTTTGATGGATGGCGGGGTTCACCAGGAAAATTTGAGTGGTAGTTTTCATGCCTAGGTTGAGAATGGGTTTGATGTGTTCATTTTATATTCAATCATTCATATTCCTAGGTTGGCCAAAATGAATCTAAGCTATTCTATATGAAATTTTAGGTTTATATGAAGACAACAAACATGAATGAATCCTAAATACAGGGACTATGTGAAATGGAGAGGAATACACGTGATTCTTGATGTCTGATGAAGATTCTAAAGCTTGTAGGAGTCCAGATCATCTCAGATATGATAGGATCATCTGTAATTATACAGAATCATCCCAAATCACAGGTGATTGTTTGAGATCAGACAAGATCATCGACAACCTGACGAATTCGTCAGAAGCCTACAATCATGAAACAAACACCAAAAACCAAAAATGCAATTGCAAGAATGATGAAAAATGATAGAAGTAATAGTATAGATGCTTAAATAATAAATACAGATAGCAAATCAAATGGTATGCACTATTTTAATAAATTATTTTAATTTTTATCATGCAAATATGCTAAATGAGGTGAAATCTAGGATGCAGAACAAAAATAAATTGATCTAATGCACAACTAAATAAGAAAGAAAGGTAGAAAATGCAAACTCAGGGCTCTGGTTGCCCCCAATATGAAATGCAGTCAAAATCATCTGCAATGGTACGAGATCGTCACAAATCTTGACAGGATCGTTCGAAATCGTGTTGGATTGCCTGTGACGATTCGAGCTTCCTCTAATTGAAACACAATAAAATCCTGCAAGAAAACCTAAAAATACACAATGCAAATGATGGGGGCGAAGATGTTCTAATGCAAAAAAAACTAGAGTTGTAGGGAAAATTAGCCAGGGGGATAAATTGGGAAAATCCCAAGTTTATATAGGATTAGGGGGAGGTTAGGAGGTTGGGGATCATCATAATCTGGGAGATCTCCAACATAGGAATCTCCAACCGCGCAGACACGCTTCTACCCGAGTTGGAGAGGTTGTTGAAACAGAGACTAATTATGAAAATTTGGTTTTGGTACAAAATCATCTAGACGTTCTATTCTAGATGAATTCGTTCGATTTGGGATGCTATCGTTATATAGGCGACAATATCATCTAATGGTCAGAAAACTTCTAAAAATGGTATGAAAAACAAGGTGAGTGATTAATGGGCGGTTTTGGGGTTAAAATTCAAATTTTTAATCTTTTTACTGATGGTTTAACTACGCCAATTTTAGGGTGCTATATTTTTCCCCCTCTTTAGCAAATTTTTTGAAGAAAATGCATTAAAGACAATTTCTTCACATTTTATGAGAAAGCAAAATTTATTCCATTTTTTAGACGATGATTCTAGGTTGAATCGTACAACTGCTTGCTATGGTGCCCCCTTCGAGTTTTTACCCAAATCGAATGTTTGAGGTAAAAGCGCGAAAAAGCAAAAATTTAATTTTTTTTTAAAAATGTTGTTTTTAAATAAAATTAAGAAAAATAGGGTAAAACCCTAATTCATTTTTACTGTTCACTTTTGTTGTTTCAGAGCTCTATAGGCGAAATGGTGGAAACGACACACATATCAACAAAGGTTCGACGCGGGTTGCTGGTAAGGATCTAAACCTGATACATTATATTTTTAACTTGATTTGTTTAATTTTTTACTTTAAATTTTAATTGTTTTTGGTCATCACGACTATTTTTAGGCCGTCGACGACGTCGGGATGAAATCATCCCAATTTTGTCGAAATCATCCCTATATCACCAATTTCTTCTGAGGACAAAATTGGAGAAATAGGGGCGATTCCGTCCAATAAAGGACGATCCCTAAATTGAACAAAAGGGAGATGATTTCATCCTACCAAGGATGATTTTACTAAATTTAGTATGATATCATCCAATAATGGACGATATCATTTTTTTATGAGATGAAATTGATTTTAATTGATTTTAATGATTATGTACTAATGATTTTTTTTTTGTTGTTTTATTATTTATTTTGCAGAGAGGATTACTAAAGAGTCAGGAATGAAAATACGAGGGGCTCAGAGACGATGTAGTCGTGCTCGATCAGGCCATGCGGGATAGACTAGCATAGGTTGGACTACAACATGTGGCAGAGATGCCATAAATTCCTATAGACATGGGGCTACTGACGGCCCTAGCAGAGAGATGGTATCCGAGATCATCTTACTTCCGACTATCGACAAGGGAGATGGCTCCCACTCTAGAGGATGTATGGAGGATCTTGAGGATCCCCATACATGGGTGATTCATGAATCCTTTGGCCAATTAGGGCCATGCCATGATGCAATTGTGTAGTGACCCAAGATTCACCCTAGAGAAGGGTGGAGTGAACATTGAGTCTTTGAGGCATATGCCTAGGACATCTCGGTTGACACTGGTTTTGGTAGGGGTGGTGGGTGGCCTACTTCTATGCCACCAGAGCGGATGTAGGTTATCATGGCTCCTCTCAGATGTGGTCTACAACATGAGAGACCATAGTTATAAGTTTGCTTGAGGCAATTTTGTACTATGCCACTTGTATAGGATCCTTTACGGGGTCGTATAGAAGGGAGGTCGATATTTGGTGCTGACATCACTGCTACAGGTTTGGTGTTGGAAGCACATTGCAATGCGAATGCCGGTAGGGCTTCCAATGATAGGAGTTGATCAGGAGAGACCCCATGTTTTCTATTCATGGCTCCAGAGAGGGTCAAAGCGGAGGATAAATCTACTGATGTCCCGGAGGTTGCTAGACAACCTCATCCTAGATCAGATCACTTGGAGGCCATGGAGAGAGCATCTATGGTGGGGATAGGATGGACAGGAGTTGGATCGCATTAGGGGAGTCTTCTGGTTGAGAATGGAGTAGGGAGATATAGAGCTCCACTGCTATGACCAAGTTTTGAGACAATTCGGTCTACAGTAGGGGATCCCTTCTCTCAAGGATTACGAGTACTCCCAGACTATCCGAGATAATACTACACTGAGTGGAGCTCCAAACATGTAGCAGTTTTGGAGTCAAGATGCTAATGATGCCCCCATTCAGCTAGTGGATGGGGATGATGCTAGGGTAGCAGAAAAATATGATGCTTGGTATGCAAGCATCCACCCTCCTCAGATGAGGAGGGCATAGGGTACGATGCACACTTTTGTGCAAGGGATGGAGAGGCGGTGCCAGGCTACCATTGATGCAGTGAGGAGTCACAGAGGGAGGGATCAGTGACAACCTCCTCAGGAGAGACACCGGAGAGTGCCATAGGCTTCAAAGAGACCATAGTAGCTAGAGAGGATGGAGGAGGGACTCCCTTCTCAGTAGAGGGATAGGCCACCATCGCTTGATAAGGTCAAGGGTATTGAGGTGGGAGAGAGTAGCGAGATGGTGGCTCTCAAAATAGAGAATGCCCACCTATGAGCTCAGGTGCAGACACTACAGGATGAGGCTACATGACTTAGGGATCAGAGTGGAGGGGTGAGAATGCGAGATCTGGCACGGGCTATTGCTCAGACCATGTTCTATCAAGGAGTATACTTCTAGTTGGTTCCAAAGGGCCAGAGGATATAGCTACCTGCTGATAATGTGGAGCCTATCAGGATGGGGTCATCAAGGACATCTTCATGATCGATGTTGAGGACCTATGATATGGCATGAAATGTGATGGGACCACCTCATCCACCTCAGGGTGGGAGAGGAGATGAGGCTGAGAGCTCGAGGGCTTCTCGAGACTAGCTGCACATTGACTATAGACTGTATATTTTTGAGAGGATTGAGTATACCAGGGTATATATTGTGGCATACCAGTCTATTTTGATATGATGTACATATATTTCTTTATATATATATATTCTCTTTGTGATATGACTTGTGCATTTGTTTTATGATGCTTTAATATTTTAATTGTTGATTGATTATTCATGTAATTATGTCATTGAAAATATTATAATTTTATGTCGTGCCATAAAATTTAAATGAAATAATCTGATGTAAAAAAATTGGTTGTTGTGGTGTGATTTGATGAAAAAATAAAGTGACTTCTAACAATAATTTCAAAGGACATTGTCGCTGTTACATGACCATTTCATGGAGTCGCCGCTCGCTAGGTCATTAAGCTAATCCCGGTAGAGAAATATTGCTAAAAGTAAAAGGGTGCTTAAGAGACTTTCTTAAGACTTTGTGTTGTGATGATGAAAAATGATGATGGTGATGATTTGTTTTCAGATGTCCATGAAAATATTATGCATGAAATATTAAAAATATGATTTTTTCTAGGCATAAAATTCCTAAGTGTGATAGAAATTTGAACAATTGCCTAGGAATTATACCATCGTCGCAAAAAACTGAATGTTGACATAATGAAATGAAATAGAAAAGTTTTCATTCTTTTTAAAGCACAATTGTGTAACATAATGATTTAAGCCATATGCTTTTATGGATAAAAAATGGGAAATAAAATTAAAACGATGGTTTGTGCTAGGCATAGAATTTTTAGGTATAAAATTATACCATCATCACGAAATCCAAAGAAGAAATTGATATAATAGTTTTATTGCATAGTTGATTTTTGAGTTTGAGATAAATAGAAAATATAATATGAGGACTTGCACTAGGCATAAAATTCCAATTTAGGTTTAGGAACTATACCATCATTGCGAAAGTCAAAAATATATAAATGTGACTTTATTGCTAGATTTTTGAACATGCTTTGAAAGAAATTTTGGATTTTGAAAAAAAATGTATGTAATTGTTTTTACGCTAAGCAGATGTTCTCAAGTAAGAAAATCAAATTATTCTAGAAGATTTGCATAAATATTTTAAATTATCTCAAAGAAAAAAATTAGATTTATAAGGAACCTTGTGTGCATATGTGAGTTCATTGCCGATCTCGATCTATCATAATGATACAAAATCTCTCAAATACAAATGTGTGTGCAATTGTATTGTTCATTTATCGATTTTGAGCAAGATAATTTGATACAAGTAATTTGAATTAACCAAATGAGTGTTTGTTAACCATGATTTATATGCATATAACCGTACCAAACTACTATGTAAGTCAGGTCATCAAGAGCTAGCTGATCCATAAGCAGACATAGGTCTGTAAAAAAGAAGGTCGCTAATGTAACAGACATATCACCACGCTAGGAGTTACCCAAGGCCAAGCGGGTTGGGCACAAACCACCTGTTATGGGGCTTACCTCACAATTTTTGAATAATTGAGAATTCCAAGGATTCAAGCTCATTCACCCTTCTTTTATTTTCAAAGGGTAGGGGAAGGGATTTTATTGCTTTTTGCTTTTTCTTTTCTTTTATCTTTTCTTTTTTTTTTGTATTTTTTCTTGACACTAAGATAATGCTGGAAATATTGCTGAGAAGGTACAAGATGATAATGCTTCTGAATAATTTTCTCTTTTTCTCATGATTTTTCTTGTTTTTCTTTTTCTTTTTCTTGCTATACTAGGGATACTTGCTCGGATTGGCTGTAGAGCAAGGGATTTTTATTTTGGGTAGGGGTGAGCTTGTCCTTTTGTCAATTCTCAAATATTCTAGACCATGTGCATGATAGGATAGCAGGGGAAACTTTTCGCTCAAGAGACCACTTCTACTGTGTAGCATCATTTTGAATTTGCAATGAAATCATTTTAATGTGAAAAGGTATACTTGGTTCAAGTAAATAACAAGATCAGTTCTCTATGCTCAAAATTTTATTTAATTCAACTGTGGACTTTGATATAAGAGAGATTAATAATCATACCAAATAAGATCAAGATATTTATTCATGTGAGTGTGAAAGTGAGGGATTCCAAATAAATGCTAATTTATCCAAAACAACTGAAAATATAACTGCAATACTTCAAGAATTGATAGGTGCAAAAATAAAAGATGTTTTTTTTTTGAAGATTTTGATGATTTTGATTTTTTTATATTTTGATTTTGATTTATGAATTGAGAGAATACATAGTATTATTGTTTTTGAAATTTTTATATGAATTTACTAAAATGAGACAAGATGTACAATATATACAGTGACGAAATTACTCGAATTATGCATAATAGCACTTAAGATGCATAATGTTCATAGGTTCTCTAAGATATTTACCATCTAAGGTAGCTAATCTATATGCTCCCAATCCAAATTTAGCAGTGATGATATATGGCCCAAGCCAGTTAGGTTTAAATTTACCTTTACGGTCTTAAGTTGCATTAGTATTTTTTTATTTTCTTTTAAGACGAGGTCGTCGATCTCAAAGGATTGGTGATGAACTTTCTTAAGATATGCTCGTTTGAGCTTGTTTTGGTAGGCTCGAAGATTCTCCAAAGCATTGATGCACTTCTCATCTAGGAGTTCCAGTTGACTAAATCTGCTAGCATGATATTCATCTCCTACTTTAGTATCTTGAAGTAGCAAAGCCAAAGAAGGAACCTCTAATTCAAAGGGAAAAACAACTTCAGTGCCATAAACCAAAACAAAAGGTGAAGTTCCTGTGGGAGTACGAACGCTAGTTCGATAAGACCACAAAGCAGGATATAATTGAATGTGCCAATCTCGGCCAGATTTATTGACCAGTCTTTTGAGGATTTTAATTAATGTTTTATTAGATGCTTCTTCTTGGCCATTACCCTGAGGATAATAGGGAGTGGACCAACGATGCTGAATTTTATATTTTTGACATAGTTTCTTTACATATTTATTTTTAAAACAAGTTCCATTATTCGAGATGAGATTTGCAAGAATTACGAACCTACAAATAATTTTATTAAAAATAAATTTGGAAACTTGGGTTCCAGTGCAAGAAGCTAAGGGCATAGCTTCAACCCACTTCATAAAGTACTCGATGGTAGTTATGATGAATTTGTGTCCATCAGATGACACAGGATTGATTTTTCCAATAATGTCTAAACCCCATTTTGAAAAGGGCCAAGGAGATGAAATAGCCTGCAATTCTTGTGCAGGCACATGGACAAGGTTAGCGTGTTTCTAGCACTTGTCGCAATGGCACACGTAATCATGTGCATCATTCTCCATGGTAGGCCAAAAATATCCTATCCTAAGGAGCTTCTTAGCAATAGCGCTACCACTAAAGTGTCCCCCACAAGATCCATCGTGGGATTCACTCAAAGATGATCTAGACTCTTCTAGATTCAAACATCTCAATAGGATACCTTCAAAATATCTCTTATATAATGTATTACCAATTATTACGAAGCGACTTGCTCATCTACGTAATAACCGATGATGGTTTCTATTAAAACCTTCAGGGAAGGTCCCATTTTGAAGAAAATTGAGGATGTCAATGTACCAAAGTTCAGGAATAGTTTCGTTGATTAGAAACACATCCAAAGGTTCCAAGCATGATTTAGTTGAAGCGGGTTCCTGGAGTCGATGAATAATGATGGTAGCATATTCTTCATCTAACTCCAAGGGTAAAAGAGATGTAGCTACGGCCATAGCGTCAGCCGCACGATTGCTAGTTCTAGGAATAGCTTCTAAGGTAATTTGATCAAATAAAGATATTAATTGTAATATATATGCTTTATATGGGCACAATTTATCATCTCTGGTCTGATAAACATCGTTAATTTGATTTATAACAAGTTGAGAGTCACCGAAAACTAATAGATTTTTAATTTTCAGTGCCAGGGCAGCTCGTAATCCAAGGATTAGAGCCTCATATTCAATAGTGTTATTAGTACAGACAAACATTAATTTAAAGGATAGAGGTATGAGATGTTTCTATGGAGATATAAAAATAATACCTGCACTAGTCCCACTCATGCATCGAGCTCCATCAAAGTATAGGGACCATTGCTTTAAATGACCTACCTCTAGTTTAAGGCATTCATTAAGAAACTCAATGACGAGGGGATGGGTGGACTCTAAGGGTGCAATAGCTAATTGATCTGCTATGATTTGACCCTTAACAAAATTTTGTCCTATAAACATGAGTTCAAACTCGCTTAGAGCAAGAACCCACTTCACTGTGTGACCAGATAAATAAGGTCGACTCATGAGATACCGCAAGGGATCAAATTTAGCAATAACATATGTTTTTTGACTGAGCATATAATGGCATAGTTTCTATGTAGAAAATACGACTGCTAGACATAACTTCTCTAATGTTGTGTAGCGGGTTTCATAACTAATTAATGTTCTACTAATGTAATAATTAGCACGCTCTCTTTTCTCATCATCAAGTTGAGCTAACATAGCTCCTAAAGCAAAATCTGAAGCAAAAATATACAAGATAAATGGGCGATCAAGTTTAGGTGGTGAAAGTACAGGTGGGTTAAGAAGATATTGTTTGAGGAGTTCAAATGCTTCCTTACATTCGTTGTCCCAATGGAAAGAGACATCCTTCTTAAGAAGATTAAGAAAGGGTCCAGTTTTATCCTCCAACTTATCGATGAAGCGACGGATAGCTTGAAGATTACCTTGTAGACTCTGTAATTCAGATATATTTGTAGGTGCGGGCATATCAGTGATAGCCATAATATTGAGAGGGTCAATTTTGATGCCACATAAAGAAACTATAACCCCCAATAATTTACCTGACTTAACTCCGAATATACATTTGGCTGGATTCAATCGAATAATATATTCCCTTAACCGATCAAATAATTTTCTCAAGTCATCTAAATGGTCATCTTCTTCAGTAGAATGATCTATAATGTCATCTACATAATCATGTAGTATATCATGCATCATATCATGAAAGATATAATTCATGGCTCGTTGATAGGTTGCACCTGCATTCTTCAAACCGAATGGCATCACTTTCCAACAAAAGGTCCCCCAAGGGGTAATAAAGGTTGTTTTAGCCTGATATTTAGGAGTTATCTTGATCTGATTATAACCAGAAAATCCATCCATTAAGGATATCATTCCACTCCCAACAGTAAAATCAATGATCTGGTCCATATTGGGAAGGGTAAAATCGTCTTTATGGCATGCAGCATTAATATCTCTAAAGTCTGTACAAACCCTAATCTTAGTATCTTCTTTCTTAGTTACTGGAACTACATTTGAGATCCATTCATCATAATCAATGGCTTGTATAAAAATAACATTTAGGAGTCTTTCTAACTCCCCTTTGACTAGTAAGGCCACTTTAGGATGCATTTTTCTAAGCTTCTGCTTAACGAGGTTTAGCATCCGGGTGCACTACTAGGTGATGCATAACTATAGAAGGGTCTAAACCTGGCATATCTTCATATGTCCAAGCAAAAACATCTTCATATTCTTTAAGAAATGAAATGTATTTATCCTATTTTTCTTGACTCAATTCTGATCCAATGTTGATTATGTGAGGGTTATCCTCGGTTCCAATGTTAATTTTTATGACATTTTCTACTTCCATGTGTAGATCTCTCTCAAAATTAGGTGGGGCGGGTGAAACGCCCAATTCTTATAATTCTTCCAAGGTTAGCTTGGATAATTCATCTTGAGGAGTCATGGCCTCAAGATGGGCTATACTAGGTATAGAGCCATCAAAATAAAATCCATTATGTAATAATTCCTCAACGGAGACATCATGAAAGATATCTCCCTCCAACTCATCGTTGGATTCAGTGATCATCTCAGGATAAGCTATAGATAGCATATTACATGTGAATGTCTTATTCATTAAAAGCAAAGTATCACATTCATTTAAATAATCTTGGTAACATATAAGATGGTCATCATCCTCAAATGGGAATGGCTGACCCTTACTAGAAAATAGGCCCACACCACATCGGGCGGGCCATGCCTCTACCTCAAAAGGTTCTTTCATACCATTCTGGAAAGGTCCCAAACCTTTCCCTTTATATCCCAATTTAAGCATTATAGGTTTGGCTTTAATATACTCATTAGTAAAATAACATTGAGCATATCCATCATAATGAGTTCTGAGGTTTCTGGGTATTCTACCCCAGTCATATCCCTTATAAATAAAGGCACAACTCCCGACTTGGTAAATACTTCCCATAGGCTATGGGAGGCCCAAGGTATGAGGATATGGTGGCAAATTATTTAAAATAAGAGAATATTGCATAGAAGCATTCGTTTCTTCTGATATAAGAATTTTAGATAGATCGGGTAAGATCTCGTCAGTAAGAGCATAAGAGGTAGAAGGAACACTCCCTACGTCTTTCGATGTGGAAAATATGAATTTGGTGGATGTAGACGATGTAGAGGTGTCGATAGATGGGTCTATTAAAGGTATGGAAGTTATAGGAGTAGAACAAGAGACATTGGTTGTGGGATTAGGATCTTTCTTAGGTCCTAATGCGGTTTTTTTAGAAGATGGTTGAGCTATATGTGGAGGTGCAACTGATGGAGAAGAAGTAGATGATGTTGTGGGTGTGAGTTTCACACGTTTAGATGGATAATGAGAATTAGGATGTGTGGATGACAGAGCAGGGAAAAATTGAACTCCAATAGGTTCTACCAAAGCACACATATCAAAGGGTCTTGGATCACCATGAATGGTGACCAACTGATTCTTAAATTTGAACTTAACACATTGATGTAAATTTGAGGGAATAGCTCGCATCACGTTGATCCAAGGATGACCCAAGAGTATATTGTACGATGCAGGGTAATGTACAATAAACACGATCATATCCAAGGTTCTTGGACCAACCTGCAATGGAATGGTAATAACTCCACATGTTTCTTGTGTTTCGTCATTGAAAGATTTTATGATCATATCAATTCTTTTCATTTCATCACTTCTAAACCCAAATATTTGGTAGAAGTCAAAAGTGTAGATATTTAAATATGAACCATTATAAATCAAAACTCATTTGACTGCTACATCTCCAATTAAGGCAATAATATACAAGGGGTTATCCTTATGTAAACTATGTTGTGGTATTTCTCAATCCCGAAATTCAATACAATCAACTTCACGAGTTATTATAGTATCAGCCATGGATTCAGGTTGGATGTCTTATGGTACCATCATCTGACTTAATGTGAGCATTAATTCATTTCTATGTGTAGGAGAAGATCTTAAAAGGTCCAAGAGAGAAATTATAGTTGTAATATTTGATAATTGTTCATTAATATTATAAGGAGGTTTAGGTTGAACATTAGGTGAATGATTCCCTTTATTAGGAACCTTCAAAACAAATGGAGCTGATCCACCATTATGAATTTGATCTTGTTGAGAATTTTGAGCCTGTTGTCTAGTAACAACTCCGATGGTACCCACAATATTATTTTGTGGATGATGAATGGGTCTTGGTCTAGCATTTATAGTTAGCTCATTAGAAATTAATTGGTGAGATGATGGTCTAGTAGTGACTCTTCTTGGAAATGGCTCTTCTGGAACCATATAACTTGTGATAGGGTGAATAGGATCCGATTCATCTTTAGAACTATTTGATTGATTTGATGTGATTTCCATATCACTCTCAGTCTCGTATTCTATATCACTAAGATCAGGTATCTAAATATTATATAGAGGCCTGGTTGTAACCACGGATAAAGTTGTGTCAAATATTTCTAGATCATGAATAGGTAAATGCCCACTAATAGTTCCTACATATCGGGCAGGAGGAGGGACATTATGATTTTCAATTTGATTAGCCACCTCCTTACCATGTTTTTTTAAGGGATGTTGAAAGATGTCCAATGACTGATTGGCATTTTGATTCTGGTTTTGTGGGGTGTTCTTTTGAACATTATTAGGAGGATTTTGCTTAGGTTGAAAGGCTTGCACCTCCATCTCATTGTTATCAATCAAGTCTTGTATTTTATGTTTTAATATTTTACAAGAGTTGGTAGTGTGTCCAGGTCCTCTATGGAAGTCACAGTGTAAATCTACTCTATATCCGGGTATAGTTGGATCAGGTTCCCAAATATTTGGTAATTGAATCAAACCTCATTCTAATAATTGCGGTAGAATAGTTGATAAAGGTTGATTTAACCTAGTAAATTCTTGAGGAGGTCTATCAGGAGGTTTCAGTACAAACTTCTCCACTGTCTTTGCAGCATTAACATTAGTAATATTTCTGCTATCGATGACTCCATCACCCACAACTTGTTTATTCTTATATTTATTTTTGGATGTTTTCTTATCGTCTCTCTTTTTAAGTTGGCCTCTCCTAATGAGAGCATCTTCCACTCTTCGGGCTAATTCTATAGCCTAATCGAAGGTGGTCAAGGTAGCAGTTGATAATTCGTAAGATAGTTGCTCTTGCAAATTATTAATAAAGATGTCCAACATATCCCTATAAGGTAACACAAAGTGCAATTTTCCTATCAATTGTCTCCACCTAGCTAGGAAATCAGCAAAGCATTCATATCTGTCTTTGTTTTAAGTTTCGTCTTTAATGGTCCATGTCTTTCGATGTAGGCACTAAATTGATGAACAAAAAGACTCGACAGTTTCTTCAAAATTCCTCAAAGAATTAGTGGGTAATTGATAATACCACTCTAATTCCATTCCTCCCAAGATTTTCGGGAACATTTTTAGTAATAACAAGTCATCATGTGATATATCATGACATGCTATCCTAAACATACGAAGATGCTCTATGGGATATTCGATTCCTTTATATATGGGAAGAACAGGCATAGGAAAATTTTTAGGATACAGTTGTGCTACGACTATAGGATCTAAAGGCTGACTACACATCTCTCGATAATTGTATGAGGGACGGTAGGGATCTATCTGGTCCATGCGAGAAACTAACTATTTCACCACGGCTTCTAGATTGCTAGTTTGTCCACCATATTGGTTCGGTGGCACATAGGTATGGGATCTATGAGCGTATGATGGTGTGACACAAGGATTAGATGTTATATTGCTATTATGCAAAGTGTTGGTAGGAAGAGTATTATGAAGGGGATTTGTAATAGTATTATGTTGTACCTTAGATTTTTGGTAATTGGTGTTTGGTTTTGTTTTGGGTTTTTGTTGATTTGAGGTATGTTCATCAAGAGCTTGGTAAAATAGAGTAGTAAATGATGGTTTCTTTTGTGAGGGAATGACCCTAGGCTTGCTGAGGACTTTAGATGGTTGGTCTGTCTTTTATGGCAATGAGCTATTGTGGCTGATCCACAACACACCCCAAAATTGGGGACCCATATTTTTTGCATGCTTTCAAAAGGAATCTCAGTGACCCAGATGCTAAAATTCAAGAAAAAGGGGCAAAAATGCACAAGTGTAGAAAGTGTCGCGAAATCGCGACATGTCGCGAAATCGTGACCTGTCGCGCCATCGCTACCAAAAAAGAAAAGTGTCGAATCCGGAAAAAAAAAAGTGTCACAAAATCGTGACATGTTGCTCCGTCGCGACCGAAAGAGGAGAGAGAAAGGCAAAATGAAAAAGTGTCACGAAATCGCGACATGTAGCTCCGTCGCAGCCGAAAGAGGAGAGAGAAAGGAGAAGTAGAAAGGCGTAGCGAAATCGTGACATGTCACAAAATCATGGGTCAAACCAGTCAAACAGGGCAAAGCAGAAAAGCGTCGCGAAATCGCGACAAGAAACGACAAAGGAGCATGAGGCGAAAATATGTCGCGAAATCGCGACATGTCGCGTTTTCATGGCTCCAAACGACGAAGTTGTACGAAACGAAAAAGGCATAGAGAAATCGTGACATGTCACAAAATCACGGTCAACGTAGTCAACGGCAGTAGCTAAGCAGCCCGAGGTGGAAAAACGTCGCGATTTCGCGACAGGAAAGCAGCGAAGGTGTAGGAGAAAAATGGTCGCGATTTCGCGATAGGTTGCAGCGAAGGTGCATGAAACGAAAAAATGTCATGAAATCACGACAGAAATGAGCCGAGGCGTATGGAAGGAAAATATGTCATGAAATCGTGACATGTCACGTTTTCATGGCCAAAAGCAGCAAAGCAGTACGAAACGAAAAAGCGTCGCGATTTCACGACGGAAAGCTGGTCGATGGTACGAAGCAAGAAAATGTCGCGAAATCATGACAGAAAGCAACGAAAGAGGCACAAAGTGAAAAATGTCACGATATCGTGACAACATGCAGCAAAGGTGCCCGAAGTGAGAAAACGTCACGATTTCATGATAGGAAAGCAGCGAGGGCGTACGGAGGAGAAAAGCGTCGCGATTTCGTGACATGTCGTGAATTCGTGACATGTCACGTTTTCGTGGCGTGACGGCAAGAAAGGCTGTTGATAGGAAAACGTCGCGATATCGCGACATGTCGCGATTTCGCGACATGTTTTCATGGCCAGGAAGACGGACAAATCGCGATTTACAAGGAGCCATTACGAAAGATGCTGAAAGTGCAGAACACGTGGCATACATGTATAAGGGTTACAAAAATGTTACATGCATAGAATATTATCGAACGTTTCAGCATTAAACATAAATTCAAGAACAATTCGAAAGGCGGGAATATGAAACGAATCGATCGGGAAGATGAAACGAAGCATCACAGGCCGAAACAGAAAGCATTGCCATGCTTTAAAAGCAGAAGCATAGGACAGATAAGAGGGTCGGAAACCGCTGGAGCAGAGTTGCAGTGCTAGAGGCCAGAGGGTCATTCTGGGCCTGCTTTGGGGCTGTTTTCTTCTTTTTTGCTGGTTTTGAGAAAACCAGAGATGCTGCCATTGTAACTTGATATATTATTAATGCAGAGTGTTCAAAAATTTGCATCTTGTTGGCAAGAAAGAAGGAGTTATTTTCTGCATGCATGTTTTAATGTTTATCTTTCCCTTTTTCAGATTTCTAGGCTTATAGATGATGTTAAATGCAAGTTTTCTTGGTTGCTTCATGCGAATGTCTGAAATCTGAAATTTATCTATAAACCCTAGAGACCAGCACTTGACTTATCTGGATTGTGCAGATTTTGCAGGTTCAATAGGTTAGGTTGCATGCATGGAAACCTCACATCTTCGGTTTTTCCAGGACGGGATAGCATCAAGCTGAATGCAATTTTAATTTCTTTTTCTTTGCATTTTATTTTCTTTTTGCTGCATTTTATTTTTAGAAACTCCAATTTTATTTTCAAGCATTAAAATAAAATAAAAAAATTAAAAAACTTCAAAATCCATAAATAATTCCATTCATGTTATGGCATTTCATTAAATTTTATTTTGAAGTTACAGCATGGTCATTTAAGGATCAAATCACATTTACTTTATCAGGGTTCAATGAACAATCATTAAATTTTCACAGTAAAATAAACCACAGTGCCCCTTGTTTTCAGTTACTTGCAACCACTAAGGTGTTCCAAGCATTTTAATTAAATATCTTTATTTGAGATTATTAATACACATATACAGAATGCTAACATAACAGGAACCTTGGAGAAGTTACATGTTTAATTTCTTTGCAAGCAGAGGATTTAGAACCCAAATCCTATCGGAGAGTGTGTTTTCACAATCGGGTGAAAATACCACTCAACAGATTGGCGCTAGAAGGAGGGCATGAAAAGGGTTTATTTTATCATGATTTTAGATGCTACGGGTTTATAATTGTTTAAGAATTTTAAATTGCTAAATATTTCAAGCATCTTCGGCCTCTAACACCACTCAACGGATTGGTGCTAGGAGGGCCGTACGGGTTTATTTTTAGTGTAATATAATTTTAAATTTTTGTATGCATTAGTCCTCTAACATTCAGCAGATTGTAAAAAGGACGGTCTGAATTTATTTACCTGTTCTATTTTAAGCAATTCAGGTATGCTGTATATTTTTCTGATTGTTCATACAGAATTAAAGTGATTTGATTTAATTTTTCAGAATTTTGGTCTCATGCAATTACTTTTCATTTGATTTTAATGAATACATCTCTTAGTTGATGCTAACTTGATTTCTGTTTTATATTGCAGGTTGAATATTCAACAGATTTGGTTCTAAAATTACATTTTAAGTTCACTAATGGCAACACTTGAGGAGCAAAGGGTATCCCCGAGAGCTGAAATAACATCTCTAAGAGAGAGAATGGTATTAATAATGGAGGATTATTATGAGGGTTTACATGTGATACCCTATCATATTCCTACAATGTTATTGGATTTTTTACGGTGTTTTAATCAAGAGGTGCCACTAGGATACTTGCAAAAACTGCATGTTTACAAGGATGCATTATGTAAATTCCAGATTTTTTATGAGGAGGTAGCTTGTAAATTATTCGCATACATTTTGGATGATAGACCATTCTTTTGGTATAGTCAACTACCTATGGAGGTTAGGACTTCTTGGATACAACTAGAAGCAGCCTATCTTCATCATTTTGGTAATCAGGCTGACTTAGAAATATTGAAAAATCAGTTTACCTCCATATGTAAAGAGCCTAATGAATCCTTAAGTCAATTCAATGGAAGATTTCGTGAGTTGCACTCCCAAATGTGGGAAAATTTTAACACATTAGAAGAGGAAGCCATGGAAGTATACCTAGGAGCCATACACCCCACACTTGCTTCACTCATTGAAGAAAAAGCTGAGTGGTTTGTCCCTAGAGAAAATCCATGAGGTCTTAGAAGAGATAGAACGACAAGGTCTTGAAGAAGAAAAGGCACAACATGTTCATATGAGAGATTGTTCTTTTGATGCCAACCTACACCAACCATCAAACATAGCACCCTCCACTCCAATGATATCTAAGGTAAATGATCAAGGGGATGAATTTGAATATCCAAATCTTACAACCACCTTAGATGTAGTCCAAGAGGAGGTGCAAATTGCTAAGACAACATCCACTAGTGAGGATCATGTAGAGATACACGATTATCTAGATGAAGGGGTTCTAAATTCAACAATGTTTGATATATGTGATAAGATGGAACCTGCCATGGAATTAAATGAAGTGGTTGAAAGTGAAATGGGGAGAAAACCAATAAATGAATTTGAAGACATGATAGAGTCTCACCACTTGTTCTTGGAAGATACTATTGATGAGATGTGTAAAATTAAGGATCAAGAAATTCTTCACCCTCCAAATTATGATAAAATTGTATCATGGGTTACTAATTTGGACAATGATAGCCTTATAAATTTGAATTCAAGAAATAACCCACTTTTGGAAATAATTGAACCATCTAAAGAAGGTGAAGATGAATTTGATGAGAAACACATTGATGAATTGGAAGATGTTGAAGAAGTAGTTGAACGTCACCACTTGATTTTGAAAGATGATTATTATGATGCTTGGAAGAAGTGGGAAGACTACACTCTTTCCAAAACTACTAATGAAACTTGTGTGCCAATTGATATACAGGACAACATAATCGCCTACTCAAAGGAAGACCTTACAACTCCTGTACAATTTGAGGATGTTTTGGAAGAGGGTTTCAAATCTCATCAAATTTTGGAAGATTATAATGATCCTATTGCCAAGAACAAAGAAAGAAGAGAATCTATGAATGAATCAAAAGATCATGTCACAAATGCCATGGAGTTTCATCCCACAAGTTTGGAAGATAATTTTTATAATGGTTGGGGAAGATATGATAATGCATTCTTTTCTCACATCCCTATAAATGAAACTCATATTTCACTTGATATGCAGGATGTTGAACCTTCTACATCATACGAAGATCTCATATTCACAGGATTTGAAAAGGTGACAAAATTTGATCATGTTGAATATAAATTCATTGAAAGTGTGGATGCAAGTTTGCATGATGATTTGGAGGATTCAAATGAAGAGATACCATGGATAGTGAACAAAGAATTAGAACCAAATGACAAAGAGATTGATCAATTGGAAGCAACTCAAATGAAGGATCATCAAGATGAGTCATGGGACATACACTTTGACCAAGAATGTTTGAGGATTGAAAAGGATGACCATATTTTGAATTTAAATAATGTTTATGGTGAAATGTCATTAAAGGTAAATGAAAAACAAGGTATAATTTTTAATCACACCTTTAATAACATTGTTTTAATGAATGGAAAAGAAGTTGATGCACTTGAATTGTTAAATAAAATTCATCAACAATTACTAATTGAATCTAGGATAAAAACTTTTAATGATCCTAATTTAGTAAATATCCTAGATGCTTGTAAATTGTTACACAAATTTGATTGGCCTACAAATTTGGAAAATGATTTGGCTTTGAAATTTGTAGAAATAGGCTCTTACTTACAAAATTGCATATTTGAAAAGGATAGCCTAATTCTAAATCAAGGAGGGAATTATGAAGTTTACATTTTAAAGAATAGACATGATAAAATTGAAAATCATTTATTGTCTAATCATTTTAGTAATTTGATGCTCACCTATGGGAGTATTATTGGAACTAAATCAAATTGGTATGGTGAGCATGGCAAGTGGAAGTTTGTTGCATTGTTTGGTCTTGTCTTGTTTTTGTGGGATTCCCACAACATTTGGTATGCATATCATGTTATATTTTTGTTGAAATGTTCTAACCATGTGTGGGATCCAGGAAAGTGATAAGCCAAGCTTTGCATCATCTTGTATTATAGTGTACATTTGTATATAGATTTTGGTTTTTGGTTTTTGGTTTGTGTTTTCAAATTTTCATTTTTGGGATTGCAGTTTGGTTTTGGATTGAATAAGTTTTAATTTAAAGTTATGTGTGTTTGACATTTTGTGTTTATTTATATAAAAAAAAAAAAAGATGATGAAAAAGTTGTCTTGAGATGCTAACTTATGTTCTAGATCGGGAAAATATGGAACATTGGAATTGTGTTGTAGAAGCTCCACAAGTAACACAAACAATTTAATAATATCGTTTGAAACTTGTGATGCATGAAGTAGTCAATTTTATATGGCAAAATTTCATCTGCAATTCAAAAGACAATGCATTCATATTACATCTCACTTTGCACATACATGCCATCTTAGTTGCATATGCATCTTAGGTACAAATCATTAAAGTATGTCAAATCCTCTTAGGGTTGTGTTATAACATAAATAAGAAGAAAATCCTAAGGTTGGAAACTGAGTCTTGAGATATCTAGAACCAAGCACGTCTTATACATTAAAAAGGATCTTGAGCAAAATGATCAAAACCTAACTTGGAAGGAAAGGTTGGGCGAAAGAAGTATTTCATGTCTATCCTATTATGCAACATGATCCTTAAAAAAGTGGTTTTGACCACTTCCATAGAGCTTAAAGCCTAAAATCAGAGTAGTAAGGATAGGGTTAAATCCTCATCGAACTTAGGTTGAGGATCCAATTCCCCAAAGCTTTGATTTGACCTACATGGAGTAGTAAGGATAGGGCATAAATTCTCATCTCGCTTAGGTTGAGAATCTAATTCCCCAAAGCTCCTATGTCTCATTTCATAATAAATCTTGGATTGGAAGGATCGTACTACTTGTCCTCTGCAAAGGATGGGTAGTCATCCCCAAGGTCTAAGCAATAAAATTAATATTTTCCATTTACATCTAAAGTTTGGATTGGAAGGATCGTACTACATGTCCCTAGCAAGGATGGGTAGTCATCCCTAAGGTCCAAGAAGTAAAAAATAAATTTTTCCCATCTCATCTTTATATTGGATTGGAAGGATCGTACTACTTGTCCTCTCGCAAAGGATGGGTAGTCATCCCCAAGGTCCAAAGAAATGAAGATAAGTTTTGGATTGTGGGGTTAGATATGCCCATGCATGGCAACATGTCTTGTCTAAAAAACAAGACCACTGATTGTCCAAAGGGTTAGACTAGCATGACCATTTCTTCCATAATTGGTTAAATTATTTTGCTCAAAGTGAGGTAATGAACTCTAAATCAGAATAGTAAGGATAGGGTTAAACTCCCATCTCGGTTAGGTTGGGAGTCTGATTCCCCAAAGTTCTGATTTCACATTCACTTGCACATGGGTTCAAGATAGTAGGGACTCATAACCAACTTTGGGATATAATAAAACAATTCATTAGTGGATCCTAAGAGGGTTTGGCAATCTTGAATGTTTGTACATGATACTAGAAGAAAGACTATGCATTTTATAAAAGCAAGATCTCCTAGCATATTCATTAGGTTACACAAATCATTCACAATCTCATATATGCATTCATGCAAAACTGACAATGGAATGTTGATCAATTTCAAACGATAGGGAAAGAAATTCATTGCACACACTGAGCTAATACTTGATGATTCTGATGATTCATGTACTTCTGATCTTTGGGCATTTGTTATATTGCTTATGTGCTAACACATGTTTTCGAGTTTGTATATGTTTCAGGTTGGGTTCTCACTAAAATGCTCAAGAGCATTTGACAGCAGAGTCACCATTTGTTGTGGCTGATCCACAACACACCCCAAAATTGGGGACCCACCTTTTTTGCATGCTTTCAAAAGGAATCTCAGTGACCCAGATGCTAAAATTCAAGAAAAAGGGGCAAAAATGCACAAGTGTAGAAAGTGTCACGAAATCGCGACATGTCACAAAATCGTGACATTAAAAAAAAGTTACACAAAAGGAAAAATAGAAAAGTGTCACGAAATCGTGACATGTTGCTCCGTCGCGACCGAAAGAGGAGAGAGAAAGGCAAAATGAAAAAGTGTCACGAAATCGTGACATGTAGCTCCATCGTGGCCAAAAGAGGAGAGAGAAAGGAGAAGCAGAAAGGTGTAGCGAAATCGTGACATGTCACAAAATCATGGGTCAAACCAGTCAAACAGGGCAAAGTAGAAAAGCATCGCGAAATCGCGACAAGAAATGGCAAAGGAGCATGAGGCAAAAATATGTCACGAAATCGTGACATGTCGCGTTTTTGCGGCTCCAAACGGTGAAGTTGTACAAAACAAAAAAGCGTAGCGAAATCGTGACATGTCACAAAATCACGGTCAATGCAGTCAATGGCAGCAGCTAAGCAGCCCAAGGTGGAAAAACATCGTGATTTCGCGACAAGAAAGCAACGAAGATGTATGGAGCGAAAATGCATCGCAATTTTGCGACAGGTTGCAGCGAAGGTGCATGAAACGAAAAAACATCGTGAAATCATGACAGAAACGAGCCAAGGCGTACGGAAGGAAAATATGTCGCGAAATCGTGACATGTCACGTTTTTGCAGCCAAGCAGCAAAGCAGTGACGGAATGAAAAAGTGTCACGATTTCACGATGAAAAGCTGGCCAATGGTACGAAGCAAGAAAACGTCGTGAAATCGTGACAAAAAGCAACGAAAGAGGCACGAAGTGAAAAACGTCATGATATCGCGACAGCATGCAGCAAAGGTGCCCGAAGTGAGAAAACGTTGTGATTTCGTGATAGGAAAGCAGCGAGGACGTACGAAGGAGAAAAGTGTCACGATTTTGTGACATGTCACGTTTTCGCTGGGCGTGATGGCAAGAAAGGCTGCTGACAGGAAAACGTCGCGATATCGCGACATGTCACGATTTCGCGACATGTCACGTTTTTGCGGCTAGGAAGATGGACAAAGCTGCATGCTATTTTTGGTCACGATTTACAGGGAGCCGTTACGAAAGATGCTGAAAGTGCAGAACACGTGGCATGCATGTATAAGGGTTACGAAACGTTACATGCATAGAATATTATCGAACGTTTCAGCATTAAACATAAATTCAAGAACAATTCGAAAGGCGGGAATATGAAACGAATCGATCGGGAAGATGAAACGAAGCATCACAGGCCGAAACAGAAAGCATTGCCATGCTTTAAAAGTAGAAGCACAGGACAGATAGGGGGGTCAAAAACCGCTGGAGCAGAGTTGCAGTGCTAGAGGCCAGAGGGTCATTCTGGGCCTGCTTTGAGGCTGTTTTCTTCCTTTTTGCTGGTTTTGAGAAAACCAGAGATGTTGCCATTGTAACATGATATATTATTAATGCAGAGTGTTCAAAAATTTGCATCTTGTTGGCAAGAAAGAAGGAGTTATTTTCTGCATGCTATAGATTTAATGTTTATTCTTTCATTTTTAGATTTCTAGGCTTATAGGTGAAGTTTAATGCAAGTTATCTTGGTTGCTTCATGCGAATGTCTGAAATCTGAAAAATAATATTAAACCCTAGGAGACCAAGCACTTGACTTATCTGGATTGTGCGGATGTTTGCAGGTTCAATAGGTTAGGTTGCATGCATGGAAACCTCATTGTCTTCGGTTTTGCCAGGACGGGATAGCATCAAGCTGAATGCAATTTTAATTTCTTTTTCTTTGCATTTTATTTTCTTTTTGCTGCATTTTATTTTCAGAAGCCCCAATTTTATTTTTCAAGCATTAAAATAAAATTAAAAAATTAAAAAACTTCAAAATCCATAAATAATTCCTTCAGGTTATGGCATTTCATCAAATTTACATTTTGAAGTTACAGCATGGTCATTTAAGGATCAAATCACATTTACTTTATCAGGGTTCAATGAACAATCATTAAATTTCACAGTAAAATAAACCACAGTGCCCCTTGTTTTCAGTTACTTGCAACCACTAAGGTGTTCCAAGCATTTTAATTAAATATCTTTATTTGAGATTATTAATACACATATGCAGAATGCTCACATAACAGGAACCTTGGAGAAGTTACATGTTTAATTTCTTTGCAAGCAGAGGATTTAGAACCCAAATCCTATCGGAGAGTGTGTTTTCACAATCGGGTGAAAATACCACTCAATGAAGCTTTTGACATTAGTCTGAGTTTTAGGAGGAAGGAGATTCTTGATAATTTCTACCTTCTTTGGATCAACTTGGATCCCTCAAGAGAGATGTGATGACCAAGAACTATCCCTTCCTTCATCATCATGAAGCATTTTTTTGGATTCAAGGATAACTGGTATGTTTCACAACGAGTTAAGACTTTGTCAAGATTTTCCAATGTAAAATAAAAAGTCTGTCCACATACTGTGAAATCATCAATGTATATTTCAACACTTTTGGTGGTCATATCAGCAAAAATTGCTAGGACTGCTCACTAAAAAGTTGTTGGGGCATTACACAAACAAAAAGGTAAAACCCTATAGGCAAATGTTCCCCATGGACATGTAAAATTTGTTTTCTCTTGATCTTTAGGTGCAATCTAAATTTGATTATATCCACTAAATCCATCAAGAAAACAAAAGTATGTTTTTCCAGCAAGAGTATCTAACACCTAATCTATGAAAGGTAATGGAAAATGGTCTTTGTATGTCACCTTATTCAACTCTCTATAGTCTACACATACTCTCATTTTTCCATTTTTATTAGGAACTATTACCAATGAAGAAACCCATTGGCTATCAAAAATTGGGTAAATGAATCCTACTTCCAAAAGTTTTTCAATTTCTTCTTTCACAATATCTCTTAAGGCAAGATTCAATCTTCTCTGGGGTTTTCTAACTGGCTTGACTTCTTCAGTATAGATTCTATGGGTACATATATTAGGATGAACTCCTGACATATCTTTGTAGTTCCAAGCAAAAGCATGAACATGCTTCTACAAGACAACTATCAGTTTTTCTTCCTTTTCCCTAGTAAGCTGGCTATAAATGTTCAAAAAATTGCTTGGCTAGACTTCTATTTGTTTTGTATTTAGAAGGACTAAATTCACTCCTTCATACATGGTGATTAGGGGATTAAGAGGACATTGCTGAGATGGGAGAAGAGAAGTAGTTTCTATTTTATTGCTGCTTGAGGGAAGCATATCTTGTATAGAATAGTGAGAAAGAAAAATCAGATGATGGTGCCATCCATGTGGTAGTGAAACAGAGTTTCCTTATGATAGTATAGATGGTTCATCTTCAGATTTTTGATTCTCCTCATTACTTAACAACTGTTGGATATTTGTTGCTTCCCCTTCTAAACCTTGTTCATGTAGAACATTCATCAAGATTGTTTCATTTTCTAAATTTTCAGTGTCACTGAGGTCTTCTGTGTGTTCTCTTACTACTAAGGTAGCTAGTGTAGAAATGACCTCTTCTGGTTCTTCATCTAAGTCAGAAAACCATAACTGACCTAAAAATTTGCTAGATGGTTTTGTAGGAGGATATAAAGAAATATGTTTTAGATCAATACCATTTGAAATAGTCATATTTCCAGATCTACAGTCTATGAAAGCTGCTGCAGTTGCAAGCCAAGGTCTTCCCAAAATAATGGGATACCCATGTGCTGAATTTCTTGGCTATAAAACCAAAAAATCTGTAGGGAATTCCCAAGAAGAAACTTCTATAAGGACATCTTCAATGATACCTTCAGGTTTTGCAACTGACCTATCAGCCATTTCTAAAATTGTAAATGTGGGGCTGAGATGTTTGAGCTGTAATTGTTTCATTGTATCCTTGGTCATGATGTTTCTTTCAACCTGCATAGTCTTGGGAAATGCCTTCTTTTTTCTTCTTGCTCTTTTAATGCACAAATTTTTGACAGTATTGTTAATCTATGGTATTTCCTCAATGGCTTGCAATAAGGGCAATGATATAGTTAACTTTTTAAGTTCTTTGACCAGTTCTGACTCAGAATTTTTTGGTATTGCATTGAATATTTTAGGATATGGAATTATCCTTGGTAATTGTTCTACTTGTGGTTCTATTTTTTCCTCTGTCTCTATTGTTGGTTGGAATTTCTCTGGTTCTAATGATTCTTGCTCTTTATTTTCTTTGATTTCATTTGAAACTGGTTCAGGTACAACTTTTCTTGAATGAAGTTGGATGTTACTACAATCAAGAACATTAATTTCAACATTTTCTTCAGCTTTAGCCACATAGATAGGAGGTGTCTATCTCATGCTATTTGGATTAGTGACTGGTTGAGCTGGTAGTTGAGGTTGTATCACTTGTTGTGTTTGCTGCTATTTTTCTTGAAAATTTTGATTAGGTGCAGGCAACAAATGTTGAGTTTGACCTTGATTCCTTTGCTGCCTTGGATAGGACTAGTATTGCTGACTCCACTGTGGTTGGTTTTACATCCAATGTGGATTAGTTTGATTTTGATTTCAGATTGGATTGTTTTGATTCCAAGATGGGTTGTTTTGATTCCATGAGGGGTTATTTTGATTCTGATTCCAGGCTAGGTTACTCCAATTTGCTTATGGCCATTCTTGGGAATTTGTCCATTGAGGATAATTCCAAGGACGTTGGGGTGGTTCTACCTTCTTAATACTTAGACTTACTCATTCATGTTTACTCTTGAATGACATAAATTAAGTCAATAGTTGTTACCTTCCTCAACTGTTGTATTTAGATTTTAACCTAAATTTTTATAGCTTAGTCTGATTACAGCTATTGGATTGTTTGTTTTCCCTGGAAACGATGCCAAAATGATGCGTAGTCATTATACCATCATTAATTCTCAATGAATTTGTCAATCCAAGGCTGTGTACAAGGTTATCTATAGAAGAAAAAGTGAAACAACTATAACTTAGGTCAATCTAGAGCAACAGGTCTTATTGATGGAACTGGTTGTGTGGGGGGTTTTAAGACATTCTTGTCTCTAATTGCATAAATTAAACCTTAATCTAATTATAGAAATGGAAACTAATCATTAACTACAGAAATGAAATCCTGATTTACAATTGCAGAATGAGACCTAATTATGTTACAAAAATAACAGTTGCAGAATTGAAAGTCTGATTCTAATTACAGAAAGGAAATCTATTTACTTTTGTAGCAATGGAAATCTAATTATAGCATGGAAAATAAAACCCTATCAAGACTCTGTAACAAAAGGTTGTCAATCTTCTATGTAGGGGTTGACAACAAAACACAAAATGCAAGAAATTGCAGAAAACAACAAATTCTAGAAATAACGATCTAAAATAAAATGGAAGCTTTGCTGAAAGTAAAGATTACAGCTAAAACATTAAGCACAAGATTAATATAAGCATAAATAAACTAAAACTGTAGATATTGTTAGCTATTTACAAGCAAAATTGAAATAACAAGTTCTACAACTCATTCTGCTGCAGCAAAATTAGAATAAAAACTTGTTGTTAGTCCTCCTCCTAGGTATGGAAGTGGCCAGCCTCCTTGTCCAGAAGAAGGTATGAGTCTATCTCTCTCTAGATCTTAATGACACTCATTTACAAGCAATATAAAATAGAACTGGTGCACTTTATTGATTAAAGAACATGATTATAATAATTCTGCTGAAAACCTGTTACAATACTGTAACAGTCAAATTCTACTTATTTTCTCTACTTTCTACTTTCTCCTAGCTTCCTTACTTTTTTCTCACTACTTACTACCTATTAGGCTCAACCTAAACAAGAGCAATATTTATAGCTGTCCTATGATCTAATTACAAATCGTGGATATTTCAAAAGATCTAATCCTACTATGCTGCAAAAAATCTTGGGTTTATTCTTTGATCTTTCCATTAATGATGGCTTTGGTCAGCAATGACGACAAAGACAGATGGAAGATCTTTTCCTTTACCTTTTCCAACCTTTATTTCTCTTTTTCCAGCTTCAAAAATCGATCAACAAGTCAAAAAAATACATTCTATTTTCATTCTTAAGATAAGTGGCTTCATTTCGAAGACAATGCAATTCTCATTTTGAAGATCGCTCATTTCAAAGATACTGCAATTCTCATTTCAAAGATACTGCAATTCTCATTTTGAAGATCGCTCATTCCGAAGATACTGTATTTTTCATTCTGAAGATCCGCTCATTTCGAAGATGCTATTTTCTCTCATTTCAAAGATATCTGTTCATTTCGAAAATACTTCGAAATGAACAAATGTGTGCTTTTCCAGTGATTTCTTCTACATCTCTCAGGTGGGTTATCTCCTAAGATCAAATTCCAATGGTCTTCATCTCTTTCCACATGTGAATTCCATGCCTTGCTATTTATGGATAGTTGGCTGGAATTTACATGGGAAAGACCAATTTTTGCTGCACAACAACAGTTTGCTTGCACTGTTGCCAGATTTAGGTGAAATAAATGCTTGAGACAAATCAAAACATGATTAGTGAAATGCTGCTATTATTCTAAGCATATCCTATTTTAGCAAGTCATAGCAAAAGGAACACAAAACTATGCAAAAAGCTGTAAAAATTAGCATATAATATTCCAAATACATTGATCATGCAAAATGGTTAATATACAACATATTGAATCAACTTAACTAACATATCAGATAAAACATAAGAGTTTATATGCAATTTTAGTGTTCAAAACATGTTATGATTGAGGCATTTCTAGGCCTCATCATTTTTCCCCCAACTTATATTAATGCATGCCCTCATGCATTCTATTGGGCTATGGAATCACATATGTCCATGTTTAGATTCCATGACCTGTAGAATAATTTCTTACCTATATAATACCTCCTATTTTCTTGAATGTTTCTGAGCCAATCTTCAAACTGTTCATCAGGTTGGGCATCTTCCTCAAAGTAGAATGGAACTGGAGTAATGATGGTTGGAGGCCTAAACCTAAGACCTATCCAGTTATGTTGCATGATTTCAATCAACTGGATTACACCTTCTGCTATTCTTCTGGACCATTCTAAGTTGATGGGGAAGATGGGTTCTCTATTCCGCAAAGACATGGAAAGTTCGGCCCATCTGTTTCTGCACACTGACAATGTTGAGAAAAAATTTTGATCATAGAAATTTTTGAATCTAGCCACATAGTCCCTTAAGTTGTTCAAGTACATCCTCTTTACATCATCCCTGTTCATCATTGAGAAGTGCTGTCTGGTGATAACTGGGTGATTTGGCTGGATTGCTCTAACTAACAATTCAACCCTTATTTTAATCTCTTTATTCTACTTTTTCTCTTGATCCTAGTAAAGATGATTCTGAAAAGTAGACATAAATGCTCTCAGTTGAACATCTCCAATGTATATTTGAGGATGAAACTCTACTTCCTTTGGAATGAAGAAGCTGTTCAAAAACAGTTCACATAGGAGATTTTTTTGTTCTATGGGGCTGTCAAAATATGCCTCCAAGAAATCTGCAGTTGTGTCCAATTTATATGGAAGGTTTGAACTAATCCTCATGACCTACCATCTGAGGTATTTCTCGTTTAAAATAAGGCTATAAAATCTAGCTGGTCATCTAAATTAAACTAAAAATTTAGCAATTTGGCATAAGTGAGACACTTTTTCTTTTAATGCTTGGTTTTCTGTTTCTTTTGCCTCTAGATGTTTCCTTTCCAATTTGAATTTCTCAGTCTTAGTGGCAAGCTACTCATATCTAGTCATCCAATTGGTTATGTTTGCATTATATTGCTCTAGAGACACAATATTAGGTGGTCTGACTATAGGGGGGATCCTAGGCAACAAATCTACCTGAACTCCTTTTTTTGCCACTTCTATTGGTTGATTATCTACCAATAATTCTACCTGTACTCCTTTATTTGCTATTTCTATTGGGTTGTCATCAGATAGTAATTATACTTGTACCCCCTTATCTACTAAAAGTATAATGATTTGAAATACAGGGACCTCAATAGTACTTGAACATTTTCTTGCTACTGGGACTGTTCCTGTGTTGGTGGCTCATCTCCAGTATTTTCTGTTATGCTCTTTGCCATTTCTAAAGCATCTTCAGAATGAGAAGGTAATGCTTTAGAATGAACACCCATGTCTGTCTCAAAAAAATCATATGCCTTTGATAGACCCAAAAGCAATTGAGCCAAATTGTCTTCATAAATGGATACAGTTGGCTATTTTTCAGACTATGACAACATTCTTCTTAATGCTACCACTTCTTGCTATAACTCTGCAATTTTTCTTTCCTGTATCTCAATGATGCTTTCTTTCTCCTCAATCCACTTGGTTTGTGTTATGACAACACTTCTTGCTACCCTTAGCTACTCTGTGATGTCTTCCACTTATGTTTCTGCCTTAGAATTTGATGTAGACAGATCAACTGCAGTTGGCTGTTCAACCATTCTCTCTTCTTCTGCAACAATTTGCTCTTGTTCAATAGGTTTTATGAAACTGCTTATAATTGTATCCACCATATCTGTAACCTGTTGAATTGTAGCCTCCTCCAAATTATCCTACCTAGTTTCTGCCTTAGCTATATGTTCAGGGAATTCTAAAAAATTTTTAGAGGCTGGTTGTATTTCTTTGACATCTGGGCTGCTTTGTCCTTCTTCCTCCATAACCTGTTCTGTTGTTTCTTTCAAATGGATTCTGGTGGACCTCCTAGTTCTAGATGCAAACTTCTTATTTTTGCTTTGTTTTTTGGTGTCAGCAGGGGTTGTGGGGATAGTTTTAGATGCCTCTATTTCCTTTGTTATTTCCTGTTCTGTCAAATCAGTAGTCACTTCAAAAAAATGAACCTTATTTTGTTTTTCTATTCTGCTACCAGTTCCAGATCCTCTTTTTCTTTGTTTCTTGGTTCATGAAGTTGAGGGTTCAGGAGCAAGGTTTTCTGTTGCTGCTGCTGGGTGTGGTTTTGTAACAGCTTCTGTGGCAATTTCTATTTCATCTTCTGTAGCAAAATTTGCAGTAGCTGTTTCTTTTTATGCATTAATGTCAGTAGCATCTGGTTCTTCTTCTTCCTCATCTTCATCTCTAAAAATGACATCATTTAGGGTAGAGTAAAACCTATCGAAACTCCTAGGGTTTCCTCTAAAATGGTGTTGGCAAACTAATTTGATGAGGCCATGATGGCGAAGGCTTCCTTTACCCTCCTGATATCTCTTTGCCATGTTTGTTAATTCCTAATACAGATACAGGGGAAGATTTACCCTAACTTTTGGTTGTTGCTCACCATCTCTAAGATGGTTCAAAATTTGTAGATGATGCCCTGACAACAACACATACTGCCCTTCACAGGTTAGGAATTTAATTACCCAGGTGGCTACTTCATCCCAGGGTTCCTGTAGGCTGGCCCTTTTTAACCCTTTGCATGTGTTGTTATGGGTTAAATACTCTGGATCTCTATCATTTTATTCTACAAATTGATTAACTACATTTTCCAATGTATTCTTGCCAGATCTAGAAATTGAAATCCCTTCTAATGACAGCTCAGTAATCTGACTTAAAATTTTAGGGGTTACCTCAATAGTCATGTCGTTAACATGTGCTCGGTTGTTTCTGAATGTATGGGTGAACATGCCAACCAAATCTTTAGAGGACCCATTAAAATTATCTAGAAATGGCATAAGCCCTCCATCTTCAAAAATCTGTAGGACTGTCAGATTTTCTTGAAGGTAGGTGGTATCTGCTGGTTTCGTTCTGATCTTTTGCCCCATCTTTTTTGTTTAAAAATCGTTCACTATTGCTGCTATTCCTCTGTTGGATCTCTATTTTTTTCTTTTTTATGTTGTAGATTTGCAGGGTTTAGTTCAAAATCTTTGCTTGCCCTATTTCTCATCTTATTCTTTGGAATGAACCGTAACCTAAGCACTGTACTTCACAAACACATCTTCGAAGAGAAAGGTGGCATGCATTTCTACTGTTACACCAAACACCTGTCCGTTAATGATTACATGGACATCCTTGCCGTCAGATCCACATCATTCGATTTTAATTTTTTTGTTTAGTAAGCATATTCTCACGTGCAAAATAAACCATGTCTTCCTTGATTCTAGTACCATGCAAAATAAACCGTATCCTTGCTGACACGTGTTCCTTTTTATCATATGCAGCTAAAAGAATTTGATTTTGTTGTACCTTGTCTTTCTTGGATGCCACGTGGAAATGCTCTTTTCAAAGATTATAATTTAATTGCCAAAAAACTTCATTTCAAAGATTATAATTTTGTTCCAAAGACAGGCCTTCATTCTGAAGACAAATCTTCTCTACAAATTTAAATCTTCATTTCAAAGATTAATCCTCATTTCGAAGATCAATCCTCATTCCAAAGATCAGGCTGTATTGCGAAGGTAAATCGTCATTCTTAAGACAAATCTTCATTTCGAAGATAGATCCTCATTTCAAAGATGATGCAACAAGTCGTCATTCCGAAGACAAAGTTTCGTTTCAAAGACAAATTGTCATTCCGAAGACAAAGCTTCTTTTTGAAGACAAAGTGCAACATTCATTCTGCTGTCATTTCGAAGACAATGTTAATCCGAAGATAATACAGCAGGCACTGTGTTTGGCATTCTTGTTTTGAAGATTAGGCAGAAATCAATATTTTTATTTTCAAAACATGTTTTAAGTATGTCAACTCTTATGAATACCTTTTATGCTAATGGTTAATTGTCATATACTATACACCAATCATTTTAAAATGAAGAAATGTAAGAAATATATACCTGATAAAAATAGTTAATGCCAGTTTTGAAGAATGACTGCCTTTGTTGATGTTCTGCTGAGATTTTCTGCAACATTTCAAAACAAGTGCACTTGGTGAATTTTTACAATGATGGTTCAAAAATTTCTCAATGTTATGCATGCCAAAAAACTGGTTTTCATGCATACCAACCTAGTAGTGCCTTAAAAAGGTTTTCACTGCTGAGTTATTCATTTTTCTCTCTTATTTTTTTTCTTGATTTTCCTTTTTTTTTACCTCTCATTTTCTCTTTTTTTTTTTTTTTTGATTCTGACTATGCCCATGAAGGAATTTCATGATTTCCCCTGAAACCATGCCCATGAAGGAATTCATACTTAGAATTTATTCATATTTTTGTTTTCTATTTTTTTTTGATTTTTTTTGTATTTTTTGCTTTTTCTTGAAATCCATGATCATGCTGATTGTTTTGAAGTGGAAGAGGGAATCTCTTCCACCTGTTGTGTATCCAAACTATCAAGTTGCTATAAGAATTTATCTTTAGTCAGAGGTGTATGGTACACCCTAAGGCGATGTCCATTTACTACCAACTTTCTTTGTGATCCATCAATAGGAGCTAGATGACCTGCTCCATTGTCAAATACCTCTTCAAGCTGGTAAGGTCCAAGCCATCTAGTTCTCAGCTTTCCAAGGAAGTCCTTATAGTGAGAATCAAACAGTAAAGCCCAATCTCCTTGTTGAAGTTTCCTCTGCTGAATGTGACTGTCATGCCACAACTTCCTTTGCTCCTAAATTACCTCAATTTGGTGTAGAGCATCCAATCTAAGTTCATCCAATGCATTTAGCTACAGAATCCTGTCTATCTATGCTTGCGACAATTCAATTCCAATTTCCAGTGCTGTGCGCAATGTTAGTAGCTCAAATTCAAAAGGTAAGAGGGGCTTTTTACCAAAGACTAGTTCATAAGGTGTGAATCCAGTAGTGAACTTCCAAGTAGTATTGTAGGCCCAAACTGCTTCAGGTAATTTATCTAGCCAATTTCTCTTATGAAAAGCTACTATTTTTGTTAAGATGCGTTCTAGTTCCCTGTTTGTTACCTCAACCTGGCCATTTGCTTGTGGGTGGTAAGGTGATGATTTTCTTTGTTTGATTTCATACAATTCTGTAAATGCCTTTATGACTTTGGATGCAAATTGGGGTCCTTGGTCTGTGGTGATAGATCGTGGAGCTCCAAATCTTTGAAAAATCTGAGTATACAAAAAATCAACGACCTTCTCTTCATGAGCATGTTTGAAAGCACGCACCTCTACCCATTTTTTCAGGTAATCAGTGCATACTAGAATATGCACCTTTCCTTGAGAAGGTGGATCAATAGGTCCTACAAAATCAAGCCCCCACCTCTCAAATGGTTCTAAAACCATTTGATGCTGCAGTGGCATCTCATTTGTATGAGTGGGTTTCCCCATTCTTTGACATGCATCACAATGCCTGATGTACTTTTTCACATCCTTGTGAAGAGATGGCCAATAATATCTTGTCCCCAAGATTTTCCTAACTGTGCTTTTTATAGAATAGTGTCCACCTGAGGGTTCATCATGACAAGCTCTAAGGATATCATACACTTCATCCTTTCGGATGCACCTACGTAACACATGGTCAGGACTGCACTTAAAAAGCATACCCTTAATCCATTCAAAAGAAGAACTCTATTTGATCAATTGTTTTTTCTATTTTGAAGTGAAATGTGGAGGAACTTTCCTTATGACCAAATAATTGGCTATATTTGCAAACCAAGGTGATTGGACTGATATTGCAAATAGTTTTTCATCAAGAAAAGTGTCGTCAACTAATTCCCCTTCATTTGTGTTCTGCAACCTGGATAAAAAATTTGCCACAACATTAGCTTTCCCTGGTTTTTTGATTATAGTGATATCAAATTCTTGCAGCAACAGCAACCAACGAATAATTCTTGCACTTACCATAGGTTTATTCATCAAATACTTAATGGCTATATGATTTGTGTGAATAAATATTTGATAACCTGTGATATAATGCTTGAATTTGTTGATGGCATAAACTACTGCTAGGAATTCCTTCTCAGTTGTTATATAATTTTTCTTGGCTCCTGTCAAGTTCTTTCTAATGTTATAGATGGTATAATGTTCACCATTGTCAATTTGTCCTAATGCTGCTCCAATTGCTGTATTGGAGGCATCAGTCTGTATGTGAAATGGTAATGTCCAATTAGGTCCTCTGAGCATAGGTGGAGTTATTAATTTCTCTTTCAGAGCTTCAAATGATTCCTGACACCTTGCAGTCCAGGAGAATTTAGAATCTTTAGTCAATAGAGCAAACATGGGACTGGCTATTGTACTAAAGTTGGGAATAAACCTACGGTAAAAACCAATGTGTCCTAGGAAGCTTCTGACATTAGTCTAATTTTTAGGAGGAAGGAGATTCTTGATAATTTCCACCTTCTTTGGATCAACTTGGATCCCTTTAGGAGAGATGTGATGACCAAGAACTATCCCTTCCTTCATCATCATGAAGCATTTTTCTGGATTCAAGGATAACTGTTATGTTTCATAGTGAGTTAAGACTTTGTCAAGATTTTCCAATGTAAAATCAAAAGTCTGTCCACATACTGTGAAATCATCCATGTATATTTCAACACTTTTGGTGGTTAGATCAGAAAAAATTGCTAGGACTGCTCGTTGAAAAGTTGTTGGGGCATTACATAAACCAAAAGGTAAAACCCTATAGGCAAATGTTCTCCATGGACATGTAAAAGTTATTTTATCTTGATCTTCAGGTGCAATCTGAATTTGATTATATCCACTAAATCCATCAAGAAAACAAAAGTGTCTTTTTCCAGCAAGAGTATCTAACACCTGATCTATGAAAGGTAATGGAAAATTGTCTTTGTATGTCACCTTATTCAACTCTCTATAGTCTACACATACTCTCATTTTTCTATATTTCTTAGGAACTATTACCAATGGAGAAACCCATTGGCTATCAGAAATTGGGTAAATGAATCCTACTTCCAGAAGTTTTTCAGTTTCTTCTTTCATAATATCTCTTAAGGCAGGATTCAATCTTCTCTCGGGGTTGTCTAACCGGCTTGACTTCTTCAAGATAGATTTTATGGGTACATATATCAGGATGAACTCCTGACATATCTTTGTAGTTCCAAGCAAAAGCATGAACATGCTTCTGCAAGACAACTATCAGTTTTTCTTCCTCTTCCCTAGTAAGATGGTTGTAAATGTTTAGAAATTTGCCTAGATGGACTTGTATTTGTTTTGTATTTAGAAGGACTGAATCCACTCCTTCATACCTGGTGATTAGGGGATTAAGAGGACATTGCTGAGATGGGAGAAGAGAAGCATTTTTTGTTTTATTGCTGCTTGAGGGAAGCATATCTTGTATGGAATAGTGAGAAGGAAAAATCAGATGATGGTGCCATCCATGTGGTAGTGAAACAAAATTTCCCTATGATAGTACAGATGGTTCATCTTCAGATTTTTGATTCTCCTCATTACTTAACAACTGTTGGATATTTGTTGCTTCCCCTTCTAAACCTTGTTCATGCAGAACATTCATCAGGATTGTTTCATTTTCTAAATTTTCTGTGTCACTGAGGTCTTCTATGTGTTCTCTTACTACTAAGGTAGCTAGTGTAGAAATGGTTTTGCAGGAGGATATAAAGAAATATGTTTCAGATCAATACCATTTGAAATAGTCATATTTCTAGATCTACAGTCTATGAAGGCTGCTGTAGTTGCAAGCCAAGTTCTTCCAAAAATAATGGGATACCCATGTGCTGAATTTCTTGGCTATAAAACCAAAAAATCTGCAGGGAATTCCCAAGAAGAAACTTCTATAGGGACATCTTCAATGATACCTTCAGGTTTTGCAACTGACCTATCAACCATTTCTAAAACTGTAAATGTGAGGCTGAGATGTTTGAGCTATAATTGTTTCATTGTATCCTTTGTCATGATATTTATTACAGCTCCTAGATCTACTAAAACATTTGATATTGGTACTGAACCTATGGTAACTATGATAACTGGACTTCTTGGGTCACTGTACTTTGGAGGTACTAGTTTTCCAGATAAGAGATCAGCTATCTTTCCTTCAACCTACACAGTCTTGGGAAATGCCTTCTTTTTTCTTCTTGCTCTTTTAATGCACAAATTTTAGATAGTACTGTTAATCTCTGGTATTTCCTTAATGGCTTGCAATAAGGGCAATGATATAGTTAACTTTTTGAGTTCTTTGACTAGTTCTGACTCAGAATTTTCTAGTATTGCATTGAATCTTTCAGGATATGGAATTATCCTTGGTAATTGTTCTACCTGTGGTTCTATTTTTTCCTCTGTCTCTATTGTTGGTTGGAATTTCTCTGGTTCCAATGATTCTTGCTCTTTATTTTCTTTTATTTCATTTGAAATTGGTTTAGGTACAAGTTTTCTTGAATGAAGTTGGATGTTACTACAATCAAGAACATTAATTTCAACATTTTCTTTAGCTTCAGCCACATAGACAGGAGGTGTCTGTATCATGCTGTTTGTATTAGTGACTGGTTGAGCTAGCAGTTGAGGTTGTTTCACTTGCTGTGTTTGTTGTTGTTTTTCTTGAAAATTTTGATTAGGTGTGGGCAACAAATGTTGAGTTTGACCTTGATTCCTTTGTTGCCTTGGATAGGACTGGTATTGCTGACTCCACTATGGTTGGTTTTGCATCCAATGTGGATTAGTTTGATTTTGATTCCAGGCTGGATTGTTTTGATTCCAAGATGGGTTGTTTTGATTCCATGATGGGTTGTTTTGATTCCATGAGGGGTTGTTTTGATTCTGATTTCAGGCTGGGTTACTCCAATTTGCTTGTGGCCATTCTTGAGAATTTGTCCATTGAGGATAATTCCAAGGACGTTGGGGTGGTTCTAGACCCAATGGATTGAGCAAGCTGAAGAGACCATAAAACAAAAGGATCAACAAATTGATCTGCTTTAACAAAAAATTCAAGAGTTGCAAAACCAGTTGTCTCAACTGGAATATCAGTCTATAGAGGTACTAGAAGCATCACAGGATGAATGGTCCTAGATTCTTTTAGATTTCACTAAACATTCTAAGGTAAACATAGCACCTGCACAGAGATCACCTGACAGAGAGGAAGCATGAATGGCAATATCTGATGATGAGAGTCCATCAAGAATTTTGCTGACAAATGATACTACACTTTAGCAGGAAACACAGACACCTTCTAAAGAGCAACAAGAATTTGCAGCACAAGATCAGGTATCCACCCCCTCTCCTCTCATTACTGTTACAACAAAACAAGGAACAAAAATAGATTTGCCTATTGTAATACCAACTATGGAAGTTGGTGTATAAGTGAATATAGTAGCACAAATGCAACCTATTGTAAGACCCCCAGACACAGTGCCTTTAACTAGGTACAATGAAGACCTGGCATATTGGATGACTCAGTGTCACTAGTTAGAGGGCAAGATTGCCATTTTAAACTCTGAAGTAGCCAGAGTAGCAGAGAAGGAAACAAAGGTAAATAGGTTAAAAACACAGATGAAGGATGTATGTCAGATTGTAGAATATGCAATATAGTGTAGAAGACCACCTCAGTTTTATAGCCTCCTACTCAAAGAGAGATACCTTCGTTGGCAAATCATGAGACTTGCTTCTAAGCTGCCTCATTAGTTGAACACTTCTAAAGAATTCATAGAGGCATTTATGCAGAGTCCAGCAGAGCAACAAAACCTGTTATGTGAGTTATTCTTGCATAATTTCTTTTTTCCCACAGAAAGTATGTTTCTACCTCACATTTATATAGGTGATTTACAGCTTAGAGCTTTCATGTCCACTCTACAAAATTAGATTTACTAGGACATAGAAAATAAGTTCACTAAGGAATTGGAATCACAGGTTGTTTTGCTTATCAGACCTGCTCCCCTAAATCATAGAGATTGTACAAATGCTCATTATACTTTCATGAGGGATATCAGAATGAAACAACTCTATTTAAGGAACCTTCAAAAATGTATAATCCAGTTTCAAAATTTTTGTGCAGATTTCTTTGATGATGTTGTAGCAGCTTGTAAAAACAGATGGGGTGAGTTATCTATCTCTCTCCAAAAAAGAGAGCCAATTTCTCCCACCAATTTTCTGTGGTCAAGGAGAAGGGCAGAAGGCATTGTTCTATTTATATCAAAAATCAAGGAGCTTTGGATAGGTCTGAGATATAGGATGCCCATAATTATTAATCTTGTCCCCTACTTCTTTGATACTGACCCACAGCTTGATGAGCACTTCCAACAGTGGTTTCAGTCCATCAAGGCAGTCAATGGATTCTATAAAATTGGTGGCGCATTACTCAAATTTCATGAAAGATGTCTAGACCTGGATCTGTGTGCTACTGTCGCTATACAAAATGCATGAGGACATGCATTACCATAAGTTGGGGGGATGATGAGGCCAAGAATTGCCTCATCCATGAACACTTTTTGATACATTTTTTACTATTTTACTTACCCTTTTTACTATGATTTTTATGTTAATTATGGAAAAATGCATTATATAATGATGTTTGCAAATTTTGGAATGACAAAGTGCATATGCTCTATTTTACTGTTTTTACTGCAATTTCACCTATTTTTTAGTTAATTAATCAGTAGTGTTATAGCAATTCAGAACTTGTTTGAATATATGATGCTTGGTAATATGGTGTTCCTTTGGTTAAACTAATTCAAATGGAAAAGGGCACCAAAAATTCATCACTGTAGCTGACTGTGAAGGAAAATAGGCTGTAATTGTGACAATTCCAACCAATTGTATATATACAACAGGGCTTGGAATTAGTCACTCCAGCACATGCCATCGATGCAAAAGGGTGTACACGAGAGTGGAGAAGTCAACACGTTACTTCCTATGCATTTGGACCACAAATCAACAATGAATGGTCACCTGCCTGCTATTTCGGAGCAGTGCAAGAATAGGGAATAGCGCAAGAACAACTGAAGGTGGTCAAAAAGTGATAAAACGATGGAGGAAAGTATTGGAAATTGACCAGGAGGATTGTCCCAACTCATATTAACATGATTTCCTCAATAGATGCAGCCCAACAATAATGAATGGATAAAGTTTTGACGAAGTAAATTCATGTAGTCTAGGAAACAGTTATGTAATTAGTTGTAAATCCCTGCAAAGTAGTAACCAAGCATATCAGTGTTATCTTATAAATAATAAAGCTCCTAGATGGTCAAGAATATATAGATATTTAGATAGACATATAGAAATATAGGCAATAAAGTACCAAAATTAGCATAGAGTAAAGTTTTCCTATAGTAGAACAATAATTTGCAGGTTTTTCCTGCATTACTGTAATGCATTTTCAGATTGAATAAAAATGTGCAATCTTCAGTTTTCAATTGGCATGTTGAGGTTTATAAGTAACAACTAGATCTTCTTAGCATAACTCCTCACCTTCTTCTAGTTCTGTAAGCAAGGGCCCACTTGCAGGCCAGAGGAAGGCAGTTTCTAACAAAATTTCTTGCTAAATTCTTGCTGTAGTAGGTTAGCATAACTCTGCCAGTTTGCATTTCTTTAAGTAGTTTTCAATATAGTTTTTAGTAGTGGACAACATTTCCTTGATTTATAGCAATTCCCAGATATTTTGTCATCTTATAGTTTTATAGTCATTATTGATTCAATTTTGCATTACACATCAATTTCTAGATATCTTGTCATTTGGCAGTTTTTGTTGATTCAATTTTGCAGTAGTTAAAACTCTATCTTGACATTCTCTAGTTGATTTACTTTCATGCAAGAGTGTGTGTGTTTTAAATTCTACACTTTACTTCTCTATCATTTCAGTTTAGCAACATTTCATTTTTTGCAATTTTTAGATTCTATCATTTCATTTCTTACAATTATTTTTATGCAAAAGTACATAGGAGTTAATTTCAATTCTTAGAAGTTAAAGGTCACAACAAAACCCCCAAATGCTAACCGATCCACCAATAAAACCTATTCTTAGATAAACTGAACCTACAACTGTAACACCTCCTATCGTATACAACCTTTGGACACCGCCTTGGATTGACACATATAATGATTAAATGATGAATGATCAAAGACCCTCATCAGTAGAGAAGCTATTTTTCATCAAATAATATTGGAAATATTCCTCTATCTAGCCCCAAAACTATTTAAGAATAAGATTTTACTTTTTAAGTAATTGACCTATTGCCCTATTGCCTTTTCAAATAAACTCAAAATAAATTTAATTGCTCGAGCCTAATGGATAGAAGCCAAGAAGGAAAGCAGTGTATCATATATGAATTGCTTGTGTGATATGGGGGAAGATCTCAGGGTAGGTTTTATGCCCAAAATATCAAGGTTTGCAAAAATGGATTGCCCCAAATCTTCCTCCATTAAAATGAAAAGAAAAGGAGATAAAGGATCCCCTTGGTAGATTCTCATGTAGCTGCTGAAATAGTAGGTAGGAGAGCCATTAATCAATACTGAGTATTTGATTGAGGATATGCACATTTTTATGATGGCTATCCATTGCTCGTTAAAACCAAATCTCCTTAGAACTTCCAATAGAAAATTCCAAGAAACCCAATCATAAGCCTTACTTATGTCTAATTTGAGAAAAGCCCCTACTCTCCCACTTTTATCCACTGAATGAATAAGTTCATGGATAGTAATAACCCCATAAAAAATCTGACAACCATCCATGAAACCACTTTGAGTGGAGTCAATGAGGAGGGGTAGAAGAGGTTTAAGTTTGTTGGCCAAAACCTTGGTAAAAATCTTAAGAATGGTGTTGCACAAGCTAATAGGGCGATAGTCAGAGAACTTTTTGTCCCCCATAGACTTGGGGATGAGGACCAAAAAGGTGGAATTGACATCCCTTGGCATCACCACTGAGATTTGAACATCCCTCAAGGCTATACAAACCTCATTCCCAACAATAGACCAAATTTTTTGAAATAATTCCAAGGGGAAACCATCCGGTCTTGGGTATTTTAGGCCATTCATCGAGAACACTATAGTTCTTATCTCCTCATCTTGAAAGGGAAAATTTAAAGAGATATTCATGGAATTTGAGACCAAGCTTGGAATATTTCTTAGAAGGCTCTCTACAACTTTAGGTTCACCAATAACTTGCTCACAAAGTAAGGTCTAAAAAAAGAAGATAGCTTCATTTCTTATTTCAAAAATATCCTTTGTTAGGGTCCCATCATTTTTGTTGATTTCTCTGATTTTGTTATGATCCATGTATCTCAAAGTAGAGGTATGAAATAATTTTGTATTTTTATCTCCCTTTGTTATAACCATGCTTCCAAAAAACCTTTTCCTTGCTTAAAATGTTGTGAAAATCTTCCAAGGTCTTTAGTTCCAAGGTTTTGACTTCATTGGACAAGGTGTTCCCCTCGATGGAGTTTTGGATGTCTTGCAGTTGTTTCTTAATCTCCACTTTTTTTTTTAATATCTCCAAAAACCTATTTATTCTAACATTTTAGGTTCTTTTTGATAAACCTAAGCTTGGACATCACCTTCTCAATAGGCGTACCTAGAAAGTAAAAGGACCACCATTCCTTAATGTAGTTTTCAAGCTTAGAGTGGGAGAACCACATGGCTTCAAACCTAAACGACCTAGGAAAAAAGGGGGACAAGGGGGATTTTTCTAGGAGGATGGGGTTGTGGTCAAACCCACAAAAATGGGAGAGTGCATAGGTTTACATCTCCAAAAAAGTAACTGCCTCTTTTAAAAATAAATATTTTATCCAATCTAGTTTGAATATGTTGATCTCCTAACCTTCGATTGCTCCAAGTGAATCTAGAACCTTTGAGATCTAGATCCATGAGTTCTTGGTGTTGAACAAAGTTAGAAAAATCCTCCATCCCTTTGGTAAAGGAGGTGTCACCCCCTAATTTATCATACTTGTAAAGTGTAGTGTTGAAGTCCCTTGCCAAGATCCAAGCCTCATGCTTAAAAACATCCCTCATGCCCTCTAAGGATGACCACAAATATTCTCTATATATTATGTATTTGGGTGCATAAATATGTCTCATAAATATTAGACATCACCCATCTAAAACCAATTTTCTTATAGCAAAAAATGATGTTGATAACTCGATTGGATATAGAAAGGATTGGACTGAATATTATGCTAGGATCCCAATAGCAAGCGAGACTACCTGAAGCCCCTATGGCCAAATTAGCCACCACCTCTGCTTCCTTCCAAACTATATTCCAAATTGCTATTAACTTATTGTTCTCCATTTTAGTTTCTTGAAGAAATAAAATAGATGGGCAAATCTCTTTTTTAAGGGACTTTAAGGTCCTTTGTTTTGAGGTCCCATTGAGACCCCTTATGTTCCATGATATGACTTTCATTTTTGGTTGCCCTGCTTCTTGCTCCTAGAAGACTGATCCGAGTGGTAAAAGGATTCAATTTTCAACTATTTACCCCCTTGATCATTAAGATAATAAAAGTTTAAAAGGATCTAGGATCCATCTACTTTATCTGCCTTAACTTCCTGGGCCCAGTGAGATTTATTAGGGGGTATTTCAACTTTGCATTTCTAATTTTAAGGGGGAATCCTTTCTAAGAGAGAAATTCCTCCTCTTGGTTGGGAAAGGAGTTAAGCAATTGAAACTCAATCGGATCAAAATCTAGGGGTTTCAGACTCTAATTAAGACAAGCAAAAGAGTTTTTAACAAGAATGGAAGAATCAGAAATACCCAACATGGGGCTTACCTAGGTCATCGAGAGAACCACCTCTATTGAAGATTCCTTCAACTGGGCACCTCCCATATCAAGCACCTAGGATTTAGGTGTCTTTAAGGCCATCTTGTCAATAAGAGATATTTCCTGGATTACCATATCCATCACTTTGTAGACACCCAAGTTCTCCTCACTTCTAGGAGGAATTTTTGAACCAAACCCTTATGATTAATAGGAATTATCCATAGTTTTCTACCTAATGGGGGTTTTTTCCAAGCCTTTTCCATGAATGTTTTGCTAGTTCTTACCATTCTTATTTTGGGTAGAAGACTTAGGAGGGCAACGAGCTGCCACATGACCAAACTTCTTACAAGTAGTGCACCATAAAGATTGATTTTCATATTTGATCGATTGAATCCTACCTTCTGATGCGAGGAGCATCCGGTGGCAGCAGAGCAATCTTGCATCAACAATTTTTTTTAAGTGTTAGCCTTGATGTCATGATATCGCAACAGAGAAAAGTGTTGCGATATCATGACATGTCACATTTTTGCAACTCAAGAAGGAGAGAGAAGACGCGGAGCAAAAATGTCACGATTTCATGACATGTCATAAAATCGTGATCGAAAGAAGACCAAAAGGGCCAAAGAAGAAAATGTCATGATTTCATGACATTTTGTGAAATCATGATTGACAGAGCAGAAAGAAAGAAAGGAAGGAAACTATCACGATATCACGAAATTTCATGATTTCATGACCAAAAACAGAGAAAGAAAGCTGAGAGTAAAGTTGTCATGATATCGCAACATGTCACTATTTCAAGACCCAAAAGGCGAGGAGGAGTCAGAAAGGAAAGATGTCACAATAACGTGACCTGTCGTGATTTCACGATCGAAAAGGAGAAAGAGGGGCCAAAAATGAAAGATGTCACGATATCATGACATGTCGCATTTTCACGACCAAAGGATGAAAGAAAGCGCAAAGGAGAAAAAGTGTCACGATATCGCGACATGTCACATTTTCACGACCAAAGGACGGAAGAAAGCGTAAAGGAGAAAAAGTGTCACGATATCGTGACATGTCGCATTTTCATGACCAAAAGGTGAGGGAAGGTGTAGGAGAGAAAAGTGTCATGATATCGTGACATGTCACATTTTTGTGACCAAAAGATGAGAGAAGGCGCAGGAGAGAAAAGTGTCACGATATCGCGACATGTCGCATTATCGTGGCCAAAAGGCGAGAGGAGGCACATGAGAGAAAAAGTGTCACGATATCACGACATGTCGCATTTTTGTGACTCACAAGGGGCACGAAGGTTAAAAAGAAAAAGTGTCACGATATCGTGACATGTCACATTTTCATGACTCGCAAAGGGCAGGAAGGTCAAAAAGCAAAAGTGTCACGATATCGCGACATGTCGCATTTTCGCGACTCGTAAAGGGTAGGAAGGCCAGAAAAGCAAAAGTATCACGATATTGCGACATGTCACATTTTTGTGACTCGAAAAGGGGTAGGAAGGCAGTAAAGAAAAAATGTCGTGATATCGTGACATGTCACGTTTTCATGACCAAACAAAAGGAAAGAAAAAGGCAGGCGGTTATAGGGTTCGTTACAGAGGAAATTGTCGAGCGATGGGTATACCAAACATCATCATGGGTTGATAGGCAGAAAAAGTCTACAGTGGTAGCACTGGACAAGCACATGGCACCAAGGTGCAATGAAAGCAGACGAAGATCAAGAGTAGGAAAGAAAGATGTTTCGAAAGCCAAGACAACAAAGAGGCACGAGAAATGAAATGAAGGGTCAAAAAAGGGAAACGAAGAGTCACGCCAGAGGTTTTAAAAGGGGAAGCAAAGGCATGCACAAGGGTCAGAAAACTATGGAGACAGAGTTATAGACGTGAAGGCAAGAGGGCCATTCTGGACCTGTTTAGGCTATTTTTCTTCTAAGGCAGAAGATGTTATAATAGAAACTATCTTTCAGGATAAAGGAGTTTATTTGGCAGACTGTTGTCGTCATTGTAATTTTTTTCTGAATTATTGAATGAGAACATAGATTTGGCATGAGCGATTTGGCTCCCCATTAAGTGGTATCAGAGTAGGAGTTCCTGAGTGTGTGAGCAGATCACCAAAAGTGAGGCAGTTTGCACCAGGATCTGTGGAAGGGTTGTGAGAAGAGAGTGAGGAAAAATACCTCCACGAAGAAACTGTGGTGGTGGGAGAAATGTGGTACTTGAAGAAGATTTCAAAGCTTTATAGAGGTAGGTGCAAGCCTTGCAAGAGGAGTTGCGAAGAGGGATTGAACCAAGAAGAGAAGATCATAGTGAATATGAAGCTTGAGAGGTTGATAATCCCTCAAAAGAAGAAGAAGCAATGAATCCTATAGAAGCCATATTGGTTAAGGCCATATCTCGAATCGGGAAGAAGACAAAGTTTGATGTCTCCACGTATTCTGGGAATCTCAATCCAGAGGAGTTGATTGATTAGATCAATGATATGGAGGAGTATTTGGAGTATGAGGAGGTTGTAGATCTAGATCGAATCAAGTTTGCAAAAATGAAGTTGAAAGGCCATGCTTACATATGGTGGAAAGAAGTGCAACTAGAAAGAAATAGAAGTGGAAAGGAAAAGATAACCAGATGGGATCAAATGGTGGAGAATTTGAAGAGACAGTTTATTCCTGTGGCTTATGAATTGGACCTATTGAGAAAAATGCAGAGTTTGAGACAATCAAACAAATCTGTTAAAGAATATACAAAGGAGTTTTTCTAGATCTCAATCAAAACTGGCCATTCTGAGGAGGTAGAGGGAGGAGAAGTTATGGTCACAAGGAGGACCCTATTGAATGAGGAGAAAGAACCAGACCAGAGGAGGAGCCTGTTCCACACAAGGTGCAGAAGTTCGGGTAAGGTCTGTAATATCATTATAGATAATGGTAGTACTGATAACTTGGTCTCAAAAGAAATGGTTACTAAGTTACAGTTAAATAGGATAAGTCACCCGCATCCATATCAGATTGTATGGTCATAGAAGGACCATAGGGCTTTGGTCAGTGAGCAATGCTTAGTGAAATTTAATATTGGGAATTATTGTGATGAGGTCCTGTGTGACATCCTGCCTATGGATGCTTGTCATTTGTTATTGGGAAGGCCATGGCAGTTTGATCGATGTGTAGTGCATGATGGTCGTGCCAACACTTACTCAGTGATGAAAAATGGAGTGCACCATAAGCTGAAGCCCTTGAAGGAAGTGGGCGAAAAGGTATGTAGCAGTGCTAGAATCTGTTTAGTTGAAGGGGGAAGATTTTTGGATGGTTTAAAGCATGAGCATATGTGCTATGCATTAATTCCTAGAGTTAGGAAGGAAGAATGTAAGGATACCCCTGTAGAAGTCTTAGGACTATTAGAAGAATTTCTAGATATTGTATCTGATAATGTGCCTAAGGGTTTACCACCCGTGAGGAAGATCAGTCACCATATAGATTTGGTACCAGGATTTGGTTTACCCAATAAGGTAGCACATAGAATGACTCCTACAAAAACTGAAGAGCTAAATAGGCAAGTCCAAGAGTTGCTGGAGAATGGACTAATTTGGGAGAGCTTGAGTCCATGTGCAGTACCTGTAGTACTAGCACCAAAGAAATATGGAGAGTGAATAATGTGTACAGACTCTCGAGCCATTAACAAGATCACCATAAAGTACAAATTTCCATTGCCAAGGATGGATGACATTATGGACTATTTGAGTGGAGCCAAGTACTTCACAAAGATTGATCTAAAAAGTGGTTATCATCAGATTCGTGTCACAGAAGGAGATGAGTGGAATACAACCTTCAAGACCAGAGAGGGTTTGTATGAATGGTTGGTCATGCCATTTGGGCTAACCAATGCACCAAGCACATTCATGCGACTAATGAATGAGGTATTGAAATAATTTTTAGGCAAATTCATCATTTTCTATTTGGATGATATTTTAATATTTAACAGAACCTTGGACGAGCATCTGATGCATATCAAAAGAGTTTTTGAGAAGCTACGGGAGGAGCAGTTGTTAATTAATCTAAAGAAGTGTAATTTCATGAAGAAGGAGTTAGTGTACCTAGGATTTGTCATCTCAGTCGAAGGTCTAAAAATGGACCCAAAAAAAGTGAGAGCTATCATTGAATGGCCTAATTCAAGAAGCATGACTGAGGTAAGATCATTTCATGGTCTAGCAAGTTTTTACAAGAAATTCATTAGGAATTTCAGTAGTATTTGTGCACCCCTTACAGAAACAATTAGAGGGGATAAGAAAGAATTTAAGTGGACCTTAGGAGCAGATAAGAGCTTTGATATGTTGAAGAAGAAGGTTACAGAGCAACCTGTTTTGGCACTTCCAAATTTTAATAAGGTATTTCAGGTAGATTGTGATGCTAGTGGTAGTGCCATAGGAGCTGTTTTGAGTCAAGAAGGTAAACCTATTGCTTACTTTAGTGAGAAACTCAATGATGCTAGGAATAAGTATTCGATTTATGATCAAGAGTTTTATGCTATGGTTCAGGCTCTAAAGAAGTGGCGATATTACCTGTTGCCAAAAGAGTTTGTTCTATTTACTGATCATCAGGCCTTACAGTATATTAATAGCCAAGGGAAGCTAAATTAGAGGCACCTGAAGTGGGTTGAGTTTCTACAGAGTTATACATTTGTGTTGAAGCACAGGAGCAAAAGGTCAAATAGAGTTGCAGATGCCTTAAGTAGAAGGTAGTGTTTGTTGACAAAAATGAAGGTGGAAGTGGTAGGATTTGATGAACTGAAGGGTTTGTACCCTGAAGATCCTGATTTTGTAGAATCCTGGAAGGCTTGCTTGGCACTGTCACTTTGGACGAGACCAAGTGGTTGGATTTTCTGATCCAAGATGGAATGTTGTTTAGAGGAAGTTAATTGTGCATTCCAAGGAGTTCAATGAGGGAAAATATGGTCAAGGAGAAACACAGTGGAGGGTTGGCTGGACATTTTGGTCAGGATAAGACCATTGCCCTGGTTAGTGAGAACTACTATTGGCCGCAACTATAGCAAGATGTGAAGAGGTTTGTGCAAAGCTATAGAGTATGCCAGAGGGCGAAAGGTGTGAACCAAAACATTGGATTATATCAGCCATTACCTGTACGAGAGAGACCATGGGAGGACGTCAACATGGATTTCATTCTTGGTCTACCAAAGATACAATGGGGAAATGACTCCATATTTGTGGTGGTTGACAGGTTTTACAAGATGGCACATTTTATTCCCTGCCAAAAAACTAGTGACGCAATTCACATTGCAAGTTTATTTTTCAAAGAGGTGGTACGACTTCATGGTCTACCAAAGAGTATCATTTTTGACAGAGATACCAAGTTTGTGGGGTATTTCTGAAGGATCTTGTGGAAGAAACTGAAGACAGATTTGAAATTCAGTTCTGCATACCACCCACATAATGATGGCCAAACGGAGGTGGTGAATAGAAGTTTGGGAAATCTATTGAGATGCTTGATAAGAGATAAGCCCACGGGATGGGATTTGGTTTTTCCATAGGCAGAATTTGTATATAACAATTCTGTCAATAGGAGTACTAACAAATCTCCATTCTAGATAGTGTATGGAAGCAGTCCAAGGAATGCTTCTGAGTTGAGGAAGATGGATACAGGGGAAAGGTGCAGTGTCGAAGCTGAGGACTTTGTAGAGCATTTAAAGAGCGTGCATGAAGAAGTGAAGAAGCACATTACTAACATGAATAACCAATATAAGACAAGGGCAGACCAAAAGCGACGGTTCAAGGAATTCACTGTGGGAGATGAAGTCATGGTCCATCTGAGAAAAGAAATATTTCCTGCTAAAACCTATAACAAGCTGAAGATGAAGAAGTTTGGACCATGCCAAATTATAGGAAAACGGGATTTAGGCAATGCATATGAAGTGGAATTGCCTAGTGGCCTTAACATATCACCTATTTTCAACATTGTAGATTTGGTAGAATATCATGAAGGAGGCAGTAGCGAGACACCAAGTGCAAAATTATGGAGTATTCCAACGTCTACTCCAGCAACATGCGAGATCGAGGAAATACTAGACACTCGAGTAGGAAGAAGTACCAGGAACAGGCAGTATTTTGAATATTTGGTCAAATGGAAGGGCAGGCCTATCATAGATGCAACTTGGTTGTCAAAAATAGAGGTCGACCACCTGGGTCTTCCTCCAACAATACAAAAGTGAAGGACACTTCTCAATCCACCCCGGTTGTCTGATGCAGGAGCATCCGGTGGCAGCAGAGCAATCTTGCATCAACAATTTTTTTTTGAAGTGTTAGCCTTGATGTCATGATATCGTGACAGAGAAAAGTGTCATGATATCACGACATGTCATGTTTTTGTGACTCAGGAAGGAGAGAGAAGATGCGGAGAAAAAATGTCACGATTTCATGACATGTCACAAAATCATGACCAAAAGAAGACCGGAAGGGCCAGAGAAGAAAATGTCATGATTTCGTGACATGTTGCGAAATCATGACCAACAGAGCAGAAAGAAAGTAAGGAAGGAAACTGTCGTGATATCATGACATGTCGTGATTTTGCGACCCAAAACAGAGAAAGAAAGCAGAGAGCAAAGTTGTCGCAATATCACGACATGTCATGTTGCAACCCGAAAGGTGAGGAGGAGTCAGAAAGGAAAGATGTCGCGATATCACGACCTATCACAATTTCATGACCAAAAATGAGAAAGAGGGGCCAGAAAGGAAAGATGTCACGATATCGCGACATGTCGCATTTTCATGACCAAAGGACGAAAGAAAGTGCAAAGGAGAAAAATTGTCACTATATCACGACATATCGCATTTTTGTGACCAAAGGACGAAAGAAAGTGCAAAGGATAAAAAGTGTCGTGATATCGCAACATGTCACATTTTCGCAACCAAAAGGCGAGGGAAGGCACAGGAGAGAAAAGTGTCACAATATCGCGACATGTCGCATTTTTGTGACCAAAAGGCGAGGGAAGGTGCAGGAGAGAAAAGTGTCACGATATCGCAACATGTTGCATTATCGCGGCCAAAAGGGGAGAGGAGGTGCAGGAGAGAAAAAGTGTCATGATATCGCGACATGTCACATTTTTATGACTCACAAGGGGCAGGAAGGCCAAAAAGCAAAAGTGTCGCGATATCGTGACATGTCGCATTTTTGCGACTCACAAAGGGCAGGAAGGCCGAAAAGCAAAAGTGTCACGATATCATGACATGTCGCATTTTTGTGACTTGCAAAGGGCAGGAAGGCCGAAAAAGCAAAAGTGTCGTGATATCACGACATGTCACATTTTTGTGACTCGAAAAGGGGTAGGAAGGCAGTAAAGCAAAAATGTCGCGATATCGCGACATGTCGTGTTTTCACGACCAAACAAAAGGAAAGAAAATGCAGGCGGTTACAGGGGCCGTTACAAAGGAAATTATCGAGCGATGGGTATACCGAACATCATCATGGGTTGACAGGCGGAAAGAGTCTACAGTGGTAGCACTAGAAAAGCACGTGGTACCAAGGTGCAATGAAAGCAGACAAATTTCAAGAGTAAAAAAGAAAGACGTTTTGGAAGCCAAGACAACGAAGAGGCACGAGAAATGAAACGAAGGGTCAAAAAATGGAAACGAAGAGTCACACTAGAGATTTTAAAAGGGGAAGTGAAGGCATGCACAAGGGTCAGAAAACTATGGAGACAGAGTTGCAGACGTGAAGGCAAGAGGGACATTCTGGACCTGTTTAGGCTGTTTTTCTTCCAGGGCAGAAGATGTTGTAATAGAAACTATCTTTCAGGATAAAAGAGTTTATTTGGTAGACTGCTGCCATCATTGTAATATTTTTTTGAATTGCTGAATGAGAACATAGATTTGGCATGAGCGATTTGGCTCCCCATCACCTTCATCTACAACCAGTTTAATGGAAACTTTTTCTTTGAGGTTGACCATCACACAAAAATGAGCAAAAATCATTATTTTTTTGCCCTGGTTTGGATCAATTGACATCAGGTTTCCAATATCCTTGGCCACTACTCTCAAGATATCATCATGCTAACAGTGGTATGACAAGCCTGATAGTCACACCCAAAGAAGTAGAAGGTTTATTTTCTAGGTACTAGGGTCGAAGTTTACCCCCCATTGTCCCAGAAATAATCCCTTTTCATAGTAAAACCAAGGAACCTCTTTGAGAATACGCTTGGAATCATCAACACAATTGAGATTAACAATAAAAAAGGAGTTGGGGATGACAATGATGTCTAGAGAGCCATGGGGTCTACATATAGAAATTTTCCATCTCCTTAGAGAATCCAGGTCAAGCCTGCTACCCTAAATTTTTTGACCAAATCCTTGGTCCCTTAACTCATTGTGGAAGCAATAAGAGCACTAGGGATATATATTTCACCTAATATAGGAAAGAGGTCAAAACATACTTTATACTGGCCAACTTTATAGTCCTAAGATGCCACCACCGAGGCATATGATACCCCAGGATCAAAAGGGAGACCCTAGGTTCGTACTCCATTAACCACTTTTCCACTTGGCACCTTGTGATAGCCCAAGGGGTCTGAGTTACCTTTATTCGATGCTTCAACCTGCATATCTTGTCCACCATATAGTTCATGCACATTCTTGATCTACTCATGCACATTATCGCACTGCTCCATTCCTACAATGAAATTTTGATTTTTTTAATTAAAGTTTGGAAAGAAGGTTTTCTGCTCCAAAGGAATTAATAATTTTTTTAAGAACTTGATATTTGATTTTTAAATGAGTTCTATTATATCAAATAACAAATTTTCTAAGTCACAACTTTTGAAAGGATGTAATTTTACATCATGGAAAAATAAAATGAAGTCAGTTCTCATGATAGGAAAACTCTGGGAAATAGTGAATGGAACAAATAAAATGCCTATTGAAGATGAAAAAGAAAAACAAAAATTTAAAGAAAATGATGTAAAATCCCTTATGTTGATTACAATTGGGATCATTGATGAAATACAACAATACACAAGTGGAGAAAAGACTTCAACATATGCTTGGAAAAAATTATGTAAAATATTTGAAGGAAACAACAAAGCAACCATCTTGAATCTACAATCTCAGTTATATTCATTGAAGGTAAATAATGGAGAGTATAGAACTCTTTCTTCAAAAAGTAACAAATATAAAGGCTAAGCTATTAACTCAATCATGTAAAATATTTGAAGGAAACAACAAAGCAACCATATTGAATCTACAATCTCAGTTATATTCATTGAAGGTAAATAATGGAGAGAGTATAGAACTCTTTCTTCAAAAAGTAACAAATATAAAGGCTAAGCTATTAATTCTAGGAGAAAATTTAGAAGCAAGTTTCTTGTCCAAGTTATATTAAGAGCACTTCCAGAGAGTTATAAATATTTAGTTACTTCAATTCAAGTGGAAACGACTTTTGGTGACTTAGTTAATGTTATTCAAGAATATAAGATGGAAATTTTAGCAAATATGAAATTACGTATAATGCTTTGATATCTAAGGAAAATATACCAAGTAACACTACAATATCGTCAAAATCTCAATCTAGATGGAAACAAATATTTGGTCACATATGCAAAAAAAGGATCATACTACAAATATTTGTAGCTATAAATTTTTAAATTAAGGAAAACATTTAATGAATAGACGACCTTTCCAAAATTTCATCCAAGGAAATCTCAATCTCAATATCAATATGGAAAACAACAACAAAAAAAATGGCTACAACCAAGACAATAAAATCAAAAGGGTAATTTAGTTCAAAAAATATAAGAGATAGAAGAAGTTACAGAAAGAAATGAAATTAGAGTCCTTACAACAAGAATTCTAGATCTAATTGAAGATAGTTGTGAAAAGGATAAAAATAAAATTTCAAAAGTTTGTAATGGAACTGATGTTATATATGATAATGTAAAAACAATAAAAAATATGACTATAAAAATAGGAAATAATTATCAAGAACAACAAAACATGATTGTATCGTTCCAAATTTTTCGCACCCTTACCTTCAGGCTAAAGGATCCACGCCCGAAAGGGGGATGCGGGAAGGATGGGACAATACCTCGGACTGAGAGGCCCTTTGAAGGTCCCGCCTCTCGGGGGAGGTGTATTAAGGTGATTTTTTGACGGATGGTGGGGTTCACCAGGAAACGTTTAGTGGCAGTCTCCACGCCTAGGTTGGGAATGTGTTTAATGTGTTCAATTTTATCTTTAAACATTCAAATCCTAGGTTTGGCCAAATGAATCTAAGTTGTTCTATTATGAAAATGCAAATTAAATGAATACAAAAAATAGAATTAAACATAAAACACAGAGAATATGCTAGATGAGAAAAGCCATACCTGATTTCGGATGTCTGATGGAGATTCTGATTTTTGAAGCAGTCCAGATCGCCTCTGATTTGACAGGATCATCTAAAATCAGACAAGATCGTCTGAGATCTGATGAATTCATCAGACGAATTCATCAGAGACCTGCAAATAGAGAAATAGATACAAAATATAGAAAATGCAGCTATACTGATAAAGGAAAATGATGTGAAATAATAATAAGGATGTTAATAAGATAATCCCGAATAGAAATGCAAGTAAATTATGATGCTTTAATAGCTAATCATGATTTTATTATGCAATTAAACTACATGGGTGAACTCCAAGATGCAGAATAACAAGAAATAATAATAAAACTAACTAAATGCAGAATAAAATAGCAGCAAAGTATAGGAAAAGCACAAACTCTGGGCACTGATTGCCCCCAATGCAAACTGCAATCGAAATCATCTCGAATTTTGATGGGATCATCCAAGATTGTACAGGATCGTCTGCGATGATCTGAGCTTGCTCCGACTGAAAATCAATGAGGTCCCTACAAGAAAACTTGGAAAGCACAAATGCAGATGGTAATCCAGGGTATTCTAATGCATGCAAAGGTCAAGTTATAGGAAAATTCAGCCAGGGGAATGTCAAGGGGGGTCCTAAGGTTTAAATAGGCTTAGGAGGGAGGTTAGGAGGTTGGGGATCATCCTAATTTGGGAGATCTCCAATGGGGAGGGTCTCTAACGGTGTAGACACGCTTCTGCCTAGATTAGAGACGTCGTTGGAACATAATCTAATTATGCACAAATCAGTTTGGGACGAGATCGTTTGGACGTTCTGCTCCAGACGAAATCATCCGATCTGAGGCGATATCGTCTGATCGGAGATGATATCGTCCAATGGTCACAACAAACCCTAAAAATGGCATAAAAAATGAGGAAAGCGGTTTAACAGGTGGTTAACGGGCGGTTCGGGGTTAAAATTGAATTTTGAATTATTACTAAAGTAATTTTAATTATTTGCTAAGGTTTACTGCGCCAATTTTGGGGTGCTACATTTTGCCCCCTCTTTAGCAAATTTTTCAAGGAAAATGCGTTAAAGATGAGTTCTTCTCGATTTACGAGAAAGCAAAAATTTACTCCCATTTTTAGGCGACGATTCTAGGTCGAATCGTACGACAACTTACTATGGTGCCCCCTCCGTGTTTTTACCCAAATCGAACGTTTGAGGTAAAAACACGAAAAAGCAAAATTTAAAATGTTTTTGAATAAAATTAAGAAAATAGGGAAAAACTCTAATTCATTTTTACTGTTCATTTTCATTTTCTGGTTTCTAGAGCTCTGCAAACAAAATGGTCGAGACAGCGCACAGATCGATAGAGGTCCAGTGCAGGCTACGGGTAAGAGTCTAAACTTAGTTTAGAATGCTTTAATTTTGATTTTCTATGCTTTTTAGATTAATTTTGAATGATTTTTGAGCATCACGGCCATTTTTTGGGCCGTCGACATCATCAGGACGAAATCGTCTCCATTTCATCGAAATCATCTCGATATCACCGATTTCGTCCAAGGGCGAAATCGACGAAATGGGGACGATTTCATCAAATAAGGGATGATTTCGGCTTGCAAAATCGGAGATGAATTTGCTCAAATTGAACTTGTGTTACTTGCATTTTTAATCACTATTTTATTAATGATTTTTATTGTTTTGTTGTTTATGTTGCAGAGAGGATTACTAAAGAGCAGAGAATGGAAATACGGTGGGCTGAGGGATGACTTGGCCACTCTATCTCAGGCAGAGCGAGATCAGTTGGCTCAAGTCGGCTTACAACATGTGGTAGATATGCCATAGGTTTCTATAGATATGGGGCTATTGACAGCCCTAGCAGAGAGGTGGTATCCGGGTTCTTCCTATTTTCGGTTATCGATAGGGGAGATGACTCCCACATTGGAGGATGTATGGAGGATTTTGAGGATCCCCATACAAGGATGGCTAATAACTCCCATGGCCAATCAGGGCCATGTGATGATGCGACTATGCGAAGATCCGAGCTTCGCCCTGGAGAAGGGCGGAGTGAACATCGAGTCGCTACGCCAGATGCCTGGGGCATCTAGACTGACACAGGTTTTGGTTGGGGTGGTAGGTGGTCTACTGCTATGCCATCAGAGTGGATGCAGAGTACCATGGCTACTGACAGATGTGGTCTATGACATGAGAGACCATGGGTATAGGTTTGCTTGGGGGAGCTTTGTACTATGCCGATTGTATAGGATCCTACATGGGGTCGTATACAAGGGCGGTCGATGTCTGGTCATGACATCACTACTACAGGTTTGGTGCTAGGAGCACATCATGGTGCAGAGGCCGATAGGGCTCCCACTAATAGGGATTGATGGGGAGAGGCCCCGAGCTTTCTACTGGTGGCTCCAGAGAGGGTCACAGCGATGGATAGATCTGCCAATGTCCCGAAGACTACTTGATGACCTTGTCTCCGACCAGATCACCTGGAGGCCTTGGAGAGATCATCCAGGGTGGGCCAAGGATGGACAGGAGCTGGCTCACGTTAGGCGAACCTATTGGCTAAGGATGGAGAGGGGAGAGGTGGAGCTCCACCGCTACGACCGAGTTTTGAGGCAGTTCGGTCTACAATAGGGGATCCCATCTCTCAGAGACTACGAGTTTTCTCGGACCATCTGGGATAACACTATAGTTAGCGGGGCTCCAGATATGCAGCGCTTCTAGAGTCAGGACGTAGATGACACCTCGATCTAGCCAATGGATGGGGATGACGCTAGGGTAGCCGACGGCTATGATGCCTGGTACATAGGCATCCACCCTCCTCGGATGACGAGGGCTCAGGGTTCGATTCATGCAGTTGTGCATCGGATGGGGAGGCGATGCTAGGCGGCCATTGAGGCGGCATAGGGTCACGGCGAGAGAGAGCAGAGGAGGCCACAGGCTCAGCAGAGGCCATGGCAGCGAGAGAGGAGGGAGGATAGACCCCCTTCTCCATGGAGAGAGAGGCCACCATCGCCCGATAAGGGCAAGGGTGTGGACATAGGAGAGAGTAGTGAGATGGCTACTCTTCGGGCGGAGACTGTCCATCTCCAGGCATAGGTGTAGACTTTATAGGATGAGGCTACACGCCATCGAGCTGAGGCTACACAGCTTAGAGATGAGGTTGCACGCCTCAGAGCACGGAGCGAAGGAGCGAGCACTCAAGAGCTGGCACGGTCGATTGCTCAGACCACGTTCTATCAGGGTATCTACTTCCAGCTGGTGCCAAAGGGCTAGAGGGTACAACTGCTAGCCGACATTGCAGATCCGATCAGGGTTGGGTCATCGAGGACTTCATCTCGATCGACGACTAGGACTCGTAGTACCACACATACTACGATGGGGCCACCTCGTCCACCTCAGGGTGGGGGAGGAGATGAGGTTGAGAGCTCGAGGGGTTCTCGAGGCTAGGCTACTACACTGCATAGATTGAATATATGATTGAGAGGATTGAGTATGCCAAGATGTAGATTGTGGCATACCAATCTAGTTTTGATATGATGTACATATATTGTTGAGATATATATATATATATATATATATATATATATTATATATATATATTTGATCATATGACTTGTCTTATGTGTTTGTATGATGCTTTAATGTTTTGGTGTGATTGATTTGATGATTCATGTGATTATGTCATTTGGAAATATTATGGTTTGAATGTCATGCTTTTTAAAATTTAAATGAAATAATCTGATGTAAACAAATTGGTTGTTTGTGGGATAATTTGATAAAAAAAGGGACTTTTAACAATAATTTCAAAGGACATTGTCGCTATTATAGACCATTTCATGGAGTCGCCGCTCACTCGGTCGTCAAGCTAATCCCCAGTATAGAAATATTGTTAAAAGAAAAAGAGTGCTTAAGAGACTGTCTTAAGACTTTGTTGTGATGATGCAAATGATGATGATGATGGTGATTTGTTTTCAGATTTCCATGAAAATATTATGCATGAAATATATTAAAGATGATTTTTTCTAGGCATAAATTCCTAAGTGTGATAAATTTTTTGAATAATTCCCTAGGAATTATACCATCATTGCAAAATTGAAGTTGACATAATGACATGAAATAGAAACAATGTGCGTTGTTGTTAAAGCATAATTGTGTAACATAATGATTTAAGTCACATGTTTTGATGAATTTAAATAAATGGGAAATAAAATTAGTACAATGGTTTGTGCTAGGCATAGAATATTTAGGTATAGACTTATACCATCATCACGAAATCCAAAGAAGAAATTGATAGTTTTATTGCATGGTTGATTTTTTAATTTTTGAAAATAAACAGATAATATGAAGATGAGGACTTGCGCTAGGCATAAAATTCCAATTTAAGTTTTGGAACTATACCATCGTCGTGAAAGTCGATAATATATATATGATTTGAGTGTATGTTTTGAAAGAAATTTTGATTTTTTTGAAAATGTATGTAGTTGTCTTTATACTAAACAAGCTGTTCTCAAATAAGAAAATGAAATTATTCCAAACAATTTGCAAAAATATTTCAAAGTATCTTAAAGACAATAGTTAGATTTATAAGGAATCCCATGTGCGTATGTGAGTTCATTACCAATCTTGATTTATCATAATGATACACAAAATCTCTCAAATACAAATGTGTGTGCAATTGCTTTGTGCATTTACGAGTTTTGAGCAAGATAATTTGATACAAGTGATTTGAATTAACCAAATAAGTGTTCATTAACCATGATTTAGATGCATATAACCATACCAAACTACTATGTAAGTCGGGTTATCAAGAGCTAGCTAATCCATAAGCAGACATAGGTCTATACAAAAGAAGGTCGCTAATGTGACAGACATATCACCACGCTAGGAGTTACCCAAGGCCAAGCGGGTTGGGCACAAACCACCTGTTATGGGGCTTACCTCACAGTTTTTGAATAATTGAGAATTCCAGGGATTCAAGCTCATCAACCCTTCTTTTCTTTTCAATGGGTAGGGAAAGGGATTTTATTGCTTTTGCTTTTGCTTTCTCTTTTGCTCTTTTTTTTTTTTTTGTACTTTTGTATTTTTGCTTTGATATTTGAGATAATGCTGAAATAACCTTTTTCTTTTTCTCATTTTTCTTGAACTTTTCTTTTCTTCCTATGCTAGGGATACTTGCTCGGATTAGTCTGTAGAGCAAGGGATTTTTATTCCGGGTAGGGGTGAGCTTGTCCTTTTGTCAATTCTCAAAGATTCTAGACCATGTGCATGATAGGATAGCAGGGGAAACTTTTCGCTCAAGAAACCACTTCTACTATGTAGCATAGCATGGAAATTACAAATGTAATCATTTTATTGTGAAAGAATATGCTTGGTTTAAGTAAATAACAAGATCAATTCTCTATGCTCAAACTTTATTTAATTAAATTTTGTGGACTTTGATATAAGAGAGATTAGTAATCATGCCAGATAAAATCAAGATATTTATTTTTGTGTTTGCAAAAGTGAGGGATTCCAAATAAATGCTAATTTATCCAAGATAATAAGAAAATATAACTGCAATACTTTAAGAAGAAATATATACAACAAATATTTTTGAGGAGTTTGATAATTTTGACTCTCTCTTTTTTTTTTTTTGTTGGTTTGTTTTTGTTTAAACAGTTTTATATATATTTTTAAAATGAGACAACATGCAAAATATGTACAAATGAAATGACTAAATTTTATGCGTAATATCGCTTAAGATGCATAATATTCATAGGTTCTTTTAAATCTTTACCATCTAAGGTAGCTAATTTGTATGCTCCCGATTCAAATTTAGCAGTGATAATATATGGTCCAAGCCAGTTGGGCTCAAATTTACCTTTAAGGTCTTTAGTTGCATTAGTATTTTTTTGATTTTCTTTTAAAACAAGGTCATCGACCTCAAAGGATCGATGACGAACTTTCTTAGCATATGATCTTTTAAGCTTGTTTTGGTAGGCACGAAGATGCTCCAAAGCATTGATGCGCTTTTCATCTAGGAGTTCCAGCTGACTGAGTCTGCCAGCTCGATATTCATCTCCTACTTCGGTATCTTGAAGTAGTAGAGCCAAAGAAGGAACTTCTAATTCAAAGGGAAAAACAGCTTCAACGCCATAAACCAAGACAAAAGGTGAAGTTCCAGTGGGAGTTCGAACGCTAGTGCGATATGCCCACAAAGCAGGATATAATTGAATGTGCCAGTCGCGACCAGATTTATTGACCAATATTTTAAGAATTTTGATTAAGGTTTTGTTAGATGCTTCTGCTTGACCATTACCCTGAGGATAATAGGGAGTGGACCAGCGATGTTGAATCTTATATTTTTGGCATAATTTCTTAACATCTTTATTTTTGAAACAAGTTCCATTGTCTGAGATGAGATTTGCAGGAATTTCGAACCTACAAATAATTTGATTAAAAATAAATTTAGAGACTTGTGTTCCAGTGCAGGAAGCTAAAGGCATAGCTTCAACCCACTTCGTGAAATACTCGATGGCGGTTATGATGAATTTGTGTCCATCAGATGACACAGGATTAATTTTGCCAATAATGTCTAAGCCCCATTTTGAAAAGGGCCAAGGAGATGAAATAGCTCTGCAGCTCTTGTGCAGGCGCATGGACAAGGTCAGCATGTTTCTGGCACTTGTCGCAATGGCGCACATAATCATGTGCATCATTTTCCATGGTAGGCCAAAAGTATCCTATCCTAAGGAGCTTTTTAGCAATGACACTACCACTGAAGTGTCCTCCACAAGATCCATCGTGGGCTTCACTTAAAGCTGATTTGGATTCTTCTAGATTCAAACATCTCAATAGGATACCTTCAAAAGATCTCCTATATAAAGTATTGCCAATTATTACAAATCGACTTGCTCGTCTACGTAATAACCGATGCTTGGTTTCTATTAGAATTGGCAGGGAAAGTCCCATTTTGAAGAAAATCAAATATATCCGTATACCAAGGTTCAGGAGTAGTTTCATTGATTAGAAACACATCCAAAGGTTCTAAACATGACTTATTTGAAGCGGGTTCCTAGAGTCGATGAATAATGATGGTGGCATATTCGTCATCTAACTCCAAGGGTAGAAGAGATGCAGCTGCGGCCATAGCATCAGCTGCACGGTTGCTAGTTCGAGGAATAGCTTCCAAGGTAACTTGATCAAATAGAGATATTAACTGTAAAACATATGCTTTATATGGGCATAATTTATCATCTCTGGTCTGATAAACTTCATTAATTTGGTTTATAACAAGTTGAGAATCACCAAAAACTAGCAGATGTTTGATTTTTAGCGCCAAGGCAGCTCGTAATCCAAGGATTAGAGCCTCATATTCAACAGTATTATTGGTGCAAGCAAATGTTAATTTAAAGGACAAAGGTATAAGATGTTTTTGTGAGGATATTAAAATAATACCCGCACCAGCCCCACTCATGCATCGGGCTCCATCAAAGTATAAGGACCATTGTTCAACACGGTCTGCCTCTAATTGAAGGCATTCATCAGGAAACTCAATGATGAGGGGATGGGTAGACTCTAAGGGTGCAGCAGCTAATTGATCTGCTATGATTTGACCCTTAATAGACTTCTGTCCTATGAATGTGAGTTCAAACTCGCTTAGAGCAAGAACCCACTTTGTTGTACGACCCGATAAATAAGGTCGACTCATAAGATACCGCAAGGGATCATATTTAGCAATGACATATGTTTTTTGATTGAGCATATAATGGCATAATTTTTGCGTAGAAAATATGACTGCTAGACATAGTTTTTCTAATGTTGTGTAGCGGGTTTCATAACTGATTAAAGTTTGGCTAATATAATAATTAGCACGCTCTCTTTTCTCATTATCAAGTTGAGCTAGCATAGCTCCTAAAGCAAAATCTGAAGCTAAAATATACAGGATAAACGGGCGATCAGGTCTAGGCGGTGAAAGCATAGGTGGGTTAAGGAGGTATTGTTTGAGAAGTTCAAAAGCTTCCTTACATTCGTCGTCCCAATTAAAAGGGACATCCTTCTTAAGAAGCTTAAGAAAGGGACCGGTTTTGTCCGCCAGCTTATCGATGAAGCGACGGATGGCTTGAAGTTTACCTTGTAAACTTCGTAACTCAGATATATTGGTAGGTGCGGGCATATCAGTGATAGCCACAATCTTGAGAGGGTCGATTTTGATACCACGTAAAGAAACTAAAACCCCTAATAGTTTACCGGACTTAACTCCGAATATGCATTTGGCTGGATTTAATCGAATAAGGTATTCTCTTAACCGATTAAATACTTTTCTCAAATCATCTAAATGATCATCTTCTTTAATAGAGCGAGCTATAATATCATCTACGTAATCATGTAGGATATCATGCATCATATCATGAAAGATATAAGTCATGGCTCGTTGATATGTTGCGCCTGCATTCTTTAAACCAAATGGCATCACTTTCCAACAAAAGGTACCCCAAGGGGTAATAAAGGCTATTTTAGCCTGATCTTCAGGAGCTATCCTGATCTGATTATAGCCAAAAAATCCATCCATTAGGGACATCATTCCACTCCCCGTAGTAAAATCAATGATTTGATCCATGTTGGGAAGAGGAAAATCATCTTTAGGGCATGCAACGTTAATATCTCTAAAGTCTGTGCAAACCCTAACTTTGGTAGCTTCTTTCTTGGTGACTTGGAACTACATTTGAGATCCATTCAAGCATAATCAATAGCTTGTATAAAAACAACATTCAGGAGTTTTTCTAACTCCCCTTTGACTAGCAAGGCCACTTTGGGATGCATTTTTCTAAGTTTCTGTTTAACAGGTTTAGCATCCGGATGGACTACTAGATGATGCATGACTACAGAAGGGTCCAGACCTGGCATGTCTTCATATGTCCAAGCAAAGACATCTTCATATTCTTTAAGAAATGCAATGTATTCATCTTGTTTTTCTTGACTTAATTCTGATCCAATATTGATTATGTGAGGATTATCCTCAGTTCCAATGTTAACTTTAATGACGTTTTCTACTTCCATGTGTAGATCTCTTTCAAAATTAGGTGGGGCGGGTGAGACGCCCAATTCTTGTAATTATTTTAAGGTTAACTTGGAGAATTCATCTTGAGGAGTCGTGGCCTCAAGTTGGGCTATAGTAGGTATAGAACCATCAAAATAAAAACCATTGTGTAACAACTCTTCAACGGAGACATCATGGAAAATATCTCCTTCCAACTCATCATCGGATTCAACAATCAATTCAGGGTAAGCTATGGATAGCATATTGCATGTAAAGGGATTATTCTTTGGACACAAAGAATCTTGTTTATCTAGATAATCTTGATAACATATGAGTTGATCATCACCTTCAAAAGGGAAGGGTTGACCCTTACTAGGAAACAGGCCCACACCACATCGGGCGGGCCATGGTTCTACCTCGATAGGTTCTTTCATACCATTTTGGAAAGGTCCCAAGCCTTTCCCTTTATATCCCATTTTAAGCATTATAGGTTTAGCTTTAATATATTCATTAGCAAAATAGCATCGAGCATATCCATCACAATGCGTCTTGATGTTTCGGGGTATTCTTCCCCAATCATATCCTTTATAAATAAAAGCACAACTCCCGACTTGGTAAGTACTTCCCATAGGTTGTGGGAGGCCCAAAGTATGAGGAGATGGTGGCAAATTATTTAAAAGAAGTGAATCTTGCATAGAAGCATTTGTTTTTTTGATATTAAAATTTTAGATAAATCCGGTAAAAGCTCATCAGAAAGAGCATAAGATGTAGAAGGATCATTCCCTATATCTTTAGATGTGGAAGGTATGATAGATGTAGATAATGTGGAGGTGTTAATAAATGGGTCTATAGGTTTTGAAATTATAGGGATGGAACATGAAGGATTGGTTGTAGATCTAAGATCTTTTTGAGGTTCTAGTGTGGTTTGTTCGGAAGATTGTTGAGCTATACATGGGGGTGAAATTAATGGAGGAGAAATAGATGAATTTGTAGGTGTGTGTTTCACACTTTTAGATGAAAAATAAGAATTAGGATGTGTGGATGACAGAGGAGGGCAAAACTGAACTCCAACAGGTTCTGCCAAGGCACACATATCAAAGGGTCTAGGATCACCATGAATAGTGACCAACTGATTTTTAAATTCGAATTTAACACATTGGTGTAAAGTTGATGGGACAGCCCGCATCGCATTGATCCAAGGGCGACCCAAGAGTATATTGTACGATGCGGGGCAATGTACAATAAACACGGTTGTATCTAGGGTTCTAGGACCAACTTGCAAGGGTATAGTAATGACTCCACACGTTTCTTGTGTCTCGTCATTGAAGGCTTTGATAATCATATCCGTTCTTTTCATTTCATCACTTCTAAAGCCAAATATTTGGTAAAAGTCAAAAGTGCATATGTTTAGAGATGAACCATTATCAATCAAGACTCGTTTAATAGCTACATCTCCAATTAGGGCAGTAATATATAAGGGGTTATCCTTATGTAGACTATGTTGTGGTATATCTTTATCTCGAAAGTCAATACAATCGACTTCTCGAGTGATGATAGTATTGGACATGGCTTGAGGTTGAATATTTTGAGGTACCATCATTTGGCTTAATGTGAGCATTAATTCATCCCTATGGGTAGGAGAAGATCTTAACAAGTCCAAAAGGGAAATTCTGGCTGTAGTATTGGATAATTGTTCGTTAATATTGTAAGGAGGTTTTGGTTGAACATTAGACATATGATTCCCTTTATTGGGATTTTTCAAAATAAATGGAGCTGATCCATCATTCTGAGTTTGATCCTGTTGAGAATTTTGAGCTCTGTTGTCTGGTAACGGCTCCGATGGTACCTACAATGTTATATTGAGGACGCTGAACTGGTCTCGGTTGAGCGTTTATGGCTTGTTCATTAGGAAGGAACTGATTAGAAGAGGGTCGAGTAGTAACTCTTCTAGGAAATGGTTCTTCTGGAACCATAAAATCTGTGATAGGTTGAATAGGGTCTGATTCATTTTCAGAACTATTCGATTGATTTGAGGTGATGTCTATTTCACTTTTAGTATCCGATTCTACATCACTGAGATCCGGAGTTTGAGTATTATATAGGGGCCTGGTCGTGACCATGGATAAAGTTGTGTCAAATTTTTGTAAATCATGATTAGGTAAATGTCCGCTAATAGTTCCTACATATCGGGTAGGAGGAGGGACATTATGATGCTCAATTTGATTGGCCACTTCTTTACCATGTTTTGGTAAAGGATGTTGAAATATATCCAATGATTGATTAGCATTTTGATTCTGATTTTGGGGAATGGTCTTTTGAGCATTATTAGGAGCATTTTGTTTAGGTTGGAAGGCTTGCACCTCCATTTCATTATTATCAATCAGATCTTGTATTTTATGTTTCAATATTTTACAAGAGTTTGTAGAGTGTCCAGGTCCTCTATGAAAATCACAATGTAAATCAGCTCTGTATCCGGGTATAGTTGGATCAGGTTCCCGGATAGCTGGTAATTGAATCAAACCTCTTTCGAGTAATTGGGGTAGAATAGTTGATAATGGTTGATTGAGTCTAGTAAATTCTCGAGGAGGTTTATCAGGAGGTTTCAATATAAATTTTTCTGTTGTCTTCGTTGTATTGATATTAGCAACATTTCTGCTGTCAGTGACTCCGTCACCTACAACTTGTTTATTTTTATACTGATTTTTGGATGTTTTCTCATCATCTTTCTTCCTAAGCTGGCCTCTCCTAATGAGAGCATCTTCCACTCTTCGAGCTAAGTCTATAGCTTGATCGAAGGTGGTCAAGGTAGCAGTTGATAACTCATAGGATATTTGTTCTTGTAAATTATTGATAAAAATATCCAACATTTCCCTATAAGGTAGCACAAAGTGCAGTTTTCCTATCAACTGCCTCCATCTAGCTAAGAAATCAGCAAAACATTCATCTTTGTCTTGTTTTAAGTTGTATAAATCTTTAATGGTGACATGCCTCTCGATGTAGGCACTAAATTGATGGACAAAAGATTCAGTTGTTTCTTCAAAATTTCTCAAAGAATGAGTGGGCAATTGATAGTACCACTCTAATGCCATTCCTCCTAAACTTTTCGGGAACATTTTTAGTAATAGCAAGTCATCATGTGATATATCATGACATGCTATCCTAAACATGCGAAGATGCTCTATGGGATCTTCAGTTCCTTTATATATAGGCAGGACGGGCATGGGAAAGTGTTTAGGGTATGGTTGTGCTACAACTATGGGATCCAAAGGCTGACTACACATCTCTCGATAATTGTACGAGGGACGGTAGGGATCTATCTGGTCCATACGCGAAGCTAACTGTTTCACCATGGCTTCCAGATTACTGGTTTGCCCACCATATTGGTTCGGTAGGGTATTAATATGGGATTTGTGAGCATATGATGGAGGGACATGAAGATTAGATGCTATATTGCTATTGTGTAAATTGTTGGTAGGAAGGGTGTTATGAAGAAGTTTTGAAGTTGTATTATGTTGTATCCCAGATTGTTGAAAATTGGTGTTTGGCTTCATTTTAGGTTTTTGTCGATTTGAAGCATATTGATCAATAGTTTGGCAAAATAAAGCAGTGAATGAAGGTTTCTTTTGTGTGGGAATGATTTTAGGCTCAATAACAGGTTCCTTAGGGGGTTGGGTAACCTATTGTTTTTGCATGTTCTGAATCATAGTGACCATATCTCTATTGGATGGTCCAGCCTTATCACTTTCTTGATCAACAAAGGACAAGGGATTAGTGTGTATGTTAAACATATCTTCCATGGCTGCTTGAGTGTCACTAATTTGTCCTCTATCAATACGAACTGCCATATTAAGAGCACCAATGTTATTATTGAAAAATTTCCAGAAATGATCTAAGTTATCAAAAGCAATAGTTCCATCTGGAGCCATTCTAGGGGATGAGGATCCTTCCTCTTTAAGATTTTCTTCTTGTTCATCTACAACAAGCTCATCTTCTGGCTGTTCTAGAGTTCCTCCTTCCGGAATTGAATCCTCAGGAAGGACATTTGGGTTTTTTGTTTTGTCTCCTAACCAATCTTCTTCTTCTTCTTCAGTTTGTTTACCATTCCTAAGTCTAGGCATTGTGCTTAAATTTAGATTTCAGCAAATATATATATATATATATATATATATATATATATATATATATATATATATATATATATATGTGCAACAAGCTTAAGAGGTATATATTTTAATTATATACCTACTATAGTATTTAAAATAAAATGTTTTAGTTTTGTTATATTTTGGTTTTTCTTGTTTTTTCTATTTTTTGTTTTTGTAACAATATTATAAAGATAACAAACAACACACTAAATGCAAGAAATAATAATAATGAAAGCAATGATCTAGTTTTCTATAAACAATTTATAAATATCATTAATGGGCTCGAGTTCTTCAGGAGTCATGAAGTGTTCTTCTTCAAATTGAAAATTTTCTTTCAAGAATTTAATGAAATGTGCTATAGCAATACCATGTATTTCAGATTCTGGTTGATAATAATAATTCTCACGACAATATTCATGATATAACATAGCTCTAGGAACTCTATTCCATATTTTTCTAATCATAAGATCAGTTTCTTGGACTTCTATATGAACTAGAAATTGGCGTACCACAGCTGCGTTCTCGAGGTATTCCTCGAAGGTGAACAATTCTGAAGACACAAGAGCTCTCCTATAAGCTAACCACCTATGGCAGGCTCTCTGAAGTTCATGATAAAAAATGAGTTGATGAGGATCCAGGATCCTATCTAGGGCAAACCTCTTGATTTGTCTAAGTTCGGTTGATCTAGATGAAATGATACCTAGCCTCCTATCAAGTTCTTTCCACAAAAGTTGGTTTCTATCTATTTCAGGCACACTAAGCACATAATTAACTTCTATGGCTGCTAATTGGTTTTCAACATTTATAGTGACAGCTAGTCTTTTCTTAGGAGCTACCATCTAGACATGATATGCAACTTAGTAGTTTTCTAATGATTTTAAATGCATCTATGTTTTTGTTTTTTTTTTTTCAAAAGGTTTTAGTTTCACGTCGGGTTCACCAAAATGTATCGTTCCAAATTTTCCGCACCCTTACCTTCAGGCTAAAGGATCCACGCCCGAAAGGGGGATGCGGGAAGGATGGGACAATACCTCGGACTGAGAGGCCCTTTGAAGGTCCCGCCTCTCGGGGGAGGTGTATTAAGGTGATTTTTTGACGGATGGTGGGGTTCACCAGGAAACGTTTAGTGGCAGTCTCCACGCCTAGGTTGGGAATGTGTTTAATGTGTTCAATTTTATCTTTAAACATTCAAATCCTAGGTTTGGCCAAATGAATCTAAGTTGTTCTATTATGAAAATGCAAATTAAATGAATACAAAAAATAGAATTAAACATAAAACACAGAGAATATGCTAGATGAGAAAAGCCATACCTGATTCCGGATGTCTGATGGAGATTCTAATTTTTGAAGCAGTCCAGATCGCCTCTGATTTGATAGGATCATCTGAAATCAGACAAGATCGTCTGAGATCTGATGAATTCGTCAAAGACCTACAAATAGAGAAATAGATACAAAATACAGAAAATGCAGCTATACTGATAAAGGAAAATGATGTGAAATAATAATAAGGATGTTAATAAGATAATCCCAAATAGAAATGCAAGTAAATTACGATGCTTTAATAGCTAATCATGATTTTATTATGCAATTAAACTACATGGGTGAACTCCAAGATGCAGAATAATAAGAAATAATAATAAAACTGACTAAATGCAGAATAAAATAGCAGCAAAGTATAGGAAAAGTGCAAACTCTAGGCACTGATTGCCCCCAATGCAAACTGTAGTCGAAATCATCTCGAATTTTGATGGGATCATCCAAGATTGTACAGGATCGTCTGCGACGATCTGAGCTTGCTCCGGCTGAAAATCAATGAGGTCCCTGCAAGAAAACTTGGAAAGCACAAATGCAGATGGTAATCCAGGGTATTCTAATGCATGCAAAGGTCAAGTTACAGGAAAATTCAGCCAGGGGAATGTCAAGGGGGGTCCTAAGGTTTAAATAGGCTTAGGAGGGAGGTTAGGAGGTTGGGGATCATCCTAATTTGGGAGATCTCCAATGGGGAGGGTCTCTAACGGCGCAGACACGCTTCTGCCCAGATTAGAGACGTCGTTGGAACAGAAGCTAATTATGCACAAATCAGTTTGGGACGAGATCGTCTGGACGTTCTGCTCCAGACGAAATCGTCCGATCTGAGGCGATATCGTCTGATCGGAGACGATATCGTCCAACGGTCACAACAAATCCTAAAAATGGCGCAAAAAATGAGGAAAGCTGTTTAACAGGCGGTTAACGGGCGGTTCGGGGTTAAAATTGAATTTTGAATTATTACTAAAGTAATTTTAATTATTTGCTAAGGTTTACTGCGCCAATTTTGGGGTGCTACAATGATCAAGACCAATATAGAGAAGAATAGAGTAAAAAAACAAAAAAAAAAATCAATAAATGCAAAATAAAGATAGTCAAAGAAAATGTAGTAAATAGGAACATAGTTAAGTGCTAGAATCTCGAGTAGTGCCAAAAAGCATAGTAGAAGGACAAAATCTCAACAAAAAAATAATATAATACAGTGGGACTTTAGAAAATATTATATTATTTTGTACATGCTAATGTACCCCCATGGTACCTATGGTACAATGTAAATATTAGAATAGGGTTTGAGTCTATAGATTATGAGTGTTATTTATATTTGCAAAGTAAAGTGTGCAAGTATCATAGAGTAAAGTGTGCAAGTATTATAGAGTAAAGTGTGCAAATATTATAGAGTAAAATTTACAAGTAAATAGAAATTCAAGAGTCATGTACACAACTGGAAATATGTAAAGACAAGGGACATGAGATATTTATCTTATGTATATAATAGGAAAGGATGCATCTCTCAGATATGTGAGGAGTGAAATAGTCAAGTATTGAAGAGTCACCCTCATCAGGTTATATTATGGAGATAAATCTCCATTAAATATATTCGAAAAATATAGAATATTGTATTGAAGACAATCCATTGTAAAGAAGACTCACAAAATAATATTGAAGCTTGTATGTAATATTTTGAGCAATTATATTATAAGTTATCTTATGCATATTGTTATTGATATTGTCCAATTAATATATTGATCACTCTTATACTTGAATCCACTCAAGATCTTGTATATTGGAACCCATGATAATTTGGCTAAAAAACAACAATAAACTCCAAATTTTTATGAGATGTAGTCAACTTAACATAATAACCTCATTGTGCGCTTTTATTATATGTAGAGAAAATAATAACTTATATGTTACCATCCTTATGAAATCATTCATTAGCTCAAGTTTGTTCTTCACGTCAATAAATTAGGTGCTTCAAATTTATGACATCATTCTTTGTGCTTCTCACCTTGCACAAGGATCATTGCTTATATTTTATTCTTGCTATTATAATTTGTCCTTCTATCATTTTTTTTAGATCATACCATTTTTTGATGTATCAGATGATCCTAGAATTACTTTTTTCTTTTCTCTTTTCTTGCAAGATTATTGATTTTGCCATATTGATGATGTTATATCTATTGATAAATCACACCTTTACATAAATGAATTGTTGAAGTCAAAACTTGAATTTTTTTGATGAATTCTATTTTAAATGGTTTCCTATATTACCACTACATCACCCTTTCATGTTATCTCATCACTAAATTTCTAGTGAATTGCTAGCAACCATCCCATAGTGAAAATTTTAAAAATCTTCCAGTTCTAGTATTTTTACTTACAAACATACCAGTACTTGTAACATAAATGTTACAAGAAGAGGAAATCTAAGTTTCATTTTTAGGGATGCATATCCACTCTGTGGTTTTCAGTTCTTGTTAACGGATCCACTGATGGTTATTTTCCAAACAATAGAGGCATTCGTCAAGGAGACCCCATATCTCCTTTGTTATTTATAATAGTTGCTGAAGCTTTAGGTAGAACAATCAAAGCAGCTTGTAACCTCAACCTGATCTTAGAAATAAAATTAGCCTCTCAAACTAGACCTATTTCTCATTAGCATTTTGTGGATGACACTCTTATTTCCTCTATTGCATCAATTTTTGAGGCCAGAGTCATCAAGCACATTTTACTGTTATATGAAGATGTTGCAGGGCAAAAGATTAATTTTCACAAAAGCAGGATCTATTTTCTTAATACTCCTATTCAAAGACAAAATAAAAGTTTTGACATTCTTGAATGTCCAATATCATCCTTTCTTGCTACTTATTTGGGATTACCCCTGTTCATAGGCCAACCTACAACTTCTATGTGGAGTAATGTGATTGAAATATTGCAAAAGAAATTGGTTGGTTGGAAAGGAAATCTTTTGTCTCAAGCTGGTAAGGTTACCCTCACTCAAGCATATCTTTAGAGTATTCCCATATACTTCATGTCTATTTTTAAATTCCCTGCTAGATTTTACAACAAAATTGAACAAATTCAGAAGAATTTTCTATGGTCAAGATCAAAAAACAAAAATCGTTTCCACCTTGTTACCTGGGATAAAGTTTTCTAGCCAAAATATTTTGGTGGGGTTGGTCTCAAAATAATTCACCTCTTCAACTTAGATATTCTAGCAAAACAGGCCTGGAGGGTAATCTCAAGAACTGAGTCTGAATGGGTCACCATTGTCAAATGCAAGTATCTTGAGGAAACCGATTTCTTCAATGTTGTCCCTCCTTTGAGGGCATCATTCTTTTGGAAATCAATTTTACAAGTTAGATCTCTTGTTCAACATGGCCTCATATGGATACTTGGGGATGGGTAGCAAATTGAATTTTGGCATGATAAATGGCTACTCAATGAGCCACTCATTAATAGTCCCCGCTTGGTTGTCCTTAAAGGCTATACTGATCTTGTTTTTGGCCCATCAGTCTCAAATTTTATTTGCTCCCAGGTGAATAGGAAGATTTGGAAGACTATCTGCTATCAAGCTTACCCCGAGGAATCTAGAGAACTACAATTACTCCTTAGTTCCTCTATTATTCCTTTTGGAAGCCCTCATGATCAGATGTTTTGGGAATTTACTAAAGGTGGAGATTTTTCTATTAAAATTACCTATCAGCTTCTTTTTCCTCAAGTTGAACCTCTGCTTCCTTTTCGCCTTGTCTGGCCTAAGATTTTGATTCCTAAAATTGTCACTTTTTCTTGGGTTGCCATCCAGGAAAAAATCCTTACTATAGATAATCTTATGAAAAGAGGCCTACCCATTCCCAACAGATGTCTATTGTGTTTGTCTGCGTGGGAATCCCCCCACCATTTATTTCTTGCTTGTTCATTCTCATCTTCTATCCTCAATAAACTTTTAGATTTTTTCCATATTTCTTGGGTTGAACCTTGTTCTATTTCTAACCTTTTCATTCAATGGCCTAATCCTTTTTGCAACCATCATCTTAAATCGTTGTGGCAATTTTGTTTACACCATTTTTTGTGGTAAATCTGGTTGGAAAGAAATCACAGAGTGTTTTCTAGTTCTTTGCAAAGCCCAGATTATGTTTTGAATAAAATCCTCTCCTTTGCCACTGAAAATGCCTCCCTTTGTCCTCTACCTTCTTATCCTGCTTCCCATTTTGAAGTCTCTTTGGGTATGTCTCTAAATTTTCCTTTATCTGATAATACTCAGACTCAATATTCCAATAACAAAGCTCATTCCGCCTGGACTCCTCCTCCTTCAGGTTGGCTTAAATTGAATGTTGATGGTGTGGCTAAGGGTAACCCTAGGTGAGCTGGATCTAGGGGTATCCTTAGGGACAACAAAGGTAGGGCTATCCTTGCCTTTGCTAAATTTCTTGGAATCCAGTCGAATCAAATTGCTGAAGCATGTGCTATGTGGCATGGCTTGGTTTTGGCTAAAGGATACTCTGATAAAATTTTGGTAGAAAGTGATTCCCTCACTATTATCAATTATTTTAAGAGTTCTAAAGTCCCATCCTGGAAGATAAGGAATTGCATCGATGAAGCTAGAACTCTTAGCCAATATTTCTAGGATATAATTTTTCAGCACACTTTTAGGAAAAGTAACAAAGCTGCGAACATATTGGCAAACATTGGACATTGGTATTCAAATCTATCGATGTGGACCTCTGGTTTTTCCCAAATCCTGGTTCATGTCATTGACCAAGATTTGGTGTCTTCAAGTAATATTGTTTCTAGTGTGGAGAAAGTTAACTCACTTCCAAATGATTCCAATGTTGATGGTTCCTAATTACGTTGTTGATTGTTCCCATGCCACCTTGGTTCATGGGTTTTTCATGCTCATTGGTTTTGTCAACCTTGATTATCAATCATTCATCCTTATTTTGGTGATGGCATGGAGCAAGTCAGTTCACTTTCAAATGATTCTAATGCTGGTGGTTCCTATTTGCTTTGTTGATTGTTCCCATGTAACCTTGGTTCATGTATTTTTGTGCTCTTTGGTTTTGTCAACCTTTATTTTTAGTATTTTGTGCTTGTCAGGTTTTTCGTGCTCATTGGTTTTTTCATCCTATGTGTCTTACCCCTTTCGTTTACCAAATCCTTCTCACCATGGTCATTACCCTCTATCATTTTTTTGCTGCCATGTCCCCCTATCGTCTCATCACCTTTCCCCAACCTCCTCTTCCCTCTATCCACATCACAAATTTCCCTCGTGTCTATCCTCATGATTGTTTCTCCCTCTCTGCCCTTTTCCTCATGTGGGTGTTTGGTTCAAATTCCCATATAATCATTTCAAGCATTTCTAATGACATTTGTTACCATGATCACCTTGTTTTGTGCAACCTTATTTATTTCCATCCTTCTTGGAACGCATGTCGAGATTGCCATCAGGATATTTCCTTTTTTGTATTTTTAGAGGTTTCTATTTTTTTGATCAAGCTCTATGTTTTTTCCTTCACTGTCTTTCCCTGTTATTAATCCAAAGGTGTATTTGTCCTTGTATCATCACCATGAGTTTTGTTGAGCCTTCCAAGGTGTGCATGGATGCCATTGCTGAAGGTATCCTCTCTAGCAAGGTTTTTCTTCCATTTTTTCACAAATTTGAGGGGAAGGACCTAGAGATCACCAAGGCCTTCATGGAAACGTGGGATGAGGGCAGAGTCATCATCCATAACAAAACCTATGATGTCAACATCAAAGTTTTGGTTGAATTAACTGGTCAACCTGCTAAAGGAAGATCCATAAGAAGAGAGAAGCACAACTGGGAGGTCGAGCTGAAAGACATCAAAGACAAAGATATTTTTAGGAAAGCTCATGTGGGGATTCAATGTGACAAACTTTTGTTTCCTTGGGAAAGTATTTTAAAATCCATTATGGAGTATGTAACGGTTGATGACCCAGATAAGGCCCTCTGTAGTTTTCACTTTGCTTTTTTAATCATTTTTTGTGATGTGAGTGTTGTTGACATTCCTTAGTTTCTACTTAATTCCATTGGCCACACCATTGAGCATTGTAGATCAAATAATGGGTTTGAATTGCCCACTCATCGTGGGTTATTCAATGTCTTGTATAAGCACTGGATTATCCATTGTCCTCAAGGCATTTTTGTGTCTCCCCCTCCTATACCCAAACCGAGCTCTATAAAGCCCAAATCCTCTCAAACTACACCATAATATTCTACTACACCTAGGCTCTCTACTAAGAAGCAAAAATTTGTAGAAACTGTTTGTTTGTTAAGAAAGAGAGCTTGCAGTGGTTCCCCTGAACCTAATCTTGAGCCTGAGCAAAATTCGATGCGGTTCTCTATCTACCTCAAGAATAAGGCCCAACAAAATGAATCCTTGACCATGGAGTCAGAGGATGATAAAAAGGATAACCCTGACAATTACATGCAGATTTTCATCATCAATTCCATATCAAGATGTAATTCTCTACTAGCTGATTTACGTAATGCACTTAACCTACACTTCTTCAGGAAATCCTTCGCTGATGGTGCAGTTAGTGATCCTACTAAATTTACCAAGACTGATGTTGTTCCTGAGGACGTCTTTGGCAAGGGTAAATATGTGGTTATGGATATTTCCAATGTTGAAATCCAAGAGGATGGCCAAGAGGAAGCTTGAAGTTTCTTTCGATGCAAAGAGGTTGTTGGCTAATTTTTGTCATCCTTATCAATATGTTTCCTATTGTATTTTGGTTCCTTTTAAGGTTATCATTTTTATGTTCTGTTGTTTTAGTTGCTTCCTAAGGACAGCCTTATTGGGTCGATTTTTTGACAGAATGTACTATGTTTTGCTTTTTCCTGGACTTGTGGCCTATTGGAGCTTTTTGTAATCAGATTTTGGGACCCTGTTAAAACTCGTTCGTAATCTAATATCTTTAACCGATCAAAAAAAAAGTTTCATTTTTAGGATTTTTATCTAGGTATAGAGGATATGAGTTCTACATTTTTTGTTTGATTAATAATTTATATATTTTATTTTATTCTATTTAATAGAAAATCTCTTTGTTTTATACTTTAATGGAATTTTTTTTTTTGTTTTCCAAAATTACTATTTATTTATTTTGACATACCTTTTCATTTTTAATATTTCATTAATTTTTACTTAATCTTTATGATAAAAAATAAACTAACTTAAAATTGATCTTTATCAACATTTTGTTTATGGTTTGTGACTATATTTAAATATTTCCTAAATTATTTCATATTTAACAAACATTTATGTGTTATAAATAGGCTTGACTATTGGAATAAGAATAAATGCTTTTTTTTTATAAAACAATTTTTTACTCATCCTCCATAAAATATATAATTTTCTTGGATTTTAGGATTTTATGAGTGTGTGGGTATGAGGGCATGCACAACATGGGTGTAAAGTATTTCATATTGAATTTTAACTTTTAGGTATGAATATAAGAGGTTGAAAGGATATGAGGAGGTTAGGGTGCATGTCAAACACATAAATTGTCTACACTCTATAGTTAATATGCCAATTACCTCATTATGGTATGATACATATATCCCATCACAAACCATAAATGTGAACCCCTTATAAAATCCCATAATGAGGAATATACACAACCACACAATACAAATGTAACATTTTCTTTTTGATAAGGTAGAAAAGAAGGGGTTTTAAAAGGGGCCTCGAACAACATCCAATAAAAACAATATAACAGAGGGGAAGGCCTATCCCATAGTAGAAACATGGGAGAAATGACCAATAACAAACACACAAATAAAAAAGGACAATAAAGAACCAAAGACAAAACCCACGAATTCTAGATCCAACAAAAATAGAGTAAATAGAGAAATTGAGAACCAAAACACCAAAAAAGAGAACATAATCAGTTGTTGTCATTGATAAGAACAATATTATTTCTCACTAAAGAAATAAGGTCTTGCAGGAAATTTTCTTTCTAGATAGACATACCTTCATTTTGAACCCCGATATTGGCAAGGAAATCTACAACCTTGTTACCTTCCCTATAAATATGCTTACATTGGAAGTTCATAAATTTTCTTAAGAATATTTTTTATTCATTCATGAGATTACCAAGATTCTAGCTAGGTGAAGTCTATTTAGTGAGGATATTGATAATATATAAAGAATACCCTTCTATAGTAACATTATTAGTCCTTATTGAGTCAAGCAGGGATAAACCTTGGAAAAGAACCCCAACCTATACAAAATTGCTAGTTTGGTGACCAAAATTATCAATAAAGGCTAGAATAAATTATCCATTGGAGTTTTTGATCACTCCTCCAACTTTCACCATCCTTGTATTTCCTTTGGATGCTCCATAAAAATTCAATTTAAGCCAATCTAAAGGGAGAGAGCTCCATTTGGTTTATAGCCTACTCGAGCCAATGCGAGGGCGACCAGGGAACCCAACCGGTAACCCTAGGATAACAAATAGAGAATCCTCAAAAAGGGGAACATTAGAGGGGGAATAGAGATAACCATGATATTTTAAACTAAATCACTAAGAATTCTAAAACCCGTAGAGGAGGTGTTCAAAGAATGGTCTTTAAAGGCACTACAATTTCTTTCTTTCCAACCACCCCAAAAAATAAGGGAACCAGATCTTCCATAGGATATGATATTTGGAGCTAATGGAGAAAAAACCAATGATCAAAAAGTCTTTTAGAGAATTCGAGACCACCCAACTGACTCTCAAGGTTGAAAGAAGAAAGGAAAGGATATCCGAGGAGAAGGAGCATTCTAAAAGGATATGTTGAGTATTTTCCTCATGAGCTCCACATAGATAACACTAGTTAGGAATGACCATTCCTCTTTTCTTAAGATTATCCAAAGAAAGAATTTTGTTTTGGAGGGTAATCCAAAGAAAAAATTAACTTTGGGGGTAAGTTCCTTGAACCATATCAAACTACAAGGGAACCGATAGGTATTCTCATCAGTAGCTAGGTAGTAGGTAGACTTCACCGAAAAGGTGTCACTCTCCTCTTTTTTTGAGATTAAACGAGTCCACACAAATGGAGTTCCTAACAACTTGAGATTTTAATGCGAGATCAAGGGCTTTCAAGGGAATATCCACTCCTTGAGTTAGGATAAACCTCAAAATATTTTACCATTTCTTAATACCATTGAATTCTTCAATATAGTCTTCCACTTTGGGACCAAAGAACTGAGAAAATTGGGGCCTTAAGATAGTATAAGAAGGAATATCCATGGGAGGCATGTCGTCAAGCCATGGATATTCCTATAAGTTAATACACTTTCCATTGCCTAATCTCCATTTAAGAACTTTTTGAAAAATATTTTTATTTTAATAATGTTGTTCCAAAAGGCCGAACCATGTAGGGATTTTTGATCTTCCATGAAGCTTAATCCTCTGTTCAAGTATTTAGTGAAGATAATCTGGTCCCATCTATTGTTTTCTTGAGAAAAAAGTTTCTAGCTCTATTTTACCAATAAAGGTTTGTTCATATGTTTAATATTTCTCATCCAAAGGCCTCTTACACTTTTCTTGGAGCACACCTGGTCTCATATGTTTAATATTTCTCAACCCAAGGCCTCCTACACTTTTCTTGGAGCACACCTAGTCCTAGGAAACGAGATGGAATCTCTTTTTATCCTTTGCCCTTGACCAAAGAAAGGTTTTTTGAAATTGTTCTAATTTTTGAGCGATTTTCCTAGGGATTTTAAAAATAGAAATAAAGTATACTAGTATTCTTTGAAGGGTATATTTGACTAGTTGGATCTTGCTTGCTTGACTTAGAAGTACTCCCTTCCATCCTATCAACTTTTCCTACACCCTTTTCGAAGCAGATTCCATAGTTCTTCTTTGATCCTTCCTTTGAATAGAGGCCATCCTATGTAACTAGAGGGAAATTCAGAAATGGCACATCCTAGGTTTATGGCAATAGCTCTTTGCCTATTAGGAAGGGTATTAAGGAAAAATAAATTGCTTTTTATAAAGTTAATATATTGCTCAATAGTTATCTCATAGTCCTTTAAAATTACTTTGATTTCCTTGGCTTGAGGAATGGAGAAGAAGGTAGAAAGGAGAGTATCATTCGAAAATTATTAATGGATAATTGGCTTAATGGAAGAAGCACGTTTTATGTATTTATTGGATTTGGAGATAGTTGCAGCTTTTAGAACTCTCCCAAGGGCTTTAGCAAGTATAATGAACAAGCAAGGGGAAATAGGGTCACCTTGCCTGAGACCTCTAGAGCTACTAAAGTACCTTGAAACCTCACCATTAACAATGATTGAGAACATAGGGATAGAGAAGCATTGTTTAATCAAAGAGATCCATCTATTATGAAAATCGAATTTAAACAATACCTTTTCCAAAAAGCCCCAGGAGACTCTATCATATGCTTTACTCATGTCAAGTTTGAGAAACATACCAACTTTACCACTCTTATAAAATGAATGAATCAGCTCATGGAATTTTATTTTGTCTCCTTGGAATAAAGCCCTCCTGATTGGAATCAATCATTCTAGGAAGGATCTATTTGAGCCTGTTAACCATAGATTTGGTCAATATTTTATAAATAGTATTACACAGGCTTATAGGTTTGAATTCCTTGAACTCCTTAACTCCTACATTCTTGGGAAGGAGGACCAAGAATATGGAATTAATTTCTCATGGCAGGAAACATGATCTTTGCACATCAAATATCGCTTCAACGATATCAACTCCTATAGTGTGCTAATACTTTTGAAAAACAACATGAGAAAGCCATCCAACCCATCCAAATATAACATTTATTAAATAATTGTTAACTTATTATCTTAAACTATTCATAAATTTTCTTAATGTATATAGGATAAATAAATATTTTTACCAACCCTATAATAATATAATATTAACTTAAATATTAGTTAACTATTACATAACAAATATATTTATGTTGTTTATTTTAAAATATATAGTTTGGTTAACTAAAATTGTACAATATTATTCTTATTATCTTAAATATTACTTAATCATTCCACTAAATGACGGATATGTTTATGTTTCTTAAAAAACTATTTAATTTAAATATTAAAAAAAACACCTTAAATCATTAAAATAACCCAAATCAGTTTAAATGTTTTTATTGTCATGTACTATATATTGCCTTATAGCCATCTAGTTTTCCCATTGTTTGTATTCTTATTGTAATAAGAGTTATGTGCACTAGTATTATATAGCTTGATAAAATAATAACAACTAAAATAATATGTGTAAAACGATGTCCGTTAATAAAATTTTTTCCTTAGAGGTTTAATTATAATAAATACTATAATATAATTTTTTATAATGCATATCATATGGTTCATTATAATGCAAAAATATATGATAATATCATTATCTTATGCATTGTAACACCATAATAATAATGTGAGGATGTAACATTGACAAGACCGTTTTTAAATACCTAGTTTTAAAATGTTTTCTTCCAATGAGGAGAATGCACCTCGTCTCAGACCCTGGTTCAAATAGTTCAGCCATCTTTTCTGCATCTCTTCAAACTTGAACAATACGACGCAACAAACAAACAAGCACTCCAAACAATACGAAACCACCGCCATTGTTGAATGGCACAGCAAAAGAGTAAAATACTTTAAAAAATTAGTATGTCACGCAAGAAGAAAACCAAAGTCCAACACAGCTTCAAGATAAAAAAAAAAATCAATTAAAATCCACTTAAGAGAGACCATGATGGATAGAATTTCAGCTATCATCCCAATTGGGCACTCTGCTCCGACAAAAAATGCCCATAGTTCCCAATACAATTACAAACCACACGAATTTTTTGTCCTCTGTTAGGTTCCAGGTGATAGCAGCAAAGATTGAGAGCCCATGATGAACTCTTTTAATATATACAAAAGTTTGCAGATTCCATCTGCCCTCGGAATTGTTTACAAAATGTCATCGAAATTATGGTCCCAACGAAGTCCATTGCCAGGGTTCAGAAAATTTGATTCGACATTCGGTCGAAATCAGGAGGAGCGGTCCATTATCAGTGTACACAATTTGATTCAAAGTTCCGTCGTGACATCGGAGGTTAGTAAAGTTGACGCAAGTTATAAGGAATGCGTTAGCCTTTCCTTTGTACGAGGGATTACGTGAGAGGACAACATCACCACAAGATTTATCAAGCTTAAAGGCAGAAAGAGACATCTTTAAAAGAAGAATTTATTAATTATTTAAATATTAATATTTATTTTATATAATATAATTGAATTTAGTTTAACGGAATTTAATTCGACATGTTAAATTGAACTTACTTTTAAAATAAAACTACAAAGATTTTTATGTGTATCAATTGAAATATATATATATATATATATATATATATATATATATATATATATATATATATATATATTTATTTATTTATTTATTTATTTATTTATTGATAATAAGTTATATATAATAAAATATTAATTTTTTAATTTTTTCTTTTTATCTTAATTTTTTTTAAAGTCTTTTAGCTATTTATATTATAAACATTGCTCTTTTCTCTTATAAAAGTCTTTGAAATTTTTTATATGGCATCATTTTTTAATCTTCTCTTTGTCTTCTTTATCTATTTATTTTTTATTAATTTTTTTTATATTATATAATTTTTCCTTACTTTTTCTTTTGAGTTTTAATATTTATTGAGCTATTTGCTTAAAAATATCCGTTCTTTGTTTTAAATTTTTATTGATAAACTTTGTTTACTTTAAATTTAATTTTTTAAAATAAAATGTTTATCCTTGTTTTTCCAAGAAGCTCGAAAACAATTATATTTAATTTTTTATTTTATATATAATTTTTAATTTTTTTTTATATATACATTTCTATAGTGATTTTTCTTTTCATATCTTATTAATTTTTTTTTGAGTTTTAATATATTATTGAGTTATTTGCTTAAGAATATTTGTTCCTTGTTTCATTACGTTCATAGGCGTCCTACAATGGCAGCCAGGAAGGTCAGCCACATCGTAAACAATATTAATATTTTATTAAAAAAACCGACATTAAGAAAATTATCCGCCGACATTATGATGGATTTCAAGAAATGAGATAGGCGCCTCAGATTGATAACTCTCCACATTTATAGATATATATATTTTATATATCTATGCTAGTCTTATTATTGATAAACTTTGTTTATTTTAAATTTATTTTTTTACTATAAAATGTTTATCCTTGTTTTTTACAAGAAGCTTGAAAACAATTACATTTAATTATTATTTTTTGTTTTATATAAAATTTTCCATCCGCCCATGTAGAGGAGTTGGAGAGCAAGTGGGTAGTTAAACCTCTCTAGTTGCTGAGAGGCCCAGGTTCAAATCTCTCGCCTCACATGTTGCGGATATGTTATGTAATGGTTCCCTCGTGGTCACAATCTGTTTACCCCTTGTGGCCACCATCAAAAAAAAAAAAAAAATTTCCTTGGAAAGGGTCCTCTCTTTTAAATATCTAGAACAGCCAAATAACTATTACTTTTATTGGATTTATAATTTTTTTTTAAAACTTTTTATATATAAAAAATTAAAAAAATTAAAATATGTTTTTATTTCAGTATTGTATAAATATGTTTCAAAAGAAATAGGATACTTTGTATAATACTAGTGATATATATACTTAGCATCCTTTTAAGGACTTTTGTGTAATTTGGTAGGTTCTTAGTCTTGATCTTATTTCAAATACTCTGCCTTGGGCTATTTTGTATTACTCTTTTATCTTTTATTTTAATATTATAGTTGCTAATTTTCAATTAAAAAAAAATATTAAAAAAATTATTTTATCTTGAATATGTTTTTATAGTTGCTTACTCTAAAGATAATTTATATATAATATCTTAATTTTTTTTATATCCTTATATAAAAATATCTTATCAACAATGTATTTTTTTAATTATTCTATTTTATGTATTTTCTCATATATTTATTTAATGTTTTATGAGTAATGTGTTTTTTAAATTATTGTAATTAAATCTAAAACAATAGAATAGATCTATGTATAGACAATTTTATTAAATTTCATGTTAAATAAAATAAAGGTAGATATATGATTACCCATGTGTTGCAGGTGAGTTGGAGAGGGGAGGGCAATCCAAGGGAAGTCCCAGGTTTGAATCTCCACCCTACCCAAAAAAAAGTTGAATTGGATACCTAAAATCCAGTTGATAATGATGGTGCGGTCAAGGTCAAGCATGAATCCCGATAATTTTGATGGTGTAGAACCCCTTGATTGTGGTCTCTTAGACCAAGGTGGTCCCGCAAGGAGTTTCACTTTTAAAAAATGGTTCTTGTTTTCACTCTATTTATTATAAACTGAATTAAATTTGAGGAAAGTTGAATTTATAAAGTCAATCACCAAAGAAATATATTAAATAACATAACAAGAAAACTCTAAATAACCAACTCTCCTATATAATCTAAAAAAACATAGCAAAGAAACTAATATAATTTATTATCATATATTTAATTGAATTAATATTTTGCATTAAAATGTTAACATTTTAATATTAAATATTAATTTGAATACAAAATTTATAAAATAGATTTTTTATGCATTTACATAAATTGGAATAGTAAAAATTATTATTTTATTTTATTTTTTTTCACCTTTGTAAAATTATTTTTACTCATAGTTAGCTTTTCAGTATGACAATAGTTTTTCAGCTTCTTTTTATAACATCACTTTTAGATGGTGGGTTGTGATATAGTGTTATTTCTAATAATTTTTTATTTTATTTTGGTGTGTTGAATTTTTTTTTTTTTTTTGGTAAGTAGTGTTTGTATTTACAGTGGGTTTTAACAAGGATCCCAAAACCTGATTACATAAGCAATGGGCCTAGGGCATCAATCCCTTGAAACTGAACACCAAAACAGAAATCCCGCAGCGATAACAGTAAGCATGAAACAATCCCTCTCAGCGGGAAACAAACAAATAAGAAAGAAAGTAGTTTTGGAGATCCCGCCCAGCAGGGAGTAGCCAAAAACCACCATCGAGAAGATCCCGCCCAGCAGGAAGCAAAGAAAAACCGTTACAATAAAATCCCGCCTCGCGGGAAGCAGTAAAAACCACCACAAATAGTCCCGCCTAGCGGGAAGCGACAGGGAAATCCCGCCATCCGGGAAACTAGCAGAAAAGAAAGGATCCCGCCTGGCGGGAAAACCGACGAAATTGGCGGATCCCGCCCTGTGGAGAAACCATCCCGCCCACCGGGAAAACATATCGTTCAGCGAGAGCCATCCCGCAGGAAGTCGACAGCCAGCACAGAGAGAATCCAGCCCATCGGGAAGCGACTAGAGAGCTGCACCACGATGAACCCGCCCTGGGAAAAAAGAAGAGGATCCCGTCTCAGCAAAATAAAAAGAAACAGCAGGTTAAGGGACCAGGGATCTAGGGACTAGGAATCTTGAGCGGGAAGAGGAACCAGTCACAGGGATGGGATCCTTAGGAACCAAAATAGTGGGAAGCTGTCCAAACCCTAAACCATCACCTCCACCGCACCGAGAAACACAGGGGACCAGATCCACGCGAATAACCTGCAAAAAAACCTAGGGGGAAGCATGAGGGAAAAAGGGAAGGGATCCCCAACCAAACAGGGATCCCTGGGAAGCACCAGTCCAAAAAAACAACCAAGGAAACCCTAGCCGGAGGGGAGGGCGCGAAATAGTGGAGAAGGATCTCCCTCCGGGAGATCATCTACAAACAACCACTCCCCCGGGAGGGATGACCTGGGTTGAGCCGAGGGGCAGGCGGGGAACCGAGGAGCCATGGGAGGGGGAGCAGGGGAGGGACCAGAGCCCTCCCCTCTCTACTTTCTTCCCTCCTCGCTCAATAATAGGACACTTTAACCCTGTTGTGCGACATGTTGAATTTATTTTTGTATCTTGTATAGATTCTTCATTTTCTTTATGTTTTATTAGTTTTTTATAGTTGGATATTATTTTTTAGATTTTATATTTTAATATATTCTTAAATACTTATTCATGACAATTTTTGTTTAATTTGAATGTATTTCTTTATTTTTAAATAAATTTATTTAGTGATATTAAACATAAGTAACTATCACCTATATTGAATTTGTAATATTTTTTTCTTGTGTAAAACATCTAATTTTTATTTTATCTTGAAATTTTTTGTTTATTCTGGCATGTTGAAATTGAACTTTGATGGGGTGGTTAAAGGAAATTCAGGGTTGCGGGGGTAGGAGGTTTAATAAGAAATAATAATGGTGACATATTATGGGCATCTTGTGGGCTTATGCTAAAGCTTTTGGGGATCCATCAAGCCACATTGTTGATGAAGGAGAATACATAAGTTAGATAGAATTTAGCCATGATGATTGATGAAGCTCAAAAAATAATTAGGCTTCTGGAGGTGGTGGAATTTGCTCATATTTTCAGAGAAGGAAATGGTAGGGCAAGTTGTATAGCAAATATTGGAGTAGTGCATGGAAGGGAATAATGTTTAGGATAAAGAATTCCTCCGACAAATTGTTGCAATCATTGATAATGATACATGAAATAATGACCCAACTTGATAATCTAATTTTCTTTGTCAATATGTTAGGATTTAATCAAAAGGTGATATAAAGGTGTCTTAGGAGAAATATTCTTGAGAGGTGGTCCAATGATAAAATAAGCAAAAGTAGGCATAAGGAAAGAGTGTGGTGCATATGGGTTAATTGTGAATCACCTCAATTTTTTAGAATTAGGAATTCAGGTTTTTCTAGTTCTAGTTGGGATCAATTTTCTGAAGGGAGGTTCAATAAAGTTTTAAGGAACATAGGAAAAAGGGTAAATTTCAAGGTTTGGTAAAGAAAAGAGAGGGTTTTGGCAAAAAGAATATTTTTTTAAAAAATACGAGGATTATGTTGACCTTATAAAGTTTAATTTTATTTTCATTTTTTTGTTTGAAATCCATGCTTGCTATTGAGCGCTTTCTCCAAGGTGTTTTGACCTAGGAACATCATCCTAGTTGGTTTGATAAAATAGATGTTTATAGTAAAAAGAAGGCTTTATTGACAAGTACCATGGCAAGGTTGGCCTTACCTATTTTAATTGATCTCCATCTACATCTTGGTAATGGATGGTTTGAGAAAAAAGAAGTTTCTAGTAGAAAGAATGCTTTATCAACGAGCACTATGGTTAGGGTGGTCTTGCCTATGTTAATTTTTATTCTCAATTTGTTGATTTAAAATCATGTATGTTATTGATTGTTTTCACTATGTTGTTTTGACTTGGGAATTTCACACACATCCCAATATTGAGTGAATAGAGATAGTTGGGACTAGGCTCCTCAACACTAGGGCTTACTGTCAAACATGATTTATGTAGGGTAGTGTATGCATGAATATTATGATTCACATTGATAATCATGATGATAGATCTATTAATTCCATAATGAAGGATCACATGATCCTAGTGTTTCCATCTACCCAAATTATTATTATGTTTGTTTCCAATGATTTTGGTATGAAACCTATGGTTGATGTTGATTGCTTCCCCCATTTTATTTTGAATTGTGATATTCATCCATGTCTTGATATTAGGTGGATTGAGATTGTGGGGACATGGCTTCATAACTCCAAGGTAGTGTATCCTTAAAAACCATGATGTGTGCTCACATTGATGATCAGGTTGGTTCATTTGTTTGTTCCATGTGAAAGCAAGCAGAAAAATGGCGTACCGATATGATGCAAACAAAAATAGATATAGATGCTAAGTCCTACGAATGCGATGAGCAATGCATGAAGGAAATGACGCAGAAACGAGATGTGAGCAAACAAAGCGGGGCCTCCTTTATTGATATTGCTTTTAATATGATTACAATACGTCCCCCCTCTAGGGCTCAGAACATTTGATACAATTTGTTACATTAATGGATGCCCGAAAGAAGTCGCGCTTCCAAGATCGGACGGTACGCTTCCAGCGTCTTCCGCGTGCCCACACTCGAAGTGGGCGGGCTAAAAGTTGCCACCGCTTGTGTCCATGTGTTCATCATTCCTTTCTGCCCCTCTAGTATTCCTGGTGGTGAGATCCTACGCATAGAAAGACAACAAATCGTTAATAGCATATGCGTATCTAGAAAAACATGCAATCCCCAAGGCCTCCAACGGGCGCTTAGAAGATATCAGTGATAAGATTGATAAGTAGATTACAGAATGATATGGAAATGTAAAGGACAACGTCTAGAATTGGTATCACCTGATTTTGCATCGAAGCGGCGTCGGACGGCCCCGTTATGCTCGTTTGCCCGTCGGGGGCCTCTCCAAAGTGAGCGCTCCAATGTCCCACCTATGCTTATCCAAATCACCTAAAACTCATGGGTTAGGCATTATATGTAATTATAAGACTACCCAGATGCTCAAAATTTGCATATCCTACCCAGATTCTCCTGTATGTGACAGGGGCGCCCTACGAGCTAGTTAATACATAAAATAATAAAACGATCATCAAATCATGTCAGAATGAGTTCAAAATTTAACAGAGGCATTAGGATATCATCTGGGACATATTGCAAAAGGAATAGTAAGGAAATCATGCACATATTTCTAATCACTCTGGGGTGGGACGTTGGGGACTATCGCAAAACCTGCAAAAAGTGACCTTGCAAATGTCCTGCCCAGAGGCCTCCAAAACTCCTGCAAACTTGTGGTTAGACTAAAAACAACATTTTGAGATGACCCAGAAGGTCAGATTTGGCAGATTCTACCCAGGTTATCTTGTATCCGAAGGCACTCCCTGTAGGTTAGTAGACGCATAAAATGATAGAAACCAGGTCAAATCATGTCAGAAAGCAATGAAATTTGGACAACAACATAAGTACATTAGATATAAAAGAATGCAAAAAGAATAGTAACAAAACCATGCACAGATTTCTAATCACTCCGGGGTGGGGCGATTAGGACTGCAACAGTTTGGGGGCACCCGGGGGTGGGACGCCCACCGTTTAGGGCCTAGTTTTGACACCAATCCAAGTGGGATGGGTCCAAAACTTCCTAGGGGGTTGTGTCGACGAGTTTGGGGTGGGATTGTGGCCGATTTCTTGGGTCTTTGGATCTGGATTGCGTTCCTAGTGTTCACCCGATAACCTCTCTTCCAGAAGAGAGAGATTAGGGATGTAGGAAGCACAAAGAGGAATGGGGGTATAGTTTGGCAGCACTTCGTTGCTCCAAATGCTCCAGCTCTCTTCTTTTTTGGGGTGAGGAGGCTCACCTTTTTATAGACCTAAGGGTCTCCTTTGAATGCGCATGCGAGGGCGCCACTTGGCTCATTATGCCTTTTTGGGGGAGAGAAGATTCCTCCCTGATTAGGGCCTCCTTGATTGAGGCCTCCATGATCAAGGCAGGCTTGATTGAAGCCTCTCTGATTTGAAACCTTCCCTCGCAATCCCATGCCTTGAAGGTGGAGTTAGGTGGCGGATTTGGGCTGCCATTTGTCAAGGTTTGACTTTTTTCCAGTCAAACCTGCTAATCGTCCCACCCTGGAGCGATTGCTGCTAATCGTCCCGGGGTGGGACGAATAGGATTCTAATCATCCCAGGGTGGGACGAATAGGGAGCAAAGTGCTTAAAAGGTGCAAAACTGACCTCTGACCTTCCAAAACTGATTTGGGAGTGGTTAGGACCACTGTTTAACCTCTGGAGGCTGCCCTAGGGGGTATGTATGCCAATTCGGTCAGTGCTTGTAGTCACATAATCGGATTGGTGTTGTTTTGGTGTCTACAGATGCCCCTTTTTGGGATGCGTTGTGTGTGGCGCAGTGCTTGAGCAAAAATAGATGACCAAAGCACTTAATGATTAGGGTTTCTCAGTAACCTAACCAAATTTTGATGCCCCAAGTATGGAAAGGGCACGCATTCTTGAATCCTTGCTTCTGACGAGCTAAGGAGCTTAACTCAAGTGTAACCTTTTTCAGTGAGGTGTACTTGATCTTGGACATTGTTCAGACATGAATAGGCAAAGGGCACAACCTTTTGTCCGAGGAACCTTTTCTTCATGCTTCCAGAATGCCAAGTGTTTGTTTAGCTTGTGATTATTGCTTGTTTGCTGCCCCAAGCAGGAGCGTGATTGTCTTTGTCAATGATTCTTTGAATGCATGCCATTTCCTTGATTGGGTGTGTATTTGTTGATTGGTGACTAAGTGTGACTACCCCCTCAAGCGACGAATCGATGAGGGAATGACCAAAAATGAGAAAAGCGATGAGTCACTTGACCCAAGATGACGTTTGTAAGGGTGCCTTCAGTTGTTTTCGTTGAACGCTTATTGCAGTTTTCCAACCATCGGACCTATTTTTGGTGGGTTTTGACCCTTTTTTTGATGCCTATTGGGGTAGAAATTATCGAAAATCCTCCTTCCCGTGGAGCGGTCCGGCTATGCTAGCCTTCTTAGGGAGTAGGATAGTGAGTATTTGTGACCCCGACGATGGTTTTTCATGCCATGAATGTCAGGTGCAAAGGCACCTTTGTTCGGCAGATTTATTGCTGTTTTTGGTGCATTTTTTGGATGCAGTTTTTGTTGCTTTATTTCTTGCTCTGTAATCGTCCCAGGGTGGGACGAATACCAATTTTGTAATCATCCCAGGGTGGGATGAGCGCTAACTAGAGCGTTCATCCCAGGGTGGAACGATTACAGGCCTAACAACCTATATAAGGACCAAAACTAGGTTTTGGGCTCATTTGCAATATTTTTTTCTTGGCGATTTGGAGCAGTGAGGAGGAGTGCGAGTGTGCGTAGCGGAGCGCTGCTAAAATTTCATGGACATCATGAGTGCGAGAACCGGATCTTCGAGTGGAGGAGCCGAGGTGAGACCGGTATGATGTTCCTTCTCTCTGCCTATTATTCGTGCGTGTTTTATATGAAGTTTAAAACTCACATATAAAATGTTTGTTCGCTTTATTTTGTTTTTTTTTTGTTTTTGTTCATATTATGGTTGAAACCCTAATATGTTTTATTTCGTTTTGTTTTTGCCATATTAAGGTTGAAACCCTAATATTTTTTTTTTTGTTTTGTTTTCACATTAAGGTTGAAACCCTAATATGATTTTTGTTGTTTTTTGTTGATTGTACAGTTATTTTCATGTATGTTGTCGTTGTTGTACAGTTTTATTTTAATGATTCTGTACTTTCATTGTACATTTGTTTTACTGTACTTCTTATGTTGTACTTTTGTTGTACAATTGTAAATTGTAGTCTGTACTTCTGTTGTATAGTTTTATTTTAATGTTTTTGTTTATATTAAGTATGTACTTAATATCTTTTTTCATTTTATTTTGTTGTTTCAGGTTGTGAAGAGTCGGTACCGCCAACCGACTATTTTCTCTGATGCTCGGGATGCCCTGATAGTTGTGGATTGGGAGTGGCTTGATGCCCTTGGGCTCAAGCACGTGACGCGTCTGGAGCCTGTGGTGGGGGATCGGGCATATTTGACTGCCCTGATCAATCTGTGGGATCCCCGCACCAACACTTTTCATCTCCCAATAGGGGAGATGACTGTTACTCTGGAGGATGTGTATCGGATTCTATGGATTCTGATAGATGGACTGCCTATCCGGATGACCCATCGTGACCAACGGACAACGGTATTGACACGGTGTTTTGGTCCGGTGGTGGAGAGGGGGTGGAGAGGGCTGTGGAGAGGGCAGAGGCTGACTTCCAGATAGGCGGTATTCTAGTGCGGTGGTGGCTGGAGAAGGGCGTATTAGGGGTGAGGCATGCTTTGATCATGACCCTCATCTCCAATATGCTACTTCCTGACTCCTCAAGTGCGAGGTTCCCTTGGAACCTGCTTGAGTTGGTTTTCACATTGGTGGAGTGTCCTACATCATCTCCACTTATTATGAGATGGGGTCAGACGTTATTGGCGTAGTTGTACGATGAGTTGTACGAGGTCCACTATCGAAAGCGAAAGGGGATCGGGTGCAGCTATCTCTTGCAGTGTTGGGGGTGGCAGCACATAGCTGTGGAGCGGCCGTAGGGTTTGCCTTGGACCACCCGAGGTGAGATGGTGGATCGAGAAATTGGATATGCCGATTTATGGCGGAGGTCAGAGGAGCATGGATAGAGTCGATGGTGGGCAGGTGACGTAGGTCACTATACTGATGCCTTCTCTCGTCTAGTGCTAGGGCAGGTGTTCTGGCGGCCGTATCGAGACTGTCCAGCCTGGCTTGAGGCTGGAGAGTGGCTTCGATGTGTGTGCAGGGGTAGATGGTTGATTGGGCGGCATGGGACAGAGTAGGAGTACTTCCCATATGTTCGGGTGATGCGGTAGTTTGGGGTGCACCAGGGATTTCCTGGTGATCCCTTGATCTATCGACATCATGGTGATGAGAAGACTCTAGTCTGGCCTACCATTGAGCAGTTGGGTGAGGGGTCCGATGTAGTTATTGATGTACCCGATGTGGACGATGTCGGGGTGACTACAGAGTATGACCGGTGGTGGATTATGCGGTGATGGTAGAGTGAGGGGCCTCTAGGAGGCATGGATACTATAGCAGTAGGAGGTGGGGGTGCAGAGGCACCGGTGGAGGGTTGGGGGCTCCGCTTGATGATGTTGACATGGTGGAGGTCGATGACTTCATCGATGATGGAGATGATTTGGGGGTTTTGGAGCAGTCGAATGTATAGGATGTCCCGGAGTAGTGGGTGCTAGAGCAGCAGGCCATCCCAGAGGTGCCCATGCCTCAGGCTGTCTCAGGGGATGTGGAGGCTGGGCTTCATGCTGAGATAGCATGATTGGAGGGTCTCCTACGGAGATGGGAGGAGGAGCATAGAGATGCTTTGGTGGAGGTAACGTAGGAGAGGGATCTCCTACGGACTCAGTTGGCACAGTGGGATAGTGCATTGGCTGTGTATCACCAACGAGATATGGAGTGGGGTCGGTACCGGATAGAGTTAGAGACAGAGGTTGTCCGCCTCGATGGATAGTTGCCTGTGCTTGATGGAGGTGGTTCGTCGCGTCGTACGAGAGGCAGTGAGACTGAGCAGTCTGCATCATCTCATCGTAGGCGGCTAGGTGAGGGTAGTGTTGGTGGGCAGGGTGCGAGGGCTGGCAGCAGCCACCCTGAGAGGTCCCATAGGACCCATACTACTGGGGGTAGTTCCAGTCGCACCGATCCTACGTGATCATGGTGGCCGACTCCCTAGGCTTTGGGGATTTTGAGTTTTTGGTTTTTGTGAGGTCAGAGGACCTTCTTATTGTAGCCTGAGGGCATTTTGACTTGATATATATACATGACTCTTTTTGGTTTGATTATATACTTGTCATGGTTTATTGTTCTTTATGCACATTTATTTATGTTGATGTATGCATATGCTATTATGACTACGGATGATTTTAACTATATGATATAGATGTATGCATATGGAATGGATGGAATGATTTGTTTGGTGTACAAGTGGTGGCACCATAGACTGTACAGGATTTATTGGCTTTCTGTACTATGTGATTGCTTTATGGAATAACTTTGCATTTGTAATTTTTGTTTTGTATTTTTTGATGGTGATGTAAGTAATGAAATGTACAACAATTGTTTTAGAATGTAGTTAAGGTTTTTCTGAGACTCAGATGCTTTAACTAACTAGTCAAGACTATACATTATCTTACAAGACTTTCGAACAAGGTACGAATCAGACTTGAGTTTGACCAAGTTATTTCACATCCTTGTGTGTGCGATTGAGTTCGTTTATGTGGTATTCGTAAGGATACCACCAGTGCCAAGTAGGCTGTCCACCAAACCTGTACTGAGGATCACCTAATTAGCTCCACTAACTCCTTTGTTGTATTTAGTAGGATTAATCTATGACGCAATCTAGGATACCATAAGCTAGCTCATCCACATGCAAACATTGATCTGTACATATGCCCAACAGCTAATGCGACAGATATATCATCATGCGGGAGGTTTGCCACCAGTGACCAACAGGCTATCCACCAAACCGGGACTGAGGATCACCTCATGACCTTTCGAATGCTGAGAATTCTAGGGATTCAATAGTTACTCCCTCTCTTTTAATGGGATATTTGCTCAGTAGTGATGATAATCACTATTTATTTTGTTTGAGCTTGGGATTTTGAGCAGTGATTAGAATCGCTATTTCTTGTGCTTTTTGATTTGTGCACTTTTGATATTCATGTTTGGAGTTGGAATTCTTTGTAGTGGTAAAAACCACTATTTATTTTGGGGAATTGAAGGAAGTTTTCTTGTCCTTTTGCCAATTCTCAGCATTCTTGGGGTCATTTGCATAGGGGGATGAGCGAGATAACATTTTCACTGTATGGTATCCTGGACCACTTTGTAGGTTTCGTCTTTCGTTCACACAACTTGGGAATTTTTATGTGTTTTAAGCTTGTGTTGGGATGCTATGTAACAAGGCGTGATCCAAGTAAAACTCTACCTTGTAAAAATTGGTCTGACTTTGTACAACATTTGACTAGAAATCTAAAGATAGCTGAATGACGAAAACCCTAAAGACATTAGAAGACAACTGACTATGATATGGCAAAAATGTGAATGGCGTTATTCTTGATGGATCATTTACAAAATGGACTGAATGTGGAAAATGATGGAATTGCCGAGTAATTACAGTCTATGGTGCGTTTGACATGTATGACCAGCAAATATGCAATGTATGTATGCGATGCCTAATGCAACTTTTTTTTTTTTTGTGTTTTGATTTTTAAGATTATGCATGAAAGTGAGATGCAATTTTTTTTGTTATTTTTGATTATCTATTGTTTTTGAATATTCGTTATGGATGGTTTAACCCGAATGGGTGTGGACCAAGTGATTCTTACGGATCCTTGGAGGTTTTGACCAAAGGGATTATAGATACCTTTGGGGCATTTTGGGTGACCAAGCGATGGCGAGAATCCTTGGAGCTTTTGGTTTGACCAAAGGGATTATAGATACCTTTGGGGTTTTTGGTTGACCAAGCGATTGTGGGAACCCTTGGAGCTTTTGGTTTGACCAAAGGGATTATAGATACCTTTGGGGTTTTGGTGTGGGAATTGGGGTTTTGGTTTGACCAAAGGGATTATGGATACCTTTGGGTTTTTTTTTTGGGGTTTTGGTTGACCAAGCGATTGTGGGAACCCTTGGAGCTTTTGGTTTGACCAAAGGGATTATAGATACCTTTGGGGTGTTTTGGGTGACCAAGCGGTTGTGAGAACCCTTGGGGCTTTTGGTTTGACCAAAGGGATTATGGATACCTTTGGGGCATTTGTAGTTGAACCTTAGCTTTTAGTGATTTGTTTTGGAACCTTGGAGCTTTTGGTTTGACCAAAGGGATTATAGGATACCTTTGGGGTATTTTGGTTGACCAAGCGATTGTGGGAACCCTTGGAGCTTTTGGTTTGACCAAAGGGATTATGGATACCTTTGGGGCATTTTGGGTGACCAAGCGATGGCGAGAACCCTTGGGGCTTTTGGTTTGACCAAAGGGATTATAGATACCTTTGGGGCGTTTTGGTTGACCAAGCGATTGTGGGAACCCTTGGAGCTTTTGGTTTGACCAAAGGGATTATGGATACCTTTGGGGCATTTTGGGTTGACCAAGCAGTGGCGAGAACCCTTGGAGCTTTTGGTTTGACCAAAGGGATTATGAATACCTTTGGGGATTTTAGTTTGACCCAAGATGGAGAACCCTTGGAGCTTTTGGTTTGACCAAAGGGATTATAGATACCTTTGGGGATTTTGGGTGACCAAGCGATTGGAGAACCCTTGGAGCTTTTGGTTTGACCAAAGGGATTATAGATACCTTTGGTTTTTTAAATTATGGATACCTTTGGGGCGTTTTGGGTTGACCAAGCGGTTGTGAGAACCCTTGGGGCTTTTGGTTTGACCAAAGGGATTATAGATACCTTTGGGGCGTTTTAGGTTGACCAAGCGATTGGGAGAACCCTTGGAGCTTTTGGTTTGACCAAAGGGATTATAGGATACCTTTGGGGCTTTTGGGTTGACCAGCGATTGTGGGAACCCTTGGAGCTTTTGGTTTGACCAAAGGGATTATAGATACCTTTGGGGCATTTTAGGTTGACCAAGCGATTGTGGGAACCCTTGGAGCTTTTGGTTTGACCAAAGGGATTATAGGATACCTTTGGGGCATTTTTGACAGGACCTTGGTTTCAGGTATATCCTTGGAACTTTTGGTTTGACCAAAGGGATTATGGATACCTTTGGGGCATTTTGGTGTGACCAAGCGGTGGGAGAACCCTTGGGGCTTTTGGAGTGGGCCATGGCTCTCTAAATGTTGAATGGCCTCAAATGACTGATGTTCAAGGGTTCTAGTTCCTTGATTCCTTCAAGAGAGGTGAGCGGTATGTTCCAAGTCCTATTTTACTATCGATTACATAAGGACCTAACCAATTTGCCATGAACTTGTCCCTTAAATGGGGCGGCAAGTTAGAATTTTGTTGGTTCTCTTTTAAGACCAGGTCACCGACCTGAAAGTCCCTCGGGTGAACTTTCATGTTGTATGCTTTCTTAAGTCGCTCTTGATAGATACGTAAATGCTCGAGAGCATTGACGCGTCGTTCATCGAGTAACGTAAGCTGGTCTAACCGGGCCTACCATGCAGTGTCATCATCGATGAACTCTTGCATTGATATGCGTAGGGAGGGTATTTCCAACTCGAGAGGCATGACTGCCTCGGAGCCATACACTAGCAAAAATGGAGTTGCCCCAGTGGGCGTCCGAATGCTAGTGCGATAAGCCCATAGGGCAAGTGGTATTTGGATGTGCCAATCCTTATGACTATCTGTGACCGTATTTTTAAGGATGGCAACTAGCATTTTGTTTGACGCCTCTGCTTGCCCATTTGCCTACGGATAATAAGGTGTCAAAAAATTGTGCTAAATTTTGTACTTTGTTGTCAAAGCATGCACATATTTGTTCTTAAATGACGTCCCATTATCCGAGATGATCTTGGATGGAATACCAAAATGACATATGATGTTATGTAAAATGAACTCCGCAATGCGGGGCCCAGTCGTAGAGGTAAGCGAAATTGCTTCCACCCACTTAGTGAAGTACTCTGTGGCCGTTATGATAAACGTGTGATGACCTGATGATGTAGGGGAGATCTTTTCGATGAGATCTAAGCCCCACTGCAAAAATGGCCAAGCCGATTGGATCGGCTGCAAGGCCTGAGAAGGTACGTGTGTCAAGTTAGCATGGTGTTGACACTTCACGCACTTTCACACATATGCGCAACAATCTCGCTCTAAAGATGGCCAATAATAGCCCATGCAAAGAATGCGCTTTGTGATGGCCATACCGTTGAAGTGGCCACCGCATGTACCATCGTGCACTTGGGTGATCGCCCAAGTGGACTCTTGCTGGTCCAAGCAATGGAGGAGGATTCCTTCGTAGCTTCGACGGTATAAAATGTCTCCTAGCAAGACATGTTTTGCCACTTTCTATTTGAATGATCTTTTTGCGACGTGCGACAATCCAAGTGGGAGGCTACCTAACTTGAGATAGTCTCTTATGGGTGTGTACCAATCCTACTGATCAGAAACCTCGATGGTATGAATGGTCGATCCCTCTTGAAGTTCATCCCTAGCAAAAGTTGAGCGGGAAAGAACTTGTAAAAATAGCGTTGTGTTGCTATTAAGAGGGGTTGGAGAGAACAAAGACCCCTAGTTGGCATGATTCAGACTATCATGGATTCGAGAGAACCTATCTTGAGATGGTTCAATCTGGATCAGGTGGATTCCTGGCGTTATGTCAGAGCTTGCACGCTCCATCGTGGATTGCGATAACGTTTTGACTTGAATGGTTGTCATCTCACCAGAAATGTCTTGCGGGATTAGTGACCCCAAGGAGGCCATAGTGTCCACAAAATGATTCGATGATCGAGGGAGTGCCTCGATGTCGTACCATTCAAGATTTGCCAAGAATTTATCCACAAGGGCTTTGTAGGCCTGCAGAACTGGGCATTTGCATTGGAATACCCCTTTCACTTGGTTGACAATTAACAGTGAATCACCAAAGATATTCAAGCATTTGATGTTCATGGTGATGGTTGTTTGAAGACCTATGAGCAAGGCTTCGTATTCAGCATTGTTATTGGTGCATGGGAAATCAAGTTTAAATGATAAAGGCATTGGAGCCCCTTGCGGTGTGAAAAACATGATTCCCGTGCCACCCCCTTGCTCACATTTAGAACCATCAAAAAATAAGGTTATGTCGGCCTGTGACTCAGGCTCATCAGAATCTGGCGATTCTGAGACATGGAAGACCCCATCATCGGGCAGCTCTATGGTCAGAGGTTGATCATCTTCGAGAGGAGCCTCTACTAGTTGATCGATGATGACTTGACCTTTGATGGACTTTTGTCCAATGAATTCGATGTCAAACTCCGTCAACAACATGATCCATTTTGCCGTGCGACTACTGTGATAAGTATGACTCATCATGTACCGCAATGGATTCTCCTTAGACACAACATACGTCGTATTGCTCAGCATGTAATGGCATAGCTTTTTGGTGGCAAATACCACCGCCAAGCATAGCTTCTCAACGTATGCATAGTTAAGTTCATAACTGACCAGGGTGCGGCTAAGATAATAATTAGCCTGTTCTTTATGTAATTCATTTTTATGGGCTAGCATGGCACCCAGTGCCACCTCGGTAGCTGAGATGTATAAATAGAATGACACTCCTGGTCTAGGTGGTGCCAATACGGCGATGAAGCCAAGTATTGTTTGATGTCATCGAAGGCTGATTGGCACTCGTCATCCCAATGAAATGCTACCCCCTTGTGTAATAATTTATTCATGGGTCGGACACTTGTCAGATAATTGTGCTATGAAGCGCTTGATCGACGTGACCTTACCCTACAAGCTTCTGAGCTACCTAATGGTGGTTGGGGGAAGCATTTCAAGGATTGCCTTGACTTTATTTGGATCTACCTCGATGCCTCATTTTGAGACTATGAAACCCAAGAGTTTTCTAGATGTGATGCCAAATACGCACTTCTTGGGGTTTAGCCTAACCTTGTGTTCGATGAGGCGATCAAGGATCTTGCGTAAGTCATCGAGATGATTTTGGCGCAAAAGAGATTTGGCCAACAAATCATCCATATAATCTTCCAAAGTTTTATGCATGTGATCATGGAAGATGTATGTCATAGCGCGTTGGTAGGTGGCGCCAGCATTTTTAAGGCCAAAGGGCATGACCTTATAACAAAATGTCCCCCAAGGCATCGTGAACGCCATTTTTAGTTGATCATCGAGATTGATACGAATCTGGTTGTATCCCGAGAAACCATCCATGAGGGAAAGCATTTCGTGGCCTGTTGTAGCATCTACCAATGCATCGATGCTAGGCAAGGGGAAATCATCCTTGGGACTCGCTTTGTTTAAATCTCAAAAATCGATGCATATGCGAATCCTCCCGTCAGGATTTTTGATGGGTACCATGTTGGACAACCATGGTGGGTAATCTATGCAGATGACAAACTATGCATCCAACAACTTTTGTAGCTCGTCTTTGACCATTAAGGCCACTGTTGGGTGCATCTTACGTAGCTTTTGCTTGACTGGCTTGACTGTCGGATCAAGTGTTAGATTATGCGTGACTAGCTATGGGTCTAGCCCCGACATGTCTTTGTAGGACCATGCAAAAACCTCCTTCTTCTCTTTGAGAAGGGCAATGTAATCGGCTTGCTCTTCGGGGGATAAACTTACCCCCAGCTTGATGATTTGTGGATTCATTGGATCAGAACCGATGTCTACGTCAATCATCTCTTCGACTGACATGTGGGATCCGTCCTCCAACTGGTGTGGAGTTGGGATCAGGTGGATATCATTTGCTGAATTTAGATCTGCGTTGGGAATGTCGGGTTCCTCTTCAACATGGAAGATATCCTGAGTCTATCCTGGGGTGAAATGAAACATCTCACCGCAAGGCCAGTACTCTGATGGGGATGGTGGTGAGTCAACGCGATCCCAGTCTATGGCATCTAGGTCTAGATACAATGGTCATGTTGGATCGGTTGGATTGTGGATGGGGGTGGTTAAATCAATGGAGATCATGTTGATGGAATGAATTTGGTCTCCATTGCCGCGTGGGTGTTGATTCAGACATCCTTGGTGATCCTTGTACCCTGGATCTGGCTCTATGGGTACTGGCACAAAAGGATCGGCCCTATGTGCGGATAGAAGGATAGGGTCTGCCCTTGGCACTGATGGCCCTATAGGGTCTCTAGGTGGGAGGTGCTCCCTGTATGCCCGAAGTGGTGGATGAAGCACTTGGTTTAACTATACTTGGTTTAAATGCCACCTATGCCTTGGTCCCATATTTAGATGTTCAAACATATCATCGATGTCTATGGGGTATTCCTGTTGCCTCATATGGTTGAGATATGCCATCTCAGTCTCATCCTCATAGTCGCTATCGGAGATCCATAGGCCTTCATTGGCTCCAACAACTATGTGCCCCTCTGGTTGGTATAGCCTCCCACTAGGCGTTTCTTGATCACTATCCTCACTCTCTATGAAAACTAGAAATCTGGCATGCAGGTAGTCGATGTTGAAGAAGATATTTGGATCTTCTTCCTCTGGTGGATCACTTGGCCTTATGGCCGGCATGGGAGGCTCGTTTTGTTCGAGCAAGTTGATTTGGTCCCTTATGGGTTGTTTCGCTCTCTATGGGAGGGTTGGATTCTCTGGAGGTAGCAATTGCCCGATCAGAACATTAAAGGGGAACATTGCCACGAAGTTCTCCTGATAGTCGTCAATGGGTGTCACCTACGAGTGATTGCTATCGGACTCAAAAGGGTCCCAAGGTGCTACCTCATAATCCGACTCATCTTCAGAAGACCCCCCTTGATCTTGTTCATATCCCTCTTGGAGGTTACTTCTTGAACTTTCCCCTTCCTCGATCAAAGGGGAGGGGTTGTTGAGGTCAACAAGGTTTGTTGTTAACAATGGGAGATAATCCCCCAATGTGTATGTTGTGTTGGGATTGGCATATGGATCTTGTGCCAACCCATCCCTGTTGCCTAGACCTAGGCCTTGCATGGTTTCTACCAAGATGTCGAGGGGCAAAGGGTGGTTGAACCCTACTCCTGATTTATCATATTACATCTGGTATCTCGGTTGACAAAGAATGCGCATTCCTTGTTCATATCTGCCCAATCCATATCCATGCCAATTACATTGGTCTAGGTATTTCAAGGTGAATTTCAGGTTGGACAGATAGTCAACATTCTCAACAAATGGCTCTTCATCCTCTTCCTCTTGTAGGTAGGGTTCAATGCCGTTCTCGAGGCCCCCATATACAAAATTGGTCTGATTTTGTGGGTAGCCTAAAGGGACGATAGTGTCGATGGGGAGGCGAGGTCTCCCCATGTATTATGATGAGTGTCGTTGAGTCTCATCATTTAATCTCAATGATTTATCAATCCGGGGTGGTGTCCAAGGCTGTCTACGATAGAAGGCTAGGGCAGAGTACAATTCAGGCATTCAGATTTCAAGCATTTATTGGGTGAAGCAGATTTTGGTTTAGCCTTTTGGTGTCACACTAAACCTAGTCTATAGAATGGAAACTTGCAAGAAATAAAAACTAATTCTAAGTTCAAAAATTAACAATTAACTACAATTGCATGAATTGAAATTGCTAAATTGAAATCTAATCTACTTTTGTAGAATTGAAATAACAGAATTGAAATTGCTAAATTGAAATCCTAAGTTACATTTGCTGAATTGAAACCTATTTACTCTTGCATAATTGAAATGATGCTTGTAAATGAAACTTATTCTAAAAACACCTGTCAATGCCCTGCCACAAAAGGTCGTCAAGCTTCTACTACAGGAATTGACAACAAAATGAAATATGCTGAAAATGGAAAGTTGCTAAAATAGAAAGCAAGGAAAACATGGAAAGCAAAGGAAAAATGCTTAATATAATTTGTCAGCTGACATACACACAAATGTTGTACACAAACATAATAGAAAACATAAATCACATAATACAAAATAAAAACAAGAAAATGAAATCGGCAAGCAATCTATTAATTCTATCTGCAGCAAAATTACAGATTAAAACCTGCCATAAAATCCCTCCTTCTAGATCTGAAAGTGGGCCCATACTTCCTGATCTAGAAGGAGGTGAAAAGCACTCCTTAACTAATTAACACTCAGAACAAAAAATGATAAAATAGCTGCACTTTTATTGATGACAGAACATGCTGAAAACTATTACAGAAAATTGTTGTACAGTCCTAATTGCTGCTATTGAAAACTCTCCTCTATTCTAATTCCTAACTGGCTCAACCAAGGAGGGAGCTATGTTATTTATATAAATATTTACAACATATCCCATGCTCAAATCAGCCTATGTGCTACTTTACAGTGATTTGCCAATAATTTTGGATCTGAAATAAATGCAAATCTGGACAGTTTGTGTTGCAGTAGTAGTCATTGGCCCTTAGAAAGCATCTTCAGTGGTGGGAGTACATGGGAGGAGTCTAGAAATATCTCACACATCTTTCTCCACTTCAGAATATGCCATTTCTATCTTGCAAACAACTTTCTATTATGCTACAGTTTTTTAGGTTTATCCTAGAAGAGGATCAAAATTGATCTTTTCCATGAATGGTGGCTTTGGATGGCAAGGACGACAAAGTCAGATGGGAGATATTTTCCTTTAACCTTTTCAACCTTCTTTCCATTTTTCCATCGTCAAAAATCAGTCAACAAGTCAAAAAGCACTTTTTGTTCTCATTTCGAAGATAAGTGGCTCATTTCGAAGAGACTGCATTTCTCATTTCGAAGATGTCTGTTCATTCCGAAGATCTTCGGAATGAACAACTGTGTGCTCTTCAAGTGATTTTAGCTACATTTCTCAGGTGGATTAGCCCTCAGGATCAGATTGCAATAGCCTTCATTCCTCTCCATGTGTGAATTCCATGCCTTGCCATTCATTTGTAGCTTGTTGGAATTTACATGGTAAATTACTGCATTTTCCAGTTCTGCTGCACAGTTGTAAAATATTGGCATTTCTTGCAAATTCAAACAAATTAGAACATGGAAAAATTATTCAAATATCAACATGAAGGAGTACATCAAGTTGCTACTGAATTTATACACTTCATTCACCAAGTAACCATGTTGAAATAGTGCAACAGTGCTGCACAATTGTCCCTCCTCTGTTATACCCTATTGCTGCCTATTTAGACCATGTGGGAATGCTTCTAAATAGGTCAGATGTCTTCTGTAGTCCTTCTGAACTCATTCCATCCATATCCTCATGCTTTTCTTGACAACTTCAAGGTGTTCCTATAAAGTGACAGCTTGCTGATTTTTATATGGCTATTTTTTCAGATTTTCAGATTTATGACAGTCCTAAACTTTTGGCTTCAATGTGGATTTGAAACAAGTTGAAGGGCAGGAAAACATTCAAAAACCATTGAGAAGTTAATGGATATCAGCATACCACATTTGGTTAATTGAAATGCATGTTCTTACTTGCTACTTAATCAAGCAAAATCAGTCACAAAATGCTGAAAATAGTCAAAAACAGAGATATAGTATTCCTAACATAAAATCATGCAAACACTTAACAAATAGTATATTTTAGTCAACTATTTGGCAATTAACTTATCATATGGTAGTCAAACATTATGCAATAATGAGGCATTTTTGGGCCTCATCATCCCCCCAACTTGAACTGATGCATGCCCTCATGCATCTTAGTAGGCCATAGTAATATGCAGGTTTTATTCTTGTGAACAACATCCTTTGCTACCTGCTAACTGAGAAATTCCTCCTTGTTGCACTATATCAAGTATTTTGCAATTAAGCACATGTATGACTCTTTTTCTATCTTTCTACAAGTTTTAGTGTTGCAAGGTACCTCTTAAAGGCTTGATATCATGTGATTCATCTTGCAATAGTCTTATTGTGGAACCATATTTGGCAGATGCACTACTACTGATGGAATTTTCTGTTCTTAACAACATTTCAGCTTGAATGCTTATTTTTGTTGTTTGCACCTTTTGAACAAAATTGATAAAATTTTTGGATTTGAAATGCTTGAGGGATGTACTTACTTGTGGTAGAGCCTTATAAACCTCAATATTTGATGTACCCTACTCTTTTTGCTATTCTGTAGCATTTTCAACAATTCTGGTACAGTTTCTGCTCATTTCGAAGATATCCTGCTCATTCCGAAGAGACTGTATTTCTCATTCTGAAGATGTCTGCTCATTTTGAAGAGACTGTATTTCTCATTTGAAGATGTCTGCTCATTTGAAGAGACTGTATTTCTCATTTCGAAGATGTCTCTCATTTCGAAGAGATTGTATTTCTCATTCTGAAGATGTCTGTTCATTCCGAAGATCTTCAAAAAAAATGCAGAAATGACCTCCTATGCAAAATTTAGCTACAGATTCTATTGTGGGCCCATCTCTAGAGTGTATAAGCCTTCCATAACATCAAAAATCCCTTCTTCATCCTTTTGTTTAGATGTTATTCTTTGTTTTGTATGTTGCTATTTTATTCTAGTAGTACTAAAATAGAACCTTCAGGTGCATTTTGTTGATTATCCTCCTTCAATTTATCGAGACAATTGTGAGATATAAACTTGCAGTTCTCCTTCTAAAATTTGCCCTACAAATTGAAATAGAATTGCTGCCATGTCTGTCCCAAAATCAGGTTTTTGCATAGTTTTGGAATTTCCATGCAATTAAGGGCATAAGGGGGTGTTTCTTGACATCTTGAACATGTTCCTTTTTCAACTTGTCAATATTGTATGAATAGTTTATGCCAAATACCGACTATCATACACTAAATGCTAAATGTTTACTATGAATTAAATGCAAGAAACACATACCTTACTGTCCTGAAAATTGGTCATGCACCTTACAAGTTGCTTTTGATGATTGTTAGCAGGCTATCTGAAAACATAAACAAACATAACACATGTGCAGTGTGAGATTTGTACAATGGTGGAACAATGATGGGTAGATCAACAAGGCAATGCATGCCGAAAAATCGGTTTTCATGCAAGCCAACTCAGTAGCGCCTCCAAGAAGGTTTTCACTATTGAATTATTCATTTTTTTATTTTTTTTCATTTTTCATCTTTTTTTCATTTTTTTCATCGAAGAGGCTGCCATTTCTGGTTTTCAACCAACTTCTGTCCTCTTTTTTTTTCAAGTGCTTCAATGAGAGAGAACATCTCTCACTCTTATTTGGATAAGACCAATCCTTATTCTGCAAAAACATGTCAATTGTTGTATGAAAACACCATCTCTTTCTGTTGAAACCTGCAACATTGATGCAACCTTCCTTTCTAGATGAGCAGTAAGAATCTTCTTACATCATAATTGCCTCCTTATTGTTGGAAATGAAGTATTGGCTCCATTGTTCCTCTTCCTTGCTGAAATTGATGCTTGTCCTCATGTATCCCCATTTTGTGGGACATGCCTCTGCTGCAATTTTTTTTCTCTTTTTTTTTCAATTTTTCTTGTCTTGCTTGTACCCAAGAAGGAAGTTCACAAACAAGACTATTCTTCTTTTTGCTTTTCTTGTATTTTTTTTTTTTTGTCAAACTTTTTATCATCACTCTGAATCTGATATTGAAGAGAAATTCTCTTCCATTATGTGTACATCCAATGGAATCTCCTTCAAGAACTCCTCCTTAGTTAATGGTGCATGGTATACCCGAAGGCAATGTCCATTCACCACTAACATCCTCCATGAATTACCAATGGGAGAAAGAAGCACTGCTCCATATCTGAAAACTTCTTCAATCAAGTGTTGTCCATGCCTCCTAGTCTGCAAAATCTTGTCAATCTATTCTTGAAATAATTAAATACCAATTCCCAAAAGATGTTAAGTGCTTACATCAAGATAAAATCTTGATATACCCTTGTAATTCCATGTAAAGGGATTGAAATATTGTTTCAAAATAACAACAATTTTGCTTTTTGTTTATAAGTCAACCAACTAATAATGTTCAAGAATTTTCTTGGCTGCACTTCAATTTGTTTCATTCCTAGGAGGACATAATTTACCCCTTTGTAATTTCTACTAAGGATAATGGAAGTAAATTTTCTATGTGCAGTTTTTCTAGTTTTTCTCCTTTATCCAAGGCTAATTTCTGTGTGTTTGGACTAAAGGTTTTATGTGTATCTCCATTGATTTTTGTCTCTTCAAGCTCAGGTAAGTTCTTGTTTGAGCACAGTTGGATGTTGCTATAGTCAATAACATTTCCTGTAGTTTTTTTTTATACCAGATTCAGCTACATAGACAGGGGATGCCTATCCTGTATTATTCAGACTGATCACAGGTTGGGCTAAAAAAGAAATATTTTTGGTTTGCACAATAAGACAAGAAGTGTACAACTTTAGCAGATCAACTACTTGTCGGTAGGATCACCTCTAATGAGATCAACTATTGTCTATGTAGGCTAAGAATTGCTAGGTTGCGGTTTAGCATGGTAAAATCCTAACAATATTTAAGTAATAATGGAAAACTCTAGGATCATCATTAAGTTGTAAACTCCTATTTTGATTGTGCAAAATTTTTTGTGATTTTTTTTTAGCTTACATAGACAGGGGTTGCTGTCCTGTATTATTCATATTGGCCACAGGTTGGGCTGAAGGTGGTGGTTGATTTACTTGCCCTATTTGTTGTTGTTGGGATCTCTCTTTGAGAAGAATTCAGACTAGGCAACAAATTTTGCATCTCTGAGTTATGGAAGTAAATGGCATTCATCAATGATATGTCCTTGTGAACAAATGCTATAGGTAGCTGATATGGCTATTTTGTTCAAGGGATAGTCTTGTATATCTACCATGATATCTTTCCAACACCTAGTACAAATTTGTTTATACTACCCTGATGATATGGATATAAAAAGGTAGTACTAGCAGATGGCTCTTCTAATTTAAGAGATCTTATGTTTCTTGATAATGAGGATGATGAATTCTTTCTATTTTTATCAAGAATTTCAAACATAAGCAATTTAACCCCCAAGTGTGAAGATCACCTCCCTGTGGTTGCTTGTTTTCTAAATGGACTGAAATGCAACTATCAATAATTATTATTTATACCAGTTATTTCATTCAGATTTTACTCTAAACTTCATAACTTAGCACAATAATAATTATTTGACTACTTTTACCCTCTAACAACACCATGATCCCCGAAACGATGCCAAAATGATGAGTGTCATTGAGTCTCATCATTTAATCTCAATGATTTATCAATCCAGGGTGGTGTCCAAGGCTATCTACGATAGAAGGCTAGGGTAGAGTACAATTCAGGCATTCAGATTTCAAGCATTTATTGGGTGAAGCAGATTTTGGTTTAGCCTTTTGGTGTCACACTAAACCTAGTCTATAGAATGGAAACTAAAATTACAAGAATTGAAAACTAATTCTAAATTGCAAGAATTAACAATTAACTACAATTGCATGAATTGAAATTGCTAAATTGAAATCTAATCTACTTTTGAAATTAAATAAATTAGTTATGAATTGAAACCTAGTTACTCTTGCATAATTGAAATGATGCTTGTAAATGAAACTTATGCTAAAAACACCTGTCAATGCCCTGCCACAAAAGGTCGTCAAGCTTCTACTACAGGAATTGACAACAAAATGAAATATGCTAAAAATGGAAAGTTGCTAAAATAGAAAAGCAAGGAAAACATGGAAAGCAAAGGAAAAATGCTTAATATAATTTGTCAGCTGACATACACACAAATGTTGTACACAAACATAATAGAAAACATAAATCACATAATACAAAATAAAAACAAGAAAATGAAATCTAGCAAGCAATCTATTAATTCTACTATAGCAAAATTATAGATTAAAACCTGCCATAAAATCCCTCCTTCTAGATCTGAAAGTGGGCCCATACTTCCTGATCTAGAAGGAGGTGAAAAGCACTCCTTAACTAATTAACACTCAGAACAGAAAATGATAAAATAGCTGCACTTTTATTGATGACAAAACATGCTGAAAACTGTTACAGAAAATTATTGTACAGTCCTAATTGCTGCTATTGAAAACTCTCCTCTATTCTAATTCCTAACTGGCTCAACCAAGGAGGGAGCTATGTTATTTATATAAATATTTACAACATATCCCATGCTCAAATCAGCCTATGTGCTGCTTTACGAGTGATTTGCCAATAATTTTGGATCTGAAATAAATGCAAATCTGGACAGTTTGTGTTGCAGTAGTAGTCATTGGCCCTTAGAAAGCATCTTCAGTGGTGGGAGTACGTGGGAGGAGTCTAGAAATATCTCACACATCTTTCTCCACTTCAGAATATGCCATTTCTATCTTGCAAACAACTTTCTATTATGTTGCAGTTTTTCTGGGTTTATCCTAGAAGAGGATCAAAATTGATCTTTTCCATGAATGGTGGCTTTGGATGGCAAGGACGACAAAGTCAGATGGGAGATATTTTCCTTTAACCTTTTCAACCTTCTTTCCCTTTTTCCATCGTCAAAAATCAGTCAACAAGTCAAAAAGCACTTTTATGTTCTCATTCCGAAGATAAGTGGCTCATTCCAAAGAGACTGTATTTCTCATTCCGAAGATGTCTTGTTCATTTCGAAGATCTTCAGAATGAACAACTATGTGCTCTTCAAGTGATTTTAGCTACATTTCTCAGGTGGATTAGCCCTCAGGATCAGATTGCAATAGCCTTCATTCCTCTCCATGTGTGAATTCCATGCCTTGCCATTCATTTGTAGCTTGCTAGAATTTACATGGTAAATTACTGCATTTTCCAATTCTGTTGCACAGTTGTAAAATATTGGCATTTCTTGCAAATTCAAACAAATTAGAACATGGAAAAATTATTCAAATATCAACATGAAGGAGTACATCAAGTTGCTACTGAATTTATACACTTCATTCACCAAGTAACAATGCTGAAATAGTGCAACAGTGCTGCACAATTGTCCCTGCTCTGTTATACCCTATTGCTGCCTATTTAGACCATGTGGGAATGCTTCTAAATAGGTCAGATGTCTTCTGTAGTCCTTCTGAACTCATTCCATCCATATCCTCATGCTTTGCTTGACAACTTCAAGGTGTTCCTATAAAGTGACAGCTTGCTGATTTTTATATGGCTATTTTTTCAGATTTTCAGATTTATGACAGTCCTAAACTTTTGGCTTCAATGTGGATTTGAAACAAGTTGAAGGGCAGGAAAACATTCAAAAACCATTGAGAAGTTAATGGATATCAGCATACCACATTTGGTTAATTGAAATGCATGTTCTTACTTGCTACTTAATCAAGCAAAATCAGTCACAAAATGCTGAAAATAGTCAAAAACAGAGATATAGTATTCCTAACATAAAATCATGCAAACACTTAACAAATAGTATATTTTAGTCAACTATTTGGCAATTAACTTATCATATGGTAGTCAAACATTGTGCAATAATGAGGCATTTTTGGGCCTCATCATATTGCATGGATGGGGGGCACCGTACTCCCCTAGGCCCGTATTGGCCATCTCAACGATACTTAGTGGTAGGGGAGGGAAGGGAGTTCTCCAGTCCCCCATTTGGGTGAACTAGGTGTCTCGACTTCCATTCTCACCTCTTCGGGTGGTTGAGACTAATGGTGGTACCTCCTCTGGGGCTTCTCCCATTGTCCTTCGAGTGGCTCATAGGTGGCGCATTGGGTGGAACAGACGATGAAGATGGGCCAGGTTGGTGAGTTGAGGGACTCAACAGTGAGGATGTAGGCAGAATCGGACCCTATGTGGATGGATTCAATTGAAAGTCCAAATGTGTCGATGGGAGGGTCGATTGTGGCATCAGCTGCACCGCATTGCAAAACTTAAAGGGCTCTAAGTCCATTGGGACTACATGTACTTGCCCTTCATATGTGTACTTGAGGCATTGATGGGCTATCGAAGGGACACACTTCATGTCCCCGATCCAAGGCTCAGCCTAGCAAGATCTTGTAGGCCATCTCACCCTCAAGGATGTGGCACAACGTAGGAATAGTCTTGTGTCCTACTTGGATGGGTAGGACAATTATGCCAACCATCGAGCATAACGCATCGTTGAATGCTCGAAGAGTGTAAGTGGATGCCACAATGTGGGATGCTAGCAACTTAAGGTGTTTTAATGCCACTGTTGTGATTATGTTGTTGGATGAGCCAGTGTCCACCAACACCCTCTTGAATGGAATCCTGTTGACCCATGCAATGACGTGCAGGGGTGGATCCACCATATCACTAGTCACCGATTTTAGTTCGTCTTCCCTAAAGGTTATGACTGGTTCTGTGCATCGTCTCACATGTCCCACGAAGTTGTTGAAAGAATTGGCTTCGTGGGGTTGTAGCTCAATGGCTTTGAGTATCTCCATCAGAGCCTCCCGATGGGGTGATGATTGTTGGATGAGCTCATAAATGGAGAGCCTAGCCGATGTGGTCCTTAAAATTTGAGTAAGTTTAGTCTAAATCATGGCCATTGGTCTAGGTGGGGGAGGTTGCGTAGGGTGTTGTGGAGGTTGTGACATTGATGGAACATCTCCTATAGCTACAGTGGGTGCAGTCGTGTTTGGGTATCTTTTGTTTTGTGTCACGATGCTTATCATCCCTACGTATCCTTGCATGGGGTAGTTTTGTGTTACCTCGTTCACTTGTAAAGTCTTTGCCTATGCATCATGGGTAGGCAAGGGGTCTTTGAAGACCTCCATCTGTTGGTTGTTCAATGCTATGAGATTATCCACCACGAGCGTTTTGTTGTCTATCAAGTCCTGCACTAAGTGTTTGAATTTCCAACAAGTGGAGATTTCATGTCCTTTTTTTCTGGTGAGATCTACAATATAATTCTTCCCTATAGCCCTTGGGTTTTGGCGTGTTGGGGTCTATGGGTCGACTTTCCGACAAGTTTATCAGGTTTGTCATGAACAAGTGGTCAAAAAAGGAGTCTCTAGACTCTATGAATTGTGTGAATTTTCGCCTAGGGCGACGCTGCTAATTTTGCTCTTGTTTATGATTTTCCTTTTCATAGTTATCAAGAGGAACTACCTGATAATTAGCCTTTGGGGGTTGTGTCATTTGTGCAAGATTTGGTATAGTTATGGCAACCTGATTGACCACGACGGGTTTTAGTTGCGTGGGCCCAATTTTAGCATTTTTAGGCCACTCTTTCTTGCATGGCTTGGCAATCTCGCCGTCTTGTATTTTGATCTCCTCAATTATCTTGGCTTGTGCCAAGGCTTCTTCGAGGGTGGCATATTGTTGTAGCTGCAATAGCACGGAGATCGACCTTAAGCAACTCTTTGAAAACATTTGAGTCATGTCGGCCATGGGAGGGAGGTAAGGTAGCTTTGAAAGCAATGTCCTCCATCGATTCCCATAAGCAACCATGGTCTCATCATCATACTGCTTAAGGCCAGCTAGGTCGCTTAAGGATGCCTTCTTCTTGGTGTTGAAGGCAAAACGTTCAAGGAACATGTCCACTAGCTGGTCTAGATTATTGATGCTATGCTTCGGCAACTGGGTAAACCAATCCGAGGTAGGGCCTATGAACATGGTTATAAATATTCTTAGAAGCAATGCATCATTGTCCTGAATTCCAAAGCATTGACTCAGGAACCTTGTTACATGCTCTTGGGCATCCTCATCCCCTCTAAAAATTTCCAATTGAGGCACTTTGAAGTGGTTGGGGTATGGGGGTGCCGGAACTGAAGGATGCATAGGGTGACTGTGGAGTTGGCATAAGGTGGGCTTTTGGGGACCTAAAGTCTTAGTCTCCATAGAATCTAAGCGCTCTAGCAGTGCTTTGTATGCATCAAAGGATTTGATTTCCTCTTCTTTGGTTTGTTCCCATTGTGAATTGCGAGGAACTTGAGGCCTATGGAGGGGTAGCCGGATAGCGCCCCCTCTACCTTGGTAGGGCATTTTAGCCCGCTCTTCTTCTCGCTCAAATTCCTCATAGGCCTCTTGAGGAGTTTCTGGGTGTGACCTATAAACATGGATGGGTGCCGTCCATCATTGGTTCTAGGAGTGGCCTCCCGCTCAGGTCTAGGAGGTCTTGGAGGCAACACTTGATAAGGTCGTGGAGACCTGTCTCATACTAAGGGGTTGTGCCTCTCATAAATTTATGTCTTATGCGTGTGAAGGGGTTGGAATCCTCTCATGCATAGTGTTCTGGAGCAACTCATCTATCTGGTGCTGAATGCACTCTTTGTTAAGATGATACAGTTGTTCTAACTACTGCTGATCTTGCCTAAGCTACATGATTTGCGCTTGGTGGGCGGCATGTTTGGAAAATGCCAAGTTGATTTGTTCCATCGTCCTAAGTCTAGGAGGCCTAGATGCCTCCCCTACATATCTATCTTGGTCGTGGTGATCCGATATCTCTATGGGTCACTTTCCTCTATCGAGGTTAGCAACATTCACCCGAGGCTCTGGCCTCAATAGGTGATCTTGATAATCAGCAGGTGTGGAGGCGCATTGCTCCCATGCGATGTATTGCTCTTGAGGAATATACTGGTTTTCCTCGTGCTCCCTTTCGTACATGTGAAAGGGATGGGCAGAGTTGGCTCACCCTATCTGAAGAGCCTTGCACTCTAGATTTGGCCTATTAGTTCTAATAGTAATGAGGGGTGGAGGGGGAATGATATAATCATGTGGCCCCTCCTTATGGACCCTATGTTGCTCTAGTGCTTCATCGCATAGTGGCCACTCATAATGAGTGTCTAAGGGGGCTTTCCTATGTGAATGCACATAACTCCTCTTGAGAGGGTCTATGTTGAATGGGAGTGCCCCTCGAAGGGGTGCCTCTATAGTCCTGTTCTGTAGTGGCATAGTGTGGACTATCTTGTGGGTCGAGCTGCCAAGGTGGTATAACCAAGTCCTTGGGGCTATAACGGAGGTGACTTGTGCCTCCTTGTATACTTTCTGTAGCTTCTACCCATGATTGGGCTTGGCTACGGGTATACACCATGGTGGTGGTTTTTCTAAAAATATATGTATATTTTTATCTCCTTTACAATTTTTATGCTATACCAAACAAAAGGGGACCACACAAACAAAGAAATGATTATCTTGTTTATAGATTAAATGTGTGTCCTAGATCTGGTTTAGTGTGTTTGATTTTTGTTATGTAAATCTTGTAAAGAAAAATTTGTTATACATGCATAATGAGGGCTCTTGTATCTCCCAAAATGGTCACCCCTTCAATATACCATTGCCAGGCCGTTATACCAAACCTCTCAATATACCCGCCCTTACGTGAGGGAAACTATTGGTACGCAAGAGCAGAACAGTAAGTGGAACATAGGCGGTACGGAAGGGGAATCACTCTATTTTTGACACCTACCATAGAAGACTTATCCTCATGCATGGGGAATCACCCCTACTACACTTGGTCAACTTTCATCAGGATTTACGTCTAGCAATAGTCACGATCAGGGTATATGTATGCAAAATCCAAGCCAAGGTGGTGATGAAATCCACTGTTGGTCTTGATCAAGTGTTGGGGTATTAAGACCAACTCCTTGATGTTAATTTTATTAGGTGGTGTGTGTGGTTCCTTTTAATTGTGTAAAGAAATAAAACATACAACAAAAGATGATTTTCACTAATGCAATGCTTTAAAGTACATTTTATCTTTCAAAGATAATTAGTAGCAAAAAGGAAATCACAAAACCTAACTAGAACTAAAACCTATAATGAGGACTTGCCATTTGTGCAAGTATCATGCAAGCAAACCAGAGAAAAATACATTCCTAATAAAGTTCCTTCCATTTAATTTACTCTATGTTTTTATTTTTATTTTCTTTATTGCAAGAAAGAAAAACAAACTACATAAAGCAAAGAAAACAGAAAATTGCATAAATAGAAAGTAGAAAAACACAGAGGATGTTTAGAAGGCCTACCTCCTCTCTGTCTAAACTAGATACCTCTGAGTTTTTGCTCAGAAAATGCACAGAGCTCTAATCATACCAGGGTGGGACGAATAGTAGGTCTACATTCATCACAGGGAGGGAATAATATGTATTCATTCTAGGGTGGCATGAGTAGTAGTCCAGTGCCCGAATGAGTAACACCTACAAAGAAAAACCACAAAATTTGGATCAAAAAATTAATCCTAACAGTAGGGGATAGGGTCCCACCATGATCACCACTAAAATCAAGCAGAAAAATGGCATACCTATATGATGCAAACAAAAATAGATATAGATGTTAAGTCCTACGAATGCGATGAGCAATGCATGAAGGAAATGATGCAGAAACGAGTTGTGAGCAAACAAAGTGGGGCCTTATTTATTGATATTGCTTTTAATATGATTACAATAGATCACCCCCTCTAGGGCTTAGAACATTTGATACAATTTTTTACATTAATGGATGCCCGAAAGAAGCCACGCTTCCAAGATTGGATGGTACGCTTCCAACATCTTCCGCGTGCCCACACTCAAAGTGGGCGGGCTAAAATTTGCCACTGATTATGTTCATATGTTTGTCATTCCTTGAATCCCCTCTAGTATTCTTTATGGCGAGATCCTATGCATAGAAAGACAACAAATCATTAATAGCATATGCGTATCTAGAAAAACATGCAATCCCCAAGGCCTCCAACGAGCGCTTGTGGGATATCAGTGATAAGATTGATAAGTAGATTACAAAATTATATGGAAATGTAAAGGACAATGTCTAGAATTGGTATCACCTAATTTTGCATCGAAGCAGCATCGGACAGCCCCATTATGCTCGTTTGCCCGTTAGGGCCTCTCCAAAGTGAGTGCTCCAATGCCCCACCTATGCTTATCCAAATCACCTAAAACTCATGATTTAGTTATTATATGTAATTATAAGACTACCCAGATGCTCATAATTTGCATATCCTTCCCATATTCTCCTATATGTGACAGGGGCACCCTACAAGCTAGTTAATACATAAAGTAATAAAACGATCATCAAATCATGTCAGAATGAGTTCAAAATTTAATAGAGGCATTACGATATCATCTAGGACATATTGCAAAAGTAATAGTAAGGAAATAATGCACATATTTCTTATATCTCTAGGGTGGGACGCTGGGGACTGTCGTAAAACTTGCAAAAAGTGACCTTGCAAATGTCCTGCCGAGAGGCCTCCAACTCCTGAAACTTGTGGTTAGATTAAAAGTAGCATTTTGAGATGACTCAGAAGGTCAGATTAAGCAGATTCTACCCAGGTTATCTTATAGTCAAAGGTGCTCCCTGTAGGTTAGTAGACGCATAAAATGATAGAAACTAGGTCAAATCATGTCAGAAAGCAATGAAATTTGGACAACAGCATAAGTACATTAGATATAAAAGAATGAAAAAATAATAGTAACAAAACCATGCATAGATTTATAATCACTTTGGGGTGGGGCGATTAGGACTGCAGTAGTTTGGGGGGAACCCAGGGGCGGGACGCCCATCGTTTAGGGCCTAGTTTTGACACCAATCTAAGTGGGATGGGTCCAAAACTTCCTAGGGGGTTGTGTCAACGAGTTTGGGGTGGGATTGTGGTGATTGCTTGGGTCTTTGGATCTAGATTGCATTCCTAGTGTTCACCCGATAACCTCTCTTCCAGAAGAGAGAGATTAGGGATGTAGGAAGCACAAAGAGGAATGGAGGTATAGTTTGGTAGCACTTCATTGCTCCAAATGCTCCAGCTCTCTTCTCTTTTAGGGTGAGGAGGCTCACCTTTTTATAGACCTAAGGGTCTCCTTTGAATGCGCATGCAAGGGCACCACTTGGCTCATTATGCATTTTTGGGGGAGAGAAGATTCCTCCCTGATTAGGGCCTCCTTGATTGAGGCCTCCATGATAAAGGTAAGCTTGATTGAAGCCTCTCTGATTTGAAACCTTCCCTCACAATCCCATGCCTTGAAGGCAGAGTTAGGTGGCAGATTTGGGCTGCCATTTGTCAAGGTTTGAATTTTTGCCAGTCAAACCTGCTAATCGTCCCACCCTAGAGCGATTGCTGCTAATCGTCTCGGGGTGGGACGAATAGGATTCTAATCATCCTTGGGTGGGACAAATAGGGAGCAAAGTGCTTAAAAGGTGCAAAACTGACCTCTGACCTTCCAAAAATGATTTGGGAGTGGTTAGGACCATTGTTTAACCTCTGGAGGCTGCCCTAGGGGGTATGTATGCCAATTCGGTCAATGCTTGTAGTCACATAATCGGATTGGTGCTGTTTTGGTGTCTACACCATGATCAAATTTTGTGAGATTTTGGTGGTCACCCAATTTCTTCTTAACTGCAAAGAGCTTATGGGGGGTAATCGTCAATGGGTTGAAGATATGGGTTTTGATCAAGGTAAATTATATATGGAGGATGAAAATATTAGAATTGAGCTACTACGTATTAATGTGGATCAAGAGGTTCAAGGGATTATGGAGAAAGGATGTTTTCTTTAGTTCTTGAGAAAATTTGATGAGTATGACCTTGAAATTTCAAGATAAAATATCCATTCCTGGATGGAAGGGTGGAAGTCTTTAGCTATGGCTTCACCATCAGTACTACCTTACTTGTAGAAGTTACGAGATTATCTATAGAGGGAGAGTGCATTAGGAGAGAAAAACACTCATTAATAAGGAAAATGAATAGATTTTATTTCAAATATGAGAACCCAAGAAGGGAAGGAAATGGGATGGCTAGGGATTTGCTTTTTCATCCCTATAGGAGCGTGTTCATGTCTATTATAAAATACATTATGGTGGATGAAAAATCCTCCAAAGCTTCCATTTAGCATTTTTTGAACTTCCTTCGTAGAGGTATAAGAATGAACATTCCTTCTTTTCTTTTTAGATATGTAAAAAAATTGATTTTAGGTGTTCAAAGGGGTAGAGCATCAAATCCTCTCCACTAGGGAATTCTGCTTATTATGCTCAAACATGTTATGGGACAAATTATATGGTATTCTAAAGAGAGAAGGAGAACCTAAAGCTTACTAGGTCAAATATTTCCACATCAAGTAAAAAGAAGATCAAAGATGATTCAAAGTATTTCCCTCCAAGAAATAGAAAAGTAACTTATATGCATTTAAAGTAGCCCCACTAGATTAGTAGGGAGGATGATAGTAGTAGGGAGAAGTATTCTAAAACTCATAGGTTTCCCGCAAGTACCCATGAAACTCGCAGGTCAATAGGGCCTATGAGTTTATCTATGTAAAAACTCATTTTGGGTTACTCGACAATTATTGGTTGAGTACTCGATGATTACTTGTTGAGACTTGTATGAATTAATGTAGGGGAGTGATAGGGGAGGCAGTGTAGAGAGAGACAGAGGACAAATGTAGGGGAGCGATAGGGGAGGCACTGTAAGGGAGTGATACAAGATAGATGCAAGGGAGTGACAGTGGAGGCAATGTAGGGGAGTGATAGGGGATAGATGTAGGGAAGAAATATGGGAGGTAGGGGAGAACGGTGGTAAAAAATAACCTTAAGGATTTTGCTTGCTTCGGTGACTTGACAACTAGTGTTTTCTTTTATTTAACATAATTTCTAAGTGCTAGAACAAAAATTAGTAGATCACCTTCGTTAACTTATCCACAAAAAAAAAAACTTACTCATTATCTAGAAGGGAAAAATATCAACTACAAACCATAATTTTCTTTCTATATAATCACGATGATGAAAGATATGTATATTCAAAATTTTTTATTGAATCTTATATAACAAATCAAAGTTTCCTATTCTTTCTCATATAATGTATCAATTTTTTTTCGTTGCAATCTTGATTTATTTTAATTTCTTCAATATTTTTCTGTTAAGTTACTACCGAGTTCTTGTCGATTTTTTGGCAATTTTTTGTCGAGTTATCGAGTACTCACCAAAATTAGGCAGCCAAGTTATTCACGAGTTGCAAGTTTAGAAACACTGGTAATTTAATCAGACAATGAAGGATTTCCATCATATTCTGAATGGTTTCAAGAGATTAAAGAAATAGCACAACCCAAGTCTGATATAGTTGAAAATATTTAAGGGTGTGTTTTTACATAGAAACCATTTAGGATATTATGCCTCAAAGAAGCCCAATTTTAATTATAGGCTTAACATTTCTCAACATTGGTGAATTTTTAACAATGACATTAGCAATCAAAAAAATGATAGAGCAAAATTTAAAGAACATCTTGTTATGGAGTATGCTCTTCACTTGCGCTTAAGGTGACTTGGTGAATCAGAAACTAGCATGTGTTTTAAAAAAAAAATACTGCTATGCCATGTTTTCTCCAAATTGCCAGCTGCAGATAGTCATTTCCTAGCCTGTGCATTTTGCCATTAAGTTGAAAAGTTTGGTTTTGAGGCCATGGGGTAAAATGCTCTTCTCATGCTATGACATATCAAACTAGTTGGTAACAAAACAAATGATTTTCAAAAGACTAGTTTAGATGTAGGCATGGGGGACCCCACCTTCATCATTACCACCAATAGCACAATGAACACTGTTTATAGTATTCATGAAAAAAGAGAGAAAAAATATATTTTGCTAAAAATACTCCAAGTTAAAGTAAAAATAAAAAAATAGAGCTTTGTTTTATGCTACTTGTTGGAAGAGAGTATCCTCTTTCCCTAGGACCAGCTTGGTCCATAAAAGAAATGAGAAATCTCCAATCGGTTGCTAAATAAAGCAGGGGAGGATATTGAAAGTAATCAAAATATGAAGAAAAAAATAGTTAGAATTTTATTTTAATGCCTTTAGTTTAGATTTTTCTTTTATGTTTTGTAGGACAACGTGAAGTGCAAAGTAGACAAATAAGGAGGTGTTTGTGAAGATTTCATGAATTGAGATTTATATGTAGAGTTCGTAATAACACTATACGAACTATCACATGTACCTTGATCATGTAGCATCCTGTCTAGCAAGTGAAAGCTAGCGGAGTTTTGCCTTGGCAACATTGGCACCTGAAGGCAGGCTAAGTAACCCTGATCAAGTGAAAGACTTCTAGACTAATGTGCTTATGGAACTTTGGTAAAGTTTTGCTGCAAGGTGTGTGACTTTTACAATCTGAGTAAATGATAAGTAGAGTCAGAGATGCTACACCAAGTGCAAAGTAGAGTTCTAACACAATATTCGGGTAATAATCGACGAGCTCCATTCACAACTACCTCACATTTGCGAAACTAGGTCAAACATCGACATATGGAGGATACACAAAAAAAAATTGGGAGGCACCTTACTCCAAAAATTTTGGGAGGCGCCTTACTCCAAAATTTTTGAAAAAACAAATGTTTAATAAGGTGCCTTACTCTAGCACCAAGCAGGTGCCTTACTCCGATGCCTTACTCAGACACCTTACTCAAGTAGGTGCAAAGTAGACACCTTACTCAAGTAGACGCCAAGAAGGCACCTTACTTTGGTGCCAAGCAGGTGCCTTACTTTGGTGCTTTTAGTGGAAACTGTGTATAAATGTAGGTTTTGCTACTAATCTAGTGTTTTCCAGTCTACATCCCACATGGACCTGGCATGCTTCTACTTTAATGAGTCTAAGGTATATTGCAAAGGTGCCTTACTCTTCAGGTAGACACCTTACTCAAGCAGGCACCTTACTCTGATCAAGTCAACATGCACCTTACTCTGGCACCTTACTCCGGTGCCTTACTCAAGTAGGCACCAAGCAGGTACCTTACTCACATAGGCGTCAAGCAGGCGCCTTACTCAAGTAGGCACCTGCCATACATTGGAGGCGCCTTACTCTGACCAAGCCAACTTTGATTGGTTGACTAGTGAGCTAAGGAGGTTGTTGCACATGAAGACAAAGGAGGAATATTTTAATTATGCATTATTATTAAAATAGAATAAGACACTTATTATCAATCGATTGGTCGATTGACCTTGTAAAGCTCTTAAAGCATTATTTTTAGGATGCATTAATTTAGATTTTTTTGTTACGTACACCTAAGGATTTTTATATTTATCCTTATGGTGAAATGACATGATTTAAAATAGCAGAATAAAATCTGTGTAGAAACCAATTGTAACTAATCATGTCATGTGATTAAAAATATATCAATCTATTATTGTAATGAGATCTGGCCGCACTTTATATAAAGACGCAGGCCAGATGAATGGAGGACGATGATCAATTTTACACAGAAGCTAATTTTTTTAAATTTCTTGTCTAATCTATTAAGAGTGCAAATCCTCTTATTTGAGCAAGCTCTACGTAGCTAGCCGGACGGACTATCTATAGGAGTTTGGGCCCACTCCCTGCAGTAGTCCTACCCTATTTCATTTCTATTTTTTATTTTTTAGTAGATAAAATTTATTGTTTTATTTACTGCTTTATTTAATTTCTGTTGTCTGTGTTTTATTTTTCGTACATAAAATTTTCTATACTTTCATTTATGGCATTTTATTTTCAGCATTTTAATTTATTTTTTTATTTATTCTGCACTGATTTTGGATGAAATGAAAATGTTTAAACATCCCCCACCAAACTAAATAAGGTACAGAAGGATTCATTCCCCAACACTACAGGCATATACTATGCGTGACACTCATAAGTTTACGAACTTATCGGATTGATAATTTATGGAAGAGAAATGATTGTTTTTTGAGACATAATTTCTGCTTACCAAACACATTTTTTCCAAGTCTCCATGATTGGAACAACCTCATTCTCTTTGGGATGCAAAGCCTCAAAACTATCCGTTAGAAGGGGTTGTACTCTGTTAGCAATTTCAAAGTCAATATCCCTTTTCTTGAGTGCTCTATTGCTAGGTCTCCCCACTTTCCTTTCGATCCCTACATCAATACGAGCTTTCCTGTGACTTCTAGTCTTCGAACCTAGAGAGCCTTTTTCAAACACAGGTTTTGGAGAGGGTAGAGAGCATTCCATTAATGGTTGAAGAGTAAGATCATCCATCTCAATACAGTCAAAAGGATTTTGAAGGATAAGACTAGAGAGACTTACTTCTTCTCCACTCTCCCCAAATTTAGGAAGTTAACAATATCCCTCACTACTGGGCTCACATCCCTTCTCTTCATAGGAACCTATTCAATGCCTCCTTTGCATCAAACATGTTTGATGGAATAAGGGCTTCCTCCTATAATTCCTCACTGAGCCCCAACTTGAGAAATAGAAATCGGATCTTCAATTGTTTTAGGTTTCGCTTAGGCACCCACTTTTCACTAAGCTTCTTACTATTTTCCTTACAGCTCGTTGAAGTACTCAAAGCTTTAGGATGCAGGGGACATAAGCTCTTATAGTGCCCACCCTTACCACACTCCTGATAAACTTAGGTTTTATTTTCATATTCAATGTTCTGAACCCAGGTTCCAAGGTTAGAAAAGAGCTCAACAGAGTTTGGCAGATCCTTCTCGATATCTGCCATCACACACATTCTAGCATAGAGCATTCAAGATTTGGAACTAGTAGCCTAATCAAGGGAAATCAAATCCTCGATCATATTGGCAATACCTTAGAAGATGCTCTCATGCCAGAGATGAAGTGGGAAGTCTGATAGCTTGACCCATAATGGGACAAGATTAGTGCTCTACATTAGGGGATTAAAATCTAGGGCCCATTTACACAAAAATAAACCACGTTTACCAAAAAACCATGGGCCCCCTTCCAAGATCCGCTTGGAATCCTCCTCACAGTTGAGCCTGATAAGGAAGAAATTTCTTGGGATGATCACAATTTCAAGAGAACCGATAGGTCTCCATATTGCCAAAGCCCATCTCCTTAGAGCATCAATATTCGGCCTCCTACCTTGGAATTTTCCCACGAGATTCCACAACCCATCTTTCAAAATATTATCAATCAAGTTATTGGGGATATAGATATGATTCGACACAAGAGGAGAAATGTCGAAGAGGATGTCATATATTTATTATCTTGAATATTACTTAATCATTCCATTAAATGATAGATATGTTTATGTTTATTAAAAAAATATTTAATTTAAATTAAAAAAAACACCTTAAATCATTAATTTAATCCAAATCATTTTAGATATTTTTATTATCATGTACTATATATTGTCTAGTTTTCTCATTGTTTGTATTCTTATTGTAATAAGAATGATAACACCTAAAATAATATGTATAAGGCGATGTCCATTAATAATTGTTTTTTTTCCTTGAGGTTTAATTATAATAAATACTATAATATAATGCATATCATATAGTTCATTATAATACAAAAATATATAATAATATCATTATCTTATGCATTGTAAGACCATAATAATGTGAGGAGATTACGATGTAACGTTGACAGGACCGTTTTTAAACACCTAGTTTTAAATTGTTTTCTTCGAACGAGGAGAATGCACCTCGTCTCAGACCGTGTTTCAAATAGTTCAACCATCTTTTCTGCATCTCTTCAAACTTGAAGAATACGACGCAACAAACAAACACTCCAAACAATACGACACCGCCATTGTTGAATGGCATAGCAGAAGAATAAAATACTTAAAAAAAGTAGAATGTCACGCAAGAAGAAAACCAATGTCCAACACAGCTTCAAGATTAAAAAAATTCATTTCAAATCCACTTAATAGAGACCATGATGGACCGTAATGGATAGAATTTCAGCTATCCTCCCAATTGGGCACTCTGCTCCGACAAAAAGGCCCATACTTCTGTCCTTGTAAGAGATCAGAGCCCATGATTAACTCTTTTAATATATATAAAAGTTAGTAGATTCCGTCTGCCCTCGGAATTGTTTACAAAATGTCTTCGAAATTATGGTCCCAACAAAGTCCATTGCTAGTGTACAAAATTTGATTCGACGTTCCGTCGAAATCAGGAGGAGCGGTGTACAGAATTTGATTGAAAGTTCCGTCGAGATGAGGAGAACACCACATCGAAGGTTGGTAAAGTTGACGCAAGGTATTCAACGAATGCGTGATTCACACAGTACGTGAGAGGACCGCATCACCACAAGATTTATGAAGCTTTAAGGCAGAAAGAGACATATTTAAAAGCGGAAGAATTTATTAATTGTTTAATTATTAATATTTATTTTATATAATATAATTGAGTTTAGTTTAAAAGAATTTAATTTGATAGGTTAAATTGAACTTACTTTTTAAATGAAACTGCAAACATTTTCATGTTTATGAATTGAAATTATATATAGAGAGAGAGTCATTCATGATAAATTATATATAATGAAGTATTAATTTCTTTGATATTTTATTTTTGTCTTTTAGTTACCTGTTTATATTATAAACATTGCACTTTTCTTTCTGATCTTTTTTATATGGCATTAGAAATGTATTTGTCTTATTTATTTATTTTTTAATTATTTTTTTATATTATATAATTTTTTTGTTTTTTGAGTTTTAATTTTAAATTGATATATTTTATTTATTTTAGTTTTTTTGTTTTTATTAAAAAAATTAGAATTTCATTCCACTTTAAATAAAATGGTGGGTTTATGGGGCAGCAGATATGTTAGTTAAATGGGCTTTTGAGTTTCAGGATGGTTGGGATGTTCAGAATTGGTCTCAACTTTCTGCTCAATGCTCTCAATCTCTTATTGTTTTTCTTTGTATCTTGGATGTTTTGCCGAGTTAATAAATTTTTACCCTCTTTTTAAAAAAAATAAAAAATAAAAAATAAAATGATAGGTTTTTTGAATAGGGTTCTCAAAACCTATTTATACTAAAGTTTTATACATCTACATAAAAATAGCAAATTCCCAACAATACTTCAGCAAAACTAAAACATCATTTTTCTTTGTATCTTGGATGTTTTGCTGAGTTAATAAATTTTTACTCTCTTTTTAAAAAAAAATATAAATAAAATGATGGGTTTTTTTGAATAAGGTTCTCAAAACCTATTTATACTAAAGTTTTATACATCTACATAAAAATAGCAAATTCCCAACAATACTTCAGCAAAACTAAAACATCATAAGTTATATATATTTTTTAAAATTTATTTATTTGTTTTTTATTTTTTCATAACATTTACAAATTACATCAACAACCACCCTCAAGGGGTTTTGAACACAGGACCACTTAAGGAACAACCACCATATTAACCACTAAGGAAACTGCCTGTCGGTATTTTTTAAAAGTTATAGATCCAATGATACTTAGGTGTAAATAAATTCAAATTTATTTTCTTGTAAAAACAAGGATAATTTAAAATTATCTTACACCTAAGTATCACCTTCATTGTATCTATAAATTTTTTTTAACCTTTTTAAATAAAATATTAAAAAAATTATTTTATCTTGAACATGTTCTTATAATTACTCACTTTAAAGTTAACTTTTAATTTTCTTTGTAATGTTTTTTAATTATTCTATTATATATATATATATATATATATATATATATATATATATATATATTTATATATATATATTTATTTATTTAGTATTTTATGAATAATATACTATTGTATTTAAATAAAAAACAATAGAATACATCTATGTATATATAATTTTATTAAACTTTGTGTTAAATAAATAAATGTGGATATATGGTTCTTGTTACCACTCTACTTATTATATAATGAATTAAACTTAAGCAAATTTTAATTCATAAAGTTAATCACTAAAGAAATATATTAAATAACATAGCAATGAAACTAATATAATTTATTATCATATTTAATTGAATTAATTTTTTTTTGCCTTTAACATATAAGCATTTTGATATTAAATATTAGTTTGAATAAAGAATTTATTTATTTAAAAATTTACATGGTGAAATCCATAGTCATCATGAATTTGGGTAGGTTGTCTGACTTTTTATGGTTGCCATAGTATTCTGTTGTATCCACCTCGGAAGCCGTCACACAGATATTCGTGCAGTCCGTACCTATAACCACTATGTCACGATCATAGTATTCTGTTGTATCCACTTCGAAAGCCGTCACACAGATATCCGTGCAGTCCGCACCTATAACCACTATGTCACGATCATTTTAAATCTTTTATGTTGCTAAAAGCACAGGAAAAGGACATCATGAATTTGGGTAGATTGTTCATCACGAATTTGGATAGGTTGTCTGACTTTTTATGGTCGCCATAGTATTATGTTGTATCCACCTCGAAAGCCGCCACACAGATAAGTCCGCACCTATAACCACTATGTCACGGTCATTTTAAATCTTTTATGTTGTTGAAAGCACAAGAAAAAGACACTATGTCACGATCATTTTAAACATTTTATATTGCTGAAAGCACAAGGAAAAATACAAACCCTCAGTTCCATAAAACATGAAATTTGAACCCTAAACCTTCGCCTCTTTACAAGGTTTGGAGGAACCAACTGTGAATAAAAAATTTATATACTAAAATTTTTATGCATTTACATAAAATATAATAGTGACCTTTTTATTTTTTATTGATATTTATTTTTGTCTTTCCATACAATTTTAAAAGTCTTTTTACTTTTTTTGTTTTTTTATTGATATTTATTTTTGCCTTCATTGTTCATTGTTAGATTTTATTCAAAAAATTCTAAGCTTCTTTTTAAGACATCACTTTTAGATGGTGGGATTCTCATATAGTCTTATTTCTAATCATGATCATGGCTTTGTTTTATGTTTTTTTGTATTGAATTTTTTTAAGGTTCTTTTATTTTTTTATATGTTTGATGAGTTTGTTTAATAGATTATTTTCTAAATTTTATATTTTAATATATTTATAAATATAATAAATTTTTTTAATTTGAACCCATTTATTTAATTTTTAAAAAACTTTCTTTCGTGATATTATATATAAGTAATTATTATCAACATTGAATTTATAGTTTTTTTGTGTGTAAAAAATTTATTTATTATTTTATCTCAAAGATGTTTGTTTATTCTAAAAGTAATATATATATATATATATATATATATATATATATATATATATATATATATATATATATATATATATATATATATATATATATATATATATATATATATATTCTAAATATATTTATATCCTTATAAAATACATCTTACAAATGGTGTAATTTTTTACTATTTTAATTGAACTTAAGAAAAATGAAATGACATATAAATACATAATTTTAATATTAAGAATATCAATATATGATTCTTGACATCAACTACTCACTATATAGTGAATTATATTATTTATTTCAACTTAATACATTAATTTTATAAATTTTAATTTATATATTTAATCATAAGAAAAAACATATCAAATAACATAGCTAAATTACTATGAAGGATGAAAATCCAACTATGATTCAATTAAATTCCAATGCTTAAATAGGTTAAGCAATGCCCAAATTACAATAACCATGCGCCCTAAATCATGTAGGCAAAACAATAGGAAAGAAGCAAATAAAAAATATGCTGACTATGCATAAAGCTCGCTAACAACTAAAAAGAATGAGCTAAGGTAAGATAATGGCTAAATATAACCAATTAAAAACCTACTTGAGGGTGAAACTCACGTTGCAAGTGACAACAATAAAATATATCTATGCCTAGGTAATGGAATGTGATTCCCTCATCATACCTCCCCACTCAAGAAGCATTGGAATCCAATGCTTTTACAATAAGAGTGGAAGGGTGAGTCATCAAACGCTGCATAAATATCTCATAATTGGGTGAAAGAACATCATGGAAGCCATGCGATGCCGGTGTAGAGAAACAACATCGAGAGTACTCCCTTGCCAAGTGAAATATGAGGACAAGGAGTATGGACCTACAGTTGGAGTTGCAAAGGTTTTTGAACATCGAGAACCTGTGAAGGTGGTATTAAAAGAGATCATTACAGTGCTCGAGGTGGAACAATAGGAGGAGAAATAGGAGGATGTATTGATGATGGAGGAGGAATGACCTCCTTAGTAATAGAAGGATGAAGGTCCTTAGACCATGAGACTAAAGAAATCCTTGGTGAAGACATCAAGAATTGAGTTGATGGAAGACTACGAATAAGAAAAATCTTATTCTGATGATGCAAGGTGTATGTTCTATGATAAGCATCATATGAATCTCGCTTATCGTATTGATAAGGCTGGCCTAAAATCATTCCACAGTAGTCCATGGGAGTCACGTCACAGGTGACTCGATCTATATAGTGTGGACCAAGGGTAAATGATAAAATACAACGTTCTGTGATTGCAAAGGTAGAACCCTCATCCTTCCATGCAAGTGAATATGGGGAAGGATGGGGTTTGACTAGAAATTTGAGTTGATCAACTATAGATTGAGCAATGAGATTGGTCGTGGATCCATTATCGAGAATGCAACTCACAAAAAAGTTGTGGAGAAGATGTGCTCTTGTGAAGAACAAACTCTCTCTATGTTGTTGTCGATGCATGAGAGTCACATGACTATCATTTAGTTTACCCTTAAGGTCTATATACACCTTATCTTCTCCTCTAGACTCAATGGGCCCATCTTGTGGGGCCTCTTTTTGAGGTTGTGCAAGCAAATTTTTCTTCTTTCTGAAGCACTCAACCTCGATGTGTCCTCATTTCTTACAATGATTACAATAATTTTTTCTATTATAAGAAGAGGAAGAAGAAGGAGGAGGAGGAGAAGAAGAAGAAGGAGTTGTTGGAGCCTTTTCGGACTACTGCTACTATGGTGGCCCTATTTTGGGTGCCTTGGAGGAGGCACCTGACTTCATAGAAATTTTCTCTTCCTTGATTTGTGCCTTATTATACACTTCATTCAAAGTGGCACAAGGTGTATATTTCAACTCTCTAAAGAGTTGATCTTGCAAACCACTCTTAAACTTATTGATAAGTTTAGGAGTCAGATCTAGGATTCCATTGAGAATCCTCAATTTGTTGAACTTCCCAATGTAATCTTAAACACTCATGTTGTGTCCTTGCCTCAAACAAAGCCATTGGAACTCAATATCTTCAAAAAAATTGGAAGGATATAATGTATTATTCAATGATTTTACCAAGTCATCCCAAGTGTCTATGGGATGTTGAGTGCTTTGACGGTCCTACACCAAAACCTTATCAATGCCATAAAGTTTTAGTTTTGCAAAAGCAACTTCATCATATTTTTTAATTTTGTTGTAGGCAAACTAGGTATCCATGTCGAGAATCCAACTATTGAGAATTTTTGGATCTCAAGATCCATTATAAATATTAACCTCACATTTCATTTGAGGTCGATGTTCATGAGTAGGACTAGGTGGACTAGGCCCAAAGAGGTTTTGAACCTTGTTAGCCAAGTTACTGATAACTGCAGCTATGGCAACCACTTGATCTACCAAATTAGTAGTCATTTGACCCTTGGTGTAAGCTAGTAAAGCTACAAAAAAACTTTTAAAAAATAGTACAAAAAGTTACCTCATAGGGCAATAACAAAGGTGCTATTTTTCAAGCACTTACAATGAGCCTAAAAATGTGTTCAAAATTCTTGCCTCATAGGCAAGTACAATGTGCTATGTGTTGGAGCACTTATAAAATGGTTGCATATGTGAAAACCATAAAATGGTGTAAAACAATTATTAAGCTTTGGATACCAGTACAATAACCTTTTGCAAAAATGTATGATGGCCTTAGGCAAAAAAAAGTAATTAAATTGATGAACAATTTAATTAAATCTAATTAATTTATTTAAATTAAAGGAATTTTAATTTAAATAAAAAATAAAAATTAATTAGATTGAATTTTGACCTTTTATCCAAAAAAATGTTTGGGGGTCAATCATGCACCTTAGCCACCACTATCTCAGAATCAATATTCGGGCATCCTTAAACATGTGCAACCTACACAAATCCATGTCGAAGTGTGGAATATGCTAGCCGAGAGAGGCCTGAGGCTAATGTAGCCTCTGCCAGCATAAGCTAGCTGATTTTTATATTGAGACGAAGGCCTTTTAAAAGGTCTTTTTTCTCTCCCCACGAATGCAAGATAAAGGCATAAAATCCTGAACAAGAAAATTTTACTCTGCCTACATGCAATGAATTCACTATCCAAAAATATTTTGATCCTCACCAAAGAGAGAAATGAGAGGGTGCAATCATGGTCTGCTATTATTGCATCGTTTCGTGGGGGTGGTTTTTCTTTTGACTATCATCTCAAAAAAATAGACTATCATCAACAACAAGGATTGGGATCTATGATACACTCGTAACTAAAACAATGCTATGAATATTAGTGATCAACTACGACTTCTCCAAGATTACCTTCATCAAATAGTCTTTGACCTATCATAGGTGCACAAGATTCAAAGAACACTACGATCGGTCATTTACTCCAGTCGTGCAACATCACATGATCTAAAAATATTAAAACAAAACTGCAACATTATCCATCATAAATTAATCAGCAAACACTACATTGAATAGGGTCTGTCAAAAAGGAGTCTTCAAATACTGCATCAAATGCCCATTTCTACATTGAGGAGGATCGAAGAAAAGGGCCATTCAGTATTGCACAACATGATGATTGGGATCGATGGAAGAAAAATATAAAAAAAAGTATGGGATAATTATCCCACATGTGGGGTACCTACATTGTGATGCAGTTTTAAAATAAAAATTGCATTGTAAGGTTAATGACCACCTTACGGTGGTCAAGCCTTCCATTCACCCATCTTGTCCTATTCCACATTGGTTCCTTCGATTTTCCACGTTACCTACCTACTGTGTGGCCCTGTAACTATTTTGTTTACCTAATGGTCCAACCACTTATCCGTAGGTTTGTCAAACATCTAGTTTACCTAATGCTTCACCACTTGTTCACATGTTTGTCAAGATTGTAGAGTCCACCACCGCTTACTGCTACTTGTTAGGATAAATTTCTCTACCACTTGACCTTAACCCTCTCTAGCATAAGCAAAAAGTGCAACCAACACAGACGAAGTCTAACACAAGCCAAATAGCACAAGCTATATGGGATGATGAATTTCCAATGAAATGTGAAATCACCAATAAAAGGAAGTGGGATTGCGGCTCTAATACCAGTGTGAAGGATGGTCAAGCAATGCCTAAATTACAATAACCATACGCCCTAAATCTCATAGGCAAAACAATAAGGAGAAACAAATAAAAAATATGCTAACTATGCCTAAATATTGCTAACAACTAATGAGCATGAGCTAAGGCCAACTAATGGCTAAACATAGCCAACTAACAACTTAAGTGAGGGTGAAACTCATGTGGTAAGTGGCAACAATAAATATGAAAGCTATGAACAATGAAAATATATCTATGCCTAGGTAATGGAATGTGATGCCCTCATAAATTAATAACATAATTTATTTTAATTAATTTAATTGGATATATGTATTTAAAAATAATATAAGAATGAGAAGATTACAATAAGGACACTCATTTTTGTTAAAGCAAAGTGAGGCCAAACCCACTTTTGCTTAAGTACTCTAAGAGTACTTAATTTGCTTAGACACAAAGGCTAACCTAGAGGTAGACCTAGAGGCAAAAGACCCCAGAGGTAGAACCAAAGGCCATAGACCTAAAGGTAGATCTAAAGGTAGACCTAGAGATATTTACCTTAGCAAGAGCAAGAGTAGCCATAGCCAAGAGCAACTCGAGTCAAAGCAATTCAACCAATACATTATCCCAAATAATGTAATAAGGGAGGATGTTGGAATATTATTACATTATCTAGATAAAAGTATAAGTGGTATTAGCCACCTTTGAGCATTTAATATTCTCTTATCTTCTTACCTACAACACATGGTTTTGAGCCTAAAGTGTTGTACATCCATGGTATGTAAACATGTGTAAATATACATGTGTTTAATAAAAATATTATCAAACATTTTATAACATAATATTGATTTTAGTATTTGATCAATGTTTCATTTATGTCTTATCTTGCATTTTCAAAATATATAAGCTTTTTCCATGAAAAAATTATTCGAGTTTATTTTTATGCATAACAAACCCTATTGAGCTTCTTTCCATAACGTAATTTTTAGGGGTAGTTGCGATCCATTGTTATTTCTAATCACATCTTTGTATTATTCATTTTTATGGTTGATTAGGTTTTGTACTTGATAATTTCTTTATTTTATAATTTGTTTTGTAGTTAGATATCTTTTCATCGCATTATATTTAAATATATTTTTAAATAATCATTCACTTGTTTTTTTTGAAAAAAATACATATTTTTAATGTATTTATTTAATTTCTTTCCCTTTCCTTAGTGTTACACTAAGGATGAGATTATTCACAAGTAACCATTACATACATTGAGTGTTTAACATACATTTTTAATTTTTTTTTTGCGTGTAGCAGTCACACATTTACTATTTACTCTAAAAGTAACCTTCTATATACTAATAAAATTACTTTTGTATCCTTATATAATGAATTTTATCAATACTCTATTTTTAATTATTATATTTGGTTGCAAGTCACATGAAAAACATAAGTCTATGATCTTTTATTAATATTATAAATATTGAAATATGTTTTTTTTATGTGTATTCATTTATTATGCTTTCTATAAAATTATTTATTTTAATTTAATAGAATAATTTTATTAAATTTTAATTGTTATATTTAATAATTAAAACACATTAACAATAATGTCGATGAATTGGTAAACTTGACATTAATTAAAATAAGTTGATGCTTTTAATGTAGCAAAGTTATAGGAAGATACAATACACAATAAATTTTAAGTTATATATATTCTTCTTTTATTATATGAATAAAATATTCTTGTATTATGATTTCTTCCATGCTCTCTAAATGTCATATGGCCCATTTTTATATTGTAGTTTATTTTTTAACCCAACTACATGATAATTATAAATTTTGTACTTAACTATATATTTTTTAATATATAATTTTTATGTTCTTGATTGGAAAAAGAAGATAGGCTGAATTCATAATATTATATAAATTAATATATGGATTATTTAGTACATATAACATACTCTATGAGATCTATGTTGTTCAGCTTGTGTATTGACTATTAATATACATGGCATATATAAAAATATAGTTATAGTGAAAATACATATATAAATTCAAAAATTATAAATATCACTTAAAATTTTAGAATATATATATTAAAGACTTAATTATACATCAATGTTAAATTATATAGTTTAGGTTGATTATCTAGTTAAGGATGACCATCCAAGCAACTACCAAATTAATTTGGAACACAAGAATAATAGTTTAAATTTATTTTATTATTATTTTCACACACAAATTATATTTACCATGAGAAATATCTGATTTCACTTGCTAGAAGTTTAACTCTTTAATGAAAATAGAAATAAATTCTCATCAACCTAATCACAATAAATAAAAAAATCTCTAAAGCACTCTTAGATGGCCTTAGATGGCCTTGAAATAACCATCTATAGGTATTGTGTCAGAATCCTCTTTTCAGCACAAAAAACACAATAGGTTGCATCAAAATCTAAACACCAATTCCTCCAAGACCCAAACCAGATCTTCTATTTTTCTTTTTGGTTGCCACAATTCTTTAATCAGGATTGGTATGCTCTATTTAGCTATGTTTTCTATATTTATGGTGTTATTACCCACAAATTGGTAAATTTCAGAAAAACAAAAAAACATCCTCTAATGTCCTCCATTTTGGTAGTAAAATAGCCCATGCAAAAATAAATTTAACATGCAAACATTTGATATCCACTTATGCACCCATGAATTTGGATTTTTATTTTAAAATTAAAAAAATACATTTTTTAAGTCTTAAAATGTAGGGCTCAATTTTTTTTTTTCTTTTCTTTCTTTGGTGATCTGAGATTGATCATACTCCTTGGATGCTACTAAATCAGCCTCCCTAGATGAGAAAATGTTTCATGGGTAGAAATATCATGATTATTTCACGAGATCTTTAACTGACACCCCATGCTTGAAAACTTCAGAGTCACTCATCCAAGTTGCCTCTTTTGTTGGTTTACCCAACCACTTGGTAAGATATTATTTATACTCATGGTCCTTTGAGTTCTTAACAATTATCTCATCAATTATCTTCTCTACTTTCTCTCACTATTTCTTCAACATCTGTTGTACCTACTATTCAAAATTTAAATTTGAACCAAATTTTCTCTCTATTTCTATTGTTAGCTTTTGATGAGCATATGATATATGAAATGCAACCACAAGATGTAAGATAAGCAATCTAAGATGATATTATGATAATGACACAATAATATGAAGGAAAATAAAGAGATAAACTTCTGCAATAACTTAAAAAAATGCCATCAATGAAAGATCATGAATATAGTACAATGTAGTATGATGGAGGACATGAACACTCCATAAATTATTCTTAAGGAGCTACATTGTAATCCTCTACCAATCTGTTCTATGCACTCTCTATATTCTCTACCCTCTCTAATTTCACTCACTATGAGGCCTATATATAGAAATGTAAGTTCCTTGGATCTTACTCTACCTTTGAATCTATCCTATGACTCATGTACATGTGGACTACATGCACATTTACATTATTGCACATTGATACTTATGCATTTATTACATTATTGGAAGTAACTACTTAACTTTACTCTAAAGTAAACTCCTACTCTATTTATGTACCCAATGGGTACATTGACATGTACTAAATAATGTAATATATTCTAAAACCCCCTTGTATTACATTATTTGGGTATTGAAGACTTTAGTCTTCAATATGGATCTTTATCCTTCAGATGTTCTTCAGCTTGATCTGGTCCTTTGTTTTATATTTAGTTCACCTTTCACTATGTACCTCGTTAATCTAGTTCCTCTTCTTCTACTTATTTATTCTTGTGTTTGGATTCAGTTTCTGCACTCTCATATGTGGTCATACTATAACCTGATTCCTGCAAATAAATTTCCTCTTTGTCTTTGTCCTTATCATTACTATTCTTGTTGTATACAAAGGCTTCTGAAAAAAAACTTAAGACATCATGATAAGATCTTGAGTTAGTATAACTTGAAGTATCAATACTGCATGAGGATTGAAATATCTTCTCTAGATGTGATTCATCTATTTTTATTTTTAAGTGATTCTATCAATCCTTTTTGTTCTACATTCTCATCCTTGTAATACTTGAATGTAAGTAATGCCATATATAATATGCTACCAAATAACAAAGGAATTTGAATGTCACTCTTTCCATTATCAATTTCTTCAGTGATACAAGCATGCAGATAATGTTCCAAGGTTTCAAAGTTGTATTTTAAGGCTTCACTATGAAACACTTTTGAAGTAAAGTCTAAGTCTCCTCCAGTATTTATAAGTAAATTATTTAATCCAAATTTTATGATATTTACCCTTTCCTTTCTAATAGTGTTGTTCATATCATTAGTCATTGTATTCTTTGAGGTTGACATATTCTTCGTCCTTAGTTTTTAATGGACTTAGTTATCTCTTTAGTATTTTGAGAATAATTTTGATAGAACCTTTGAAGTAGTCTACCTTATGACTCCCCAGTGTTTAGAGTATGTGAACTTAATTTGATAAAAACATTTTCAAGACTTAGGTTTTGTAGGATTCCTTATGTCTCCCTAGTGATTAGAGTATGCTATAAGCTTGATAAAGTGATTAAAAAATATTAGTTCACCTTTTGAGTTGATTTTGTAATGTTTTGGTAATGATAATAATCAAATCCTATTTCACCTTATTTCTCCTACTAGACTATGCACTTTTCAATTTGATGGAGTTCTCTATGGTTGGATTTCTTTTGTCCCTTTAATGTGACTATGAGACAAGTATAAGCAATAAATTCCAACTCTTTCAAGAAAACAATAATTTTGCTTCTCTATCCTTAAATTTTTCAATGGTTCAATTTTCTAAATTCCAATTAATTAAATTTTGATGTAGTACTCCTTATATCTCCCTAATTTGGAATTTTAGAAATTGATGATATTTGCAATATAATAATAATTTTTTTTTACAAGTAGAAACCCTTATATCTCCTATGATATTGATTGCAAATATTAATATACTTGTATTTCAACTAATGTGATTTGAAATACTATTTAAGGATATAAACTCCTATTGATTTACTTTCAAGTTTACTAAGGTTGAGTTTGCAATATCTTCAATGCAAATAATAATGATTTCAACCTTATATACTATGCCTTATCACTCCTTAATGAAAGAAAATATTATAATGTGTATATTTCTACTAGGGCACTTTTGAAATATCATTCAAGGAAATAAACTTTTAAGTTTGCTTTCTAATATCTAAGGTTGGAATTTGCCTATATATTCAAGAAAATAATAAATAATATCAACCTTAAATAATAAACCACCTTATAACTCCTTAATATCAAAGAAAGTAAATATAAAACTATATGAAACTTTACCTTCCTATGAATGTTTTATGCTACACTGTGATTGGCCCTTTGATTTGATTCTCTATTTGAACCTGAGCACTAAATTTTCTGGTCTCCTACATATGGTAATGAGCAATTAATGCCCAATTTTCAAGCGCTCCTCACAATATGGTTTTCCTCCTTTCTTTAGTGCACTTTGACCACTTGCGTGAATCGCTCCTCTTTTGTACTTTGACTATTATACTCAAGTCTTTTTGGAGATGTTCTTTTCTCTCTACGTAATCTTCTTATGGTAGATATTAATATGCACTTCTTGAAACAAGTGCCAAGTGGCACTCAATGTTGCTCAACGGCTTATGTCCTCTCCTTAGGTGACATGATGCTATCAATAATACTACAAGATGTTACTCCACATGGTGTAGGTTTGAGATAAGTCTTTGAACATTGGAGATGTTCTTTCTTGAGTGTTGAAGCAATGATGAAAGATGTTACTTCTTTGAGCACCCATTGAAGACTCTTGCAAGCGTTAAAATACATTGTTGTCTCTTCCTTCTTTTGTACCAAGTGGAACAAGATGCATTACTCCATTAGGGCAAGTGGAGGTGTTACTTTGCATGCACTCATGCTACCAAAAATTCTATTATTAACTTGGCATTCTTTCAATCCTTTTGCAAATTGTATCAAGTCTTTTATAGCATGCATCCAACTTGTTCTTGTTCCTCAATATAAATTTTCGATGGTGGCTCCTCCTCGGTGGTGGTGGTGCTTGCTACATTAGATGGTAGCTTGATTTAGCAAAGATAATTATTCCAAGCTTAATTGATGGTAATATTCCTCCTCACACTTAAATTTTTGGTCATGTATGTTATGTAACCATTGTGTTGTCCTTGTTCTTAATTACACTCATTTGAATGACATTATCTTACATAGACTTTATTGAACCAATGCAAGTTTATTCCTTGTGCACTATGTAGGTGTTAAATCTGGTTATGTTGGTACTGTATTGGGTGTCTTTGGACACCTCCAATGATTAATATTGAGCCCTTGAATGACTCAATATTTTTTTGTCAAAGATCCTTATTTAGACTATGTAAAACACCCACTTTAATGGCTAAAATATGGGTAATGTAGTCTCCTTTCTAGTGTGCCTTTGTCTTGATGATGTGACCCTTTTTAGACTATAATAGGCTCACTATAGTAGTATACTTAGACACTATAGCTTCTACACTTTATTTTCTACGTACAATAGGGTGCAATGATGTAGATAAATCTACCTTGACATACACCAAAACTTGAGACTTTTACGGTCTCTTTTTGAAGCTTTCTCACTTCTTTGATAAGTTGGTTTTCTTCTCCAATATATGGAGGTTCTATAGCTCTTTTGGTGGCTTATCTATGCCATAATAATCTCCATGTTTTTTGCACTAAATAGTGTCTTTAGACACTTTGATATTATGTTGATTTGTGCACTTTGGTCTTCCACCTTAACTTAACAACCAATGCACTTTAATATCTCTTAAGAATAACTAGTATAGTGCAATAGTAATATCACCTTATTTCTTCTACAAAGTAACTTATAATATGCACTATAATATTTGCAACTTTCACTTAAGAGTAACATCTTCTTTGATCCAACTAGACGATGGGAAGATAATATTTTTATTTCTATCAAAATATATCTAACTCCTATTTTAATGTGCATGTATTAACCTTATAAGAAACTATCTTCTACACTCCCTTGAAGACTTAAATATGCAACTTTCTCCTTCCAAATTTTAAAATCTAATATGGCACTTAAAGAATATTAATAATGAATAAAAAATATAAAGTTCAACTAATGAATCTTTTACACCAAAGTTACTTACCTTAATGAACTCTATAGATGAAGGATTGCAAGGTGATTATATTCACCTTATTACTGCTTTTTACTGGATGAAATTGCAACTCTTCTATGTTATCCAAAACAACTTTTAAACTCATAAAATTTACAACTTTGTACCTCTTCTAGTTTGCTACCTTGAATTTGTAGTAGGTGACTTTAAGTATCCTTCATAATGCACTCTATAAATATAAAGTTTCATATCTAGTAATGTTATCCTCATTGGTGCCCTTTCACAATCAATTATTTCACTGAAATGTTATCCTTGAACCTTAAAACTTTGTTAAGGAACTCCTCCAAATAATAGTCAAGTTTTTATTCAAGAACCCTTAAGTATTCTATTGTAAATTCAACAAATCCCTATCTTCGAATAAGTCTTCTAGGGTAATATTCAAATCTATCATATTTGGTAGTATCATCTAGCTTATTTCTCCTTCAATATCCTTTTTGAATTCTAACTTCAATCTAGGACTTCTTCTCAATAATATAAAAGTCTTGAGGTCTTCACTAATCTCCTCCAAATTTTGGTAAGCTTCTTGCCAAATCCTTCTCCCTTGGGCTTGTTTTCAGATGGTGAAAATTATCCCAAGTTCTTCACTATCATGAAATTATCCTTGGCGATAAATTTCTCCAATGAGTTCTTCTAGGAACTCCTTCAATGACCTTATTCAAATATCCTTCAATGAGGCTCTCCAAGCCTTTTTTTTTATTCTTGAGACCTCTTCTCTAGGGTCTTCACTCTCGCAACTTCTCTAGTATTTATCAATAGTACCTTTCTTTAAAACTTCTATTGTGAAAGTGTTGCAATGAGATCTCCCTCTTGTATCTCTGAAATCTAGAACAAGACCTTTGCTAGTCCTTCTATATATCCAATTTTCCAAAACTGGAAGTTCTTCAATGGGACCTCTTGTAGGTCTCTTCAGCTTCTCAGATTGATTTCTTCTACTCATTCAAGGTGAAGTATTCAATATTCAATGGATATCACCAATCTCTTATATTCACCGTGACTCTTCTCTAGAGTCTCTTCTTCCTCGAATCTACAACAAGGCTTCTATAGCTTTTTCTTCACTTCTACAATCTACAATTCTACAATCTCTAGTAATGGGACCTTTCCTTCAGGCCTCTAAATATTTGATATTCCATTTTTTGCTTTTGGTTTTAGATTGATTCTAAAGAATATATTCTTCCTAGCTCTATGTAAGAAGCTTCCCGACTTTCTTTTAATATACTTTTCCTACAACAAGGTATTAGGACTATAATGGAAGAAAATATAAATCTAAAGATAATAAATCTTCACTAGTTGATTTTTCAATCTAGTGGAATCAATGTTGAGTCCTAGTCTTCACGAGTTTTTCTACAACTGTGTGGAAATAATCTAGCCAAATCCAATCTCAAAAATTTTGAAAATAAGATTTTTAGTTTCCTCTTAATATCACCCTATTTCCTATTGATCTACCGTGTGCTCTGATACCACTGTTAGTTTTTGATGAGTATATAATATTTGAAATACAACCACAATATGTAATATAAGAAATCTAAGATGATAGTATGATAATAGCAAAATAATATGCAAGAAAATAAAGATATAAACTTCTACAATAACGTAGAAATATGCCATGATTGAAAGCTCATGGAAATAGTACAATGTAGTATGATGAAGAACATGAACACTCCATAAACTATTCTTAAGGAGCTACATTGTACTCCTCTACCAATCTATATTATACACTCTCTATATTCTCTACCCTCTCTGATTTCACTCACTATGAGACCTATATATAGGAATATGAGTTCCTTGGCCCTTACTATACCTTTGAATATATCCAATGACTCATGTACATGTGGACTACATGCACATTTACATCATTGCATATTGACACTTGCGCATTTATTACATTGTTGGAAGTAACTACTTAACTTTACTTTAAATTAAACTCTCACTCCAGTTATGGGTACATTGACATGTACCAAATAATGTAATATACTCTAACAAGTATGATATCTACATGGAACTCATATGTATTTCTTGAATTAGAATTTTTCATGACCCAACATGATCTTATATTTTTTTATTTCTTCTTATGGTTTCCTTTAGGAACTCTCTCCTTGCTCAAATGAGTGAAAACTAAATCTTCCACTTGGAATTCTTTTGCTCTTTTGCTATCATCTACAACACTCTTGTACTTTGTTGCACTTTTTTGTAGATCCACCTTTACCTCTTTATGTAACTCATGCATATACTCCACAAAGTCTTCTGGTACACCACTTTGTCCTCCTCCTTTGGTGCTAGCACTATAGGTATTATGCATGATCTCAAAATATCATTAATTAGTCCTTTGTCTAGAGTTATTGGAATTGCTTCCACACTTTGTGTTACTCCATTTGTTTCATGTCATAGGTTACCCTATTTGATAGGTTAGATCCTAGAATAAATTTGATATGGTGACTTATGCTCTATATTGGTGGTAATCCTAACACTTTTGGTAAAATATCATCAAAATCAATAAGTATTTCTCTTACTTCAAATGGTGTTTTATCTTCATCCTCTGCTTTTACAACTTATGTCAACTTAGCTATGCATGCATAATATTCTCATTTTATTGTATCTCTAAAAATTGCTTACTTGTAATAGTGCATACTCTAGGACAACTATCAACATGTTAGGATTCATTAATCCTAACCATTATCATTATTTAATCATGCATAACTTTATATGGACCATTGTGTCCTTTCACTCACAACTATAGCATAGGTATATAAGTTCATTCAATAGGATGTAACTCATCCATGAATAATAAAGAATATAAATATATTATTCATCCATTGGTAGGGTTTCCTCTCCAGTGAAAAGGTGATTCAATACAAAGGTTATTCCATCATTTTTAATTAATTTCTCACATCTAAATCTTCTTGTTTAACCCAATAGGACTTAGAGTCCTATAATATGGTATCAAATTTGTTCTATTCCTACACATCCTCACCACTCGCTCATTAGAAATTGTGTACAAGGTGTTCAATTAATAAAATTAATCAACATATCATCCTTAATTATTTATGCCACTCTCGACATCTTGTTCATTGATTTTGGCATCAACATTATCATCTCACACACCTTCAATAACCATTACACCACCGTCACCCTGTTAGTGAACATCCAAACACCCCAAAAAATTATTAAGAAAACTTCAAATAGTATCAAGTGTTCATTCTGTGTCACAAGATAAATACAAAAGGCATAAATTACAAATATTGTCGGTTTATAGTAGGTCAGAAAATAAAAAAGCATTTAAAATCTTACCTAAGAAGACATGGGATCAAACTTGAACGTGTTGTGTAAATGAGCAATCAAAAATAGGAGTTAAACCAATTCCAGAAAGCAAGAAGATGTTTTATCATTTTTTCGGTGAGTAAGAAGATGTTCTATAATTTTTTTTAATGAGCATAAAATTCTAGAGAAAAACAATAAAATTAAACATTAAGATCTAGAAAATTTGTGGCCGCTATATTATCTTTCCATCGTTGGAGACTTGCGCAAGGAAAATTTTTAAAATTTTATCCCACATTAGGGAGGAAAACAAAACAATAAAAATATAAATACACAAAGACATGTAGAGGAAGGCGTGACTTAGGTCATGCATCCACTCCTGCACCTCGTGCAACCTACACCGATCCCCACCTCCATTGAACTCCACACACTGCTCCTCGTTGTGCTTGCCACAACTGACATGTTCATCTATTGTAGTCACCTCATGATTCATCCTCCACCTACCACATGCTCCTTGCCTCCCCATCCACATGACTTGTAGTCACCTCATGTTTTGTCCTCTACCTGCCATGCCTTGTTCTTCTTATTTACGTGTTTCTCTTGTGTTTGCCACCACTATTGACTTTCGCCCGTGATCATCTTGATTGCTGATGTCGTTGATATCACCCTTCCACATATGCTATTGTGATTTCCCTCTGAAGTTTAAATTCAAAAAAATAATCTAACCATTGAGGTCCAAAAATAATTGCTAAACCAATTTTGTCAAAATTATATATTTTTTTGTAAAATTATTTTTCAAAACCTAATTACACTCACCAAACAAAATTTAAATTTTGCAAATTAACCCCAAAATGGATTACGGTAGGATATCGCAAAACCTCGTTCTCAAAAAAAATTACCAGGAGATTCACCAATGGAAAGACCAAATTATTAAATATTCTTTACCGAGGTAGGAATTTTTTTTTTTGGTAAGTTAATTATATTAATTCAAAAAGGGCATTTGAAAGGTGCCCTATCATATTTTACAAAAAGGAACTCAAAGGAACAAGAGCATGAAAAAAGAAACATGAAGAACATAGTGAAGCTCATCAAAACTGAAAGGCCTAAAGCCATTACACTCAAAAAGCAACCTGAAGGATTACCAACGATCCTTTACCGAGGTAGGAATTTGACCAATGATGTAAGCAATGGATTTGAAAATAGAAACCTATAATTACTCTATTGATATGCTACATCAAAATATGGCACCAGGAAAACCACCTATGGGAGAATCACAAAATACTTACACCACCCCAAAACTTAACCAAATCTTACCAATTAAATGTATCAACCTCGAGGAAATGAAGGAAAGAAGAGAAAAAAGGCCTTTGTTATTATTGTGATGCAAAATTTGTAACCAATCATAAATTTATTATACCCAAACTATACATTCTGGATGCAGCTATTCCTTATAGTTCACCCAACGAAGAAAATGAGATTGAGGTAGAAGTAGTTATGGATACAACCGAGGCTAGCACTAAGGGTCCACTAGAAATTTCTTTTAATGACCTCGTTGGTAATTTTTCTCCCCAAACTATGAAAGTTCTAGGGTCATTCAAATGACAAGATATTATTGTGCTTATTGACTCCGGTAGTACCCATAATTTCATCGACCCATGTGTGGCAAAACAAACTGATTGTTATATACAACATCGTAATAAATTTGAGGTCATGATTGGTAATGGGGGAAGGATCGCTTGTAAGGGAAATGCCAAAATATTAAGCTCACCATGGGCAATTACACCATGAAACATGACATGTATGCAATTCCATTAGGAGGATGTGATATTGTCTTAGGAGTGCAATGGTTACGAACACTTGGGACAATCCAATGGGATTTTGAGGATTTATGGATAAAAATTAACACTAAAGAATCACACGTATACTCTTAAAGGATTACAATCTGAATCTTACCAAATCATAAGTTCTCATCGAATGGAGAAAATTATTTGCAAAGGAGGCAAGATAATGGTTTCCCACCTATTTTCTATACAAGCCGCCAAGGAGGCCCTCTATTATGTTCCTACTATTCTTCCTACCAATAGCCAACCAACACTTCAAACTTCAAAATATCCCTGCTTACAGAAAGATGACATTAAAATAGTATAATAATTTGAGCAAATTCCTCTTAGAAAACAAGGGACAACACTCCTCACTTTGATATTTGAGGAGAAAGTTCCTTTTAAGGAGGGTGGCATGTTAGGATTCATTAATCCTAACCATTATCATTATTTAATCATGCATAACTTTATATGGACCATTGTGTCCTTTCACTCACAACTATAGCATAGGTATATAAGTTCATTCAATAGGGTGTAAAACACTCATCCATGAATAAGAAAGAATATAAATATATTATTTATCCATTGGCAGGGTTTCCTATCTAGTGAAAAGGTTATTCAATCCAAAGGTTATTCTATCATTTTTTATTAATTTCTCACATCCAAATCCGCTTGTTTAACTCGATAAGACCTAGAGTCCTACCACAACATCTTTATTTTTTTCCCTTAAAGAGCTAAGTGTATTCTTTTCACCATACTTTATGATGTTTGTGGTATTCAATATTCCATCATGTATGGTATTTTTATCAAACCACCATCGTCTACCAATAAATATATGACATGCATCCATAGGCATGATGTCACACAATACAAAATCCTTGTATGAACCAATTTAAAAATCAACAACATATTGCTTACTCACCAAGATGTAATACCTTTTTTGAAGACAATATACTTTGTAAGGATTTGGATGCTTCCTCTATTTAAAACCTAGTTTATTAACCATCTTTGTGGACACTATATTGTTTGTGCTTCCACTATCAACTATAACCTTGCACCACTTGTTTCCAAACTTGCATACTATCTTAAATAAGCTCCTTCTTGGGGTTGGATCCTTATCTTATTTGGCTATTTTTAATGTACTCTTTTCATATCTAATGATTCTTCCTATTATAATTCTTCCATTACCTCTAGAGATGTAGCACTTTATTCATCTACATGAGCCATTTGGTTCTAATACTTATATCCTTTATTTTTGATCTATTATACTTGAGGGTATTCAAATGTTCTATGTCTAGATATTCCACATCAATAACAATTATCGATACAACATCTACCTCTTCATATACCAAAACCACCTCATCCTCTTGATGATTCACCTCTTTCATGGTTGCTTTGGCTAAAATTTCTCTCTTATGGACCTTTCTTCTCCACCATGACCTTGTTCTTCTTTGTAACTATTGGGTTCATTTCTCCCATGGGATGGCTTCCACATCCCTCTATTATTTCTTGATTGTTTGTGAGACAACATTTCTTCCATATTGAGTGCATATTGATATACCTCTTCAATGGATTTTATTTGGAACATACCTATCTCATTTTGTATAGAAAATATTAAGCCATTGACATACCTTACCACTTTGTCTTCATCATCTTCAACATGACTAGCCCTTATGGGAAACTTGTAGAATTCTTTGGTATACTCCTAATTTTTCTTGATATTTTATAGTTTTCTAAAGAAACTGAGATGATAATTAGAAAGTAAAAACTTTTATTTTAGCTTGGTAACAAATTTATCCCATGTTTTACAAGGATTTAAATAATATTAATTAATTAATAAAATTAGCTAGAATTTTAATTAAAGTTTGATAGGCTTTAAAATTTTTAGGTTATGAAAATCTAATTGTTAGGATTTTTCTAAAGTTATCATCTATCCTTATCCTACAAACTCACATACCCATTTAATACATTCTTATCTTGTAATGGCTTTGATTAGACTATTGTAAAGGATTAGTAGCCTATAAATATGCTTGATACTAATATAAATATTTAGGCAAGTTTGAGTAAGCTTGATCCTCATCATTGGTATTATAGAACCCCAATCCTATGGGTTGCTTTTAATCAAGGCACCATATGCTTCCTAATCAAGATTCTCTAAAGTATTTTAATGAATTAGCACAACAAGCCAAGGAGCTTTATACTTAGATAATGGTCACCATGTCAAAAATGGATGACATAAACTAGAATAAAATTCTCACTATTGAAGAAAAAAATTTAATGCCAAAGAAGAAACTCTTACTATTGAAGAAGAAAATGCTACTAGTAAAGTTGAACAAGATTATCTATTGTTTCTTGATGAAACAACAACTAGATTTGAACCAATATGTATGGGATAAACACCCATCATGTTCCCATTAGACAATGCTACTAATATTATAGACATGATATTTTTATTGTTGAAGAAGAGTATAAAAGTCTATTTGATGAAGACTCGAAAGAAGAAGAGGATTTGATGCCTCCAAAAGAAAATTATGATGTTGTTCTACTTGATTATGTTGCTGATTTATATGGAAAAAACTTTTGTAGAAAGTAAATGGTTAGAAACTTCCCTGGTTCTATTTTTCTCAATGACACTGCACACAAGTTTTTGAGCTTTTATAAAGTTCCAATTTTGTTTATCAAGCATTTCATCCAAAATCGAAGAAGATTCTACAATTCAAACTTCTTGTTTCTACATAGTCTAAGGTACGACCATATTTCATTCACCAGAGCATCCTAGCATGGCTTTCATAGCCCATGAATTCCCTTATCTTGTGTCTATTAGTGCTACCATGGTCACCACTACTACTAACTCCTTGCCTCCATGCTTGTGTTCATTCTCTGTTATCGACTCATATTCATAATTTACCCACTAACTTATCTAAGTGGCATATCCTATTTCAAAATTAGTGTGGCTTCGTATTTTGTTAACCAAGGATGAAAAATGCTTATAGTTGAAAAAATAAGGTATTCTAACATTTTATAATATTTAGAAAATTTATTTTCTATAATTATGGAATATCTTAATGACACCAACCCGTTGTTGCTATCCTCATGACCATATCTCTTTGCACCTTGAGAGCCTACTAGGAGCACCTAAGCCCATTGTTCAACCACTCCCATGGCCTTTGTCCCTTTTACTACTAGCACAAGTTTATCTATATTCAAATTTCTAACTACCTTTTAATTCAATCACAAAAAGCTCAAATTTGATAATTCAAGAGCAGTCTTTGTTGCCCTCTTGCCCCACTTGCAACATTTTGGAGACCATGAAATCTCCTCTATTGGCTTATTTTTTAGTCATTTTTTCTATATGAGGCCTTCTCCACCGCAACCCTTATTATTTTGTATTAATACCCCATATTCATTTTACCTATATAAAACTCTATAGAGTTACTTGTGATATTTTGTGTTATCTCGTGTGTGTAACATCATCATGTGATGTTGGCCATAATTGAGACATCCCTTTCCATGCCATTTGTACCACAATTATGGTAATTGTTACATCCACTCCATCTCCATCCCTATCCCAAATTTTCTCTTTGTCAGTCAAGAACCATTGGCCTTGTCTTTGTTTTCTCCACTCAACCTTTTATCCTCCCACCACCTTCCTCTCCTTTGTTGGGTTTTTATTCCATGGTGAAATTATATATTTTCCCTACTGTTCCAACATGAACCTACAATATTTATTCTGGCTATTGACATATTCTTCCAATTGATTTCTTGGTTACTATTCTTTCCTAGCTACCAAATACCAGTATTACCCATTTTATTTATTAGTGAATCAAATCTTGGGCCATTTCATGTCTCGATGCCTTGTTTGTTTCCACATCATATGCAGTATTTGTAGATATGATACATGTCTCAAGTATATGGACTACACAAAACACACAATATTTTGTTCCTCATGGTTGGTTTAAATTTCAACAATGACACCCACTTGAACAAGTTGCTCAAGTTTATGATTTACCATTTCTTGCCTTCCACAAAGTGGTATCCTTTTCCCATTTTCCATGTGACACCATTGTATTTTATCTAGCACAACATGGATTGTAAAATAAATAAATCAAATATATCTTGTGTGATGTGTTCTCAAGTATTTTTATTAGTTTCCCTATCCTTTTATCATGTAAAAATCATGGTGGATAGTGTTACAAGCTAATTCCCTTATATTTTATAATATAAAAACAAATGTGCAACAAAATGACACAACTGATATAAAGAATATTCTAAAAGAATACTCTATAGATAATGAACAACATATTCCAATATAAATGAAGTATTGTAATATTTCTTGAACTGTTACATACACATTACATGACCTCTCTATGAATAGGCTTTACAAAGACTATTGAAATTTCAACTTCAGCTAACTCTTCATCTCTTTAAAATCATAGGAAATATGACTCCATATTTCTCATATGAGAATATATTTTTTGAATTTCTAATAATAACAAATATTTAATTATTAGTAAATAAAAATTATTTACCAGACTCCTTTACACCACATATTTACAAAGTATTTTCATAATATTTACAAAGTACTAAGGTATAAAATAATGTAATAAACTCCAATTTTTTTTTAGATGATATCAACCTGATATAATCACCCCATTGTGTTATTTGCTCATTTGTAGAGAAATCAAGAACTTATATGTTAATATTATCATGAGATCATTCATAACCTCAAGTTTGTTATTTGTGTCAATGAATTAGGTGCTTTAAAAGCATGACATTATTCTTTGCTCTTCCCACCCTTGCACTAGGATCATTGCTTATATTATAGTGTTTCCATTATGCTTTGGAATTCTATCATTTTTTATAGGTTACACCATTTTTTGATGGATCAGATGCTCCTATACTTATTTTTTTCATTTCACTTTGCTTGGAAGATTATTGATTTTGGCATTTTGATGATGTTACACCTATTTACGAATCACACCTTATATCAATGAATTGTTGAACTCAAGACTTAATTTTTTTTGATGAATTATATTTTTAATGATTGCCTATGTTACCATTGCATCACCTTCCCATGTTAGAAAATCATTAAATTTTCTAGTGAATTTCTGGCAACCACATGATAGTGAAAATTTTAGAAATTTCTTAATTCAAGTATTTTCCTTTACTAAATATATCAGTACTAAAAATGTTACAAAAAGAGGGAATCTAAGTTTTATTTCTAGGATTTTTACTTGGATATAGAAGGTATAATTTCTAAATTGTGTTTTTGATTAATACTTTATATATTGTTACACGTTGTTCTCTTTAATAGAAAATATCATTTTTTATACTTTAATGGAATATATTTTGGTTTTCAAAATCACTAGCTATTTATTTTGAAATTGTTAGCTTTTGGAGCATTAAACATAAAGTAAATGCATTAACAAGTATAGAAATAAACATGCAATGATACAACTATGGTAATAGCAAAAAACCATGCATGAAAATATGATAGAAAACTTGATACAATGCTCTAGAAATGCTCATATAGAAAGCTCACAAAAATTTGAATGCTCCTCTCATGGAGTATGCAACTCCTCCATGATAGAAAAATGGAGCTACATTTTACCTACTATTACTAACACCTTTGCACAACTTAAACTCACTCATAATCACTCATAATGAGGCCTTTATATGGAAATATAGGTTACTTGCTTATTTCTAAACTTGATGCAATGCCTTTGCACAAAATGATGCAATGATAGGTTCTAAACTTCTAGAAATTCAATTTGAAGTAAAATTCCATATATCCCCCTAATTAGAAGTTTTAGAAATATTAAGGGTTTGCAAACTAATTTTTATTTACGACTCCTTATATCTCCCTATGTTAAGACTTTACAAATGGAAATGGTTTTAATGTGCTTCAAGTTTAAACCAATACCTTCTAATATCCAATACTCTTTTCTAGAGATCCTTTAAAATCCTTACTACTACAAATTTTAATATCTCTAGAATATGCAATGAACTTGTTATCAAACTTGCAATATAATAATGGATATTTCTCACCTTTTTAATGCTTGATTCTGCTTTGCAAGTTGTATGGAGTGTATGTTGTTTGTAAGGGCTGATTTCTTGCTTTCCTTTCACCTTACTTGTGCACCTTTTCTTCTTCTTGTAGATGGCTGATTTCTCTTTCTTTCTTCTCCCAAATGTTGGTTGATTGTGTGCACTAATATTCTTACTCCATTCTTGGTTGCTATGTGCACTAAGTGTGATGTCTTGGCTTACTCCAAATATATTTTCTTCTTGTAAATGACCATCACCATTTTGCCGGTTTTTACGTGTGCTCAGAATTGCAGCTTATTCCTTCAATATTTTCGATAAAATCTTAGGTTCTCCTTCTTTGTTTACGTACATAGGAGACTTATTTACTTGGTGCAATCTAAGATGGGAGTACCAAATGGCACTTATCCTCTTCATATTTTTAAAAAAATATATACTTGCAACTCTATGAAGCGCTTATGACATGTGATGCTTGTCCTTTGAAAATATTTGTTCAACTCCTTTTAACGCCTGTGTGACATGTGGTGCTCATATTATTACTCCTTGGTGGTTGATGGCTATTATATATTATCTTACCTTATACTTCCACATTGGGTGCTCATGTATGGAGAGTAATCAACCTATTTTGTCTTATTTACCTTCGTTGAGTACTCATTTGTCTTATCTTGGCTTGAAGGAGTGTTACCTTATGATGTTAGGTGATCCTTTATCTTATCTTGGATTGAAGAAGTGTTACCTTATGATTTTGGGTGTTCTTTTGTATTATACTTGCTTGGAAGATGTTATACTATAATGTTGGATGCTTCAAACTCCTTTTACAATATGGCACTCTTCTCCTTGAGTTCTTAGAACTCCTCTACATGGCCAATGATTCCTTTAAATTTTCTAGCACTTTTCAATGCTCTATTCCTACAAATTTTCTTACTATAAATATTTTCTCTTTGGCAGAACATTTGTTCCATATTCAATGGTTTTGATGATAAGAACCAAAAAATGTATCTATGTTCGCTATAGTTATAGTACCAATACCTATAATTTGTATGAGCCTATTTCCAAGAGGATCATTCTATCTAGGGATGTTACCTTTCATTAGTATCCCCCATCTAATCATCCTCTTATGGCCCCCACTTTGAAATTAACTAATGAATTAGTTGCTCCTTTAATGCATACAATATCATCTAGCCCTTCCCATTCACTTATAAATTAAGAAATTCCTCCACATGAAGAAATTACCATAAATGATTCATGTCCTCCATCTAATTATCAACCCACATCATCCAATCCTTTACCTAAGTGGGTTCAAGCAACCATACATGAAGCCCAAATTCATTTTCCCACTTATACAGGTAAAAGGCCTTTAGCCCTAAGACACCAAGTGAATTATGCCCTCATGGCCAAAGTCCTTAGCCAACCTAAAACTTCTAATATAAAAGAAACACTTGGTGATCCTAAATGCATTCTTGCAATGGATCAAGAATTGGATTCCATTGAAAAGAATCACACTTGGGAGTTAGTTGATTTACCCCAAGGAAAATATACCATTGGCAAAAAATGGGTATACAAGGCAAAGTATAAGGCAAATGGCTTATTAGATCATTACAAGGCTCACCTAGTAGCTCAAGGTTATAAGCAACATGAGGGAATTGATTATGAGGAGAATTTTTCTCCTGTGGCAAAAATGACTACAATCAAGACATTTATGGTGTATGTAGAAGACCTATTATTTTCAGCTTGCTTCAACAATGACAACACCTCTTTTTTTGGTGCAATATGACCTTAATATTCACCCTTGTATTTCCACTTGTTTTATCTCTTTTTGCAAGTCCATTTTTATGCTTTATATGGGCAGCAATTTCAATGGCTATGACACTTATTTGGGTGTATTTTGATACCTTAGATAATCTAGAATTTCACCCTCTTGAATGCACCTTCTATTACTTTTCGAAGGCTTTCTTTGTAAGGTTTTGTAGAGTGCCCTTTGTTGGAAATTTTTAGGAGTGTTTGTTGTCATTGATGTCAAAAGCATTGTTGTGCTATGTTCGTCATCTTTGAGGACATTAAGTATTTCCTCCAAAAGCAAGAAGGTATTAAAAAGCAATAGGTTAAAATATTTATTTAATATTATATACCCAGGAGGGTTCAAATAATGAAGATCAAAAATCGAGTTTAAAAATATCAAGAAACAAGTTGGAAAAACCCCACAAAGAGATTTTAATTTAAATTAAAATATTTTAATCTTTGATTAAAATTTTAATTTAAATAATGATGGGTGCTAAGGTTAATTTAAATATTTATTTAATATTTAAAATTAACGTTAATATTTGAATTAAAACTAAATTTGAATAATCGCCGATGTTGAAATAAGCTAAAGGTTAAATATAAATAATGCTACAGTTGGCATTTGGAAAATTATCCATGTGATAGTTTTTCGCTCATGCAAAAGAAAAGTGTGATTTTCGAATGTGTTTTTTAGCAAAGAAAAGGACAAGTGTGACTAGCCTACGAAAAATATTTGAAGTCCCTCGTAGCTGAGTTGGCAGACAAGGGTTGTGTAAGACACGTGCTAAGAACCTAGTGCAGGTTTGAATCCCGTGCACGTCATTTTTGGTGAAGGAAGGTTCATGTTTTTAAGGTTGCACCATTCAAGGGAGAAGGTCAAAGGAATGATAGTGCCTTTTGGCTCCTATGGAGCTATGCAGCCCAGCTGGTGGGCGCAAGCACTACAGAAGTGCTTGGGGGGGAACCAACGATGGTTTGAATCCTACCAAGGCCTTTTGGGAAGCACTATTGAGGTCTGTACTTTGTGAGGTTTGATTTCGTTTGCAAAAAATAAAAGGAAAAATATTATTTTTGTTTCCAAGGGTTTATGTTGATTAATGTTTTTGCATAATTAATTTGATTATAAGTTGTTTAGGGGAGTTAAAAGGGAATGCAAAACTTTGATTTCTAGATTGAATTTTTAAGTGTTAAGGAGTTATAAGAGAGTAAGGAAATTTTATTTTTGAGATTGAAGGGTGTTGGAGATTATAAGGTGTATTTGGATATTAATTTTTTTATTGAAGAAATATTTTTGAAGAAGTGTTAGGGTTATAATTCTTGTCATATAACCTTTGTGCATGGCAAGGAAAGTGGTTATAATTGAGATAGGTTTTAAAGTCTATTATTCAAAAAATAAAAGGTATGGGCATATTCTTTTTTGGTTGAAATAATTGATTGTTTGAGATTTTTTGAAAACAATATTGGAGTGAAAAGGATTTGATTAAGTTTTCCTTTGTAATTTTATTGAGTTTATGAGTTTTTTGAAATGGAAGTAAATGCTATAAACCTTGTTTGATAAGTATTATTGCAGATTTTGAGTGAGTGAATGGATAATTCATTGTTGTATGATTGATATCCTTTGTTGTTGAGTTTGAATATTGGATTAGGGTTTTAAAGATCATGAGTATCATTGTTATGTGAGGATTGGTTGATAAGCATTGTTGTTGAAGTAATTTGTTGAGTGAAGAACTTGAACTAGGGTTTGTAAAGATCATGAGTATCATTTTTATGTGAGGATTACTTGATGAGCATTGTTGTTGAAGTGATTGGTTGAGTGAAAGTGATTGAGATTACTTGAGTGGATGTGTTGAAGTGATAGTTCAAGTTCTGTGAAACAAATTATTCTATATTTTGAATTGATTTGAGAAAGTGATTGAGTGTTTATGAGTGTGAAACATGTTGAGTCTCTAAGAATTCTTTATATGTTTCTATGGTAAAAAAATAGATTGAAAGTGATTGAGTGTTTATGAGTGTGAAACATTTTGAGTCTCTAACAATTATCCATATGTTTATGTGGTAAAAAGATAGATTGAAAGTGATTGAGTGTTTATGAGTGTGAAATATATTGAGTCTCTAACAATTCTCTATATATTTTTATCACAAAAGAGAGAGTTAAAGTGATTGAGCATTGTTGCAAATGTGAAGCATATTGAGTCTATAACAATTCTCTATATGTTTCTATGAGATTGGACAAGTTCTAGTGTGGGCTTGTTGAGCAGATTTAAGGCAAGTCTTTGAAAAGACTTGTGGATAGATTGGTGTGAGATTTTGTGGAAGCTTACAATACAGAATTGAGGATAGAGAGAGTTAAAGTGATTGAGCATTGTTGTGAATGTGAATCATATTGAGTCTATAACAATTCTCTATATGTTTCTATGAGATTGGATAAGTTCTAGTGTGGACTTGTTGAGTAGATTTGAGGTAAGTCTTTGAAAAGACTTGTGGATAGATTGGTGTGAGATTTTGTGGAAGCTTACAATACAGAATTGAGAATAGAGATTATTGAGTAGATTTGGACAAGTGTTAGAAAGGATTTGTGTATAGATTAGTGTGAGCTTTTGTGGAAGCTTAAAAGGCATATTTGAGATAATTCTTTGAGAAGAGTTGTGAGCAGAGTTGATTGATTGATTTTTTCAAACCTTGAGTTAAGGTTTGGGACAGATCTAGTAGAGTTGATTTGTGATTAAATCAAGCTTTGTGTTAATGCTTGAGGACAAAGATTGAGGATAAATTTGTACTAAAATGAAGTACTATGTTTAATGCATATTTGAGGACATATATTGAGGAAATATTTGTACTAGACTGAAGGACTGTGTTTAGTGCATATTTGAGGATAGTATTTTGTGTAGATTTAAGGATAGGTTTGTGCTAGACTAGATACAGAGTTTGAAAATATTTGTGCTAGACCGAAGGACTTTGTTTGGTGAATATTTGAGATAGATATGAGAGTAATATTTGGAGTTGATAGAGTATAAAGGATTATAATCTCTAGTGGATAGAGATCCATTAGCCAGGGTAGTGAAGAGAGGTCTTCTAAGTGAGGATATGAGTCTTCAATGGATAGAGATCCATTAGCTAGTGTAGTGGGGGCAATAGTTCTTCTAAAATATCACTAGCCATAGCTAAGGAGAAAGGAGTTCTACTATGGATAGATATCCATAAACTTAATGAGGGAATTTGTGTCTCCTTTGGATAGAGATCCATAGACATTATAATAGGGAGAGGATTCCAAAGAGATTTATTAAGAAAATTTTAGTGAAATATTTTCTTCGTGGAGTAGCCCACATTGGGTGAACCATGTTAAATTGGTGTCTCTATTGTGTGTGGTGATTTGTGCATTGGTTTGATTATTGTTGTTGATATTTCTATCTATACATTGCATAATATTGATTGGAAAGAAAATTAAAAAGTGGTCTTATACTGTTCACCCCCTCTCAATATAATCTTGTGTTCTTCAATTGGTATCAGAGTCGGTTCATTCAGAAGAGTTTAACTTGAAAGAAAATCTTACACAAACATAATAGATTCTAATAATGGGTCCTTAAATAATTCAACTCTAGTATTTTATGGAAGTGATTATGTATTTTGGAGTATGAGAATGAAGATCCACCTGATGGCTCTTGGCAATAAAATTTGGGAAACAGTTGAAAATGGATACATACCACCAGATACTCCACCTACAGATAAAGATGATAAGATTCTACATCATTAAAATTCAAAAGCAATGAATGCAATTTTGAGAGTTTTCATAGAATAGAGTTCATAAAATTTATGCATTGCAAAGATGCAAAAAGAATTTGGGATAAGTTGCAAAGCATATATGAAGGAGATAAAAGTGTCAAAAAGGTAAAGATACGAAATCTCAAATGACAATTTAGAGAATTAAGAATGAAGGATGAAGAAAATATTAGTGCTTATCTACTTTGTTTATACAAGGTTTTTAATGCCATGCAAGGACTTGGACTTCATATTGAAGAATCGAATGTTTGTGATAAGATCTTAATATCTATCCCAAAAAGATTTAGTGAAAATATTTCTACTATAGAAGATTCAAAAGATGATGATTCTTTGACAAGAGATATGTCATTTGGTATTCTTATAGCTTTTGAGATAAGAATAAAAGAGGAACCTAATATCCATAAGGAAGCAACCTTTAAATCTACTAAGAAGACAAAGGGCAAGAAATCAAAGTCAAGCAATGAGTCATCTAGTGATGAAGAAGAAAATTATGACAAAAAGAATAAGAATTCAAGAATATTTAAAGATGAAAAATCTATTAGATGTTTCAATTATGGAAAGTATGGTCACTATGCAACTGATTGTCAAGAAGATAGAAATGGCAATCATGAAGAAAAATAGGATCATAATAATAGAGAATAAAAAAATACAGGTACCAAAAGAAAGGCAAGGATAGACAAGGCATACAAGGAAATAAGTTCTTCCAAAGATAAAAGAGGAGCTACTATGTAGACAAGACAAGTACTCAAGTTATAGTGATAATAGTTTCTAAAATAGTGATAAAGATGAAGTTCTATTTCTGATAGAAGAAAAAGAAAAAGTTGAGAAAAGGTCACCAATAATTCTCAAGTGTTTTAGATGTGATAATTTTGGACATCTTAAAGATAGTTGTAGAAATAATGATTTTAGTTTCAATGATGATGAAGATGAAGACACACTTGAAGGACCAAAAGAGAATATTCTAATGGCACTAGAAGGAGGTGATCCTATAAAAGACAAGTCATAAGAGAATGAAGATGTTTTCAAAGGAAAATAAATAGGGGAAGAATCATAAAAAGGAGAATTTGATCTTGAGGGAGAGCTTATTTATGCTCTTAACACATTAAAGAAGCTGAGAAAGCAAAACTCCCAACTTAAGCTTTAGTTTCAGTAATGTGATGAAGAAAGATGAAATATTATAAAGGATCTAAATAAGTCAATAGCTAAGACAAAGAATTTCAAGGATAAGTTAGAAGCAAAGGTCTTATAATGTGAAAGGTTAGAACATGAAGTGGCTCTACTAAGGGAAGAAGTAGAAAAGTCTAAGGAAAAGCTACACAAGTTTAGAAGAAGCTCAAATAATTTGGATAAGATTATCAAGTCACAAAAGCCTACATCAAGCAAGACATGTCTTGGATTTTAAAAGGTATAAAAGAAATAGGAAGAGGAGTCAACCTCAAGTTCTGAAGAAGAAGAAACTTCAGAAAATGACAGTGTAAGAGAAAGTGAGACTTCTGAGGATGAGTTGGAAAATATAAAGTTCAACAAGGAAAGAAACAATGCACAAATATGGAACATGAACTAGCATAGGGTAAAAGAGCCTAAGATACCAATGAGATCAAGGCAAGGAAAATTCAATGGGTGGTGTTTCTCATGTCACAAATTTGGGCACAAGACTTCACAGTGCAAGACACATGAAAGACAGGAATATGGGAACTTCAGAAATATTTACACGGGTATTGCTCCTCACGTAATAAAATTGGTCACAAGGCAATAAATTTTAGGGTCCATTACAAGAATAGATATGGCTTCACCAAAATAAATACCAAGATATTTACACCTTAAAGGAATAATATTATTAAGTGTTACAAGTGCAATAATTATGGACATACAACAAAGATGTGTAGAGTAGACATTCTAGAACCAAGCATGAATAGGAACATACACGTAGGCATGAACATGAACATAAACAAGAATAGGAACAAGAATAAGAATATGGACATGAACAAGAATAGGAACATGGACATGACCAGGAACAAAAATATGGACATGAACAGGAACAAGAACAGTCAGAGGAATCAGAAGGATAAGATGAGAAGGAAAGTGGATAAAGATAAAGATCAATGCTTGATGGGAGTAGAAATACTTCCACCCCAGAATTAACCACCTCAATAGGTGGTGGGGGAGGGGCTAAGCTAAGAATTTCATTCTTAGCCCTGAGCCCCAAAGATGACACTTTGCCATTGATGTCAAATGGGGAGAGATTTAACTTAGAAGGAAAGCATTCAGTCAAGGGGAGAAGTTTCCTAGGGGGAGCAAAAAAAGGTCAAGGAAATGGTAAAAAATAATTGGGTTACCATCAATGACAAAGGGGGATATTGTTGGACATTTTGAGGAGTGTTTATTGTCATTGATGTCAAAAGCATTGTTGTGCTATGTTCGTCATATTTGAGGACATTAAGTGTTTCCTCCAAAAGAAAGAAAGTATTTAAAAGCAATAGGTTATAATATTTATTTTTAAATATTATATACCCAAGAGGGTTCAAAGAATGAAGATAAAAAATCGAGCGAGTGGTTTAGCCCACGGTGTTGTATCCACGGTACCCTAATACCACTTGGTGGTTTAGGGTTGTAAGAGTTTCCTTATATAATTATTGTAATGTCTCATTTTAGGGACAAGAGAGAATAATATATCAAGGAGGATAGACTCTTGTTTGCTGGACTAGCCTAAATTGGGTGAACCAGGGTAAATCTTGTGTGTCATATGTGCATTGAATGGTGTTATTATTTCCTTAGTTATTATTTTTTACATTATTTCTAGAATATGTTTATGTAAATATCTTCATTTGGTATCAGAGAAGGTTATTAGCCATAGGGGGATGCCTTTATTGCTAGGGTTTAAATCCATTTGAAGAAGATCTAGGGTTTCTAGGAGTGAGAGGAAACCTATTATGGAGTGGGAGTTACGCAGAAGGAGTTTGAAGGAAAAATTTCAGGAAATCATTCAAGGATAGAGATCGAGAAATTTGACAATAAAATTTTTGAGCTATGGAAGTTAAAAATGTAAGATATGCTCGTGGACAGAGATCAGTGGGCTGCTATTTTAAAAAAAACAAAACCTACGGGTACTTCCGATGAAGATTGGGAGAAGATGAATCGAAAAGCAAGGAGTATGATTTGACTGTGTCTTGCAGATTTGGTGCTCATCAATGTTTTAGGAGAAGCTATAGCAAAGGATCTCTGGGAGAGGTTAGGGGATTTGTATAAATCGAAGTCCCTAGTGAAAAAATTATTCCGCAAAAAGAAACTGTACAATCTTAGGATGCATGACAGGGATTCGGTTGCAAATCATCTGAAGGCATTCAATACAGTGGTAAGTCAACTAACATCTGTAGAAATTAAGTTGAGTGAGAAAGATAAATGCATTACTTTGTTATGCTCTTTACCAGATTCATGGGATAACTTAGTAGTAGCAATTGGTAGTACAACTTCATCCACACTAAAGTTTGAAGATATAGTGGCATCTCTATTAAATGAGGATATGAGGAGAAAAGCCATGGAGGGCAAATATAAGGAAGCCCTAATAGTGAGAGGGCGTGCCAAGGAGAAGGACAAATCTAGATATGGTGATAGGTCTAATTCTAAAGGTAGATCCAAGTCTCGGGGGAAGTTTGAGAGAAAATGCTAGAATTGTGGCAAGCCTGGTCATATGAAGAAGGATTGCAGATCAAAGAAAGTTGAGTCTAGAAAAAATTCTGATGAATCGACTTCCATAGAGATGAATAAATCCATTGATGAAGCATGGGATGTATATCTGGCATCCTGTTCATCGTGCTCCACATGATCAGATACAAATTATTGGTTGATTGATACTGGTGCCTATTTTCATATGACTCCTCATAGAGGGTGGTTCAGTGAATATGAAATATATGATGGAGGGGAGGTATTGTTGGGAGATGATTCACCACTTAGAATCATGGGTCATGGAAGAGTGAAAATTTTGCTACAGGATGGTAGGGTTAAGACCCTACCAGGTGTGATGCATATTTCGAGACTTGCTAGAAATTTGATTTCGATAAGCAAAATGGCCGATGTAGCAGTGAATGTTAGTTTTTGCAGGGATTCATGCAAAATGGTTCGTGGATCAATGGTGTTGGCAAGGGGAGTTCAAATTGGAACATTGTATAAGCTATTGGGAAGCACTATGACAAATGAGTTCAATAGCTCAACAGTTTCTGAGGTTGATTCTGATAAAAGCTCAACACTCTAGCATCAAAGGATGGGACATATTGGAGAAAAGGGATTGCGTACCCTGTACACAAAAGGTATGGTTCATGGTATCCCTAATTACTCAATGTCTTTCGAGTTCTATGAACATTGTATTTATGGTAAACAAAATCGGGTTAGTTTTCCATCTGGTGCCACAAGATCTAGTGGGGTACTAGATTTGATCCACAATGATATTTTTGGTCCTGTTCCTATGTCGTCTCTTGTAAAATCATGGTATTATGCTTCCTTTGTTGATGATTTTTCAAGATATGCATGGATTTACTTTCTTAAGAGCAAAGATGAAGTGTTTGAAAAATTTAAGGAATTTAAAGCACTTGTTGAGAATCAAAATGATAAAAGGATTAAGGTGTTGAGGTCTGATAATGGAGGGGAATATTGTTCTAATATATTTGAGAAATTTGGTAAGCAATGTGGTATTGCAAGACAGAAGACTACTCCATATACACCTCAACAGAATGGAGCTGCAGAGAGATTGAATAGATCACTGATGGAGAAGGCTAGAAGTATGCTTAGTGGTGCAGGTTTGGCATAGGAATTCTGGGCAGAAGTAGTGAGTGCAACATGCTACTTGCAAAATCGGTCACCTACATCAGCATTGCTGGATCAAACTCCATTTGAAGCTCTATTTGGTAAGAAACCATCTATTTCACATCTCAGAGTTTTTGGTTGTGATGCATACATGCATATTCCAAATGAGAAAATAAGTAAGCTAGATAATAAGGTTGTTAAATGTATCTTTATTGGTTATAAAGATGGTGTTAAAGGATATAAGCTTTGGAATCCAAAAACTAAAAGTACACTGTATAGTAGAGATGTGGTGTTTAGGGAGATGATCAGTGATTCCAGGAAGGTCGTTACAGAAGAGGAACCTGGAATGGTCCAATTTGATCTCATGGAAAACTATCAGACAATAGAGGATCTGGAAGAGGAGCATACAGATGAGGATATGGAAGAGGAGCATACAAGTGAGGATCTAGAAGAGGATGAAGAAGAGGTTCATACACCTGTGGTAAGGATATCAACATGAGAAAGGAAGTAACCTAAAAGGTACAGTCCATCTACTTTTCCTACTTCTTTTGTACTATCTGTTACTGATGAAGATCCTAGAATAGTTAGAGAAGCTGTTAATTCTGGAGAGGCAAACCGTTGGGAAGAGGCCATGGATGAGGAAATGATGTCCCTAAAAAATAATAGAACATGGGATTTAATGAAATTACCAAGTGGTAGGAAAGCAATAGGTTGCAAGTGGATCTTTAAGAAGAAGCTGAATGCTGAAGGTAAAGTGGAGAAATATAAAGTGGTTGCTAAAGGTTTTTCCCAGGTTGAAGGAATTGATTATGGTGAAGTTTTTTCTCCCGTTGCAAAGCTAACATCAATTAGATTTATGTTAGTTGTGGCTGCTGCATTTGATCTTGAAATAGAATAGATGGATGTGAAAATTGCATTCCTTCATGGATATTTGGAGGAAGAAATCTATATGAGGCAGCCTGAAGGTTTCACTATTGCATGAAAGGAAGATCTGGTATGTAAGTTAAAGAAATCATTGTATGGACTAAAAAAATCACCTAGAATGTGGTACCAAAAATTTGATACTTATGTTTTAGGAATCGGTTTTTTTCGTAGCAATGTTGATCACTGTGTGTATTCAAAGAAAATTGGTAATGTAATTATCATTATAGTTCTTTATGTTGATGACATGTTACTAATTGGAAATAGCAAGAAACTGGTCAGGGAAGTAAAGTCTCAGTTGGCATCGCAGTTTGACATGAAGGATATTGGCCCTGCAAATTTTATATTGGGTATGCAAATAAAAAGAGATCGCTCTAACATAAAGTTGTGGTTGGATCAAAAAAAGTATGTTGAGACAGTGTTGAAAAGGTTCAATATGCAGGATTGCAAACCGGTGAAGGTACCTATTTCTTTAGGTGAAAAATTATCTGTTGAACAATGTCCAAAAATAGAAGAAGAGGTAGAGGAAATGTCACACATTCCTTATGCAAATGTTGTAGGTAGTTTAATGTATGCCATGGTTTGTACTAGAGCAAAAATTGCCCATGCAGTGGGAGTCTTGAGTAGATATATGTCCAAACCTGGTAAAGAGCATTGGACTGCTATGAAAAGGGTTTTCAGATATTTATGTGGCACCTCTGATTTTACAATATGCTATGAGGGTACAGGTAAAGAAAATAGACAATTGGATATAGAAGGGTTTGTTGATGCAGATTGTGCTGGAGATCTGGACAGGAGAAGATCTACTAGTGCTTATGTATTCAATTTGTTCGGAGGGGCCATTAGTTGGATGAGCAAGAGGCAGACTGTTGTTGCTCTTTCAACTACTGAAGCTGAGTATATGGCAGCCACTGATGCAAGTAAGGAAGTTGTATGGCTGCAAATACTATGTACTAAAATTGGGTTCTTTCAAGGAGTCGTGAAGATAAACTGTGATGATCAGAGTGCCATATTTTTGGCAAAGAACCCTGCTTACCATTCAAGAACGAAGCACATTGATACAAAGTTCCATTTCTGCAGGGACATGCTTGAACAGAAGAAAGTGTTGCTAAAAAAGGTAGACACCAAAGAAAATGTTGCAGATGCTTTAACCAAGGCTATAAGAATTGAAAAGTTTAGATTCTGTACAATTGAAATGGGTCCGAAAAAGTATTCAACAAGTGGGAGAATGTTGGATGTGTCTCATTATTTGCCAAAAAATAATTGTACGACAGGCACTACAGCACAAAATATGATGGGTAAGGGGGGTCGGAGGCCCCCAAGGACCCCCGGCTACGATAAATGTGCTTACGTAATAGGTTATGGCTCGGGGTGCGTAGGGGGGTGCCCTAAGATACGATGAAAGTGATCAAATCTGACACCAAAATTTTCACCTACTTTTATCGCTACTTTTCACCTACTTTTATCGCTACTTTTGGAGTGACCCACGGGATTCCCATGGTTGGTGGGTGGTTAGTGGGTGTGGGTGGTTTAGCCCACGGTGTTGTATCCATGGTACCCTAATACCACTTGGTGGTTTAGGGTTGTAAGAGTTTCCTTATATAATTATTGTAATGTCTCATTTTAGGGACAAGAGAGAGAATAATATATCAAGGAGGATAGACTCTTGTTTGCTGGACTAGCCCAAATTGGGTGAACCAGGGTAAATCTTGTGTGTCATATGTGCATTGAATGGTGTTATTATTTCCTTAGTTATTATTTTTTACATTATTTCTAGAATATGTTTCTGTAAATCTCTTCAATTTTTGCATGTGTTTTCGAGCAAAGCAAAGGACAAGTGTGACTAGCCTCCAAAAAAATATTTGAAGTCCCACGTAGTTAAGTTTGTAGTCAAGGGCTGCATAAGACGTGTGTTAGGTGCCTGGTGTAGGTTCGAATCCCATGCACATCATTTTTGGTGAAGGAAGGTTCATGTTTTTAAGATTGCAACATTCAAGGGAGAAGGTCAAAGGCATGCTAGTGCCTTTTGGATCTTTTGGAGCCATGTAGTCCAACTGGTGGGTGCGAGCCCTGTAGAAGTGCTTGAGGGAGAACCAACGGTAGTTCGAATCCTGCCAAGGCCTTTTGGGTAGCACTATTGAGGTATGTACGTTGTGAGGTTTGATTTGGCTTGCAAAAAATAAAAGGGAAAATATTATTTTTGTTTCCAAGGGTTTATGTTGATTAAAGTTTTTGCATAATTAATTTGATTATAAGTTGTTTAGGGGAGTTAAAAGGGAATGCAAAACTTTGATTTCTGGATTGAATTTTTAAGTGTTAAGGAGTTATAAGAGAGTAAGGAAATTTTATTTTTGAGATTGAAGGGTGTTGGATATTATTTTAAAAGTTGGAGATTTTAAGGTGTATTTGGATATTAATTTTTTTATTGAACCAATATTTTTGAAGAAGTGTTAGGGTTATAATTCTTGTCATATAACCTTTGTGCATGGCAAGGAAAGTGGTTATAATTGAGATAGGTTTTAAAATCTATTATTCAAAAAATAAAAGGTATGGGCATATTCTTCTTTGGTTGAAATAATTGATTGTTTGAGATTTGTTGAAAACAATATTGGAGTGAAAAGGATTTGATTAGGTTTTCCTTTGTAAGTTTATTGAGTTGATGAGTTTTTTGAAATGGAAGTAAATGCTATAAACCTTGTTTGATAAGTATTATTGGATATTTTGAGTGAGTGAATGGATAATTCATTGTTGTATGATTGATATCCTTTGTTATTGAGTTTGAAGATTGGAATAGGGTTTTAAAGATCATGAGTATCATTATTAGGTGAGGATTGATTGATAAGCATTGTTGTTGAAGTAATTGGTTGAGTGAATATTGAACTAGGGTTTTGTAATATCATGAGTATCATTGTTATGATTGGTTGATAATCATTTTTTTTGAAGTAATTGGTGGAGTGAAAAACTTGAACTAGGGTTTGCAAAGATCATGAGTATCATTGTTATGTGAGGATTACTTGATGAACATTGTTGTTGAAGTGATTGGTTGAGTGAAAGTGATTGAGCTTACTTGAGTGGATGTGTTGAAGTGATAGTTCAAGTTATGTGAAACAAATTGTTCTATATTCTAAATTGATTTGAGAAAGTGATTGAGTGTTTATGAGTGTGAAATATATTGAGTCTCTAACAATTCTCTATATTTTTATGTGGTAAAAAGAGATATTGAAAGTGATTGAGTGTTTATGAGTGTGAAACATATTGAGTCTCTAACAATTCTCTATATGTTTCTGTGGTAAAAAGAGATATTGAAAGTGATTGAGTGTTTATGAGTGTGAAACATATTGAGTCTCTAACAATTATCTATATGTTTCTATGGAAAAAAGAGAGATTGAAAGTGATTGAGCATTTTTATGAATGTGAAGCATATTGAATCTCTAACAATTCTCTATATGTTTCTATGAGATTGGACAAGTTCTAGTGTGGACTTGTTGAGCATATTTGAGGTAAGTATTTGAGAAGACTTCTAGATATATTGGTGTGAGTTTTTGTGGAAGCTTATATTACAAAATTGAGGATAAATATTATTGAGAATATTTGGACAAGTTCTAGAGAGAACTTGTGGATAGATTAGTGTGAGCTTTTGTGGAAGCTTACAAGGCATATTTGAGACAAGTCTTTGAGAAGACTTGTGAGCAGAGTTGATTGATTGATTTTTTCAAACCTTGAGTTAAGGTTTGGGGCAGATCCAACAAAGTTGATTTGTGATTAATTCAAAATTTGTGTTAAGGCTTGAGGACAGAGATTGAGGACATATTTGTGCTAATCCGAAGGACTATTTTTAGTGTAGATTTGAATATAGATATTGAGGACATATTTGTACTAGAACAAAGAACTATATTTAGTGAATATTTGAGGATAATTTTTGGTGCAGATTTGAGGACATTTGTGCCATACCAGAGATAGAGTTTGAGTAGATTTGTGCTAGACCGAAGGACTGTGTTTAGAGAATATTTGAGATAGAGCTGAGAGAAAGCTTTGGATGTGACAAAATATAGAAGATGACAATCTCTAGTGGATAGAGATCCATTAGCCAGTGCAGTGGGGGCAACAGTTCTTCTAAAAGATCACCAGCTAGAGCTAAGGAGAAAGAAGTTCTTCTATGGATAGAGATCCATGAACTTGATTAGGATATTGGTGTCTCCTTTGGACATAGATCCATAAACATTATAATAGGGAAAGGATTCCCAAGAGATAGATTAAAAAAAAAAATAGTGAAATATTTTCTTTGTGGAGTAGCCCACATTGGGTGAACCACGTTAAATTGATGTTTCTATTGTGTGTGGTGATTTGTGTATTGGTTTGATTACTGATGTTGATATTTATATCTATACATTGCATAATATTGATTGAAAAGAAAAGTAAAAAGTGGTCTTATACTATTCACCCCCTCTCAGTATAAGCTTGTGTTCTTCACCCTTTTGTAGAGTTCTTAACACTCCCTTTTCCTTTGTAAAACTTACCCTTTTTTTTACACTCATGGAGTCCTTTGGATGACTCACAAATGTATACTATGACTACCCCCCTATGCTTGAAAATATATCCTTTACCTTGCTCAGAATGTGGGATTCAATGGGCTATATTGGCTCTTTGTTTTCATTGTCCAAGAGTGTCTTCAAAACCTGTTTTGCTCTTCTCCAAATTTGCACGTAAACCTCTTGGAAATATAGACTTAGATTGCACTTTTATGCTTGGAATTACTTCTTCCTTTTTAGCTCTTTTATTTCTATTGTATGCTGATTTGCTTCTCCAATTTTTGATGTAATATCACTCCTTTTGGTGGCTATTCCTTGCCACTAAATTTTACCTTCAATTCCTTCAACCAAGCTCTAAATAGTTTGTTTTGGCTATTATGGTTGCCTTTAATCCTTGGTAATACCTTCCTTTTCTTGTCTATTCTTTACTTATAAATCCAAGATTTTTACTGTAAACTTTGCACTCTATCTTATGTAAGTATGTGGTCTCCTTTTGATTAGATATTTTTCTTGAAATACACCTAACTTTCATTTTATATTATGTGCAGGTATGCTCCTTGTAAACTATAACTTCTACACTATTTTGAATACTTGGAATGAAAATTATTCTATGCAATTTTTGATACTTAGAAAAAACGATGCTTAATAAACCTCAATATAAAACCAAATATGAAATCTCAACTCATGAAATTTTTACATATTATTTTTGCATACATTTTTATCTTGTAGATGATGGATATAGTGGTGATTCAATTCACCTCAATGGATGCCTTTTACGAATGATTTTGTAGCTCTTCTATGTTGTACAAAAAAAAAAAATTTCTCAAATTTTTGCGACTTCAATACCTTATCAACTTGTTGCTCTAAAATCTGATTTTGTGGCTTCAAAACTTCTTCAAAATGTACTTAAGGAATCTAATTTTTAGCAACCACAAATGCCACCCATAATTTCTGAAATTTTCAGCACTAAGAAATCTTCACTGTTGCTTTTAATTTATTTGATTTGTAGCCTTTTTCATTGTCCATGAACTCTCTATTTTGCAAATTTGAGTGTTGTTTAATGTTCTGCCCTTATTTTATCTTCAAATATGATTTTTTTTCCATATTGTAAGGCATTCAATACCGTCACTAAAATATTGTCCTTGAATCCCAAAAATTTGGTAGGATTCTCCCTAAATCACAGTTGAGATGTTGCTCAAGAACCTCCTTCAATGATGGCCCTAAAATCTCCTAGATTTGGTGGTTCTTATATATCTTTTCACCCACCAAATTTTGACTTCAAAGTAGATCTCCTCCTCAAATAAACTATCAATATTGAGATCTTTTCAATACTACCTTTTTGATTTGACAATCTTCTTGTAGACACCTAAAACATGTCATGTTCAGGGAGACTACTCACATAGGCACACTCATAGGTCATGTGACTAAACCTTGGGATCTTCCAAGTGTCAAAAGTGGTTCTAGCCACTCATATGGGGCATTTTCAGCCCATCCAAGCCTGGCCACTGTAGACCAGAGTGGCCAGAATCCAGCCATTGTAGCTCAGAGTGGCCAAACCTTAGCCATTGCAGATGACAATGACTAAGCTTTAAATGCATTTTGCCACCAATCTAGCCTAATATTGGGTGGAAGTGGCAGTCTACATGCAATAAGGATGAGCGGGGACAACTTTGCATTCCTCCTCACAACCAGTCTACATGGAAGACTCCAGTCTTGATTTAGACTTCAGTTAAACATAGAAAAACAAAGAGCTTCTCATGCTAACACCTAGTACGCATGAGGGATTCAGTCCTAGGGTTCGAACATTGACCTAGGGCTTCAAACACTTTATAAGGAGCAAACCTAAAAGCACTAGGGGACCTTCTTAGACCTCCTTTTATCAATCAGAGAGAGAGAACATCATACATCAGAACTTTGAACATAGTGGATCATTGAGGAGAGCTTCTAGAGACTTGGAGAGCTTCCCTTGGAGATCGATTCTTGTAGCGGAGCCCTGTCGGATTGGAGGGCAAATCTGAACACATAAGGTAATAATTTTAACATTAGTAGCATACTTGAGCCTATAGCCATTGGATCAATAGGAGGAGATTTCACCTTAGCGGTCGCTGTCCTAGATAGTGGCCCGCAACCTAGTCTAGGGTTTTAGGTGTTATTTTATTTCATTTTGCTTTCTCATTCATTTCATTAGCATAGGCTTTATTTTAGTTATTCGCATTCATAGTACTAGTTTCATTGCATTTGTTTCTATTGAGCTTATTCATTGCTAACAACCTCATCCGGGGAGGCAATCTCGGACATCTAAGCGTGTGTTGTTTCATTGATTTTAGGGCTACAGGTTCATCGGGAAAATCTACAACATACGAAAGCAAGAGGATCCCTCTAGCAATCAGACCTAGAGAAGGAGGCATCTGTAAGCCCTCATACATTTTTGTGTGCATCACCGAGAAGCCTGATAAAGTGTGCCCCCTATGCGAGGGGATATTTTATACACCTGCTGCCCTCTTTGTGTGTAAAATCATGTATCAAACGAAGGGTATCCCTTAGAGGGATTCATATGTAACCGGATCTTGGGAATATCAATACAAAAAGCATTCATTCATTTATTTCTTCACATTCTGGTTATATCTGCTTTGTGCCTTTCATTTATTGCATGTTTAAACATTAAAGGATTCAATCGAATCGCAAGTAGAGTAGTTGGTGGATGACGCACCGCTTCCTCGGGGTCGCTATAGATGGCGATCACGGTGGGACTCCTACCTAGTTCTTTAGTTTACTTTCATTTTTTGCCACTTTATTGACTCGAGTTTTGTGTGTAGGTTTAGCCGCTCTGATCTACAACGGCCAAAAATCAGCCGCTCTTGTCTACAATGGCTAGGAGTTAGCCACTCTATGCTACAATGGCTATAAATCAGTCGCTCTGGTCGACAACGGCTAGAACTGGAGTGCAGTAGAGGTCAAATCATTGATTCTCTGAGCTGGATTAAAGGTTGGTACAACTTTTCTGACACTTTATGGTTTTCTGTCTATTTCTATTTTCTTAAAAATAGTGGTAATTAAGACATATTTCAATTTGGAAAACTGAAATAATGAAAGAGAAAGAACTTGCATCTTGCACATCTTAGGTTTTCTTTTAGATTTTCCACTAGGCGTTGCTAGGAACAATGACTTCTGTCTGTAAAGTTTGCCCTAGAATCCAATGTGCTAGACACTGTGTGTTGGTTTGCTTGCTCTGAGGCCTTTCTAAAGGCCATACTTGCACCTAATAGAGTGCATCCATTAATCTCATAGTAGCTATGCATCTTTCTAAAAATTGAAATGCATTTTGCATTAGGCATATAGGAAAGAGTCATTGTTGTTGTATGATGCATTCTTATTCATGCAAAACTTAAAATGAACCCCACACACACATATATTTTAAACATTGGGGAGTTGGATTTCATCACCAACCCTCAATTCAGTTCGATGACGTTGGCATTCATCTCCTTCCATCGATTTACCCCCTAGAGCTTCCTAGAAATGGATTGAGGAACTTACTTATAGTGACACTAAGTTACTTGTGTTCAAACTATCTCCCACTATTGGAACAATCATTGGTTCAGAGTGGAAGAGCTAGGTGAACCCCCCACTAGGATTTAAGTGGTGTACCCTAGTCTCTTTTGAGAAATCATGTTTGGCATGAGTGTTCTTGATTATCACTATGGATGAGTCTCCTCATTCTAAATCCAAAGCAAGAACAAGAAACAAGAAACAACAAAACATCAAAATACAATGAACAACTTAGGGCACACTTAAATTGGTAATCAAGATAAACATTTGCTTGATATTGTTTGGTTATATTTAAGTGCAACACAAAATCTAAATTCCCAAAAACAATGGTCAAAACAAGAAGTAAACATCCTCGGTCTGATATCGAGGGAGAATCTGAAGCAATACATACCCTTAGGTGAAGTCGTAGTAACATTGAAAGACCTACTCAAAAGACCATGAGATGCAGTTCCATGAGTCTAAGGGGTGATAACTCAACCCTTGGGGGTTCTCCTCGAGAAACCCCAAATAGGGAACCACAACATGAAACTACATCACATAAACATAGAGAGGCCTCATGACCATCATCATCAAGGAGACATGAGGAAACCTCAAGGGCTTCCTCTAAACACATAGAAACTTCTCAGAGACATGAGGAAGCTTCAAGAGCTTCCTCCTCACATGGACATAAGGAGGGTTCTAGACCTCGTTCTTCACATAGGGATGATGAGGTTTCCCCATATCCATCCTCATGGAGGGTAGAGAGGGCCACAAAACCCTCATCACCAAAAAGACACACAAGAGTCACAACATCCCAACATTCACATGGGACACTTAGAATAGATCAGCCCATTGAGGGGTAGGAAACTAGAGATACATCCAGTCATAGACATCAAACAGAAGATATCCTTCACACAAGAGGAAGGATTCCTATAGACTATGACCTCATTGGAGTAAATGGCACCCCATGGGATCAGCCATGGAAAACAAGATAGTTAGATGAGGTGGATCAGATTTATTCGAGACCACCTCCTAAAACCATAGCCATAGAGAATTCTGCATCTGGAAGTTCATGAACCATGACTTCTAAGCCCACTTCTCAAACTGGGGGTGCCTCAGGGTGACCCCATAGTAAACATACAGAGTCTAATCATGGAGACACTCAACAATACACTAAACAAGTCACATTAGCTAGCTAGAGCAAAGAAATAGTAGAAACCTCTTCGAGAAATCTATGAATCAAAACCACTAGAATAGGATCAGATAAGCATGAGTCTTCTATGACTGCGCAAGTTAACCATGTGCGATGGTTAGAAAATGCCTTGCATAAAGAGTGAGAGCTTGTAGAAGCTCTCGAACATGATAAACAAAGAGAATGGTTGTTGCACCAACATGAGCAATATTTAAGAGAGCAAGTTGAGCAGCTAGCTCGTATCAACCAACAAGCAAATAGAAATGATCATCAAAGAGATCAACACATTGACTCACCAAGAGAGGAGCACACTAGACAAGAAGGAAACCCATAACAAAACCACCCTCCAAATCATGAGTGAAATCCAACTGGTGGGGAAAGGGTAAACCTAATAGAACAGGATCAGGCACCTCCTGAATCCCCTCATAGGAGGGAAGAAAATAGAGCAAATCAAATGGATAGAGGGTTACCTCCACCACCACCACGGGGGGGTCTCCAAGAGGAGGAACTCCTCGCCTCAAAGGTATTCCAAGCACTCACTAAAAATATGAAGTCCTTTGAAAAACAAGAGACGACGGGTAGCCAACCAACATTGAGCAAAATACACAATCAACCATTATGTCCATCTGTCCCTAGCCCCGCATACCCTAAGCATTTTGAGATGCCTAGGTTGGAAAAGTTTAAGGGTGAAGAAGATGCACAAGAGCATGTTACCAATTTCATCAATGCATGTTTTCATCTTGAAGACAATGATGCTCTTATGCTGAGGATATTCATAATGACATTTTTGGGCACCGCCACTCAATGGTTCAACCAACTGCCCAAGCATAGCATATCCAATTTTGAACAACTAGTGAACGCTTTCCTGAAGCATTTCTCTTTTGGTGCTAAGAGGAAGGTGAACCTTTCAGACCTAGCCAATTTGAGACATTATGATGATGATCCAGTAATGGATTATGGGAATAGATGGAGAAAAGTCATGGTAAAATTATCATTCTCCGTCCCCATAGAAGAGATTGTCCGAATGTTCACCAAGAGTTGTTCCAAACACATTTCCCTCTTGCTACAACTTCAACAATACCCCTCATTTGAGGAAGCCTTGGCATAGGCCAAACTCATTGAGGACATAAAAGTAGATGAGGGAACCATCAAACTCTGAACCAAGAAGGAGTGGAACAAAAATGACAAAAATGGCAAACACAAGCAGAAGCAAGCAAACCCTGCTCCAGTTAATCAAGTGGTATTGGTTGTGCCTAAGGATGGGGCTATGCACCAACCCCAGAATTATCAAGCATAGCCCCCACCAGCCAATTATGATCAAAAGAATAATCAAGGGTGAAACAAAGAATGCAAACCCCCTCACTATTTCACACCATTAATAGAATCAATGCAATCAATCTTCAACCAATTGAGCGAGGCAGGAAATATCAGGTTCCCTGATATACCTCTTATAGATCCCAACCATCCTAAGCCAAAAGGATATAGGGAAGATCAATTTTACCCTTACCATAGGATACCGGGGCATAATATTGAGGTTTGCATTGGTTTCAAGCACCAGGTGCAAAACATGATTGAGGTGGGAGAACTTAAAGTTGACAACCCATTGGCTCCTGACAATAGAGATATGGGCATCTACAAAAACCTGCTGCCAAACCATGAGGTCCCTAGAGGGCAAGGTGCACAATTCAATCAGGTCCGAATTGATACGCCTACCCACGGGTGCATTGGGATGGTTGAAATTATCAATATAGCAACTAGGAGTAGATGGTATGGTCAACCACAACCTCCTGCAGCTCCCATTAACATCCCCACTACACCTAGGTAGAGGTAGGGGTAAAACAACCTTCCAGGTCCACCAACCCGACCTATGGTAACTATTCGGAGTAGACTTGAGCAAAACTTACAAATGACTCCGGCTAAGCTATCCATCTATGAGCTCATACAATAGTCCCCAAAGCATAGGGAGACCTTGATGGAGATTTTAAGGTCGATTGAGCTCCAACCACAAGATCCAAATGCATTCACCCATTTTGTGGGACAAGTACAAGAATTCTAGGAACCTGTAATCCAATTTTATGATTACGAGATTAAGATAGTGCCTACTACCTTACCAGACCCTCCACTGCACATTGTGGCATCAGTCAATGATTTACCTTTCAAATGGGTCTTGATCGATACAGGTTCATCAATCAACATCATCACAACAACAACAATAGAACACCTTAAGATCCCCAAGTCCAATATCATTCTAGGAGCCTACACATTAAGGGCTTTTAATGATGCTTTATGCAATACTATGGGAATGATAGTCCTACCTATCAAGGTGGGGCATAAGACCATCCTCATGATGTGTCATGTCTTGGAAGGGGCCATGCAATACAACATCCTCTTAGGGTGACCTTGGATAAGGGACATGAAGTGTGTTCCTTCAATATTACACCAATGTGTCAAGTATGTGCATGATAACAAGGTCTACGTGGTGTTGGCTGATGAAGAGCCATTCAAATATGTTCATCAGGTGGATTTTCTAGGAGAGTTTGTGATTCCTTCTACCCACTTGTATGTAGGACCTTCATCTCTAGCTATGCAACTTAATGATAAGAGAAAAGGGGTACAAAAGGACCCATCTACATCAACACCTCATCTAGCACCCAACATGACTAATGCTTCTAAGAGACCATCAACGTCTAAACCAAAAGATAATCAGAAGCTAAAGGCACCCATGGTCAAGGAAAGAGGGCTCAAGGAAGTGCTAATCATAGATGTTAAGAAGATTCCAACTCCCATGGAGGAGGAAGATCTCCAAGATCAAGTTGAGGAGATACTAGAGCCCACTTCGCCAGTGTCATCTATGGGATCATCCACATCACATGCGATAATACATTTGGCAAGTATAGGGATAGGAGAGTATCTTGTGTAGAACATAACATTTACGCCCATCATAGAGTCTGCACAAGACATGGGATGACCAAAAGACTTAAGACCACCAATGGGAATAGTGGTCCCACTTGGGATCCCTCCCAATCAGATAAACTTTGTCTATGCTGGACTAGACTGCACCCATAAGTCTATCGATGCAGAAGAGGACAATGATGAATTATTCACTATTAATGTTCATTACCTCTCTAATCTTGAGTTTTCTCTAAGCTACTTTGAACATTGCCATTGGCATGGTTACGGTCTTGGTATATATGAGCAGGGGCATAGGCGGCCATTCGAGCCATAATACCAGCTTTCGTCTGATAGGTTTGGGTTAGGCTATCATATCAAAGGTCGGGATGACTCTCTAGCAGCAGCCTTGGATAGATTAAGCTTGGGGTTAGGAGAAGACATCAATTTTATTCCTTATCACCCACCAAGTGCAAGATATCCAAACAATAGACAAGTGGTCATGGTGAGCATACCACCACCCAAAACTTATCATCCAAGCCCCACAATTGATGCCACCCCAATGGGTTACAACTCATGGGATGATGAGCAAGAAGAAAATGGATATGTGGCAAGTGATGATGAAGCACAAGTAGGCTTGGCCTATCATGGGCCTCACTATTTACATAGATTTACCTGGTCCATCCACAATGATAGTGGATTCATATCGGATGAAAGTGGCTATGAGTCAGAGGACTCAATAGAGAGAGCCTATCTAGGAACAAGACAATGGCCCCATGACTTGGGGTAGCATACTAATGCAAATGGCTTCTTCATAAGTGATGAAGAGTATGAAGATGAGATAGAAATGACCTACTTAGGGCCAAGACATGAGCCTCTTGTCTTGGGGCCACATACCAATGCTAACGGTTTCTGGATAAGTGATGATGACTTTGAAGATGAAACCGAGATGGCCTATCTTGGGCCTCACCACTTGTAGCAAGTCAATGCACTCGTAGAAAGAGAGGTGGCACTTCATGCCATAGACCTCGGTTTGTGGTTTCTAGGAAGACCTATCGACCTAGTTGCTATTCACCATGTGGTCAATCCCCCTCTATCGACATTTAGAGAGTTGTTAGAGCCCAATGATCCTATTATCCGACCAGCTCATGGGCTAGATCTAGAGATTCCTTTTCCTCTAGAGCCTCATCATGAGTATAGAAGGGAAACATCTAAGACAAAATTTCACCCATGTGGTCCTAGAGATTTCATTCCATCCATCAACATGATCTCCATTGATTTGACCACTCCACTTCATAACCCAATAGATCCCACTAAACCTTTGTGTCTTGATATAGAGGCTATTGATTGGGATCGCATTGATTCACCCATAGAGCTTGAGGATATTTTCTCTAATGAAGAGATATTACAACCATTCCATTTTGCATCAGGTTATGCATATGATGTGTTCCATGTTGGTCTGGATCCTAAGTCAGTAGGACCTATAAATCCTACCGATGACATTCATTTGATACCCATGCCTCACCAGCTGGAGGATGGGTCACATATGGCTATAGAAGCAACTTTTGAGATGGACATCAGTGATGATCCTACTCAACCAAAGAAAGTCAAGTTTGGAGAGAGTCTGTCTCCAGAGGAACAAGCCATCATTATCCCTCTCCTTAAGGAGAGGCCAAACCTATTTGCTTGGACTTACAAAGACATGCCAAGGATCGATCCAAAGTTAGTTGTTCACAACCTTTCATTGGATCCCCTAAAGAAACCAGTCAAGAAAAAATTGAGGAAAATGCATCCAACCATCGCTTTGATGGTGAAGAACGAGTTGCAAAAACTATTGGATGTGATTTTCATAGTTCCCATCGACTATCCTGAATGGGTCTCGAACATGGTGCCCATGGGAAAACTAGATGGAAGAGTGCACATTTGCATAGATTTTAGGGACTTGAATAGGGCAACTCCAAAGGATTCATTCTCGTTTCCAAACATAGATGCTCTTGTTGATGCCACTACAGGTCATGAGATGCTCTCCCTAATGGATGGGTTTTCTGGATACAATCAAATCCGAATCAAACCCGAAGACCAACATAAGACTACTTTCATTACTCCATGGGGAACTTTCTATTACAAAGTGATGCCATTTGGCCTAAAGAATGTTGGTGCCACATACCAGTGGGCCATGACATACATATTTCATGACTACATGCACACAATCTTGGAAGACTACATGGATGACTTGCTGGCCAAATATTTATTATGGCAAGAGCACGTTGAGGTCCTGACAAAAGTCTTTGATCACCTCATAGAGCACAATGTCATATTGAATCCTAAGAAGTGCATGTTTGGCATGACTTCTGGAAAGCTCTTAGGGTTCATCATTTCTAAGAGAGGCATCGAAGTCGATCCTACAAAGGTAAAATCTATAATGGAAATGGCCACCCCTACCAACATTAGGGAGTTACGAAGCCTGCAAGGCAAGGTAGCATCCATAAAATGGTTCATTGCGCAATTATCAGACAAGTGTCGACCCATGAATCGGTTGCTATGCAAGGATGTCCCATTTCATTGGGATGAAGAGTGCCAACAAGCTTTTACAGAAATTAAAACTTACCTAGCAACACCGCCAGTGTTGGCTCCACCAAGGCCAGACATACCATTTTTGCTATACATATCGGCTACTAATTTTTCTTTGGGCACCATGTTGGCCCAGAAGAATATGCAAGACAAAGAGCAAGCCGTATATTACATTAGTCGCACCTTGGTGAGTTATGAGCTAGGATATGCGTATGTAGAAAAGTTGTGCTTGGCAGTGGTCTTTGCAACCAAAAAATTGTGACACTACATGTTGAGCCATATGACCTATGTTATATCAAAACAAAATCCTTTGCAGTATATGATGAACAAGACATATCATAATACACGTACTACAAAGTGGATCATGCTATTGATAGAATTTGATCTAGAATTCATAAGCCAAAATTCCATCAAGGGACAAGTCATAGCGGATCAATTAGTAGAGGCACCTCTTCAGGATAGCAAACCTCTCACTATAGAATTGCTTGATGATGCAGTCTTCACATTATCAGATCCATCGAAACTCGAAGAACCTGAGAAACAAAGAGACATGGCATTGTTCTTCGATGGTTCAAAGTGTGAGCAAGGGGGCAGAGCAGGGATAGTCTTTATCACACCGTAGGGTGCTCCATTGCCCTTATCATTTAAGCTAGACTTCCCTTGCATGAACAATAACACAGAATATGAGGCCTTGATTTTGGGACTTCAAACGGCTATGGCAATGGGCATTAAAATATTGAATATCTTTGGTGACTCCTTGCTCATAGTAAATCAAGTCAAAGGATTGTTCCAATGTAGGTGCCCACTCTTGAAAGCTTACAAGGAGCTTGTTGACACCTACCTAGCCTGACTAGAATGGTATGACATCGAGGCAATCCCTCATACGTCAAATATATTCGTAGACACCATGGCATCTTTGGGATCCTTAATCCCTCAGAATCCATCTACTGACTTCACAACCATTCATGTGAAAGTGCTCATATTTTTAGCAATACAATGTGAGGTTATTGACAACCTAGAGTCGGTCAACATGATCCAGAATGAACCAAATCAGGATTGGTCCTTCAAAGTTAGAGCTTTCTTGCAAATAACACCTTGGGAATATTTGATCTCTCAAGGTCCTACGGAGTGTGGTACAACCATTCACCATAGGGTTGCCTCTCAATCTATGTTCTCAGATTTTGGATCACAAGAGGAACATGTCATGTTATCCATAGAAGTTGTGGCTTATCAGGATTGGCTTTCCCAATTGCAAGATTTCCTGAAGCTTGGAATAGTACCGCAAGGCTTGTCGCATGCTGAAAGATGAACATTTAAATAGAAGGTGACAAGATACATTTTTCTAGGAGAGGTCCTTTATAGACGAGGTTATGATGGAATGCTCCTTCATTGTCTTGAGCCCCAGGAAGCATCTTGGGAAATTTCACAAGCTCATGATGGTACGTGTGGTGGTCACTTCAGTGGCATGGCCATCATTAAATACATTTTGAGGATGGGTTACTATTGGCCCACTATGGAAAAATATTATTGTGAGTATGTCAAGAAATGCATCAAGTGCCAACATCATGCAAACCTCACCCACTTGCCATCACAAGCCTTGCAACCCATCCAGGAAGCATGGCCCTTCTCATAGTGGGGATTAGACTTAGTGGGGAAGATCTCTCCCCCATCCTCAGGCTGACATACATTCATCATAATGGCCATTGAGTATTTCACCAAATGGGTCAAGGTGATCCCCTTGACATCGATAATTGGACCAAGGATTGCGGAGTTTATACTCCACAATATCATAAGTCATTTTGGGGTCCCTTCAAAGATAATATCGGATAATGGGCCATATTTCAAGAACAAAAATGTGCATGCTTTAATGGACAAATACCACATCCAACATAGTTTTTCAACACCCTATTATCCACAAGCAAATGGGCAAGCAGAAGCCTCAAACAAAACAATCATCTCCATCTTGAGAAAGATGGTGAGAGATAATCATAAGGACTGGCATTTGTAGTTACCTCTTGCATTATGGGCATACAGGACTAGTGTGTGGATGCCCACTGGGGCAACACCATTTTCACTTGTATATGGCACTGAGGCCATCATGCCCCTAGAGTTGGAGATTCCAACCTTGCACGTAGCATTGAAGGACTTCATAGATGGTGACACCACATGACAATGCCACCTTGATCAGTTAATGCTTCTTGATGAACGATGAGTAAATGCCTTGGAGCATCTTCATGTTTATCAGAATCACCTTGCATGAGCATACAATAGTAAAGTCCATTTGAGGGAATTCAAATTTGGAGATCTTGTGCTCAAAGAAAACCAACAGAACTCAAATCTACCACCGCATTTGTGAGATAAATTTGTGGTAAATTGGATAGGCCCCTACATGATTTCAGAGAAGGTTGGACCTAGAGCATATCACCTTACATCATTGGATGGTGTTGAAGAGCCTGAGCCTCTCAATATCATCCACTTGAGGATATTTTACACATAAAAATCAAAAACATTCAAATATGTCATAAAAATAAAAAACATTCAAATATGTCATAAAAATAAAAACATTCAAATATGTCATAAAAATAAAAAACATTCAAATATGTCATAAAAAAAAAACATTCAAATATGTCATAAAAATAACAAACTAAATTTCAATATAAAATGCTCCAAAGGCATCTTAAAGCCCTTTGGTCAAATCATCATAAAAATGCTCCAAAGGCATCTTAAATCCCTTTGGTCAAATCATCATAAAAATGCTCCAAAGGCATCTTAAAGCCCTTTGGTCAAATCATCATAAAAATGCTCCAAAGGCATCTTAAAGCCCTTTGGTCAAATCATCAAAAATGCTCCAAAGGCATCTTAAAGCCCTTTGGTCAAATCATCATAAAAAAGCTCCAAAGGCATCTTAAAGCCCTTTGGTCAAATCATCATCAAAAATCTCCAAAGGCATCTTAAAGCCCTTTGGTCAAAAATCAAATCAATCAAAAAGCTCCAAAGGCATCTTAAAGCCCTTTGGTCAAAAATAAAAAATCCAAAAATATTTACATCTTACATTTGCACCCACATAGTTGCATTTCATTATAACAAACGTATCCATTGCATTCGCATAGGTTATGATCACATTCTTACAAATGATGCCACAGTCGTATCACAATCACAATATTCAAATCCATCTTCATCCATGCATCCATGTGTGTAACTGTGTTTTTCAACACAACCATATCATGTTGCTATAAGGAATATACTAAAGTTTCCTAGTCTTTCAACCATGTCTAGTGGTCTTATCAACTTTTGTAGAAAGCCACCTTGATTAGTAGAGGGTAGGGTCTAGTTGTGAAAATACCCTGGATATTCATGATCCCATCACTAATTAAAACACTAAAATCCTAGTTGGTACAAGGGAAAGATGAAAACAACAAAAGTGGTCTAGGTTACCTTAAGTGAAAAGGATCTTCCTTGCTTATCCCCCTATGCAACCAGGTTTAAAGGTGCTGAGAATTGGCAAAAGGACAAGTTCCACCCTACCCAAAAATGAGTGATTATCATCACTACATGAATCCCTTGCTTTCATTAAAACAAGCAAAAACCCTGAAACAAAGCACAAATTCAAAGTCCCAGATTTCAAAGTCATAGTTCACAAACAAAGCAAATAGTGATTATCATCACTACATAGATCCCTTGCTCAAAAGAAAAATCAATGAAAATAAATAGTGATTTTCATCACTACACAAGAGCAAATATCCCAAATGAAATGAAGAAAAAAAGGGAATGGAGCTTGAATCCCTGGAATTCTCAGCATTGCACAAAACTGGAAGGAGAAATCCTTACGCATGATGATATGTCTATTATAGTAGCTTCTGGCATTTGTATAGACCAATGTTTGAATGCGGATGAGCTAGCTTAGGTAACTCATACTGCCTAGTGGTATAGTCCAACTAAGTCCAACATAAGGATGAGATGAACACTTGAGGATCCCTGATCTTAGCAATGGGCTGAAAGAATCCCACCTGACATCGGAGGAAATGCTTGGGTTCTATCTCAAAATATATATTCATTTGCACACACAGAGATAATGAATATCTAGGGACATGGTCAAAAGCCTTGCTTTTCAAAAGTCTTGTATGGTAAGTACATAGTTGTTGATAGGATAACTAGAGTGTTTGAAGTCTCAGGAAAAACCTCAAAAATTCCTACATAGCAACAAATCATATCATCAAACCACATCATCAACTTTCTCTATAAGCTTCTATAAATTAGGGGGTATTAATAAAATACATTAGATACCGGATATATGTCAGAAATGATATTTAGATGACCACTGATTATTTTATATCTCTTAAATTACAGAAGCTTATCCAAAAAATATACATACATTCCACACCATTACATTGCACATATGAATGGTTTAAATAATTAATTCTTATGATTAGAATGATTATTAAACATTCATGGTTGTTATACTTTCTGTGGTATCACCCATTAGATTGTCGAAATCATATCATATGCATACCATTATGTTTTAAAGTGATTAAAACATACAAGTTCATTCACATTAGATTACATACTACATTCACCATATCATAGCATGAGTTAGATGCATACAATTAAATCAAAATTAAACATGTATCTAACAAAAACATTGCATCCATAAAAACACAATGTCATAAATCATCCATCTAAGATCACATCATTACATTCATCCATACATAAAATCATAAGTCCATCATTAAATCAACTCATGATACATCACATCATGTCACAATAATCAAATCATATAAGCATCTACATAAACACATACATAAGCATCCATCTCAAATCCATATCATCATAAATATCATCTATCATCTAACACATATATATCAACTCATCATAATGCCATCATAACATCACATAAATAAAACAAAAACATAAGCAATAAATGATACACATAATGAATCATAATGTAAAGATCTCATATAAATATGTGTGTCTCAAAAGATGTCTCGAAATGTATCTCAAAGTGCATGAATATACAAAAATTGCCCATAGGCTACAATCATATAGGTCAAGCAGACCTCAAAAATGAAATCCAAGTGCATCATCAATCAAACACAGGGCCTGTACCCCCAGCATCACCTCCCCCTATGGTTGTGTCATACGTAGAGTGATGTGACCCTACTGGTCTCTCTGTGCGAGTCCGAGTCCTCTGGCTAGGATGGATCGAAGACTACCCAGAGGTGGAGCGCCTACTGACCTGTGAGCCACCTACACCTGGTGCCTCCCTAGGGATAACTCCATGCCTCCTAAGCTACATCTAGAGAGAGGCTATATGGGAGACATACCCTTAGATCTTCTCCTCGTACTCATCTAGCAATGACTATAGGCATAGAACCTCTGCCCCTATGTCTGCCCTAAGATCTACCTTGGTATCACTCTATGGTGTAGAAGGAGGAACAACAAATTACATCCTAGTAGCATCACCCCTGATAGTAGCCTACAAAGCCTAGATCTATAGCGTGAGCTTCTCTATAGTAGCATCTCACTAGGCTATGGTGGCATCTCACTATTGTACCTAGATCTTGGTCGACTAGAGCTCAACCTCGACCTCATGCAACTATGCTCTTAAAGGAGAATCCCTCTCCTTGGGATCCAACTCCTCCTCATCCTCCTTAGGAGCCTCCTGCTCCTCTGCTTCCACCTGCTCTACTGGCTGGCCCCATACCTCGGTCCTAGCTCAGACTTTGCACCCTACTGGATCTGCACCATCATCCCCGCCATCATCCTCATGGCCCAAGCTACCATCACCATGCCACATCAGATCCCCCCACCACTACACAAATGCATCTGTGACTCCCCTAATGACTCCTGGGTCAACTACTAGGGCATCCTCCTCATCAGAAAGCTCTATGATCCATGGAGGAGGAAGGTCTCCCTCTGCTATGAGATGCCTATACAAAAATGGAACTAGTGGCACATCCTACTGCAATATGTCCTATCGAGAGAACCCAGGAGTAGAAGAAATACTCCCTGATGCCAACCTTGCGGTCGATGAGCCACCACTCATATCGCATCCTAGCTATGAAACTAGCTAGATCATCCCAAGTTGGGCACTCGTGATATGGATGCCACATGATATCCCCGGCCTTCAGCCTAGTGAAAGTAGCAGTGTAGTGGGAAAGCTCCCCCACATGAGGATGGCTCTTGCGCTCCTCGCACCCTCGAGCCCATCTAGCAGCATAGCACTACATCCACTCCTCAATAACTATAATCTTGGTAGGAAGCCCCTTGGGATGATCTACCTTGATGTGCTCCCATCCCCAAACCTGTAGAAGCAAACTGCAAGCGATGTTGACGACCCCATCGATGGATATGATACAACTCATCATAGCACTGGGCCAACAGAGACCTACCCCATGCATAGATGATGGGCTCCTCATTGTCCATCAGATCTTGTACCATCGCAAGGAGGTTCCATGGGAACCTCAGGCCTGAGCAATCTGGAATAAGAATGTTGTTGATGACCATCAACAATACTGCATGCCTCCCCGAGAAGACCTTCTCCTAGTACCAGCGTATGATAGATACACCACCAGATTTGGTGTCCTTGAAGGCATCTACAACATGCCTTCTGAACACCCAAAGAAAGATAACATCATGATCATTAGTGGCCGAAGAGACAATGGCCACTCCATCAAAGGGGATCTAAAATATCCTATACACATCCTCCGGTGTGATAGTCATCTCTCTAGTAGGAAGGTGGAAGGTATTAGTCCAAGAATCCCATCGGTGCACCAGGACCATGAGGTAAGCCTGATCTGACATAATATAGGGCAGCCTAGTGACAAATTATAGCCCATGGACCTTGAGCCAATCCCAGTCTGTATCATCCAGGAGTGGGAGAAGGTCATTCATGAGCTTTGGGTCATGAGCCCGAGCAGTAAGAATCTAAGAGCAAAAGAGAAAACAAAGCATAACTACAATGCATCTGAGGCATAAATCACTATAAAACATGGAAAATGGTGCACATAATGACAAAACTATCCTAAGCCTGAGCAAAGAGAAATAATGCAACTAATCAGGCAGCACAATGCAAGGAAGCAACTCAAAATTTTAGAAAAATCAGCATAATCACCTTGCAAGAGTTCAAAATCTTACAAAAATCAACCAAGGCATTTGGCCGCTGTCACCTATAGTAGCCAAAAATTAGCCATTGTGGACAATAGCGACCAAACCCCAATGGTCAAATTTTTGACCGTTGGATTTCAAATCTGGCCACTCTAAGTGACAGCGACCAAACCACAGGCCGAGCTGGCCGCTCTGAGTAGTTGCGACCAATGGGTGACATGGCAAACCCATGAGCCCTAGGCCAAAAATACCAAAAATTTAATAAAAAAATAAAAATGGGGACCAACCCATCTCAAAAAATCCTAAACTAGACCTAACTATGGGTTTGGTTCATTACCAATAAATTTAATGAGGTTCTTGTACCGATTACTTAATGCGGTTCATTTTACCCAAAAATGAAATAGACAAGGTCAAGGTTTGAGAGAATACCCGAGAAGCTCCGGCTCCTCCACTTGCAGATGTCTCTCCCTACGCAGCCATGGCCTCCGAATCACAGCAACACTCCAAATCACAGAAGTCACTTTCACTGCAGAGCTCTAAAACGCAAACTGACAGCTGGTGAAAGTGAAAATTCAAAACCCTAGGGTTACTTTTTATATTCTCGAATTATGCCTTGGCCATTGCTATCATCAATGGCCCACATTTCTTGGCCGCTCAGGATGAGAGTGGCCATGGGCAGGCATTTGGGGGTCACTGGACCTGACAACGGCCAACAACCTAGAAAAAAACAATAGGAATTCTCTCCATGGGAAGCAACAAAAACATTAAATAAACACATTTTGATGACTCATGGTTATCATAATGTTCAAAATAACAAAAAATTACATAAAAACAAATCTCGAGTAAGCTTCGTATTCAGTTATTTACTCTATCAACCTCGGAGCGATTTGCATTCCATGCAACTTGGTGAGATGAGTAAGTCACCATAGAGCTAAGGAGGGCAAAATATTCACATTTGGGAAAATTACGATCCCCCCCCCCCCCCCCAAGAAGACGACCATGGTGGGGCGCCCCCCCCCGGGTATGATATGGAATCATCCTAATCCTCCTCTACGACACCAAAACACCCTGAGCCAAGTGATTCAATACAAACATAAATAGGATCGCTCCCCCTACCCCCCCAAAGAAGGCTTTTTGGGGTGGCCCTCCCCGGGATAAGGATGAGTGATCATCATAAACAAGTGAAATCACACTTGGATGGGGGTCACCCATTAAAGAACAAACACTAGAAAGGAACCAAACTTAGTCAAAATGGTCAAGCGACTTGTCGCTTCATTCATCATCTTTCCCTCACCAATTTATTTGTGTGAGGGGGGTAGTTCAAGTCTTCAAAATAATCATAATCAAAATCAACAAAAGATCACTCGATCATGTCAAAATTGCGTTCATCCTATGAATCATTGCATCCAAAAAATTACATAACTTCCCCATTTGTTGGGAACATAAGCAAACATGGCATCTTCAATTTGTAGCTCTCCTACTGATCGGATCTGATTGTAGCAACAGAAGCTACCCGATTGAGTCTGAGGAATGAGTGCGATTGAATATGTGCAAGCCCTATGCTAAGTAAAGCCTTCCAAATGTTGAAGCAATGATTCAAGGATGAGTGTCATCTTGCGTGATTGGGCCATCCAACGTTGATCAGATCAATGATCATCATACACCCTATGAACATAGCAGTCTACGTTTTTGCTCTACGCTGTGTCTTTCACTCAATGCATCACAAAAAGGGGCATCTGTAGACACCTAAAACATGTCATGTTCAGGGAGACTACTCACATAGGCACACTCATAGGTCATGTGACTAAACCTTGGGATCTTCCAAGTGTCAAAAGTGGTTCTGGCCACTCATATGGGGCATTTTCAGCCCATCCAAGCCTGGCCATTGTAGACCAGAGCGGCCAGAATCTAGCCACTGTAGCTCAGAGCGGCCAAACCTTAGCCACTGCAGATGACAATGGCTAAGATTTAAATGCATTTTTTTCCACCAATCTAGCCTAATATCGGGTGGAAGTGGTAGTATGCATGCAATAAGGATGAGCGGGGACAACTTTGCATTCCTCCTCATAGCCAGTCTACATGGAAGACTCCAGTCTTGATTTAGACTTCAGTTAAACATAGAAAAACAAAGAGCTTCTCATGCTAACACCTAGTACGCATGAGGGATTCAGTCCTAGGGTTTGGAACATTGACCTAGGGCTTCAAACACTTTATAAGGAGCAAACCTAAAAGCACTAGGGGACCTTCTTTGATCAATTAGGGGACCTTCTTAGACCTCCTTTTATCAATCAAAGAGAGAGAACATCATACATCAGAACTTTGAACAGAGTGGATCATTGAGGAGAGCTTCTAGAGACTTGGAGAGCTTCCCTTGGAGATCGATTCTTGTAGCAGAGCCCTATCGGATTGGAGGGCAAATCTGAACACATAAGGTAATCATTTTAACATTAGTAGCATACTTGAGCCTATAGCCGTTGGATCAATAGGAGGAGATTTCACCTTAGCGGTCGCTGTCCTAGATAGTGGCCCACAACCTAGTCTAGGGTTTTAGGTGTTATTTTCTTTCATTCTACTTTCTCGTTCATTTCATTAGCATAGGCTTTATTTCAGTTATTCGCATTCATAGTACTAGTTCATTGCATTTGTTTCTATTGAGCTTATTCATTGCTAACAACCTCATCCAGGGAGGCAATCTCGGACATCTAAGCGTGTGTTGTTGTTTCATTGATTTCAGGGCTACAGGTTCATCGGGAAAATCTGCAACATACGAAAGCAAGAGGATCCCTCTAGCAATCAGACCTAGAGAAGGAGGCATCTGTAAGCCCTCATACATTTTTGTGTGCATCATCGGGAAGCCTGATAAAAGTGCGCCCCCTGTGCGAGGGGATATTTTATACACCTGCTGCCCTCTTTGTGTGTAAAATCATGTATCAAATGAAGGGTATCCCTTAGAGGGATTCATATGTAACCAGATCTTGGGAATATCAATACAAAAAGCATTCATTCATTTATTTCTTCGCATTCTTGTTATATCTGCTTTGTGCCTTTCATTTATTGCATGTTTAACATTAAAGGATTCAATCGAATCGTAAGTAGAGTAGTTGGTGGACGACGCATGACTTCCCCAGGGTCGCTACACTTCTTACCAAAATTTCTCCTTTGGGCTTGTTGTAGGATGGCAACGATTGTCCCAATTCCTTAGATTCCTCTTTAGTAGTTGAAGAACACAAGCTTATACTGAGAGGGAGGGGGGTGAACAGTATAAGACCTCTTTTTACTTTCTCTATTTAACTTCAACTTTGCAAAGCAATGAACCAATAGCAATATCAAAGCAATGCATAAAGCAACACACAATGAGACACAAATTTTAACATGGTTCACCCAACATGGGCTACATCCACAAAACTTTTCTCTAAAAATATTTCTCAAAGTTCTTTGGGAATCCTTCCCAATTACAATTTTTATGAGCCTCAGCCCAAAGGAGAAACATTCCCCTACTCAAGTATTTATGATCCTCTGCCTAAAGGATAATCCTTCCCCTCCTCATGAATTTATGAGCCTCCTGCCCAAAGGAGAATCCTTCCCCTCACAAATTTATGAGCCTCCTGCCCAAAGGAGAATCCTTCCCCTCAGCTTTGGAAATGATACTTCAAAATATCACCTGCCTCTTATTCCGCTAGCATGTGGAACTCCTTTCCACAGAAGACCTCCTGTCCTCAATGTTCAGCCTCAAGAGACCTTTGTCCTCACTGATCACCTCTACAGCAACTCATCAACCTGTACTAAAGATAGTTAGTCGGTCTAGCACAAGTCTTCCTCACTCTGTCAGATCTGTCCCAAGCTCAACTCATAAATCTTGAACAAATCAATATCTACTACACACAAGCCTTCTCAAAGACTTGTCAAAATTGTCCTCAGGTTCTTCTCAAAGAACCACTTCAACTTTGTCCTCAAGTCCTCTGCTAGGACCTGTCCAAATAAGCTCACAAGTCCTCCCTAGAACTTGTCCAAATCAGCTCATAAGTCCTCACTAGAACCTGTCCCAATCAGCTCACAAGTCCTCACTAGAACCTATCCAAATCAGATCACAAGTCTTCACTAGAACCTGTCCAAATCAGCTCACAAGTCCTCACTAGAACCTGTCCAATTCAGCTCACAAGTCCTCACTAGAACCTGTCCAAATCAGCTCACAAGTCTTCACTAGAACCTGTCCAAATCAGCTCTCAAGTCCTCACTAGAACCTATCCAATTTAGCTCACAAGTCCTCATTAGAACCTGTCCAAATCAGCTCACAAGTCTTCACTAGAACCTGTCCAAATCAGCTCACAAGTTCATCAAGAAAAACTTGCTTAGCATGAACCCACAAAGATAATTGTTAGAGAATCAATGTGATTCATCAACCTCATAGAAGCATAAAGAGAATTGTTAGAGACTCAATATGTTCTATACTTAACTCCCAATATCAATCTCAAATCTCATAGAAACATAAAGAGAATTGTTAGAGACTCAATATGTTCTATACTTAACTCCCAATATCAATCTCAAAAGAATAAGATAGATGTAGTATGCTTTTCTCAAGAACATGAAACACAACCCAACAATTTCCAACCATGCAATATCTCATATAACAATGATACTCATGTTCTTTCCACAACCAATATCTTTTCTCAACCAATTAGGGCTTTAACAACAATGCTTATAGACAAAGTTTAACCAACATCATTCAACTCAACATTAACCTTGAAGCATTCAACCAATCACTACATGAAAAGGAAACTAGTAGACATCCTTTTCCCTCCAAAGGTATTTGAACAAAAAAACCACCAACATAAATCACCAATGCAAAGAATAACTTGCTCAAATCAATATCAATGGAGTAAGCCCAAATCATGTATTAAGTAAAGCATTAACTTGATCAAAACAACCTCTATGGAAGCAACTCAACCATCAATCTCAAAATATCCAACTAAGGGTTTCACCAACTCAATGCAAGTAGCAAGACTTACTAACATAAACCCTAGTGCAAAAATGCTTCCTCTTCCTCAACCAGAATTATGCATTCACCCAAAAAACTCATCAATGATTTTAATGCATAAAAAATCTTCAATATCTAGAAAATGGGATTTACACCAACAAGAATACCTAGTAGACAACCTTTTCACTCCAAACTCAATTTCAGAAAATACACCATCAACAATATACATGGAAGAAGTTGCCCATACATTTGTTTGAGGAAGAAGAGAATAGTTCTTCAACATGTTACCAACACCACCCTCAACTTTGCCACCAAGTTAGGGTTAGATCATAAAAGTAACCACAAAAATACTTTTTCCATAAAACACCTTATGACTCCAATCCTTAGAAGTCAACTACCAAAAATATAAAGCATACAAGCAATATATCCTTTTACACCTCATTTCTCCAAATTAATTAAACCATGCTCAAGGAATAATAGCTTCTAAGAAAATCTCACTCAACAATCAAGCCAAAAATCTCAACCACGCACTATCAACCTTATATCTCCAAAGAAGCATTTAACCTTAAAAACAATTTTAAATAAATCTGCCCAACCACTTGTTCTTTAAAAAAATGCAAATTTTATTTAAAAAAACTTACCAAAAAAAATGCTTCCGAAAATGGCAGGTCAACAGTGCTTCCGAAAAATCAAAGCGCAAAAACTCTTCCCACACTCCATGACGGGAGTCGATCTCTTGACATCCATTCAAGCACATTCGCAGAACAATCGTTGCCACTAGGCCAACGACACTAGCTTGAAGGCTAGAAAGAGTCTCCTTCTCCTTAACCCTTTGGTGACGGATAAACGTGGCAAAAAAAATGATAGCCGTAGCTTTTACTTCCCAACTTTTGTGCAATTCGAATTTCTTTCACACCATTGCTTTGGACTATAGGTTATGGCTTATATAGCCAAACTTCCATGCTATGCACGATGTCGACGGGAGGATAATTCAAAGTTTTTGAATTAATATTATTTTTGCGCCTTCGAAACAACTTTAGGGTTTATGAAACCCTTTTGATTATTTAAAAAATAATCAAAGGTCTTTTAGACCTTAGACCTTAGGTGGAGAACCCATTAAATTATTAAAATAATTTAATCACTAAATCAAATAAATAATTAATTAAAAAACCTTAAAAGGTTTTATTAATTAAGTTATTTAATTAATAAGTGTCTCCAGCCTTTGCATTAAGCTGAGAGTGGTTTTGAGAAAAACCCTTAATGCATCCACCCGGTTTTAATAAAAACCCTTAAACCTGCCATGGTTTTGATAAAAACCTTTTCATCTGCCACATGGAATCTCTCTGAAATATTCTAGAAAAGATTCTTTGGAATATTCAACCTTTGAAGCCAATAAATGCTCTTGACATTAATGCCAGTTTATTTTGACATCAATGACAACTCATAGACAAGAAGCTAGGATCTCAAACCCAAAATTGCCAACAATCTCCCCCTTTGTCATTGATGGCAAACCATGCTTCTCAACAACACTAAAACTCAAAACTGCTGTATAGAAATAAGCTCCCCCTGACTTGAGGCTCTCCCCCTTACTCATATCTCTCCCCCTTTGTCATCAATGGAAAAGGGTCACCTTTGGGGCTTGGGACTAAGAATGAGCCTCTTAGCTTAGTCCCTCCCCCACCTCCTATTGAGGTGATTAATTCTGGGGTGGGAGTAAAACTTCCATTAGGCACTGATATTCATCAGTGTCTATAGCTACCTTACCATGCCTTCTCTTGTTCTCCTTGTCCATATTCCTGTTCTCTGTTCATGTCACTATTGTTGTTCTTGTTATCATTCCTGTTCTTATCCATGTCTTGATTCTTGTGCCTGTTCATACCCATGTTCCTGTTCCTGTACCTTGGAATTTTAGCTCTACACTATCTAGCTATGTGACCTTCATTGTTGCACTTATAACAACTAATAATGTTATTTCTTTGAGGCATACCTGATCTTTGACTCCATCTGTTCTGACCAACCATGTTCCTATTATTAGCCTTGCAATAAACGACCTTGTGCTCAAACTATTTACAAGAGTAGCAATACCCTTGAAAGAAATTACCACCTCTGAATCTATCATTTACCTTCCTCACTTGAGTCATGCAATGTGAAGCCATGTGACCAAACTTGTGACAAGCAAAACATCTGCCATTAAAATTTCCTTGATTTGACCTCTTAGGTCCTATAAACTTTCTCCCCTTTTTCTGATTCCTATTTTTTGATTATGTACATCTATCACTCAAGGACTCTTTTTTTTGAAGTACTTTCCTCATCAAAACTCTCTTCCTTTCGGAATCTCTTACTAGATTCCCCAACAGAGTCGCCAACCTATTCCATGTGTTTCTTACCAAAACCAAGACCTGTTTTATTTGTTGTCCTTCTTTGATCTTTGATGATTGACTTTACCTTTTTTGTGCTATATTCAAACCTGTAAATATTCTCCTTGTACTCTTTAGTTTCCTCTTTCAAGGAAGCCACTTTCTATTCCAACTCTCTACACTCAAGAACCTTAGACTCTAACTTATCCTTAAGTTTACGTGTCTTAGCTATAGAGAAGTCAAGACTTTCTATAAGTTCATCTCTCTCAATACAACATTCATCCAATTTATCATTGAGTCTAGCATTCTTCTTTCTTTCCTTTTTCAAAGCACTAAGAGCACTAACAAGTTCAGATTCAAGATCTACTTCACCATCCTCTATAACTTCCTCTATTTGTTTGCATTTTGAAACATCAATGAATTTTTCAGATTTCTTATCACTAGAGGTGCTACCCTTTTCTAAAGCCATACAAAGATCTTCCTTACAATTTTCCGAAGCATCCTCATACATAGTATAACTAGAAATCAATCCATCATTTGTGCAATCATCCTCAAGATGTCCAAAATTTCCACATCTAAAACATTTCATAAGGACAAATCTATGTTTCTTTTCTTCTTCTTTTTCTATTAGGAACAAAATCTCATTTCCAACATCACTTGAAGAACTTTCACTATCACTACTAGAACACTTACTTGCCTTGTCTAGGTAGAAAATTTTCTTGTGTTTGTGAGAGTACTTCTTTCCTTGATTGCTTTGCTCATATTTATTCTTCCTTTGATGCCTGTGCCTTTCAGAATCCTTGCTCTTATAATCCTGTTTATCTTCATCACTTTCATCCTTTGCAGTAGTACAGTTAGTAGCATAATGACCAAACTTTCCACAATTGAAACACTTGACATATTTCATACCTTTGTGCTTTCTTGAGAACTTGAAAGCTGCCTCTTTCTTGACATCAACATTCACTTGAGTTCTCAACTCAAATGCTGCAAGTATACTATGAATCTCAACCTTTTTCAACTTATCCAAATCCTTAGCTTCCTCAATAGCAGAAATATTTTCACTAAATCTATTTGGAAGAGACCTCAAAATCTTATTACAAATATCATTTTCAGCAAGCTCAAGACCTAGTTCCTTCATAGAGTTAACAATCTCATCCATACGAAGCATATAGTCACTAATATTTTCTTCATCATTCATCTTGAGTTGTTCAAACATACCTTTGAAGTGTCTCAACTTGGCCTTTCAAAAATTTGCATCACCTGTATGAACCACCTTCAACTATTTCCACATTTCACTAGTTGTCTTGTAGTGAATCACCTTGGTAAGATCTATCTTCTGTAAACCCTTCAGGATTGCATTCATTGCATTTGAATTTCCATGATGTAGGAGCCTATCTTCCTTAGTATAAGGACCATGCTCAGGAATGGTATTCTCATCCTCAATCACTTCCCAAACTTCATTTCCAAGAGCCACAAGATGAACCTTCATCCTAGCACTCCAAAGCCCAAATTTTGCCCCATCAAGAATAGGTGTTGCAATACCACTTGTAGATTCCATTGTGTTATTTACAATCTTTTCATTCAAATTGTTAAACTTTTTGAAGGAACCCGCTATGATAACAATTGAAGAACACAAGCTTATACTGAGAGGGGGAGGGGTGAACAGTATAAGACCTCTTTTTACTTTTTCTATTTAAATTCAACTTCACAAAGCAATGAACCAATAGCAATATCAAAGCAATGCATAAAGCAACACACAATGAGACACCAATTTTAATGTGGTTCACCCAACATGGGCTACATCCACAAAACTTTTCTCTAAAAATCTTTCTCAAAGTTCTTTGGGAATCCTTCCCAATTACAATGTTTATGAGCCTCAGCCCAAAGGAGAAACCTTCCCCTACTCAAGTATTTATGAGCCTCTGCCCAAAGGATAATCCTTCCCCTCCTCACAAATTTATGAGCCTCCTACCCAAAGGAGAATCCTTCCCCTCCTCATGAATTTATGAGCCTCTTGCCCAAAGGAGAATCCTTCCCCTCAACTCTGGAAATGATACTTTAGAAGATCACCTACCTCTTATTCCACTAGCACGTGGAACTCCTTTCCACAGAAGACCTCCTATCCTTAATGCTCAGCCTCAAGATACCTCTGTCCTCATTGATCATCTCCATAGCAAATCATCAACCTGTACTAAACTTAGTCAGTCAGTCTAGCACAAGTCTTCCTCACTTTGTCAGATCTGTCCCAAGCTCAACTCATAAAGCTTGAACAAATCAATCTCTGCTGCACACAAGCCTTCTCAAAGACTTGTCAAAATTGTCCTCAGGTTCTTCTCAAAGAACCACTTCAACTTTGTCCTCAAGTCCTTTGCTAGGACTTGTCCAAATCAGCTCACAAGTCCTCCATATAACTTGTCCAAATCAGCTCACAAGTCCTCACTAGAACCTGTCCCAATCAGCTCACAAGTCCTCACTAGAACCTATCCAAATCAGCTCACAAGTCTTCACTAGAACCTGTCCAAATCAGCTCACAAGTCCTCACTAGAACTTGTCCAATTCAGCTCACAAGTCCTCACTAGAACCTGTCCAAATCAGCTCACAAGTCTTCACTAGAACCTGTCCAAATCAGCTCACAAGTCCTCACTAGAACCTGTCCAATTCATCTCACAAGTCCTCACTAGAACCTGTCCAAATCAGCTCACAAGTCTTCACTAGAACCTGTCCAAATCAGGTCACAAGTTCATCAAGAAAAACTTGCTTAGCATGAACCCACAAAGAGAATTGTTAGAGACTCAATATGATTCATCAACCTCATAGAAGCACAAATAGAATTGTTAGAGACTCAATATGTTCTATACTTAACTCCCAATCTCAATCTCAAATCTCATAGAAACATAAAGAGAATTGTTAGAGACTCAATATGTTCTATACTTAACTCCCAATCTCAATCTCAACTCAATCTCAATCTCAAAAGAATAAGATAGATGTAGTATGCTTTTCTCAAGAAAATGAAACACAACCCAACAATTGCCAACCATGCAATATCTCATATAACAATGATACTCATGTTATTTCCACAACCAATATCTTTTCTCAACCAATTAGGGCTTTAACAACAATGCTTATAGACAAAGTTTAACCAACATCATTCAACTCAACATTAACCTTGAAGCATTCAACCAATCACTACATGAAAAGGAAACTAGTAGACATCATTTTCCCTCCAAAGGTATTTGAACAAAATAGCCACCAACATAAATCACCAATGCAAAGAATAACTTGCTCAAATCAATCTCAATGGAGTAAGCCCAAATCATGTATCAAGTAAAGCATTAACTTGATCAAAACAACCTCCATGGAAGCAACTCAACCATCAATCTCAAAACAGCCAACTAAGGGTTTCACCAACTCAATGCAAGTAGCAAGACATACTAACATAAACCCTAGTGCAAAAATGCTTCCTCTTCCTCAACCAGAATTATGCATTCACCCAAAAAACTCATCAATGATTTTAATGCATAAACAATATTCAATATCCAGAAAATGGGATTTACACCAAGAAGAATACCTAGTAGACAACCTTTTCACTCCAAAATCAATTTTAGAAAATACACCATCAACAATATACATGGAAGAATTTGCCCATACCTTTGTTTGAGGAAGAAGAGAATAGTTCTTCAACCTGTTACCAACACCACCCTCAACTTTGCCAACAAGTTAGGGTTAGATCATAAAAGTAACCACAAAAATATTTATTCCATAACACCTTATGACTCCAATCCTTAGAAGTCAACTACCAAAAATATAAAGCATACAAGCAATATATCCTTTCATACCTTATTTCTCCAAATTAATTAAACCATGCTCAAGGAATAATAGCTTCTAAGCAAATCTCACTCAACAATCAAGCCAAAAATCTCAACCACACACTATCAACCTTATATCTCCAAAGAAGCATTTAACATTAATTTTTTTTTTAAATAAATCTGCCCAACCACTTGTTCTTTAACAAAATGCAGATTTTATTTAAAAAACCTTACCAAAAAAATGCTTCCAAAAATCATGGGTCAATAGTGCCTCCAAAAAATCGGAGCGTAAAAACTCTTCTCACACTCCACGACGGGAGTCGAACGCTTGACCTCCCTTCAAGCACATTCGCAGAACAGTCATTGCCACTAGGCCAACGAGACTATCTTGAAGGCTAGAAAGAGTCTCCTTCTCCTTAACCCTTTGGCGACGGATAAACGTGGCAAAAAAAATGATAGCCGTAGATTTTACTTCCCAACTTTTGCGCAATTCAAATTTCTTTCACACCATTGCTTTGGACTATAGGTTATGGCTTATATAGCCAAACTTCCATGCTATGCATGACGTCGGTGGGAGGATAATTCAAACTTTTCGAATTAATATTATTTTGGTGCCTTTGAAACAACTTTAGGGTTTATGAAACCCTTTTGATTATTTAAAAAATAATCAAAGGTCTTTTAGACCTTAGACCTTAGACCTTAGGTGGAGAACCCATTAAATTATTAAAATAATTTAATCACTAAATCAAATAAATAATTAATTAAAAAACCTTTAAAAGTTTTTATTAATTAAGTTTTTTAATTAATAAGTGTCTCCAGCCTTTGCATTAAGCTGAGAGTGGTTTTGAGAAAAACCCTTAATGCATCCACCTGGTTTTAATAAAAACCCTTAAACCTGCCATGGTTTTGATAAAAACCTTTTCATCTACCACATGGAATCTCTTCGAAATATTCTAGAAAAGATTCTTTGGAATCTTCAACCTTTGAAGCCAATAAATCCTCTTGACATTAATGCCAGTTCCTTTTGACATCAATGACAACTCATAGACAAGAAGCTAGGATCTCAAACCCAAAATTGCCAACAGTAGTAAGTTTTTCAATGAGTCCTTCTATGAACTCCTTCAATGAGGCTCACTAAGCCTTCTTCTTGATACCTCTCCAAGGTTCTCAATATTGTAGATTCTAAATATTCAATTCGACCTTCCTTGTCCTCTTTAATATTTAATTAAGGAAATGATATCTTCTTCTAGGATCTCTTGAATCTATTGCTACTAAAATCTACAACAGAACAATTTGTTAGTTTTTTTCAATGCTCAATCTTCCACAATGGAAGTTATTCAATAGGGTCTTCAATGGATCTCTTCTTTAATAGAGTCTTCAATGAATCTCTTCTTCAATAGGCCTTAAATGGACCTCTTATTCAATAGGGCCTTCAATGGACCTCTTCATCAATTGAAAGTTTTTAGTCTTCAATGGAGATCACCAATATCCAATATTTTTCTAGGAATCTTCTCCTTGAGTCTCTTTGATCTTCAATGGGGTCTTATTTCTAGGACCTCCTTCCTAGATTTACAATCTTCATTGTGGCTTCCATGGCCACTAAATCTCTCCTTGATCTATCAACTAGGAGTCTTCAATCTACAAATATTTCAATGGGACCTTTCTCCTTAGACCTCCAAATTTTCAATCCTCATTTTTCTACAACAAATAATCAATCCCTGCACGAGGAAAGTAACTTCAAATTTTAGGCACCGAAGATGAAGTTCTCCTCTATATGTTGTAGGAAGCTTCCCACATTCTAAGAGTTAATTTTTTGCAAAAAAAAAAAACCTTAGATGATAGCAACAAAATGGTTCTCCTAAAAACATATTTTCTCTCTTGTAATAAAATATTAGAGATAATAAAAATTTCTTTGACTCTGTGAGAAATAAACTTCACTAGTTGGATTTCCAATCTATCGGAACAATGTTGAGTTCTAGTATTCACAAGTGTTACAAATCTTGTGGAAAAACTCTAGCTAAATCTATCATGTGGCTTTCTCTATTTTCTATTCTTCTACCAAGAGCTACTTTTATCAAAAAAATCTATTGTGATGGTATTTGCATGTAGCGGTGCACTATGGATGATCCGGTTTACAAATACTCAATAATAGTACTTGTGGATTTCCTTTGATCCACCATGGCTCTGATACCACCGTTAGATTTTGGAGCCTTAAACATAAAGGATATACATTCACAAGTATAGAAATAAACATGCAATAATACAACTGTGATAATAACAAAAAACAATGCATTGAAATATAATAGAAAACATGATACAATGCTTTAGAAATGCTCATATATAAAGCTCATGAAAATTACAATGCTTCTCTCATGGAGTTTGCAACTTCTCCATGATAGCAAAATGGAGCTACATTGTGCCTACTACTCCTCACACCTTTGCACAAATTCAACTCACTCACAATCACTCACAATGAGGCCTTTATATAGAAATATGGGTTACTTGCTTCTCACTCAATCCTGAGACTCATGTACATGTGGACTACATGCACATTTACATCATTACACATTCTAATACTTGTGCATTTATTCTATTACACTAATAAAGCAATAACTCCTAATAGAATCCTAAAATAAATATGCACCCAAGAGGGTAAATTAGGAAGTAACCAAATAATGTAATAGCCATATTTTCCAATAGACATATGTATCGCCCAAATTTTTTGCACCCTTACCTTCAGGCTAAAGGATCCGTGCCCGAAAGGGGGATGCGAGAAGGATGGGACAATACCTCGGACGGAGAGGCCCTTTGAAGGTCGTGCCTCTCGGGGGAGGGGTATAAGGGTGAATTTTTGATGGATGGTGGGGTTCACCAGGAAACTTTGAGTGGCAGTTTCCACGCCTAGGTTGAGAATGGGTTTGATGTGTTCATTTTATGTTCAATCATTCAGATTCCTAGGTTGGCCAAAATGAATCTAAGCTATTCTATATGAAATTTCTGGTTTATATGAAGACAAAAAACATAAATGAATCCTAAATACATAAAATATCTAAAATGGAGAAGAGTGCACCTAATTTCTGATGTCTGATGAAGATTCTGAAGCTTGTAGGAGTCCAGATCATCCCGGATATGACAGGATCATCTGTAATTGTACAGAATCATCCAGATCATAGGAGATCATCTAAGATCAGCCAAGATCATCAACGACCTGACGAATTCGTCAGACGAATTCGTCAAAAACCTGCAATCATGAAAATAGACACCAAAAACCAAAAATACAATTGCAAGAATGATACAAAATGATAGAAATAAGAATATAAATGCTTAAATGATAAATCCAGATATCAAATCAAATGGGATGCAATGTTTTAATAATTTATTTTGAATTTTATCATGCAAATATGCTAAATGAGGTGAACTCCAAGATGCGAACAGAAGTGAATTAATCTAATGCACAATTAAATAAGAAAAAGAGATAGAGAATGCAAACTCAGGGCTCTGATTGCCCCCAATCTGAACTGCAGTCAAAATCATCCTGCAATCGTACGAGATCATCGTCGATCTCGACAGGATCATCCAAAATTGTGGTTGAATCGCCTGCGACGATCCGAGCTTCCTCCGGTTGAAACACAGTGAGATCCTGCAATAAAACTTGAAAACACAAATGCAAATGATGGGGGATAGGATGTTCTAACACAACAAAAACTAAAGTTGTAGGGAAATGATCAGCCAAGGGGATAAACTGGGAAAATCCCAAGTTTATATAGGATTAGGGGGAGGTTAGGAGGTTGGGGATCATCCCAATCTGGGAGATCTCCAACGTAGGAATCTCCAACCGCGTAGACACGCTTCTACCGAGTTGGAGAGGTTGTTGAAACAGAAGCTAATTATGAAAATTCGGTTTTGGGATGAAATCGTCTGGACGTTCTGTTCTAGATGAATTCATCCGATTTGGGACGATATCGTCAGATCGACGACGATATCGTCCAACGGTCAAAACAACTTCTAAAAATGGCATGAAAAATGAGGTGAGCGGTTAACGAGCGGTTTCGGGGTTAAAATTCAAATTTTTTATCTTTTACTGATGGTTTAACTGCGCCAATTTTAGGGTGCTACATTTTGCCCCCTCTTTAGCGAATTTTCTGAAGAAAATGCGTTAAAGACGAGTTCTTCATGCTTTACGAGAAAGCAAAAATTTATTCCATTTTTTAGACGATGATTCTAGGTCGAATCGTACAACTGTTTGCTATGGTGCCCCCTCCGAGTTTTTACCCAAATCGAACGTTTGAGGTAAAAGTGCAAAAAAGCAAAAATTAAAAAAATGTTGTTTTTAAATAAAAATAGGAAAAATAGGGTAAAACCCTAATTCATTTTTACTGTTCACTTTCGCTGTTTCAGAGCTCTATAGGCGAAATGGTGGAAACGACACACAGATCGACAGAGGTCCGACGCGGGTTGCGGGTAAGGATCTAAACCTAGTGTACTATGTTTTTAGCTTGATTTGTTTAATTTTTTACTTGAATTTTAATTGTTTTTGGGCATCGCGGCCGTTTTTAGGCCGTCGATGACGTCGGGATGAAATCATCCCAATTTCATCGAAATCATCCCTATATCACCGATTTCGTCTGAGGACAAAATCGAAGAAATAGGGGCGATCCCATCCAATAAGGGGCGATCCCCAAATTGAAGAATCGGAGATGATTTCATCCTATTAAGGATGATTTAACTAAATTTGGTACGATATCGTCCAATAATGGGCGATATCATTTTTTTATGAGATGAAATTGATTTTAATTGATTTTAATGATTATGTACTAATGATTTTTGTTGTTTTATTGTTTATTTTGCAGAGGGGATTGCTAAAGAGTCGAGAGTGGAAATACGGGGGTCTCAGGGATGACTTAGCCATGCTCGATCAGGTCGAGCGAGACAGGCTAGCGGAGGTCGGACTACAGCATGTGGTAGAGATGCCACAAATTCCTATAGACATGGGGCTACTGATAGCCCTAGCAGAGAGATGGTATCCGGAGTCATCCTGCTTTTGGCTACCGATAGGGGAGATGACTCCCACTCTAGAGGATGTATGGAGGATCTTGAGGATCCCCATACATGGGCGGTTCATGACTCCTTCGGCCAATCAGGGCCATGCCATGATGAGATTGTGTAGTGACCCAAGCTTCACCCTGGAGAAGGGCGGAGTGAACATCGAGGCTTTGAGGCAGATGCCTAGGGCATCTTGATTGACCCAAGTTTTGGTAGGGGTGGTGGGTGGCCTTCTTCTATGCCACCAGAGTGGATGCAGGTTATCGTGGCTCCTCTTAGATGTGGTCTGTGACATGAGAGACCACGGATATAGGTTTTCTTGGGGTAGCTTTGTATTATGCCGCTTGTATAGGATCCTTTATGGGGTCGTATACAAGGGAGGTCGATGTCTGGTGCTGACATCACTGCTATAGGTTTGGTGCTAGGAGCACATTACGGTGCGAAGGCCGGTAGGGCTTCCACTGATAGGAGTTGATCGGGAGAGACCCCGAGTTTTCTATTGGTGGCTCCAGAGAGGGTCACAATGGTGGATAGATCTGTCGATGTCCCGAAGGTTGCTAGATGACCTCACCCCAGATCGGATCACCTGGAGACCATGGAGAGAGCATCCAGGGTGGGTAGAGGATGGACAGGAGTTGGCTCACATCAAGCGAGTCATCTGGTTGAGGACAAAGCGGGGAGAGGTAGAGCTCCACCGCTATGACCAAGTTTTGAGGTAGTTCGGTCTACAATAGGGGATCCCTTCTCTTAGGGATTATGAGTACTCCCAGACTATGTGGGATAATACCACATTGAGCGGGGCTCCAGACATGCAACGGTTTTGGAGTCAGGACGCTGATGATGCCCCCATTCAGCTAGTGGATGGGGACGACATGGGGGTAGCAGATGGGTATGATGCCTGGTATGCAGGCATCCACCCTCCTCGGATGATGAGGGCATAGGGTCCGATGCATGCTGTAGTGCAATGGATGGAGAGGCGGTGCCAGGCTGCCATCGATGCAGCGAGGGGTCATAGAGGGAGGGATCAACGATGGCCTCCTCAGGAGAGACGTCGAAGAGTACCACAGGCTCCGGAGAGACAGTAGCAACCAAAGAGGAGGGAGAGACTCCCTTCTCAGTAGAGGGATAGGCCACCATCGCCCGATAAGGGCAAGGGTGTCGAGGTGGGGGAGAGCAACGAGATGGCGGCTCTCCAGGCAGAGAATGCCCACCTACGAGCTCAGGTGCAGACTCTTCAGGATGAGGCGACACGGCTCAGGGCTCGGAGCGGAGGGGCGAGCATTCTGGAGCTGGCGTGGGCTGTTGCGCAGACCGCGTTCTACTAGGGGTTGTACTATCATGTGGTTCCAGAGGAGCAGAGGATACCGCTGCCAACCAGCATTGCAGAGCCGATCAGGATGGGGTCATCGAGGACATCATCACGATCGACGTCGAGGACCCACGATACAGCATGGACTCCGATGGGACCACCTCCTCCACCTCAGGGTGGGAGAGGAGATGAGGCTGAGAGCTCGAGGGCTTCTCGAGACTAGCTGCTCATTGTACATAGACCATATATTTTTGAGAGGATTGAGTATGCCAGGGTATAGATTGTGGCATACCAATCCATTTTGATATGATGTATAGACTTCTTGATATATATATATTATTTTTGTGATATGACTTGTGCATATGTTTTATGATGCTTTAATATTTTAATTGTTGATTGATTATTCATGTAATTATGTCATTGAAAATATTATAATTTTATGTCATGCTATAAAATTTAAATGAAATAATCTGATGTAAACAAATTGGTTGTTGTGGTGTGATTTGATGAAAAATAAAGTGACTTCTAACAATAATTTCAAAGGACATTGTCGTTGTTACATGACCATTTCATGGAGTCGTCGCTCGCTAGGTCATCAAGCTAATCCCGGTATGAGAGAAATATTGCTAAAAGTAAAAGGGTGCTTAAGAGACTTTCTTAAGACTTTGTGTTGTGATGATGAAAAATGATGATGGTGATGATTTGTTTTCAGATTTCCATGAAAATATTATGCATGAAATATTAAAAATATGATTTTTGCTAGGCATAAAATTCCTAAGTGTGATAGAAATTTGAACAATTGCCTAGGAATTATACCATCGTCGCAAAACTGAATGTTGACATAATGAAATGAAATAGAAAAGTTTTCATTCTTTTTAAAGCACAATTGTGTAACATAATGATTTAAGCCATATGCTTTTATGGATTAAATAAATGGGAAATAAAATTAGAACGATGGCTTGCGCTAGGCATAGAATTTTAGGTATAGACTTATACCATCATCGCGAAATCCAAAGAAGAAATTGATGTAATAGTTTTATTGCATAGTTGATTTTTGATTTTGAGATAAAAAAATATAAAAATGAGGACTTGCACTAGGCATAAATTCCAATTTAGGTTTAGGAACTATACCATCGTTGCGAAAGTCAAAAATATATAAATGTGACTTTATTGCTAGATTTTTGAACATGTTTTGAAAGAAATTTTGGATTTTGAAAAAAATGTATTTAATTGTTTTTACGCTAAGCCAATATTCTCAAGTAAGAAAATCAAATTATTCGAGAAGATTTGCATAAATATTTTAAATTATCTCAAAGACAAAATTTAGATTTATAAGGAACCCCATGTGCATATGTGAGTTCATTGCCGATCTTGATCTATCATAATGATACAAAATCTCTCAAACACAAATGTGTGTGCAATTGTATTGTTCATTTACCAATTTTGAGCAAGATAATTTGATACAAGTAATTTGAATTAACCAAATGAGTGTTCGTTGACCATGATTTATATGCATGTAACCGTACCAGACTACTATGTAAGTCGGGTCATCAAGAGCTAGCTGATCCATGAGCGAACATAGGTCTGTACAAAAGAAGGTCGCTAATGTGACAGACATATCACCACGCTAGGAGTTACCCAAGGCCAAGCGGGTTGGGCACAAACCACCTGTTATGGGGCTTACCTCACAGTTTTCGAATAATTGAGAATTCCAGGGATTCAAGCTCATTCACCCTTCTTTTCTTTCAAAGGGTAGGGGAAGGGATTTATTGCTTTTTGCTTTTTCTTTTCTTTTCTCTTTTTTTTTTTGTATTTTTGCTTGACACTGAGATAATGCTGAAATATTGTTGAGGTGGTACAAAATGATACTGAAATAATGCTTCTTTTTCTCATGATTTTTCTTGACTTTCCTTTTTTTTTTCTTCCTATACTAGGGATACTTGCTCGGATTGGCTGTAGAGCAAGGGATTTTTATTCTAGGCAGGGGTGAGCTTGTCCTTTTGTCAATTCTCAAAGATTCTAGACCATGTGCATGATAGGATAGCAGGGGAAACTTTTCGCTCAAGAGACCACTTCTACTATGTAGCATCGCTTTGAATTTGCAATGAAATCATTTTAATGTGAAAAGGTGTACTTGGTTCAAGTAAATAACAAGATCAGTTCTCTATGCTCAAAACTTTATTTAATTCAACTGTGGACTTCGATATAAGAGAGATTAATAATCATACCAAATAAGATCAAGATATTTATTCATGTGAGTGTGAAAGTGAGGGATTCCAAATAAATGCTAATTTATCCAAAATAACTGAAAATATAACTGCAATACTTCAAGAATTGACAGGTGCAAAAATAGAAGATGTTTTTGAGGATTTTGATGATTTTGATTTTTTTATATTTTGATTTTAATTTATGAATTGAGATAATACATAATATTACTATTTTTGAAATTTTTATATGAATTACTAAAATAAGACAATATGTATAATATATACAGTGACGAAATTACCAGATTTATGCATAATAGCGCTTAAGATGCATAATGTTCATAGGTTCTTTAAGATCTTTACCATCTAAGGTAGCTAATCTGTATGCTCCCGATCCAAATTTAGCAGTGATAATATATGGCCCAAGCCATTTAGGCTCAAATTTACCTTTAAGGTCTTTAGTTGCATTAGTATTTTTTTGATTTTCTTTTAAGACGAGGTCGCCGATCTCAAAGGATCGGTGATGAACTTTCTTGAGATATGCTCGTTTGAGCTTGTTCTAGTAGGCACGAAGATGCTCCAAAGCATTAATGCGCTTCTCATCTAGGAGTTCCAACTGACTAAATCTACCAACACGATATTCATCTCCTACTTCAGTATCTTGAAGTAGCAGAGCCAAAGAAGGAACTTCTAATTCAAAGGGAAAAATAGCTTCAATGCCATAAACCAAAACAAAAGGTGAAGTGCCCGTGGGAGTACGAATGCTAGTTCGATAAGCCCACAAAGCAGGATATAATTGAATGTGCCAATCACGGCCAGATTTATTGACCAATCTTTTGAGGATTTTAATTAATGTTTTATTAGATGCTTCTGCTTGGCCATTACCCTGAGGATAATAGGGAGTGGACCAACGATGTTGAATTTTATATTTTTGACATAGTTTCTTTACATCTTTATTTTTGAAACAAGTTCCATTATCCGAGATGAGATTTGCAGGAATTTCGAACCTACAAATAATTTGATTAAAAATAAATTTGGAAACTTGAGTTCCAGTGCAAGAAGCTAAGGGCATAGCTTCAACCCACTTCGTAAAATACTCGATGGCGGTTATGATGAATTTGTGTCCATCATATGACACAGGATTGATTTTTCCGATGATGTCTAAGCCCCATTTTGAAAAGGGCCAAGGAGATGAAATAGCTCTGTAGTTCTTGTGCAGGCGCATGGACAAGTTCAGCGTGTTTCGGCACTTGTCGCAATGGCGCACGTAATCATGTGCATCATTCTCCATGGTAGGCCAAAAATATCCTATCCTAAGGAGCTTCTTAGCAATGGCGCTACCACTAAAGTGTCCCCCACAAGATCCATCGTGGGCTTCACTCAAAGCTGATCTAGACTCTTCTAGATTCAAACATCTCAGTAGGATACCTTCAAAAGATCTCCTATATAAGGTATTGCCAATTATGATGAAGCGACTTGCTCGTCTACGTAATAACCGGTATTGGTTTCTATTAAAACCTTCAGGGAAGGTCCCATTTTGAAGAAAATTGAGGATATCAGTGTACCAAAGTTCAGGAGTAGTTTCATTGATTAGAAACACGTCCAAAGGTTCCAAGCATGATTTAATTGAAGTGGGTTCCTGGAGTCAACGAATAATGATGGTAGCATATTCGTCATCTAACTCCAAGGGTAAAAGAGATGCAGCTACGGCCATGGCGTCAACCGCATGATTGCTAGTTCTAGGAATAGCTTCCAAGGTAATTTGATCAAATAAAGATATTAATTGTAATACATATGCTTTATATGGGCATAATTTATCATCTCTAGTCTGATAAACATCATTAATTTGATTTATAACAAGTTGAGAATCACCGAAAACTAATAGATTTTTAATTTTTAGTGCTAGGGCTGCTCGTAATCCAAGGATGAGAGCCTCATATTCAGCAGTGTTATTAGTACAGGCAAACGTTAATTTAAAGGATAGAGGTATGAGATGTTTCTATGGAGATATCAAAATAATACCTGCACCATCCCCACTCATGCATCGAGCTCCATCAAAGTATAAGGACCATTGCTTTGAATGATCTGCCTCTAGTTTAAGGCATTCGTCAGGAAACTCAATGACGAGGGGATGGGTGGATTCTAAGGGTGTAGCAGCTAATTGATCTGCTATGATTTGACCCTTAACAGACTTCTATCCTATAAACATGAGTTCAAACTCGCTTAGCGCAAGAACCCACTTTGTTGTGCGACCAGATAAATAAGGTCGACTCATGAGATACCGCAAGGGATCGGATTTAGCAATAACGTATGTTTTCTGACTCGAGCATATAATGGCATAGTTTCTGTGTAGAAAATATGACTGCTAGACATAACTTCTCTAATGTTGTGTAGCGGGTTTCATAACTAATTAATGTTCTGCTAATGTAATAATTAGCACGCTCTCTTTTCTCATCATCAAGTTGAGCTAACATAGCTCCTAAAGCAAAATCTGAAGCAAAAATATACAAGATAAATGGGCGATCAAGGTTTAGGTGGTGAAAGTACAGGTGGGTTAAGAAGATATTGTTTGAGGAGTTCAAATGCTTCCTGACATTCATCGTCCCAATGGAAAGAGACATCCTTCTTAAGAAGCTTAAGAAAGGGTCCAGTTTTATCTGCTAACTTATCGATGAAGCGACGGATAGCTTGAAGCTTACCTTGTAGACTCCATAATTTAGATATATTTGTAGGTGCGGGCATATCAGTGATAGTCATAATCTTGAGAGGGTCAATTTTGATGCCACGTAAAGAAACTATAACCCCCAATAATTTACCGACTTAACTCCGAATATACATTTGGCTGGATTCAATCGGATAAGATATTCCCTTAACCGATCAAATACTTTTCTCAAGTCATCTAAATGGTCATCTTCTTCAGTAGAATGAGCTATAATGTCATCTACATAATCATGTAGTATATCATGCATCATATCATGAAAGATATAAGTCATGGCTCGTTGATAGGTTGCACTGCATTCTTCAACCCGAATGGCATCATCAGAATTCCCAAGGTGGAGTAATAAATAAAATAAAATCCATTAAGGGTATAATTCCTCGGAGATATAAGATATCTATCCAATATTGAGGATTAAGATCATCTAGGGATAAGCTATAGATAGCATATTACATGTGAATGTCTTATTTATTAAAAGGCATTGGTCATCCAAATAATTATGGTAACATATAAGATGGTCATCATCCTCCAATGGGAATGGCTGACCCTTACTAGAAAATAGGCCCACACCACATCGAGTGGGCCATGCTTCTACTTTAAAAGGTTATTTAATACCATTCTGGAAAGGTCCCAAACCTTTCCCTTTATATCCCAATTTCAGCATTATAGGTTTGGCTTTAATATATTCATTAGTAAAATAACATCGAGCATATCCATCATAATGAGTTCTGATGTTTCTGGGTATTCTATCCTAGTCATATCCCTTATAAATAAAGGCACAACTCTCGACTTGGTAAATACTTCCCATAGTTGTGGGAGGCCCAAGGTACGAGGAGATGGTGGTAAATTATTTAAAATAAGGGAATCTTGCATAGAAGCATTCGTTTCTTCTGATATAAGGATTTTAGATAGATCGGGTAAGAGCTCGTCAGTAAGAGCATAAGAGGTAGAAGGAACATTCCCTACGTCTTCTGATGTGGAAAATATGACTTTGGTGGATGTAGACGGTGTAGAGGTGTCGATAGATGGGTCTATTATAGGTATGGAAGTTATAGGAGTAGAACAAGAGACATTGGTTGTGGGATTAGGATCTTTCTTAGGTCCTAATGCGGTTTGTTCAGAAGATGGTTGAGCTATATGTGAAGGTGCAACTGATGGAGAAGAAGTAGATGACTTTGTGGGTGTAAGTTTCACATGTTTAGATGGATAATGAGAATTAGGATGTGTGGATGATAGAGCAAGGCAAAATTGAACTCCAATAGGTTCTGCCAAAGCACACATATCAAAGGGTCTTGGATCACCATGAATGGTAACCAACTGATTCTTAAATTCAAACTTAACACATTGATGTAAGGTTGAGGGAACAGCTCACATCGCGTTGATCCAAGGATGACCCAAGAGTATATTGTATGATGCAGGGCAATGTACAATAAACACAGTCGTATCCAAGGTTCTCGGACCAACCTGCAATGGAATGGTAATAACTCCACATGTTTCTTGTGTTTCGTCATTGAAAGCTTTTATGATCATATCAGTTCTTTTCATTTCCTCACTTCTAAACCCAAATCTTTGGTAGAAGTCAAAAGTGCGAGATATTTAAAGATGAACCATTATCAATCAAAACTCGTTTGACTGCTACATCTCCAATTAAAGCGAGTAATATACAAGGGGTTATCTTTATGTAAACTATGTTGAGGTATGTCTCTATCCCGAAAGTCAATACAATCAACTTCACGAGTTATTATAGTATTGGCCATGGCTTCGAGGTTGAATGTCTTGTGGTACCATCATCCGGCTTAATGTGAGCATTAATTCATCTCTATGTGTAGGAGAAGATCTTAAAAGGTCCAAGAGGGAAATTCTATCTGTAATATTTGATAATTGTTCATTAATATTATAAGGAGGTTTAGGTTGAACATTAGGTGCATGATTCCCTTTATTAGGAACCTTCAAAACAAATGGAGTTGATCCACCATTCTGAATTTGATCTTGTTGATAATTTTGAGCCTGTTGTCTAGTAACAACTCCGATGGTACCCACAATATTATTCTATGGATGATGAATGGGTCTTGGTCTAGCGTTTATAGCTAGCTCATTAGAAAGTAATCGGTGAGACGATGGTCTAGTAGTGACTCTTCTTGGAAATGGTTCTTCTGGAACCATATAACTTGTGATAGGGTGAATAGTATCTGATTCATCTTCAGAACTATTTGATTGATTTGATGTGATTTCCATATCACTCTCAGTCTCATATTCTGTATCACTAAGATCAGGTATCTGAATATTATATAGAGGCCTGGTTGTAACCACGGATAAAGTTGTGTCAAAGATTTCCAGATCATGAGCGAGGTAAATGCCCACTAATAGTTCCTACATATCGGGCAGGAGGAGGGACATTATGATGTTCAATTTGATTAGCCACCTCCTTACCATGTTTTGGTAAGGGATGTTGAAAGATGTCTAATGACTGATTGGCATTCTGATTCTGGTTTTGTGGGGTGTTCTTTTGAACATTATTAGGAGGATTTTGCTTAGGTTGAAAGGCTTGCACCTCCATCTCATTGTTATCAATCAAGTCCTGTATTTTATGTTTTAATATTTTACAAGAGTTGGTAGTGTGTCCAGGTCCTCTATGGAAGTCACAATGTAAATCTGCTCTGTATCCGGGTATAGTTGGATCAGGTTCCCGGATATTTGGTAATTGAATCAAACCTCGTTCTAATAATTGCGATAGAATAGTTGATAAAGGTTGATTTAACCTAGTAAATTCTCGAGGAGGTCTATCAGGAGGTTTCAGTACAAACTTCTCCGTTGTCTTTGCAGCATTAACATTAGCAATATTTTTGCTATCGGTGACTCCATCACCCACAACTTGTTTATTCTTATATTGATTTTTGGATGTTTTCTCATCGTCTTTCTTTTTAAGCTGGCCTCTCCTAATGAGAGCATCTTCCACTCTTCGGGCTAAGTCTATAGCCTGATCGAAGGTGGTCAAGGTAGCGATTGATAATTCGTAAGATAGTTGCTCTTGCAAATTATTAATAAAGATGTCCAACATCTCCCTATAAGGTAACACAAAGTGCAATTTTCCTATCAACTGTCTCCACCTAGCTAGGAAATCAGCAAAGCATTCATCTTTGTCCTGTTTTAAGTTATACAAATCTTTAATGGTCACATGTCTTTCGATGTAGGCACTAAATTGATGAACAAAAGACTCGACAGTTTCTTCAAAATTCCTCAAAGAATTAGTGGGTAATTGATAATACCACTCTAATGCCATTCCTCCCAAGCTTTTTGGGAACATTTTTAGTAATAACAAGTCATCATGTGATATATCATGACATGCTATCCTAAACATACGAAGATGCTCTATGGGATCTTCGGTTCCTTTATATATGGGAAGAACAGGCATAGGAAAATGTTTAGGATACGGATGTGCTACGACTATAGGATCTAAAGGCTGACTACACATCTCTCGATAGTTGTACGAGGGACGGTAGGGATCTATCTGGTCCATGCGGGAAACTAGCTATTTCACCATGGTTTCAAGATTACTAGTTTGTCCACCATATTGGTTCGGTGGGACATAGGTATGGGATCTATGAGTGTATGATGGTGTGACATAAGGATTAGATGCTATATTGCTATTATGCAAAGTGTTGGTAGGAAGAGTATTATGAAGGGGATTTGTAATAGTATTATGTTGTACCCCAGATTGTTGGTAATTGGTGTTTGGTTTTGTTTTGGGTTTTTGTTGATTTGAGGTATGTTGATCAAGAGCTTGGCGAAATAGAGTAGTAAATGATGGTTTCTTTTGTGCGGGAATGACCCTAGGCTTGTTAACAGGCACTTTAGATGGTTGGGTAACCTGTTGTTGTTGCATGTTCTGAATCACAGCTGCCATATCCAAATTGGATGGTCCAACTTGATCACTCTCTTGATCAATAAAGGACAAGGGATTAGTGCATGTTTGAAATACTTCTTCTAGAGTTGCTTGAGTGTCACTAATTCGATCCTTGTCCATATGGGCTGCTCTATTAAAAACACCAATATTAGTGTTAATGAACTTCCAGAATTGTTCCATGTTCTCAAAAGTGATAGCTCCTCCGAGAGACATTTTAGGGGATGAGGATCCTTCCTCTCTAACAGTTTCTTCTTGTTCATTTCCTACAACAAGCTCTTCTTCTTGCTAGGTCTAGGGTTCCTTCTTCTGGAACTTGGTCCTCAGGAGGGACATTTTGGTCAATTAATGGTCTTCCTAACCAATCTTCATCTTCTTCGGTTTGTTTTCCATTCCTAAGTCTAGGCATTGTGCTAAACTTAGGTTTTAGAAATATATATATATATATATATATATATATATATATATATATATATATATATGCGGTAGGGTTGAGAGGTATATATTTTAACTATATACCTACTATAATACTTTAAAAGGAAAATGTTTTGTTTTTGTTTTTTTTTGTTTTGTGTGATTATATTATTATTTTGCGAGAATAAAAATAACAAACAACATGCTAGTTGCAAGAAATAACAATAGTAAAAAGAATGACTTAGTTTTCTATGAATAGTTTATGGATATCATTGATAGGGTCAAGTTCATCAGGAGTCATGAAATGCTCCTCTTCAAATTGGAAGTGGTTTTTCAAGAATTTGACAAAGTGTGCTATGGTAATATGATCTATTTCAGACCTTGACATGTAAAAATAAAGTTCATGGCAATACTCTCGATACAACACAGCTCTAGGAACTCTATTCCATATTTTTCTATCCGTAAGAACGACTTCTTGATCCTCTATATGAGATAGAAATTTATGTACTACAACTGCGTTCTCAAGGTATTCCTCAAAGGTGTATAATTCAGAAGACACAAGTGCTCTTTTATCTGCTAACCACCTATGGCAAGCTCTCTGAAGTTCATGATACAAAGTCACTTGATCGGGATCCAGGATTCTATCTAGGACAAACCTCTTAATTTGCCTAAGTTCTACGAGATCTGGATTCAATAATACCCAATCTCCTATCAAGTTCATCCCACAAATATTGGGCTCTATTTGTTTGAGGTACTCTAAGCATAGAAGTAATCTCTATGGCCGTTAATTGATTTTCAACATTTATGGTGACAACTCGTCTTCTATTATAATCTACCATCTAAGTATGATATGCAAATTTAACGGTTTTCTAATGATTCTAGATGTTCTTAATAATGTGTTTTTTTTTTGGATTGTTTTCAAAAGGTGTTTTAGTTTCACGTCGGGTTCACCAAAATGTATCGCCCAAATTTTTTGCACCCTTACCTTCAGGCTAAAGGATCCGTGCCCAAAAGGGGGATGCGAGAAGGATGGGACAATACCTCGGACGGAGAGGCCCTTTGAAGGTCGCGCCTCTCGAGGGAGGGGTATAAGGGTGAATTTTTGACGGATGGTGGGGTTCACCAGGAAACTTTGAGTGGCAGTTTCCATGCCTAGGTTGAGAATGGGTTTGATGTGTTCATTTTATGTTCAATCATTCAGATTCCTAGGTTGGCCAAAATGAATCTAAGCTATTCTATATGAAATTTTTGGTTTATATGAAGACAACAAACATAAATGAATCCTAAATATAGAAAATATCTAAAATGGAGAAGAGTGCACCTGATTTCTAATGTCTGATGAAGATTTTGAAGCTTGTAGGAGTCCAGATCATCTCGGATATGATAGGATCGTCTGTAATTGTACATAATCATCCAGATCATAGGAGATCATCTGAGATCAGCCAAGATCGTCAATGACCTATGAATTTGTCAGATGAATTCGTTAGAAACCTGCAATCATGAAAACAGACACCAAAAACCAAAAATACAATTGCAAGAATGATACAAAATGATAGAAATAAGAATATAAATGCTTAAATGATAAATCCAGATATCAAATCAAATGGGATGCAATGTTTTAATAATTTATTTTGAATTTTATCATGCAAATATGCTAAATGAGGTGAACTCCAAGATGCAGAATAGAAGTGAATTAATCTAATGCATAATTAAATAAGAAAAGGAGATAGAGAATGCAAACTCAGGGCTCTGATTGCCCCCAATCTGAACTGCAGTCAAAATCATCTGCAATCGTACGAGATCATCGTCGATCTCGATAGGATCATCCAAAATTGTGGTTGAATCACCTGCGACGATCCGAGCTTCCTCCGACTGAAACACAGTGAGATCCTGCAATAAAACTTGAAAACACAAATGCAAATGATGGGGGATAGGATGTTCTAACACAGCAAAAACTAAAGTTGCAGGGAAATGATCAGCTAGGGGGATAAACTAGGAAAATCCCAAGTTTATATAGGATTAGGGGGAGGTTAGGAGGTTGGGGATCATCCCAATCTGGGAGATCTCCAACGTAGGAATCTCCAACCGCATAGACACGCTTCTGCTCGAGTTGGAGAGGTTGTTGAAACAGAAGCTAATTATGAAAATTTGGTTTTGGGATGAAATCGTCTGGACGTTCTGTTCCAGATGAATTCGTCCGATTTGGGACGATATCGTCAGATCGGCGACGATATCGTCCAACGGTCAAAACAACTTCTAAAAATGGCATGAAAAATGAGGTGAGCGGTTAACGGGCGGTTTCGAGGTTAAAATTCAATTTTTTTATCTTTTACTAATGGTTTAACTGCGCCAATTTTAGGGTGCTACAACATACCTTATCATTTTTAATATTTCATTATTTTTTACTTAATCTTCATGATAAAAAATAAACTAACTTAAAACTGATCTTTATCAACAGTTTCTCTATACTTTGTGACTATACTAAAATATTGCTTAAATTATTTCATCTTTAACAAATTACATATGTGTTATAAATACATGTGACTATTGGCATAAGAATTAATGAAATATTTTTAACAAATTTGTGATTCATCCTCCACAAAGTAAGTAGTTTTTATGGATATTTGTGTGGATATGAGGGCATCTACAACGTGGTTGCAATGTATTCCATATTAACCTTTAAATTTTATGTATGAATATAAGAGGTTGAAAGGATATGATGAGGGTAGGGTGCATGTAAAAAAGTACACAAATTATCTATATGCCTTGTATAATTAATATGTCAATTACCTTATTATGGTATGATGCATGTGTCCCATCACAAACCATAAATGTGCACCCATTATATGCACTATATAATTATTATTTTAATTATCTCATTATGGTATGATGCATGATGCATTAACCTTTAATATAGTTTGCACCCTTTAAAGAAAGTTCATCCCTTTAAATTAAATAAAAGTAAAATAAAGTTCACACATTTAAAAATAAAAAATGTACCCCATATTTTAAAAAGAGCCTTTTAAAATGGAGGAGAGGGGAAAGAGCACCTTTTTAAAAAGTTCATACCTTCAAAAGAACTCTTTTAAAGCTCTTTATTCCTCTTTTCCATCACAAACCATAAATGTGCATCCCTTATGAAAGCCCAAAATGAGAAGTACACACATCCACACAATACAAATGTAACATTTATTAATTAATTGTTAACTTATTGTTTTAAACTATTTATAAATTTCTTTAATGTATTCACAATAAATAAATATTTTTACCAACACTCTATAATAATATGATACATGACAAGTATGTTTATGTTATTTATTTAAAAACATGTGATTTGTTTATTTAAAAATATGTGATTTGATTAACAAAAAATGTACAATATTATACTTATTATCTCAAATATTACTTGGGCATTAGTAAAAGAAGAATATGTTTATGTTTTTAAAAAATATTTAGTTTAATTGTTTGAAGAGAAAATACCTTAAATCATTAAAATGATCCAAATCAGTTTAAATTTTTTTATTATCAGATACTATATATTGTCTAATAGTCATCTAGTTCTCTCATTATTTATATTCTTATTGTAATAAGAGTTCTATGCACTAGTATTATTTAGCTTGATAAAATGATAACACCTAAAATAATAAGTTAAGGTGATTAAATTTTTACTAATATTTTTTTTTGATTAGGTATAAAAAAAGGGGTTTTGAAAGTGTTCCCAAACCTTTTACATAGCTATAAATTAGACAAACAAAGTAGCCCTAACAACATCCAAGAAAAGGTTCGATGTGTAGAACAATTGGTTCAACCAAACCTCGTAAGGGGGGTAGAGGTCCAAGGTTCAAATTTCGGGTCTTATTGGATTGAACGCTTGTCCATTTTTTGGTGCTTTCGGTGGCATAAAAGGTTTAAAATGATTATGGCATAGTGGTTATAGGGGTATATTGTATAAATAACTGCATGACGGCTTCTGTGGTGGACATCACAAAATACTATGGCAGCCATAAAATTTGGATAGCCTGCCCAAATTCGTGGCGACTACCAATTCCACCATGTAATTAAAAAAAAACATGCAAGGAAAAAAAAAAAAAACATAGGGTAAGTCCTAGCCTACAAGAGAAACATGGGAGAAATGACTGATAGAGAAAAAAAGATATAACCCACCAACACCAGATAAAAAAATAGAGTAAATAGAGAAATTGAGAACCAGAACACCTACTTTAGGTCCTCAGTAAAGGTCTTATTGTTCTTTAGGTATCTCATCATTGAGACCACCTATAATTTTTCTTGTAAAAAATGAGAATTAAAAAACCATAGAGGATACAAATGCAAAGGCGAGTAAAGGGCGGATAAACGAAAAATAAGTGAACAAAATCAATTGTTGTCATTGTTGAGAACAATATCACTTCTTGCCAAAGAAATAAGGTCTTGTAGAAAATTCTCTTTTTAGATAGACATGCCTTCATTTTGAGCCCCAATATTGGCAAGGAAATTTACAACCTTGTTATCTTCCCTATAAATATGCTTACTTTGGGAGTTCATAAATTTTCTTAGAATAGTTTTTATTCATCCATGAGATTAACAATACTTAAGGTGAGTGAAAACTATTCAATGAGGATATTGATCATGTATAAATAATCTCCTTCTATAATAACCTTATCAATCCCCATTGAATCAAGTAGGGATAAACCTTGGAAGAGGGCCTTGGCCTCTACGAAATTGTTGGTTTGGCAAAAATTTCTCCCTTGGAGTTTTTTACCACTCCTCTAGCTCTTGCCATTCCCAAATTTTCTTTGGGTGCTCCATACAAATTTAATTTAAGCTAGTACAAAGAAAGAGAGCTCCATTTTATTGGCAACCTACTCAAGCTAGCATGAGGGGACCAGGGACCCCAACAGATAAACCTAGTCTAAAAGAGAGAGAAACCTCAAGAGAGGGGACATTAGAAGGGGGAAAAGAGATAACTGAAATATTTTTAACTAAAGCACTAAGAATTATGAAACCCATGGAGGAGGTGTTTGAAGAAAAATATTTAAAGGCCCTATAGTTCCTTTCTTTCCAAACTCCCCAAAATAAATGAGGGAGACAAAGCTTCCATAAGATATGACATTTGGAAAACAATTAAGGATGGTTGAAATGAGCATTTAGCACAATAATGGCAGGAGTATGGGATGATTGAGATGGACTGGAGGAATACTATGATGGCATCGGGCCCATCATAGAGCATGCATGCTAGTGATATTTTTTCATCTAAAAATGATTGGAAGGAACATGATTTCCTATTGCATGTCAGGAATCATTTGTTAAAGAACAATGGATGTTTGGAATGATGTGAATACAGACCAGTTCTAGTTGTTCAAATAGACTCGATGGTGAAAGATGTGGAGTATTTAACCAAGCATGCACTTATTGGAAAATTTATGGGCATCCAAATTTCTCTTCCCTTTGTGGAGGCTTGGGTTAGGAAGACTTGGAACCTTGACGGTGATGTGGAGGTGATGTTGAGTGCGAATAGCTATTTTATGGTGGTTTTATCTTGTCTTGCGGATCATAACAAAGCATTTGAAGGAGGTCCCTATTTTTGTAACCAAGCTAGAATATTTCTTAAACCTTGAAATGTGGATTTGAACTTGTCAGAGGAGCGACCATCATGGATTTTAGTGTGGGTTTGGCTCCCATGGCTCCCATTGAAATTTTGGAGAAATGATATATTGCATATGATTTCACTTCTTCTTGGGAAACTCGTTGGACCATCACAATATACGATGGAGAAAAATGTAATTTATGTTACCCGTATCTATGTCGAAATTGATTTAAACAATCCTATTTCATATTCTTTTAAAATACAATTTGGATCGTCTACATGGATTCAACAACTTGACTATGAAGCTCTTCTGTTTCATTGTCGGATATATCATGAATACGACCACATACAAATAAAATATCCTAAGTTTGTTTAACTCGTGGCTTCAAATCTTGCGTCTACATGGATTCAACAACTTTACTATGAAGTTCTTCTATTTCATTGATGGATCTGTCATGAATACGACCACCTGCAAAGAAAATATCCTAAGTTTGTTTCACACGTGGCTTCAAATATTGGGCCCTCTCAATCTGCATAAAATATAGATAAATAAAAAGCCTCGATAAATGAAGGGGATAAGGATAAGGAAGGCTTTATTCCTATAAAATTCTAAAACAAAGGAAGAAGGGTTAAAATATCCCTTAAGGATAGCCAACCAAATGCTTTTCTCAATTGTTTTGAGATATTGTATGATCTTGATCAGTGCATGGAGTTACTTGAAACATCTCTATCTGATGTAGATATAACATAGCCGAATCAGATATCTCTTCTTGAGGTGGAACCTAAGGAATCATATCTAGTGGATTTAAATGAAGAACATATGGTTTTGGCTCCGAGTATAGGTGATATGGTTGGCTCTAGCCCTAGAAGGAAAACTATTTTGGAAAGTGGCACCGATATAGTTGTGATATCTCTTACTCAAGCATCGATGCAGTCATATTTGGACTGCAAAACTCCTACAGTGTTGTGATTGCAGTAGAAAATAATTTAAAAGGTGCTTTGGATAAGAATATGAAGGTGGGTTGAAAGAAAGACCAACATAAAATTAAGTTAATGGGGGAGACTTTTGTGGAGTCATGCTTGGTGAGAACATTGGAATCCCATTTTTATAACCCCCATAAATTATTATCCTCTCATGGAATGTAAGGGGGTTGAACAACATCCCTAGACAAAAATTTATTCATGATTTGATTCATGTACATTCTCCGGATGTGGTGTTTATTCAGGAGAATAAATTGGCTACTGATAGTATGTTCAATATTGCTCCCAAATTGTGGATAAGGTGTCAATGCCATTGTATTGGCACATAAGGATATGTTAGTGGTGTTGCTTGTTTATGGGATCCAATTAAGATCTCTCCTCTTACTTGGATTTCTAGTAGATGTTCTATTTTGATGATCGGGCATGATAATAAATTTGGTGAAACCATCCTACTTACAAATTTGTATGTCCCTATTGATTACAATGGTAAAGTAAATTTTTGGGAGCACATTGGCTTTGTGAGAAGTTTGGCTCCCATGTACCCATGGATTTTGGCTAGAGATTTCAATTCTATCACTTTTTTGGAGGAGAAACATGGTGGAGTTTATCATCTTGAGTATTTTTCTTCTGTCTTTAGTGCTCATATCCAAGATTTGAACTTGGTTGAAATCAAGTCAGATAATGGGATCTTTACCTGGCATAATAGAAGATGTGGGGAATAGACCATCTCAAAGATATTGGATAGGTTTTTGATCTCTAGTTTTTGGATTTGTAATAACAGAAGCTCTAGTTCTATGATTCTAGAGGGTAAAGGATCTGATCATTGGTCTATCAAACTCTCTATTCTTGAGCTTGGGCTAAAGATGAATCATTCCTTTAAGTTTCAACTTATGTGGCTTCGGGATCCTAATATTTATGATTTCATGTGAGGTTGGTGGACCAATGGCAAACCTTCTCATGGCACCACTATGTATTCCTTTATGAAGCGACTACAATTTGTTAAGCATAGATTGAAGAGGTGGAATAGTCTAAATTTTTGGAACCTTTCCTTGGCTAAGTTGGCGGATCTTAAGAAGGTGGAAGAAGCTTCAAGGAATATTAGAGATCATGGAATCACAAAGGATCTTATCTTTGAGGAATCTGAGGTTGCAAAAGAACTTGCTGAATGGGAGCTGAGGGAAGAATTTTTTTGGAAATAAAAAGCTTGAGTGGATTGGCTTTAGGAAGGGGATAGGAACATGACCTTATTTTTTAACTCAGTTAGGACTCGCCATAATGGTAACCTTATTTCCTCTCTTGTGAATTCTAAGGGTACCTTTATCTCTCCTTTCAAGGAGATTTTAGAAGATACTAGGAGGTATTTTTCCTCTCTCTTCAAGGAGGACTCCCTCTTAGATGATGAGGATGAAAAGACTTTTCTAAATTGTATTCCATCAATTATTTCTAGAGATATGAATGAGCATATGATGGTCTCAATTTCCCTTGAGGAGTTGGAAAATGTTGTTTTCAAGATGAAAAAAGGAAAGCCTCAGGTTTGGATGGATTCTTGATTTATTTTTATTAGGAGTTTTAGGATTTAATCAAATCGGATCTTCTATAAGTGGTCCATGAGTCCCAAAATAAAAAATAGATGCTAAGGGCCCTAAATGCTACCTTTGTGGTGCTTATTCCCAAAAAAGAGGGAGAAAATTCTTTGGATATGTTCAGGCCTATTGCTCTTTGCAATGTTGTGTATAAGATCATTACAAAAATTATTGTTGAGAGGTTAAATATATGGTTGACCAAAATCATCTCTGAGGATCAAGGTGGGTTTGTTGCTGTCCGACAAATCCTGGATGGGGTTGTTATTGCTACATAAGCTATTCACTCGATGAAAACTTCTAAGGAGAAATCTATGTTCATTAATTTGGACATGGCCAAAGCCTATGACTAGGTCAAATGGTCCTTTATTTAGAAATTTCTTGCTACTTTTGGCTTTGAGGAGGAATGGATTATATGGGTGATGAGTTGTGTTTCTTCTTCCTCATTCTCTATTCTTGTTAATAATGATCCATCAGAGTTGTTTGAGGCCTCGAGAAGATTGAGGCAAGGAGATCCTCTATCTCCTTTTTTTTTTATCATTATGGTGGAAGGGTTGGTAAGATTACTCAAGTCTCAGGTTAGGCATGGTATCATTCAGAGTTGAAAGTGGGATAGCAGTTTGCCGCCTCTTTCCCAGCTTCAATTTGTCGATGATACAATTTTTTTAGGAGTTGCCACTACCAGGGAAGCTAGAAACATTATATGGTATCTTTAAATTTATCTTGGTGCTTCTGGGTAGTTTATTAATGAGTACAAGTCTTCTAGTTTCTTATTCAATACCCCTCCTCTTGTTCTATCTAGGATTGCTAGAATTCTAAGATTCCAGGTCGGGACTCCCCCCTTCATTTATCTTGGTATTCTAATTTCATCTCATCCTTTGCATCAATCTTCTTGGTAGTCTATGCTTGATAACTTTAGAGGTAAGGTGAATCACTGGATTATCATATGACTCTCCTTTGCGAGTAGAGTGTTGTTGTTAAAATCTATTGTTCAAGATTTACCCATTTATAGGTGTTTTGTGCAAACTACTCCCTCTCATTTTATTAAGGACATGGATGCTTTGTCAAGACATTTTTTCTGGTCTAAAAAAATTGCTCAATCTAAACAAATTTTGGTTATATGGGATTCTATTTGTAGGCCGATTCAAGAGGAAGGCCTTAGGTTGTGACGGGAGGCTCTTTCTAGGTAGGCTTTGGCTGCAAAAATCTACTGGAGATGGTGTAATTCTCAAGATCATATTTGAACTAAAATCTTGTCTTGTAAGTACTTGAGAGCTATTTCTAAGGTTGAGATCCCTAGATTCAACTTGGTTGGGAAAGGTTCGATTATCTGGGACACTCTAAAAAGAGGGGCTAATTTAATTAAGCAAGATCTATTATATATTTGTAATCAAAGATTAGATGCTCTTTTCTAGTAATATTCTTGGGATGGACACCCTCCTATATTGACTCAATATCCTAGGTTACATTCCCTAAGCATTTATTTCTTGTAAGTGGGCTTGTCTCATATGGAAGACTTTAAAAGAATCCATCCTTTTGGTAATATGAAGATGTACAAGTAGAAAGATACATAGGAATGGCCCTAGGGGGTATTTTTTGAGGATAGATATGTGCTTGCTCTTATTATTATGGGAGGCCCTGCTCTTCGTTGAGGGGTAAAGACATTTTGGCTTGGAACCCTGATCCCAAGGGAACCTACTTTATAACATATGATTATCAAGTTCCTGATATGCAAAATTTTGGGAACCTCCCTGCCACATGGTGGAAAAAGATGTGGAACACATTTTATTGGCCTAAATGTAACTTTTTTCTCTGGTTGGTCGCTCATAATAAATGCCTCACTTGGAATAATGTGAGGAAGAGGGGATTTTAGGGTCCCTATTTTTGTTTCCTTTGTGGTAACAATGAGGATGCCTCTTCTCATTTTTTCTTCTAATGCTCCCTTGTCAAAGACATTTGACACCATTGGTGGAGTTCCTGGAACCATCCTTGTTTTCATGTGATTTCCTTTGTGGAGTTTTGGAGCAGTTTGGATAGACCTCCGGCAAATACCCCCTTCCTCCAGGTGGCTTGGAAATTGGGACCTTCTTGCATCATCTGGTAGATTTGGCTTGAATAGAACCATCACATCTTTTAGGGTAGACATTTTACTATTCAACACATCTAGAAAAGGATCTTGGGTATGGTTCAAGGAAACTATCCATAGAAAATGTGATGTGGATCCTATTTTGGAATTTATGGAGGAGAAGGTACAGTAAGCCCTTGGTCTCTTTGGGGTTGATGTAGAATCATCTTGCCCTAGCATGGTTCCCCACCCCAACAAGAAATTTCAGAGATATGGTAGGTGGAGGTCGCCCCTTGGAGGAGTTTTAAAAATTAATACTGATGGGTCATCTAGGGGTAATCCTAGACATGCTAGAATTGGCAATGTTGGGAGAGACTCTACTGGTGTGGTCAGATTTTTCTTTTCTATTTATAAAGGTGTTCACTCCAACAATTTTATGGAAGCTCTTACAATTCTCGAGGCCTTGCAGAGGGGGTTTTATCTTGGCTGGTGCAGGAGCATATACGAGTTTGACTCTCAAATTTGGTTAATATTTTAAACAGCAAAAGGTTGGAGGGTGTTAATTGGAAGTTGGCATCTATAGCCATTCAAATTCTCAGAATTAGTGAAGAGATCAAATTCATCTCCTTTGTGCACATACCAAGGGAATGGAATGAGGTTACTGATTATTTGGTCAAAAGGGATTTTGAGCTTTCGGGTCCTTGGATTATGGATAACTGGGAGTCTCTATTTGGGGACTATCAGCACCTCTAGGAGTTGATCCACAAGGATGTCAAGACTTAATGTGGTTTTTTCTTTTTGTTTTCTTTGGGTTTCGATCCTATCTAGTGGCTTTAGGCTTTTTGTTATTTATTTGAATCCTAGTTGGGGGCTTCGTTGTACTCTATAATCTTGTCTTCTTATCAATAAAGTTTTACCCCTTTATTTAAAAAATATATGATATTTGGGGCTAAGGAAGGGAGAAAAGGACCAATGATCAAAAAAGTCTTTTAGAGAATTTGGGACCACCCAACTGACTCCCAAGGTTGAAAGAAGAAAGGAAAGGATATCCAAGGAGAAGGAGCATTCTAAAAGGAGATGTTGAGTGTTTTCCTCATGAGCCCCACACAAATAACACCAATTAGGAATGACCATTCCTATTTTCTTAAGATTCTCCAAAGAAAGAATTTTGTTTTGGAGGATACCCCTGCCTCCTTGGGTCTTACCCGAAAGTGGCATCCCTTTTGGGATGTTTTCCACAAATTAAAAAAAAAAAGAATTTTGTTTTGGAGAGCAAGCCAAAGAAAAAAATTTAACTTTAGGGGTAATTTCCTTGAACTAGATCAGACTACAAGGGAACTAGCAAACATTCTCATCAACAACTAGGTAGTATGGAAACTTCATTGAAAATATGTCGCTCTTCTTTTTTTGAGATTAACGAGTCCACACAAATAGAGTTCCTAACAACCTAAGATTTTAATGCAAGATCAAGGGCTTTCAAGGGAATCTCCACTCCTTGAGCTAGGATAAACCTTAGAATATCTTTCCATTTCTTAATACCACCAACTTATTCAATATAGTCTACCACTTTGGGACCAAAGTATTGAGAAAATTTGGGCCTTAAGATAGCAAAAGAAGGAATGTCCATGAGAGGCACATCCTCAAGCCATGGGTCTTCCCAAAATTCAATACTCTCTCCATTGCTTAATCTCCATTTAAGACCTTTTTGAAGAAGATTTTTTGTTTTAACAATGTTGTTCCAAAAGGCCAAGCCATGCAAGGGGTTTTGATCTTCCATGAAGCTTAATCCCCTATTCAAGTATTTAGCAAAGATAATTTGGGCCCATCCATTATTTTCTTGAGAAACAAGTCTCCAGCTCTATTTTGCTAGTAAAGCTTTGTTCATATGTTTAATATTTCTCAACCCAAGGCCTCCTGCACTTTTATTGGAGAACACCTAGTCCCAAAAAATGATATGGAATCTCTTTTTATCCTCTACCCCTAGCCAAAGAAAGGTTTTTTGAAATTGTTCAAGTTTTTGTGCAGTTTTCCCAAGGATTTTAAAAATAGAAAGAAATTACACTAACAAGCTTTGAAGGATAGATTTGACCAGTTGGAAGTGCTCTCTTCCATCCCACCAAAATTTTCTACACCCTTTCCCAAAGCGGATCCCATAGGTCTTCTTTGATCCTTCGTTTGAATGGAGGTAACCCTAAATAAATAGAGAGGAATTCAGCAATAGTACATCCCAAGATTCTAGCAATAGCTCTTTGCCTATTATGAGGGGTATTAAGGAAAAATAGCTTTCTTTTAAAAAAATAATATATTGCCCAGTAGCTAGCTCATAGTCCTTCAAAATTACTCTGATTTCCTTGGCTTGATGAATGGAGAAGGTAGAAAGGAGAGTATCATTGAAAAATTGATGAGGGTAATTGGCTCAATGGGAGAATTAGGTTTAATGCCTTCAATGGATTTGGAAATAGTTGCAGCTTTCAAAGTTATCTCAAGAGCTTTGACTAGAATAATGAACAAGCAAGAGGAGAGAGGGTCACCTTGCTTGAGACCTTTGGAGCTGCTAAAGTACCCTAAAACCTCACCATTAAAAATGATTGAGAACATAGATGTGGAGAAGCATTGTTTAATCAAAGAGATCCATCTATTATGATAACTGAATTTAAACAACACCTTTTCAAAAAAGTCCTAGGAGACTCTATCATATGCTTTACTCATGTCAAGTTTGAGAAACATACTAGCTTTGCCACTCTTATCAACTAAATGAATAAGCTCATGGACTTTTATGATTCCATCCAAAATTTGTCTCCCTAGAACAAAGCCCCCTTGATTGGAATCAATGATTTTGGGAAGGATTTGTTTGAGCTTGTTAACCATAGCTTTGGCCAAAATTTTGTAAATAGTATTGCATAGGCTTATAGGTCTAAATTCCTTGAACTCCTTAGCTTCGACACTCTTTGGAAGGAGGATCAGAAGTGTGGAATTAACTTTCTTTTGGTAAGAAGTAGGATCTTTAAACATCATAGAGAGATCTCGCTTCAAGAACATAAGCTCCTATAATGTGCCAGTACTTTGAAAAAATAGCGTGGGAAAGCCATCTAGGACCGCCACTTTTTCACCGTCCATAGTGAAAATAGCTCCCTTGATTTCATCAGGCTCATAAAGGGATATCAATGTGTTATTCATTTCTTCATAAGGAAATGAGGTTGGGGAAATCAATGTGTTATTATTTTTTAAAACATTTATTAGGATTTAATTACGAAAATATATATCTTTGTATAATACTTCTCATATGGTTCATTCTAGTGCGAAGGTAATCATAATATATGTGATGCATTGTAATACCATAATAAATGTGAGGAGGCTAAGATGTAACATTGACAGGACCGTTTTAAAATACCTAGTTTTATATTTTTAGTTCCACTCAGGAGAATGCATCTCGTCTCGGACCGGGTTTCAAATAGTTGAGGCATCTTTTCAGAAACTATTCCCGCATCTCTGCAAACCTGAACAATACGTCATAAGAAACAAGCACAACCAGAAGAATAAATGCTTAAAAAAAATAGTATATCACGCAAGAAGAAAATAAATCAGGCAAACGATGAATATAACTGAATTGAGAAAACAGAAGTACAACACAGCTTCAAGAATAAGGCATTAGCGAAATATAAACACGAAAACGTAACACTATAGTATATTTTCAGTTAAGTTGAACGGAAGGGCTACGTAATGATATATATATATATATATATATATATAAAGCAAATTTCGGCCCGTGTGATCGTATGATATATATATATATATATATATATATATATAAATAAAGCAAATTAAAAACATAATTTGCCATAGAGAAACTACTAGCAGTGAATAACAAGATATATAACTTCTTGATCCCATGTCTTACATGCAACAATAAAATAGGATAAAATAATATATTGTTAATTTTAAAATTTGTAAATGTGAATTTGATTGCAAGATTTTGGTAGAATGATAAGTTGAAAACGTAAACAATTCAATTCAAATCCACTTAAGAGAGACCATGATGGACCGATCCTCCCACTTGGGAACTCTGCTCCGACAAAAAGGACCATACTTCTGTCCTTGTAAGGAGATGAGAGCCCATGATGAACTCTTTTAATATATATAAAAGTTTGTAGATTCCATCTGCCCTCGGAATTGTTTACAAAATGTCATCGAAATTATGGTCCCAAAAAAGTCCATTGGCATTGTACAAAATTTGATTCGACGTTCGGTCGAAATCAGGAGGAGCGGTCCGTTGGCATTGTACACAATTTTGAAAATCTTTCTTCCAAATGGATAGTCAAAGGAACTCCCACATGTATGAAAAATATATTAAAGCTTAATAGCCTGTCACATTAATGAAGCCATAATTTGCATAATTAGTAGGCAATTCCTTTTTGTCTAATTTAAATTAAAGGAAGCCATAATTTGCATAATTATTAGGCAATTCCTTTTTGTCTAATTTAAATTAAAGGCAGTATTAAATTAAATAATAAATTGTTCATTTTATGTAATTTAAACAAAATCAAATCAAGTAATAAATTTTTCATTTTAATGTAATTTAAACCAAATCAAGTTATTTTTTAATAATTTGATTTAATGTTAATGCAAGTATTAAATCATGAGTTTATTATTGTAATGGTTAATCATTTTAATCCAATTATAATATGCGTAAATAATATTAATCATTCTTTTGGCTAAACCATTTTAAAAGTGTCATCAAGATAAATTTAAATTATTAGTCAATGAAGTACAAATGAAATCATGGTTAGTCGTGCAAAACCATAAAGATATAACAACATCATAGACATAAATCACTAAATGCTACATGATATCCATGCATAGCTATAGCACCAACAGGATCAGGTATAGAAACAATAAGTCTAATTAATTTTTCTTCCTCATCAAGAGTCCTACGGGGCAGGTTGTGACAATGTTTTTCTTATATGTAGAGGAATCAATAACTTATATGTTACCATCCTCATGAAATCATTCATTATGAATTTATCCCATTAAAAACCATAAATGTGCATCCCTTATAAAATCCCACAACAAGGAATACACACAACCACACAATACAAATGTAACATTTTTTTTTATAAGGTAGAAAAGAAGGGGTTATGAAAAGGTCTCTCAACCTTCTACAGATTTAAAAACTAGGCCAACAAAGTAGCCCTAACAACATCCAAGAAAAACAACATAACATAAGGGAATTCCTAGCCCATAGTAGAAACATGGGAGAAATAACTAATAACAAACACACAAATAGAACATGACAATAGAGAACCAGAGATAGAACCCACCAATTCTAGATCCAACAAAAATAGAGTAAATAGAGAAATTGAGAACCAAAACACCAAAAAAGAGAATAAAATCAGTTGTTGTCATTGATGAGGACAATATCATTTCTCACTAAAGAAATAAGGTCTTGCAAGAAATTTTATTTGTAAATAGACATACCTTCATTTTGAACCTTGATATTGGTAAGAAAATATGCAAACTTGTGATCTTTCCTATAAATATGCTTACATTTATTCATCCATGAGATTACTGATATTCTAGTCGGGTGAAGCCTGTTCATTGAGCATATTGATAATATATAAAGAATCATTTTCTATAATAACCCTATCACCCCCCGTTGAGTTAAGCCAAGATAAACCTTGGAAGAGGGTTTCGGCCTCTATAAAATTGCTAGTTTGGTGATCAAGGTTCTTAGTAAAGGCTAGAAAAATTTCTCCATTGGAATTTTTTATCACTCCTCCAACTCCTGCCATCCCCAAATTTCCTTTGGATGCTCCATAAAAATTCTATTTAACCATTCCAAAGGGGGGGAGCTCCATTTGATTTGTAGCCTAATTGCATCAGTGTGAAGGGGACTAGGGACCCCAAATTGTAACCCTAGGCTAGCAAAAAGATAAGCCTAAATAAGGGGAACATTAAAAGGGGGAAAGATATAATCAATATGTTTCCAACTAAAGCGCTAAGAATTCTAAAACCCATAAAGGAGGTGTTCAAAGATTGATATTTAAAGGCACTACAATTTCTTTCTTTCCAAACCCTCCAAAAGAAATAAGGGAAACACAACTTCCATAGGATACAACATTTAGGGCTAAGGAAGGGAGAAAAATACCAATGATCAAAAAAGTCTTTCAAAGAATTTGAGACCACCCAATTGACTCCCAAGGTTGAAATAAGAAAGGAAAGGATATTTGAGGAGAAGGAGCATTCTAAAAGGAGATGTTGAGTGTTTTCCTCATGATCCCCACATAAATAACACTGGTTAGAAATGACCATTCCTCTTTTCTTAATATTTTCCAAAGAAATAATTTTTTTTTGGAGGGTAAACAAAAAAAAAATTAACTTTGGGGGTAAGTTCCTTAAACCAGACCAAACTGCAAGGGAACTAGTAGAGATTCTCATCAACAACTAGGTAGTAGGTTTAGTTCACCAAAAATGAGCCACTCTCCTCTTTTTTTTATATTAATGAGTCCACACAAATGGATTTCCTAACAACCTAAGATTTTAATGCAAGATCAAGGGTTTCCAAGGCTTGAGTTGGGACAACCTTAGAATATCTTTCCATTTCTTAATACTGTTAACTTCTTCAATATAGTCTACCACTTTAAGAATAAAGAACTAAGAAAATATAGGTCTTAAGATAGCAAAAGAAGGAATGTTTGTGAGAGGCATGTCCTCCAACCATTCTTTTCTTGAAAAACAAGTCTTCAACTCTATTTTACCAGTAAATCTTTGTTCAAATGTTTAATATTTCTCAACCTAAGGCCTCCTGCACTTTTCTTGGAGCACACCTAGTCCTAGGAAATGAGATGGAACCTCCTTTTATCCTCTTCCCTTGATCAAAGAAAGGTTTTTTGAAATTGTTCTAATTTTTTAGCGATATTCCTATGGATTTTAAAATTAGAAATAAAGTATACCGATAGGCTTGGAAGGGTAGATTTGACCAATTGGACCTTACCTGCTTGAATTAGAAGTTCTCATCCTACCAAATTTTCTTGTGCCCTTTTCAAAGTGGATTTCGTAGTTCTTTTTTTATCCTTCCTTTGAACAAAGGCATCCTTAAGTAAATAGAAAGAAATTCAGCAATGGTACATCCTAGGATTCTAGAAATAGCTCTTTGCCTATTAGGAGGGGTATTAAGGAAAATAACTTATTTTTTAGAAATTTAATATATTTCCCAGTAGTTAGCTCATATTCCTTTAAAATTATTTTGATTTCTTTGACTTGATGAATGGAGGAGAAGGTAGAAAGGAGAGTATCATCGACAAATTATTGATGGATAATTGGCTAAATGGGAGAAATAAGTTTAATATCTTTAATGTATTTGGAGATAACTACAACTTTTAGATCTCTCCAAAGGGATTCAATAAGAATAATGAACAAGCAAGGGGAAATAGGGTCACCTTGCCTGATACCTCTAGAGTTGCTAAAGTACCCTAAAATGTCACCATTAACAATGACCGAGAACATAGGGGTAGAGAAGCATTGTTTAATCAAAGAGATCCATCTATTATGAAAACCGAATTTAAACAAAACCTTTTCTAGAAATCCTCGAGAGACTCTCGTATGCTTTACTCATGTCAAATTTGAGAAACATACCAAATTTACCTCTCTTATCAACTGAATGAATTAGCTCATGGACTTTTATGATTCCTTCCATAATATGTCTCCTTGGAACAAGCCCCCTCGATTGGAATCAATGATTTTGAGAAGGATATTGTTTGAGCCTATTAACCATAGCTTTGGTCAATTTTTTGTAAATAGTATTGCACAAGCTTACAAGTTTGGATTCCTTGAACTCCTTAGCCTGACACTCTTGAGGAGGAGAACCAGGAATATGAAATTAACTTCTCTTGGCAAGAAATGGGATCTTTGCAAATTAGAAATCACTTCAACAACATCAACTTCTATAGTGTACCAATACTTTTGAACAAAAACACATGAAAGCCATCGAACCATACAAATGTAACATTTATTAAGTAATTGTTAACTTATTATCTTAGTTTATTCATAAATTTCCTTAATGTATTTAGGATAAACAAATAATTTCACCAACACTCTATAATAATATAATATTAACTTAAAATAATTGGTTATTACATAGCAAATATGTTTATATTGTTTATTTTAAAATATATGATTTGGTTAACTAAAACAGTACAATAATATACTTATTATCTTAAATATTACTTAATCATTCCATTAAATATGTTTATGTTTATTAAAAAAATTAATCTAAATATTAAAAAAAACACCTTAAATCATTTGTTTAGATATTTTTATTATCATATACTATATATCGTCTAGTTTTCTCATTGTTTGTATTCTTATTGTAATAAGAGTTCTATGCACTGGTATTATTTAGCTTGATAAAATGATAACACCTAAAATAATATGTGCAAGGCATCTCCGTTAATAATTTTTTTTCCTTGAGATCTAATTATAATAAATACTATAATATAATTTTCTATAATGCGTATCATATGGTTCATTATAATGCAAAAATATATAATAATATCAGTATCTTATGCATTGTAACACCATAATAATGTGAGGATGTTAAGATGTAACATTGACAGGACCGTTTTTAAATACCTAGTTTTAAATTGTTTTCTTCCAATGAGGAGAATGCACCTCGTCTCAGACCGTGTTTCAAATAGTTCAGCCATCTTTTCTGCATCTCTTCAAACTCCGCAACAAACAAACAAGCACTCCAAACAATACGACACCGCCATTGTTGAATGGCACAGCAGAAGAATAAAATACTTTAAAAAATTAGTATGTCACGCAAGAAGAAAACCAAAGTCCGACACAGCTTCAAGATAAAAAAAAAAAATCAATTAAAATCCACTTAAGAGAGACCATGATGGATAGAATTTCAGCTATCATCCCAATTGGGCACTCTGCTCCGACAAAAAATGCCCATACTTCCCAATACAATTACAAACCACGAATTTTCTGTCCTTGTAAGGAGATCAGAGTCCTCTGTTAGGTTCCAGGTGATAGCAGCAAGATTGAGAGCCCATGATTAACTACTTTAATATATATATATATATAAGTTTGTAGATTCCATCTGCCCTCGGAATTGTTTACAAAATGTCATCGAAAATAGGGTCCCAAATAAGTCCATTGGCATTGTACAAAAATTGATTCGACGTTCCGTCGAAATCAGGAGGAGCTGTTGATGCAACGTATTCAAGGAATGCGTGATTCACATATCAGTGGGCTATATTATTAACTATTTAAATATTAATATTTATTTTATATAGTATAATTGAGTTTAGTTTATCAGAATTTAATTCGATATGTTAAATTGAACTTAGTTTTTAAATAACACTACAAACATTTTCATCTTTACGAATTGGAATTATATATATAGAGTCATTAAACTTCTTTGATATGTCTTTTTAAGTCTGATATATATATATTTATATATTTATTTTTGTAAACATAAGTCTTTGATCTTTTTATATGGCATTATTCTTAATAGTCTCTGTCTGCTTTAGCTATTTATTTATTTTTTATTAATTTTATTTTTTATATAATTTTTTTGTTTTTTAAGTTTTAATATATTATTAAGCTATTAGCTCAAGAATACTAGTTCCTCATTTTTGTCTTTTATTAATAAAATTTGTTTACTTCAAATTTATTTTTTTACTTTAAAATGTTTATCCTTGTTTATCCTTGTTTTTATAAGAAGCTTGAAATTATTTTCACTAACCATTACGTTGATTGGATTTATAACATTTTTTTACTTTTTATATATAAATAATAATAATAATTTATCTTGAACATGTTTTTATAATTGCTCTTTCTAAAGATAATGTATATGTAATATCTTAATTTTTCTTATATATTTATATAAAATATCTGATCAACAATGTATTTCTTTAGTTTCTATTTTATGTATTCTTTTATATATTTATTTAATATTTTATTTTATTTAATATTTTAAGAGTAATGTTTTTTTTTTTAATTATTGTAATTAAATGTAAAACAATAAAATAGATCGTGTATACATGATTTTATTAAATTTTGTGTTAAATAAATAAAAGTAGATATATGCTTATTGTTGTCACTCTACTTATTATGTAATGAATTAAATTTTAAGAAAGTTTAATTTATAAAGTTCACCACTAAAAATATATATTAAATAAGGTAACAAAGAAACTAATATAATTTATTATCATACATTTAATTGAATTATTTTTTTGCAATAAAATGTAAAGATTTTGATATTAAATATTAATTTGAATAAAAAATTATTAATTATATTTTTTAATGCATTTACATAAAATATAACAGTAACCTTTTTAATTGATATTTATTTTTGTCTTTTCTTACATTTATAAAAGTATTTTTACTCATTGTTAGCTTTCATTCTGCCAAACATTTTTTTAGCTTCTTTTTATAACAGATGATGGGGTTGTGATATAGTGTTATTTTTAATCATTTCTTTGTTTTATTTTGTTTTGTGTTGAATTTATTTTTGTATGCTCCTTCATTTTCTTTATGTTTCATGAGTTTATTTTATAGTTGGATATTATTTTCTAGATTTTATATTTCAATATATTCTTAAATACTTATTCATGATAATTTTTGTCTAATTTTAATGTATTTTTTTATTTTTAAATAAATTTATTTGGTGATATTATACATAACTATAACCAACATTGAATTTGTAATATTTTTTTTCTTGTGTAAAACATTTATTTTTTATTTTATCTTGGAAATATTTGTTTACTCTAGCATGCTGAAAACAAACTTTGATGGGGCGGCTAAAAGAAATCTAGGGCTATGGGGGTAGGAGGTTTAATTAAAAACAACAACAATGACATATTTCGGGCTTATGTTGAAGCTTTTGGGGACCATTCAAGCCACTTTGTTGAGGCTCATGCTATATACTTGGGAATCAGTTTGTTGGTGAACCTTCAAATGAATAAAGTGATCATAAAGGGGTTTCCTTAAAATTGATCAAAATAATGAAGGAGAACCAAGATGATTGATGAAGCTCGACAAATTATTAGGCTTTTGGAGGTAGTGAAATTCACTCACATTTTTAGAGAAGGAAATGGTGGGGTAGACTGCATGACAAATATTGGAGTAGTGCATGAAGGGTATAGTGTTTAGGATAAAAAATTCAACCAACAAATTATTGCAATCGTTGATAATGAGAAATGAAATAATGACCCAACTTGATAATCTAATTTTCTTTTTCAATATGTTAGGATTTAATCAAAAGGTGATACAAAGGTGTCTTAGAAGCAATATTGTGGAGAGATGGCCCTATGATATAACAAGTAGAAGTAGGCATGAGGAAAGAGTGTGGTGCATATTGGTTAATTGTGAATCTCCTAAATTTTTTAGAATTGGAAATTCAGGTTTTTCTAGTTGTAGTTGGGATTAGTTTTCTCAAGGGAGGTTTAGTAAATTTGTAAGGCACATAGGAAAAAGAGAAAATTTATAAGGTTTGGTAAAGATAAGAGAGGGTTCTGGAAGAAAGAAAGCTTTTTGAAAAATACCGGGATTAGATTGGCCTTATCGAATTTAATTTTTGTTTTCTTTTTTTTTTGGTTTAAAATACATGCTTACTATTGAGTGCTTTCTCCAAGGTGTTTTGACCTGGGAACATCATCCTAGTTGGTTTGATAAAAAAATAATATTATGGTAAAAAGAAGGATTTATTAACAAGTACCATGGTTAGGTTGGACTTACCTATTTTAGTTGATCTCCATATATATCTCAAATGGTTTGATAAAAGAGAAGTTTCTAGTAGAAAGAATGCTTTATCAAAAAGCACCATGGTTAGGGTGGTCTCACCTACGTTAATTTTTATTCTAAACTTTGTAGATTTAAAATTCATGTATGTTATTGATTGTTTTTCCTATGTTGTTTTGACCTAGGAATTTCACACACATATCGATATTTAGTAGATAGAAATTGTAGGTATTGGGATCTACAACACCCATTAATATTATGATTCATATTGATAATCATGATGACAATTCTGTTAATTCCATAATTAAGGATCACATGATCATGGTGTCCCCATCTACCCAAATTATTATTATGTTTATTTCCATTGATTTTGGTAAGGAACCTATGGTTGATGTTCATTGCTTCCACTACTTTATTTCAAATTGGTATCTTCACCCACGTCTTGCCATCGAGTGTATTGAGATTATGGGGATAGAACTCTGCAACACCAAGGTTTATTATCAAATGGACGTCATTGAAGGTAGTATATCCTCAAAATCTATGATGTGTACTCACATTGATTATCAAGTTGGTTCGTCTGTTTGTTCCATGATGAGATTTCATGGGATTCAGTGGCTACCCAATTTCTTCTCAAAACCCAAGAGCTAATGGGGGGTAATCTTCAATGGGTTGAAGATATGGGTTTTTATTAGGGTAAATTATCAATGGATGGTGAGAATATTAGAATTGAGTGACTAATCCTTAATGTAGATCAAGAGGTATAGGATTCTGGAGAAAGGAAGCATGCTTTAATTCTTGAGAAATTTTTATGGATATGACCTTGAGATTTCATGATAAAATTTCCACTCCTAGATGGAAGGGTGAAAGTCTTTGGCTATGACTTCACCATAAATATTTTCTTGCTTATGGAAGTTAATGGATTATCTATACAGGGAGAGTGCATTACTATTATATTTTTATACAATATCCAAAGGAGATAATAATCACAAAAAGTAGAATAATATTAAAGAAAGTAAATCTGCAAGATGACTGAGATATGCAATAAACATAAATGATATATAAATGAATAGAATGTAGCTATGGAGGAAATGAGCACTCCATAAATATAGCTACTGGACTACATTACATCCATCACCAATGGATGGTGATCCACACAGAACTGAACTACCTACTAAGATCTCCAAGCTACTATGTCACCAACACTCCCCTTGCTTATTTATACTAACAATGAGGCCTTCCTTACATAGGAAAAATAGGATATTTGGCCAACACTCTATCTATATGTACAAGTGACACCTTGCACATTTACAACTTGCACATGGACGCTTATGCATTTATTACATTGTATGAAGTAACTAGATAACTTCCCCCTAAAGTAATATAATGTCATAAGTATGTACCTTTGAAGATACATTTACATGAGCCAAATGATGGAATATAACCTATTTCTAACACCCCCATGTATTACATTATTTGGGTATTGGAGACTTTTAGTCTTCAATATGGATCTTCATCTTCTTCTTGAGCTTCATATTCTTCAATTTCCTCTATCTTCTAAACCATATGACCTCTTTGATTTCTCTTTTGGTATTCTAGTTGAGGATACCATTTTGGTCGTTGAAATTATTGTTGATGAGGGTTTCTTTGGTATTTTCATGGTCAAAATTGATTTCCATTATTCATCTGGTTTCCTTGGTTCCTGTTCTTGGGATTGTATCTACAATAGCTGGTACTATGGCCCTTATTTTTGCATATCTGATAATATGACACTTTCCATCCTCTTGTTTATGTAGTAATATTTCCATGTGGATTATCTTTTGATGCCAATGCAGTGTTAGTCATCTCATATTTCAAGGTGTTTTATACTTTATATTATTGAAGTATATTGACCAGATCATCAAAAGAAGTATATTTACTTAAGATATGTAAATATGTGACCAAATTCTTATAGCGGTCTAGAAGTGCTCACATGGTTACTTGAGTAAGAAATTTATCCTTGACTGTTTCTCCTAAGGTTAACCATTTTCCTTTAATATCTGGTACTTTATTAGGAACAGTTCTATGCTTTCTCCACTATTCATTTTTAATGAGTTAAGTTGAGTTTGGAGATGAAGAATATTTGCCTTATTATTTCCTTCAAATATTTTTGTAGGCTTGTCCATGCATCTAAATATGTTTTAGCTGAACTGATATAAGGTTGAATCTCATTAGTGATAACAAATTTTATTATCATAAAGGATTTTGAATTATTTTTATCAAACTTTAGGATTTCAGTTTCACATGTGGTAGGCCTCTGTGTTTTCTCTTTTACAACATCCCAAAATTTTTCATATACCAAAATTATTTTCACTTTATTTCTTCAAGAGAAATAATTAGGACCCTGTTGGTCACGAATCTGCCACAGGAAAGGATTTTATGCGAAATGTGCCCTAGACCCGGCCAACATTGAAATGCCGAGAGAAAGAAATGTCTCCCGGACCAATCTCCAGAGAGGGATGGTTCCCTTACTAAATTCTATGTTGTTGAAGACTAGAATTGCAGGAAAGAAATGGGAAATATACGAAAAGAAATGGGAAATTACGGAAAGGGATGGGAAATATGGCCATAGGCCGAATTTGTAGGATCGGGAAAATATTCTCAACAAGAATTTAACCTCAAGCGTATGAACAACATATAATAATAGAATATAGCATAATCCACTTACGACCTTGCATAGAAAACCTCCAAGATTGCATTCTAGAACTCACTTCCTCATTAGCAATATTCAAACTCAGATGCAAAATTTAAATCTAACAACAGATTAGAAAGATAAGCATAATCGAGAAATGCATGAAATAGAAGGAAATCACACAAAAAGACGCTTGCAAAATCAGAGGCCAAATATCTCTTATTTACGTAGAGAACTTGAATTTTTTCATGCAACATGTCTCTCAAACTCCCAATGATCATTCTTGAGATATACATTGATATTTATAGAGGTCTTGCCTCTTTACAACATTTAAAACATGAAACAAACTTTCTTGAGATCTACAAAATGTGCAACAAAAATAAGGAAATGATCCCCTTAAACCAGCCTTGAAGAAATCAAAAATTGAATGGAAACAAGGAACCGGTCGTCTTCATTAAATGGTCGTTCTCAGAGCATGCTTAGACCGTTAGAAAATCGCAAACAGAAGCTTTAAATAATGGAGGCGTCTTCAATTCGGGTGGCTTCAAAAGCTACAGGCCTGAGCACATTCTTCTATCTTGCACACATTGGAAAGCAACAAAACATTAAATTCTGGAGCTCTTTTAGTCCTTGGAAATCACAATACTTCATCGGGTTGTTGAACTACTTTCTGGCACGAAACCGTGACGGGTCACGAAAACATGACATGTCGTGAAATCACAACATATTATTTCTCCATACGCTTTTGCCACTTTGGGTCACGAAAACCAAACATGTCATGAAATCACGATGTATTTGGCTCTTTGTGCTCCTTCGTCACCTTAGGTAGTGAAAACATGATGTGTCATGATTTTGCGACGTTTCGTACTATTCTGCTCCTTCCTTGCTTTGCTCCTGTGAAACTAAGACCTGTTGCAATTTCATGATGTTCTTTCCCCATGTTGTCCTTTCGCTATTTTGAACCGCAAAAATGCGACAAGTCACGATTTCGCTACGTCTTTCTCTCGCTTGGTTTTCTCACTACTTCTCGTCATGAAAATGTGACATGTCATGAAATCATGACATCTACTTCCTGTGCCCTTCTCTTCTGTATACCCGCAAAACTGCAACATGTTGTGAAATCGTGACAGTTTTCTCTTCCTTGGCCTTCATCCTCTTGCAAGCAGCGAAAACGGAACATGTCACGAAATCGTGACATTCCATACCATTTTTTTCTTTCCGTGCTTTCACATCACAAAAACAAGACATGTCATGAAATCGCGACATTTCTTGTGATCTCCTCTATTGTCGCCTTTGCCTCGCAAAAATGGAACATGTCGTGAAATCGCGACATCCTTCTCTATTTAGCCTTTTCTCCACAATACGTCGTGAAATCGTGACGTTTCCTTGCTTTCTCTAGTGTTGTCGCTTTCTGTCGTGATATCGCGACGTCTTGCTCTTGCTTGGCCTCATCCTCAAAAATGTCATGAAATCATGACGTCTTTACATTTTGCTCCTTGTTCACTTTTCTATCATGATATCGCAATGAGGTTCATTGTCATTGCCCTTTGCTCAATTATGTCATGATATCACGACCTTTTCTATCACTCTGCTCCATGGCCATCGCAAGTCATGAAATCGTGACATGTCACAAAATTGTGACATGTTTACTGCTCTACTTTCGTTGACCACTTTGACTGTGATTTTGGAACACATCACGATATCGTGACATTCTCTGACTTTGGCTTCTCTCTCCTCTATTAACCTGCGATAGTGTGACATGTCGCGATATCATGATAGTTTTCAACCCATGCTCTCCATGTTGTTTTTGGTTGTGATATCACGATAATCTTTGGACTTAGCTGTTTTGGCACCAAAACTCGTAGATAAACACAGAGAAGTGAGAACTTCAATAGTTTATGCATGAAAAAGCAACAATCAAAACAATGTGGCAAAAATGCCAACATTCTTGGTGGCTCACGGGGTATACAGTTCTGCTGTATGCACAAATCCTAGGCCTAAATCCATTGGGCAACAGAGTCAAGAAAAATTGGAGGAACAGAATGCTGACTGATGGGGAACATCTCTATGGACTGCTGCAACAAACTCTTGCTGATATTTGGCACTCAAGTGGATCTGCATTGCACCTAGCTCGGTCGAGCTGGGTAATCACTAGGTGCTGTAAAAGGATCTCCATGACAGTGATGAAAGCACCTGGGTTGCAAAAACAAAAATGAACAGAATGAACGGAGTGATGGCCAGAAAATGTGCAGGTTGTGGAATGGGAATATGGAATGATGGAATGGTCAAATATGAAAGAGTGAAGCGGTAGATACAACAACTAAAGAAGGGAATATAGAGCTACTGACTGTAGGGACAGAAAAAGCGGATAATGAAATGAAGGAAGATGAAATTGAAAAATGTGGTATGAACTACGGATAAATGTTGAAAAGAAAACAAGGATTAGAAGAAATGAGAAATGAAGAAACGGGAATATCATATGGGGAAACAGAAACAACAGTAGTGACTTAATTACAGATGACAGAAGAAGAAATGAGTGAAGAAGGGAATGAAAATAAGGGAGGGGAAGGAAGAAATAACAAAAGCCACTATCTGTTGGGAAGAAAGAAGAAAAAAGAAAGAAATAAATGTACCTATGGGCTCACATGCAAAAAGAGCCAAAGTTTGTAATCTGTGTACACAAAGGAACTCAACAGTTTTTGGTAATCCTACAAATTTGGCCTGTGGCCATATTTCCCGTCCCTTTTCGTAATTTCCCATTTCTTTCTATATATTTCCCATTTCTTTCCTGCAACTCTAGTCTTCAACAGCATAGAATTTAGTAAGGGAACCATCCCTCTCTGGAGATTGGTCCGGGAGACATTTCTTTCTCTTGGCCTTTCAATGTTGGCCGGGTCTAGGGTGCATTTCGCATAAAATCCTTTCCTATGGCAGATTTGTGACCAACAGTTTTTGGCACGCCCGGTGGGATAGACTGTTTATGTATCCCAAAGATCCATAATCAGTGAGACTGATTGTTTTATTGTTTAACACCTAGAGGTATCAAGACTTTGATGAACTGTCTTGACCTCATAGTGGAGATTTGTAAGTTCATCTAACGACTCTGCTAAGTTGAAGATCCAAATTTCTTGATCGTAGATGCATTTTAAAGCTAAAAGAAGATACCCCGGAGGAATCAAGGTTTGGTGAGCAGCCTTGACCTTACAAGTGGAGGAAAGAATGTTCACTTGGTCACTCTGACTTGGCGACAGTCGTGATCTCACAGACCGCTGCTATAATGGCGAGGGTATGTCCTAGATGGGATGATCCTGGCCCTCTGAATCTCCAAATTCAACACGAGATTCCCAAAAGTGCCCTGAAAGCCCTAACAAAATACAATGGCACCGAGGGCATGGCTCTAGAGCATATTGAAGATGTTGCCACTTTGTCAACCATCCATGGCATAAACCATGAAGATGTCATGATCAGACTTCTGGTTCTGTCTTTGGAAGGAAGGGCATTGCAGTGGTACAGACTACTCGGGCGTAAAAGCATCAGCTCATGGGATGACTTAGCGGGAGCACTAATCAGAATATTCGATGAGGATCCCTTTAACGGCTCTCAAGATCCCTTTCAGATTTTAATGTACATCATGAGAGCACCTCTAGAGAGCATCACAGACTTCAATGTCTAATTCTGCAGAAGTTGGAAGAGAATTCCAGAGATGATCCGACCAACACCTGCCCAAGCCCACCTCTTCTATGTTCGAGCTTTCCATCTAGACATAAGCCTCCTCTTGCTACAATCAGGTAAACATAGATTCCCTCAAATCTTTGAGGAAGCATTACAAGCGGAGCACCTTCTACTCCTATTAGGAAAATTACCGTGGGGAGAAACCCCATCACCTTATCCAGTAGTCACCACTCTTGTCTACCCTACGCAGTATTTATCATGGCCGATCCCTCATACTATGCAGAGACCTGAAATGCAGTTGTGTGGAACTCAAGAGGCAGATTTCGTCCAAGGCCAACGATGGGCATATGCAAGCACTATCCCAGCAATAGATAGTATGATTGCTTGTAGTTTCTATCAGGAGATGGATCAAGAGAAGATAAGCGAAGAAGAAGAACAAACTCAAGTGGCAGAACCTGAGAGCAAAGAGGGCACCTTTTTGCACTCTTTTTGTGTCCCAGGGCATAACACGCAAGTATTCAGCCAGATCCCATTAACTACGCCTCATCAACAGGCTGAACCTGAAGAGATCCTGGAGAAAGGACTATCGCCGAACAATTCTTGTTATCACATCAAGGGGTTGGAGGAACCTGTACTCAACACACAACCAAGGGACTCTTCAAGATGGTGGTATTGGCTTCAGACATTACTACAACTGGTACCTATAGGAGCCCTCTATGTGGCAAATTTCTTTGCTACATTATTCATCGACTGTGTGGGTACTGACATGCAGGATAACTTGCCCTTGTTTGCAACATGGAGAACTTTAGGAGGTCATCCCAACTTCAAGGACTGACTCAAGTATGATCAGATCTGGTCCAGTCAATGTAGGTTCATCGGATAACCACCTAAAACTAGGTTTGTGGTGGCGGCATGCCAATCATGTCGCAAACTTTTGTATATAGCAAAAAAAAAAAAACAGAAAAATAAATTTTTTTTAACACCCGGAGGTATCAAGACTTTGATGAACTGTCTTGACCTCATAGCGGAGATTTGTAAGTTCATCTGGCGACTCTGCTGAGCTGAAGATACAAATTTCTTGATCGTAGACACCTTTTAAAGCTAAAAGACAAAAACTGTTGGTCACGAATTTCCCACAGGAAAGGATTTTATGCGAAATGCACCCTAGACCCGGCCAACATTGAAAGGCCGAGAGAAAGAAATGTCTCTCGAAAAAATATCCAGAGAGGGCTGGTTCCCCTACTAAATTCTATGTTGTTGAAGACTAGAGTTGCAGGAAAGAAATGCGAAATATACGAAAAGAAATGAGAAATTACGGAAAGGGACAGGAAATATGGCCACAGGCCAAATTTTTAGGATCGGGGAAATATTCTCAACAAGAATTTAACCTCTAGCATATGAACAACATATAATAATAGAATACAACATAATCCACTTATGACCTTACGTAGACAACCTCCAGGATTGCATTCCAGAACTCACTTCCTCATTAGCAATATTCAAACTCAAATGCAGAATTTAAATCTAATAGCAGATTAGAAAGATAAGCATAATCAAGAAATGCATTAAATAGAAGGAAATTACACAGAAAGACGCTTGCAAAATCATAGGCCAAATATCTCTTATTTACGTAGAGAACTTGAATGTTTTCATGCAACATGTCTCTCAAACTCCCAATGATCGTTCTTGAGATATACATTGATATTTATAGAGGTCTTGCCTCTTTACAACATTTAAAACATGAAACGGACTTTCTTGAGATCTACAAAATGTGCAATAGAAATAAGGAAATGATCCCCTTAAACCAGCCTCGAAGAAATCAAAAATTGAATGGAAACAAGGAACTAGTCGTCTTCATTAAATGGTCATTCTCGAAGCATGCTTAGACCGTTAGAAAATCATGACCAGAAGCTTTAAATAATGGAGGCATCTTCAATTATGGTGGCTTCAAAATCTACAGGCCTGAGCACGTTCTTCTATCTTGCACACATTGGAAAGCAGCAAAACATTAAATTTTGGAGCTCTTTTAGTCCTTGGAAATCACAATACTTCATCGGGCTATTGAACTACTTTCTGGCACGAAACCGTGATGGGTCGCGAAAACGCGACATGTCGTGAAATTGTGACATATTCTTTCTATGTACGCTTTTGCCACTTCGGGTCACGAAAACCAAACATGTTGCAAAATCACGACGTATTTGGCTCTTTGTGCTCCTTTGTCACCTTAGGTAACGAAAATGCGACACGTCGCGATTTCGTGATGTTTCGTACTATTCTGCTCCTTCCTTGCTTTGCTCTCGCGAAACAAAGACCTGTCATGATTTTGCGACATTCTTTCCCCATGTTGTCCTTTTGTTGTTTTGAACCGTGAAAACGTGACAAGTCACGATTTCACTACGTCTTTCTCTAGCTTGGTCTTCTCACTGCTTCTCATTGCGAAAATACGACATGTCACGAAATCGTGACATCTTCTACTTCCTATGCCCTTCTCTTCTGTATACCCACGAAACTGCAACATGTCATGAAATCACGACAGTTTTCTCTTCCTTGGCCTTCATCCTCTTACAAGCAGCAAAAACGAAACATGTCACGAAATCGTGACATTCCGTACCATTTTGTTCTTTTTGCGCTTTCACATCGCGAAAACAAGACATGTCGCGAAATCGTGACATTACTTGTGTTCTCCTCTATTGACGCCTTTGCCTCATGAAAATGGAACATGTCATGAAATCGCGACATCCTTCTCTATTTAGCATTTTCTCCATAATACGTCGTGAAATCACGATGTTTCCTTGCTTTCTCTAGTGTTGCTGCTTTCTGTCGCGATATCGCGACATCTTGCTCTTGCTTGGCCTCATCCTCAAAAATATCACGAAATCGCGACGTCTTTACATTTTGCTCCTTGATCACTTTTCTGTCGCGATATCGCAATGAGGTTCATTATCATTGCCCTTTGCTCAATTATGTCTCGATATCGCGACCTTTTCTATCACTCTGCTCCATGGCCATCGCAAGCAAGTCATGAAATCGCGACATGTCACGAAATCGTGACATGTTTACTGCTCTGCTTCCATTGACCACTTTGACCATGATTTTGGAACATGTCGCGATATCACAACATTCTCTAACTTTGGCTTCTCTCTCCTCTATTAACCTGCGATAGCGCGACATGTCGCAATATCGCGACAGTTTTCAACCCATGCTCTCCATGCTATTTTTGGTCGTGATATCATGATAGTCTTTGGACTTAGCTGTTTTGGCACCAAAACTCGTAGAGAAACACAGAGGAGTGAGAACTTCAACATTTTATGCATGAAAAAGCAACAATCAAAACAATGTGGCAAAAATGCCAACAGACCCTTAAGTAGTTGAGATTCTTCTAGGAAGAATTTATTAGATGCCATTTAGATCTTCCCAATATCAAGCCTTAGATTTGTAGGCTGCCTTATATCTCACTAGTGCTTTTGTAAAGATAAAGTTCAATTTTATGATTGATTTTGTACAATCAAAAATCAATTTATCTAACACCTTATTTCTCCTAATTGAACTAAGCACTTTTCCAAGAGGTTTTAATGTTGGAATCCTTTTGTCCTTTTTGAGACATTTAAAGACAAGAAAAAAATATAATTTCCAAATTTAACAATAAATATTTAATAACCTCTTTTATGACCCTTAGGTTTCAACTTCTAATTTCCAAAGACCTAGTTTAATGTTTTAACCCTTATCACTCCAAAGTTTAGAAAATTAGAAAATTAATAATATTTTTAAATATCAAAGAAATTAATCCAATTTGAATTCCTTATTTCTCCTAGGTTGAGATACAAATATTACTTTAATTTGGTAAGTTATCCCCTATAGCTTTGCTTTAACTAAACTAAAATTTATACCTTAGTTTATAACCCTTATATCTCCAAAGTTGAAAGCAAAAATAAGATGGGATTTCACCCTTATCTTTTTGATGTTAGAATCCCCACTCTTTAGTGCTCCCTTTGACTAAATACAACAATGATGATATGGTTACCTTGAGCATTGTAATCAATGAAAATAGACATCTTTAATGTTGGAATGTATATGTTGTTGAATATGGAATATTTGACCTTCAAAAAACTTGGAGTCGTAAATGCTCCTTCTTCTTTCCTTCCACGTTGTGCTGACTGGCTTTGACTATATTTTTGCTCACTCTTTGCCTATTGTACTATTCAAAATTTGAGTACTTTTATTGGAGGAGTAAACTCAGCTTGATGACACATGTCATGTTCGTTACGTATGAATGTCCTTCTATGTAATTCCTTCTTACTGTTGTTTGATTTGTAATGCTTACTCCTTTATGTAGGACTTATGGATAACAAGTGTCACCACTATGCTTGTCTGTTGAGAGTCATAGCTTCTAGTAGAACTTGAGAGTTGAATTTTCTAGTAATGCTTGAGAGTTGAAACTTCTAGTATTTCTTGAGAGTTGAAGCTTCTAGTAATGCTTGAGATTTGAAGCTTCTAGTAATACGTTGAGAGTATATTCTTCTTAGTAACGCTTGAGAATTAGAATGAAGTTTGAATGCTTGGACATTTGAGAGGCAACATTCTTGTAATGCTTGCTCTTGTAAGATAGATGCCAAGTGGCATTCACTCTCTCTGCATGTAGACCGTAATGCCTTCTAAGGAGATTATAACTCCTTAAGTCTTTTAGTTTGACATTCCTTTGCTTTGCTATGTTTCTTGAGTAGAAAGAAACCTTGTTTCCTACAGGTGTATTTATGAGGCGCTATGGAGTTTGAGTAGAAAATTTGATGCTTCATTTGGTGGATTATCTTCACCAAGATAGTTTCTCCTTTTCCTTTATTGCTTCCAATGTATTGAAACCTATACGTCTTTGTAGAGTAGATGTTGTTTGTTTATCCTTGATAGAGATAGAAACCTTTTATATGCTATCCATATTTTTGTTTGCCTTACAGTGGTAGGAGTATATACCCTTTATTTTCTTTGTAGTGTAGATGCTATTCATCCCACTTTGTTGTTTGTCTCACATTGCTATCCATCTCACATTGTTGTCTATCTTAAATTGTTGTCCATATCATGTTGTTGTCCATCAATGAATATGCACTCCTTTACGTAGCTTTGACAATGGCCTCTTGTGGGCTTTGTTTTGCAGGTTCATCCATCCAAGGTGCGCCCTTGGATTGGATGCTATTTCTTGGAAATAAGATTGCTTGCGTTGGCTACTTTTCCTATTGATAGTCTGCCTTTTGAAGACACGTCCAAATATACTCTTGGACTATAAAAAATAGATTTAAAATGGTGCAATAAAATGTACTATATATTGTACATTAGCCTCCTTTTGCACTCATATTTCACATATAAATTTCTGGTTTTATGGCAGATTTCTCTTCCTGCAATACAATGGTTTTGAGGTTTTCTTTTATGAGTAGACACCTTCCCTTTTTTCTTGGATTATTCTATAAAAGTAGATAGAATATTTTAGTTTATGCAATTTTTTGCATTTTCTTTTCGTGCATTCACTCTTGTAATGCTTTAGATCTGAGACTTACCAAGTCTTAATGAAGCTTCTATTTTTTTATAGGTTCTTCTCCAAATTTTGGAGGATTCTAAACTTTTTTTGGTGGCTTATTTTGGCCACTACAAGTTGCAGATTTTAATGCTTCAATAGTGTCTTTAGACACTGGATACAAATCATATTTTGTGCCATTCAAGAACACAAAAGCTAATTTTCTTTTTAGAGTAGTATACTAGTGCATAATAAATCCAATAGACCCCTTTTTTTAATACACTAAGAATTTCACCTTATCACTCCAATTTAACTCTTAATATAATGCACTTTAATTAATCTACTGAAATTATTCCAGAATAACCTAAAATGAATCTTTAGAAGTTATTCTACAAATTCACTACAAGTAATATTGTAGGACTTAGTCTTATTTTCTATTTTATAATAAGATAATAAGTAGTTGATAGATATAATTCTAAAATCTAATCAACTCCTAATTAATGAGCGAAAACTCTTTATATTTGCACTTTTGAAGTATGTAATCTACTTTTATTTATGTAAATTTAATCCAAATAAGGTGCTCAAATAAATCTTAATTAATGACTTAGTTAGCACCAGTAGTTGCATACATTTTTTTAATCTTCTATAGTGCCTTATTTTTCTTCTGTAGAGGATGTAGATCTTGGTGCCTAAGATCACCAAGTTGCTTCTCTGAGTAGGGTTTTGCAACTCTTTGTAGAATGTTCTTGAACAATCCCTTCTTCACTAAATAATGGTATTGAACTTTATTTTACGAGCCTAGGATTTGGTGGCTTTTTCTCTTCTTTTAATATTCTTCTTTTATTGTAGATTTAGAGAAGTCTCTATCTGTAAAGTGGTGCCTTCCTGCTATGAGAGGTAATCTTCAAATCTCCTATATTTGATGAACTTCTTCTATCTTCAAGTCTTCTTATTGAAATCTAATTTCAAGCAGGATCTTCCTCTCAAGATTCTGAATATCTTGAGGTCTTTCACTGGATCCTTCTTCTACAATTTGGCACTCCTTGCCAAATTCTCCTTCTCTTGGGCTTGTTTTTAGATGGTGATAATTATCCCAAGTTATTCATTATTAGGGGTTTCTTCTTGGTAGTGGATTTCTCCAGTGAGATATCCTTTTATGATTTCTTTAGTAAGGATTTCCTAGCCTTTTTTTGGATGCTCGATGAGACCTTTCTAAGGTATTTGATATTCCAATTTTTCAAGGTCTTTACTTGAGACCTCTTCAAAATTTTGCTCCTGTAAGTGTTGGCGATGTGATATGCTCCTAGATCTTTGATTTTGCTACTTCTGAATTTTATCAAGAATCTCCTAGTCCTTCTTCCAAGTTTGTAAGTCCTTCAATGAGATCTTCTCATGATCTCCTTTGCTTCAGGTTTTGAATTGATTCTTAAAAAGATAATTTTTCTAACTTTTTTTAGGAAGTTTTCCAACTCACTAAATCTTCTTTCCCTACAACAAACATGTTAATACTAAAATCTTAATATGCTTCTGAATTAAATATTCCTTTCAAATTTCTTTTCAGGATCAAGGCTTTTGTGGCCTTTTTTAGTATTAAGGCTCTTGTGGCATTTTTCAATATCAAAGCTTCTATGGCCTTTTCTTCAAGGCTACTATGGCCTTTTTTTATCAAGATTCTACGGCCTATTCTTCAAGTCTACTATGGCACTTTTATTTTAGGTTTATATGGCATGTTCTTCAAGGCTATGATGACCTTTTCAATATGTAATGGATATCTTCAGTATCCTAGCTTCACCACACCTTTTCTTTGGAAGTCTTCTTCTGAAGTGTTCTTCTCTTGCACAAGAAACTAATCTCTACACTATGAGGGCACACCGACCTTCGGGAAATGAAGTTGGAGTATACTAGATTTTTTCGTAGGAAGAGTACCAATCTCTGAGAATTAGCTATCTACAACAAAATAAACTTTAGTAAACATTAAGAAAATTCCAAATATCCTAGATATTCACTAGATGCTCTATCAATCTAGTGGATTGAGTGTTGAGTCTTGGTCTTCACAATTTTTCCTATAACTCTATGAGAGGACTCAAGTCAAATGTTATCTTAGTATTTTCTAGGACTGAGATATCCTTAAATTCTCACTTGTGACTCTCCCTATTTCTATCACCTAGATTCTTTTGAGAACTTTTGATAGCGATTGGTCCCATGGTACGTTTGGTTGACAAAACACTCAGGATCAATAATGACGATGATTTTTCTATAGACCTACACAAACTATATCTATCGTAGCTTTGATATCACTCTTAGCTTTTGATACAATATCCAAAGGATATTATAATCATGAGATGTAGAATAATATTAAAGAAAGTAAATCTGCAAGATGACTGAGATATGCAAGAAAACTAAATGATATATAAATTAAGATATTGTAGCTATGGAGAAAATGAACACTCCATAAATATAGCTACTAGACTACATTGCATCCATCACCAATGGATGGTGATCCACATAGAACTAAACTACCTACTAAGATCCCTAAGCTATTGTGTCACTAACACTCCTCTTGCTTATCTATACTAACAATGAGGCCTTCCTTATATAGGTAAAATAGGATGCTTGACCAACACTTTATCTAGTTGTACAAGTGACATCTTGCACATTTACAAATTGCACATAGACACTTGTGCATTTATTACAATGCATGAAGTAACTAGATAACTTCTCCCTAAAGTAATCTAATATCCTAAGTATGTACCTTTGAAGACACATTTACATGACCCAAATTATGGAATATAACCTATTTCTAACAATTATGAGAGAAAAACATACATTAATTAGGGAAATGGATAGATTTTGTTCCAAAGATGAGCATCTAAAATGGGAAGGAAATGAGGTGGCTCAAGATTAATTTCATCATCTTGGGAGGAGGGTGGTCATGTTTATTATGTACTACATTATATTATGTGCAAAAACATCCATTGTCAAGAGCTTCCATATAGCATTTTTGAACTTCCTTCATAGAGGTAGAAGAATGAACATTCCTGTTTTTCTTTTCAAATATTTAGAGAAATAAATTTTTGATGTTCAAAGGGATAGATCATCAAATCCTCTCCACCAGGGGATTATTCTTACTATGTTCAAAAGATGTGTTGGGGAAAGAGACATGGTTAGGAAAATTTCTATGGGATTCTAAAAAGAGAAGGATCCCAAGAGAGGATCAAATATGATTCAAAATAAGGATCAATATTGACACATCAGGTAAAAAGAGGATCAAATATGATTCAAATTATTCCCCTTCAAGAACTAGGAAAATAACTTATATGTATTTGAATAAAACCTTCCAAATTAGTAGGCAAGATGATAGTCACTTGGTAGAATCTCAAACAATATCTATTAAAGATGTTAAAAATTCAAGCATGAATCAAAATAAGGACAATCCCCCCATCTAGGATATGAAGGATGTTGAACCCAAAAATGGTTATGATGATGGAAGGGAGGCACCTATGGTGTCTTCCTCATCCAATTTTGGTAATAACTTCATTAAGGAACACAATTTGAATGCTACAAGTTGCATTTTGTTGATGGCAAAATCATAAATGTCATCTATAATTATTCCTCTATAAAACTTACCCATAATGAAATTGAGGCCCTAAGCCTAGGTTTAAAGTTTCTCCTTGCTCCTCCTCCCATTGCCAAAGATGTTCTAAAATAAGATTTTTTATCCTGTTTTAGATGTCTTCATCTCGAATGGTTATTTTGATCGAGAGATGGCAATCCAAAACTACCTAAACCCATTGATAATTTTTATGTTTCCAACCCAGGTTTTAATCCCTTGCAATTTTATAGGCATTTGGAAGAAATTATTAGCATGGGTGAATTATTCTTTAATAAACAAATTATCTACTACCAATCCCATCCACCAACGTACCTTTTCATCCATTATCGGGTTTACCATTCATTTCCTTGCCAATGACAAATCCATTATCATTATACCCATAGATAAAAACTTGGGTGTTTGTGTTTTGTCCATGAATTGATACATTTCATAAGATGTTTCGTAGATTTTAGACTAGAATGTGTACTCTGAAGTGAACAGATTCCCTTGGCAGAATATTTTTATTAGATCTAGGACTTGCATGGTTGGGCTTTTAGGAGGAATATACTTTCAAAAAATCATAGGAAATTTATACTCTAGGTAACACCATCCTCTGCCAAAGTGTGTATCTTTTACCTGCTCTCCAAAATCCACAAGCCTTAGATTTCTATTCAACCCATCTGTTCTTACTATGGTTTCATGCTCAAACCTATATCTAAATAGCTTCATCATCTACTCTTGCCAATTTTTTTGAAGTAAAAAAATTATCTCTTAGATTCCATATCTCTAATTAAAGATATGCATTATCGTACTTTTCCTTAGGACATTATTATTTTCTATTTTTATGTTGAAAGCCTCTATCCTAGCATCCCTGCCTCTTAAGGATTGGTAGCCCTCCATCATTTTTTGAGAAAAAAATTTGAAAGGCTTGTATAGATAGTGTTAACACAACACTACTTTGAATTCAAAGAGAAAACATACACATATATAAGAGAAACAACCATGGGAAGTTATTTTGTTGTGGTTGATGCTAGTTTATTTTTATATCATCTAGAGGAATAGGTATTTAATAATGTTCCTATGAAAAATATTTTGTTTTATAAAAGATACATTGATGATGCCATTAGAGTTTTGCATGGGCCTAAGGAGGATCTTAATTGTTTTATTTTTGCCTATGGTTCCTTCTATGATAGTATTAAAATTACTTCCTTTGTTTCTAATTTTGAAGTAACACTTTTAGATACTATATTTTTAAGGGGTTTGATTTTGCTCAAACTAGAATTCTTTGCACCAAATTATTTCAAAAGTTGATGAATACCTATAAATACATACCTAATTCCTCCCATCATCCATTTCATCAACAAAAGGCCTTTATCATGAGTGAACTCAACAATTTTTTGGTTAGTGAAAGCTTTAGAGATGGATTTATTTCTATTAATAATAAAATTCTTAACAGACTCAAATTTAGGGGATATCAAATTAATTCTCCTACCTTTGTTTGAGAAAGTTAAATTATATGGTAGGCATTCACTTTTGGTCAGAGTTCTAGAGTGATCAAAACATAAACATAGAACTAAAATAAAAATAACTCCTCTTATTTTCAATTTAGACAATTGTAGTTTTATAAAAGATATAATCAACATAGATATTATTTCTCTAATGTTTGACAAATGGAGAAAATATAGAGAGCTCAAGCACATTGCTCGAGGCATCATTTGCTAGAGGAACAAAACCTCTTTTATCGTATCTTTGTAAAAATAAATTTTTGAGGGACTCTATTTCTCACCTTGTATTTTCATATTTTTAATGTATTTCTTCTCTTTTTTGGGTGGGTGTTTTTTTGGGGGGTTGAGTTTGGTACTTCTCCTATTTTATTGTCTTGGTCTATAAGCCTATGGTTTGTAACAATGCTTGGGTTTTTTTATCCCACATGCATTAATATTCAACTCCTCCCCTATATTTAGGTCTTTATAAAGAGAGGTTGTACCTCTTCGAAGCTCACTCTGCTGATGAGACCTACAGGTCAAAACACATTTGAAGTTTTTTAGATGTATCACTTCCTTTTTTTGTAATAAAAATTCAATCAAATATTTTTTGTTCCTTTCCTAACTCATCTCTTTCTTTAAGTTTATAATCCCTCTTTTTATTCTTTCTATTTTCTAATACATTTTTGTTGTCGGTATTATGCTCTTCACTTGTGTGTAATGCAATATGGTGAACCAAAACCTGTAACACTAAGAGTATGCTCTTCACTTGCACATCTACGATCTGGTGAATCAAAAACTAGTTTACATTTTTAGAGTATTGCTTCACCATGTTTCTTTTTTCATTAATAAGAACACAAATTGAATTTTACAAGTTGCATTTTGTGGATAAAAAAATCACAAATCTTGTCGTCCATAATTTTTCATCCGAAAAACTTACCCATAATAAAATTGATGCCCTCAACCTGGGTTTAAAGGTCATCGTTATTCCTCCTCCCATGGTCAAAGAGGTTCTAAAATAAGAGTTTTCAACCTTTTCTAAATGTTTCCATCACAAATGGCTATTTGGACCAAAAGGTAGACCTCCAAAACTGCCTAAGTAGGTAAGTTTTAGTAAACTTGATCCTCTTCACTAGTATCAGAGCACCCCAATCCTAGGTGTTTCTTCCATTCAAGGCATCATGCTACCTAATCAATATTCTCTAAAGGATCTTAAAAATATAGTACAATAAACCAAGCAAATTTATGCTTAGATAATGACCACAATGTCAAAAATGGATGACACAAACTAGAATGAAATTCTCACTATTGAAGAACCATTCTCAATGTTGAAGAAGAAACTCTTACTTTTGAAGAAAATGCTACTCGTAAAGTTGAAGAATATTAGGTATTGTCTCATGATAAAGAAACATTTGTATTTGAACCAGGATCTATGGGCTAAAATCCCATCATATTTTTATTATATGATGCTACTAATATTGAATAAGAAGATGATATTCTTATTGTTGAAGAAGAATTCAAAAGTCTATCTTATGAAGACTCAAATAAAGAAAAGAATTTGATACCTTTTGAAGAAAATTATGATGTTGTTTAACTTGATGATGTTTTTGTTTTATCTGATGACTATTTTTATAGCTAGTAAATACCCTTTCATGGAAAGTACATGGCAAAAAAATGCCCTAGCTCCATTTTGCTCAATAATCCTGCACACCAATTTTTGGCCTTTTATGTAGTTCCAGCTTTTTTGTCAACCATTTTAACCAAAGCTAAAGAATATTCTCTAATTCAAACTACTTGTTTTTGCACAATCTAAGGTGGCACCACATTTCAAGTCACTAGGTCATCTTAGCATGACTTTCACAACCCATGACTATATTTACTTTATATTGATCAACACCATCATGGTCACCCCTGCTACTAGATTCTTACCTCCATGTCTACATATTTTCTTTACCATCACATTGGCTCCTATTCACCATCCACCCATCAACTTCTCTAAGTGACATCTCCTATTTCAACGTTGGTGTGGTCTCATATTTTGTTGACCAAGCATGTAAATACTTATGGGTGGTGAAATAAGATCTTATAATATTTTCCAACATGGAGAAAATTATTTCCTCCCAATTATGGAATGTCTTGATGACAAAAACTAGTTGTGGCTCACATTTTGGCCACCTTCATCCCTTTATGTCGCTTGCACCTCCTTTCACACCTTAGGATCCTGCTAGGAGTGCCCTAACCCTACCACTTGATCACCCCCATGGCCTCCACCCATTTTGCTACTAGTATAATTCAATCTATATCTAAATTACTGATTGCATTTTAATTTGATCATAGAAAGCTTAGATTTGGTGATTCAAACATGGCCTTTGGTGCCCTCTTGCCCCACTTGCAATATTTTGAAGGTAATAGAATTTACTCTATTGGCTTATCTTTTAGTTGTTTTCCCTATGTAAAGCCTTCTCCATCATGACCCTTATCATTTGATAGCAACACTCCATTTTCGTCTTACCTATACAAAAATTTATGGTCTTACTTATGATATTTTACGTTATCTCATACCTATAACATTATCATGTGACATTGGTCACAATTGGTACATCCATTTTCATATAATTTGCACCACCATTACAGTCGTTGTTACATCCACTTCCTATGCATCCCCATCCCAAATTTGCTCTTTTCTACTTGAGAATCATTGGCCTCGACTATTTTATCCACTCAATTTTTCATCTTCTTGGCACCTTCCTTTCCTTCATTGGGTTTTATAGAGAAATTTTCTATTTTACCTACCACTCTAGCATAACCCTATAATATTTCTTCTAATCATCAGTATCTTCTTCCAAAAGAATTTTGGCTACTATCCTTTCCTAGCTACCAAGGACTAGTATTGCCCATATTATTTATCAAAGAACCAAAACCTATATCATTTCTTGCCTTGGTACCTTATTTATTTACACATGACATGGAGTCTTTGTGGATTCAATTCACGTCTCAAGTGGATGGAGTATACAAAAAAAATGATATTTTGTTCCTCGCTAGTTTCAATTTTAACCATGAGATCCACGTAAACACGTGGCTCTAGTTTGTGCTTTACCATTAATTTTCTTTCACAAAGTGGTATCCTTTTCTCATTTTCCATGTGGTACCATTCTATTTTCTCTAACATGCAACATGCATTATGAAATAAACAAATCCCACATCTCTCATGGGATGGGTTCTTAAGTCTTTTAACTAGTTTTCTTATCCTTTTATCATGTAAAAATCATGGTGGATGATCTAACAAACTAATACCCTTACATTTTATAATGTAAAAGCAAATGTGCAACAAAATACACATGAATAGCATAAATAATATTTTAAAAGAATCCTCTATAGAATATTCCCTCAAAAGATATTTAGAGGGAAAAGTTTCCATCCTCACCTTGTCTTTTTGAGTTTTTTTTCACACACATTGAGGTATCATCTAGTTGTAAGTATAGCCTTATTTATAGTTAGCAAAAAGTTCTTTTCAAGGTCAATCTATTGACAAGACTATTTTTGTATTTTGTGACGATCTGCTCCAACTATTAAAGCATCAAAGTTTAGGTATCCCATCTTCCAATTTCTATGATTTTTAAGATTGTTCTCCTCTCTATTCGAATACATTGGAGTCTAATGGTTTTGTGGTTGGGAATAGTGATGTGGATTTAAATAATATTAATTAATTAAACCTTATATTTAATTAACTAATCAAATTAATTAGGGTTTTAATTAAAGTTCAACAAACTTTAAAAATTTTAGGCCTTTTGTAAAGTTGTTCTAAGTCCTTATCCTACAAAATGATAGTCCCATTGAATATATTATTATATTTTAAGGGACCTAATCAAATTTTTGAAAAGGCTTAATAGCCTATAAATACATTTGATATTAATGTAGATATTTAGGCAAGCTTTCAAGCAAGTTTGAGTAAGCTTGATCTTCATTAAAGTTTGTATTTTCTCCTTGCCCTTTCATTGCCTTTCCCCTTGCACATGCTCCCACCAAAGCATTGCATGTCCCTTCAATTGTGTGAATGTAAATTTGACCTGCTTTAGATCAGCCATGGATTCATAATCAAAGAACTTATCCATTATCCAGTCTATCAAAACCTCTAGATTAAAACTCCCATTAAAATTTGGCGTATCTAATTTTGGTTTGTTCCCAATATTGGAAAACATCTCTAATAACTATCATTTAGGTTCTTCAATATTTTATTCCCTTATTTCCTTTGTGTAAGAAACTTCTTCATCCTCACTTTCACTCACATATTCAATATGAACTCCTGTTCATTGGGTTGTCTCTGTGGGCTCCAATAATATGGTGATTCACTACAATGCCTTAGCTAGATCCACTTGTCGATTTCCAACACCTCTTTCTCTTTCTCTTCCTTGGGATGACATCAAAACCAACTTTGATATCACTCTAACGTAGTCTAGGTTGATTGATCTAGGTAAGGATGACCAACCAAGCATCTACCAAACTAATTTCAAACACAAGAATCATGATTTAAATTTATTTTATTATTATGTTCACACACATGCTATATTTACAATGAGAAAAATTGATTTCACTTGCCAAAATTTTAATTATTTAACAATAATAGATATAAATTCTTATTAGCCTAATCACAACAAAAAATATGTTAAAAAATCTTAAACAAACTTGAAATAATCTACTACAATTGTTGGTATTGTATTTGAATCCTCTTTTTAGCATTGAAAACACAACATGCTATATCCAAATCTCAACACCAACTCCTCCATGACCTAAACTAGATCTCCCCTTTCTCTCTTTGGCTACTATAATCCCTTAACTAGGCTTGATCTACTCCATTTAGCTATATTTTCCTTATTTATGGTCTTCTTTCTAATTTTAAAACAATAAAAAAAAAACCCTCTAATGTCCTACCATTTTGTAGTAAAACAACCCATACAAAAACCAATTTAACATGCAAAGATTTGATATCCACTTAGGTACCCACAAATTTGGATTTTTATTTTAAAATTTAAAAATATTTTGTTTTAGTCTTAAAATACAATGCTTAGTATCCACATGTTGTAGGTGTGTTGGAGAGGGTAGGGCAATCCTTGGAGGGAGGTCCCTGGTTCGAATATCCACCCTACCAAACACACATCGGGTACCCAAAATCTAGTTGATAATGTTGGTGCGGTCAGGGCCGGGCGTGACTCCCGGGTGATTTTGACGGTGTAGAACCCCCTGGTCATGGTTTCTTAGACCAAGACAACCTTGCAAGGGGTTTTCGCTAAAATTAAAAAAAAAATACCATGCTTAGTTTTTTTTTTCATTTCTTTTTTGGTGATGTAGGATTGCTCGTACATCTTGGATGCTTCTGCATCATTATAGACAAGTAAAAAATAAACTATGTTGAATCACATACCTTTTCTATTTAACTTGATCAATCTTAAGAAAATCAATATTATTCATTCAAAACTTTAATAAAATATTCCCATCAAGGTACAACCATCATCTAAGTGATGCTTTTGGTAGTCATATTTCACATCCTCTCTTAATCATGCATTTGATGGATGAATTCTCTTTATTACATGGGAGGATGTAGCCTAGGTATTATATTCTATATAATATTTCAAGATTTATTTTAAATTAGCATAAAATCCACAATAATATATCTCCCTTAGTATTTTCCTCCTAGAAAAAAAAATCACATTTATGAATTTTACTTTCTCTAATTCTAATTATAAATAATAGATCATGATATAATATCATTTGTTTCAAAAGATCTATAATTCCATTAACTATATTCTAAATATAACCCTATAAATCTATTCCCAAATACTTTCAATTCTATCCTTAACATTTTTCATCCTCTTGGAACACCTTTTATTTATATTCAGTGGTCAAGCAATTTCTATAGTTTTTTATGTTTTTTACATAATTCATTATTAGAAAGATTTGTTAGTAATTTTCTCCTAAACAAATTTTCCATGAGGGATACCATAGTTGTATATTTTTAGGTTTTTATCTAGAAACGGAAGTTCAAAACCGTGTATAAGAGGATTGAGGTCCTTTCAAAAACCTACACTTTATTCTAAAATTTTACCCAAAAGGAATAAGTTGGTTAATAGTGGTTTGTGTCTCATTGAATTTATCTTTACCCTTTAAGGGATAAGTTGGTTGGTTGCAATCAAGGTCACGTTGACTTCATTCTTTACTAAACGAACTAAAGATTATAGATGTTCCCTAAAAAACACTATATAAATAGTATGATATTAACTTAAATATTAGTTGGTTATTGCAAAGTAAGGCAAGTATGTTTATATTTCTATTTAAAAATATGTGGATACAGTATTACACTTATTACTTAAAATATTACTTGGTCATTTCATTAAATGAAGGATATATTTGTGTTTATTAATTTTGTTGGTTTTACTATTAAAAGGAAAATACTTGGATCATTAAATTGACCTAAATCAATTTGAATATTTTTATGTATCTTATATTATATATTGTTTAATAATTATATAGTTTTTTCATTGTTTGTATTTTTTATTGTAATAAGAGTTCTATGTACTTGTATTATTTAGCTTGGATAAAATGATAACACTTAAAATAATTTTAGCGATTAAATTTTCACTAATATTTTTTTCCTTAGAATACTTATTGGGTTTTAATTACAATCAATACTATCATAATATTGTTTTCTATAATACTTATTGTTGGGGTTAGGAGTGAACCCCTTGTGCACCTGAGGCACCGCAACCCCAGTAGTTGTGGCTTTGGTATCTATCACCGTCTAGACCGAGCAAGAAGTGAGGGACATGGCTCCCACTAGATGACCTCTAAGGTTTTTTATCCAAGGTTACTTTCTTGTCTTTGGATGTTTTCTTTGATGCTTGTCATTTCTTCTGTTACACTACTCTACTCCTAGCCTTGATGGTTGTCATTTCTTATGTTACACTACTCTACTCCTAGCCTAGGTTGCTTCATAAGAGAAAAGAGGAAAGATAACATAAAACAAATTACAAAAAAATAATAAAATGTAGGTAAGTAAAAGAAAGCGGTGGAAAGTGTAAACTACTTAACCTAGCCTAAGAGGTGGCAATGTGCCAAAGAAAAATAATAAGACCCCTCCGGACGGATTTGAATAAACACGTGCACAATGGTCCACAGTGAACAAGGTGCACACATCCCTATTGAAAATATGGGATAGAAACAGAACACCCATCCTAAAACTAGGACAAAGATATTGTAAAGAGTCAAATTCTTTATTAACACAAATTCTGAGTTACACAATGTAGAGGGAAGAGATTCAAAAACTATTAGATAGGCTTGAGCCAGGCCAAGACATAGAGGAGAATGAAGGAAAGCACCAAAAAGGATGGACTTTTAATAGTTATAATTAGAAGAAGAATACATATTTATAGATTACATTTAGAAACTTTGGCACTTCTGAAATTCAAAATTCTCGCTCTAAAAGTTCTTACCTAAGGTACTTCATAATGATGATGCACAATCCCAAGGTTGCTTAAATCTTAAGAGGTAAGATAGTGTTGTCCATGCTGGAGGTTTGCTATAGAGATCTCCTACTATTAGTGTTCTCATATCCATGGTCGCTCCTCTAGAGGTCTAACGATGGTGTCTTAAACGAGGTACCTACTTTGAGATAAATCAGGCAAACAATGAATATCTTGGAATTGAGAAATCTGAAGTGCAGCACAGCTTCAAAAATAAGGCATTAGCGAAATATAAACACGAAAACGTAACCCTATAGTATATTTTCAATTGAACTATCAAGTAAATGCTAAAATGTTTGTCTGTGAAGGAGACTGACTTCTACGTTGACCCGAAGTATTGCATTATTTTGGCCCCGTGTGGTCGTATGATATATTTAAGCAAATTAAAAACATAATTTGCTATAGAGAAACTAGTAGCAGTGAATAACAAGATATATAACTTCTTGATCCTATGTCTTACATGCAACAATAGAATACAATAAAATAAAAGATTGCTAATTTTATAATTTGTAATTGTAAATTTTGATTACAAGATTTGGGTAGAATGATAAGTTGAAAACGTTAACAGTAAAAAAGGTAAAATATTAACTTCAAGTCCACTTGATAGAGACCATGATGGGCCGATGTGGATAAAATTTTAGCTATCATCTCCAACAAAAAGGCCCATACTTCGCAATACAATTACAAACCACTAATTTTCTGTCCTTGTAATTCTTAGGTTCCTCTTGATAGCAGCAAGATTGACAGCCCATCATTAACTCTTTTAATATGTATAAAAGTTAGTAGAAGGTTCCTGTTGATAGCAGCAAGATTGACAACCCATCATTAACTCTTTTCGTTTAATATATATAAAAGTTAGTAGATTCCATCTGCCCTCGAAATTGTTTATAAAATGTCATCGAAATTATGGTCCCAACAAAGTCCATTGCCAGTGTACAAAATTTGATTCGACGTTCGGTCGAAATAGGGAGGAGGGGGCACTTATGGTCCCAACAAAGTCCATTAGCAGTGTACAAAAATCGATTCGACGTTGCGTCGAAATCATGAGGACGACACGTGCGAGATAAGTAAAATTGACGCAAGGTATTCAACGAATGCGTGATTCACATACTTTTAGCCTTTCCTTTGTACGAGGTATTACGTGAGAGGACCGCATCACCACAAAGTTTATCAAGCTTAAGGTTAGAAAAAGAAGAATTTATTAATTATTTAAAAATGAATATTTATTTTATATAATATAACTTAGTTTCGTTTAATTGAATTTAGTTTAATATGATCATCTGAACTTAATGATGCGATTAGCAATTTGTAACTATTTGGAAGGCTAATTGCTTGGAAGTTACAAATTAAAAAGGGTTGTCTCCAAGAAAAATTGTTTTCAAAAAAATATTATACTTTGTATTTGTGATAAAGAAATAATGAATAAAAGCTTTGTTAAATTAAATTTGAGTCATTATTGTGAATGTTGAATATTTATTCTTACATTAGATTGTATGGTTACACTAATTGTTTAGTTGCAATGGAGTTGTATGATTGCAAGGGATTGTACGGTTGTAGGAATATTCTATGATAGCAAGAGCAACATTGTACAAAGGGGGAGTGCATTTTTTCTTATTGCATTATTTGGTATCAAAGCCTGAAAATATTTGAGCCATGATACAAGGAAATATGGCATAAAGAGGACAAGGAAGATCGTGAGGCCCTCTTGCCATGGATTTAGCTTAGATGATGAGAGGAATCATCACTCGATTAGATGTGTGCTTGAAACTACCCAGAGAAGGGGCGTTCAAGTCAAAGATGTGAGTGATAATGAAGAGGAGAAAGCGAAAGTTCCAAATGAAGAAAAATAAGGAGACCCAAAATAAAGATTGATCACAAAGATGGAGAAGTATTTTTATTTTGAATCAGTAGAAGACCCCAAGAGGGTAATTCTTTTTTGTACAAAACTAAAAGGGCATGCATCCTTATGGTGGGACCATGTCCAAACAGAGAGGCAACGAAAAGAGAAGGAAAAGATTAAGACTTGGGAGGGTCACTAGACTAAAGATCAAATTTCTTCAATATTATCAAATGTGGTTGTTTAGAAGACTTCAAAACCTCAGGAAAAAGGAGATGAGAGTGTAGGAGTATACGGAGGGAGTAGAGTATATAGAGGAATTTTATAAGTTGACAATCAAAGTTGATCATATTAAAGATGATGAGGAGAAGATGGTGAGATATATAAATGGACTAAGGTTGTACATACAATATGAGATTGGTATGATTCAAATCAAAACCATTAAAAAGGTATATCAATATGTGCTTGTTGGGTGATAATTTTATCCAATTGCAAAACCACACTCACACTTAGAATTTTGATCACAAAACCCTCTCTTGCAAAGAAATATGAAATTCTCCAAGGTTCTGCTATATAAGTATTGCACATGTGTATTTATAATCTTGTGAAGATGTATTAAATAAGTGCTAGGAATAGCTTAGTGATTTGCAAGTAACTGTTAACAAGGGGTCTGTGTTGGTTTATTTTATTAAGCTATGCTATTGATTGTTAATGAAACTTAAAAGAAAAAGGAAACGTGATTGGCCCCCATATGACCACGATGTAAATCTGTAGTTCCTGTTATCTTGATGAATTTTAAGTAGATTTTATCTTCTTGTTGTTAAGCAAATTTTAGATAAGTTTTATCTTCCTTAAACCCTGCTTTGAACATGAAAATAAAGATTAAAATCTATCTCTAAATGTGAATGTGAAATGAATATTGAATTCCTTTATTGTTGCTTGACGAGCGAAAAGGAAATAAATATGCATTACTAACTACAAAATGTAATGGCCTTAAAATGTAATTATAAACTACCCTTCTTTAATGAAATCATAATTTTCACAAATAAGAAATAATTTAAAGCTTTAAAAACAATAGCCTTTGATATGATATTTAAATTATCTTTCTTAAATGAAATCAGAATTTTCATAAAGAGAAGTAAATTTATTGCTCTGAAAATGATGGCCTATGGAATGCCATATAAATTACCCCTCCTTTAATGAAATTGGAATTTTCATAAAGGAAAGTTAATTTATTGCTTGCGAATAAAAATGCAAAGCTTAAAAATTGATTTGCCTTCAAAATATGAAATAATATAAAATTTCGAAATTATAAAAATCCCCATAAAACAACAATTTTCAATCATTTTTTATAATTTCGAAATGGCTTCAGAATGGGATCCAAATTGTTTTGGATGAAATATTGAAGTTCATTCTTCACATCTGTGCAATTATTTTTGGAGTTTTATTTTTTTCAATTTTATTTTAATTACCGAAGTTAAAAAAATCTGCAAAAAAGAAGGGTTAAAAAAATAAAAATAAAATTTGGAAATGGACTAGAATGCAGAAAACATAAACACAAACTACCACTAGTATGATGTCACCCTATTCCTACAAAACCAAATATGTGAGAAATTCCTGCATGCAATCTAGTTTATTCGGACCTACATTTGCAGAACCCGAAATAATCTAGGTGCGAGCTTATAAGGAAAGAGAATGAATTTCATGTTTTAAAAATTCAATGATGCAACCTTAAAACGCATTAAACATCATCTATAAACCTAAAACATGAAAGAGGAAAAATAAACGTTTAATATTAGCATGCATAAAAAAGTCTTCTTCATTCTTGCTAACAATATGTAAATTTGTGGTGCATTTGTATTAAAAATAATGTCTTTGTTTTACAAACATTTTCTAGCAGCATGTGGCCTCCAAGAAGGTCCAACCCCTGTCTCTTTTTTTGATGGCATATTTACAGTTTTTGAAAAACCCCTTCGTTTCGCTTCCCACACGCAAATTTTCTCTTCCTCTATTTTTGCTTCCTTTCAAAGGGTAACACTTTTCCAAGTGTCCATTCATAATTTCCTCTTAACATTTTAGGCGTTATGCAAGCTCTTTGCCTTCCCTTTCATTTTAGTCTTCGTAATATAATTTTCCACTTATTTTAAGACGTTTTTTGAGTGTTTTTGCCAGCATCCATTTTGATGTTTTCATTGATTTGAGCGTTCACCCATTTATTGACACGTAAAGGTGTAAAGGCTTATAGGTACAATTTACTACATTATCCACTTAAACCTTTTGTTTTATTCACCATAGAATACATGTTGGTGCCTATATACATCCCTACATCCACGTGTATTTTCCTTGGGTGCATAAAATCTTTGGACATGCTATAGTAACAAGTGCCACACACCAATCTATCTATTGGATGGGGTCAGACTACTGGGAAAAATCTTGACTAGCCTTTGTGGATGACGTTTTCCATCGCCTCATGTTACGTCGTAGATAGGGAATGAAAAAAAAATTAATATGATATTGCCATAATGATAGCTTAAACTCCCAAAGGAATATGACACTATGTGCAATTTGAAGCCATCTGATATTAATATTGACTTCCTGAATCACATCGGTTATGCATGCTCTATCTATGTCTGGTGTCTTATCATTAAATTGTCCATGGTGGCCACGACAAGCTGGTTGTGTCAAATCTTCGTCGTTCATCACCACATGTGCTATCCATTATGGTATTCATCCCAGTATGCCATTTATGCCCGAGTAGTCTCCACGTCACCCAATCTTGATAAAATTATCTTTGGCTACGTCGATGTCCACTATTGCTACTATTTTGTCATGATTCATCCATGATGTTCTACCAATACTTGTTAATAGACCACGTAATTTTTCATGCCATCATCACCAGGTTAGTCTCTTCGAACAATCCATCGTGGATGAGGATATGTCTAGTTCATCTAAGTTGGCTCACTATGCATTATTTGTGTGGGAGACATGTTACTCCACTATGTCCTCGTTAAACTCCAATCATTCATTCTATGATGCACATGAATTGCAAACACCAAACAATATTTGAAACCTTGCTCTCCCAGTAATTTAATTGCATGGTGACCTCCTTTATGCATGACCTTGCAAGATACTGCTCATGATCTCGAAGTTGCTTCCATCAACGATGATAGTATTCAACCTTACACTCTATGTTGTAGTAGCAATCATCCTTTTTGCATCGTAAGACTTTGGCTTCATCACTGAAAAGGATTATACTTGACATTATAAACCATTTATTCTTGTTGAGTGCAATAAATCAATGATTCAACTAAAATATGAGTCCATATGACACCAACTGCAACATGAAACCAAATTATCTTCATGGATAATCTCCTAATGCATTCACACATATCTCTCACTGCTTAAAATAATAGCAACAAAGACCATATTCACCTCCATTGGTGTACCCTTGTCAACAACCACTGTAGATTTGTTACGTTCCCAAAATAGCTTAGGCAGTGATGATAGCATTCCAAAATCCTTCAAAACATACTGGTATCCGATCATGAAATATGTTGGTTTATCATTCCTAAAATAAGCCCCACTATTTTCCTACAGCGATTCTGGAATTTGATTTTAGCAATATTCTAGTGTCCATAATAATCAGACGATAAATGCAGTAGTCCTCATAAGAAACCCTCATTTCTCATCTCCGCATGTGTAGGTTTTGAAAAAATCCTTGTAATATGCCTCGGACCTCTCGTCGCATTTGAAATTTGATTGACAATATAGTCTTTGGCCCTGTGATGCCAATTTTCCCATATTTGCTGCTTATTTCTATTGGCATATTTCTATGTTGGAATTTTGTTCCACTTTAATACCTCGCTCCTCTTCACGTTTTTTGTATGTTTAGTTTGGTATGAATAACTTATTGAATCCATCATTGTAATAATGTATACTGTTGTAGCATCACAGCATTGATATTGTCTGACTCTATTTCCATATCTTTGTTATCTATCCACAACGGGGTCGTTCGGATCATCCAATCTACTACATCATGGCACCCAAATTGTCATCTATCGCTGCATGGACCCCGTCGCTCACCAAGCGATACATTAGGCCTTTCATCATCGACAATATGGGCCCCTCCTATCAAAGCATCCAATGTCAACATGCCCTCTTTTGGTTGTACATCGCCATCACTCGTGCGAGGTCCACGTCATGTTCTTTCATCAATGACATCCTATTTTTTCGCTAAGTTGTATTTCGTTCGTGACTACCTCAGCCTTTCAAATCCCTTTCCTCAGCATCATCTTCATCCCCTAGTGGATACGAGTTTTTTATACTCGTCCAACTTGTTGTTTTTCTTCGGCCTCGGTTCATCTGATGAAAACAATACCATTGTGTCACGCTAAAGGTCCACATTGGCTGATATTATTGACTAATCCTCATGCATCACCTACTATCATTAATGGGATACACCAATATGTATCCAAGCCATGGTAAACCGGTTTTTGTCCCTGCAATGACTGGTTGTCAATTTGAATGTTGAGTTTCTCTTAAAACCAAGTTGTCGTTCATCCTGAAACTGTATCCGCATTCATCATTGTGGGAGCGCACGAGCTCACCGACGATTGTCCTAAAATCCTTGCAAGTATAAAAAATTATAATTACAGAGAGCCTTGATGATATAAGAACTAAAATTAAAGAAAAATTAAAACTAAAATATCTAAATTAAGAATTATAAACATAAATGAATTTACAATCATAAAACCATTAACTAAAAGAAAATTAAAGAAACCTATATAGTTTTTATGGATTCATATATATATATATATATATATATATATATATATATATATATATATATATATATACTCTTATTATTATTTTTTATGTGTTTTTTTTTTGTCTTTATATATATATATATATTTCAAATCCATCAATTTTAACAATTAAAGATCAAGATAATATAAAATAATAGAGAAACTTTAAACATAAAGCACTTAAAATTTGAAACCAAAAATTTAGACCCATCCCCCTAAACCAAGATATAAAACATTTGAAAAATATAAAATCACTAAAACTATCACTCAAGAACAATAAAGATTCCCAAAAAACCAAATATTTTAAAGTGGGTCGCCAATTTTGGGGTTAGTTGTGCAATGGCCACAACAAATGGAGACTCTGCTAAGAAATGCTCCTGAGCATTTTGGGTGAAGAACCCAATATGAAACGAGAACACAAAATATTAGGGAAATACAAATTATTTAGCGATATCCCAAGAATGTGGGGATAAACATCTTCGAATAGACAACTAATCCATATGCCTTTGCTCAATGTGTGAGAAGTGATTTATTTTTACACCTCTGAAAACCTTTCGGATTCCATCATCTGACTTGCATTAGGCTATAAAATATTGCTCATAATATTTTATTTTGAATAACATTTTTGCAAAGTCTCTTTTGAGCATAATTTGTTCAGATAGAGCCCCACTACCAGTCAAGTGTCCATAGCCCCAATGGATATTTTTTGAACTAGGTGACTGATTTGATCAATATTTTCAGTGCTCATCTATATATATATATCAAGCTTTATCTAGACAAAGCCCCACTGCCAGTCAAGCATCTATAGCCTCGGTGGAGTTTATCTAAACTTGGTGACAGATTTGATCAATCTTTGCATTGCTTGTATTCTTCTTTTATAGAGAACTTTGCAAACCTCTATGTAACACTTGAATTTTATCATGTTATAATTTAGCCTTAATTTGCAAATCAAGATAACTTCATCCTTCAGGACTTCCAGAAATACCCTTTAATATGTGGGTTACATGTGGATCTTTAGTGAAATGTTTCATTGTTCCACTCTCCACCATTTTAGTCCCAAAATCTGAGCATGATAATAAAATAATTCATCCCCATTTTCTCAACTTCATCTACTTTCAAATTAGTTATTCCAACCTACTTAGCCAAGGAACACACAAAAAAAGGCAAGATGCCATAAATTAGCGACCGCAAAATATCACCTCAAACAAAGGGAGAAACCCAAAACACAAAAACACAACCCTAAACCTAAACAAAAACATGAAAACTAAAACTATATACAAAAAATATACAATAATGTACAAGAGGATGTAAAATTTTGAGCCATCACTTCCCTGGATCCCAAATATGATTAGCACATTTCAAAAGACATATAACATGATACGCACACTAAGCTTTTCCGAAATCCAACGACAACAAGATTAGGCCAAACAATGCAACAATTTTCATCTTGCCTCTTTCACCCCACCAATTTAATTTAGTTTCAATAACAATCCCATAGGTGAGCTTCAAGTCATTAAATTGGTTAGACAATAACTGATTTTCAATTCTTTCTTGTCTATTCCTTAAGATGTCAATTTCACAATTCGATTCATGTTTTATAATTAGGCTTTCCTTTTCAAATATGAGATCTTACAAGTAGGAGCCTATTTCTAAAAATTTAAATCCAATTCATTTTTCATATTTGTAGGCCAATCAAACTTACGCAACAATTTGCAAGCATCTAGGATATATATTAAGTGAGAATCATTATAATATTTTATTGTAGATTCCATTGTTAATTTTTGATGAACATGATTCAACAATTCAACCACATCAACTTTTGTTTCATCCACCAAAGAAATAATATTAGAGGTGTGTGTAGAAATCAATTCTAGTTCTTTTTTAACCTCCAATGGCATTTCATCATACATAATATTTGAATCCAATGAATGATTATACAGATTTTCACCTGAAGTTTGGATGTTTGGATACAAAATGTTAGATTCTACATTTTGTACATTTTCATTTACCAAAACTTGGTGAAACATTGTAATCTTTTCTTCTTCTTCATGGTCTTTATATTCATCATCATCTTGTAGCCCTTCATTTTCATCCATTACCTGTTCATCAAAAACACCAAAATTAGGCACCCAATTAAACCTGTGTCCATCCTTTTCAAAACATACCTTTTGTTGATCAAGGGATGTATCAAATAACACATCTCCATGATCAATAATTTGAGTTACTTTGAATAAAGCCACATTTTTATCATTTGGTTCCCATTCCTTGTTAACCATCCATGATATTTCTTCCTTTAAGGTTTCAATATAATCACATGAATATGTACCCAAATATTCAATATCCCAAAATGAAAGGGGTGATTTTACTTCTTCCTCACACAAAATAGATGAATCATAATAAACACATACCATTTTGTCCCTTTCTACTTCAACAAGATATTCAATAAACTCACATTCACCATGATCGAATTTTGGAACCTTTACTACTCCCGTAAATGATATGCCATTTTTTGCTTGTGCAGGAATTACAAGATCTTCATGCGAAATAGCATTTTCCACATCCTGCATGTCAATAGAAATTTTATCAATAGGGGTGTGAAAAACCAATGATTCTTCATATCTTCCCCAACCATTATAAAAATTATCATCTAAATTTGTGGGATGAAATTCTATTGTATCTTTGACATGATATTTTGATTCATCTATAAATTCTTTTTCTTCTTTATACATGGTAGTAGAATCATTATCATTTTCCAACACTTGATGATATTCCAACCCTTTTTCTAAATCATTCTCAGATTGCACAGGACTTGTAATATCAAAAAATTCAAATTGCGAGAATAAATTGTATTATCCTGCATATCATTTGACACAAAAAGTTCATTAGAAGATTTGGAGTGAGCATATTCTTCACATTTCTCCCAAGAATAATAGTAATCATATTTCAAAATCAAGTTGTGATGCTCAACTACTTCTTCACCATATTCCAATTCATCAACGTGTTTTTCATCAAATTCACCTTCACCTTCCTTATATGGTTCAATTATTTTTAAAAGTGGGATACTCTTTGTGTTCAAGCTTGTAAGATCACAATCCACATTTGTAACCCATGATTCAATTTTATCACAATTTGGAAGCTATGGATTTTCTTGGCCATGACTTTCAACAGTCTCATCCAAATTGTCTTTCGAGAACAAGTGGTGAAATTCTATTATGTCTTCGAATTTATTTATTTATTTTCCTTCAACCTCACTTTCAACCACTTCGTTCAATTCTATGGAAGGTCCTTTCCTATCACATATCTCCATGCTAGTTAACTCTAGGACTCTTCCATCACTTGAAGGTTCATACATTCTAAAAAATGAATTAATCTCGATATTTTGATGGGCTTGTTCACCATAATTCTCATCGGTGTACATTGGCTTTGAAACTTGCACCTCCTCTTGAATAATATCTAAGGTGGTTGTAACATTTGGACATTCAACTTCATCCCATTGATTGTTCACCTTAGACATCATTTGATTCGAGGGTTCTAGATTAGATGGTTGGTGTAGGTTGGCTTCACTAACTCCTAAAAACAATTCATCATGGGAGGAGATTGTGCCTCAACTTGCCATTGTTCTAATATTATTGCGGTATTGTAGGCTCTAGGCAAGGATGGATCTTCAATATTCTCCCCTAGAAATGTAGCAATTAAGGGATCTAAAGCTCCCATGTAGATTTGAATGGCTTCTTCTTCTAAAATGATGTAATGTGTATCCATTTTGATATACAACCTATGGAACCTATCATTGAATTGACTCATGGATTCATTAGGTTCTTTACATATAGAGGTAAATTGATTTGATATCATATCCCAATCATCTAATGTTCCAAAATGGTTGAGAAACATTGCTTCTAATTGATCCCATGAAGTGATAGAACCTGCAAGAAGATTGATAAACCAGTCATACGTGATCTTATTCAACATGTATGAAAATATTTCACATCCAATATCTTCATGTATTATGTGTAAACAACTCATTCTATTTATGAATGCATGAATGTGTGCTTCAGTTGACCTAGTTCCATCATGCCTAAACTGAGGTAGATAAGACACAAAATCCATAGGCACATCATGTGAAGGCCCAGGTATGTTTAAGGGACTACCTATCATCATTGGAGTACACATTTCCATTAATGGACCTTAAAGAATACAAATTTAATACCAATTTTTTTAGTCAAATAAATAAATCTTGCAAAGAAGTATAAAATACCTAAAAAATATCAAATATTTAGTATATAAATCATCATGTATATCAACCAAAAGATATGCATCAATTAGACCATGATATTATAAAACGTTTTCTAATTTGCAAAAGGTTAGCATTAATGCATCATCAATTAGAAAATGTTTGAATCAATGAAAATGATTACAAAAATTTGTTAGTCAAGCCCAATGTCTTAAAATAAACCTTTCAAGTAAACATGAACAATTTAGCACCTAAATAGTAATAAATTAAACCAATTCAGACCCTCCTAGTACCAAAATTTTGAGTGATAATTTTACCCAATTGCAAAACCACACTCACACTTAGGATTTTGATCACAAAACCCTCTCTTGCAAAGAAATATGAAATTTCTCCAAGGTTTCGCTATATAAGCATTGCACATGTGTATTTATAATCTTGTGAAGATGTATTAAATAAGTGCTAGGAATACCTTAGTGATTTACAAGTAACTATTAACAAGGGGCCTGTGTTGGTTTATTTTATTAAGTTATGTTATTGATTGTTCATCAAACTTAAAAGAAAAAGGAAACGTGATTTGTCCTCATATGACCACGATGTAAAGCCTTAGTTCCTTTTATCTTGAAGAATTTTAGGTAGATTTTATCTTCTTGTTGTTAAGCAGATTTTAGATAAGTTTTATCTTCCTTAAACCCTGCTTTGAACATGAAAATAAAGATTAAAATCCATCTTTAAATGTGAATGTGAAATAAATATTGTATCCCTTTATTGTTGCTTGACGAATGAAAAGGAAATAAATATGCATTACCAACTATAAAATCTAATGGCTTTAAATTGTAATTATAAACTACCCTTCTTTAATGAAATCATATTTTCATAAAGAAGAAATAATTTACAACTTTAAAAACAATAGCCTTTGATATGATATATACATTATCTCTATTTATAAAAATTCTAATTTCATTAAGGATTGTGCACCCATAGACCTCAACCAACGTTGAATGGTCTCATAATAGAAAGCTCTAGAATCAATTTCTAGAGAAGATCTGTTCCTAAAGGATCCTAACTATCTATGCTTTGAGAGGAACGGGAGCAGAAGAAAAGCAAGAAAACTAAAGCTAGAATTTACAAGATATGGATTCAACTGTATCAAAATACATATAAAATCTCAATACCCAACAAACACACACAAATCATCTAACAAACCATAAAGCACTTTTTATGTGCAATTAACACCCATACTTCAATTATGAATTATAGAATTAGAGAATGAAAAGCATGAAATCCAGAATGCAAATTTACAACACAATCATTCATCTAACTTTAACAGAAATATATAATCAAATAACATAAATACATGAAACGTTATGGAGACTAGACAATAATCCACATGTATTGTGTATATTTCAAGATTACATGCAAGTTGTAATAGCTAAATATCTGACCATTTTTATGCCTTACATTATCACATATATAGCCTCTAAGAGAATCTACTTTCACAAGTGAATACAATGTCAATAACTGATGCTAGCCAACCACTTCTTTTGAATGTAATTAAGAATATTTAATGAGGAGCGACTGAACCAGGGAAAACTTAGTTGGATGCACCAACTACATACCCTTCCATTAATTAGAGTACAATACCCATCACCAATCACCTATGACTTCCCTATGATCACAACATTAACCTCCTGAGCTAGATAATCCTTTTGTGCACTCGAGGATCAGGACTCTTGGGATTATTAATGTGGTTTGTGGATTGCTGTAGAGAATGTACTTATGGTAGATCACTTATGGTTCACTTAGTGGTCTACCATATACACACCAGTTGTACATAGGTGTTTTCACTGACCGTGCATTAAATTCCCAAATCACTTCTTTCTATCTTGGACATGGCACCCTCTTTCTCTTGGGGGAAATAGATATTTTCAAATTTTATACCATATTATTTTATTGGGTAGAAGTCCAAGCCTGAGATGACTCACTAAAGCTCATTAGAATGTATCCAGACCACCTCCCATGTTTCTACCCCACATACCATATTCCTCATGATAGCAGAGATTTGGGGTTAACCCTAGGACTGTGACTTCCCATTCTTCCACCCCACTGCCATCTTGATCAAACTTTGGGCATAAACTATGATGGGGTTTTAGGTTCTATCATGCTCAAAGAACCTATTTCTCTTCCACCTTACTTTACTTTGGAAACATCACGATAGAATTTTGGGAGCATCAAAAGTTTACCACCTTTCCATTTCCCTACCTCTTATATTATCGGAGTGAAATTTTGGGATCCACTCTGAGAGTATGGCATCACAATTTTCCACCCGCCCAAATACTTCGTCAAATTTTCAAACATATTTAGGAGGACCTTCAGGATCACTTCAAGAGGTTATCATGTCCATTTATCCACCCATCACATTTTCTCTTCTTTTGTGTAGCAAAATCCCTGAGCGTGCCCCACTCACTGAAGGCACAAGGTGGGTGAGAGAAAACACCGACAGTTAGTTATTTAGATTTTAGGTCTCTATTACATATGTTTAGTATCTTTGCCACTTGGTCAAGATTCATTCAAAACTATGTAACAAAGTAGATATTCAAGTTTCTATTGTAAGAGCTTAATGTAACATTATAAATTACAATGTAAAGACCCTAAAAAGGTTTGTTGTCTGTCATCTATTTAGTCTATAGCAGGAAGAAAAGTATATTGTATATGAATGGAGATTGAAATAAAGTAATAAATTAGTAGTAGCATTTTCTTCCATGAGTATAGCAATGGTATTCTATATTTCTTGCATGTTTTACTTGTTGTAGCTTTATTTTATTTTCCTACAAGTATGAATTAAGTAGCATTAAATCAACTAAATGACTATAAATTGATGAAGTAAAATAGAGTAGGAATAGGATAAGATATTACAAACATGTAATAGATGTTATGAATGCAAAGCGAATATGGATCGATAGACAATGTAAGTTATGGAAGATAATGCAATGAAGGACTATGCATATTGATCCTAGCAATTTAAGCTAACAACTGAATGAAGATGATGTGAAGCACTAGTGAAGAGTACACTTGTATTTTGGTGAAACTAGTTGTGATGCTATCCATTATATGGTTCCAGAGAGTTTGTATGTTAAGAGAATTTAAAAGGATTCAAATACCATAGTTTGAACAATCAAATCCATCTAGTAGTCGATCAATATCCTATAGAAATCATGACTATCCTAACTAAGCTCAAGTTGATCATGGACCAATGTGTGTAAAGTGATGTTCATTTATCCATTTTGAGTGAGGTTGGACTAACCAATTATAAACTTAGCTGGTTAATATAGCTCATCCATAAGCGCCTAGTGGTTTGTACAAAAGAAGTTCACTAATATGATAGATATTTCATCACTTGTAAGGCACACTCCACTACAAGATAGACATATATGGCCTTTATGAATATTATCCCCATGATCTATGGACTTGAGGACTTCAAGGATTCAATATTTTTAATATTGCTCTTCTATTTTTGTTTCTTTTTGTGGTTCTCTTTTCGCATTTGCATTTGTTTTTTTGTAGCTTGTCCTTTTGTCAACCCTTAGGTTTGGATCATGCAAATGATAGGATGAGCAAGGTGACTTTTTCTAGGTGGCCAATGTATGGAAGGTGTTGCCCTCCCTATGCTAAAACTTTACTTTGTAATTTATATGTGATTTTGGCCATGAAAGAACTCAAGTTAGTTAGGGGAAGCTTTGAAGTGCTTTATAATTTAACAATATTGGATAAATATTGATAGAATTAACTAAAAATAGTTGAATCATATAAAGATTTCCATTACTCAGTATCCTAAAAATAAAAGTGAACATCGTAACAGTTGTGCTAATGAGTGTGTGTTTAACTCTTTATTTTTTTCTTTGCTATGTGGGTATGTATGCACATGGAGGGGTGAGTATATGCATGCTATTTGTAACATGAGATCATAATGATGATGATGGTGACATGAGTGTATAAAATACAATGAATTATGCATAAACTTATTTGATTTAACACATCATTGATTAAAGAGCACTAAGCAATATTATCCCATGATTATGTGTGAAATAAAAAGGGATGACTAAAAATCAAATTAAGCTTGAGTCATTGAGATGAGTGCAAAGTGAAGTTACCAATTTTTGGTAGTACCAACATGAATGATGGATGTGAATTATGATGGAAGAGCATCGAAAGTGAACATGTGAAATGGATAGAAAGTAGCAAGAGAAGGGTAAAAGAAAATAAAACATAGAAGAGAGAAGAAAAGAAAGAAATGTAACTTATCAAAGGTATGTAGCCACTAGAAGCATGATCATACAATAGTTATTGAGAATGAAAGGAGTTAGAAAGAAAGAAGAAAATAATTAGAACAAAATCAAAGGTATGTAGCCACTCAAAATGTGACCATACAACAATGATCGATAACTAGAGGAGGAGGAAGTAAGGAATAGAAAGAATGAAGATAAAGAATGATGAAGTGCAAAAAATGTTATTGATGGATGGTTTTGATTTTGTTTTTATTTTTATTATTGTTGTTATTGTTTTTGTATTTTTATGGTTTTTTATTTAGAATGTACAATAATTTGAGAACCTTCATTGGTAGGATGAGATAAAATAATATATTTATTCTTTGGAGAAATATCTCTACTAAGATAATTGTAATATGTAGAAATATTTGTGCTTAGTGGGAAATAGAAAATTGTTATGCTAAGAGCATGGGAATGTAAATATCTATGCTAGGAGAATGTGAAAGTAAATGTCTATGCTAGGAGCATGGTAATGCAATGTCTAGGCTATGTCTATGCTAGGCATGAATAGTAAATTGCTAGGCTATTTCTATGCTATGCTAGGCTAGTAAATCGTTAGGCTAAGCTAATAAATTGCTAGGATACATTTATGCTATGCTAGGCTATGTCTATGCTAGGCATAGAAAGTAAATTGTTAGGCTATGTCTCTGCTAGCCTAGGCTAGTAAATTACTAGGCTATGTCTATGCTAGGCATGGAAAGTAAATTACTAGGCTACATATACGTTAGGCTTGGCTATTTTTATGCTATATATGGAAATTAAATTGCTAAGCTATGTATATGCTAGGTATAGAAAGTAAATTACTTGGCTATGTCTATGCTAGGCTAGGCTAGTAAATTGCTAGGCTATGTTTATTCTAGACTTGGCTATGTCTAGGCTAGGCATGGAAAGTAAATTTCTAGGTTATGTCTATGTCAGGCTATGTCTATGTTGGGCTTGGCTATGTCTATGCTACGCATGGAAAGTAAATTGTTGAGCTATGTATATTCTAGGCTAGGCTAGTAAATTACTAGACTACATCTATGCTAGGCTAGAAAAGTAAATTTCTAGGCTACATCTATGCTAGGATAGGCTATATCTATGCTAAGAATGGAAAGTAAATTTCTAGACTATGTCTATGCTAGGTTAGGCTATTAAATTGCTAAGCTACGTCTATGTTAGGCTAGTACATATCTATGCTAGGTATGGAAAGTAAATTGCTAGGCTATGTCTATGCTAGGCTAGGTTAGTAAATTGCTAGGCTACATCTATGCTACTCTAAAAAAGTAAATTGCTAGGCTATATCTATGATAGGCTAGGCTATATCTATGCTAGACATGGGAAGTAAATTGTTAGGCTATGTCTATGCTAGACTAGGATACTAAATTGCTAGGCTGCATATATGCTAGGCTATTAAAGTAAATTGCTAGGCTACATATATGCTAGGCTAGGCTATGTCTATTGTAGGCTAGAAAAATAAATTGCTAGGCTACGTCTATGCTATGATAGCAATGGAAAATAAATTGCTAGGCTATGTCTATGCTTAAATAGGCTAGTAAATTGCTAGGCTAGAAATTTAAATTTCTAGGCTATGTCTATGTTGGGTTAGACTATGTCTATGCCAGGCTAGGCTATGTCTATGTTGAACATTGAAAGTAAATTGCTAGGTTGTCTATGCTAGGCTAGGCTAGTAAATTGCTAGGATATTTCTATGCTAGGCTAGAAAAGTAATTTGCTAGGCTACATCTATGCTAGACTAGGCTATGTCTATGCTAGGCTAGAAAAGTAAATTGCTAGGCTACATCTATGCTAGGCTAGAAAAGTAAATTGCTAGGCTACATCTATTCTAGGCTAGGATATGTCTATGCTAGGCTAGAAAAGTAAATTGCTAGGCTATATATGCTATGAGCATGTGAAAGTAAATGTCTAAGCTAGGGACATGGAAATGAATGTCTAAGCTAGGGACATGGAAATGAATGTCTAAGCTAAGAGCATGGAAATGAATGTCTAAGCTAAGAGCATGGAAATGAATGTCTAAGATAAGGACATGGAAATGAATTTCTAAGCTAAGAGCATGGAAAATAAATATCTATGCTAAGAAAGGAAAGGAAATGTATATGCTAGGAGCATGTGAAAGGAAATATAACCAAATGAATGGTGCCTTTACTAAGAGATTTTTTAACTATATTTACTGGTTTTGGGAAAACTAACCAAATGAATAGTGCGTTTGCTAAGGAATTTAAGATTGTGAAACATAATAGAATGAAGTTGTGCTTTTGGAAATTAGGAATCAAAGGGAATTTAGGCCTTTGCAACATGATGGAACAAAACTGAAATTTGGAATCAAAGGGATTTGAGGCCTTTGAAATGTAATTGAATATCAATGAGAGGTAAATATCACAACCTTAGAACCTAGAAATTGTTTTTTTATGGTGATGCAAAGGGTGCAACCTTTGAACCTAGAAAATGATTTTTGATTGAGATGTGAATGCAAGGAAAAGGGTGTAACCTTTAACAAAAGGGCATGACCTTTTGAACCTATCAATTGATAATATTGTGAAATGTTGGGTAATTTACTTATGATTGCATTATTGAGTTACACCATTGTGTGTAGAAGAGAGATGGTGGAATTTTATGTGGAAGAAGGATTAACTCCCCCAAATAGAAATAATTTTTAAAAGAGGGTGAACTCCCCCAGTCATAGAATTAGATTGTAATACCTTAATCACAGAATTATTTGTAAGGGAGAAAAATCCCTTAGTCATGAGAAATTACTTGAAAATGAGAGAAATTCCCTTGATAGTGAAAAATAAGTTTCAAGGAGAGGGACTCCCCCAAGTGTGAGACACGGGTTGGAAGGAGAGGAACAACCCCAGGTGTGATAAATGGGTTAGAAGGAGAGAAACACCCCTAGGTGTGAGAAATGGTTTGGAAGGAGAGGAACTCCCCCAAGTGTCAAAAATAGGTTGGAAGGAGAGGAACTACCATAGGTGTGAGAAATGGGTTGGAATGAGAGGAACTCCCCTAGTCACTAAATTGAGGTGAAGAATATAGAGAATTGTTGATGAAAAGAATGTGAATGAAGAAAAAAAGGAAGAGCATGGGAGGAGGTTTTGGAGGAAAATAAGGCAAAGAAAAAATATATGGAAGGAGAGGAGTAATCATAGGTACATAGCCAATCATGCATGATCATATAACAATGATATAGATATTTTACAAGAAAGAGAATAAAAGAGAATTGGAGAAATGAGGAAGGATTATGATATAGATTCAGGGAAAGGATGGATTATGACAATAATGAAGCAAAATAAATTCTATATTATGGGGAGATATCATCTTAGATATCATGGATTGCTAGTTGCAATATTGGTATGACTAACATCTTGGTAAGAAGTGTGGTTATTGACATGATGAGCTAGTCATGGAATAGAGAGAGATGTAAAAGTGCATATTGATGGTCATGGTGGTACCAATTAAAGAAATTGAGTTGAAGATGTGTTAATATTCTCATCAAAAGATGAAACAAAATCATTGTATTATTTTTTTGGTAAATTAATTTGTATTATTTCAAAAAGGGCATTTGAAAGGTGCCCTGTCGCCTTTTACATCAAGGAACCAAGAGGGATGCAAAAGAGATAAATGAGTCTCCTTAAACAGAAACAAACCTAGTAAAACTAAAAGACTAAGAACAGAAAGGCCAAAAAGGCTAAAAGCCATTACAATCCTTTGACAAAAAGGAATAGAAAGGATCACCACCAAAAAGAGAAACACAAAGGCGAGCTAGAACAATTAATCTTGCACACCAACAGACCAAAGGAAGATTTATGCATCCGAGATAAAAACTAGCAATAAGCCAAAAATACAGTAAAGGAAGGGCGTCGGGTTGTAGAAGGTTGTGAACATCAATTTCCATAACATTGTCCTTTGCTTCCTCCTTCAAGGTTTCTTTGTCCTTTGAATTTTCTTTCAGATTTTTAGGCAGGTAGCTTGAGAAATTTCAACTACATCGTATTCATTAGCACCCCCTGTGACATCGAAAGGGGTTTCAGTAGTAGAAACCATAGAGGAACCATTGAAACTTTTGTAGAAGAATAAAAGGCTAATATTATACCTCTGTTCCTTAAGGCTAGCAATGGCCTTACCAATGGCGATGTGAGCCACCTCCAGATGAATGATTGATGCAGTAGTAGCATGAATAACTAATTTATGGAGGAACTTGTCAACAAGATCAGGTGAAGTAGACTCGGCTTTAGGAGGTTTTCCAATGATGGATGGTGGGGTTTTAGCTACTTCCTTAAGCTTCAATATTTTAGAACTTCTAACAGGGGTTGTTTCAACTGTGACTTTCTTCCTAGCAACAGAGTGAGGCGTATCATTTTTTATTTTTCTTTTTTTTGGATTAGATGGCTAGGGGCTAGGAGTAGAGGAAGAGTTATCTTCTCCAGACTTAGACTTAGGGATGTTTCCACTAGGTAAATTAAGGAAGAGGTAGCGGTAAAGGACTTTTAAAAGCCCTTGGTGACTAGGAAGGACATCCTCCTTTTTGTGGGTAGACATAATGGTGTAATTGATGGACCAGAAAATAGTAGCAGGGATGTTCATGGCTTTGGCTTCATGGAAATGGTTCACATAGGCAAGGTGAATACAACATAATTGAGAATCTAGATTATCATAGGAAAGATATTGCATTATAGGAACAAGAATTTGCTGCAAAGGAGGGGAAAGGTGTTCACGAAACAAACCTTTGCTATAATTTTTATAAACCTCAGAGTTCTTCTCGAAGAAAGACAACTCAGCCTCCCAATTGTGTTTATTGCATCGAATAAATTTACCCTCCAAGGATTGGCCTGTCAGGCCCGCTAGCAACTCAATGGAGATGTGAAATTGGACACCATGAATTGTGATGTAACCCTTATCCTAGGAGTCAGCAAAGGCCTTTGTTATGTTGTCATAAAACCTAGTGAAAAGCTTAAAAAAATAAATCAAAGCACTATTGGTTTTATCTGTCCACAAATCACGAACCAAAGGATGGATCTGGAACATAGCAGGCTCAATGTAAATAGGTTTGTGCTCTTTCATGGTGGTGAACAGGGAAAAGGATAGAGGTCAGTCAAGAAAAGGAATAGCAAGAGCGGGATCAAATGCCAGGATAATGAACAAGGCATGCACATGATCAAATAAAATAATTGTGTTTCCTTGTGAACATCTGCTTTGGGACCATGAAGGCATTAGCGCAAAAGGAATGAAGACTTCAAAAAGTAGGGATTGACTAGGGTAAAGGTTTGATCTACAAATCAATATTAGGTTAAAAACCTAGCCAATCACTTGGCAACACTCTAAAATGGCAACTTGGCAATTCAGGGTGCATGAAAGGCTTAGCCAACAAGATATCCAAGCACGAGATCTTGAAAGTCTTGGGATGATTGCCAAATTTATTGTTGAGACGATACTTCGATAAAGAAGGCTGAAGATGGTTTCCAAAAAATATGATTACACGTATCAAAGCACACATGATTCAAATCATTCAAACTCATGTGAAAATATACCTTGGGATAATAAAAATAAGTGGTCACCCAAAAATGATTAAAATTATTGAAAGAGGCAATGTGGAAATGGAAAATAGAGCCTAGGGGAACGTGAATCCAATCTCCCAAGAAATGCAAGGTGTTTGAATGAATATGAAACCAAAGGTCTGTCAAGTAACTCTTGGGGATAACAAAGGACAAAAAATGTTGATGACTAGGAATGATAGGTAAATTAATGTTCATCATGGAAAATGTGATTTTGGTCCCTCCCTTGAATTTTGTCTCGTTTGAGAAGATCATCCACCTCAGGGGATAGACTGACTATCCATGTTAGAGGTCCTTGGGCATTGACCCCAATATTGGCCATCTTATTAGCAACTATATTAGCCTCCCTGTAAGTATGTTGAATAATGCAATTATGTTACCTCTAAAATATGTACTTGTAGTCCTCAATGGTTGGTCTAATCCTCCAACTGGAAGGCTTAGAAGACTTTAAATATTTAATGGTATTTAGGAAATCACCCTCTACAATGATGTTTCCTAGAATATCTTTGACAAATTGGAGGCCTCTCCAGACAACCTTTGCCTCAGCAAAGTGATTGGTAGTCACACCTAGAGGTTATGAGTAGGCAAAAATATAGTTTCCTTGATGATCACGGAGGATTCCACCAATCCCCCCTATTCCAGGATTTCCTTTGGCCGCTCCATCGAAATTAAATTTGACCCAACCAATAGGAGGGGGAATCCATTTGACACTAATTCTAGGATTAGAAGAATCAATACCTTTGAGATCATCAAGATTTATATTGCAGGACTTTAGGATGTCTTTCTCAAAAGGAGGACAAGGATGCAAATTTAAAGGAGCAACAAGAACATTTTATGTGGCATAGAGAATAATTTTATTGGCAATGTACTCAGGTTGGACAACTTTCTTGTCAAAAACTCTGTGGTTGTGTTCAAGCCAAATTTACCACAAATAATGTTGAAGACTGAATTTACACAATCCTTTGAGCACAAAGTTTTTAAAAGGATTAGGCCACTGATAAAAAATGTCAACAATGGAAGGAATATTGGCCCAAACTAAATTTAATCTTTGAAGAAGTTTATTGATAACCATCCTTGAAAAGGGACAAAATAAGAAGAGGTGGGAAGTAGACTCCCAATTGGAAAGACAAATATAACATATATTAGGAAGAGTGAGTCCCCTCTTCATAAGGTTATCGACAGCAAGAATGCGGTCTTGAATACAAAACCAAGAAAAGGAAGCAATTTTAGGAATCAAATACTTAGTCCAGACAAGATTTAAAGGTAGAGCATGCTCAATATAATCAAGGGTAAGCAGGTAAGCAGTCTTAACAGAAAAATCCCCAGAGTCTGTGGGCTCCCAAATGGGTTGATCTTTAGTAAGAACTTCGAGGACTCTGATAGAGGAAAGAAGGTTATTTAGGTACGAATATTCCTCTTCATAGTTTAGGACATTAACATCTTTCCAATTCATAGCTCCATTATTTGAAACTAGAAAGTTAGCCACTAGAGGACCAAAAAGTTGTTTGGTAGTGTTGATGATCCTTTGAAGAATAGGATTTTGACTGAGAGGATGATCACCAACCCACTTATATTCCCATAAAAATATGGACTTGTCGTCTCCAAGTTGCCAACGAGTTCCTTTTTGCACCAATGGATGAGCTTCACAAATGGACTTCCAGAAGGCAGAACCGTAGGAAGGTACCTGGCCATGCAAGAACTCAACATTTTGAAGATACTTCATTTTTATAATTTTGACCCAATCAACCCTCTCATTTGAAATAAGTCTCTAGACCTGCTTAGCAAGGAGGGCAAGATTTATGTGGGATATCCATCGGAGACCTAGACCGCCTTGGTCTTTAGGTTTGCATATTTTATCCTAGGCTACCAAATGAAATTTGTGTTTGTTCTCAGTACCTGACTAGAGGAAGTTTTTTTGAATTCTTTCCATTTTACTGTAGACAGAAATTGGAGCTTTGAATAAAGATAAGAAATAAATAGGAATACTTTGAAGACAATCCATGGTCAAAGTAATTTTTCTAGCTTGGGAAAGGAGGTTTCCTCTCCAGGTGGTCAGCTTTTTTTGAAGTCTTTCAATGACATTGTCCCACAAGTTTTCTTTAATATTCCCAATGAAAAGAGGCATTCCAAGGTATGAAGAAGGTGGGCTGCTGATAGAGCAATGTAGAATGTTGGCAATCAACTATTGCCTTCTCAAGGGAGTATTAAGGAAAAACAATTTGCTCTTCTGGAAATTGATTCTTTGGCCAGCAGCTTCTTCATAAAGGATAAGAATACGTTTGATGATAGTATTTTCATTGATAGAGGCAAAGGTGGACAAGAGAGTATCATCGACAAATTGTTGATGAATTATAGGACTACATTGTGAAGTAACTTGAATTCCAAAAATTAGTCCTGCCTCTTTAGCTGCCAAAATAGACCTGCCAAGAGCCTCAGTCGCAATGATGAAAAGGAGAGGGGATAAAGGATCTCCTTGTCTTAGACCTCTACGGCTTTGAAAGTAACTAGCGGGAGAACCATTGATAATAACAAAAAACCAAGTCGAGGAGATGCAACCTTTGACTAGGGAAATACAATCAGAGTAAAACCCAAACTTGTGAAGGATGGCAATAAGAAAATCCCAACTCAATTTGTCATAGGCTTTGTTCATATCAAGCTTAAGAAGAAAGGCTGCCTTTTTATTGAGGGAACATGAATGAATGGCTTCATGAATAGAAATAATACCATATAAAATGGATCTACCTCTAACAGAGCTACCTTGGTATTGATTTATAATTATAGGCATGACTTCTCTCATACGAATGGTAATCGCCTTGGTTAAAATTTTGTAAATGACATTACAAAGGCTTATGGGTCAAAAATCGTTAAAGCTAGTAGCATTGGGGATTTTTGGTATGAGAGCAATGAACGTGGAATTGAAGCCTCTGGGAACAAACTTAGAATGTTGGATTTCTCTAATGGTTTTACACACATCATTACTAACAATATCCCAAAAGGCCTAAAAAAATCTAGGAGGACACCCATCAAGTCCAGGAGCTTTATCAGGTTTCATTGAAAAAAGGGCATCCTTTATTTCCTCGTCAGAGAGTACTGCATTTAATTTGGTATTGATGTCATCAGTAATTAGTTTGGGAATGAATTGAAGATAGAAATATTTAGCAGCTCTGGCATTGGGTCAATTTTCCTCTTACAAAAGTTTTGAAAAGCGGATATGGCCTTCTGACCTGATTTATTTAATATCATTCTCCATTTTGCCATCTTGCCTACAAATTTCTTTAATCCTATTGTGACTACGATGTCTCAATGTTGATACATGAAAGAACTTTGTGTTGGAGTCTCCTTTTTTAGCCAAATATCATGAGATTTCTATCTCCAAAATATTTCTTTGCACTGAAGGATATTATGATATTGAGCTAATAAGTTCCTTTCATTTTCTCTGATTTCTCCATAACAGTCACCTTTTTCTTGCCTTTCTTTTTCTATTATCTCAAGCCTATTAATGATGTCATGTTTGTTCTGGAAGAGGTTCCCGAAGACATATCTATTCCAGATTTTTAAATTCTCCTTGATATTTTTAAGTTTTTGTGTCAACACAAAGGAAGGAGAACCTTGGAAGTTATATTGCCACCATTGTTTTCTTCTTTCTCTAAAATCAGGATGAAGTATCCACATAGACTCAAACCTGAAGGGGATTTTGAATAGCTTCAGATTATTTGTATCAAGGAGAATGGGATTGTGATCAGAACTAATTTTGAGTAAGGATTGAAGATTTGCATCCCCCCACAAGTTGATAGCTTATTGAGAAAAATGAACTCTATCAAGTTTAAACTAAATTAGTTGGGCACCACATCTTATGTTTGACCAAGTAAACTGATTTCCTTTAAGATTTACATCCATAAGGTTTTGTTTACTTATGAATTCCTAAAAGTCCTCCATACTTTTGGAATAAGAACCAACTCTCCCTTTCTTATCAGAAGGAAATAAGGGAGTATTAAAGTCACCAATGAGAATCCAAGGAAGGTTTGCAAAGGCTCTTCGGAAATTAATAAGATTGTTCCATAAACGGGTCCTACCAGTGATGGAGTTTGGATCATAAATGTAGGTAAGGATCCAAGGAGAATTGCTATCTTTATCAAAAAAAAGAATGCTCATCATCTCATCACAGGAATGGATAATGTTTCCTTCTACTAGATTAGGATTCCAAAGACATAGGAGGCCACTAGAAGCCCCATTAGCTTTGCAAGAAATATATTCACAGTGTTTCCAAATGTGATTACTTATCTTTTTATCAAGAGAATCACTAATTTTGGTTTCTTGGATAACAAAAATGGTGGGTCTTATTTCTTTCCTTAATGATTTAGCTAATATTTTTTTGGCTAGACCATTAAGGCCTCTCACATTCCATGAAAGGATATTCATATAGAAGATTTTGAAACTTTCTTGCCTCCCTTTCTAGATGGTTGAGGATGTTTGGTATACTTTGGGTCTTCCTTAGAAATGATGCATGTAGAAAAAAGAGTCTTTTGGATTGATGAGGCCTGGAAATACCTCCATCATAACATGTTTTGAACAACTAAAACTTACCTAAAACTCTATGATTTACTTTATATACTAGTTAAGTTGATCTAATATGCTATGTATTAATTATTTGCATGATTGATGTGTTTGAAATATTATATGTTGATTTTTACAGTTTTTGTATAGTTTTATATCACTTTGCCATGACCTGTTACATAAGGGATATGCTTAGGCTGATGATAACACTTTACTATTCTTATTTTGATGTTTCTCAAGCATTAATTTCTTTGAATTTAGCAAATAGTGCAAAGAACTATTACTGTGCAGCAGAAACTGGTTTTTCTGTGTAAATTCCAGCCAACTACCAATGAATGGCAAGGCATGGAATTCACACATGAAGAGGAATGAAGGCTATTTCAATTTGATCCTAAGGACTAATCCACCTAATAAATGCAGCTAAAATTAATTAAAGATTACATAGTTGGTCATTCCAAATATCTTGAAATTGAGAAATACAGTCTCTTCAGATTGAGCGAATATCTTCGGATTGAGCCACTTAGCTTCGGATTGAGAACAGAAAGCACTTTTTGACCTGTTGAATGATTTTTGACGATGGAAAAATGGAAAGAAGGCTGAGGAGGTTAAAGGAAAATATATCCCATCTAAATTTGTCGTCCTTGTTGTCCAAAGCCATAATTTATGGAAAATATTCTCTTCTAGGATAAACACAGGGAATACTGTAGAATAACAGGAATTGATTTGTAGAGTATATTTTCTATTGTAATTATATTTTAGGCATATATAAAAGATAGCTCCCATCTAGGTTAAGCTAGGGAGAGAAGAAATAAGAATAAAAATGATAGTAGAAATAGTATTAGAGAAAATATAGATAGAGAATAAGTGAGAAAATTAAAAATATTATAGTTCTGTAACAGGTTTTAGCAGCAGATTTGTAATCATGTTTTGAATCAATAAAGTACAAGTTTTTTTATTCATTCTGTTATGTTTGAGTGTGAGTAATATTTAGAGAGATATGAACTCATACCTTCTTATGGAAAAGGAGGTTGGCCACTTCCAGACCTAGGAGGAGGACTAACAAATAGGTTTTGTTCTGATTTTGCTATAGCAGAATAAGCTGTGAAACTTGTCAATTTCATTCTTTTGTAGTAGTTAAAATCCATTTCAGTCCTAATCATTTATTTTTTGTTCAAGATACTTTTGTGATGTGATTAGAAGTAAATCTAATTAGTCCTTTTGCTTTCCAACAACTTTCCAATTTACTATAATTTCCATTTTTAGTAATTTTCTTGCATTATTATTTTTGTTGTCAACCCTTGCACAGAAGATTGACAACCTTCTATTACAGAGTATTGACAAGACTTAATTTTAGTTTTCATTATTGCAAGAGTAAATAGACTTTCATTTTGCAATTGTAATTAGGTTTCCAATTTTGCAACTATAACTAGGGTTTTAATTCTATAATTTAATCAGATTTCATTCTTGCAATTGTAACTAAGATTTCATTTCTGTAATAAACAATTAGTCTTCATTCTTGTAATTAGATTAAAGTTCAATTTATGCAATTTAGAGGTAGAAGAGACCTAAAAACCCCCACATAATCAGTTCCACCAATAAGACTTACTACTCCCAGTTGACCTTAAATTATATCCCTGTTCACTCCTTTCACAGATAGCCTTGTACACTGCCCTAGATTGATATATTCATTGAAAATTAATGATGTGCTTAACAACAACGCATCATTTTGGCACTGTTGTCGGGGAAAGTGTTGTTAGAAGGTTTCAACAGTTCAATAGTTATTAATTAGACTGAGTTGTGAAAATTTAGGGTAAAATATGAATATAACAGCTGGTTAAGTAATAATTATTTACTTATAATTTATGTCATTAAGAAGTAGGTATGAATTAGTAGGTCTAGGGATGAAGAAGGCAAAATTATACAAAGAGATCCTTTGCTTATTCCATTAAGAATATCTTCATGCCTAAGGGATGAATCACCTGTGTTTGAACTACCAAAAAAAACTAAAACAAAAACCACCAGCTTCATCATCATCAGAATCTCCTAAGCAAGAAAAATTACCAAACTCATTATCAACAGAAGGTTTTGGACCTCTTGAGAAATAAATTTGGATAGGTTTAACTATTTTTGAAGAATAGGAAATTATGATAGAAAGAGGCAATCCATATGGGTTTGACCAGCATGGCCGTATCCATAATGATCAAGATGTGCTCCAACCTCCTAGAATATTTGAATATCCTATTCTTTTGAATCCCATATAGAACTCTCCCATGCAAATAATCTCACCTTCAGTGCTTCCAATTTTTGGGGTGTTGCATATGAAGATCCTGATCAGCTCCTGTTTGATTTCAAAGTAGTGTGTCAAACCTATGACTATATACATTATAATAATAAACTCAAGGTTTTTCCTTCAACACTCAAGGACTCAGCATTACACTAGTTCATGAGCTTACAACCAGATTCCATCCAAACCTGGGATCAAATGGAGACTGTGTTTTTAGACAAGTATCAAGAGTATTATCAAGTAAGGAACAGGAAAGATGAGTTGTTCAAAATTAAACAAGAAGATGATGAAACATTAGAAGATTACCTTGATAAATTTGTGTTTATTCAAAGAAGGTGTGGACTAGGAGAACCAGAATTGTGTAAAACCATTTTTCTAAGAGGATTACAAGATGAATCTAGAGAGGTATTAGATTTGATGGGAAATGGGGATGTAAGTACTCGTAATATGGATGATATTGTGGATATTTACAGAAATTACTCTCGCACTAGGCAAAAAAGAAAGAAAAAGAGTACAAATGGCACTCATGTGAAGGACCTAATAGAGGAACTTATAAATTTTAAGACTGATATCCTGGTACAAGTAAACATAGCTCTAGGAGAAATGTCGGCTAAAGCAAAAACCATAGAATATTTAGTAATTTATCGCCCAAGATGCAGGAATAAACATGCCTTACAGGAATGTCATCTAAACAAAACATCCATTTCAACCATTTGTAGTATTTGTTCAAAATGACATTTGACTGATAAATTTCATCTACTACCACAACTAAAAATTATCCTAGAAACTCAAACAGAAGATCTCAATTATGTGGGACCAAGACAAGGGGGAAAATTTCAACAATATGAAAATACCCCTCATTTTCCTACAAATTTGGGAAAAAACCATGGAAACATGTCTTGGGGACAGTCACAACCACCCCAACATCCTTAGAATTATTCTCAATGGAAAAATTCTCAAGAATGGCCATAGACAAGTTGGAATAATCCATCCTGGAATCAAAACCAGAATAACCCATCATGGAATCAAAATAACCCACCATGGACTCAAAATCAAAGTAATCCATCTGCGATGCAAAATCAATAGCAATGGGGTCAATAATACCAGTCCTATCCAAGACAACAAAGAAATCAAGGTCAAACTCAAAATTTGCTGCCTGCACCAAATCAAAATTTTCAAGGAAAACCAAATCAACAAATGCAATAGGTGAAACAACCTCAATTACCATCTCAACCTGTAATAAATCCAAATAACATAAGGCAGACAGCTCCTACCTATATGGTTGATTCAAAGGAAATTTAGATATGCAAATTCTGGATTGTAGCAACATACAACTATGTTCAGGGAAAGTTTTACCTGAACCTGTTATAATTGAAGTGAAAGAAGATGAAATTCAATAACCTATTGAACCAAGCAAAGTCAAACCAACAACGGAAAAAGAAGAAGAAAAAATAGAACCACAGGCAGAACAATTACCTTCATCAAGGATAATTCCATACCCTGAAATACTTAACACTATAGCAAAAAATTCTTAATCAGAGTTAGTAAAAGAACTAAGAAAATTAACCATATCACTGCCCTTATTGCAAGCCATTAAGGATATACCTGTGATTAAAATAACTATATGATATTTGTGCAAAAAAATAGCAGGAAGGAAAAAGAAAGCATTTCCTAAAACTGTTCATGTTGAAGGAAAGATAGTTGATCTCTTGTTAAGAAAACTAGTACCTCCAAAGTATAGTGACCCAGGAAGTCCAGTTATCACAGTGATCATAAGCTCAGTACCAATATCAAACATCTTAGTTGATCTAGGAGCTGCAATAAATATCATGACCAAGGATACAATGGAACAATTATAGCTCAAACATCTCATCCCCACATTCACGGTTTTAGAAATGGCTGATAGGTCAGTTGCAAAACCTGAAGGTATCATTGAAGATATCCCTATAGAAGTTTCTTCTTGGGAATACCCTATAGATTTTTTGTTTTTACAGCCAATAAACTCACCACATGGCTATCCCATTATCCTAGGAAGACCTTGACTTGCAACTGCAATAGCTTTTATAGACTACAGATTTAGAAAAATGACAATTTCAAATTGTATTGACCTAAAACAGATTTTTCTATATCCTCCTACAATACCTTTAAGCAATTTTATAGGTCAATTATGGTTTCTTGACTCAGTCGAAGAACCAAAAGAGGTTATTTCCACACTAGCCACCTTGGTAGTAAGGAAACGCACATAAGACCTTCATGACATAGAAATTTCATAAAATGAAACAGTCCTAATGAATGTTATGCATGAACAAGGGTTAGAAGAGGAAGCATCCAATATCAATCAATTACTAGTGAGAGAAGAAGGTCAAAGTTCTAAAGAAAGGCCATCTATACCATCACAGGAAACATTTGTTTGACTACCACATGGGTGGCACCATCACTTGATCTTCCCTTATCATTGTTCCATACAAGATATGCTTCCATAAAAAATTAATGAGACAAAAACTTCGTATGTCCTCCCATCTCATCATTGTCCTCTTAATTCCCTAGTCAAAAATTGTGAAGTAAATTTAGTCCTTCCATATACAAAACAAATAGAAGTCCAGCAAAGCAAATTTTTGAACATAAATAGCCAGCTTACTAGGGAAAAGGAAAAAAATTGACAGTTGTTTTACAGAAGCATATCCATGCTTTTGCTTGGGGTTACAAAGATATGTCAGGGATTCACCTTGATGTATGTACTCATAGAATTTATATTGAAGATGTCAAGCCTGTAATACAACCTCAAAGAAGATTGAATCCTGCCTTGAGGGATATTGTGAAAGAATAAATTGAAAAACTTTTGGAAGTAGGATTCATTTACCCAATTTTTGATAGCTAGTGGGTCTCTCCATTGGTTATAGTGCCTAAGAAAAATGGAAAAATGAGAGTATGTATAGACTATAGATAACTGAACAAAGTGACATACAAAGATCATTTTCCATTGCCATTCATAGATCAGGTGTTAGATACTCTTGCTGGAATAAATATTTGTGTTTTCTTGATGGATTTAGTGGATATAATCAAATTTAGGTTGCACCTAAAGATCAAGAGAAAACAACCTTTACGTGTCCATGGGGAACATTTTCCTATATGGTCTTACCTTTTGGTTTGTGTAATGTCCCAACAATATTTCAGCAAGTAGTGTTAGCCATCTTTTCTGATCTACCAACAGTGTTGAAATATACATGGATGATTTCACAGTCTATGGACAAACTTTTGACTTTACATTGGAACACCTTGATAAAGTTTTTACTCGCCGTGAAACCTACCAATTATCCTTAAATCCAGACAAATTTTTTATGATGATGGAGGAAGGAATAGTTTTTGGTCATCACATCTCTCGTCAAGGAATCCAGGTTGATCCAAAGAAGGTGGAAATTATCAAGAACCTTCTCCCTCCTAAAAATCAGACTGATGTCAGAAGCTTCCTAGGACACATTGGTTTTTACTACAATTTTATTCCCAGCTTTAGCACAATAGGCCATCCCATGTTTGCCCTATTGACTAAAGATTATGAATTCTCCTGGACTGTAAAGTTTTAGGAATCATTTGAAGCTCTGAAAGAAAAATTAGTAACTCCACCTGTGTTAAGAGGACCTAACTAGAAATTGTCATTCCACATACAGACTGATGCTTCCAATACTATAATTGGAGCAACATTAGGACAAATCGACAATGGTGAACACTATGCTATCTACTACATTAGCAATAACTTGATAGGAGCTGAAAAAATTATACCACAACTGAGAAATAATTCTTGGAAGTGATCTATGCCATCAATAAATTTAGGCATTACATCATAGGTTATCAAATATTCATTCACACAGATCACACAACCATTAAATATTTTATGAATAAGCCTATGGTGAGTGTAAGGATTATCCATTGGTTACTGTTGTTGCAGGAATTTGATATCACAATAATCAATAAACCAGGAAAAGCTAATGTTGTAGCATATTTTTTATCCAGGTTGCAGAACACAAAGAAAGGGGAATTAGTGGAGGACACTTTTCCTGATGAAAAATTATTTGTTATATCTGTCCAATCACCTTGGTTTGCAGATATAGCCAACTATTTGGTCATAGGGAAAGTTCCCCTAAATTTTACTTTCAAACAAAGAAAATAATTGATCAAACAGAGTTCTTCTTTTGAATGGATTCAAGGTATGCTTTTCAAGAGTAGTCATGACCACGTGTTATGTAGGTGCATCCGAAAGAATGAGGTATATGATATCCTTAGGGCTTGTCATGATGAACCCTACGAAGGACACTATTCTGTAAAAAGAACAATTAGGAAAATTTTAGGAACATGATATTATTGGTCGTCTCTTCATAAGGATGTGAAGAAGTACATCAAGCATTGTGATGCATGCCAAATAATGAGGAAACCCACTCACACAAATGAAATGCCACTACATCCTCAAGTGGTTTTAGAACCATTTAAGAGGTGGGGGCTTGATTTTTTGGGACCTATTGATCGACCTTCTTAAGGAAAGATGTATATTCTAGTATGCACTGATTACCTGACAAAATGGGTAGAGGTGCATGCTTTCAAACATGCTCGTGAAGAGAAGGTCAATTATTTCTTGTATAACCAATTTTTTCAAATATTTGGAGCTCCACGATCTATCACCACAGACCAAGGACCCCAATTTGCATCTAAATTTATTGAGTCTTTTACAAATTTGTATGAAATCAAACATATAAAATCATCACCTTACCACCCACAAGCAAATGGCCAAGTTGAGGTAACAAATAGAGAATTAGAATGGATCTTGACAAAAATAGTAGTTGTTCATTGGAGAAACTGGCTAGATAAATTACTTGAAGCAGTTTGGGCTTACAATAATACTTGTAAATCCACTACTAAATTCACACATTATGAACTGGTTTTTGGTAAAAAACCCCTCCTACCTATTGAATTTGAGCTACTAACATTGTGCACAACATTGGAAATTGGAATTGAATTGTCACAGACACAAGCAGACAGGATTCTACAAATGAATGCATTGGATGAACTTCATTTGGATGCTCTTCACCAAACTGAAGTAATTCAGGAGCAGAGGAAGTTGTGGCATGATGGCCACCTATAATAGAGAAAATTTCAGCAAGGATATTGGGCTTTACTGTTTGATTCTCACTATGTGGACTTCCCTGGAAAACTAAGGACTAGATGGTTTGGATCATACCAGATTGAAGAAGTATTTGACAATAGAGCAGATTGTGTCTCTCCCATTAATAATTCATGAAGAAAGTTGGTAGTGAATGGACATCTTCTTCGAGTGTACTATACACCTTTGACTAAGGAGGAGTTCTTGCAATAACTTGATAGCTTGGATGCACAACAGGTAGAAGAGATTACCTCTTCCACCACAATCGCCACAGATTGAGCATAATCATGGATTTCAAGAAAATAGAAAAAAAAAAAAAAATTAGAAAAATCAGAAAACAAAAATATGAATAAATTCTGGTTGTGAATTCCGTCATGGGAATAATCAGAATAAAAAAAAAATAGAGAAAAATGAATAACTCAGTAGTGACAACATTTTTTCTAAGGCACTACTAAGTTGGTATGCATGAAAACCAATTTTTTGGCATACATAACCTTGAAAATTTTTGAGTCACCATTGTACAAATTCACCAACTACATTTATTTTTGAAGTATTGCAGTAAGCCTCAACATAGCATCAAAAAAAGTAGTCATCTTTCAAAAACTTGCATTAAATTGTTTTAACCAGGTATATGTTTCTTGCACTTTTCTCATTGTAAATATTTGATATATAGTATATGACAATTAACCGTTAGTATAAAAGTGTTCATAAGAGTTAGCATAAGCAAAACATGTTTTAAAATAAGAATGTTTGTTTCTGGTGTATCTTCATAATGACTCTTGAATTGTATCTTCGGAATGACTGGTGTATTGTATCTACGGAAAAATTGTTGCATTGTATCTTCATAATGACAAGTCTAGCTTTGTCTTCGGATTGAAAATTATCTTCAGAATGAGAAGTCCAGCTTTGTCTTAGGATTAAAAATTATCTTCGGAATGACAAGTCCAACCTTGTCTTCGGATTGAAAACTATCTTTGAAATGACAAGTCCTAATTTGTCTTCAGAGTGAACCTTTATCTTCGGAATGAAATTTAATCTTCGAAATGAGCACTTAATGTTATGTTTCCATGTGGCATCCAAGGAGGGAGAAAAGACACGATCAAATTTTTTTTTGACTCCATGTGATCATTGACACATGTCAGTTGGTTCACGGTGAGATTTGTCTCATCTCGAGGAAGTATGAAATAACGAGGAAAATAACTAATGACGCACCACCACCATTCGTTGTTGATAACCACACATGTGGGAAAAGCACGCGTAGATCGGATGAGCTAAGGAGATTTCACGACAAGGGAATTTATCCAATGATTGATGGATATGTGTCCAAGTTAGAAATAGGGAAGCATGCCACTCTTCATTTTGAAGAAGTAATCACTGATGCAACATGATTACAAGAATTTATTTTTGAAGAAGAACAGAACATTGCAAATCCAAAGAGAAAACCCTGTAATTCTATAGAAACCATAAACCAGTGACCTAGTGAATGGTTGTAGCAGTAGAGGTGAGCAGTATTTTTAGCACAACAAGAACAGAAAAATGGGACAAAATATAAAAATAGAACTAGCAGATACTACCATCCTTCAAGAGATTCAAGAAGTGTTGCAATGTTTTGAAGATGGAGGTTTTATGCCATTTTTAGACAAATTCGATGGAAGCTCTGAATATTTGGCTACCGAATTTGCCCGCACATTTAGAAACAACAGGGTGCACATCAACGACATGAGAATTAAGGTAACCCTTGAAGTTCTTAGTCAAATTATTGAACTTCCATTAGAGGGTCTTCAAATTTCTAGAACTGGCAAGAATACACTAGTAAACATAGTTAGTCAATTTCTAGAAGAAGATGATAAAGAACCAGAATACTTGATAAATAACATGTGTAAGGGTGTAAAGAGGACTATCTTGCAAAAACCCTGGGATGGAGTAGCCAAATGGGTAATCAAGTTTTTAACTTGTGAAGGGCAGTATGTAGTTTTATCAGGGCATCATTTTAAAATTTTGAACCACCTTAGACATGGTACGCAACAACCTGAGGTTAGGGTAAATCTTCCCCTATATCTGCACCAGGAGCTACAAAACATGGCAAAACACTATCAAGATGGAAAAGGGAGCCCTCGTCACCATGGTCTTATCAAATTGATCTGTAAACATCATTTTAGAGGAAACCTAAGAAGCTTTTATAGTTTTTACTCTGCTCTGACTGATGTAGTCTTCGAAAAAGAGGATGATGAGGAAGAAGACATAGATGTTGCTGCAGAAGAAGACACATATGTTGTTGTACAAGAAGAAACATAAGCTACTATAGAGGAGGAAATAGATTTTGTTGCAGATATTGCTACAAAAGCAACAAAGTACCTTTCCCCAGAACCTTCAACCTCACAAACTAAGAGAGGGTATGGAACTAGCAACAGAAAAGAAAAATAAAAGAGGGTCCATTTTTCTAAGAATATTGTTGATCTGATATAACAAGGGAGTGAAGTTCCCAACAAAATTGGAGAAGAGACAGAAGTAGAAGCAGAGGAAATTCCACCAGAACCTGATACAATTCCTACAGCCCATGTTGACATAGGAAAATAGAGTAAGAAGAGAAAGTATACACCAGGAACTAGGAGGTCTACAAGACTCCACCTGAAAGAAACATAAAAATAGATGATTGGAGAGGAAAACAACTAAGACAATCCTGATGTCACAGAAATACAACCAGCCACTATAAATACCACCTTGGAAGATTTTTTAGAATTTATTGAAAATTTGGTTGAGAAAGATTCTGAACAAGACAATTTTGAAATTGATGCAAACTTGGATGCAATCATAGATAACCTTATCGAACCTTCTGAACAGGACCGAACAGTTGAAATAGAAAGTGATATAATGGTTGAGCAACAAACTGCAGATAATTTGTGTGCATCATATTCTGAATCAGAAGAAGAGGAGGTGGACATTGCAGAATAGTTGAGAGCAGCCAAGAGTGTGATTAAAACACAAACCATATGGGTTGAGAAGGAAAATATCATTGAAAACATGAAAAAAGAATTACAGAGTTGCGGTAGGAAATGGAGGAACTAAAGAGCAGATTGTTACAATTTGAAAAATAGTCAACTACAGTAGATAATAAGGAAGAGTTGGCTCAATTACTACTTGGATTATCTAAGGCAGATAATTCTTCCCCCTTGATAGAGGTATATTTGGATGAAAACACAAGAGCTCATTTCGAAGTAGTGCCCTTCTATTTCGAAGTAACACCTTCTCAATCCAGAGATGCTCCAGAATCGATCAGGAGCCCAGAAAAGAATATCTGTGGAGAGTCACAACAGTTATGTCTACAAGAAAAACCAGCACAAAAGCATTTTGAATAGTAAAATATAAATAATCAAGTAATTTCTCCTCTGAATAAGATTTCTATAGAAGTAGGGATACAAGTAGAATTGTTGTCAGATTTCCAACTAGTGGAAGTAGCAAAAAAATGGATACAAGTAGAATTGTTATCGGATGTCCAACCAGTAGAAGTTGCAGAAAAAGAGGTATAGGTGGAACTATTGCCTAAGTTTCAACCTATAATTAGACCACCCAATACTATATCCCTGGAGCAGTATAATATAGACATTGCTAACTGGATGATCAAATATGAAAATCTTGCCACACAAGTTGAGAAATTGAAACTGGTAGGAAAACAACTAGAGACAAAGGACACATAAATTAGTGCATTGAATGAAAAATTAACTGACCTATGTTAAATTTCTGAATTTTTGGTTCAATTCAGAAGACTTTCCAGGTTATACAGTCTCATTCTTAAGGAGAGATGTCTGAGATGGCAGGTTATGAGAATTATCTCAGGTCTCCCCTATAAACTGGAAAAAGTTGAAAGTTTTTGGAAGCTTACTTCAACAATCCTACAGAGCAGAAAAACTTACTATGTGAGTTATTTCTACACAGCTTTTTCATTCCAGAGGATGTAGATTTCCACCCCCATATTTGCATAGGAGATGTGCAATTGAGAGCTTTTATGTCTACCTTACAAAATTATTTTTACTAGTCCAATAAAAAAGACAAAATAAGGAAATTGAATTAAGAGCTAAATTTTTAGTTAGAGCAATTCAACCAAATCATCCGATTATCACCAGAAAACATTTTCTCATGATGAACATGGACGATATCAAAAATATGTATTTGATAAATTTGAGGGACTGTGTAACTAAATTCTAAAATTTTTGTAATGACAATTTTGTTCCAGCATTATCACATTACAAAAACATATGGGCAGAACTTTCCATGTCTTTACAAAAAAGGGAGCCTATCTCCCCCATTAATATGGAATGCTCTAGAAGAAGAGTAGAAGGGGTGATACAGCTTATTGAAATTATGCAGCATAACTAGGTAGGTCTCAAATTTAGGCCTCCAACCCTCATTACTCTAGTCCCTACTATTTTGAAGAGGATCTTCAACCAGATGAGCAATTTGAATATTGGCTCAGAAACCTTCAAGATAACAGAGGATACAATATAGGCAAAAATTTGTCCTACATATCATGGAACTTGAATATGCATATTTGTGATTCTATATCCCAACAGAATGCATGAGGACATGCATTAATGTAAGTTGGGGGGAAAATGATGAGGCCTAGAATTACCTCCATCATAGCATGTTTTGAACAACTAAAACTTGCCTAAAACTCTATGATTTACTTTATATACTAGTTAAGTTGATCTAATATGCTATGTATTAATTATTTGCATGATTGATGTGTTTGGAATATTATATGCTGATTTTTATAGTTTTTGTATAGTTTTATGTCACTTTGCCATGACCTGTTACATAAGGGATATTATTAGGCTGATAGCAACACTTTACTATTCTTATTTTGATGTTTCTCAAGCATTAATTTATTTGAATTTAGCAAATAGTGCAAATAACTATTACTGTGCAGTAGAAACTGGTTTTCTGTGTAAATTCCAGCCAACTACCAATGAATGGTAAGGCATGGAATTCACACATGAAGAGGAATGAAGGCTATTGCAATATGATCTTGAGGACTAATCCACCTAAGAAATGTAGCTGAAATCAATTGAAGAGTACATAGTTGGTAATTCCAAAGATATTCGAATTGAGAAATACAGTCTCTTCGAATTGAGCGAATATCTTCAGATTGAGCAACTTAGCTCCGGATTGAGAATAGAAAGCACTTTTTGACCTGTTGACTGATTTTTGATGGTGGAAAAATGGAAAGAAGGCTGAGGAGGTTAAAGGAAAATATCTCCCAACTAAATTTACCATCCTTTCCATCCAAAGCCACAATTTATGGAAAATATCCTCTTCTAGGATAAACCTAGGGAATATTGAGAATAACAAGAATTGATTTGAAGAGTATATTTTTTGTTGTAATTATATTTTAGGCATCTATAAAAGATAGCTCCCATCCAGGTTGAGCTAGAGAGAGAATAAATAAGAATAATAATGATAGTAGAAATAGTAGTAGAGAAAATATAGATAGAGAATAAGTGAGAAAACTGAAACTATTATAGTTCTGTAATAGGTTTTAGCAGCAGATTTGTAATCATGTTCTGAATCAATAAAGTACAAATTTTTCTATTCATTATATTATTTTTAAGTGTGAGTAATATTTAGAGAGAGATGAACTCATACCTTCTTTTGGAAAAGGATGTTGGCCACTTCCAGACCTAGGAGGAGGACTAACAGACAGGTTTTGTTCTTATTTTGTTGCAGTAGAATAAGTTGTGAAACTTGTCAATTTTATTCTTTTGTAGTAGTTAACATCCATTTCAGTCCTAATAATTTATTTTTTGTTCAAGATACTTTTGTGATGTGATTAGCAGTAGATCTGATTAGTCTTTTTGCTTTCCAACAACTTTCCAATTTACTGCAATTTCTATTTCTAGCAATTTATAGTTTTTTACAATTTTCTTGCATTATTGTTTTTACTGTCAACCCTTGCACAGAAGATTGACAACCTTCTGTTACAGAGTATTGATAGGACTTAATTTTAGTTTTCATTATTGCAAGAGTAAATAGACTTTCATTTTGCAATTGTAATTAGGTTTACAATTCTGTAACTGTAACTAGGGTTTTAATTCTATAATTTAATCATATTTCATTCTTGCAACTGTAACTAAGGTTTCATTTTTGTAATCAACAATTAGTCTTCATTCTTGCAATTAGATTAAAATTCAATTTATGCAATTTAGAGGTAGAAGAGACCTAAAAACCCCCACACAATCAGTTCCACCAATAAGACTTGTTGCTCTCAATTGAACTTAAATTATAGCCATGTTCACTCCTTTCACAGATAGTCTTGTACAGTGCCCTGGATTGACAGATTCATTGAGAATTAATGATGTGCTTAATGACAGTGCATCATGGACACCATTAGCAATATATTCATTGTTTCCTTATTTCCAATGGTTAGAATTAGAGGGTCTTCCTCTTTTTAATCAATAGGAGATTTATTATGACTCCTGGTGATTTTAGGATTGAACATTTGCACAACAGGGCTAGAAAGTTCCAAGAAGGAGGTAGGAATAGAAATATCATCAACCATGGGCTGGTCTGGATTGAAAGCATCCTGGGAAGATCTCTTAGCATGTGAAGGTTCATGGTCAAACTGGCCTTCCAAAGAAAGAGATGGACTATTAGGAGTAGAATTGGATTGAGGATTAATATTCTCAACAGTATCTGCCATGTGATCATCCTTAGGATTTAAATCACCAAGAATTTGGAATTGATTAGGCGGAGCAAAAAGACTAACCTCATTGGCATTTGCATCTGGAAGAGAAGTATGGTCCCTTTTATCGCTTGGAATATTGATGGAGGAGATGTTTCCCGCAATATATTATTTTCGTTGATCTTTGACCGATTTGTAGACAGCTCCTTTGGAAGGAAGGAATATTCTATTAAGTTTTTTGATCGGTGTCGAGACTTCCTTTCCTTTATCTCGATTGGAATTAGGGGCATCAACAACAGGGGATGCCTATTTAAGGAATAAAGAGCACTAAGCACGCAAGTGGCCTTGAGTCTGACAGTGAATACAAAAAGGAGGCTTATTTTCATATTCAATGGTCTGCTTAAAGAGGCAAGACCCACACTCCAGCTCCATAAAGGTAGGTATGGTAGAAGCAAGGTTAGCATTGATACACAAGCAAGTAACATGCATTCTTGATCTTGAAAGAGTGACCTTGTCAATGAGAAGGAGGTCACCAATTGTGGAAGCTATAGATTTAAAGATAGATTCTCGCCACAGGTGCCAAGGGAGATTAGGAAGCCTAACCCAAATAGAAGCAAATTTTATACTTTGAGTTTCAAGGTCAAAATTAGGTGACCATTTTCTCAAGAAGATAATTTTAGTTACAATGAACCAAGGCCCTCCATAAAGGATAAAGTCAGCATTTTCTTTGGTATTAAGCCTAATACCAAAAAAGCCCCTAGAAAGGCCAACAATATGGAGTGAACCTTTAACCTTCCATATTGGGGTAGCCCAGTGCCTACTGACGTCGATGCTAGGATTGCCAACCAAAACTTTTCCAACGAGAGAAACAGATTCCTCAACAATGAATTGTTTAGCAACACTAGCAGGAATAATGACCTTGTTGCCCAAAACCTCAAAAGGAGGAATGTAATCAACCATGGAGGGATAAGGGTGACCTAGAATATTGGCAAAAGAAGGTTTAAAGACCCCTTCAACCCAGCTAGGGGGAACATCATTAGCCCAATGGGAGGAAACACACTCAAAGGCAAAAAGAGGCCCGCCAATGGAGGAAGGTAATAGATATACAAAATCCTTTCTTCTTGAGGAAACACCAGAACTGCCACCAGGAATAGAGGTTCCCGACAAAGGGCCCGAGAAATAAACTTGAGTAGGTTTCTTCGAAGCTAGAGAAAATTTGACCAAAGGCTCAGAGGAAGAAGGATTGAGGATAAAATTAGGAGAGGCACAAGAAACATTAGCTTCCTTCCTTCCAGAATTTGGTCATTCCCACCTTCAAAATTTTGAATTTTAGAGGATAAGAAACCAGAGAGAGCAGCCAATTTTCATAATCATTGTATTATATTTCCTCCTCAATCATCATATTATGGACTAGTTGTTTGAAAATGTGACAATTGTTAATATCATGCCCTTGCTAGTGATGATATATGTAAAATTCATACTCATTGTACCCTCTTAGTTTTGGTAGACTTGGATCAGTTAGTTTGATCTCAAATAGAGCTATGTGTTCAACATTATATAATTATTAAAAAATATGAGATAGAGGCTCAGAGAGAGGATTCTAACTATGAGGTGGATGCAAAGGACATTATTGGCAAGTGATATGTTGATTAGGTGGTGATGGATCAATTTTTTTCCTAGGTTATGGATAACCCTACCTTTGAGGGTGAGGATTTTGTTGAAGTGGAGGTATTGCAGAACCTCTCATAATTGGATTACAGGTGGGTGTATAAAACCTAAATTTTCTCAAGTGCATCTCAATATTGTTGAGGCACTCTAAGATGTATTACATGTCAATAGAAGGAGGTGCTGGTGTTGTGGGGATGATGTTGACAGAGATGTCAGTTGTGGTAGGTGTTGATTGATATGGGTAATAATGTGCATATGGATGAGGTGAAGAAGGTGGAAATGAGGGACAATGAGGTTGTGGAATGCCAATAGGTTGGGTGATTAGAAATGGAAATTGAGGTGAGGGAGGATGAGGTGGATGGCATGGTCCCTAATGGGGAGAAGTATGGTAGGGAGCATGATGGTGTGAAGAGGAGAAATTGGTCCTCACATGGGGGCCTATGGAAGGAGCATGATGATTAGCTTGATTCCTTAAATCATGATCATAGGATGAAATCCTAGCACACAACATCTGATATGAGGATGAGCTATGTGAAGAAGCATACAAATTATGAAAATGAGTAAAGGTGATTCTATTTGAATATCCTGATGAAGTGGTTGGAGAAGAAGGGATTACATGATAATCCTCCACAGCTAGATGCATCTTTTTATGTAATTTTACCATGGTTGGGGAATGTTATTATGAGTGAAGAGTTATAAAATGAATTTGTCAAAGCATTTTAGGTGGAGTTTGCTTTTCAGTATATTTATAAAGTTTTTTGTACCTAACTATGTAATGCTTTTGTTATTCGCACCTTAAGGTGCAAATGAAAATATTTGTACCTTTGTTGGACATTTTGAGTCCCTAAGTCAAAGTTGTCATTGATGTCACCAGATAAAGTCATCATTAATCTCAAGGAATTCAACAAGAAACAAAGGAGTCAAAAATGGTTATTTGATATCCAGGAAGCAGGCCAAAAGATCAAGAGAATCAATGCAGAAAATAGAAGTTAAAAAGGAGATATAATATTTATTTTATAAATAAATATTATTTATGACATGGAATACAGTGAGAAGGAAGCAATTTATCCAAGGCATAAAAATATATAATATTATAATAATGGTTATTATAATATTAAAGTGATATGGTGAAAACCCAAATAAAATATTTATAATTCTCATTATAATATTTTATAAAGCAAAGTGGGTTTTATAAAGTTTAAATATATTTTATAAACCCAAAGGTTGGGTTTAAGACAAAAGGCATTCGAAGCCTTTATAATCTCCATCGACGTCATGGAAGATAACATGGAGAGCATCGACGTCTTCAAAGTAATGGAGGAAGCATATAAATACAACGCCCAAAGTCCAAATTAATTATCCTTGCTCAAAATTAAAATATTGGCATGCGAAGATAAGAGCTCGTGAGTTTTTGTGAAAGTCATGACAGCAAAGCGTTTAAAGGAGGAAGCTTTAATCCTCGAAGTCGCATAGGACAGCATGGCCTAGTGGTATTTTGGGAAGCACAAAAGTGTTGGCTTGCGAGAGGGTTTGCATTCGAATCTCGATGGGTGCATCGTGAGTTGTGTTGGTTAAGGCATCCACGATGCACGTTCTTTTTCCCAAGGTAGAAGGTGTTAGGAGATTAAGAAGCACGTGGTGCTTCGTTAATCACAAATGAGCGCGTAGCTCGTGTGGCGACTTTGACCATGGCTAAGGTGCACATTGTGGGCAAGGTTGAGGGTTCGATTCCCTCCAAAAATGAGGTAAATATTTTTGCATTAAAGTTTGTTATTTGCCTAAGTTGGGAGGTATAAGGTTTGATTAATGGAATTTTTTGGTAAGGTTGCTTTGTAGAAAAGTGGTGGTTGTTGAGAATTATCATTTGGAGCTATAAGAGGATTTCTGGTTTTAATTTTTAATAAAGTCTTAAATTGCTATATTGATTTTTGGAGGATTAAGACTTTGTGGGTATTGTGTTAATTTGAATTAAGGGTTTTTATGATTATTGTGAGGGTGTTGATTATTAATTAAGTTGGAGTGATAAGGTGTAATTTTGGTATTATTTTTGTGTTATGTTGTGTTGAGAAAATTATCTTCTAACCCTTATTGAGATTGGCAAAGAAGTAATTGTGAGTGTGGCAGATTTGTGAGATCAACTCCTTGTCAAGAAAAAAGGTATGGGCAAATTCTTCTTTGGTTGAGTTGGTTGTTTGAAAATAAAGTTTGGAGTGAAAAGGATTTGATTAGGGTTTCCTTTTCGAAAGTGTTTGAGTTATTGCTTCAAGGTTTTTCTGAAATTGAGAGTTGTGGTTAAAACCTTGTTTGATAAGCATTGTTGTTGAGATCATTGGTTGAGTGAAGTGTTTGAGTTATTGCTTCAAGGTTTTCTAAAATTAAGAGTTGTGGTTAAAACCTTGTTTGATAAGCATTGTTGTTGAAGCCATTGGGTGTGTGAAGAACTTGAGTTAGAAAAGAACATGAGTATCATTGTTATGTGAAGATTGTTTTATGAGCATTGTTGTTGAAGTGAGTTGTTGTGCAAAGAACTTGAACTAGGGTTTGAAAAGAACATGAGTATCATTGTTATGTGAGATTTGTTGTTGAGCATTGTTGGAAATATTTTGAGTTGGTGATTACATGCTTGGACTAGGGTTTGTGAGAAAGGGTTGTTTCTTTGAGTGATTGGTTGAGTAGAGTTGATTGAAGCCTAGTCAAGTGGATGTATGAAGTGATTGTTCAAGTTCCATAAAACAAACTATCCTATATTCTGATTTGAGTTGAGAAAGTGATTGAGCTTGAGCTTTGAGTATAGAACATATTGAGTCTCTAACAATTCTCTTTATGATTCTATGAGATTGATTTGAGTTGAGAAAGTGATTGAGCTTTGAGTATAGAACATATTGAGTCTCTAACAATTCTCTTTATGCTTCTATGAGATTGATTTGAGTTGAGAGAGTGATTGAGTATAGAACATATTGAGTCTCTAACAATTCTCTTTATGTTTCTATGAGATTGGACAAGTTCTGTGTGGACTTGTTAAGCAGATTTGAGGTAAGTCTTTGAGAAGACTTGTGGACTGATTTTGTGTGAGCTTTTGTGGAAGCTTACAATACATATTTGGTTAAGTCCTAGAGAGGACTTATTGAGCAGATTTGGACAAGTTCTAGAGAGGACTTGTAGAGCATATTTGAGCAAGTTCTAGAGAGGACTTGTGGACTGATTTTGGTGTGAGATTTTGTGGAAGCTTACAAGGTAGATTTGAGATAAGTCTTTGAGAAGACTTGAGAGCAGAGTTGATTGATTTTTTCAAACCTTGAGTTAAGGTTTGGGGTAGATCCAATAGAGTTGAGTCAAGTCTTGAGTTAAGGCTTGAGGATAGAGATCAAGGATAGATTTGTGCTAGACCGATTGGACTATGTTTAGTGTAGATTTGAGAGCAGAGTTTGGTGCAGATTTGAGGATAGGTTTGTGCTAGACTAGAGATAGATATTGAGAAGATTTGTGCTAGACCGAATGGACTATGTTTAGTGTATATTTGAGTGGACTTGTTGAGCAGACTTGTGCTAGACCGACTGGACTATGTTTAGTGCAAGAGTTGAGCAGAACTGTGCTAGATCGACTGGACTGTGTTTAGTATAGAATTGAGATAGAGCTTTGGAGGTGATAGAGTAGAGAGGATAGTAGTCTCTAGTGGATAGAGATCCATTAGCCAGGGTAGTGAGGATAGGTCTTCTGAGTGGGGACAAGAGTCTTCAGTGGAGAGAGATCCACAAGCCAGTGTAGTGGAGGTAGTAGTCTTCTAGAGGATCACCAGCTAGAGTAGAGGAGAAGGAGTTCTCCTATGGATAGAGATCCACAAACCAGATTTAGGGGATCAACATCTCCTTTGGATAGAGGTCCATAAACATTGTAATTGGGAAGGATTCCCAAGAGATTGATTGAGAAAATTTTAGTGAAATATTTTCTCCATGGAAGTAGCCATCTTTGGGTGAACCACGTTAAATTGGTGTCTCTATTGTGTATGGTGTTTTGTGCATTGCTTTGATTACTTCTATTGATACTTGCTATCTATACATTGCATAATATTGATTTGGAAAGAAAAGTAAAAAGTGCTCTTATACTTGTTCACCCCCCTCTCAGTATAAGCTTGTGTTCTTCAATTGGTATCAGAGTGGGTGCCTTCATAAGAGTTTAACAACTTGAAGGAAAAGCTAACAAGAACACAATGGATCCTAAGGAGGTGTCCTCAAATAATTCAGCACCAGTATTTGATGGAAGTGACTATATGTATTGGAGTATGATGATGAGGATCTACCTAATGGCACTTGGCAATGAAGTTTGGGATGCAGTGGAATTTGGATATGATCCAGTAGTCAATCCTCCTACAGATAAGGAAGGTAAGCTTCTACAACACTATAATTCAAAAGCAATGAATGCACTTGTGAGAGGTTTGCGTAGAATAGAGTCTATGAAAGTTATGCATTGTAGAACTGCAAAAGAAATGTGGGATAAATTGCAAGGTATATATGAGGGAGATAAAAGTGTCAAGAAAGCAAAGATATGAAATCTCAAAGGACAATTTGAAACATTGAGAATGAATGAAGAGGAAAATATTAGTGCTTATCTAATTTGAATTGATGAGGTTGTTAATGATATGCAAGGACTTGGAATGAAGATTGATGAATCAGATGTTTGTGATAAAGTCTTAAGATCTCTTCCAAATAGATTCAGTGAACAGGTTTCTGCTATAGAAATTTCATTGGATGGTGATACTTTGACAAGGGATAAGTTGCTTGGTATGCTAACAAAATTTGAGATAAGAACAAAATATCCTACTCCCTAGAAGGAAGCAACATTCAAAGCAATCAAGAAAACAAAGGGTAAGAAGTCAGAATCAAGTAGTGAGTCATCCAGTGATGAAGAGGCTAATTATGGTAGAAGAAATAAAGGTTCCAGAAAATCCATAGATCTAAGATCTGTTAAGTGCTTCAATTGTGGAAAGTTTGGACATTTTGCAATAGATTGTAAAGAACCAAAGAACAACAATGGTGAAGAAAAACAAGATCACAGGTACAGGGAATCAAAAATATATAGGCAGGATAAGCATCAGAAGAAAAGCAAGGATGGACAAAGCAGACAAGGGAAGAAGTTTTTTCAAAGACAAAAGAGGAGCTACTATGCGGATAATGCAAGTAAGTACTCAAGTGATAGTGATGCTAGCTTTTCAGACAATGATAGAGATGAAGTCCTATTTATGATTGAAGAAAAAGAACCAGTTAAGAAAAAGACTCCAGTTATTCTCAAGTGTTTTAGATGTGGTAACTTTGGACATCTTGAAGATGATTGCACAAGGGATGGTTATAGTTTTAGTGATGATGAGTATGAGAATGCACTTGAAGGACCAGATGAAAATCTTCTAATGGCATTAGAAGAAGAAGTGAGTGATCCTATAGAAAACAAGCCTAAAGAGAGTAATGATGTGGACAAAGGCAAACAAATAGAGGATTATTCAAAAGAGAATGGTTATGATCTCAAGGGAGAACTCATATATGCCCTTGACATGGTAAAGAAGGTAAGGAAGCAACACTCTAAACTTGAAATTCAGTTTCAAGAATGTGATGAAGAAAGAAGATTGCTTATAGAGGATTTAGAAAAATCAAAGGCTAAAGCAAAGAAGTTCAAAGATAAGTTAGAAGCAAAGATCTCAGAATGTGAGAAGTTAGCACAAGAAGTGGCACTACTAAAAGAAGATTTAGAGGACTCCAAGATCAAGATGAAGGGATTTAAAAATAGCTCAAAGAACTTGGATAAGTTCATCAAGACACAAAAGCCTACATCAAGCAAAACAGGTATTGGATTTGAATAGGTTCAAAAGAAATGGGAAGGAGAGTCAACTTCAAGTTTTGGAGGAGAAGAAACCTCAGATGAAGATACTTCAGAAGAAGATAGTGTAACAGGAAGTGAGACATCAGAAGATGGGTTGAACAATAAAGGGTTCAACAAATATAGGAACAATGCACAAAGAAGATACAGATGGAACAACAATCAGAATAGGAGACCAATGAGGTCAAGACAAGGAAGCTTCAATGGAAGATGTTTTTCATGTCACAAGTTTGGGCACATGGCTTCACAGTGTAGGGCACATGAAAGATAGGAATATGGGAATAGATAAATTTTCCATGGGTATTGCTACTCATGCAATCAGTTTGGTCACAAGGCAATGAATTGCAAGGTTCATGATAGAAGAAGATATGGCTTCACTAGGAGAAATCCTAAGACATTTGCACCTCCAAGGAATAATAACATTAAGTGTTATAAGTACAATAATGATGGTCACACAACAAAATGGTGTAGAGCAGACATTCCAAAAATAGGTAGGAACAGGAACATGAATAGGAACAGGAACATAAACAAGAATAGGAATAGGAACATGGATGAGAACATGAATAGGAACTTGGATGTGAACAGGAATAGGAACAGGAATATGGATGATGATAGGAATATGAATGATGATAGGAACATGAATGATGACACAGATAGAAATAGTCAGAAGAATCAAAAAATTCAGAAAATAAGGGAAGAGGATAAAGGCAAAGAACAATGCCTTTTGGGAGTAGAAATACTCCCACCCCAGAATTAACCACCTTAACAGAAGGTGGGGGAGGGGCTAAGCTAAGAGGCTCATTCTTAGCCCCGAGCCCCAAAGGTGACCCTTTGCCATTGATGTCAAAGGGGGAGAGATTTGTGTAAAGGGGAGAGATTTGATATTTGAGAGAGCATTGAGCCAGGGGGAGCAATGTCCAAGGGGGAGCAGAACAAAAAGAAAGGTCAGGTTTTGGTAAGAAGAGTATGGGTTGCCATCAATGACAAAGGGGGAGATTGTTGGACATTTTGAGTCCCTAAGTCAAAGTTGTCATTGATGTCACCAGATAAAGTCATCATTAATATCAAGGAATTCAACAGGAAACAAAGGGGTCAAAAATGGTTATTTGATATCCAGGAAGCAGGCCAAAAGATCAAGAGAATCAGTGCAGAAAATAGAAGTTAAAAAGGAGATATAATATTTATTTTATAAATAAATATTATTTACGACATGGAATACAGTGAGAAGGAAGCAATTTATCCAAGGCATCAAAAAGATATAATATTATAATAATGGTTATTATAATATTAAAGTGATATGGTGAAAACCCAAATAAAATATTTATAATTCTCATTATAATATTTTATAAAGCAAAGTGGGTTTTATAAAGTTTAAATATATTTTATAAACCCAAAGGTTGGGTTTAAGACAAAATGCATTCGAAGCCTTTATAATCTCCATCGACGTCATGGAAGATAACATGGAGAGCATCGACGTCTTCAAAGTAATGGAGGAAGCATATAAATACAACGCCCAAAGTCCAAATTAATTATCCTTGCTCGAAATTAAAAATATTGGCATGCGAAGATAAGAGCTCGTGAGTTTTTGTGAAAGTCGTGACAGCGAAGCGTTTAAAGGAGGAAGATTTAATCCTTGAAGTTGCATAGGATAGCATGGCCTAGTGGTATTTTGGGAAGCGTGAAAGCATTGGCTTGCGAGAGGGTTTGCGTTCAAATCTCGGTGGGTGCATCGTGAGTTGTGTTGGTTAAGGCATCCATGGTGCACATTATTTTGCCCAAGGTGGAAGGTGTTAGGAGATTAAGAAGCACGTGGTGCTTCGTTAATCACAAACGAGCATGTAGCTCGTGCGGTGACTTTGACCACGGCTAAGGCACACGTTGTGGGTAAGGTTGAGGGTTCGATTCCCTCTAAAAATGAGGTAAATATTTTTGCATTAAAGTTTGTTATTTGCCTAAGTTGGGAGGTATAAGGTTTGATTAATGGAATTGTTTGGTAAGGTTGCTTTGTAGAAAAGTGGTGGTTGTTGAGAATTATCATTTGGAGCTATAAGAGGATTTTTGGTTTTAATTTTTAATAAAGTCTTAAATTGCTATATTGATTTTTGGAGGATTAAGACTTTGTGGGTATTGTGTTAATTTGAATTAAGGGTTTTTATGATTATTGTGAGGGTGTTGATTATTAATTAAGTTGGAGTGATAAGGTGTAATTTTGATATTATTTTTGTGTTATGTTTTGTTGAGAAAATTATCTTCTAACCCTTATTGAGATTGGCAAAGAAGTAATTGTGAGTGTGGCAGATTTGTGAGATCAACTCCTTGTCAAGCAAAAAGGTATGGGCAAATTCTTCTTTGGTTGAGTTGGTTGTTTGAAAATAAAGTTTGGAGTGAAAAGGATTTGATTAGGGTTTCCTTTTCGAAAGTGTTTGAGTTATTGCTTCAAGGTTTTTCTGAAATTGAGAGTTGTGGTTAAAACCTTGTTTGATAAGCATTGTTGTTGAGATCATTGGTTGAGTGAAGTGTTTGAGTTATTGCTTCAAGGTTTTCTAAAATTAAGAGTTGTGGTTAAAACCTTGTTTGATAAGCATTGTTGTTGAAGCCATTGGGTGTGTGAAGAACTTGAGTTAGAAAAGAACATGAGTATCATTGTTATGTGAAGATTGTTTTATGAGCATTGTTGTTGAAGTGAGTTGTTGTGCAAAGAACTTGAACTAGGGTTTGAAAAGAACATGAGTATCATTGTTATGTGAGATTTGTTGTTGAGCATTGTTGGAAATATTTTGAGTTGGTGATTACATGCTTGGACTAGGGTTTGTGAGAAAGGGTTGTTTCTTTGAGTGATTGGTTGAGTAGAGTTGATTGAAGCCTAGTCAAGTGGATGTATGAAGTGATTGTTCAAGTTCCATAAAACAAACTATCCTATATTTTGATTTGAGTTGAGAAATATTTAGTGATTGTTAGTTCTATTTTTAATTGAGCTTTTTGAGTATAGAACATATTGAGTCTCTAACAATTCTCTTTATGATTCTATGAGATTGATTTGAGTTGAGAAAGTGATTGAGCTTTGAGTATAGAACATATTGAGTCTCTAAAAATTCTCTTTATGCTTCTATGAGATTGATTTGAGTTGAGAGAGTGATTGAGTATAGAACATATTGAGTCTCTAACAATTCTCTTTATGTTTCTATGAGATTGGACAAGTTCTGTGTGGACTTGTTAAGCAGATTTGAGGTAAGTCTTTGAGAAGACTTGTGGACTGATTTTGTGTGAGCTTTTGTGGAAGCTTACAATACATATTTGGTTAAGTCCTAGAGAGGACTTATTGAGCATATTTGAGAAAGTTCTAGAGAGGACTTGTAGAGCAGATTTGAGCAAGTTCTAGAGAGGACTTGTGGATAGATTTTGTGTGAGATTTTGTGGAAGCTTACAAGGCAGATTTGAGACAAGTCTTTGAGAAGACTTGAGAGCATAGTTGATTGATTTGTTCAAACCTTGAGTTAAGGTTTGGGGTAGATCTAGTAGAGTTGAGTCAAGTCTTGAGTTAAGGCTTGAGGACAGAGATCGAGGATAGATTTGTGCTAGACCGACTGGACTATGTTTAGTGCAGATTTGAGAGCAGATTTTGGTGCAGATTTGAGGATAGGTTTGTGCTAGACCAGATATAGAGATTGAGCAGATTTGTGCTAGATCGAATGGACTATGTTTAGTGTATATTTGAGTGGACTTGTTGAGCAGACTTGTGCTAGACCGACTGGACTATGTTTAGTGCAAGAGTTGAGCAGAACTATGCTAGACCGACTGGACTATGTTTAGTATAGAATTGAGATAGAGCTTTGGAGGTGATAGAGTAGAGAGGATAGTAGTCTCTAGTGGATAGAGATCCATTAGCCAGGGTAGTGAGGATAGGTCTTCTGAGTGGGGACAAGAGTCTTCAGTGGAGAGAGATCCACAAGCCAATGTAGTGGAGGTAGTAGTCTTCTAGAGGATCACCAGCTAGAGCAGAGGAGAAGGAGTTCTCCTATGGATAGAGATCCACAAACTAGATTTAGGGGATCAACATCTCCTTTGGACAGAGGTCCATAAACATTGTAATTGGGAAGGATTCCCAAGAGATTGATTGAGAAAATTTTAGTGAAATATTTTCTCCGTGGAAGTAGCCATCTTTGGGTGAACCACGTTAAATTGGTGTCTCTATTGTGTATGGTGTTTTGTGCATTGCTTTGATTACTGCTATTGATACTACTATCTATACATTGCATAATATTGATTTGGAAAGAAAAGTAAAAAGTGCTCTTATATTGTTCACCCCCCTCTCAGTATAAGCTTGTGTTCTTAAACCTTAGTATGCAAATCCATATAGAATAGGTAATCTAGACTTAATTAAAAAGGAATAGACTTTTGTAGATCATGAAGTGTGTTTAAATTTATTTTGGCATTTTTGTGATAGTTTTTGTTGGCAATTTTGGGTACTTTGGGTACATTGCATTTGCTCAAGTGTATAAGTTGTCATTGATGTCAAGAAGCTCTTGAAGGAATTCGATTTGATGTCAAACAATTTGTTTTTATGAATGTTACGTCATGATAGTTTCAAAGGTCTTTTGTAAACCCCAAGTTGGCAGGTTTAAAGAGTATAGGTGGATGCATTAGTTTAATGCATTTGGGTCCAGGAGGAAGTATTTATTTAAATAATTAAAAACCTTGTTAAGGTTCCTTTTAATTATTTTTAAATAAATATTAATTTATTGTTTGCATTGGGTTCTCCTAACCCATGGCGCAAATGTCTTAACTATCATGGCTCTATGTTCTAAGATTGTGGGCACTAGCCAAGACCTCCGTCGACGTGTTAAACTCCTCCGTCGACATTTTAAACCCCTCGTCGATTTCAAGAGTTTATGGTAAATATGCATATAAATCTCCCACGATGAAGTTCAAATATCATCCCATCCGCAGTTTCAAAAGGTGTTGCTCGCTGTGATTTCATGATCTGATGTTCGATTTCTTCCTTGCTGTGATTTCGTTATCCGCTGTTTGGATATCCGCCATTCATTTTTTGTATCCACTGTAAGGTTTCGCCATCGTCGTTTGTGTCAAAAGATAGGGAGGCCTATTTTTATTGTAATAAGATAAGGGAGAAATAAGGTGTATAAGGCATAAATATTTCTTGTAATGTTGAGAGTGCTTTTGGTTGATTATGGAAATGAAAGCATGATGTTTTAAGGTTAGAATTGCTTCTTGTGTGAAGTTGTGAAACCTTAAGTGGGCAGCTTTGAGATTGACATTAGCTTTCATTAAATTGGTTATAATCAAGCTATTCTTTACTTGGTTAAAGTGTTGGGCTTACTTCTTTATTGATGATTTGAAAAGTTGTTTTGTGCTTGGTGATTTGAGTTGGTGGATGAATTTTGTTCAAATAATGTTGGAGAGAAAAGGAGTTCTACTTGTTTCCTTTTCTGATGTTGATTGTGAAATGCTTCAAGGTTGTGTTTTGAGTTGAATGGTGTTGATTGAACCTTGGTTGATGAGCATTGTTGTTGAATCCCTAATTGATGATGAAAAGAACATGAGTATCATTGTTATATGATTATTTGCATAGTTGGCAATTATTGGGGTTTCATGTTCTTGAAAGAAAGCATTCTATCCTGTCCATTTTAGATATTGAGTTGAGTTTTCAGATTTGATATTGAGATTGAGCTGAGTTGATTTGAGTTGAGTTTTGAGATTGGGAGTTGAGTATAGAACATATTGAGTCTCTAGCAATTCTCTTTATGCTTCTATGAGTTTGACAAATCACATTGGGTCTCTAACAATTCACTTTGTGATTTCCTACTAAGAAAGTTTTCTTGGTGAGCTTGCTTGAGTTTTTGGACAGGTTTCGATGGGGACTTGTGAGCAGTTTTTGGACGAGGTTCCGGTGGGGACTTGTGAGCGATTTTGGACAGGTTTCGATGGGGACTTGTGAGCAGTTTTGGACAGGTTTTGATGGGGACTTGTGAGCAGTTTTGGACAGGTTTCGATGGGGACTTGTGAGTAGTTTTGGACAGGTTTCGATGGGGACTTGTGAGCATTTTTGGATAGGTCCTAGCAGAGGACTTGTGAGCTGAGTTTGATAGTTCTATCAGAGAACTTGAGGATAGAGGTGCACTGGTTCTATGAGAAGAAGCTAAGGATAGATTTGGAAAGTCTTTGATAAGGCTTGTATGCGAGAGGATTGATTTGTTCAAGAGTTGGACAGATCCGACAGACGAGAGGAAGACTTGTACTAGATCGGTCGATTGTGTTTGGTACATGTTGTTGAGCTACTGTGGACGTGACCATAGAAGGTAGAGGTCTCTTAGGCCAAGCATTAAGGACAGGAGGTCTTCGGTGGAAAGAAGTTCCACGTGCGGCAAGAGGTAGAGGCGGTTGATCTTCTGAGGGCTCATTTCCGAGCAAAGGGGAAGGTATCTCCTTTGAGCAGAGGCTCATAAATTTTGATTGGGGGAAGGCATATCCTTTGAGCAGAGGCTCATAAATTCTGATTGGGGGAAGGTATCTACTTTGGGCCGAGGCTCATAAACATTGTAATTGGGAAGGATTCCCAAAGAAATTTGAGATAACTTTTAGAGAAAAGTTTTGGTGGACGTAGCCCAGCCATTCTGGGTGAACCATGTTAAAATTGGTGTCACTTTGTGGATGATATTGTGCATTGCTTTGATATTGCTTTGGGTATATTGCTTTACTATTTTAAAGTATAATGGAAAAAGTAAAAGAGGTCTTATACTGTTCACCCCCCCTCTCAGTATAAGCTTGTGTTCTTCAATTGGTATCAGATCAGGGTGCCTTCAGAAAGTTTAACAGCTTGAAGGAAAAGATAGTAAAGAACATAATGGATCATTCAAATGGCAATGTAGCACCTATTCTTGATGGGTCAGATTTTGGTCTTTGGAGTGCAAGGATGAAGGTTCATCTAATGGCACTTGGGAATGAGGTTTGGGAAGTGATTGAAGATGAGTACACTATTCCTGAACATGGTCCTAATACTAAAGAAGAAAGGCTCCTACATCACAACAATTCAAAAGCAATGAATGCAATCCTGAAAGGCTTACTGAAAGCAGATCTCACCAAAGTGATTCACTGCAAGACAGCTAGTGAAATGTGGAATCAGTTGAAGGTGGTTCATGCAGGTGATACAAATGTCAAAAATGCCAAGTCGAGACACTTCAAAGGTATGTTTGAACAACTCAAGATGAATGATGATGAAAATATTAGTGATTACATGCTTCGTATGGATGAGGTTGTTAACTCCATGAAAGACTTAGGTCTTGAGCTTGCTGAAAATGATGTTTGTGATAAAATTTTAAGATCTCTTCCTAATAGATTTAGTGAAAAGATTTTTGCTATTGAGGAAGCTAAATATTTGGATAAGTTGAAAAAGGATGAGCTCCATAGTAGACTTGCAGCATTTGAGTTGAGAAGTCAAGTGAAGGTTGATGTCAAGAAAGAGGTAGCTTTCAAGGCTACCAATAAATCCAAGGGTAAACAGCTTCAAGATAGTGATGAGTCTTCTAGTGATGAAGAGGCATATTATAGCAAGAAAGGAAAGTTCTCTAGAAAGCACAAAAGTATGAAAAATGTAAGATGTTTCAATTATGGAAAATTTGGTCATTATGCTACTGACTGTATTGTTCCCAAGAATGAAAGTGATGAAGATAAATAGGATTCTAAGAGCAAGGATTCTAAAAAGCACAAGCATCACAGGAAAAACAAAGATGAGCACAGCAATCAAGGAAAGAGGTATCCTCACAAGCACAAGAAGAGTTTCTACCTAGACAAAGCAAGTAAGTGTTCTAGTAGTGATAGTGAAAGTTCTTTAAGTGATGATGAAAATGATATGTTGTTCATATCAGAAAAAGAGGAAGAACCAAAACATAGATTCATTATCATGAAATGTCTTAGATGTGGAAACTTTGGTCACCTTGAGGATGATTGCACAAATAATGATTTGGTTTCTAGTATGTATGAGGATGCTTCAGAAAACTATAAGGAAGATGCATGTATGGTTTTTGAAAAGGGTAGCACCTCTAGTGATAAGAAATTTAAAAAAGGCTTTGATGATTCAAAAAGCAAACAAAGAGAGGAAGATATAGAGAAAGGTGATCTTAAAGGTGAACTTATTAGTGCTCTTAGTGCCTTGAAAAAGGAAAGAAAGAATAATGCTAGACTCAAGGATAAGTTAGATGAATTTTGTATGGAGAGATTTGATCTTATAGAAAGTCTTGACTTCTCTAGAGCTAAGACACAGGAACTCAAGGATGAGTTAGAGTCTAAGGTTCTTGAGTATAGTGAGTTAGAACAAAAAATGGCTTATTTGAAAGAGGAAACTAAAGAGTACAAGGATAAGCTTTACAGGTTTCAAGATAGCTCCAAAAATGTTAAGTCACTCATCAAAGGTCAAAGAAAGACAACAGATAAAACAGGCCTTGGTTTTGTTAAACCTCACAAGGAACAAGTTGGAGAGTCTAGTAAGAGACTCCAAAAGGAAGAGAGTTCTGATGAGGAAAGTATTTCAGAAAATGAGTCCTTGAATGATAGATTCACAGAAATAGAAAATAGAATTCAGAATGAGAAGAAGTTTTCAAAACCTAAGAGGTCAAATAAAGGAAAGTTTCAAGGCAGATGTTTTGTTTGTCACAGGTTTGGTCCCATGGCTTCACATTGCATGGCTCTAGTGAAGAAGGTAAATGACAGTTTCAGAAGTGCTAGTTACTTTCAAGGGTATTTCTACTCTTGTCAACGAGTTTGGGCACAAGGCGAGTTTATTGCAAGGCAAATAACGGGAACAAGTTTGGTCGGAAACGAGTTTGGTCGGGGATAGTTTTGGCCGAAACGAGGTTTGGTCGGAAACGAGTTTGGCTAGAATAGGTTTGGTCAGAACAGGTTTGGTCAGAACAAGTTTGGTCGAAACTGGTGGATTCAAAGATCAGGTTTACCTCGGAGAAACAACATCGTCAAGTGTTTCAAGTGCAACAATGAAGGTCACATAATCAAACAGTGTAGAGCTGAAATTCTAGAATATAGGAACAGGAACAATGGCATGATCAGGTCCAAGGATCAAGGCATGGACAATAATAGGGATGAGAACAAGAACAAGAACAGTGACAAGAACAGGAATATGGGCAAAGAGTTCAAGATAAGGCCCGACAAGGAAGTTATAGACACTGATGATGATCGATGCCTAATGGGAGTTTTACTCCCACCCCAAAATTAATCACCTCATCAGGAGGTGGGGGAGGGACTAAGCTAAGAGGCTCATTCTTAGTCTTGAGCCCCAAAGGTGACCCTTTGCCATTGATGACAAAGGGGGAGATATATGAGTAAGGGGGAGAGCTTCAAAGTGAAGATGAGAGCTTCAAGTCAGGGGGAGCAAAACTTCAAAGGAATATTCTTAGTTGTGGTCACAGTTGGTCAGTTGTTAGCATAGTTGGTTTTAGTTTTGGCTCTTGAGAAGTGTTTTTAGTAAAGGCTTGCCATCAATGACAAAGGGGGAGATTTTTGGAAATTTTGGGTACTTTGGGTACATTGCCTTTTCTCAAATGTATAAGTTGTCATTGATGTCAAGAAGCTCTTGAAGGAATTTGATTTGATGTCAAACAATTTGTTTTGATGAAGGTTACAGCATGACAGTTTCAAAGGTCTTTTGTAAACCTCAAGTTGGCAGGTTTAAATAGTACGGGTGGATGCATTAGTTTAATGCATTTGGGTCCAAGAGGAAGTATTTATTTAAATAATTAAAAACCTTGTTAAGGTTCCTTTTAATCTTTTTTAAATAAATATTAATTTATTGTTTGCATTGGGTTCTCCTAACCCATGGCACAAATATCTTAACTATGATGGCGCTATGTTCTAAGATTGTGGGCGCTAGCCAAGACCTCCGTCGACATGTTAAACCCCTCGCCAACATTAAGATTTTATGGGAAATATGCAAATAAATCTCCCATGATGAATTTCAAAGATCATCCCATCTGCAGTTTTGAAAGGTGTTTCTCGCTGTGATTTTGTGATCTGATGTTCGATTTCTTCCTCGCTGTGATTTTGTGATTCATTGTTCAGATATTCATTGTTCATTTTTTGTATCTTTCGTAAGGTTTCATCGTCGTCGTTCACGTCAGAAGACAGGGAGGCCTATTGTTTATTTTAGCCCTGGCACAGAAGGTACAAGGGAAACAGAGTGAGGTTTAAACCTCACCAGACGTCTTTGGTGCATCGGTAGCAGCTAGGCTATTAGCACGCTACCTAAATGAGAGGTTCCATGTTCGAATAATGCTAAAGGGTTTTTCTTCATTGAAGTGGATGCAGCGGGTGGTGTTAGAGTTCATGCACAATTTCTCCATAGCACGATTTTTGGTGTTGGCCAAGGTATTTTTGAAATTAATTTTTGCTAGTGTATTTTGTGGATGGAGGAAGTTTATTAGAGAGAAAAACAGCTTAGGAGTTATAAGGAGTTTGAAGCTTGCTTTATTTTGATAAAATATTCTTTTGAAGGTGGTGTTTGCATTATCTTATTGCATTCTTATGAGAGATAAAGTTTATTGTTGATAAGACTATAAGGGAGAAATAAGGTGTATAAGGGATAAATATTTCTTGTAATGTTGAGAGTGCTTTTGGTTGATTATGGAAATGAAAGCATGATGTTTTAAGGTTAGAATTTCTTCTTGTGTGAAGTTGTGAAACCTTAAGTGGGCAGCTTTGAGATTGAAATTAGCTTTCATTAAATTGGTTATAATCAAGCTATTCTTTACTTGGTTAAAGTGTTGGGCTTACTTATTTGTTGATGATTTGAAAATTTGTTTTGTGCTTGGTGATTTGAGTTGGTGGATGTTTTTTGTTCAAATAATGTTGGAGAGAAAAGGAGTTCTACTTGTTTCCTTTTCTGATGTTGATTGTGAAATGCTTCAAGGTTGTGTTTTGAGTTGAATGGTGTTGATTGAACCTTGGTTGATGAGCATTGTTGTTGAAGCCATAATTTATGGTGAAAAGAACATGAATATCATTGTTATATGATTCTTTGCATAGTTGGAAATTGTTGGGGTTTCATGTTCTTGAAAGAAAGCATTCTATCCTGTCCATTTCAAATATTGAGTTGAGTTTTCAGATTTGAGATTGAGATTGAGCTGAGTTGATTTGAGTTGAATTTTGAGATTAGGAGTCGAGTATAGAACATATTGAGTCTCTAACAATTATCTTTATGCTTCTATGAGTTTGAAAAATCACATTGGGTCTCTAACAATTCACTTTGTGATTTCCTACTAAGAAAGTTTTCTTGGTGAGCTTGTTGAGTTTTTGGACAGGTTTTGGTGGGGACTTGTGAGTAGTTTTTGGACAGGTTTCGATGGGGACTTGTGAGCAGTTTTGGACAGGTTCTAGTGGGGAATTGTGAGCAGTTTTGGATAGGTTTTGGTGGGGACTTGTGAGTAGTTTTGGACAGGTTTCGGTGGGGACTTGTGAGTAGATTTGGACAGGTCCTAGCAGAGGACTTGTGAGCTGAGTTTTATAGTTCTATCAGAGAACTTGAGGACATAGGTGCCTTGGTTCTATGAGAAGAACACGAGGATAGATTTGGAAAGTCTTTGATAAGGCTTGTATGCCAGAGGATTGATTTGTTCAAGAGTTGGACAGATCTGACAGACAGAGGAAGACTTGTACTAGATCGACTGACTATGTTTGGTACATGTTGTTGAGCTACTGTGGACGTGACCATAGAAGGTAGAGGTCTCTTAGGCCAAGCATTGAGGACAGGAGGTCTTCGGTGGAAAGAAGTTCCACGTACTGGCAAGAGGTAGAGGCAGTTGATCTTCTGAGGGCTCATTTCCGAGCAAAGGGGAAGGTATCTCCTTTGAGCAGAGGCTCATAAATTTTGATTGGGGGAAGGCATATCCTTTGAGCAGAGGCTCATAAATTCTGATTGGGGGAAGGTATCTACTTTGGGCCGAGGCTCATAAACATTGTAATTGGGAAGGATTCCCAAAGAACTTTGAGATAACTTTTAGAGAAAAGTTTTGGTGGACGTAGCCTGACCATTCGGGTGAACCACGTTAAAATTGGTGTCACTTTTTGGATGATATTGTGCATTGCTTTGATATTGCTTTGGGTATATTGCTTTACTGTTTTGAAGTATAATGGAAAAATTATAAAGAGGTCTTATACTGTTCACCCCCCCTCTCAGTATAAGCTTGTGTTCTTCAGTTTTTTTAATAGAAATCATCTAATCACACCAAAATTTTATGGCGAACAACAAGCAAGCGTTTTTACATTTTTGTGGGTGTTTTAAAACTAACTATGCAATTAAGGGATGTTTTCTTATTTGTTTTACAATATTTTTTTTGTGTATTTTTGATGATTTTGACAATCCTAAAACAAATAAAATAGGTAATGAATGGACACTAAAAAGGTATGTCAAAGCATGTGTCCTTAAAAAACCCAAAGGTGCACAAGGGCTAACTATGCAATAATGGGAAAATAGTGTCTAATGATGAATATAATTTTGGGTAACAAGAAAAAATGGAGATATATAGAACCTCCATGAAGAACACAAGATTATACTGAGAGGGGGGGTGAACAGTATAAGACCACTTTTTACTTTCTTTCCAAATCAATATCAATTAATGTCCTCAATTGCAATAAACAAATATAGTAGTGTGCATTAATAACTTAGATAGCAGTAGTAATCAAGAGCACAAGTCATCACACACAATTGAAACACAAGATTTAACATGGTTCCCCTAATGTGGGGTACTCCACAAGCTGATCTCCTTATAATATTTCACACAAAAATATCCAATACAATGATTTCTTTGATCTGCTCAAAGCTAGGCAATAACAAGTTCACACAGAAATTTTTCCAAATCTAAATAACAAGCTCACATAGAATTTGTCCAAAGCTAAATAACAAGCTCACACAGAACTTGTCCAAATCTTAATAACAAGCTCACACATAACTTGTCCAAATTTGAATAACAAGATCACACAGAACTCATCCAAAACTAAATAACAAGCTCACATAGAACTTTTCCAAATCTACTCTAGAAAGATCACCAAGAACTTGCCCAAAATTGCTCCAACAAGCTCACACAGAACTTGTCCAAATCTACTCTAGCAAGCTCACCAAGAACTTGCCCAAAACTGCTCCAACAAGCTCACTAAGAGCTTGTCCAAATCTTCTCTAGCAAGCTCACCAAGAACTTGCCCAAAACTGCTCCAACAAGCTCACTAAGAGCTTGTCCAAATCTACTCTAGCAAGCTCACCAAGAACTTGCCCAAAACTATCACAAATCTGTCCACAAATCTACCCACAAATATTCCCACAAATCTGCCCCAAATCTATCCGCAAAGTTTTCTAAAAACTATCCACAAATGCTTTCTCAAAGGCTCAATAAATCATGCTCAAGTAGCACTCAAATATCATCCACAAATCTATCAAGTCAAAGCTCAAATACGAACTCAACAATGACTAACAATGTACTCTTCAATGGATGACAACAATTATCCACAATTATCTCAACTCAACTCAACTCAAATCAACTCATAAAAGCATAAATAGAATTGTTAGAGACTCAATATATTCTAGGCTCAATCTCAACTCAACTCAACTCAACTCATAGAAGAATAAAGAGAATTTTTAGAGACTCAATATGTTCTAATATCAATCTCAAATCAACTCAAATTAGAATAATGGAATAATTTGTTTCATAGGACTTGAACAATCACTTCACACATCACTTGACTAGGCTTATTCAACTCAACTCAACCCAAGTCTTATAGAACCATAAAGAGAATTGTTAGAGACTCAATATGTTCTAAAATCAATCTCAACTAATCACCACAAGGGACAATTCTTCCTCACACAACCCTAGTCCAAGTATGTATCAACCAACTCAAATGTTTCCAACAATGCTCAATTACAAATCTCACATAAAAATGATACTCATGTTATTTTCTAACTCAAGTTATTTCACAACCAATGGGCTTCAAAAACTATGCTTATAAAACAAGGTTTAAACACAACTCTCAATTCAGAAAACCTTGAAGCATTCAATCAACCACTTTTGAAAAGTAAACCACAAACAATCATTTTCCCTCCAATGATATTTCAAAAATCAACCACCATAGACAATAAATAGGAGAATGTGCCCATACATTTTATGAAGATGAATAAACCCCTTTGTAAAATCTTCCACACTCAACACACTTTTAAAAGAACAAAACAACCTTCACTTGAACCCTTTTACAAAAATAGAAATATCTCTTTATGTACACCTTATTTCTCCTTCTAAAAAAAATAATCAAATATCCCTCGAAATAATATTTCCAATGATATAATATGATATACTTCTAAAAGGAAAATCACCAAAAATATTTATTTTTCACATGTACCACAAACCTTATCTCTCCTAGGGCAACCTTAGAAAAATATAATATTTGGAAAAATTAATAACTTGCCTTTAACCTTAGCGGGATTCGATCCCCTGTTGATGCCCCTGAACCACTCAAACCATGGTGCCAACAACCACGTGAGCCAAAAATTCATATAGAAACCAAGAGCACAAGACCTCCTTCTTTCTTCCTCTGAACTTGCCCTAAAAAACCACATGTGCAAAAGGTTATCCCTTTATACCTTGCAAAAAGTAGCATCGATGGGATTCAAACTTCGGATCTGCTGGAGCTTAAATACCTTATGTACCTTCCTCTTACCGCTAGGCCACAAGTGCCTATGGTGATAGGTAAGTAACCTCCCTTATATTTGTTCCCTCTTCTCTTTGCTGGTTTTCAAATGAATACGACACTTCTGCTCCCATAGCGCTTCGAATGGATTATCTTCATCGAGGACTTAGAGAAAATAAAAAGTTTAGTAGCATATTTATATATGCCCACATTTTTATTTTGACTTCAAATATGACTTAATATTATTTGCCTCCTCCTTCTTGATCTCGACAATAATAAAATATTAATTTTAATTTTAATTTAAATTTTAAATGATTAAAATTTAAACTTAAATATTTAAAATTAATTATCTCCTTCATCGAGGCACATTTTTCAACGAAACAAAAAGCCAATCTAGGTTTTAAGAAAAACCCATTTCAAATATTCCATTCATAGTTTTAAATAAAACCTTTTATTTTGCCTATCTTGATTTTCACAAAAACCCTATAAATAGCCATGCTTTCCAAAATATCATAAATGCTTATTTATGAAATATTTTGGCCACCAAAACTCAATGTGATCCATGTGACATCAATGACAACATAAAATACCTCAAATTACCCAAATTTCCAAAAATCTCCCCCTTTGTCATTGATGGCAACACCTCTAATGCAAATCACCACAGTCACTACAAAAACCAATTTTGAGAATCAAAGATGCTCCCCCTGACTCAATACTCTCTATGGAGGCTGATCTTCCTAAATCAATACTCTATTTGGAGGTTGCTCCCCCTAACTCAATGCTATCTCCCTTACCAAATCTATCCCCATTTGACATCAAGGGCAAAAGGGACACCTATGGGGCTAAAATATATGACTCTTAAGCTTAGCCCCCTCACCCCCTTCTCTCTTGAGGTGATTAATTTTGGGGTGGGAATACTTTTACTCTTATATCACTTTGTTTATTTCCTCTATCAAATTCTTTCCACGTTTTTCTGATATCCTTCTCTTGATGAATTACTTGATCTTATTGTCTAGAACCTATTTGACCTTCTTTACTTGAACATGTTTGACCTTCTTGCCTTGAACCTGTTTGGAATTGAGTCCTACACCATTTTGCAATATACACAAAGTTATTGCAATTGAAACACTTGATATTGTAGCCTTTGTATGGTGCCCATGTCTTGAAGTCATTCTTAAAATATCCATTCCTTTTCTGAACCCTGTATTGTGAAGCTCTATTTTCATGACCATTATGACTTCTGAATTGTATAGCTCTAAAACAAAAACCATGTTGCTCATTTTATTTGAACTGAAAAGCTTTATTACCAATCCTGTTACATGAGAAGCAATGTCCCTGAAAACCATACCTTCTTCCTTTGAAGTTTCTTCTAGCAAAATCAAACTTCTTTGATCCATAGACCATACAGTGTATAGCCCTATGTCCAAATCCATTACAAGAAAAAAATTGTCCTTGAAAATCCCTTTGTTCATGCCTTGGTTCTTCATATATTTCTTGGCCATTATCCTTATGATAATTTTCAACTTGTGCATTGCATCCTTGAACCTTATTTGTAGTATCTAAAACTTCTTCCTTAGTTTCTTCCTTTCTTTTCTTTACAATAAGTTCTTTTCCTTTTGAACTTGATTCACCTATCTTAAAACAAGAACCAAACTAAATATTTGGAGCCATAGGAACTTTCCTCACAAATCTTAGGTGCTTCCTTGCTTTCATATTTTAAAATTCCTTTCCTTTTGAGTGCGACTTTTCTTGGAAGTAAGATACAACCTTAAAATAAGTTTCCACTCCTTTTTAAACCTTTTCATCTAATGTATCATGTCTTTCCATGGTTACCCTTAGTTCTTCATTCATCCTTTATTCTATCCTTTTTGCATTTTGAATCTCTTCTATGATATTACTGATTGTTTGAAGTATTTCTTCTCTAATTTTGATATCTGTTCGAATCTTGTTTTCAAGATTCCTGTATTCTTCTTTTAGCCTTTTGATTTCTGATTTTTTTTTACTTGAATCATTCTCTTCCTTTTCTATTACCAAAAGTGATACTTCTTTTTTTTCACTATCATTGAAACCATTATAATATTCTATAGCAAAAAAACTCTCAAGATTTCTTTGACCATGCTTGTTTCCTTGATGTGTCATCTCATCTTCACTATCACTGAAACCATTGCAATATCCTAATTTGTGATCTCTTTGACCACACACAAAGCATTGTTCTCTTTCACCTTCTATTCTTAGAAATAAATGTTCTTCCTTTTCATCATCTAATTTGTCTCTATCACTATGATCTGAGCTATCACTTGCTTCTACAATGTAGTAAGATTTCTTTGCCTTACAAAAAATTTTCTTCTTCTCATACCTATTTTGCTTGAATCTGTCATCTTTTTCATGCTTATGTTTTCCATCTTCTTTTCTTCTGTGATCCTATTTTTCATCATCACTATTTTCTTCATGTGGACACTTGTATGCATAGTGACCAAGATCACCACACTTGTAGCATCTGACTTTCCTTATATCATTGAAATTCCTTGAGTCCTTATTACTTTTGATGAAGTTAGATTCCTCATAATTATCTAAAACTCTATCCATCTCTAAAACTTTCCCTTTCTCTTTTTCTGAAGCCTTGAATTTAATCTCTTTTATTGGAACCTGATGCTTACTTACCCTCATCTCATAAGTTGTGAGAGTACCTTACAATTCTTCCATTGTTAACTTGTTGATATCCATTGTCTCTTCTATTTTTGAAACCTTAGAATCATATTTCATGGGAAGTGATCTCAAATTTTTTTTAGTAACTTTTGATTCTTTCATCTCAAAACCTAAGCCTCTCATGGTGTTAGTGATTTCATCAAATCAAAGTAAAAACATTGCAATATCTTCATAATCTTCCATTTTCAATTCTTCAAATATTTTTATATGATTTTTTAGTTTTTCCAAATTTACCTTGGAATATCTTTCATAAGTATTCCACAACTTGGTCCACATTTCATTAGCTAAAGTACATACCATGAATTTTGCAAAATCTATCTCACGAAGCCCACTCAAAATACAATTCATTGCTCTTGCATTGATATCAACCAAATTATTGATAGTCTTATCTGCCTCAAGATCACCTTCAACCCTATACTCTTTTTCAACCATTTTACATACCTCATATCCTTGTGATATCAAGTAGTTCTTCATACTCATGCTTCAGAAAGCATAATTGTTACCATCAAATAATGGAACTTTATTTGTATATGATCCATTCTGTGAAGCCATCTGTGTTCTTGTGGAATTTTCCCTCAAGTTGTTAGCCTTTCTGAAGGAACACACTCTGATACCAATTGAATAACACAAGCTTATACTAAGAGGGGGGTGAGGGTGAACAGTATAAGACCACTTTTTACTTTCTTTCCAAATCAATATCAATTAATGTCCTTAATTGCAATAACCAAATATAGCAATGTGCATTAATAACTTAGATAGTAGTAGTAAGCAAGAGCACAAGTCACAACACACAATTGAGACACAATATTTAACGTGGTTCCCCCAATGTGGGGTACTCCAAAATATGATCTCCATATAATATTTCACACAAAAATATCCAATACAATGATTTCATTGATCTGCTCAAAGCTAGGCAATAACAAGTTCACATAGAACTTTTTCCAAATCTGAATAACAAGCTCACATAGAACTTGTTCAAAGCTGAATAAAAAGCTCACATAGAACTTGTCCAAATCTGAATAACAAGCTCACATAGAAATTGTCCAAAGCTGAATAACAAGCTCACACAGAACTCGTCTAAAACTGAATAACAAGCTCACACAGGACTTGTTTAAATCTGCTCTAGCAAGATCACCAAGAACTTTCCCAAAACTGCTCCAACAATCTCACTAAGAACTTATCCAAATCTGCTCTAGCAAGCTCACCAAGAACTTTCCCAAAAATGCTCCAACAAGCTCACTAAGAACTTGTCCAAATCTACTCTAGCAAGCTCACCAAGAACTTGCCCAAAACTATCCCAAATCTATCCACAAATTTACCACAAAGCTTTCTCAAAACTATCGACAAATGCCTTCTCAAAGGCTTAATCAATCATGCTCAAGTAGCACTCAAATATCATCCACAAATCTATCAATGCAAAGCTCAAATATGAACTCAATAATGAATGGTAATGTACTTTTCAATGGATGACAACAATGATCTACAGTGATCTCAACTCAACACAAATCAAATCAACTCATAGAAGCATAAATAGAATTTTTAGAGACTCAATAGGTTTTAGGATCAATCTCAACTCAACTCAACTCAACTCATAGAAGCATAAAGAGAATTGTTAGAGACTCAATATGTTCTAATATCAATCTCAATGTTGGCAATTTTGGGTACCTTGAGTACATTGCCTTTGCTCAAGTATAGTTGTTGTCATTGATGTCAAGGAGTTCTTGAAGCAATTTGTTTTTATGTCTAAGAATGTGTTTTGATGAAGGTTTCAGCTGGTCAATAAGTCTCCAAGAAAATCAGAGTAGCCCGAGTTGCAAAAGATCAAGAAAAAGATAAGTTAGAAAAAGTTTGCAAGCGGCTGGAAAAACTGTCGCGATTTCGTGACATGTTTCAGGAGAGAGAAAGCACTGGCAAAACTGTCACGATTTCGTGACATGTTTGAGGAGAGAGAAAGTTTGGGCAAAACTGTCATGATTTCGTGACATGTTGGAAGGCAGAGACGAAGCAGGCTAAACTATCACGATTTCGCGACATGTCGCATTTTCGCGACTCAGGAAGCGCAGGAAGGCAGAGAAAGAAAAGTGTCACGATTTCGCGACACATTGCCAGGAAAGTTGTTCGGACGAGCAAGTGTCGCGATTTCATGACATGTTGCAGGAGAGAGAGTCCGAAAGGAAAAGTGTCACGATTTCGTGACATGTTGAAGAAGAGAAAGTCTACAGTGTAAACTATCACGATTTCATGACAAGATTGAAGAGAGAGAAAGTGATTCAGGAACTGTCACGATTTTGCGACATGCTGCAAAAGACAAAGTGAGGACTATTGCGATTTCGTGACAGGATGCAAAGTTCCAGTTGAGGACTGTCACGATTTTGTGACATGCTGAAAAGCTCGAAGTGAGAACTATCACGATTTCGTGACTTGCAGCAAAGAGAAGAGCCTGAAAGGAGAAGCGTCACGATTTCGTGATAGGCAGTGGAGAAAGCGTACGGAAGCCAGAAGTGTCGCGATTTCACGATAGGCAGTGGAGAAAGCGTTCGAAAGCCAGAAGCATCACGATTTTGCGACAGGCTACAAAGAAGTTGTACGGATGCAGAAAGTGTCACGATTTCGCAATAGGTTGAGTTGGCAGCTTGTAGTTGCGGAAAGTGTCATGATTTTGTGACAAAAGTGAGATGACATCAACAAAATTCATAAGTGTCACGATTTCGTGACAGAAGCTGAGAGGAAGGCCATGAAGACTAAAGTGTCATGATTTCATGACAGAAGTGTGATGACGTCAGCAAGAGGCAAAGGTGTCACGATTTCATGACAGAAGCTGAGAGGAAGGGCATGAAGACAAAAGGGTCACGATTTCGTGACAGAAGAGAAGATGACGTCAGCAAAGACAGGAAGTGTCACGATTTCGTGACATAAGCGATAAGGAGGTCGACAAAGGCAGTAGTGTCACGATTTCATGACAACGAGCATAGAAGGTGTACGATAGGCAAAGATGTCATGATATCGCGACATGTAGTTTCGCGCTAGAAGCTACAGGGAGGCAATGAAGCCGACAGAGTTAAATCTGGGCCGACGCAGCACAGGGTTTTGCAGCCGACGAGGTTGAAGGGTAAAACAACCGACTAAGATCAAGATCTCAATCTTGAAATTGTGAGTATTAAAGGAGGGTTGTTTGAGTGTTTTGGGCATCGATCGAAGTGTGCATTCGTAGTGCGATCTATGCAAGTAAAGTGCGGGGGAGAAGTTCGATCGTCAAGAAGCTAAGTGTGCAAATTCTATGTTGTTGTGGTTGCGCAGAGTGTGAAGACTGTACTACGATGGATGCACAAAGGAGTAGAAGCTATTGGTGTTGCGACATTCGAAGACAGCACGTAGAAGTGAAGAGTTCGATAGCCGAAGTGTTGTGTACTACTGTGACTACACAAAACTGTGCGAGAGTTGGTTTTGACCAAATACAGTTGTGACAGAATAGTAAAGACTTGGGGATAGCATTGAGCAAGCATTTGAAAGCTTGTGAACCATTCTTCTTTAACCAATTTTTGAGGACCATATTGAGGACAGAGATTGAGGCAGAAGAGGACATTTGTGCTAGACCGAAGGACTGCATTTAGTGCAAATTTGAGGACCAGATTTGCGGTGATAGAGTTGAGGACAGAGATCTCCAGCCAGAGTAGGGAAGACAGGTGTCTTCTATGGATAGAGTTCCACTTGCTAAGGCAAGAGGAGGTAGAGGTCTTCTAGAGGATCACCGACCAAAGCAGAATTAGGGGAAGGTGTCTCCTTTGAGCTGAGGCTCATAAACATTGTAATCGGGAAGGATTCCCAGAGGACTTTGATATTACTTTTAGAAGAAAATTTTTATCCGTGGAGTAGCCCACCTTGGGTGAACCACGTAAATTGTTGTGTCACTTTGTGGATTGTATTTTGTGCATTGTTTTGATTTTTGCTATCTTTATGCTGCATGTTATTGAATTGTAAGCTGCTTTGAAAGAAAAGGTTAAAAGAGGTCTTATACTGTTCACCCCCCCTCTCAGTATAAGCTTGTGTTCTTCAATTGGTATCAGAGCTAGTTCCTTCAGAAAAGTTTAACAGCTTGAAGGAAAAGCTTGCAAAGAACACAATGGATTATTCAAGTGGCAATGCAACACCTATTCTTGATGGATCAGATTTTGGTCTGTGGAGTGCAAGAATGAAAGTCTATCTAATGGCACTTGGTAATGAGGTATGGGAAGTTATTGAATATGGGTACACCATTCCTGCAAATGGTCCTTATACTAAAGAAGACAGGCTCCTACATCACAGCAACTCAAAAGCCATGAATGCAATCCTGAAGGGTTTACAGAAGGCTGATCTTACCAAAGTTATTCACTGCAAGACAGACTAGTGAAATGTGGAAACAACTGCAGGTTGTTCATACAGGTGATGCAAATGTCCGAAAGGCCAAGTTGAGACACTTCAAAGGTATGTTTGAACAGCTCAAGATGAATGATGATGAAAATATTAGTGACTACATGCTCCGTATGGATGAAGTTGTTAATTCTATGAAAGACTTAGGTCTTGAACTTGCTGAAAATGATGTGTGTGATAAGATTTTAAGATCTCTTCCTAATAGATTTAGTGAAAAGATTTTTGCTATTGAGGAAGCTAAAGATTTAGATAAGTTGAAAAAGGATGAGCTCCATAGTATTCTTGTAGCATTTGAGCTGAGAACTCAAGTGAAAGTTGATGTCAAGAAAGAGGCAGCTTTCAAAGCTACCAAGAAATCAAAGGGCAAACAGATTCAAGAGAGTGATGAATCTTCTAGTGATGAAGAGGCATATTACAGCAAGAAAGGCAAGTTCTCTAGAAAACACAAAAGCAAGAAAAACATAAGATGTTTCAACTATGGAAAGTTTGGTCATTATGCTACTAACTGTATTGTTTCCAAGAATGAAAGTGATGAAGATTTACAGGATGTTAAGAGCAAGGATTCTGAAAAACATAGGTATTACAAAAAGAACAAAGATGAGAACAACAATCAAGGAAAGAGGCATTCACACAAGAATAAGAAAATCTTCTACCTAGACAAAGCAAGTAAGTGTTCTAGCAGTGATAGTGAAAGTTCTTCTAGTGATGATGAAAATGAGATGCTATTCATTTCAAAAAAAGAGGAAGAACCGAAACATAAATTTATTGTCATGAAATGTTTTAGATGTGGAAATTTTGGGCACCTTGAGGATGATTGCACAAGTAATGAATTGGTTGCTAGTATGTATGAGGATGCTTCAAAAAATGACAAAGAAGATGCTTGTATGGTTTTTGAAAAGGGTAGCACCTCTAGTGATAAGAAATCTGAAAAAGGCCTTGAGATTTCAAAATGCAATCAAATAGAGGTTCTTGAATGTGAACTTACTAATGCTCTTAGTGTTTTGAAAAAGGAAAGGAAGAAGAATGCTAGACTCAAGGATAAGTTAGATGAATGTTGTATGGAGAGAGATGAACTCATAGAAAGTCTTGACATCTCTATGGCTAAGACTCAAGAACTAAAAAATGAGTTAGAATCTAAGGTGCTTGAGTATAATGAGTTGGAACAGAAAATGGCTTCTCTAGAAGTAGAAACTAAAGAGTACAAAGATAAGTTGTACAGGTTTCAAGACAGCTCCAAAAGGGTTAAGTCTCTAATCAAAAGTCAAAGAAATCCAATAGATAAAATAGGTCTCGGTTTTGTTGAGCCGCACAAGAAACAGGTTGGGGAATCTAGCAAGAGATTTCAAAAGGAAGAAAGTTCTGATGAAGGAAGTACTTCAGATCATGAGTCCATGAGTGATGAATGCGCAAAAACAGAAAACAGATTTCTGAATGTGAAGCAAAAATTTTTGGGACCCAAGAGATCGATTAAAAGAATGTTTCACGGTAGATGTTTTGCGTGTTACAGGTTTGGACACATGGCTGCACATTGCATGTCTCAAATGAAGAAGGTTAACAATAATTTCAGAAGTGGTAATTTCTTCCAAGGGTATTGTTACTCTTGCAATCAATTTGGGCATAAAGCAATTTTTTGCAAAGCAAATATCAGGAACTGGGTTAGTCAGAACAGGCGGATTCAAAGAACAACCATGCCTGAAAGAAATAATATTGTTACTTGCTATAAGTGCAACAATGCAGGTCACACAGTCAAATAGTGCAGAGCTGATCTTCTAAGGTACAGGAATAGGAACAGTGGTATAAACAGGTCCAAGGATCAAGGTGTGGACAAGAAAAAAGATGAGAACAAGAACAAGAAAAGTGCCAAGAACAGAAACATTGACATAGAGCTCAAGAAAAGGCCCGACAAAGAAATTGTAGACACTGATGATGATGAGTGTCTAATGGGAGTTTCACTCCCAACCCTATTTTAAATCACCTCATCAGGAGGTGGGGGAGGGACTAAGCTAAGAGACTCATTCTTAGTCCCAAGCCCCAAAGGTGACCCTTTGCCATTGATGACAAAGGGGAGAGATTTGAGTAAGAAGGGGAGAGATATGAGTAAGGGGGAGAGCTTCAAGTGAAGAGGAAAGCTTCAAGTCAGGGGAGCAAAACTTCAAAGAAATATTCTCAGTTGTCAGCTCAGATTATTTTCAGTTTTGGCTCTTGAAGATGTGTTGTTAGTAAAGGTTTGCCATCAATGACAAAGGGGGAGATTGTTGGCAATTTTGGGTACCTTGAGTACATTGCCTTTGCTCAAGTATAGTTGTTGTCATTGATGTCAAGGAGTTCTTGAAGCAATTTGTTTTTATGTCTAAGAATGTGTTTTGATGAAGGTTTCAGCTGGTCAGTAAGTCTCCAAGAAAATCAGAGTAGCCCAGTTGCAAAAGATCAAGAAAAAGATAAGTTAGAAAAAGTTTGCAGGCAGTTGGAAAAACTGTCGCGATTTCGCGACATGTTTTAGGAGAGAGAAAGTTCTGGCAAAACTGTCATGATTTCGTGACATGTTTGAGGAGAGAGAAATTTTGGGCAAAATTGTCGTGATTTCGTGACATGCTGGAAGGCAGAGACGAAGTAGGCTAAACTATCACGATTTCATGACATGTCGCATTTTCGCGACTCGGGAAGCGCAGGAAGGCAGAGAAAGAAAAGTGTCACGATTTCGCGACACATTGCCAGGAAAGTTGTTCGGACGAGCAAGTGTCGCGATTTCGTGACATGTTGCAGGAGAGAGAGTCCAAAAGGAAAAGTGTCACGATTTCATGACATGTTGAAGAAGAGAAAGTCTGCAGTGTAAACTGTCATGATTTCGCGACAAGATTGAAGAGAGAGAAAGTGATTCAGGAACTGTCATGATTTCGTGACATGCTGCAAAAGACAAAGTGAGGACTGTTGCGATTTCGTGACAGGATGCAAAGTTCCAGTTGAGGACTGTCATGATTTTGTGACATGCTAAAAAGCTCGAAGTGAGAACTGTCATGATTTCGTGACTTGCAGCAAAGAGAAGAGCCTGAAAGGAGAAGCGTCACGATTTCACGACAGGCAGTGGAGAAAGCGTACGGAAGCCAGAAGTGTCATGATTTCGTGACAGGCAGTGGAGAAAGCGTTCGAAAGCCAGAAGCGTCATGATTTCATGACAGGCTACAAAGAAGTTGTACGGATGCAGAAAGTGTCACGATTTCACGACAGGTTGAGTTGGCAGCTTGCAGTTGTAGAAAGTGTCATGATTTCATGATAGAAGTGAGATGACGTCAACAAAATTCATAAGTGTCATGATTTCACGATAGAAGCTGAGAGGAAGGCCATGAAGACTAAAGTGTCATGATTTCATGACAGAAGTGTGATGACGTCAGCAAGAGGCAAAGGTGTCACGATTTCACGATAGAAGCTGAGAGGAAGGGCATGAAGACAGAAGGGTCATGATTTCGTGACAAAAGAGAAGATGACGTCAGCAAAGATAGGAAGTGTCATGATTTCGTGACATAAGCGGTAAGGAGGTCGACAAAGGCAATAGTGTCATGATTTCATGACAGCAAGCATAGAAGGTGTACGACAGGCAAAGATGTCGCGATATCGTGACATGTTGTAGTTTCGCGCTAGAAGCTACAGGGAGGCAGTGAAGCCAACAGAGTTAAATCTGGGCCGACGCAGCGCAGGGTTTTGTAGCCGACGAGGTTGAAGGGTAAAACAGTCGACTAAGATCAAGATCTCAATCTTGAAATTGTGAGTATTAAAGGAGGGCTGTTTGAGTGTTTTGGGCATCGATCGAAGTGTGCGTTCGTAGTGCGATCTGTGCAAGTAAAGTGCGAGGGAGAAGTTCGATCGTCAAGAAGCAGAGTGTGCAAAGTCTATGTTGTTGTGGTTGCGTAGAGTGTGAAGACTGTACTACGGTGGATGCGCAAAGGAGCAAAAGCTATTGGTGTTGCGACATTCGAAGACAGCGCACAGAAGTGAAGAGTTCGATAGCCGAAGTGTTGTGTACTGCTGTGACTGCGTAGAACTGTGCGAGAGTTGGTTTCGACCAAATACAGTTGTGACAGAATAGTAAAGACTTGGGGATAGCATTGAGCAAGCATTTGAAAGCTTGTGAACCATTCTTCTTTAACCAATTTTTGAGGACCAGATTGAGGACAGAGATTGAGGCAGAAGAGGACATTTGTGCTAGATCGAAGGACTACGTTTAGTGCAAATTCGAGGACCAGCTTTGCGGTGACAGATTTGAGGATAGAGATCTCCAGCCAGAGCAGGGAAGACAGGTGTCTTCTGTGGATAGAGTTCCACTTGCTAAGGGCAGAGGAGGTAGAGGTCTTCTAGAGGATCACCAACCAAAGCAGAATTAGGGGAAGGTGTCTCCTTTGAGTTGAGGCTCATAAACATTGTAATCGGGAAGGATTCCCAGAGGACTTTGATATTACTTTTAGAGGAAAGTTTTATCCGTGGAGTAGCCCACCTTGGGTGAACCACGTAAATTGTTGTGTCACTTTGTGGATTGTATTTTGTGCATTGTTTTGATTTCTGCTATCTTTATGCTGCATGTTATTGAATTGTAAGCTGCTTTGAAAGAAAAGGTTAAAAGAGGTCTTATACTGTTCACCCCCCCTCTCAGTATAAGCTTGTGTTCTTCACTCAACTCAACTCAAATCATAATAATGGAATAGTTTGTTTTATAGGACTTGAACAATCACTTCACACATCACTTGACTAGGCTTATTCAACTCAACTCAACCCAACTCTTATAGAACCATAAAGATAATTGTTAGAGACTCAATATGTTCTAAACTCAATCTCAACAAATCACCACAAGGGACAATTATTCCTCACACAACCCTACTCCAAGTATGCATCAACCGGCTCAATTTTTTCCAACAATGCTCAATTACAAATCTCACATAACAATGATACTCATGTTCTTTTCTAACTCAAGTTATTTCACAACCAATGGGCTTCAACAACTATGCTTATAAAACAAGGTTTAAACACAACTCTCATTTCAAAAAATATTGAAGCATTCAATCAACCACTTTCGAAAATGAAACCACAAACAATATTTTTCCCTCCAATGATATTTTAGAAATCAACCACCATAGAAAATCAATAGGATAATGTGCCCATAACTTTTATGAAGATGAAGAAACCCCTTTGGAAAATATTCCACACTCAACACACTTTGAAAAGAACAAAACAACCTTCACTTGAACCCTTTTACAAAAATAGAAATATCTCTTTATGTACACCTTATTTCTCCTTCTAAACAAAATAATCAAATAGCCCTTGAAATAAGCTTTCCAACGATATATAATATGATATACTTATAAAAGGAAAATCACCAGAAATATTTCTTTTTCACAACATGCACCACAAACCTTATCTCTCCTAGGGCAACCTTAGAAAAATATAATATTTGGAAAAATTAATAACTTGCCTTTAACCTCAGTGGGATTCGATCCCCTATCGCTGCCCCTGTACCACTCAAACCATGGTGCCAACAACCATGTGAGCCAATCACTCACATAGAAACCAAGAGCACAAGACCTCCTTATTGCTTCCATTGAACTTGCCCTAAAAAACCACGTGCATAAAAGGTTATCCCTTTTTACCTTGCAAAAACCAGCAACAACGGGATTCAAACTTTGGATCTGCTGGTGCTTAAACACCTTACGTGACTTCCTCTTGCCACTAGGCCACAAGTGCCTATGGTGATAGGTAAGGAACCTCCCTTACCTTTTTTCCCTCTTCTCTTCACTAGTTTTCAAATGAATATGACACTTCTGCTCCCTTAGTGCTTCAAATGGATTATCTTTGTCGAGGACTTAGAGAAAATAAAACATTTAGTGGCATATTTATATATGGTCACATTTTTCTTTTGATGTCGACTATGACTTAATATTATTTGCCTCCTCCTTCTTGAAGTCGGCAATAATAAAATATTAATTTTAATTTTAATTTTAAATGATTAAAATTTAAACTTAAATATTTAAAATTAATTATCTTCTTCACCGGGGAACCTTTTTCAATGAAACGAAAAGCCAACCTGGGTTTTAAGAAAAACCCATTTCAAACATTCCATCCATGGTTTTAAATAAAACCTTTTATTTTGCCTACCTTGGTTTTCATAAAAACTCTGTAAATAGCCATGCTTTCCAAAATATCATAAATGCTTATTTATGAAATATTTTGACCACCAAAACTCAGTTTGATCCATGTGACATCAATGACAACATTAAATACCTTAAATTATCCAAATTTCCAAAATTTCACTTCACCCTCAATAAGCCTTAGTAAAAAATGATAGCTGCACACTCACGAATTATATGAAGCCTTGTGATTAGGGGTGTCTAATCCTAACCTACCCTAAGGATCTCTCAAGGGTAGGGATATTTTTGGTGATGAAGTCCAAAAAATTATTTTGTGGGCTACTATGGTGTCTAGGGGTGAGCCAACGGAAGGAGATGAAATCCAACATTGTTGGTCTTGATTGGGGGTTGGTTATGAAATCCAACCTTGCTAATGTATAAAAACCGTGTATGTGTGTGGATTTTACTTACAAAAGAAAAATGCAATAAAATAACTAATCTAGGAAAGCAATGAAATGATGCTTGGAAATTTGCATAAAGGAAAATTCCCTTTTAAAATAAATTCTATGCTAGAACTTGAAAGGAAATTTATGCGAAGATATTTGAAAGTAAATGTTTATGCTATAGCAATTTGGAAAGTAAAGTCTATGCTAAATCTTGAAAAGAAATTATGCTAAGAGCTTTGGAAGTAAATGTTTATGCTAAAGTGATTGAAAATAGAATTTTATGCTAGAGCTTGAATTGCAAAGTATATGCTAATTTTTGTAAGCAAAATCTAGGCTAGAGCATGAAAGTGAAGCTATGCTAAGAGCTTGAAAATAAAATTTATGCTAGATTTGGAAAGCAATTCTATGCTAAACCATAAAAATAAATTTAATTCTAAAGCTTGAAAGTAAATTGAAATTAAATGTGTGAAAGTAAATTTAATGCTAAAGCTTAAAAATAAATTTATGCTAGAGTTTGTAAGCAAAGTTACACTAAGAGATTTGAAAGTAAATTTATGCTAACACTTTTGAAAAGGAAAGGCTATGCTAACGAAAGATAAAGAAAATTCGCTTGTTTTCAGCGAAGACTTGTACTAAGGTTTGCTTGGTTGTAATACTATCTACACTAGTCAAGATAGACCTATTAAGGTTATGACTAGATGTATTATAAGATCTTTATGTATGAGAGTAGATCGATATCTATCTTAACTCAATAAGAACAAGGAAACTTAAGGCTTAATTTAGACCTAATGTAGATGTGTTAGATTAAGTGAACCTCCTAAAGACACCTAAGTGACCTAAATGTAATTTTTGTAAAGCAATAAGACAAGAAAAGTATTTTTTGTGGAATGAAAAGTTGAAAAAAATACATTTTGTAAAAATATGCCCAAAGCAATTTGGGGTTTTTGTAAGCAAATGTATTTTGAAGTGAAATTTCTATAGAAACTAGGGTTTTGTATTATTTACCTATACTATCTAGCTTCTAGAAAGATCTCTTATTGTTTATAGATTTTGGCCTATGTTTCAAATAGATTCACATCTTATCTGATTTGCACCTTGTTGTTGTTGTTGTTGAATGTGTAGAAACAGATACCTTGCTATCGGGGATCAATTTTTGATTTTTTTTTTTGATTTTTTTTTTGGATTCACACCTTAAGGTGTGAATCTAGAAGAAAGGATATTCATACCTTAAGGTGCAAATCTAGCTCATAGACTAGATAAGTGTATGTCTTATACCTGAGATGTATTTTAGAGTTTTTGTAGGTTTTATTTTGTTTTCAATACCTAAAATCACAAAAAATGGTAAAAAATGGAAATTAGTTAGCTAACAAGTTAGAAAAAAGACAAATATTTGTGACTGGTCCCACCGTGATTGCCAAAATGAACTACATGGAAAACAACTATTTTGTAATTGATGGAAAAAGTGTTACAAGAGTAAATCCTTTTACAAATTTACCTTTTGGAGGCTACAAAATAGGTCTTCCACAAGGGGAGCCCTATTTTAGTAGAGATAGTCAAACAAATTCAAGTTTTCTCCATGTATTCCTTGATGTGAGTGGTCTTCTTGCTCATGTGCCATTGTTAGCTATGCATGTCCTCTAAACCTACATAACCCTACAAAAGAGTGTTAGAACATTTGGGGGCCTATCTCAATTAGACCCATTGTAATAGGAGACAAAAGACTCAAAATCTAGTCTAATAAATAATTAAAGTGCTAAAACATTTATAAATAGAATGATAGATATCCGTTATCTAACTGGATGGTTGGTTGCAAGGTTTCGGTGTGAAAAACTACCTTTTTTGTAGATTCACACCTTAATGTGTGAATGATTTGATTTATACCCTTATATGTGAATACAACTTAGTTTTATATTGATATAAAATGGGATAAAAATTTATGGGAACTTCCCTTTGGTTGTTAGGAAGGTACCCTCAAAATTTTATGGCAATTAAAGTTTAGATGAGGAAGTTATGACTAAAACAATGAGGGTGGGTCTTGTTGGATTCATACCTTAAGGTATGAATTCTTTGATTTGTATCTTACCATGTGAATCTAATTGTGATATCTAGAAAGTGATATGCCTTACTAGTAAGGACTCTCTAGTGCTATTGGATCTCTTGGTCCATGTTGAATGGTCTTCTATACCTACAAACAATAGCAACTTACAATACAAAAATGATGCAAAAAGAGGGCTTTTGATAACAAGAGAGGGCTTAAGTGACCTCCATGGTGGTTAATGGCAAGTGAGGTCTTACATGGCCTCTAGGTTGATTTTGACAGAGCCTATATATGTATATGGTGGATTGATGAAGATAAACGAAATGACCCTCTATTTACAAATTTTGGTAAGGTTAGGGGGTGGGGTTGAGGTTTCCTACAAGGTGTCCCATAAGGTGGCATGGTTTTCCATGCCTCATAAGTGCATTTGGATGATATAATTCTTCACCCATCTATATGCCATAAATAAGCATAGGGATGTGGAATGGAGTAAGGGTTAAATCCTAACCATAGTAGGATTAACTATGAGTTTAGTGTTGACTTGAGTGAGGTGGAAGATGACTCACCATGCCTCCCATGCTTTGAAAGATAAAAATATCCAAATATCATTTATGATGTTAAATGCACATGGGGATTTGAAATGGAGCAATATTTAAGTCTTACTAGGGTTAGGTTGACCCTAGGTTAGATGTTGACTTTTGGGTGAGGTGGAAGATGATTCAACATTCCCCCATGCTTTGAGAGACAAAAGTCTTCAAATATCATTTATGGTGTTAAATGCACATGGGGAGATGTGTGGAGCAAGGGTCAAAGTTAACCCTAATTAGGTTGACCATAGGTTTAGCTAGAGTCAAATGGGTGAGGTGGAGGCTAGGCTAGTCAAAGAGTAGACTAGGTGAGGTGGCCATGAGTTAGATTGACCATGGTCAGGTTGACCATAGGTTGGGTTTGACCATGAGGTGGATTTTGACCAAGGTTAGAGATTAACCAAGGTTAGGTTAGGATGATGGTCACATGGGGACCTAGGGTTAAGCATAGGAAAGGGCTTAAGTGGTAAGGGGCTTATGAATAGTGCATGAATAGTGGTTTTGATAAATGAATAGTGTTTTGAGGCTAATATATGCAAATTTTATGGGTTTTGCAAATTGATCAGTCATGATGATGGGAGAAGTGGCAATGTGTGACTTTTGGGTGTCTACAAGTTTATCATGATAGTTTGAGTTTGATCCTTGAACTGATAATTTCTTGATCATCCACCTCAATCTGGATACCTTTCACATGATCCATATAGATCATTAAGTTTTAACATATATTGTTATACTTGGATTCCTCCATGAGATCTTTGTCTTTTTTGGAACATACAGTAACAACCAAAGCATACAAGTGGGGGCACATAAAGGCCACCCTCCCTGTGAATCAAACTTGGGTCTTCACTAGGAGAACTCAATGCCTTTACCATTGCAATGTCTTGATAGGGACTGAGATCCTTGTCTTGAATAGTGTTATATGAATCTATACCTTGTTACCTATGTAGAATATACTTGATCAATTTGAAAAATAAAATGTGCATGTGAGATTGATTATTTGAACCAAATAGTATATTTATAATAACAAAATAAGATGTACATAAAATAGATCAAATTTAAATTTGTAATTCAATATAGTTATTTCTACAAGCAAAAGAGATCTTGAGCACACAATTTTTAATATTATTAAATTATTATATCTAAATTAATACATCAAAAATTAGTGGGAAGAGTAGGAAAGAAAAATCTATTAGATTGGGGTTAATCCAAAAGGGGGGTTTGAAAAACATTAAATTTTAATACTTTCTTTTAATTTTGTCTATCAAAAAAAATGAAAATGGGATTTTTACAATAGAATTTTATATTAATAATTTTTAAAGGAGGTGGGATGGTAAGAAAAGAATTTTAGGGGTGGTAGAAAAAAAATAAAGTAAAATAAAATAAATGAAATATTTGAAATGAAAAAAAGTTTAGATTATCTTAAGATAGTTATTAAAAGGTACAAACAAAACAGAAATTTTAAAACTTAAAACATATTATTTTAATGAGATACATATTTTTAAAGCGAATAAGTGGAACAAAGTGGATATTTATTGATAATAATAAAAATAATTAAAAAAAGAAACAAAAGGTTTCAATGCTTAAAACTTGGGCCTAATTTACCCAAATAGAAAATAAGAGCATGTTCTACTTCATTTTATTTTTAAACAAAGAGTATAACATTTAAATTTTAATATGTAAATGTGGATAGGAAGGATAAGATGAATAAGAAGAGGTGGTGCAATGATGGCACATATGTGGCCTAGGAAGTGTTGTAGCAAGCAATATATTTAGCTCAATTGGACTAGTACAAATAAAACTATTTAAAATAAATTTTTAAGTTCTTAAAGAAAGGTTTATTTTCAACTTTGCAATATTTTCCAAAAACCTTCCAAAACATACATTCACCACAATTCTATGCCGAAAAGAAGAAAAGATAATTAAAAGATAACAATAGTAAATGATGTAAATAAAAAAGGGGAGACAATAAGAAGAAGTGGAAGGTGGGTTCCAATTGGTACCCAAAAATATCATATTTCATCCTTATGATACAAAAGGAGCCTCATTGAGTGGTATATAGTGATACCAAGTCCCCAATGAAGGGTTAACCTCAGGTTGACATAAAATTAACCTTGAAGTTAACCTTATAATAAAATAATAATATTAAATTACTCTTTAAGTAAGGTTATCCATAAAGGTGGACTAACCAATACCACTAAGGGTGAAATATGAAAAGGGCATGTAGGCTTACATGAACATACCATACATATACATAAATGAGGAATATCCTTAGGATCACATAAACACATGCTGATACGCTACACAAATAACACTCATAAGAACCTCATCACACTTTTTTCATTGGTCTAAACAATATTAGATTACAAGAATTTCAACACCCCCCATAGTATAAGATCTTTTTTACAAGGAGAGAAGGCATTAGATGGAACACCTACCCCCTCTTCACCCTCATAATAGTGCCCTAGTGGGCCTCCAATGTTCCTCCATTTTCATCTTCATCATCAGAAAGCTTGTTTCTAGTTCTTAGAAATTTTGTCTCAATATTCTTTAGCCTTGTAATGCAATTCTTAATAGAGTTTCCTTTCCTCTTATAATTTTCACAAGTATTTAACTTATTTGAAACCTTATATTTGTCCTTAGGTATCTAAGCCTTAGATTCCATTGACTTTAAGTCTTTTGGATGAGCTTATGTATGAGAAATAACTCTATAATTCTTTATTACCACTTCATAATGGATTAGAAGCTTGAAAATTACTTCAATAGAGATGGGTTGTTGCTTTTTAATAGTCATATAATTTACATAAATAACCAAGCCAACTATAGGAAAAAGGAGGAGAAATATTGGAAGTAATAGATTTGGCATACTCTTCATCACTCTTTACCTTGCCTCCCACCATAACTAAATTAGCTTTTTAAGCTTTGTTGAAATTTGAAAATTTAATACTAGAGAGATCTATCTCTATTATGTACTTCACTAGCATTTACTTTTCCATAAATATCTTTCAAAGTTGTTCATACATCAACAAGACCAATTTTTCTTTGATGTGGAAAAGTACATTTGGTTTCACTAACATGAAGAATAGTCCAAGATCTTCCTTATTTATCTTATTGAGTTAATTATTATTGAGACCTTCTAAATCATTATTAAATATGAACTACATATTTTTGCTTTTGAGTAATCCTACCATTTGAACTAACCAAGTGCCATTACTTTGCTAATTAAGGTGAGTAACATACTCTACAAAATCTATTTTGCATTAAAACCCTAAATGGATCTATAACATACTCATAAAATTATGTGGTCACTAAGAAGATATCAAAAATAATTCAATCTATGTAAATATTATGACCTTGAGAAGATTTTGTTAAGTTAGCACTCAAATCAACAAAAATGTAAATTCCATGCCTTTAAAAAAATTACAAAATAAGGATTACCACTTGCTTCCATTGGATTAGATTCTATGCTCTCCCTCTAGTGAGTTATATTTACACCTAACTTTATATGACTAGATGAATAATCAACCTCATATACATATAAAAAACTAGATCTAATGTAAATTTGAAGCTAATAGGGCTCAAACAAAATACCTCTTATAAATAGGCAAGGGAGCTAACCTATGTGTCACATGTGTGCATTGAGTCCAAAAAGGAGAAGGTGCAATAAAACATATGATAGAGAACATCTTGTCTGGAGAAAAAAATCAATGTTAGGTGTTGTCATATTTGAATGCACCCATTGAGGGACCGAGCTTGAGGGAGACCCAATGAGATGAATGTGCCTATACCTCGCATAGTGCAAAATAGTAGGAAGTGGTATAGGCAGAAGAGAAGAACCATTTATAGGGTGACTTCTAGGGTGTTGAGTTGTAATGTATCACACTTAAGAATCAAAATAGGATTAGATTTAAATAATATTTATCTTGTATAGATATCTACAATTCTAACCATTGACTTTTATTCCGTTTTCTTAGTTTTTGGCATAAGAATAAAAGTTGCAATAAATTAAATTACTAAAATTATGCTTAATTTAAGAAATGCAATTATGAATCAATCTAGGTTTTTGTGTGGCTCCACTTTATGACTTATATTTTATAATTCTAAAATATGTAATTTAATTGAATTTATGTTCTAAGACTATTCTACGTTCTAACTAAATCTACTATTTTTCACGAGGAAGAGAGCAAGGGACTAACATTTCTCGAAGTGGTCCCTACATCCTCGAGGTTAGTATATTTTGCTAAGATTTTTATGTGACTACTTGTCATTTATTAAAGCACACTCTTCAATATTATCCAAATATTATCACACATATCTTAAAGTACATCTACACATTCATGAGTCTACATATAACTCAAAAAATGCAAACATACATTTTCATCCATCTACATCATTTCATACATTTATCAAAATATAAATTATCAACACATAATCATATCTATGCTATATTAATACACAAACACATTCACACAACATCCACACATATAATCAATGTTTCATCTTGTATATCATATAATAAAAATTTCCATGGGCTACAATATATGTTGTGCTACACATATCGACCTCATATTGAATACGTACGTGTAAAATAAATCAAAAATATAAAATTGTGGTATAACTACCACCCTAAAAATGCATCAACCCTATTGTTCATTGAGAGTCTCTCATATCCCCTTATGATTTCCAAGAGTATCCTTAGCCCTCATCTATGTTACATATCTACTATACCTTAGTGTATATCCCTCTATCTATGATGCTATGGACTCCACTACTCAAAGAACCATTAGCACAATGGATGGTACACTCCTCTAACTCCACCATGACTGTGTGTGGGATTAAGAGCAGGATTACAACTTTGAATATAGTGGAAGGGGTATGCCCCATCGCATTAAATCAAACTCCAACTAAACTCTCTCTGCATTATCCTATACATAGAAGGCCTCCAAGTAATCTCATAATCACTAAAACTTGTACATCTTCGCATCCTATGCCCTCAATTGCTCCATTTCCTCCCACAAGCTTACCATCTTAGCCATGGCTCTCTCACTTGAAACTCTTGCCTACTCCAACTCTTGTTGTAATCGGATAACCTCTCCTATGACTCCATATCTCTCAACTCTTGCTCCATCTATATAATACTAGAAAGACTCTATCCACCATCCATTCTGAGGCTTGACTCTCCTAGTACACTCTATAATTCATCAATTAACCCTCATACATTAAACCTCTAACCAACCAAGTCAAATTTATATGCCAAACACCTAAAATTGAGCATTCATCGCTTCAAAAAGTAAGGTTATTATTGAACCAACTTTTCCCCTATCAAATCATCTCCAACTTTACAAAAACCACCACCATTGGATCAGGATCAAAACTATATTTTTGATGATATATGTTTTTTCCAATACTAACATCATTTGGTCCCCTAAAATATAAAAACAATTGAACATGATTCACACAGTCAAATTCATATAGTAAGGTATGGATGCTTTGATTCACAATATCTAATTTGTAGACCATAAATGACACCCACACACTTTCCCATCATCGTATTTATAAAAAAAAATCATTTTCTTTAGTTATTCCATCAATTTTTCATCTTCTCAATTGATTCATCGTCGTCTTCTACTTCTTCCACCATCAAATCATCACTTGAAAGGGTAAAAATCAAACAATAAATTCACCTTACACATGATCAATAACCAAATACTTAATATTCAAAATTGTGTTTGTCCAAAAAAATTGCCTGACTGTCATAAACCCTCATTTTTGGGGCAAAAAAAAGTAAAAAATTTCTTCTCAAAACTCCAATCCAATCAGATTTGGTATGCTATATGCTAGTAGATGTAGGTTTACTAGTGTGTGGATACTATCTCTTGGCCACCAATGAGCCCATTGAAGCAATCATGAGTATGCCTACAAATGGTTGGATGATTTACGAAATCAAACCAAGCTTAAAAGCTTGTTAAAGGTAAAGTTTAAAAGATATTCATCCCTTCCACAATTGGGGCATCCTAAATTGATAATTCAATGAGATAATTTTATATCTTCTCTCTCAAAGCAATCATTGTGGCAATATAAAAGTTGTAACTGACCACTGTTGGTTTGACTTTTATACACACCCTGTGAAGAATGAGCATGAAATACCAATAACACTTATAAGGGATAAATCCCACTCACTTTAGGATCTTGTTGGATATCCAAGGTGTGAGTTACAGAGTTGGGTCGAATGTCTATTCACTCTTTTCCACTTTTGGAATAGTTTCAAGTAGACTATCTGTTACCTTACAACGGGTTCGAGACTTTAGTTCAATAATGATTTTGGAGTTGGTTATCTTTGTGGACACTCAGATTTACAATTAGTTCTTTGATCTAGCTCTTTATGCTTTAGCCGATTTAAATAAAAGATGAATTTTAAAGAAGATAAAAATGGATCATTCAATCGATGGAACAGAGAGAGTAGGGTAGGGCAGAAAGATAAGTTTATCTAACTTAGCTGCAAAACCAAAACTACCAATTTTAGTTATACTATTTAGCTTCACAATAGAACAAATCAAAGAGGAAGGTGTCCAACTTTCTAAGATCACCTTCTACTAAGAGCATAAGGCAGAGATAAAATAGATCTGAAAGAAAATCATAAATAGAAGGGAAGTCGGTTGAAACTGGTATCTCTCACCAGCAACCCAGCTCGCACAGTGAGGAAAAAGCAATTAGAACAGACCTGAACCTTAAATCTTTAATTTTCCCTAGCATACAATAAAAATAATGAAGCCTAGTAGCATATCCAATCTTGATAACATAGATCTATAGTATAAATTAAATAAACCTTAACGAGACGAAAAACAAAAGAAGATGAACTTATTGCAATCCAAAAGAGATTAGGCTCCTGGCCACGCTATCACAGAAAATGAAAATCACACCAACTCCAAGTCCATAACAAAACATTCAACAAGATTTGCAAGAAATTGCTCCAATAGCTTTTTATTCTAAGTTTCCACCTCTCTTGATCTTACATTCAGAGGAAGTATATATAGACTCAGGACAAACCCTGATATTTTCAAAAATATCTTCTTCCCAAACCCTAAATCTTATCATCCAAACCCTCCTACCGAGGTTTTTACAATATAAGGCATTTTTATATAGAATTTCGATAAACCCTAATTACTCTTAAAATCTTTGCAGGGATATTGCCATAAATGAAGAAAAGGAGATTTGACTTTGTCTTCATCAAATGGATACCGCGTGTAAATGTATCTTTATATTTTAGGTAGGCTATCAGAGCATCTCATTAATCCCTCTACAAAATCTGGATGAGTCACTGGTTTCTCGGACCTTCTATCCTCGTAGAGCCGCCTTTGCTTGGTTCGAGTTGAAATTCTCTACCCACCATTACTTTCGCTATAAATTTTTCATTAACTGCATCCATTGGCAAATTTCGATGACTGTGTATGGATATTTTCATTTTTTGGCCAATCGCCGACATATTTCATTAAATGGGGCAGCTGCTCGGTCACACTTTAAAGTCTTTCATGACCAGATCTGTAAAATTTGGACGGACCAAAAATTCCTAGCGTTTCCCATTTCAATGTGACGTTCCTCGCTTAATCTGTGCTTAACTTTGTCTTTCTCGCCATTACTTCTGCTATCATGCAACTATCGGATCACTTTCTGCAAAAGAAAATCAAGTGTTAGCATTTTAATATTATTAAATTAAACCCTAATGTTTATTACATGTCGGCTTGATTTCCTTTGAAACATGTCGTGATATCGCGACATTTTCCTCAAGCTGCTTTTCCCTCGCTTTTGCCCTCGCGATAATGAGACAGGTCCAAAAATGGGACATGTCGTGATATCGCGACGTTTCTCTTCCTATTCTCATGAAATCAAAATATGTCACGATATCACGATGTTTTCCTTGCTTTACTTCTTTTAAGCTTACGTCATCGCGAAAATGGAACATGTCGCGATATCGTGACATTTCCCTCTATTCATTTCTTCCAAGCTTACGTCATCACGAAAATGGAACAGGTCGCAAAAATGGAACATGTCGCAAAATCATGACGTTTTCGTCAAGTTTTGCTTCCAACTAAAACCTGTCGCGATATCGTGACATTTTTGTCAAGCTTTCTTTCGGTCCAAATGCGTCGCAAAATCATGACGTTTTCCTTGAGGTTTGCCTCCAACCAAAATGTGTCGTGATATCACGATGTTTTCATCATTTGATGCCTCCAGTTAAAACCTATCACGATATCGTGACGTTTTCTTCGAGCTTTGCTTTCAACTAAAACTTGTCGCGATATCACGACATTTTTCTTACTTGACTCTTTTTGTCTAAACCATGTCGCTATATCGCGACGTTTCCCTTAGTTCATTTCTTTCTTTACTTCTTTGTCATGAAATCGTGACATTTTCCTTACTTCTCTTCTTTCTTGGCTTCTTTGTCACAAAACCACGACATGTTGCGAAATCGCGATGTTTTCCCCACTTTGCTTCTATCTTGGCTTCTTTGTCACAAAACCCTGACATGTCACAAAATCGTGACGTTTTCTCCACTTTGCTTCTTTTCTCACTTCTTCCTTCCAAAAATGGAACATGTCGCGATATCGCGACATTTCCTACCCTTCTTGCTTTTTTGGCTTTGCCCCTCCGAAAATGGAACATGTCGCGATATCGCGACATTTCCTACAAGCTTTTCTTCCTAGATTTTGCCTTCGCGAAAATGAGACATGTCCAAAAATGGAACATGTCACGATATCACAACGTTTTCGAAAATGGAACATGTCATGAAATCGTGACATTTTCTTTAAGCTTTGCTTCCTCTTAAAACCTGTCGTGAAATCACGACATTTCCATCACTTGGCTCTTTCTACCAAAACACGTCGCGAAATCGCAACGTTTTCCTTTTGCTTTGCTTCTGACTCAAACTTGTCACGATATTGCGACATTTTCTTCGAGCTTTGCTTCCAACTTAAAACTGGTCGCAATATCACGACGTTTCCCTTGCTATTCTCATGAAATCAAAACCCATCATGATATTGCGACATTTTCATCACTTGGCTTCTTCTACCAAAACACGTCACGAAATCGCGACGTTTTCATCACTTGGCTCTTTCTTCCAAAACCTGTCATGATATCATGACATTCTCTTCAAGTTTGGCTTCTAACTCAAACCTGTCACGATATCGCGATGTTTTCTTCGAGCTTTGCTTCCAACTTAAAATTGGTCACAATATCGTGACGTTTCCCTTGCTATTCTCATGAAATCAAAACCCGTCACGATATCGCGACGTTTTCATCACTTGGCTCCTTCTACCAAAACACGTTGCAAAATCGTGACGTTTTCACCACTTGGATTTTTCTTCTAAATATGTCATGATATCGCGACGTTTTCGAAAATGGAATATGTCACGATATCACGACGTTTTCGAAAATGGAATATGTCACGAAATCGCGATGTTTCCTTCACTTGTTCTTTCACTTTGCAAATTCTCCAAAATTGTAGGTTGATTCCAATGACTTTGTCCATCTGCATTTTGCATTTTTACATATTGGTGAAGGATCTTCCTTACTCAAAAATTATTTTAACATTTACCAAATGAATTTTAAATTGCTCGAGAATGATCAGCTTCACATGGTGTAGAAAAAACATGATGAAAATGCAAAGTGCTCAAAATTTGATGAAACTTTACAAGTATCTATAAAAGCCCAAAGGGTATCCCAATTTGCAAATGAAACTTTAAAATTCATCATGGATTAAGAGAATATGCATTTAGAAATTTGCTAGGACATAAATGGAAACTGCTATTTCTAAATTGGAATCAATGCCATATGTAAGTATATTTGGACACTTTGATGTAGGCGAATCTTGAAAAAGGGTGCAAGCAAAATTTGGAATTAAAACTTGGAAAACTCAAGAGGGTCCCTACGGAAAAATGAAAGTTAAATATTTTCAAAGGGATGGAATTTCATTTTTTTAGTGGGGGTGTGTTGCTTCTCAAAAAATGGCGATATCTACGAGGAAAATAGTAGCACTATTTAGAATTCGAAACTCTAGTTTCAAAACAATTTAGACCATGTCCCATGCTTTGCCACAAATATTTTCTAAAATGACTCAACAACTATCTGCCAACTGTTAAAGTTTCCCAAGGACATACTAGGTTGAACCACTTAAGGAAGATTCTTATGTGCGATTACAAGTGTATAAACCTTCTTCCAAGGATGATCGAGGCTTCAACTGCTTGCTATGGATCGAACAGCTATCTAGATTGTGTAGGGGAAACCGAGTAGAGATCTATTTACTAGTTTAGTCTTGTACAACCCCGATAGAGTTACTCTTTAGATTTTCATGACCCTGATCACAACTATGAGGTGGCATCTATAGCTTGGTGAACATGTTTGAAATGTATCCTTCGAGAGCCCTGGCTATGTGTAGGAAAGAGTGCTAGTTTTATATTGTCTTGTACAACTTTCACCATCTCTCTCTTTTCTTTTGAAAGATACCGATTACTGGAGTGCCTTGCTGCTTCTTCTTCTTTTCTTTCTTTCTTTCTTTTTTATTTTTTTTATTTTTTATTCATCGAGCAATTGATCAACTAACTGTTTCAGCTCAGGTACCAAAAACCTCCTTGGATGCTTTGATGTAATTTTGTGAATCGGATTCCCCTCTCATGACCAACTTTTCTTGGATTCCCTGGGAGTTCTTCAACCAAACAGTATAGTAGTTTCTTTATAATAAAAATAATTGTGGCAAGCAAGACACAAAATCCAATTATCTTTCTACTGTTGTTCTAGATAACAAGTAGTCCTACTTTTTAATCCTAGCAGACTATCTCTTAAAACAAAATGAGACAAAATGAAAACACACTAGGCCAATTTTCAATGTTGATTTGTGTTTTCTTTTGTTTAGGTAAACTCAAACAAACAGGATTAAAGAGTTAAAAGTGAAGGAAAAAGGCCATTAGTTAAAAGACAAAATTGCACAGACCTAAAAAGACAAAACATAGAACTTCAAACTTTTAAATAAAACAAAACAAAAATACACTACTTCACACTTTATTGATATACATATTTTACGTCTTTGTGATTTATTCAAACAATGTATTGGATGGAACAACTGAGAAATAATGATTCAGATATTGATCGTTGACAGGACGGTTCAAAAAATTACCTTCCAGGTCTTGTAGAAGAAATGCATTATTACCTAGGGTTTCGGAAATCTGGTATGGCCCTGTCCATAGAGGTTGTATCTTGGTGTATTTACACTTATTTTCATGGGCTTTGTCCCACAGAAACACCAGGTCTGCAAGTTTGAAGGCCTTTGAATTGGCCCTTTCGTCAAGCCAACACTTGACTATCTCTTGGTGTCGACTAAAATGCTCCACGGCTCGAAGTCGTCCACCCTGCAAATCAATCAAGTCCAACATACGAGCTTTCATATCTGCATGATCAAAGTAATGTAAAGAAAATTTTAATCTTGGTACTAATGCTTCATATTCTGCCAAGTTATTCGTGCAGGGAAACTGCAAGCAATAAGACAAAAAATAGGTTTGATTTTTTGGTCCTTTAAGAATAGCCCCTGTACCAGAACCTTGCTTAGATTTAGATCCATCAATATGAAGCATTCCAACTTCATTATCGTGATCTCGATGAGCTTTAACTGGTTTCTCCTTTTGAGTAGTTGTCAAATTATAAACCCCGATATAACAGCCCTCAGCAAGATTAACAGTCTCATTCTTGGCATTATACTCTGTGATCATGATTTTATATCTTGGTTCTCTATCGATTCTTAAATGATTTGCAAAACCATTCCAGGGTAACCACATATGCAAAAAATCAGTCGCCAAGTACCCATTCAAGGATTTTGACCAATCCCTGCTTAGAAGCATTCCGTATCCTATAGGAATATCCACCACCTGAATGTCAATTCTGTGTTGCGCTCTCGGCTCAGATGCTAGCTGGATGTGTATATTCTGAATTTCACCTATCACTTTAACCTCATACTTATCCAATTGGATGACTCTCATCTTGGATTTCATGGGGGTCAAACCCAGCTGCTGATAGATGGCTAGAGGCATGACATTGGCTGAAGCACCTGAATCTACTAGACAGTTCTGTAAATTTTTCCCAAATATTCATACAGTCAGTAGGAAAGACGGAACTTCAATATTTTCTTTGTACATAGCCATATTCGCATTAACTATCTTCTTCCATTTTTCTAGAGGTTTGGTAGTAGGTTCAGAGTATGTTTTTATCAAGTTATGCCTTTGTTCAAAAATTTGGGCCAACTCATGAAGAGTGATGTTGGATTTGATCTTCTTCATGTCCTCCACTATATTATATCCCTTATTGAGTGGAGGGACAAATGCATCTGGTCCTCTCGAATTTCCTCCCTTGGGTGGAGGTGGGTTATCGTTTGGAGATGGACCTGGAGGAACATTATGGGAGTTGTCTAGAGGCGTAGATGCAGTATTAGGCTCTGGATTTATGTTCTTGAGGTTGTAGTTATCCCTCCTATATTGTTGAAAATCCTGCACCTCATCCATAGGTATTTCCACAACATTCTCTGATTCATTTGGAAAAGTAAATGAATCTAAGACCATAGTTGTACTATGCTTGGATGAACTTGGACCATCCACATTTCTTTGATGTTCAGGAGAAACCAACTCACTAGATAGAGCTTCAAAAGCATTACAGAACTCAAAATAGTCCAATTCCCCATGCTGAGATGTCCCGTGTATTCTACACCAGTTAGGCAAAGCCAAGTCACAAATATTCACATCATGCCCCTTTCCTTTATAATCTTTTTTGGTCTTGTACGATGGTCTAGTGAATCTGTTTTGTTGATAAGGAAATCTGTTTGCGTTTTCTCCGATGGACACTTGCCTTTTGAAACTTAAAAAGTCATTTGCCAACATTTGGACCGTCTTTGAGACTTCCTCAACTCTTGTGTTATCAGATTATTTTACTGGATTCTATACACTTTTAGCCTGTGTTACGGCCAATGGATTTCTTATTGGTGTAGTTTGACATGCTGGCAACATTATTTGATGTGGGATAGGGTTCAAGACAGGGGTATTTTGTGACACAAAAGGAATTTGATGAACATTCAAAGGTTGAGGTCCCAACTATCTTTCAAGAACCAAAGCTTCTCTATAAGCCTCTATTAGATTAGTAACATTGGCATCTCTTTTCAAGAAAACAGAGGTTATTGGATCTAGGGAATTTTTAAAAATTTCCAATGCTAGATCTGCATTTGGCACATAATAACCCGTCGGTCTACCATAAGCCTTTTGAAATATGATATTGTAAGATCTGACAGATTCATTTATTTCTCTTTTAATACTAGAAAATTATTGATATAATACACTGGGATCTATCACTTCACCAAATTGCGATACAAAAATATTTTCTAGGTCATTCCAACTAGTAATAGAATCGTTAGTGAGATTCAAAAACCAGTCGTATGCTCCCTCCTGGAGAATGAACGGGAACAATCTACAAGCCACATATTCATGTTGTACATTTAACAATTTTAGAGCATTTTTAAAAGCTACCAGGTGTTCTTCTGTTCTAATTCCATCATGTTTATAAGTAGGAAGATACTTCTTAGGGTTTCTAGGAAAATCATGCGCTGCACCAGGGATGTTCAAGGCAGTGGAACCCAACTAGCTTGCCATTACTACTTGATTAACGACGATATTTTTAGTTGTAGTTGGACCAACTACAAGTGGTGATAAAACTATTTTAGACAAGGACTTGGCCCTTCTGAGGCTTCTTCTTCTTGGGGTTTCTAATTCAGGCACAAGGAGCTCTCCAGCTCTGGAGTGGGACCTTGTTACTTTGTAAGTAGAATCCAGCTTTTCACAAGCAACTTACAACCTTATAATCCTTAACAAACTACTAAACGAAGTTCAGGATCTCCATCTAGCGCTAATTTTAAATGTTGGTTTGACTTTTATACACACCCTATAAATAATGAGAATGAAATACCGATAAAACTTATAATAGATAAATCCCACTCACTTTAGGATCTTGCTGGATATCCAAGGTGTGAGTTACAGAGTTGGGTCGAATGTCTATTAACTCTTTTTCGCTTCTGGAATAGTTTCAAGCGGACTGTCTATTACCTTACAATGGGTTTGGGACTTTAGTTCAATAATGTTTTTGGAGTTGGTTATCTTTGTGGACACTCAGATTTACAATCATTTCTTTGATCTAGCTCTTTATGCTTTAGCAAATTTAAATAAAAGAAAATTTTTAAAGAAGATAAAAATGGATCATTCAATCGGTGGAACAGAGAGAGTAGGGTAGGGCAGAAAGAGAATTTTATCTAACTTAGCTACAAAACCAAAACTACCAATTTTAGTTATACTATTTAGCTTCACAATAGAACAAATCAAAGAGGAAGGTGTCCAGCTTTCTAAGATCACCTTCTACTAAAAGCATAAGGCAGAGATAAAATAGATCTAAAAGAAAATCATAAACAAAAGGGAAGTCGGTTGAAACTGGTATCTCTCACCAGCAGCCCAGCTCGCGCAGTGAGGACAGATCAATTAGAATAGACCTGAACCTTAAATCTTTAATTTTCCCTAGCATACAACAAAAAGAATGAAGCCTAGTAGCATATCCAATATTGATAACATAGATCTACAACATAAATTAAATAAACCTTAACGAGACGAAAAAAAGAAGAATATGAACTTATCACAATCCGAAAGAGATTAGGCTCCTGGCCATGCTATCATAGAAAACAAAAATCACACCAACTCCAAGTCCAGAACAAAGCATTCAACAAGATTTGTAGGAAATTGCTCCAATAGCTTTTTATTCTATGTTTTCGCCTCTCTTGATCTTACATTCAGAGGAAGTATATATAGACTCAGGACAAACCCTGATCTTTTCAAAAATATTTTCTTCCCAAACCCTAAATCTTATCATCCAAACCCTACTGCCGAGGTTTTTACAATATAAGGCATTTTTATATAGAATTTCAATAAACCCTAATTACTCTAAAAATCTTCGTGAGGATCTTTTCATAAATGGAGAAAAGGAGATTTGACTTCGTCTTCATCAAATGGATACCACGCGTAAATGTATCTTTATCTTTTAGGTAGGCTATCAGAGCATCTCATCAATCCCTCTACGAAATCTGGATGAGTCACTGGTTTCTCGGGCCTTCTATCCTCGTAGAGCCACCTTTGCTTGGTCCGAGTTGAAATTCTCTGCCCACCATTACTTCCGCCATAAATTTTCCATTAACTGCATCCATCGACAAATTTCGGTGACTGTGTATGGATATTTTCATTTTTTGGCCAATCACCGACATATTTCATTAAATGGGGTAGCTGCTCGGTCACACTTTAAAGTCTTTCACAACCAGATCTGTAAAATTTGGACGGACCAAAAATTCCCAGCATTTCCCATTTCAATGTGACGGTCCTCGCTTGATCTGTGCTTAACTTTTTCTTTCTCGCCATTACTTCCCCTATCATGCAACTGTCGGATCACTTTCTACAAAAGAAAAGCAAGGGTTAGCATTTTAATATTATTAAATTAAACCCTAATGTTTATTACATGTCGGCTTGATTTCCTTTGAAACATGTCATGATATCATGACGTTTTTCTCAAGCTACGTTTCCCTCGCTTTTGCCCTCGTGATAAGGAGATAGATTCGAAAATGGGACATGTCACGATATCACGACGTTTCTCTTCCTATTCTCATGAAATCAAAATATGTCGTGATATCATGACGTTTTCCTTGCTTTACTTATTTTAAGCTTACGTCATCATGAAAATGGAACATGTTGTGATATCACGACGTTTCCCTCTATTCATTTCTTCCAATCTTACATCATCATGAAAATGGAACAGGTCGCGAAAATGGAACATGTCGCAAAATCGCGATGTTTTCGTCAAGTTTTGCTTCCAACTAAAACCTGTCATGATATCACGACGTTTTCGTCAAGCTTTCTTTCTGTCCAAATGCATCGTGAAATCGTGACATTTTCCTTGAGGTTTGCCTCCAACCAAAATGTGTCGTGATATCACAACATTTTCGTCATTTGATGCCTTCAGTTAAAACCTGTCGTGATATTGCGACGTTTTATTTGAGCTTTGCTTTCAACTAAAACTTGTCGTGATATCGTGACATTTTTCTTACTTGACTCTTTCTGTCTAAACCATGTCACGATGTTTCTGTTGCTTGGCTCTTCCAATCCAAATATGTCGTGATATCACGACATTTCCCTTAGTTCATTTCTTTCTTTACTTCTTTGTCGCGAAATCGCGACATTTTCCTTACTTCTCTTCTTTCTTGGCTTCTTTGTCACGAAACCGTGACATGTCACAAAATCATGATGTTTTCCCCACTTTGCTTCTATCTTGGCTTCTTTGTCGCGAAACCGTGACATGTCGCAAAATCACGACATGTCACGAAATCGCGACGTTTTCTCCACTTTGCTTCTTTTCTCACTTCTTCCTTCCGAAAATGGAACATGTCACGATATCACGACATTTCCTACCCTTATTGCTTTTTTTGCTTTGCCCCTCCAAAAATGGAACATGTCGTGATATCGCAACATTTCCTACAAGCTTTTCTTCCTAGCTTTTGCCTTCGCAAAAATGAGACATGTCCGAAAATGGAACATGTTGCGATATCGCGACATTTCCAAAAATGGAACATGTTGCGAAATCACGACATTTTCTTTAAGCTTTTCTTCCTCTTAAAACCTGTCATGAAATCACGATGTTTCCATCACTTGGCTCTTTCTACCAAAACATGTCACGAAATCGCGACGTTTTCCTTTTGCTTTGCTTTTGACTCAAACCTGTCGCGATATCACGAAGTTTTCTTTGAGCTTTGCTTCCAACTTAAAATTGGTCGTGATATTGTGACATTTCCCTTGCTATTCTCATGAAATCAAAACCCATCGTGATATCGTGATGTTTTCATCACTTGGCTCCTACCAAAATACGTCACGAAATCGTGACGTTTTCATCACTTGGCTCTTTCTTCCAAAACCTGTCGCGATATCGCGACATTCTCTTCAAGTTTGGCTTCTGACTCAAACCTATCGTGATATCGCAACGTTTTCTTTGAGCTTTGCTTCCAACTTAAAACTGGTCGCGATATCACGACGTTTCCCTTGCTATTCTCATGAAATCAAAACCCATCGCGATATCGCGACGTTTTCATCACTTGGTTCCTTCTACCAAAACATGTCGCGAAATCGTGACATTTTCATCACTTGGATTTTTATTCCAAATATGTCGTGATATCGCGACCTTTTCGAAAATGGAATATGTCGCGATATCGCGACGTTTTCAAAAATGGAATATGTCGCGAAATCACGACGTTTCCTTCACTTGTTCTTTCACTTTGCAAATTCTCCAAAATTGTAGGTTGATTCCAATGACTTTGTCCATCTGCATTTTGCATTTTTACATATTGGTGAAGGATCTTCCTTACTCAAAAATGATTTTAACATTTAACAAATGAATTTTAAATTGCTCGAGAATGATCAGCTTCACATGGTGTAGAAAAAACATGATGAAAATGCAAAGTGCTCAGAATTTGATGAAACTTTACAAGTATCTATAAAATCCCAAAGGGTATCCCAATTTGCAAACGAAACTTTAAAATTCATCATGGATTAAGAGAATATGCATTTAGAAATTTTCTAGGATAGAAATGGAAACTGTTATTTCTAAATTGGAATCAATGCCATATGTAAGTATATTTGGACACTTTGATGTAGGCGAAGCTTGAAAAAGGGTGCAAGCAAAATTTGGAATTAAAACTCGAAAAACTCAAGAGGGTCCCTGCGGAAAAATGAAAGTTAAATCTTTTCAAAGGGATGGAATTTCATTTTTTTAGTGGGGGTGTGTTCCTTCTCAACAACCACAATCATCCATATTCAATTCACCTCTTTCATAATCAATCATGAATCATCCAAAATAATTCATCATCAATTTGCCTCTCTCATAATCAATCGTGAATCATCCACAATCATCATCACTAATTCTTCTTCTTCAAAATCAAACCACACATCTAGTATCATAAGTTTTTGCACTGCATTGTGTCTTCACACAATGGAATACAAAAAGGGGTAAATGTAGACACCCAAAATTTACACATTACCACTTCTCCCATCATCACGACTAATCAATTTACAAAACCCATAAAATTTGCATATATTACTCTTAAAACATTATTCATTTATCAAAACCACTATTCATGCACTATTCATAAGTCCCTTTGGGCCACTTAAGCCCTTTCCTATGCTTAACCTTGGATCCTCATGCGACCATCATCTTAACCTAACCTTGGTTGATCTCTAACCTTGGTCAAAATCCACCTCATGGTCAAACCCAACCTATGGTCAACCTCACCTATTGTGGTCATTCCATAACTTACCCCAAAATCGGGGACCCACCTTTAATTTTGTTGTTTTGAGGGTTTTGGGGGTTCTTTGAGTGTCAATCTCCATGGGTCCCTACCCATGGACTTGGTTGTCCTTGAGTGTGTCCAAGGTCTTGCTTCCATTTTTGTTTTCATTTATTTATTTTTGGAATGTTTAGTGTTTTGGTTAGTGTTTTGGGATCGAATTGATAGATTCAAATATTTATTTTAAACTTTAAGTGTTAAGTTTAAAGTTTATTTTTATTGACTTGAGTTTTAGCGTTTAAAAGTGATTGATTTAAAACTAATAAAAATATACGTATATATATATTTTATATAAATGAAAAAAAAATAGAAAAAAATAAAAATAAAAGGTATATATAGTTATGTTTATATATATATATATATATATATATATAAATATAAGAACAAAAATAAAAAATATAATAGAAATAAAATAAAACATAAAAGGTGAATAAACTAATGACTTAGACCATCATCTTCATATGTGTAATGTTTTCTTATGTATTGGCTAGTGATATTTTATATCTATAGTACATAATTCTTATCTTTTATGGTATGCAGGTGGAAGCAGCGATTGGCAAAGGACACCCAATGAGCTGGAAACTACCAAATGTGGGTATGCCAAGTAGACGTGTTAGTTAATGTGGGGAAGTAACTGGGACAGTGTGGCATGAGTGGATGAAGTAGACTGGGTACTACAAATATGTGAAGGAGGCAGTACCATTTATGATGAATACATATGTATCATGGGCACACTGTATCACCAAGGAAGATTCAGAGTAGGAGCCACTGATCAAAATCTATGCACTGATTTGCTATCGATGATCAAAAGTGCCCAAGGTTGGATGATGTGTTTGAACGCATTAGATAAGGAGAACTTTGATGAAGGGTTATAGGACTTTATTTGGTGGCCCAGCATGAGAAACATGATCCAATGGCATATGGAGTATTAGTGGCATGAAATTCAAAGCTCGCTGCTCGACTCATGACAAAAAACTATTAAGGATGTAGCAGCGGCATAGGTGATTTTCTCGATTTTGAGACCACGATAGACGGACACCATGAAAAGTAATTGAGCATGTCTAATGAGATAGAGCATGACATGGATGAAGGTAGCATACCAAGAGGCTCTTCAGAATAACTCGAGCATGCGAGAAATATTGTTGACATGGCAGAGATTCGATGATGGTGTAATTTTGAATTGGCAATACCCATGGATCTGGACCCATATTTTAATTGATTTTTACAACATGGTTTAGCAAACGCATATAGTGGACATCATTTTGAAAGCTATCAAACATAGTGATTGGACATGGATATTCTACAACCACTAGAGATGTGGATCGATAGAGTATTAACATCGATAGTGTAGAGTGGATGTGCATAAGCTTACTGGTTGGCACAGCATAGGAGTAGAACATGATAGTTTGAAGTCTTCCATGTGGTAAGAAATGCATACATGGACACCAACGATCCAATGGGTAAGACAAACATGGCCACATGGCAGAGCAGACAATACCCGACTTGGCAAGCAATGAAATATTGGGTATGCTTTCTAAGAATAATGTGGATGATTTCATTTGTTTAGAGGTGGACTTGAACACGATGGATGAACAATGTTGACATGGAGCTGGGATAGTGTGGCACAAAAGTGTGACATGGACGGGGTACTTTACCTTGACTGGATGTGGTAGCTTAGAGACTTACCAGAGGTGATTATTGGACAGAATATTTTGAAAATGGTAGATGTGTGAAGAAGGCAGATGACTCATATGATGAACGGGAAACCTTGAGATGTGATGACAAAGATTACATGGACGTGCGGTGGGGATGACTCAGCACAAGAAAAGAATGTCTACTCATGATTAAAAATGGATACACCAGAGTGAATATGAAATAGAGGGAGGTCAGTCTGGTTTAAAATTAATTGTGGATACAATTTCATATGGCAAGGAGCCATGTTTCCATGATGCTCGTAGGAAAGAGATAATTGATGTCATGAAAATAGTTTAGATGACCAGAAAGAGCATGCCATGTGTGTTGTAAATGGGAGGTCCACCCATTAATTTGGGACAGGAGCATGACATGAAGAGGCCATAGGTTTCAAGGTTGCATACGATGTTAATGGAGGATAGAGAATACGTTATTCCAAGGTTGCACAAATAGCACTCGATAACAAATTAGCAATGAAATAGTGTGTATGGAGATAATGTAGTGAATACACAGACATAAATGAGTACATTGTCTATTATATTTAGAAAAGGTGACCCACTTCAATTGTTCAAGGTGTGTTATTATGATCTTGTTTAGCATGGAGGATAATGTTCACTGGCTCCAGGACTACATGCAAACATATTAAAATGGGCGAATGCAACATATATGGATAGAGCGTCGATGGCATAGAATTGTCGATATTTTGTACCACTTTAGAGCTGATTCAGAGGGAAAACCAAAATGCATGGAGACTGGATGATGCAGTATGGTCGACTAACGATAGTTTTGATACAACACGATGCAGAGGATATACCCATGATAGAGAGGTCGGCAAAGTTAGCTTGGCAGTATGCTAATATTGGGCAGTACTCAAAATATTATGAAAATTTATTTTGTGGTTGTGTGATATCATCAAGATAGGTGCTCAAAATTTATGTTGGGTTAATAAGCCAAAATATGCCCGAAAACATTTCAAATGAATGAAAATAGTAAGATTTGGTAGTTTTGGGAATATGCTGAAATCAAGGATGAAAGCATTATCATATCTATTTCATTAGAAGAAATTAAAATGCTTGTAAATATTACAAAGCAAATGGAGGGAGTGTTATGTGGCCACACTAAGGGGAAAAGAAATGAACAACTTCACAAGCTAGAGAAAAGAAAACAAAGTGAATGAAATAACGAAGAAAAAACAAAAAAGTGGTAGGAGGTTTTAAATAACCATGCAAACGGAGATATAAGGGGGCTGGAAGTCTATCCAACACCAAGGGTTGGACATTTTTGAAACATGTGGTTGGAGATATTGTAACAGAACTGTATTATTTTCTATTTTAATGCAAAATAGAGAAGAAATTTACACCATATGAAAAAGACTTGAGGAGAATCATTTCTAGATGTCTGGATTTAATGTTTAATACATTTTATGGTTGCATTGTTTGTTTTAAATTTACATGGTGGAATCGGTAGCTGCCACGAATCCAAGCAGGTTGTCTAGCTTTTATGGTTGCCACAGTATTTTGTGTTTTCCACCCCGAAAGCCGCCACATAGATCTTCATGCAGTCCACCCCTATAACCACCATGCCACAATCATTTTAAATCTTTTAAGCCACTGAAAGCACCAGGAAAGGGACAAGCATTTAGTCCAATGAGATTTCATGGTTGCATTTTTGAATACCTAGAAACAGATAATTTATTTTGTTATTTAGAAGCTTACACCTAGTTTATTTTTGAATGTGCAAATGCAACTTATGATAGACTAGGTTACATCCAGAAACTCTCACAATCTTCGGTTTTATAGGATAGAATAGCATAGAGTTATGCATAGCGGCTATTTATCACCAAATTGGCTAAAATTAGGATTTTCAAAATTTAGAATTGGCTAATATTTGGGACCCTTGACTAGGGCCCATTAGCCAAAAAATTTTGGGTGCAAATTTTTTTGGGTCGATTCGCCCCAATTTTATAATAATTTGACCATTTTAAGTTTAAATTTCCAACATTACCCCTAATAAAAGTGAACCTTCTACATGTGTTTGGATACTTTTGCCTGGATTTCGAAACTGATTCGTCAATTTTTTATAAATAATTTTTGGGACTGACCCATTATGCATAACCTTGGGACTCAGTAGCATTAGACTGGAAAATGCTTTGCATGTTTATATTTTAAGCATTCTAGTCCATTTCCATATTTTATTTTTATTTTTCTAACTCTTCCCTTTTGCAATTTTTTTAAACCTCGGCGATTAAAATAAAAATAAAAAAAAATAAAACTCCAAAAACGAATGCATGGGTGTGAAGATTAAGATTTAATGTTTCATATTATGCAATTTAGATTTCACTTTGAAATAATTTTGAAATTATAAAAATTATTCAAAGTTACTATTTTTACAGGCATTTTATAATTTCGGATTTTACATAATTTTGCATTTTGAAGGTAAATCAGATTTCAAGCTTTGCATGTTTATTTTGCAAGCAATAAATTAACTTTTCTTTATGAAAATTTCAATTTCATTAAATGGGAGTGATTTATATGGCATTTCAAAAGGCCATTACTTTTAAAGCAATAAATTGATCTCTCTTTATGAAAAATCTAATTTCATTAAAGAGGGGTAATTTATTTATTATATCAAAGGCTATCTTTATTTTCACGCTCATAGCAACATTGAATGAATCCAATCATTACTTAAGGTTCACATTTAGAGATAGATTTTAATATTCTATTTCATGCTTAAATTAGGGTTTAATGCAAGATAAAACTTGTTTAAAATCTACTTAACCAAATGAAGATAAAATCTATCTAAAATTCTTCAAGATAAAAGGAACTAAGGCATTTACATCATGGTCATATAAGGGCCAATCATATTTTTCCTTTTCTTTTAATTTTCATGAACAATCATTAGCATATCATAATAAAATAAACCAACACAAGTCCCTTGTTAAAATTTCATTGCAAATCACTAAGGTATTCCTAACACTTATTTAATACATCTTTACAAGATTATAAATACACATGTGCAATGCTTATATAGCGAAACCTTGGAGAAGTTTTTGTTTTTAACTTCTTTGCAAGAGAGGATTTTGTGATCAAAATCCTAAGTGTGAGTGTGGTTTTGCAATTGGATAAAATTACCACTCAACATTTTGGTGCTAGAAGGAGGACCTGAATTGGTTTACTTTATTGCTATTTAGATGCTAACTTGTTCATGTTACTTGAAAGAGTTATTTGAAAGTATTGGTCTTGACTAACAAAGTTTTGTTTTCTTGTGATCACTTTCATTGATTCAAACATTTTCTAATTGATGATGCATTAATGCTAACCTTTTGCAAATTGGAAAATATTCTCTAATATCATGGTTTAATTGATGCATATATTTTGGTTGCTAACATGATGATTCATATGTTAAAAATTTGATATTTTTTAGTCATTTCATGCTTCTTTACAAGATATCTTTATTTGATTAACAAAATTGGTATTAAAATTGTGTTCTTTAAGGTCCACTAATGGCATTCCTTACTTATTGGAGGTCAAGTTGTCCTTTAAACATACCTGGGCCTTCACATCCTACACCTACAGATATTTGGGATCATCTACCTCAGTTTAGGCATGATGGAATAGAATCGGCTGAGGAACATATTCAGGCATACAAGAACACTTTAATTCAATGGTAAACTATGCATGAAGATGTGGCTTGTTATTCATTTCCATCTACATTAGATGAATTGGCTTATGATTGGTACCTCAATTTACCTACAGGTTCTATCACTTCTTGGGCTCAACTAGAAGCAACTTTTCTTAGGTATTTTGGAAAAGAAGTTGACCCAATCCTTATGTATAATCAGTTTGTCGCTACTTGTAAAGGACTAAATGAATCTTTGGAGTTGTTCACTAAAAGGTTCCATGGATTATATGCTCAATTGGTGGTATCCTATGTTCCTCCAGAGGGAGTTGCTATCCAAGTGTATTTCAATGCTATCAATCCACTAATTTCTATGTATTTGTGAGGGATGCCTCAAATCACATCTTTATCCCAATCTTATACTCAAGCAATGGCAATTGAACAACATTTGAGTTATCAAAATTGTGATGTGGGTTTTGGATCATATAATTCTCAATCATCTAATACCTCCCTTACCCACCCAATGATTTGTGCACCTCAACCTACCATTCAAAATCAACCATTATTCTCAAGTGCAAATCAATGTTAGAATACCCATCTTGATCATCTTTCGAATCATGTTCCAAATGATGACCAACTAGAAATGAATGGTTTAGAGTCATTATTTACAAAGGAGGATTGGGATAATCATAGAAAGCTAAATATAAGAATTGATCCCATTGTAGAAACCCTTGACTCACCTAAATATGAATCTGAGGAAGATAAAGTTTTTGAAATTGAGGAGGATAAAATTGAGGAAGATGAATTTGTTGAAATTGAGTCCTCAAAGGTGGATAAAGGAGAAGAAAATGAATTGATAGATGAATCTAAGGATCATGCCAAATATACAATAGAGTTTCATCCCACGAATTTAGATGAAAATTTTTATAATGGTTGGGGAATATATGAAGAATCATTGGCTTTTCACATCCCTATTGATGAAATTTCTATTGATATGTAGGATTTTGAAAAAGCTATCTCACCTGAAGATTTTGTAATCCCTGTATGAGCATTAAATAGCATACCTATATCAGGAATAGATAAGGTTCCAAATTTTTATCATTTTGAATATGAGCTTATGGAACACCTTGCTGAAATAGAAGAGGAAGAAATGATAAATGTTTCCTATGATTCAATTGTTTGGGATCAGGAAGAAGTAAAATATTCTCTTTCATTTTGAAATATTGACAATTTGGATTTGCATGATTATCTTGAAGATTCTAAGGAAGAAAAATCATGTATGGTTAACAAGAAATTGGAACCAAATGATAAAGAGGTTGATTTATTCAAATAAACTCAAATGATTGATCATGGTGACGTATTATTAACACACAACTTGACCAACAAGATGTAAGGTTTGAAAAGGGTGGGAATGTTTTTGATTGGGTTCATAATTTTGAATTTTTTGATGAATAGGTAATTGATGAAGAAGAAGTGCTACAAGATGATGATGATCATGACTATGAAGAGAAGGAAGAAATCACAATGACTCACCAAGTTTTGGTAAATGAAAATATACAAAAGGTAGAATCTAACCTTTTGTGTCCAAGCATCCAAGCTTCAGGTGAAAATCTATACAATCATTAATTGGATTCAAATGTTATGTATGATGAAATTCCATTGGAGGTTATTAAATAAATAAGATTAATTTCTACTCACACCTCCAATAAGATTGCTTTGTTAAATGAAAGAGAAGTTTATGTGCTTAAATTGCTAAATCAAATTCATCAATAATTGATAATGGAATCTAGGATAAAAACTTATAATGATTCTCATTTAGTAGATATCCTAGATGCTTGTAAATTATTGTGTAAGTTTGATTGGCCTAAAAACATGGAAAATTAATTGGCTTTAATTTTTTTAGAAATAGGCTCTTGCTTACAAAACCTCATTTTTGAAAAGGAAAGCCTAATTCTACATCATGTTTTGAATGGTGAAATTTGCATTTTAAAGAATGGACAAGAAATAATTGAATATCAATTATTGTCTAATCAATTTGATGATTTGAAACTCCACTATGGGATTACTAATAGAACTAAATTAAAATGGTGGGGTGAAAGAGGTAAAATAATGATTTCTATAATTTATGGCTTGATTTTGTTTTGTCTAGATTCCTATAAATCTTGTCATGCATATCATAGTATGGGTCTTTTAAAAAATGCTAATTGTGTTTGGGATCTAGGGAAGTGATAGCCTATTTTGTGCATCATCTTGTACATATTGTATATTGTTGTATATAGCTTTGGTTTTCATGTTTTGATTTTGGCATTCTATTTTTGTGCTTTGTCCTTGATTTTGTTTTGCTTTCTTGTTAGATTGCATGAGGGTAGGATTTAGTTTGTTTACGAGTTTTGTATTTTGGGTTGTTCCCTTGTTTTGAGGTGATGTTTTGTGGTCGCTAATTTATGGCATCTTGTCTATTTTTTGTGTTCTTTTGTTAAGTAGGATGGAATGCCTAATCTGAAAACAAGTGAAATTGAGAAAAGGGAGGTGGAATTATTTTATGATCATGCTCAGATTTTGGGATTAAAATGGTGGAGAATGGAACAATGAAACATTTCGCCAAAGCTCCACATGTAACCCACATAATTAAAGAGGCATTTCTTGGGATTTTGAAGGGTGAAATCATTTTGGTAAACTAATTAAGGCTAAATTCTAACATGCTCAAATTCAAGTGTTACATAGAGGTTTGCAAATTTATCTATAAAAGAAGAATACAAGCAATGCAAAGATTGATCAAATTTATCACCAAGTTTAGATAAACTCCATCGGGGCTATAGATGCCTGAATGGCAGTGGGGATCTATCCAGACAAATCTTGATATAAACTAATGAGCATTGAAAAGCTTGATCAAATCTATCACCTAGTTCAAAAAATCTCCACCGAGGTTATGGATGCTTGACTGGCAGTGAGGCTCTGTTTAAACAAATTATGCTCAAAAGAGACTTTGCAAAAATATTATTCAAAAATGAAATATTATGAGCAACATTTCATAGCCTAAAGGTAAACTAGATGATGGAATTTTGATGGTCCCAAGGATGCAAAATGAATCACTTTGTCACACACTAAGCAAAGGAAGATGGATTAGATGTTGTTCATTCGATGTTGTTTACCCCCACCTTCTTGGGAAATGGCTAAATAATTTTATTTTTCTAATATTTGATGTTTCATTTCATATTGGGTTCTTCACCCAAAATGCTCAGGAGCATTTTCCAGTAGAGTCACCATTTGTTGTGGCCATTCCACAACTTGCCCCAAAATCGGAGACCCACCTTTAATTTGTTTGTTTTGAGGGTTTTTGGTGTTCTTAGAGTTTCAATCTCGATGGGTCCCTACCCATGATCTTGGTTGTTCTTGAATGTGTCCAAGGTCTAGCTTCCGTTATTGTTTTCGTTTATTTATTTTTGGAGTGTTTAGTGTTTTCTAGTTAGTGTTTTAAGGATTGAGTTGTTAGATTTAAATATTTATTTTAAACTTTAAATGTTAATTTTAAAGTTTATTTTTATTGTCTTGAGTTTTAGCATTTAAAAGTTATTGATTTAAAAATAATAAAAATATATGTATATATATATATTATATATATAAAAATAAAAATAAAAATAGAAAAAAAATAAAAATAAAAGGTATATATATATATATATAGTTATGTTTATACATATAATATATATATATATATGAGAATAAAAAATAAATAAATAAATAAATAAAATAAATGATATATATATATATATATATATATATATTAAAATATAAGAATAAAAATAAAAAATATAATAGATATAAAATAAAATATAAAAGGTGAATAAACCAATGACTTAGACCATCATCTTCATATGTGTACCATTTACTTATGTATTGGATGGTGATATTTTATGTCTATAGTACCTAATGCTTATATTTTATGGTATGCAAGTGGAAGTGACGATTGGTGGAGGTCACCCAACGAGCTAGCAACTACCAAATGTGGGCATGCCAAGTAGACGTACCGATTAACATGGGGAAGTAATCGGGACAACGTGGCATGAGCAGATGAAGTAGAATGGGTACTCCAAATATGTGAAGGAGGTGGTACTAGTGATGATGAATACCTATGTATCATGGGCACACTACGTCATCGGGAAATATTTAGAGTAGGAGTTATCGGTCAAAACCTGTGTGCTGCTTTGCTATCGGTGATCGAAAGCACCCAAAATTGGATGATGTGTTCAAACATAGCATAGAAGGATCACTTTGATGAAGGGTTATCGGACTTTATTTTATGGCTTGATATGAGAAATGTGATTCAATTGCATATGGGGTCTCGATGGCACGAAATTCAAAGCTCACCGCTTGGCTCATGATAGTAGACCATTAAGGATGCAAAAATGATGTAGGTGATTTTCATGATTTTGAGACCACAGCAGGCGAATACCATGACACATAATCGAGCACATCCAATGAATATAGAGTGTGATGTGGATGAAGGTAGCATACCATGAGGCTCTTCAGAACAACTTGAACGTGCGATAAATGTTGTTGATGTGGTAGAGATTCGATGATGGTACGATTTTGAATTGGCAAGACCCGTGGATGTGGACTCATGTTTTAATTGATTTTTATGATATGGTTTAGCAAATGCATATAGTTTACATCATTTTGGAAGTTGTCGAATGTAGTGATCGGACATGGAAATTCTGTAAACATTGAAGATGTGGATCAAAAAAGTATTAATGTTGATAGTGCAGAATGGATGTACATAAACTTACTGGCTGGCATGGCATAGGAGTAGAGCACGATAGGTCTAAGTCTTCTACGTGGCAAGGAATGCATACATGGACACAAACAACCTAATGGGCAATATGGACGTGGCCATATGGCAGAGTAAACAGTACTTGACTTGGCAAGCGACCAAACATTGGGTAGGTTTTCTAAGAATAATGTGGGTGATTTCGTTTATTTAGAGGTGGACTCAAACATGATGGATGAAAAATATTGACATGGATCTGGGATAGTGTGGTACCAAAGTGTGAGACATGACAACAAAGATGACATGGACATGCAGTGGGGATGACTTGGCACAAGTGATAAAGTTCTACTCATGGTGAACAGTGGACACACCGAAGTGAAGATGAAATAGAGGGAGGTCAGTCTGGTTTAAAATTAATAGTGGATACTATTTCATATGGCAAGGAGCCATGTTTCCATGATGCTCATAGGAAAGTGATAATCGATGCTACGATGACAGTTTAGATGATTAGATGGAGTATGCCATATCTGTTGTAAATGGGAGGTCCACCAATAAATTTGGGATAGGAAAATGGTATGAAGAGGACATAGGTGTTGAGGCTACATATGACATAAATGGAGAATAGAGAATGCATTGTTCCAAGGGCACATGAAGAGCACTGGGTAACAAATTAGCAATGAAATAGTGGGTATGTAGATAATGCAATGAATACACAGACATAAATGAGTACAATATTTGTTATATTTAGAAAATATGACCCGCTTCGATTGGTCAGGGTGTGTTATTAGGATCTTGTTTAGTGTGGAGGATAACGTTCGTTGGTTGTAGGACTACATGCAGACATATTAAAATGGGTGAATGCAGCAAATATGGACAAAGCATCGATGGTGTAGAACTACCAAAATTTTGCACCACTTTAGATCTTATTTGAAGGGAAAACCAAAACCCATGGATACTATATGATGCGACATGGTCAGATTACAATAGTTTCAATACAACACGACGCAAAGGATACACCCACGACAGAGAGGTTGGTAAAGTTAGCTTGGTAGTATGCTAATATTGGGTTGTGCTAATAAGGTTATGAAAAAACAATTATGGTTGTGTGATATCATCAAGGTAGGTGCTCAACATTTATGTTGGGTGAATAAGCCAAAATATACCCGAAAACATTTCAAATAAATGAAAATAGTAAGAGTTGGCAGTTGTGGGAATATACCAAAATCAAGGATGAAAGCATTATCATATTAATTTTGTTGGAAGAAATTAGAATACTTGTAAACATTACAAAGCAAATGGAGGGAGTGTTATGTGGCCACGCTAATAGAAAAATAAATGAATAGCTTCACAAGCTAGAGAAAAGAAAACAAAGTGAATGAAATAACAAAGAAAAATGAAAAAGTTATAGGATGTTTTAAATAACCATGCAAACATAGATATGGGGTTGGAAGTCTGTCCAATGCCAAGGGTTGGACATTTTTGGAATATGCTACTGGATATATTGTAACAGAACTATATTGTTTTCTATTTTAATGCAAAATAGAGCAGAAATTTGCACCTTATGAACAAGACTTGAGGAGAATCATTTCTAGATATCTGGATTTAATGTTTATTTTTATTTTCTCTATATTTTAGGTTTATAGGTAATTTTTAATGCATTTCATGGTTGCATTGTTGAATACCTAGAAACAAAGAATTTTTTTGTTCCTTAGAAGCTTGCACCTAGTTTATTTCAAAATGTGCAAATGCAACTTCGGATAGACTAGGTTACATCCAAAAACTCTCACAATCTTTGGTTTTGCAGGATAGGGTAGCATTAGACTGAAAAATGCTTTGCATGTTTATATTTTCAGCATTCTGGTCCATTTCCAGATTTTATTTTTATTTTTCTAACCCTTCCCTTTTGCAGATTTTTTTAAACTTCGACAATTAAAATAAAAATCGAAAAATTAAAACTCCAAAAACAAATGCACGGGTGTGAAGATTAAGTTTTTTTTTATTTGTGGAAAACATCCCAAAAGGGATGCCACTTTCGGGTAAGACCCAAGGAGGCAAGGGTATCCATTCCGCCAAAAATGCCCAGGACTCGGACCTGGCCTACCACCTTTGACATACTCAAGGAGCAAACAAACACACAAAACCAATTTAAAAATAAGTAAATAACAACAAAAATAATAAAATAAAATAAAAAACATGCTCCTTGAGTGTGTCAAAAACAAAAGCACAACCAAACACGCACAATAAGATAAAAGAAACCACAACACAAACCACATAGAAAAACACAAGAACCACATAACAAAACACAAACAAGACAAAAACAACATAACACTACAAAGACATAACCCAAAAAAAACATGAAAAATAAACACAACCAAAACCTAAAAATTAAAATAAATAAAATAAAAATAAAAATAAAAAACAACCAACAAAAGACAATAAACAAAAACAAAAAACATAGAAAACACTCACACATAAAAACATGAAATAACACAAACAAAGAGAAACCCAAGAACAAGAACGAAAAAAACACAAGAACAATAACAAAAAACATAAAAAAAAAAACAAAACAAAACAAAACAACAAAAACACAAGAACAACAAAAAACAACACAAAGAACACAAAAACAAAACAAAACAAAAGAACCCACCCACCTTAAAAAACTAAACAAAAAAAAACAAAGAAGAAAAAAAATAAAAATGAACAAAACAATGACCTATCTAGACCAGAAGACTATTAAGGCAAGAATCAACAGAGGAAACAAAATAAAGAATAGAATGAGCTAGGGAACTAAAAAAAACTGAATGAACCAAAGAGAAGCAAAAAAAAAAACAAGAAGAAACTAGGTACCTTCATAACTGGAGCCATCCAAAGAAATGATAGAAAGAAGAGCTTCCCTAATTTGAGAAGCCCACCATATAGGAGGGTGGCCATAACAAGTAAGATCACCTTTGTCCAAAGCCCAATTAGCTAAAGCATCAACACTCTTGTTTTGATCTCTGACCACATGATTGTAATCAACTTTCAAAAATCCCATCTGGATTAACTGAATCTTCTCAATAATTATTTTTATTCTCCAATCCACCTTATGATTCTTAGAAGGAGTCTTCAAGAGATTAATCATAAGTTGAGAGTCAAACTCAACTAACACCTTTTCCCATCCAACCTTAGTAGCCTCCTGAAGGCCTCTGAGGATACCATACCCCTCAGCAAGGTTATTGGAAAGAATACCCAAATTCTCAGCAAAAGTAAAAACCAGGGAGCCATCTGAAAGTCTACCAATTCCTCCCCACACTGGCTTTTCCAGGGTTCCCTCTAGAGGCTCCATCGGTATTGACTTTTCCAAAATCCTTAGGAGGAGGTTGCCAATTTCTAGTCCTATCCATCTTACTAATACTCACATTCCCTTTAAGTTGGTTGCCCTTAGAAGGTTTAATATTCAATCTTTGCATCACTTGATCCCATATTTGGTGGGAGTTTTGGGGGTGATTAAGGAGTTGATGGACTGATTCAACTAAGTTGGCTATGGTCTTTTGCCAAATATAGTGAATATCCTTCCTATCTTGATTAAAAATTTGGTTGTTCCTTTCATTCCAAATATTCCAAAGAAGAATGGTAGAACCCATCCAAACTAACTGCCTAATAAAATGATCAACACCCTCTTGATTAGGCCAATCCCTCCAAAGTCTGTTCAAAAGTAAAAAAATTGGACCACTTGTAAGCCAAGTAAAGTGGCCATTCTCCTCCATAGCTCGGAGGCTAAAGTACACTCAATAAAAATATGGTTGATATTTTCTACATTCTCTTCACACATTTCACATCTAAAAGGGCCATGAAAACCATGCTTCATAAGTTGCTCACCGAGTAAGCACCCTACGATGCAATAAAAGCCAATTAAAGAACCTCACCTTAGGCCAGAGCTTTTGAGCCCACAATTGAGAAAATATGTCAGAAGAATGGTTGGGATTATTATGGCATAAGGTCAAATAACCTTGAGCAACTGAATACTCACCCTTAGTAGTGTTGTTCCATCCAAAACAATATTTTTCATGGGACCAAGAGAGGGATCTCATATGAAGGATGCCTTGGATATCTTGTCTTTGCCTTTCTAGGATTTGAATAGGCCAGTCCTCAATAGGGATCCAATATCTACCAACCTTTGAATTACCAATATGGTACCGACAATAATTAGCCACCTTTATCCAATTAGCTCGGTGAAGCTCCTCCATCCAAGGCCTCCAATCGGGAAACGAGTTATCAAAGGCTTGTGACCATCCCAAGAATCTATCCAAAAATTTGCATGTTGACCATTATGAATGATCCAAAATAATTTTTTCTTTATCAAATCCTCACCAGTCTTAAAAGCTGCTAAAATGGGAGAACCTTTGGTAGGAAGTTGATAGCGAACAAGGTCTTCAGGACTTTTGTTCTCAGCATATTTAGCACGTAGATTATTGGCCCAAAGAGCATTGGGGTTATGCAACATCCTCCAATATAATTTAGCAGCTAAAGCTTTGTTGTTATTAATTGAAGACCGGAATCCTAACCCCCCTTCACTCTTAGGAAGACATAAAGTATCCCATTTCACCAAGGCCCATTTTCTTTTCTCCTTAGTACCACTCCAAAGGAAACGATGACTGATTTGATCCAATTCTCGAAGAACAACCTTTGGGATATTCAAAATGGAAGAAACATAAATAGGAATAGCTTGAAGGACTGATTTTACCAAGGTGATTCTACCCCCGGAAGAAAGCCACTTGTTGGTCCACTTTCCAATTTTCTTCTTGACTTTGTCCAACAACCAATTCCAATATTTATTTTTCTGCCTTTGAATATTTATGGGAATACCTAAATAAGTGATTGGAAGAGAGGTCTTCTTATATCTTAATTTATCCAAGACCATGGATTCCTGTCTAGCAGAGCAGTGAAAGAAAATAACTTTAGATTTGTCTTCATTGATCAACTTCCCAGTAGCCTTAGAAAAATAGCTAATGATTTGCTTAATATTAGAAGCTTCCTTAATTGTAGCTTTACCTAAAAGAGTAGAGTCATCCACAAATTGAAGATGAGAGATAGGTCTAGCTCCATGAGCAATGGTAACTCCCTCAAGGGTTTTGTTTTCCCTCTTTTTGGTTATAGTCCTACCCAAGCATTCAACAAGAATGATGAATAAATAAGGGGATAGCGGGTCACCTTGCCTAATACCTCTAGAAGCTGGGAAAGACTGAGAAGGCCTACCATTGATAAGAACTAAGTAGGAAACTGAAGAGATACATCCCATAATCCAATCCATCCAATCCTTAGAGAAACCAAATTGCCTCAAAACTTTGATAAGGAAGTGCCAATCCACTCTGTCATAAGCTTTGGATAAGTCTAACCGAATGAACATAGAAGGAGAATTTTGCATATCCATGGAATGGATGGCTTCCTGAGCAAGAACTATCTCATCTACTATTTGACGTCCTTCCACATATCCCCCTTGCTCTGGGGAAATAATCTTATGCAAAAGAGGCTTCAACCTTTACTGCCATGATTTTAGTAATGATTTTGAGAAGAACATTACATAAAGCAATAGGTCTAAAAGTTGAGATATGATCAACCTCTTGAGCTTTTGGAACAAGAGTAATATAATTTTTATTGATAACCTTCAAAATTTCTTTGGCTTTCCTGGCTTCTTCCACCACCTCTAATAAATCAACATGAAGGATATCCCAGAACTCTTGGTAGAACTCAATAGGAAAACCATCAGGACCTGGGGTTTTCCCTTTTTGCATTTTAAAAACTACTTGTTGAAGCTCATTGATAGTAACAGGAGCAGATCAAAATAGAGTTCTCCTCGAAGTGATAAGAGAAGGGATTGCTTGAAGAAAATTTTGTTGTGAAGCTGAGTCAAGAGGAGTAGCAGCAAAAATATTGGAAAAGTAATCAACAACAATAGAGTTCATGCCATCCCAAGTATAAACAACATCTCCAGAATCTGATTTTAAGGAAGAAATAAAGTTGTGAGATCTTCGAGCTAGAAGAGATTTGTGGAAGAAATTTGTGTTTCGATCTCCTTCTTTGAGCCATTGAATTCTAGATTTTTGCTTCCATAAGATTTCTTCTCTTTTTTCCCATTCCTCTAACTGAGTTGTGAGTTTAATTTCATCTGCACTTCTCTTCTCTGTGAGGCCATCTAAACGGATTTTCTTATTCAAATTTTCAAGATGAGCAATAACTTCATGTTTTTTTTATGAACATCCCCAAACTCTTTCCAGTTCCAAGTCTTGATTTTGGATTTAATGTATTGCAGTCTTTTGGCAAAATAGAACATCTTAGTCCCATGCCTAGGTTTACCTTCCTTCCACCATTGTTGCACATGAGGTCTGAAGGAAATGTCTCTAAGCCACATTAATTGAAAAAGAAAAGGAGAGAAACTCACATTGGTTTTCCACATTTCCACCATGACTAGCCAATGATCCGAACCAAGCATTATTAAGAGTCTTCACTTTAGGAATGTGACCATGGATTAAGAAATTTTTAGAGAGCAAAAACCTATCCAATCTCTCCATTATACAAGCTAAGCCTTGCCTTCTATTAGACCAAGTCATAAGGCCATTATCTGGTTGGATATCCACAAGATGGAGGTTTGCAATATATTCGCTCATGAGGTCGGTGCTTTTGTCCAAATTTCTATTTCCCCCCTTTTCTCATCCAGAGAGGATGGTATTGAAATCTCCTCCGATCAAGATCCAAGCTTTAGGAAAATGAGAGATAATATGAGTAATATCCTTCCACTTGTCTTCTTTTTTCCTCCAAAGAAGTTAGGGCATAAATAGTAATGCAGAGCATAATCTGGTTGGAATGTCTACTTTGAATAGCTATAGCCAACAAACCCCAACTGCCAACCATATGGTGAATAACTACCTCTTTTGGGTCCCAAAGACAAGCAATGCCACCCGAAGTCCCTTGGGAACTGAGGGAAACCACTTTTCTAGCTGGCCAAATTTTACTGGCAATTAAGTCCATATCCTCCATTGACATCTTTGTTTCTTGAAGGAAAACAAGATGTGGATGATTTATCTGAATCATTCTTCTAATTTCATTTTGTTTTGAAAGACTCCCTTTGAGTCCTCTAATATTCCAAGTGATGATCTTCATTAATACCAGGGCTAAAAAAGTTGGGAAGGGCATTAATCTTACCTTCCTCTACAAGCTTTTCACCTTCTTTTACCATATGATATTGATTGGTCTTGCGACCTACTTTTTTATTAGAATCCATCTTCAATTTTTTTTTCCCTTTTTCTTGACTTATTCCAATTGAATCTGAGATGGCTTCTAACCTTGAAGAATGCTCATACACAGCCAAAATTTTACTAGATGGTTCAATGGAGTCTATATTGGGACTTGCATTATTTGAAGTTTTGACATTTGAAATATTGTTTTTCTTGTGTAAATTTTCTCCTTTTTTTCTGTTGAAAACCTTTGATTTGTTGGTTTGTCTCCGAGTTCTTCCCTTCATATTTAAATTGTGTTTCTAAGATTTCGAGTTTCCATTATTTCCTCTTCCTCACTTGGGACATCATTTGTGGAAAGGATTTCAAACATATTAGCAAATGACTTTGATTGATCCTTCATAACTGGTTTTTTCTAAGTGTTCTTCTTCTTAGGTATTTGGAAACCTGTTGAGTTTATATCTTCTTTCTTTTGATCAAGAATTTTATTTGGGCAAGCACTGGCCAAATGACCATATTCATGGCAAATTCTACAATGAAAAGGAATGTTCTCATAGTCCACTACTTGCTCCCAAGTGTCTTCCCCAAATTGTAATGTGATATTTTTAGGTAGGGGTTTGTCAAAATCCATTAAAACACAAATTCGAGCATAAATAATATGTTCAAAATTTTGAGTACAATCAGTAGTCATCATAAAAGTTCCTAAAGAGTTTCCAATTGAAGAAAAAATAGTAGGATTCCAAAATTCAATAGGGAGGCCAAAGAGTCTAACCCACACGGGAGCTATAGAAGGCATCTCTTCTTCGGCTTTAAATTTAGTATGCCAGGGCTTCATGAAAAGCCCTGCCCTTCCAAAAAACCAAGGACCCCCTTGAAAAGTTTTCTCTCTATCTTCATTATTAGCAAATAAAACAAGAAAATAACCATTTGGATAAATAGAGATTTGTAACTCACCTTTAGTTTTCTAGATTTTTGCAGCCCGGACTTTGAAAGCGAGATAGACTCGGATGAAAACCCACGAACCGACAAATTAGTCCTCTTTTTTCCAAATCTTCAATGCCAGTCTGAATGTTACCCATATCAAGCTTAACAATAGGAGTTCCATCAGCTGCTTTAAGACATCCTGACTCCGTTTTCCTGGGATCAATCTTAGGCATTCTTAGAGGTTTATGGGAAGCCCTAATATTGATATTAGCATTGGGCTGAGGCTGTCCACCATGAAGGGCATCCCTAAAATTCATTTTTGGGACTGAGTCTTCAAAATTCTTACCCTTGACAGGGGTTTTCACGAGTAGAATTATTTTGTGGGTGCACCTTAGCACCAGATTCACTTGAGATATGAGCCATTTTTTGATCAACTACTTGAAACTTGTTTTGTGATCTCTTTAATCCTTGCCCTAGACGTCGTGGAAAGGTATGGTTTTCACTTTTCTTTTGTGCAGCAAATTGGAAGCCATTGTCACTCAAGTTCACAGTATGATCTATTGAAAGACAAATTTCTAACCCATCTTGTATCCCCTACAACATTTCTTGCTAAAATATTGAGCATAAACCACAAAAATATTGGCCACTAGGGCCCGAAGGCCCTAAAAACCAACCTCTGGAGCTGCTTGCACTCAACCCAGATGAAACCCTCGCATAGCCGCTTGCCAAATATATCATTCACACATAGGGATGCGCTAGGATCTGTGTTGCTCCAAATGATATGAAAATTGGTGGAGACATTCTAGGGTTTTTTAGGCATCTACCCTCAAAATTTTAGCTCAATCCGAGTTCGGATGAGTGAGATATGGCCGAAACGAGTTCGGAAGTTTGGGCAGTCCTGCGAAAAATGTCTAATCAATTTCTCTCTTCATAGGCCTAATTGATCCTTATTATCTGTGAAGATTAAGCTTTAACATTTAATATTATGCAATTTTTATTTCACTTTGAATTCATTTCAAAATTATAAAAATTATTCAAAGCTACTATTTTTACATGCATTTTACAATTTCGAATTTTGCTTGATTTCGTATTTTGAAGGTAAATCAGATTTCAAGCTTTGCATGTTTATTTTGCAAGCAATAAATTAACTTTTATTTATGAAAATGTCAATTTCATTAAAGGGGAGTGATTTATATGACATTTCAAAAGGTCATTACTTTTAAAGCAATAAATTGATCTCTCTTTATGAAAAATATAATTTCATTAATTTATTTATTATATCAAAGGCTATCTTTATTTTCACGCTCATAGCCACATTAAATGAATCCAATTATTTCTTAAGTTTCACATTTAGATATAGATTTTAATCTTCTATTTCATGTTTAAATTAGGGTTTAATGCAAGATAAAACTTGTTTAAAATATGCTTAACCAAATGAAAATAAAATCTATCTAAAATTATTCAAGATAAAAGGAACTAAGGCTTTACATTGTGATCATATGAAGGCCAATCACATTTTTCCTTTTCTTTTAAGTTTCATGAAAAATCATTAGCATAGCATAATAAAATAAACCAACACAGACCCCTTATTAACAATTACCTGTAAATTACTAACGTATTCTTAGCACTTATTTAATATATCTTCACAAGATTATAAATACACATGTGGAATGCTTATATAGTGGAACTTTGGAGAAGTCATTTTTGTTTTTAAATTATTTGCAAGAGAGGGTTTTGTGATCAAAATCCTAAGTGTGAGTGTGGTTTTACAATTAGGTAAAATTACCACTCAACATAACCATGGTTAATCTAACTCATGGCCACCTCACCTAGTCTAGACTTTGACTAGCCTATCCTCCACCTCACCCATTTGACCTTAGCTAAACTTACGGTCAACCTAAACCCATGTGCATTTAACACCATAAATGACATTTGGAGACTTTTATCTCTCAAAGCATGGGAGGCATGGTGAGTCATCTTCCACCTCACCCAAAAGTCAACATCTAACCTAGGGTCAACCTAACCCTAGTAAGACTTAACCCTTGCTCCATTTCAAATCCCCATGTGCATTTAACATCATAAATGATATTTGAATACTTTTATCTTTCAAAGCATGGGAGGCATGGTGAGTCATCTTCTACCTTACTAAAATCAACAATAACTCATAGTTAATCCTACTACAATTAATACTTAACCCTTACTCCACTCCACATCCCCATGCTCATTTATGGCATGTAGATGGGTGAGTACTTATCCCATACAAATGCACTTCTGAGGTATGGTACACGATGCCACCTTAGGGGACACCTCAAGAAACACCTCACAAGAGACACCTCAACCACCCCTAACCTTACCAAATTCTATAAATAGAGGGTCATTTTCTCTACCATCATCAATCCACCATTTACATACCCAGACTCTATCAAAATCAACCTAGACGCTACTTAAGCTCTCACTTGCCATTAAACACCACGGAGACCACTTAAGCCCTCTCTTGCTATCAAAAGCCCTATTTTTACACCCTTTTGTATTGCAATTTTCTCTTGTTTGCAGGTATATAAGACCATTCAGTGTGGACCAAGAGATCCAATAGCACTAGAGGGACCCTCCTAGCAAGGTGCATCACTATCTAGATATCATAGTCATATTTGTATGGTAAGGTACGAATCCAACCAGACCCACCCTCACCATTTTTTATCATAACTTCCTCATCCAAACTTGGATTACCACAAAATTTTGAGGATACCTTCCTGACAACCAAAGGAAGTTTCTGATAAACTTTCATCACCTTTGGAGTAATATAAACCTGATTTTGATTCATATATAAGGGTATGAATCAAATGATTCACACTATAAGGTTTGAATCTACAAAAAAAGTAGTTTATTGCACCAAAACCCCATAGCCAACCATCCAACCAGGTAAGGGATCTTTGTCATTCTATTTACTATCATGTTTTAGCACTTTAATTATGCAATAGATTATATTTTGAGTCTTTTATCTTCTATTACAAGGTGTCTGATTGTGTATCGCTCCAAATTTTTTGCATCCTTACCTTCAGGCTATAGGATCCGTGCCCGGAAGGAGGATGGGAAAAGGATGGCACGGTACCTCGGACTGAGAGGCCTTGCGAAGGTCCCGCCTCTCGGGGGAGGTGTATTATGGTGATTTTTTGATGGATGGTGGGTTCACCAGGAAACGTTTGAATGGCAGTTTCCATGCCTAGGTTGGGAATGTGTTTAATGTGTTCGGTTTTATCTTTAAACATTCGAGTCCTAGGTTTGGCCAAATGAATCTAAGTTGTTCTATTATGAAAATGGAGACTAAATGAAATACAACAAACAGATTTGAGCAAAAACAGAGAGAAAAAGCTAAATTAAAGAGCCATACCTGATCCGGATGTCTGATGGAGGTTCTGATTCTTGAAGCAGACAGGATCGTCTGGAATTTGACGGGATCGTCTCCGACTCGCAGGATCGTCCGAGATCCGACGAATTCGTCGGGAGACCCGCAAACAGAGAAATAGACACAAAATACAAAAAATGCAGCAATGCTAATAGAGGATAATGATGTAAAATGACAATAAGGATGTTAACAGATAATCCCGAATAGAAATGCAAGTAAGTTGCAACACTTTAATAGCTAATCATGACCTTATTATGCAATTAAACTACATGGGTGAACTCCAAGATGCAAAATAATAAAGAATAATCATAAGATTAACTAAATACAGAATAATGCATCAGAAAATAATGAGGAAATGCAAACTATGGGCACTGATTGCCCCCAATGCAGACTGCAGTCGAGATCGTCTCGAATTGGTGCGAAATCATCTCGAATTGAACAGGATCGTCCACGACGAACTGAGCTTGCTCCGACTGAAAAATACTAAGGTTCCTGCAAATAAATTTGGACAAATATGGAGGCAAATAATAATTTAAGACGGTCTAATGCACGTAGAACTTGTGTTACAAGAAATTTCAGCCAGGGGGATGCCAAGGGGGAGTCCTAAGTTTAAATAGGCTTAGGAGGGAGGTTAGGAGGTTGGAGATCATCCCAATTTGGGAGATCTCCAACGGGGAGGGTCTCTAACGGTGCAGACACGCTTCTGCCCGGATTAGAGACGTCGTTGGAACAGAGGCTAATTGTGAAAAATCAGTTTTGGGACAAGATCGTCTGGACGTCCTAGCCTAGACGAAATCGTCCGATCTGAGGCGATATCGTCTGATCGGCGACGATATCGTCAAACGGTCAAAACAAACTCTAAAAATGGCGCGAGAAAGGAGGAAACGGGTTAAACGACGGTTTAGGAGCGGTTTTGGGGGTTAAAATTTGAATTTGAATAATTACTAGAGTAATTGTAATTATTTAAGGTTTTACTACGCCAATTTTAGGGTGCTACATTTTGCCCCCTCTTTAGCGAATTTTTTGAAGAAAATGCGTTAAAGATGAGTTCTTCTCGATCTACGAGAAAGCAAAAATTATTCCCATTTTTAGGCGACGATTCTAGGTCGAATCGTACGACAACTTACTATGGTGCCCCCTCCGTGTTTTTACCCAAATCGAACGTTTGAGGTAAAAACGTGGAAAAGCAAAATTTTAAAATGTTTTTAATTGTTTTTGAATAAAATTAAGAAAAATAGGGTAAAACCCTAATTCATTATTACTGTTCATTTTCCTAGTTTTTAGAGCTCTGGAGACAAGATGGTCGAGACAGTGCACAGATCAACAGAGGTCCGACGCGGGCTACGGGTAAGGGTCTAAACTTAATTTAGAATGCTTTACTTTAGAATTTCATGCTTTTTAGATTAGATTTGATTGATTTTTGAGCATCGTGGCCATTTTTGGGCCATCGACGTCGTCGAGACGAAATCGTCTCGATTTCGTCTAAGGGCGAAATCGACGATAGGGGGACGATTTCGTCCAATAAGGGACGATTTCCTCATGCGAAATCAGAGATGAATTTGCTCAAATTGGGGACGATATCGTCCAATTGTGGACGATATCATCATTTATAAAATTGAACTTATTTTGACTTGCATTTTTAATTAATGATTTATTAATGATTTTTATTGTTGATTTTGTTTATGTTGCAGAGAGGATTACTAAAGAGCAGAGAATGGAAATATGGCGGGTTGAAGGATGACTTGGCCGCTCTATCTCAGGCAGAGCGAGATCAGCTGGCTCAGGTCGGCTTACAACATGTGGCAGAGATGCCACAGGTTTCTACAGATATGGGGCTATTGACAGCCCTAGCAGAGAGGTGGTATCCGGGTTCTTCCTATTTTTGGTTATCGACAGGGGAGATGACTCCCACACTGGAGGATGTATGGAGGATTTTGAGGATCCCCATACAAGGACGGTTGATCACTCCCACGGCCAATCAGGGCCACGCGATGATGCGACTGTGTGGCGATCCGAGCTTCGCCCTGGAGAAGGGCGGAGTGAATATCGAGTCATTGCGCCAGATGCCTGGGGCATCTAGACTCACATGGGTTTTGGCTGGGGTGGTAGGTGGACTTCTGTTGTGCCACCAGAGCGGATGCAGGGTACCATGGCTACTGATAGATGTGGTCTGTGACATGAGAGACCACGGGTACAGGTTTGCTTGGGGGAGCTTTGTACTCTACCGGTTGTATAGGATCCTTCATGGGGTCGTATACAAGGGCGACCGATGTCTGGTTATGACATCATTACTACAGGTTTGGTGTTGGGAGCACATCACGGTGCGAAGGCCGATAGGGCTCCCACTAACAAGGATTGATGGGGAGAGGCCCCGAGTTTTCTACTGGTGGCTCCGAAGAGGGGCACAATGACGGATAGATCTGCCAGCATCCCGGAGACTACTAGACGACCTTGTCTCCGACCAGATCACCTGGAGGCCTTGGAGAGATCATCCAGGGTGGGCCGAGGATGGACAGGAGCTGGCTCGCATCAAGCGAGTCTGCTGGCTGAGGATGGAGAGGGGAGAGGTGGAGCTCCATCGGTACGACCGAGTTTTGAGGCAGTTCGGTCTACAGCAGGGGATCCCATCTCTCAGAGACTACGAGTTTTCTTAGACTATCCAGGATAACACTACAGTTAGCGGGGCTCTAGATATGCAACGATTCTAGAGTCAGGACGCAGATGATGCCCCCATTCAGCCAGTGGATGGGGACGATGCTGGGGTAGCCGACGGCTATGATGCCTAGTACACAGGCATCCGCCCTCCTCGGATGACGAGGGCTCAGGGTCTGATTCATGCAGTTGTGCATCGGATGGGGAGGCGGCGCCAGGCAGCCATTGAGGCAGCATAGGGTCATGACGAGAGAGAGCATAGGAGACCACAGGCTCAGCAGAGGCCATGACAATGGGAGAGGAGGGAGGAAAGACCCCCTTCTCCATAGAGAGAGAGGCCACCATCGCTCGATAAGGGCAAGGGTGTTGACACTGGGGAGAGCAGCGAGACAACGACTCTCCGAGCTGAGGTTGCCCACCTGCGGGCTCAGGTGCAGACATTGCAGGATGAGGCTACACGACTTAGAGCTCGAGGTGGAGGAGCGAGCACTCAAGATTTAGCATGCGCTATTGCCCAGGTTACATTCTATCAGGCTCTATATTACCAGGCGATGCCAGTAGAGCAGAGGGTGCCATTACCAGCTCATATTGCAGAGCCTGTCGTGATGGGGTCATCTAGGACATCATCACGATCGGCATCCAGGACTCATGGCACCACACGGACTGCGATGGGGCCACCTCCTCCACCTCAGGGCGGGGGAGGAGATGAGGCTGAGAGCTCGAGGGGTTCTCGAGGCGAGGCTACTGCACTACACAGAGATTGTATATTTGATTGAGAGGATTGAGTATGCCAAGATGTAGATTGTGGCATACCAATCTATTTTTGATATGATGTACATATATTTGATATATATATAGATGAGATATTTTTTGATCATATGACTTGTCTTATGCGTTTGTATGATGCTTTTAATGTTTTGGTGTGATTGATTTGATGATTCATGTAATTATGTCGTTGGAAAATATTATGGTTTAAATGTCATGCTTTAAAAATTTAAATGAAATAATCTGATGTAACAAATTGTTTGTTGTGATGATAATTTGATAAAAAAGGGACCTTTAACAATAATTTCAAAGGACATTGTCACTGTTATAGACCATTTCATGGAGTCGCCGCTCACTCGGTCGTCAAGCTAATCCCAGTATAGAAATATTGTTAAAAAGTAAAAGAGTGCTTAAGAGACTGTCTTAAGACTTTGGTGTAATGGTGCAAATGATGATGATGATGATTTTGTTTTCAGACTTTTCATGAAAATATTATGCATGAAATATTTTAAAATGATTTTTGCTAGGCATAAATTCCTAAGTGTGATAAATTTTTTGGATAATTCCCTAGGAATTATACCATCATTGCAAATTTGCATATTGACATAATGACATGAAATAGTGATAATGTGCATGCTTTTTTTTAAAACATAATTGTATAACAGAATGATTTAAGTCATATGTTTTTATGATTTTAAATAAATGGGGAATAAAAATTGGTACAATGGTTTGCGCTAGGCATAGAATATGTAGGTATAGACTTATACCATCATCGCGAAATCCAAAGAAAAAGTTGATATAATAGTTTTATTGTATGGTTGATTTTTAATTGTTGAAAATAAATAGAAAATATGAAGAGGAGGACTTGCGCTAGGCATAAGACTCCCATTTAAGTTCTGGAACTATACCATCGTCGCGAAAGTCGACAATATATATATATATATATATATATATATATATATATATATATGTTGTGTGTGTGTGTGTGTGTGTGTGTGTGTGTGTGTGTGTGTTTTTATTGTATGGTTTGAAAGAAATTTTGATTTTTGATTATGCATGTAGTTGTCTTTATGCGAGAAAGGAAAAATGAAATTATTCCAGACAATTTGCAAAGATATTTCAAAGTATCTCGAAGACAAAAGTTAGATTTATAAGGAATCCCATGTGCATATGTGAGTTCATTTCCAATCTTGATTTATCATAATGATACACAAAATCTCTCAAATACAAATGTGTGTGCAATTGCTATGTTCGTTTACCGAGTTTGAGCAAGATAATTTGATACAAGTGATTTGAATGAACCAAATAAGTGTTCATTAACCATGATTTAGATGCATATAACCATACCGGACTACTATGTAAGTCGGATTATCAAGAGCTAGCTAATCCATAAGCAGACATAGGTCTGTACAAAAGAAGGTCGCTAATGTGACAGACATATCGCCACGCTAGGAGTTACCCAAGGCCAAGCAGGTTGGGCACAAACCACTTGTTATGGGGCTTACCTCACAGTTTTTGAATAATTGAGAATTCCAGGGATTCAAGCTCATCAACCCTTCTTTTCTTTTCAATGGGTAGGGAGAGGGATTTTATTGCTTTTGCTTTTGCTTTCTTTTGCTTTCTTTTGTTTCTTTTGCTTTTCTTTTGTATTTTTGCTTGATTTTTGAGATAATGCTTGAAACATTGTTGTAATGATATAAAATAACATTTTTCTTTTTCTCTTTTTCTTGAACTTTGCTTTTCTTCCTATGCTAGGGATACTTGCTCGGATTAGTCTGTAGAGCAAGGGATTTTTATTCTGGGTAGGGGTGAGCTTGTCCTTTTGCCAATTCTCAAAGATTCTAGACCATGTGCATGATAGGATAGCAGGGGAAACTTTTCGCTCAAGAAACCACTTCTACTATGTAGCATAGCATGGACATTACAAATATAATCATTTTATTGTGAAAGGATGTGCTTGGTTTAAGTAAATAACAAGATCAATTCTCCGTGCTCAAACTTTATTTAATTGAATTTTGTGGACTTTGTTATAAGAGAGATTAGTAATCATGCCAGATAAAAATCAAGATATTTATTTTGTGTTTGTGAAAGTGAGGGATTCCAAATAAATGCTAATTTATCCAAAATAATTTGAAATATATAACCTGCAACATTTGTAAGAAGAAATATATACAAATACTTTTTGAGAAGTTTGAGAATGTTGACTCTCTCTTTCTTCTTTATTTTGTTTTGGTTTCGAAAGAGTCAAGAATATTGTTGTTTTTATTTTTATTATTTTTTGTTTGTTTTTGTTTTTGTGTAAACAATTTGATATATTTTTAAAATAAGACAACATGCAAAATATGTACAAATGATGAAATGACCAAATTTTATGCGTAATATCGCCTAAGATGCATAATATTCATAGGTTCTTTTAAATATTTACCATCTAAGGTAGCTAATTTGTATGCTCCCGATTCAAATTTAGCGAGTGATAATGTATGGTCCAAGCCAGTTGGGCTCAAATTTACCTTTAAGGTCTTTAGTTGCATTAGTATTTTTTTGATTTTCTTTTAAAACAAGGTCACCGATCTCAAAGGATCGATGACGAACTTTTTTAGCATATGATCTTTTAAGCTTGTTTTGGTAGGCACGGAGATGCTCCAAAGCATTGATGCATTTTTCATCTAGGAGTTCCAGTTGACTGAGTCTGCCAGTTCGATATTCATCTCCTACTTCGGTATCTTGAAGTAGTAGAGCCAAAGAAGGAACTTCTAATTCAAAGGGAAAAATGGCTTCAGCACCATAAACCAAAACAAAAGGTGAAGTTCCAGTGGGGGTTCGAACACTAGTTCGATAGGCCCACAAGGCTGGATATAATTGAATGTGCCAATCGCGGCCAGATTTATTGACCAATATTTTGAGAATTTTGATTAAGGTTTTGTTAGATGCTTCTGCTTGACCATTACCCTGAGGATAATAGGGAGTGGACCAGCGATGTTGAATCTTATATTTTTGGCATAATTTCTTAACATCTTTATTTTTGAAACAAGTTCCATTGTCTGAGATGAGGTTTGCAGGAATTCCGAACCTACAAATGATTTGATTAAAAATAAATTTAGAGACTTGTGTGCCAGTGCAGGAAGCTAAAGGCATAGCTTCAACCCACTTCGTGAAATACTCGATGGCGGTTATGATGAATTTGTGTCCATCAGATGACACAGGATTAATTTTGCCAATAATGTCTAAGCCCCATTTTGAAAAGGGCCAAGGAGATGAAATAGCCTGTGAGTTCTTGTGCAGGGGCATGGACAAGGTCAGCATGTTTCTGGCACTTGTCGCAATGGCGCACATAATCATGTGCATCATTCTCCATGGTAGGCCAAAAGTATCCTATCCTAAGGAGCTTTTTAGCAATGACACTACCACTGAAGTGTCCTCCACAAGATCCATCGTGGGCTTCACTCAAGGCTGATTTGGATTCTTCTAAATTCAAACATCTTAATAGGATACCTTCAAAAGATCTCCTATATAAAGTATTGCCAATTATTACAAATCGACTTGCTCGTCTACGTAATAACCGACGTTGGTTTCTATTAGAATTGGCAGGGAAAGTCCCATTTTGGAGAAAATCAAATATATCTGTATACCAAGGTTCAGGAGTAGTTTCATTGATTAGAAACACATCCAAAGGTTCTAAGCATGACTTATTTGAAGCGGGTTCCTGGAGTCGACGAATAATGATGGTGGCATATTCGTCATCTAACTCCAAGGGCAGAAGAGATGCAGTTGCGGCCATAGCGTCAGCCGCACGGTTGCTAGTTCGAGGAATAGCTTCCAAGGTAACTTGATCAAATAGGGATAACAATTGCAAAACATATGCTTTATATGGGCGCAATTTATCATCTCTGGTCTGATAAACTTCATTAATTTGATTTATGACAAGTTGAGAATCACCAAAAACTAACAGATGTTTAATTTTTAGCGCCAAGGCAGCTCGTAATCCGAGGATTAGAGCTTCATATTCAACGAGTATTATTGGTGCAAGCAAATGTTAATTTGAAGGACAGGAGGAATAAGATGTTTTTGTGGGGATATTAAAATAATACCCGCACCAGCCCCACTCATGCATCGGGCTCCATCAAAGTATAAGGACCATTGTTCAATATGGTCTGCCTCTAATTGAAGGCATTCATCAGGAAACTCAATGATGAGGGGATGGGTAGACTCTAAGGGTGCAACAACTAATTGATCTGCTATGATTTGACCCTTAACAGACTTTTGTCCTATGAACGTGAGGTCAAACTCGCTTAGAGCAAGAACCCACTTGGCTGTACGACCCGATAAATAAGGTCGACTCATGAGATACCTCAAGGGATCATATTTAGCAATGACATAGGTTTTCTGACTAAGCATATAATGGCATAATTTTTGCGTAGCAAACACGACTGCTAGACATAGTTTTTCTAATGTTGTGTAGCGGGTTTCATAACTGATGAAGGTTCGGCTAATATAATAATTAGCACGTTCTCTCTTCTCATCATCAAGCTGAGCTAACATAGCTCCTAAGGCAGAATCTGAAGCTAAAATATACAGGAGAAATGGGCGATCAGGTCTAGGTGGAGAAAGCACAGGTGGGTTAAGGAGGTATTGTTTGAGAAGTTCAAAAGCTTCTTTACATTCGTCGTCCCAATTAAAAGGGACATCCTTCTTAAGGAGCTTAAGAAAGGGACCGGTTTTGTCCGCCAACTTATCGATGAAGCGACGGATAGCTTGAAGTTTACCTTGTAAACTTCGTAATTCAGATATATTGGTAGGTGCGGGCATATCAGTGATAGCCGCAATCTTGAGAGGGTCAATTTTGATGCCACGTAAAGAAACTATAACCCCTAATAGTTTACCGGACTTAACTCCGAATATGCATTTGGCTGGATTTAATCGAATAAGATATTCTCTTAACCGATTAAAAACTTTTCTCAAATCATCTAAATGGTTATCTTCATTAATAGAGCGAGCTATAATATCATCTACATAATCATGTAGGATATCATGCATCATATCATGAAAAATATAAGTCATAGCTCGTTGATAGGTTGCACCTGCGTTCTTTAAGCCGAATGGCATCACTTTCCAACAAAAGGTACCCCAGGGGGTAATAAAGGCTGTTTTAGCCTGATCTTCAGGAGCTATCCTGATCTGATTATAACCGGAGAATCCATCCATTAAGGACATCATCCCACTCCCAGCAGTAAAATCAATGATTTGGTCCATGTTTGGAAGAGGAAAATCATCTTTAGGGCATGCAGCGTTAATATCTCTAAAATCTATGCAAACCCTAACTTTGGTAGCTTCTTTCTTGGTGACTTGGAACTACATTTGAGATCCATTCAGCATAATCAATAGCTTGTATAAAAACAACATTCAGGAGTTTTTCTAACTCCCCTTTGACTAGTAAGGCCACTTTGGGATGCATTTTTCTAAGTTTCTGTTTAACAGGTTTAGCATCCGGATGGACTACTAGATGATGCATGACTACGAAAGGGTCCAGAACACGGCATATCTTCATATGTCCAAGCGAAGACATCTTCATATTCTTTAAGGAATGCAATGTATTGCTCTTGTTTTTCTTGACTTAATTCTGATCCAATATTGATTATGTGGGGATTATCCTCAGTTCCAATGTTAACTTTAATGACGTTTTCTACTTCCATGTGTAGATCTCTTTCAAAATTAGGTGGGGCGGGTGAAACGCCCAATTCTTGTAATTCTTTTAAGGTTAGCTTGGATAATTCATCTTGAGGATTAGTGTCCTCAAGCTGGGCTATAGTAGGTATAGAACCATCAAAATAAAACCCATTGTGTAACATCTCTTCAATGGAGACATCATGGAAAATATCTCCTTCCAACTCGTCATCGGATTCAGCGATCATTTCAGGGTAAGCTATGGATAGCATGTTACATGTAAATGGCTGATTTTTTAGAGGCAAATCATCACGCCTATCCAAATAATCTTGATAACATATGAGTTGATCATCATCTTCAAAAGGAAAGGGTTGACCCTTACTAGGAAATAGGCCCACACCACAGTGGGCAGGCCACGGTTCTACCTCGAAAGGTTCTTTCATACCATTTTGGAAAGGTCCCAAGCCTTTCCCTTTATATCCCATTTTAAGCATTATAGGTTTAGCTTTAATATACTCATTAGTAAAATAACATCGAGCATATCCATCATGATGAGTTTTGATATTTCGAGGTATTCTTCCCCAGTCATATCCTTTATAAATGAAGGCACAACTCCCGACTTGGTAAGTACTTCCCATGGGTTGTGGGAGGCCCAAAGTGCGAGGAGATGGCGGCAAGTTTTTTAAGATAATAGAATTTTGCATAGAAGCATTTGTTTTTTCTGATATTAAGATTGTGGATAAATCTGGTAAAAGTTCATCAGAAAGAGCATAAGATGTAGAAGGATCATTCCCTATATCTTTAGATGTGGAAGGTATGATAGATGTTGATAATGTGGAGGTGTTAATGAATGGGTCTATAGGTTTTGAAATTATAGGGATGGAACATGAAGGATTGGTTATGGATTGAAGATCCTTTTGAGGTTCTAGAGTAATTTGTTTAGAAGATTGTTGATCTATATATGAGGGTGAAATTAATGGAGGAGAAATAGATGAAGCTATGGGAGTGTGTTTCACAGTTTTAGATGAAAAATAAGAATTAGGATGTGTGGATGACAGAGCAGGGCAAAATTGAACTCCAACAAGGTTCCGCCAAAGCACACATATCAAAGGGTCTAGGATCACCATGGATAGTGACCAACTGATTTTTAAATTCGAATTTAACACATTGGTGTAAAGTTGATGGGACAGCCCGCATTGCATTGATCCAAGGACGACCCAAGAGTATATTGTACGATGCGGGGCAATGTACAATAAACACGGTCGTATCTAAGGTTCTAGGACCAACTTGCAATGGGATGGTAATAACTCCACACGTTTCTTGTGTTTCGTCATTGAAAGCTTTGATAATCATGTCAGTTTTCTTCATTTCATCACTTCTAAACCCAAATCGTTGGTAGAAATCAAAAGTGCAAATATTTAGAGATGAACCATTATCAATCAAAACTCTTTTAACGGCTACATCTCCAATTAGGGCAGTAATGTATAAGGGGTTATCCTTATGTAAACTATGTTGTGGTATATCTTTATCCCGAAAGTCAATACAATCGACTTCTCTAGTGATGATAGTATTGGCCATGGCTTCAGGTTGAATGTTTTGTGGTACCATCATTTGGCTTAATGTAAGCATTAATTCATCTCTATGGGTAGGAGAAGATCTTAATAAATCCAAGAGAGAAATTCTGGCTGTAGTATTGGATAATTGCTCATTAATATTGTAAGGGGGTTTAGGTTGAACATTGGAAGCATGATTCCCTTTATTGGGATTTTTCAAAACAAATGGAGTTGATCCATCATTCTGGTTTGGTTCTTGTTGAGAATTTTGAGCTTGTTGTCTGGTAACGACTCCGATGGTACCTACAATGTTATATTGAAGACGTTGAACTGGTCTCGGTTGAGCGTTTATGGCTTGTTCATTAGAGAGGAATTGATTAGAAGAGGGTCGAGTAGTAACTCTTCTAGGAAATGGTTCTTCTGGAATCATAGCATCTGTAATAGGTTGAATAGGATCTGATTCATTTTCAGAACTATTCGATTGGTTTGAAGTGATTTCCATGTCACTTTCAGTATCTGATTCTATATCACTAGGATCTGGAGTTTGAGTATTATGTAGGGGCCTGGTTGTGACCATGGATAAAGTTGTGTCAAATTTTTGTAAATCATGATTAGGTAAATGTCCGCTAATAGTTCCTACATATCGGGTAGGAGGAGGAACATTATGATGCTCAATTTGGTTGGCCACCTCTTTACCATGTCTTGGTAAAGGATGTTGAAATATGTCTAATGATTGATTAGCATTTTGATTTTGATTTTGGGGAATGTTCTTTTGAGCATTATTAGGAGCATTTTGTTTAGGTTGGAAGGCTTGCACCTCCATTTCATTATTATCAATCAGATCTTGTATTTTATGCTTTAACCTTTTACAAGCGTTGGTAGAGTGTCCAGGTCCTCTATGGAAATCACAGTGTAAGTCAGCTCTGTATCCGGGTATGGTTGGATCAGGTTCCCGGATAGTCGGTAATTGAATCAAACCTCTTTCGAGTAATTGAGGTAAAATAGTTGATAATGGTTGATTCAATCTAGTAAATTCTCGAGGAGGTTTATCAGGAGGTTTCAATATAAATTTTTTTGTTGTCTTCGTTGCATTGATATTAGCAACATTTCTGCTATCAGTGACTCCGTCACCTATGACTTGTTTGTTTTTATATTGATTTCTGGATGTTTTCTCATCATCTTTCTTCCTAAGTTGGCCTCTCCTAATGAGGGCATCTTCTACTCTTCGAGCTAAATCTATAGCTTGATCGAAGGTAGTTAAAGTAGCAGTTGATAACTCATAAGATATTTGTTCTTGCAAATTATTAATAAAAATGTCCAACATTTCCCTATAAGGTAGCACAAAGTGCAGTTTTCCTATCAACTGCCTCCATCTAGCTAAGAAATCAGCAAAACATTCATCTTTGTCTTGTTTTAAGTTGTATAAATCTTTAATGGTGACATGCCTCTCAATGTAGGCACTAAATTGATGGACAAAAGATTCAGTTGTTTCTTCAAAGTTTCTCAAAGAATGAGTGGGTAGTTGATAGTACCACTCTAATGCCATTCCACCTAAACTTTTTGGGAACATTTTTAGTAATAGCAAGTCATCATGTGATATATCATGACATGCTATCCTAAACATGCGAAGATGCTCTATGGGATCTTCAGTTCCTTTATATATAGGCAGGACGGGCATGGGAAAGTGCTTAGGGTATGGTTGTGCTACAACTATGGGATCCAAAGGTTGACTACACATCTCTCGATAATTGTACGAGGGACGGTAGGGATCTATCTGGTCCATGCGGGAAGCTAACTGCTTCACCATGGCTTCCAGATTACTGGTTTGCCCACCATATTGGTTCGGTAGGGCATTAATATGGGATTTGTGAGCATATGATGGAGGGACATGAATATTAGATGCTATATTGCTATTGTGTAATTTGTTAGTAGGAAGGGTGTTATGAAGAAGTTTTGAAGTTATATTATGTTGTATTCCAGATTGTTGAAAATTGGTGTTTGGCTTCATTTTAGGTTTTTGTTGATTTGAAGCATATTGATCAATAGTTTGGCGAAGTAAAGCAGTGAAGGAAGTTTTCTTTTGTGTGGGAATGATTTTAGGCTCAATAACAGGTTCTTTAGGAGGTTGGGTAACCTGTTGTTTTTGCATGTTCTGAATCATAGTGACCATATCTCTATTGGATGGTCCAGCTTTATCACTTTCTTGATCAACAAAGGACAAGGGATTAGTGTGTATATTAAACATATCTTCCATGGCTGCTTGAGTGTCACTAATTTGTCCTTTATCAATACGAACTGCCATATTAAGAGCGCCAATGTTATTATTGAAAAATTTCCAGAAATGATCTAAGTTATCAAAAGCAATAGTTCCATCTGGAGTTATTCTAGGGGATGAGGATCCATCCTCTTTAACATTTTCTTCTTGTTCATCTACAGCAAGCTCATCGTCTTGCTGGTCTAGAGTTTCTTCTTCCGGGATTGGATCCTCAGGAAGGACATTTGGGTTTCTTGTTTTGTCTCCTAACCAATCTTCTTCTTCTCCTTCAGTTTGTTTACCATTCCTAAGTTTAGGCATTGTGCTTAACTTAGATTTCAGCAAATATATATATATATATATATATATATATATATATATATATATATATATATATATATATATATATATATATATATGCAACAAGCTTAAGAGGTATATATTAATTATATACCTACTACAATATTTAAAATGAAATGTTTTGGTTTTTGTTATGTTTTTTAGTTTTTCTTGTTTTTTTTTTTTGGTTTTAATAACAATATTATAAAGATAACAAACAACACACAAAACACAAGAAATAATAATAATGAAAGCAATGATCTAGTTTTCTATAAACAATTTATAAATATCATTAATGGGCTCAAGTTCTTCAAGAGTCATGAAGTGTTCTTCTTCAAATTGAAAATTTTCTTTCAAGAATTTAATGAAAAGGGCTATAGTGATATTATCTATCTCAGATTCCGGTTGATAGAAGTAAATCTCATGGCAATACTCTCGATATAACATAGCTCGAGGAACTCTATTCCATATTTTCCTATCCATAAGAACGACCTCTTGGTCTTCTACATGACCTAGGAACTGGTGTATAGTGGCTGCGTTCTCGAGGTATTCCTCGAAGGTGAACAATCTAGAAGACACAAGAGCTCTCCTATAAGCTAACCATCTATGGCAGGCTCTCTGAAGTTCATGATAAAAAATGAGTTGATGAGGATCCAGGATTCTATCTAGGACAAGCCTTTTGATTTGTTTAAGTTTTGTTGACCTAGATGAAATGACACCTAGTCTTCTATCAAGTTCGTCCCACAAAAGTTGATTTCTATCTGTTTCAGGCACACTAAGCACATAATTGATTTCTATGGCTGCTAATTGGTTTTCAACATTTATAGTAATTGCTAGTCTTTTCTTAGGAGCTACCATCTAGACATGATATGCAACTTATTAGTTTCTAATGATTTGAAATGCATCTATATTTATGTATTTTTTTTTGTTTTTTTTTCAAAAGGTTTTAAATGCATTCACGTCGGGTTCACCAAAATGTATCGCTCCAAATTTTTTGCATCCTTACCTTCAGGCTATAGGATCCATGCTCGGAAGGAGGATGGGAAAAGGATGGCGTGGTACCTCGGACTGAGAGGCCTTGCGAAGGTCCCGCCTCTCGGGGGAGGTGTATTATGGTGATTTTTTGATGGATGGTGGGTTCACCAGGAAACGTTTGAATGGCAGTTTCCACGCCTAGGTTGGGAATGTGTTTAATGTGTTCAGTTTTATCTTTAAACATTCGAGTCCTAGGTTTGGCCAAATGAATCTAAGTTGTTCTATTATGAAAATGGAGACTAAATGAAATACAACAAACAGATTTGAACAGAAAATAGAGAGAAAAAGCTAAATTAAAGAGCCATACCTGATCCGGATGTCTGATGGAGGTTCTGATTCTTGAAGCAGACAGGATCATCTGGAATTTGATGGGATCGTCTCCGACCTGCAGGATCGTCTGAGATCTGACGAATTCATCAGACGAATTCGTTAGAGACCTGCAAATAGAGAAATAGACACAAAATACAAAAAATGCAGCAATGCTAATAGAGGATAATGATGTAAAATGACAATAAGGATGTTAACAGATAATCTCGAATAGAAATGCAAGTAAGTTGCAACACTTTAATAGCTAATCATGACCTTATTATGCAATTAAACTACATGGGTGAACTCCAAGATGCAAAATAATAAAGAATAATCATAAGATTAACTAAATACAGAATAATGCATCAAAAAATAATGAGGAAATGCAAACTCTAGGCACTGATTGCCCCCAATGCAGACTGCAATCGAGATCGTCTCGAATTGGTGCGAAATCGTCTCGAATTGAACAGGATCGTCCACGACGAACTGAGCTTGCTCCGGCTGAAAAATACTAAGGTTCCTGCAAATAAATTTGGACAAATATGGAGGCAAATAATAATTTAAGACGGTCTAATGCACGTAGAACTTGTGTTACAGGAAATTTCAGCCAGGGGGATGCCAAGGGGGAGTCCTAAGTTTAAATAGGCTTAGGAGGGAGGTTAGGAGGTTGGAGATCATCCCAATTTGGGAGATCTCCAATGGGGAGGGTCTCTAACGGCGCGAGACACGCTTCTGCCCGGATTAGAGACGTCGTTGGAACAGAGGCTAATTGTGAAAAATTAGTTTTGGGACAAGATCGTCTGGACGTCCTAGCCCAGACGAAATCGTCCGATCTGAGGCGATATCGTCTGATCGGCGACGATATCGTCAAACGGTCAAAACAAACTCTAAAAATGGCACGGGAAAGGAGGAAACGGGTTAAACGGCGGTTTAGGAGCGATTTTGGGGTTAAAATTTGAATTTGAATTATTACTAGAGTAATTGTAATTATTTAAGTTTTTACTGTGCCAATTTTAGGGTGCTACAGATTGAGACAAGCCCCCAAATGTTCTAATAAATTTTTGTAGGGTTATGCTATTTTAGAGGACCCGCATAGCTAACAATAGCACACGAGCAATAATCCCATTCATATTGAGGAATACAAGGATAACACTTGTAGATATTTGACTATCTCTACTTAAATAGGGCTTCTCTTGCGGAAGACCCATTTTGTAGCCTCTAAAAGGTAAATTTAAAAAAGGATTTAATCTTGCAATTGTTTTGCCATAAATTACAAAACAACTATTTTTCGTGTAATTCAAAACTTAAATGTGAACCTCATAATCCATTACTAAAACCATGTTATGCTTAAACTTAGCATATAATTGTTTCAATTCCTACTAATATGTAACACCTAAGAAACCTAGAACTATAAACACTAAAATATTGTAGAATGGAAAGTGAGCTAAAGAGGGCAATATTCTAGCATTATGAGCACATGGAAGATCTCTTCATCAAATTAAAATCTATTATTCTATAATATCAATTGTTGGCTATACTATTTACTCAATAGAACTTGAAGAAGCCTCTATATGTGGTGGATGTTGATTTGATGAGAAATACAAACTCAATTAGAAAAAAACCAACAAAAATATGTTGAATACCTTAGATAAATAATGTAATAAAGAAGAACAATGAAAAATACTATTGCAATATAGGAGAGACCACTATTAAACTGTTATACTACCAAAAAATACTATTAGACTACTAAAAGTGTTATTAATAAATATTTAGTAAAAAATGAATACTATAGAAATTGTGAGACCACTTGGTTCTTCAAGGAACATAATTCAAAGATATTCCAAGAGGATGAAGAATGTCAAAGTTAGTATTGATTTTTTTTACATCATTTATAGGTTTGCTTATATTGTCCAAATGTATTAGGCTATCTACCATATTAATAGTAGAATTATAAATCTATTGAAACCATGCACACCTTATCATAATTCATTATTTGTAATTAGAGTTAAAAAAATATTTATAGATGTGAATTTGTCATATATATATATATATATATTCATAAATTTTTGTAATCATATCAATATTACAATTGGAAAAAAAAAAAGTTTGAAAAATTCAAATGATTTTTTCTAAGAGACACAAAATAAGGGTGACATGTTACTGTGAATGTAACACCACATTTAGGATTAATCTTGAAATGTTTAGAAAATTCACAAGAGGACAAGATCTAGATTACATACCCTTGTATGACAAAGAGAATTCATCCAACAACTACTTGGTGAAGGAAGGATGATAAATATGATTATCAAAAGGATCAAATATATGATAATTTCTCCTCACATGGAAATATTTTATTTAAGTTTTCATTTATGATATTCATTTTCTAAGGACCATTTAAGTAAAATATAAAAGGTATGTGATTCAACATAAATTATTTTCTATGTATTTTTAACTTTGACATTTAATCAAGTGTTCAATATATGTGCTCTAAAACTTTATGTAATATTTATTATTTTAAAAGTTATATATGGTTTTAAATATATTTGTGTATATGTTATTTATGTTATTATTCAATGAGAAAATATGAACTAAATAGCCACGTATTAATTTATAAAAATATTAAGGATTTAGCCCATTTGTAATATTGCAAAATAAATATAGTTGAGTATCATAATTCATAATTATCACCTCATTCTCTATATAAATAGACTAAAATCTTAAAGATAGGTCATATGACATTTAAAATTCATGGGAGGATTTAGAAGAACATTGTTTCCACAAAATAAAAAATTATTCTCTTTTATATAAAGGTTTTTGGTTAACCTACTTGAATGAAGTTAGGTGAAAAACTAAAGTCTTTTTACTTAGGGTCAAATTTACAAATTCCCCATTATTTACATAAGTTGATGATATTTCCTATGATTCCTCAGTGATTAAATTTATTAGTTAAAAAATTATGAAATAATCCAAGACATAATACATAGTAGAATCAAAACTATATGTTAATGTTCTTAATATAAGTGATCTAATCCAATACATAATGCATAGTAGCATCAACAACCGTATGTCAATGTTCCTAATATATCATTCAATTTAATAAGTGTCATAGACTTAGGTCTTTCCAAATAACTTGGTTCCGATTATAATAATTGAAAAATACAAAAATGGTAAGGTGCATTATATTATGGGGTATTTGAAGACATGTTAATGCTACAAGGTCATGTTTATTAGTTAGGTTCCAAATTAATTGTTAAGAGGCTTTAATAAGACCTCATTATAATAGGTTATTTTAATGTGTAATGTCATTCCACATTCATTTGAATTTCATGTAATATGGATTTGGGAACCCTAACCCTAATCTCATTTTTCTCAATATATAAGAGAGATGTGATTTTTCATTATCTCCATTATAAAAAATCTTATCCTCCTTATTTTCTTGTTCCAAGTGGTTGAGCTTGGGCACATAACATTGATTCTTGCTACAAGTGGTATCATAGCTTGGATGCTTACCCCTCCCACAACCAAGCTTGGATAAGCATTGCATTCCCATCCTCTCATCCATAAATTTATGTATTGAGTTGAAGGAGAGCATGAGGATGTTGCAGGAGGTTTCATAGAACCTTAATAGATTTTATTTTTATTGCATATATTAGCTTGTATCTTTGTTTGTAGGTATCCAAAATTTGGATCCGACCAAGTTTAGTGGCCTCTATGTAAACTGATCACGTTCATTTTTATACAGCCATACAATATCCAAAAATTGGATCTGACGAAGTTTTGTGGCCTTTATGTAAACTAACCATGTTTATTTTTACACAGCCATACAGTCAAATCAACCTTTATGTAAATTGATTATGTTTTTTTTTATAGCATAGTAGGCTTCTGGCCTCTCCATTGTACTTGTATAAGTGGCTTACAGTTTTTCCACATTGCTTTTGGCTAACTTATAGCCCTAATTTGTAAAAGTGATTCCACTTGGATGGTGAGCAAGGTCTAGTGGATCACACCTAACATACATATTGCCATATTAGCACTATAGTAGCACTCCATCTACACTCTAAGTCTATTTTTAGTTTTTATTTGCTTTCTTTCATTGTAAATTGATTCATATTTTTCATCATCCCTAAAATAAATGCATCCAATGACTCATTTTGTAGCCTAGCCTCGTGACAGGGCACCACTTCCTTGGTGGTGGGAAATCCACATTAATGACCCTGTGAATCAAAGCTAGAGTAGAATTAATGATAATATACAATTAAGGGGGTTAGCCATACCCACAAACCTTTGGAAATGGATCATCCTTTCACCTATGCTCAAAAATTTGAAAACTCTTAATCAAGATTAAAATTAATTCAATCCAATATTTGTCATAGTTGTGGAATAGAGCATGTACTTCTCTTTAAAGAGTATATCATTGACCATAGTAAACTAGGTGAGGACTAGTAGGACTTGGGCTCCATCATGGCTTGTATTTCATCATCGAGTGTCTATATGTGGGCATCCAGGTGAAGGCCTTAATTTGAGATAAGCTCATTATACCTCTCCAGCTTTCAGTACCTCACCTACTTATAGTCATAAGATTGAGGTTACTAGTTTTACACATCCCAAACTTTGGTATTTATTTGTGTAATGTAGTGTTGGAAATATTGGCCTGCACATTCATTTGTTGGAGATATTAGATTTTAAATTCATTTGTAGTATTTCAGTTTGGGCTATGCACCTTTTTTTTAGTACTTCAAATTTAGCCACATCATCATCTTGTTGCATCAAGACTCATAGCCACTTACTTGTACAATTCATCATTTGTAAAAGAGATTCCACTTAGATGGCGAGCAAGGTCTAGTGGATTGCATTCATTCATTGTCATCACTAGGTTCATTATTTACTCACACATTTTACCTCACTTAGTCATTTGTTCCTTGTCCACACCTTGACACATCTCTTTTAGGTCTTTGTAGTGTCACAAGTTACAATGACTCTCAAATTCAAACAAAATGTTGGTTGTACCATCAAACATAAGGATAATTGGGATCAATGGTTCATAGCCTTTAGGATAGCTATAAAATTTGAGAACCTATGGTGCAACCATTTCCACACAAATCCCACACCACCTATAGATGTTACTACCCTAAAAAAATGGTTGATAGGTGATGATTGAATTCGTTTCAACATCCTACTTGTCATAGGATATCACCTTCATAATTTAATTTGAGGAAGCCAAGCATGACACAAAATGATCAATTCTCAAAATATTCAAGAAAAACTTTGAAACCAAATTTTATCTAGAATTTGTTTACCTTGTCCTTAAGATGAATCAAATAAAGATGTAAAAATGGCACTCCAGTTCCACCATCAACCTCCTTCACCTATCAAATATGTCATTGATAAAGACTTCAAAAATCAATGTATCATGTCTTCATATTCCAAATTACAAGAACTTGGTTTCCAGTTTATCAGCTAATGGAACCTTAAAAATCTCAACTTTGAAGCCTTAGTAGAAAATTTCATTGATCTTGAAAAAATCTTTGATACAAACTTCACCAGTTATGACCCTAGTGGCAGCCTTTCAGGTGGATGAAGATGCAATATTTCTAAATAGTCAAGGTAACAGAAGTTGTGGTCAAGGTTATGGTTGAGGCAAAGGCAAAGGACAAGGACAAGGTTCTAATAATGGTCAACATGAACACTCATGACATCAAACTAGTCAAGGACAACATAGTCAAGGATAAATAAAATAACCTAGTACCTCTCAAGGAACTAGCAACTCAAATGTCCTGTGCAAATATTGTAAGAGAAAAGAGCACTATGTCACTAATTGCCAAACTACCACACATAAGATCAATCAGTTTCAAAAGCATAGTATACATAATGTAAATGAAGATGATTTTGATTCATACATCTTTTACAGTGCTTAATTTGTGTATGCTTAGATCATCAGCACACATGAACCCATATCACAATCTATTGATCATCCCAAGATATTCATTAAGGAATATTTTGGATATGTTGGCTATGACTTTTCATCCCACATCGCAACCCATTGGATTTGCCCATAGCGTAGCCTCCACCAGTAGTTTGTGTATCATGTATATTGAAGCCACCCAACACTTGACTTCTAGCAAGGACTTCTTTGAAGAATTCAACTCAAAATTACTTGGTGTAGTTCACATGGCTAACAAATCTTCTCAACCAATTAAATGAGTTGGAACTATTCAATTGAAACTTCCTTGATTACCTATTTTTTGGCTATTTGATGTTCTCTACATGCCTACTCTGAAGCAAAATATGTTATCACTATCCACACTCATCTGCCATGGATTTGATCTAAGTGTCATTACCAAAGATAAAACTCTTCAATTCATTCATCCACCTTCCAAAATAGTGGTCATGACTGGTTCTTTAGATGGAAAAATCATCAAACTTATTGGACATCCTACTTCTGAAGTTCACATTGCCAAAGTTGGCATGGCACTTAATGCCACCTTGACTCCCAAGAAATGTTTTTTTGATGCATTATGGTAATGCTTGCATGGGCCATGTCAAACTTAATCGATTGAGACAAACGAAGTCATCAAGGGACTACCACACTTCTATTCCAAACCCATCAAATGTGAAGCATGCATCATTGCCAAATCCTCTCGACAAAATTTTCAAAAGATTCAATGGAAGTCCACATAAAAATTGGAGCCAGTTCACTCAAACATTTTTGGTTCATACCTATTCCCTCATAAGTAAAAATGTATTACATCACCTTCATCGATGAATTCTCAAAGAACCTATAGATCAGCTTTTTGGAGAAGTCTAAAGCTTTAAATTTTTCAAAGCATTCAAGGCTCACATAGAATAATAATTAGGTTGTAGAATCAATACCTTCAGGAGTGACAATGGTGATGAGTACACCTCAAATGAATTCACACAATACTTGTCCTCACATGGGATCAAACATCAATCGACAATACCAAGAACACATCAACAAAACGACATTGTCAAGTGCATGAACATGACAATTATGAACATGGCTTGTGCCCTTCTTGTCTATAAAAACTTACCTCCATATATTTAGACCAAATCTACCTGTACTGATATGCATGTACTCAACATAGTGAGTCCCTCAAAACTTGACTCGTCACCTCATGAAAAATGGACTAGACACCCCTCCACCATCAACCATTTTAAAATATTTAGCTCCATCTATTATGCTCATATTCTTCTAGAGAATAAAAACAAACTTGAAACTCAAGCTATTAAAGACATCTTTGTTGGATATCCTGTGGATCATAAGGGATACAAGTTATTCATTCCTTCACACTAAAAAGTGATTGTGACACATGATGTTGTATTTGTAGAAACTGAAGAACAACTAGTTATATTGGATACCAAAGGACACAATCTTCAGCCTAGATCAAAATATGCTAACATATATGATGTTCAGATTCTAGCCTTTGGGGGAGATGTTGAAAATTTACTCAAAACTTTAGAATCTTCAAATCAACCGACAAGTCCAAAAAATTAAATTGTGATACTGAGTAGATTTTTGTATCTTCTACACCTTCTACCCCTTCACACAGTAATGTTGATCATAGTAAAATGATCATTTCACATCCATCTTTGTCAGTATCCTCGGTACCTAATGATCCATTCTAGGATCATGATGAAAACTTTGAGGTAGGTGAAACATCCACACTGCTCCCCACTCAAGGAATTCATGAAGCTTACCAGCTCTTAAAGGACATCAAACCATATAAAGCGGGTAAAATAGGTACAAGAGGTGCCCTAAAAGTAAGAGTGCATGAATCATTACTTATTGAGCTGGAACCTGCATAACTGCACCTCACTCTGAATAATGAACCTCTCATGTACCAAGAAGCTATCAAACATGTATCTTGGAGACATGCAATGAACCAATAGTATGAATCTCTCATCAAAAATGGTACTTGGGAGTTAGTCGATCTACCACTTGGAAGAAAGGTAGTTCAAAAAAAATGGGTGTACAAAAACAAGTATAAATCATATGGAATCCTTGACAAACACAAGGTATATTAGTGGCTAAAAGCTTCATGTAAAAGCAAGGTATTGACTACATCGAGGTATTTGCACCTCCCACAAAATGGCCCACAATAAGAACTCTTATAGCCTTAGCTGCATAGTAAGGTTGGAAGATTCATCAATTAGATGTAAAGACTACTTTCTTGAATGACAAATTGGAAGAAGAAATATACATGGTATAGCTAGAATTTTTTGATATGTAGGATAGGAGCACAAGGTATTTAGACTCAAAAAGTCTTTATATGGATTAAAGCAAGCCCCTCACACTTGGTTTAGCAAGCTATCAGATTGGATGGAGCAAATTGAATTTGAAATGTGTAATTACCAAGACATTGATGCAACATTGTTCATCAAGCATAACAAAGACAAATTCACCTACCACATGGTATTTGTGGATGACATGCTTCTAACAGGTAATAGTGAACACATCATAAACATAGTGAAAAAGGACCTTGCAAAGACTTTTGATATATCTAATATGGGATTGATGAAATTCTATTTAGGCATAGAATTAAATCAATAAAATGGTAAAATATTATTAACCTAAGATAAATACATCAACAATCTTATGGAGAAGTTTCAACTCAAAGATGCACACCCTGTGACAACACCAATGGAATCAAATTTGAAACTCACCACAGACGATGACACGTCAAAGGTAGATGCAACACTCTATATAAGGTTTCTTGGTAGTCTCATCTATGTTATTAACACAAGACCTAACATCGCTTATGCAATGGAGATTCTAACAAGGTACATGACCAAGCCAAAGGAGATTTATTGACAAGCGGTAACAAAAGTGTTGAGGTACCTAAATATAACCCACAATCATGGCATGTTGTATGAAAAGAATGTAAATTTCAAAATCATTGCATACATATATTTAGACTTTGTACGAGATAAAGACACTGGGATCCAGATGAGGAATGGATAAGGGCCCCAATGAAGGAAACCCGCAATGTTTTAATTTATTGGAAGGTAATTATTCAGGCCTTTTATATTGTAGATGATTGGATTGCCTAGAAAATAGGGGATGGTTCAAGGATAATACTAGGATTAGACCCTCGGATTGGTTGTGGTGATATAAAAATACTGCCAAATAATGTAATTCAAAACTAAGAGCTAAATATATTGGAAATCTCGCCTAAGCAACTAACCCAAAATATTGTACAAACTAGATTTAGGGATGGAAGGAATCATCAGTGTCAGGGCTATAGGACTAGGAGGCACACCAATGGGAAGAATATATGGGGAGACTTAAAATTGGACATATCAAGTTGCAAGAGAAAATTAATCAATTGGTATAGACAAAGAATGGAGCTACGGGGGAGTACACTCCAAATTTGGGGTATAAGACTCTATTGGAAGATAGAAATGATGATCCAACATGGTGGTGGAAGACACTTTGAAAGTAGAAAGCCACATTGAAGACAAGATTATTTCTATGGTTTACCATAAAAAATAAGGTTTTGACATGGGAGGTATTACAAAAGAAGAATTGGAATGGTCCAGGAAGGTGTCATTTATGTAAGTCAAACAATGAAATAATTGATCATTTATTGGTTGTTTTCTCCTTTACTAGATAGGTTTGGAGGGAGATTATAACCTAGTTAAATCTTCCTATAGGATGGTAAGAATATTCCTTAGGAGAGTGCTTAAAATATTGGCTTGAAAATAGGTCATACAAAGGTTTTATATCTCTCCCATTGTTTGTGTCTTGAGGAGTATTTTTATCTAGGAATGCAATAATTTTTCAAGATTAGGAGAAGCCTACTTGGTAGGTCTCCTCCCAAACTTTTAGAAGTTTCAATAATTGTAAGGTTTCGACAACAAAAAAGGTAAAAAGATAAATCAACCCTCCAAATATTGATAAATCAAGGGCCTAGGGATTTTTTTACGGGGCTAGATAAGGGTTCTTTAGAGTTTGTGGAGCTGAAGGATTACTATATATTTCTAACTCTCATTATTTTAAATTCAATGTTGGATTGGGAGAAGGTTCTAATAATTATGTTGAAATTATGGCCCTCAAATTGTTGGTTCAGTTGGAAAAATCAAAAGGAATACAAAAAATTCAAATTTACGAAGACTCACAAATTGTAGTAAATTGGATGCTTGATGTTTTTAGGATGGAAAACATGATTCTACAATCCATCTTCTCTCAAATAAAATAAGACATGGATCAAAGTGAAGCTTTTACTTTTTGTCATATTTATAGAGAACTGAATAAGGAATCATATGGACTCTCAAAGGAGGCACTTTAGATTGATCCAGGTACGTGCTTAGTATAGGAATTCAAAGAGGCGATGCACTACAGCTAGTCCATAGCTTTATTTGGGGGGATTAATACACTCCAATTAAAGTAAGCATAGATAAAGCAACTTTTTCAAAAAACTCATAAGTTAGTGATTTAAAGAATACTGGTTGACAAATTAGGAAGGTTTCTAAGGATGGAACTTAGCATGATAGAGAAGCAAATTATGATGTATAAACAACCTGAATTTTAGGTCATTGTTGAAATTTTGAAGAAATGCCAAAGAGATATATGAAGAATATAATTTCATATTTACTTCTAAGAAAAAAAAGTGCATTATATTATTTCTATCTATCTATCCATATATATACATAGATAAATTTATTGAAAATCTATAACTTCTCCAAATAAAATAAACTAAAAAATATTAAAAAAATACATGTTAAAAATTATATATACATGATGGTTCCTTGAGAATAACCTTGTGTCTTGTCTACTAACAAGTAAAAGTAGAAAAATAAAAATAAAATAAATACATTCAAATAATTTTTTTTTAAAAGATAAATGAATAAGCATTTAAGAATATATTGAGATATATCTTATAGAAATTAATACTTAACTGCAAATTTTACTCTTAAAAACAAATAATTTTTTTTTATAAAATACAAAAATTAATTAAACAAAAGTGAATGAGACAAACACAACAAAACACATACATGAAAGAAAAAGAAAAAGAAAGAACTTTACAATATACAAAAATTAATAAAAAAATATGAAAGTAAGAAAGACATGATTAGAAATAACAATACATTAAAACCACCCCTAAAAGCCACTAAAAGCCATGTTATGAAAAAAAAAGTTCAAAAACTTTTGTCACGAAAACAAATAAACTAAAAAACTTAGAAAACAACCAAAAATTTTATACAAAAATTACTCACAACAAAAATATGAATGGGACAAAGACATTACTAGAAATAACACTACATTAGAACCATTCTTTAAAACGGATGTCATAAAAAAAAGCTTATGATCATAAAGAAAAGACTCAAAAAAAATTCATAGAAAACAACTAAAAAGATTTCAAAAATGTAAAGAAAGAAGAAAATGAGATATCAATCATATACCAAAAATATAATATTATTTAGCATATATGCACAATAATTTTATTTTATAAATTTTTATTAATTTAACATTTATTATTAAAATATTTATATTAATTTTGAACAAAATTTTGTTGAAATTATATATATGATGAGCCATATATATATACTGCAGGGTATATCAAGAGTCACCCTTCCCATGAATTAAACTTGGTCTTATGATGTTTTCCATTACATTCTCCCAAATTTTTCTGTGGAAACTATTTATTTGCTATGTTGCTTTTGTGACTAATTCTATTAATTAAAATTGAATAAAACTAGTTTATTAAATTAAAATAAATAATTTAATTTATTATTAAAATAGGCATTCTCAAGAACTATATATCCTTGTTCTTAATATACCATAAGATTTAATAATATTTTTCATACTAAGTTTTATCAATTGAATTACATCCAATTACAATAAAAATACACTATTGGTAAGATGTGTTATATAAGGTTACAAGAATATTTAAAATATAATAATTAAATAATATACTATTGATAAGATGTAATATAAAAGGATATAAATTTTTTAAAATATTGCATATAGGATATTTTTAGAGTAAACAAAAGGTTTTAAGATATAATAAAAAATTGCATGCTATAATCTAAAATATGTGTGTTTACTTATGAATAATATAGTCTCAATTACCATTTAAGACGAAAAAGAAATTATTAAAAAATAACTAATTTTTTTTAAATAAAAAAATGTCATGTATATATATATATAATCTAAGACTTAAAAAATCATTAAAAAAAATAAGTATTTTTTTTTTTAAATAAACAAAAAATTTCATATATAAGTTTTTAAGAATGTTTTAAAATATAATGTCTGAATATCCCTTTATATAAAAATATAATAATAGATAAAAGAAAATAAAGAACCTCAAAAGATATAAAAATTATTCAAACACAAAAGTAAAAAATACAAAGACATAATTAAAAATTATGTTACTTCACAATCCCAAAAAAATATCTTGAAAAAAAGCTTAAAAACTTTTCTCACATTAAAAACTCCAAAAAGTATAAAAAGAAGCTTAAAACCTTTTCTCGCATTAAAAGCTACAAAACTTATAAAAGAAGCTTAAAACATTTTCTCACATAAAAATCTACAAAACCTATCCGATGGAAAAAAAGACCATAATCTTTGAAAAACATAATAAAAAGATAAAAATAAAATATCAATCAAAAACCATAAAAGTTATTACATTTAAAAACAAATACTAATATTGGATCATTACCACAAAGAAAAATTCTAATCTATTAGATCATCACCACAAAGTGGTATTACATCAAGTTGGTTGTTTTAAGTATGTATTCTTGACAAATTGACCTCCTTTTTTTAAAGTTAATGAATCTAGCTTTCTTACTGAGTGGGGTTTGGATATGGATATATGTTTTTTCAATGAGTTTATATAGGTTTTTATGAGGGGTATTGAGTGGGGTTTGAACCTTGGACCTCTCAAAGAGAATAGGTTGGGAATAGGTTGGATGGTAGCAGTTGAGAGTGTGTGTTTACCAGTTGGAAGCCAACCACTCAAAGAGAATAGGCTGGGAATAGGTTGGATGGTAGCAGTTGAGAGTGTGTGTTTACCAGTTGGCTACCAACTTCAATGTGCCCGAGGATTATCCCAACCTAGGGTTTATAGTGGCAACACCCAATGGTGAATTACATCACCACCACAAAGTGGTATTACATCAAGTTGGTTGTTTTAAGCATGTATCCTTGACAAGTTGGCCTCCTCTTTTTAAAATTTTGGAATCTAGCTTTCGTATTGAGTGGGGTTTGGATATATGTTTTTTCAATGAGTTTATACAGGTTTTTATGAGGGGTATTGACTGGGATTTAAACATTGGACCTCTCAAAAAAGAATAGGCTGGATGGTAGCAATCGAGAGTGTGTGTTTTTCGGTTGGTTGTCAACTTCAATGTGTCAAGTAGAGGAACTTCATCTAACCCAACCTAGGGTTTATAATGGTAGCACCCAATGGTGTTCCCCTTTCCCTATGTATTAATGACATAATAATATTTATAATATTATATATTAGATTATTTAGATTATTTTTAAAGTATATAAACTATAATAAATGTTTAATATAACATAAAAAAATTAATTCCTCTTTCCGGTATGATATTGATTTTAGCTTTCTTTCAAGAAACCTAAGTTATTCTATAATTCTCCTTGTACGCTCCTTATTACTCAGCCATTCTGTTATTTTCTCCAATTCGAGAGACACTTGTTACTCCCAGAGCTTTAATTCTCCCATGTGTCTAATACAAAACTATAATTTAGCACTAGCTATGGCATCACCTATCTATGAGAAGAAATTTTCCACATCATCTTCTGCTCCTTTCACCTCTTCTTTCGTTTTGATCTTTTCGAACTACGGTACCTTCAAAAGATAACTTGTTCTCATTCTCTGTCGTTCCTCTTCTGTAGGAGTTCATTCTTCCTCTTCCTCCATGTGGTGGCTAGAGCTTCCCCCAAGCTCTCAAAATGCTCTCTATGTATCTATCATTTCCTGAGGTGGATTCTATTCTAAAATCTTCTCCTCCTCCTCATTATATTCTACCTTCACAATCTCCTACTGATATTGTTGCTGCTCCATCTATTCCTAGGTATTTTCTTATTCATTGGAGCTCATCTATTGCTCTTCAATCACCTACTCTTCCTCCCAATCCTGTTGTGTTCCTATTGTGGTGACTTTCTCAAAAATAGGTTCTTCATGTTCTTGTGATGCTTTTGTCTCTTCTTACGCATCACTTGGGTTATTTTGCTTTGAACTTCCTCCCATCACGAATGTGTAATGGGGCTTCTTCTTTTTCCTAGAATATTCCTCTGAGGCTTCCACTCTCACTTGAGTGTCCTCTTTTTCCTCCTAGGTGGTGGCTACCACTTTCCATGCTATTTGCCCCACCTCTATATCCTTCAAAAAATTTGAAGTGTCCAGGATTTCAAATTCATCCCATTGGAAAATTTGTGGAGATACCACCATTTTCTCTATTGCTGCCCAACTCTAGTCCTCCATATCTATCCTTTTTGAATCTAACTATTCTTTCTTTTGTTGATCCTTTTATGCAGGCTCGTTTTGTCTCTCTAAAATGAGATTCTTTGACATTTTTCCCGTTGTTATCTTGTTCTTATTTGAATTCATCTTACTTGTCTCTCCATATTTTCCTGTCTTTCCTGAACTGACAGTTGCTCCTGCTGTCATTGTTGCATTGCTTGTTGATCTTGTTGGACATTTTGAGTCAAAGTTGTTATATGATGTCAAGGATAAATTGTCATTGATGTCAAAAGATCAAAAGGAGAAATGCAAGAGGTTGATGATAGATGAGCTCCATAATGTTTATTTTTAAATATTATGTGGAGCATGATTGTAAAGGTTTTTTCTTTAAAACCAATGGTGACAAAATAAAAGGTTTTTATTTAAAACCAATGATGGCAAAAATAAAAAGTTTTTCTTTAAAACCAATGGTGGCAAAAACTAAAAGGTTTTTATTTAAAACCAATGGTGACAAAAATAAAAGGTTTTTTCTTTAAAACCAATGGTGGACAAGTTATAAGGTTTTTTATAAAAACCAAGAAGCCCTTTACTTTGGTTTAAAAGGCCCAAAGTTTATTTAATTATTAAATTATAATATTTAAATTCTAAAAGAATTTAAATTATTATATCTAATAATTACAAGGCCAAAGTCTAAGTTTGGCGTCAACATTTTCGCATATGCAGACGACGTACTCCCTTTTCCGACGTGGGAGATTATTGGAAGGTAAATGGTATTTAAACCATAGCCTTTCCAAAGGCAAAGGTATCCATCCTAATTTCCAAAAATTAATGATTAAGACTCATGCGCATATTTCATAGCAACATTTCATGCAATGTGTAGTTTCTAGCAAGCGAGGGTGAAGGAGCCTTTTGGCTTGTGGGCTCTAAGGAATTCAAAGCATGGTTGGCGCTTGGTGGATCCAAGAGGAGAACATGGATCACACGACGTGGAAGTCGCGACCAAGGTGTTCGTTGGAGAGAAGTGCTAAGTTCAACTCCTATGTATGCTAAAGTGGTAAACATTTGATTTTTGACTTAATTTCTCCATGGGCTAAAGTTAAAAATAGGAGAAATAAGGTGATAGTTTTTTATTTGGAAGTTTAGCCAAAGTTCACAAGGAAAATATTATTAAAGTTTTGAGAGGTTATTTTGTTGAGATAGAGTTGAGGGTAAAAGTCTTTTTACCTTAGAAAAGGGAAAATTATTTTATTGCATTGTTATACATGTTAGTTACTTAATAAATGCAATAGTAAATTAGGGAATCATAAGTGGAAATTGGTTTATTCTTTGAAGATAATTTTCTGAAGTGAGTTGTGATAAATCTGAATGGTTGATATGATCTTGTGATAAGTTAGGACTTTGAAGAAGTGATTAATTAAAATTGTGGTGTTGGATATTATTTAAAGAATGGAGTAATAAAGTGTATTTTTGAGATATTATATATTTTGTATTGTTATCTAACCTTCTTGATATTAGTAAAGTATTAACTGTGATTGAGACATATTTTGATATTCCTTCTTCTTCAAGCAAAAAGGTATGGGCACATTCTTCCATGGTTGAGTTGATTGGTTGTTTTCTGAAAAATAAGATTTGAAGTGAAAAGAACTTGGTTAGGGTTTCCTTATTGAGTTGTTGAGCTATTGTGAAATGAATGTTGTGCATCTTGGTTTATAAGCATTGTAGTTGAAGTGAGTAATTGAGTGAAGAACTTGAACTAGGGTTTGAAAAGAACATGAGTATCATTGTTATGTGAGATTGGTTGATAAGTATTGTTGGAAACATTTTGAGTGAGTGTTCATATGTTGGACTAGGGTTTGTGAGCAAGAATTATTTCATTGAGTGATTGGTTGAGTGGAGTTGGTTAAGCCTAGTCAAGTGAATGTGTTGAAGTGATTGTTCAAGTTCTATAAAACAAATTATTCTATATTCTGAATTGAGTATTGAGGTGAACAAGAAGCATATTGAGTCTCTAACAATTCTTTGTATGTTTCTGAAAGAGTGATTGAAAATAATTGAGCATTGTGATGAGTGAAGAAGCATATTGAGTCTCTAACAATTCTCTGTATGTTTCTGAAAGAGTGATTGAAAATAATTGAGTATTGTGATGAGTGAGAAACATATTGAGTCTCTAAAAATTCTCTTTATGTTTCTATGATATTGGACAAGTTCTAGTGTGAACTTGTTGCACAGATTTGAGGTAAGTCTTAGAGAAGACTTGTGGACAGATTTGTGTGAGGACAATGATTGGTTTAGATTTGAGGACAGGTTTATGCCAGACCAAAGACTGAGATTTAGCAGATTTGTGCTAGACCGAAGGGCTATGTTTAGTATAGATTTGAGATAGAGCTATGGATATGACAGAGTATAGATGATGATAGTATCCAGTGGATAGAGATCCATTAGCCAGTGCAGTGAGGGTAATAGTTCTTCTAGAAGATCACCATCCAAAGCAAGAGGAGAAAGGAGTTATGTAGTGGATAGATATCCATGAAATTGATTAGGGGATTGTTGTCTCCTTTGAACAAAGGTCCATAAAAATTATAGGGAAATGATTCCCAATATAATTTATTTGATAAAAATTTATAAGAAATATTTTCTTTGTGGAGTAGCCCACATTGGGTGAACCACATATAATCATGTCTCTCATGTGTGTGATGCTTTGTGTGATGTTTAAGGCTTTAATATTGTTGATGTTATCATTTGTATTAAAATGCAAAAAGTTTTATCTTATAATGTTCACCCCCCCTCTCAGTATAAGCACATGTTCTTCAATTGGTCTTAGAGTGGGTCTCTCTATGAAAAGATTAATAGATTGGAGGAGGATTCATCAGTAACACACATGACTTGAGAAAATGAAGAGGAGACTATGTTTGATATAAAAGAAGAATTATTTGCTGCTCTCAGAAAGTTGGAAAGAATTAGAGAGAAGAATTCAAGCTTGAAGTAAAAAATTCAAGAGGATGAAGAAGCAAGGATGGAACTTCTACAAAATCTCACAGAACTCAAGATAAGGGTGGAAGAAGGAAAGAAAATTGAGTAGGATATGGCAGATTTATTAAGAACAAGAGAAAAATAATGTGAAATATTGGAAGCAAAAATTGTTTATTTAAGGAATGAAGTTGAAAGGACCAAGGATTTACAAGATGTAGAGTATGAAAAACAGAAAAAGGATTCAAGTCTTCAAGAAGCAAAAACTTCAAATAAACATAGGCAAGCTAAGGATATCAGAAATGAAGAAAACAAAGAAGAACCTTGGATGAGAGTTAATCACAAAAGGAGAATCACTCCACCACAATCTGAAAGGCATCCAAGCAGGTTACATAATTTCTTCCATGGTCATTGCTTTTCTTGTAATAAATATGGTTATAGAGTTGTACACTGTATTAGTCATGCAAGAAATAATGTTAATAGAAATTTCAATTCTTTTGCACCTCTTATGGATGATGATATTATATGTTATAAAAACAATAATTTTAGGCAGAAGGCTAGATGGTATAAAATGATACTTCCTAAGTCTAGAAAAATAATTTCAACAACTAGGAAAGATGAAAAGGAAAATATTAAGGCTATATCAATGTTAGTTCAAACAACCTTTCATGATTAGGATAAAGAAGAACAATGGTATTGTTGGAACCGTTTATTTCATCCATAGGATTCGATTGTCACGTTGTAAGAAACTATTTGAAACCAATGAGCTATTACATGCTCTGGTCAACCTGCCTCTTTGTTCTGATAAACATGAGTATTGCTAAAGAAAAACTACATAATCGGTAAGGAGACCCTAGCAGCAATTTTATAATAAAACGTTGATTACACACTCCAGATTAATATAATGCTATATGTATTAAAATGACCAAGCAATAAAATAACCATTATTTATGCCTTATGTAGACCGGTGCCTAGATTCATTGGGATGTTATAGCAATTTAACAACAATTTTAACATGAACAGAGAGAATGGGGAAAAGAAAATTGACGTTGTTAGACTTATTTGAATATCGTAATAAAACTAAAAGTTGACCAACAAAATAAATGTATGTAATGCATTCAAATAATATAATCCATTACACAGTAACACACCAAAATGATACAAAGAATTAACAAGAAAAATACCCAGAATTGTATTGATTTAAAAAGTCATTACATTCAGAGTAAGCAAGAAGCTTTTAAACTCTATTTTCTCTTAGAAATTATCAATACAATGAAGATATTATGTTCAAATAATATAACAAAAATATCCTAATCTCCTTGTTCCAATTTGGTAATAGAAGAGTCTCCAAATATTTGACTCAATAGTCTGGAAATATTCTCAGTTTCTTGGGTACTTTCCTATCAAAATCTTGCACAGAATGGGGAAGAAAAAAGAATGAATTGTTGGCAATTTTGGGTACCTTGAGTACATTGCCCTTGCCTAAGTTTAGTTGTTGTCATTGATGTCAAGGAGCTATTGGTAGATGTTGTTTTTGATGTCGAGGAACTATTGGAGCAATTTGTTTTTAAGTCCAAGGATGTGTTTTTGTTGAAGGTTTCTGTTGGTCAATAAGTCTCCAAGAAAATCAGAGTAGCCCAGTTGCCAAAAATCCAGAAAAAGATAAAGTAGAATAAGTTTGCAGGTCATTGGAAAAACTGTCGCGATTTCGCGACATGTTTGAGGAGAGAGAAAGTCATGATTTCGTGACATGCAGGAAGGCAGAGGCAAAGCGGGCAAAAGTGTCACGATTTCGCGACATGGTTGAGGAGAGAGAAAGTTTGGCCAAAACTGTCACGATTTCGCGACATGCAGGAAGGCAGAAGCACAACGGGCAAAAAGTGTCACGATTTCGCGACAAGTTTCGAAGAAGTTGTACGGATGCAGAAAGTGTCACGATTTCATGACAAGTTGAGTTGGCAGTGTTGAGTTGCAGGAAGTGTCACGATTTCACGACAAGTTTCGAAGAAGTCGTACGGATGCAGAAAATGTCACGATTTCGTGACATGTTTCATTTTCGCTAGTGCAAACCAAGAAAAGGATGAAGAAGCAAGAGGTGTCACGATTTCATGACAGAGTTGCTGATGACGTCAGCAAAAGCTGTAGCATCACGATTTCACGACAGCAATGGAGAAGAAGGCAGTGAAGTCTAGAGCATCACGATTTCGCGACAAGATTCATGATGACGTCAGCAAAAGCTATAGCGTCACGATTTCATGACAGCAACGGAGAAGAAGGCAGTGAAGTCTAGAGCGTCGTGATTTCGCAACAAGTTTCATGATGACGTCAGCAAAGGCTGTAGTGTCACGATTTCACGACAGCAACGGAGAAGAAGGTAGAAGTCTAGAGCATCACGATTTCATGACAAGATTTGCGATGACGTCAGCAAAAGCTATAGTGTAGCGATTTCGCGACAACAAACCAAAGAAGGTGTACGGCAGACCAAGGCGTAGCGATATCATGACATGTTTGAGCTTCACACGAGAAAAGCTACAGGACAGCAGAGGCGGTTGAAGCCGACGAAGTTAACCTTGGCCGACGAAGGATAAGGTTTTACAGTCGACGTATTAAAAGATTGATCAACCGACTAAAGAACAAGATTTCATCTTGAGATTGTGGGTATTAAAGGAGGACTATTTGAGCATTTTTGGGTGTGGATTGATGTGTGCTTTCGAAGCATGGCGTTCACAGAGTTAGTGCGACAAGCAAGGTTCACAATCGAAAAAGCAGAGAGCGAAGTCCGACTTGAATCTTCTAAGTGTAGAAGTCTGTGCTATTGTATACATGAAGTATGTGTTGTTGTTTATGAGAAGACTGTGCAGAGAAGATTCTGTTGTGATTGCGACTGTGTTCGCACAGTTTGGGTAATAGAAAGAAAAGTGCACGCAGTAGATGCTGCTATAATTGCGAACGGTTGTGAAGAACTAACAGTGATCAAGTGCTGTTGTAAGTTGAGAAGAGAATGCTACTGTAGTTTAAGAAGACTGTGCTACTGTAGTTGTGCAGACAGTGAAGAATTGTTTTCCAAACCAAGTGCCGAAAAGAACAAAGAAAGAGGACAGAATTGTGCCATACCGAAGGACTGTGTTTTGGTGCAGAAAAGAGGACCAGCTTGTTGTGACAGAGTTGAGGACAGAGATCTCCAGCCAGAGCAGGGAAGACAGGTGTCTTCTGTGGAAAGAGTTCCACTTGCTAAGGGCAAAAGAGATAGAGGTCTTCTAGAGGATCACTAGCAAAGCAGATTTAGGGGAAGGTGTCTCCTTTGGGCTGAGGCTCATAAACATTGTAATCGGGAAGGATTCCCAGGAGGTTTTGATATAACTTTTAGAGGAAAAGTTTTATCCGTGGAGTAGCCCACCTTGGGTGAACCACGTTAAAATGGGTCTTTTATGTGTGATGCTTTCTGTCTTGTTTAATGTTATGTTGATGCCACTGCTATCTGAAATTAAAATTATTAAATGGTTTTATCTTATACTGTTCACCCCCCCCTCTCGGTATAAGTTCATGTTCTTCAATTGGTATCGTAGCGGGTCTCTCCGAAAAAGCCTAACAGCTTGGAGAAGGATCTAACAGAGGAACATGTAAATTCAAAAAAGTTTGAATTCGATCTCAAGAGTGAATTCTTCTTGGCCTTGAGAAAGCTTGAGAAACTCAGGGAAGAGAATTTTGTTCTTAAGCAGCATTGTCAAGAAAAAGAGATAGCAAGATCAGAATTGGCTCAACATATTATAGATTTCAAAATTCTTGCTGAAGAAGGGAAGAAGATTGAACAAGTTCTAACAGAAGTTCTAAAAGAAAAAGTAGTCGATTGTGAGAAACTAGAAGGAGAGATTATGTCTCTTAGAGTAAAGTTAGAACAAGTCAACTCTCGGACAGAATTTTACGTGTGAAAAGAAGGATGGCATCACCATGTATGAAACAGGATCTTCAAGCAAGAACAATCTTCATTCTGAAGAGAAATGGATTCCAGTTGATCGCAAGAAGAACAAACTTCCAAGGCATCAAAACAGGTTACATAATACCTTCCATGGATATTGTTTTTCTTGTAAAAAATTTGGTCACATAGCTATGCATTGCAATAAATCTCTGAAGAGTCATAGTAAGGAAAATGTTAACTCATTTGCACCTCTTATGAATAAAAATATCATGTGTTACAAGTGCAAGAATTTTGGGCATATAGCAAGGATGTGCAGCTTGGATAAATTTAGCTTTGAGGTCTCAAAAAGGAAGAATGTGATAGAATCTAAGTCAATGATAGTTCAAACTGCTTTTCATGCTCAAGACAAAGTAGAAAAATGGTATCTTGATAGTGGTTGTTCAAAACATATGACTGGCGAAAAAGGAAAATTTTTGTCTTTAAAAGAAGCAACCAGAGGAACAGTCAGTTTTGGAGATAACAGGTCCGCAAAGATCTGTGGTAAAGGAACTCTTAGTTTGGATGGGAAATCCAAAACAGAAGACGTGCTTTATGTAGAAGGGCTAAGACATAATCTGCTTAGTGTGAGTCAACTTTGTGATCAAGGGCACATAGTATCTTTCTTTTCTGATAGATGTGAGATAAGTAAAGAATTAAATGGAAAGCTTATTGCTAAAGCTACAAGGACTCCAAACAATCTTTACATGCTGAGCGAGATAAAAAGAGAAAAATGCCTTCTAACTCAAGAAGATGAGAGTTGGTTGTGGCATAAAAGATTGGGACATTTGAGTTTTGATAATCTGGTCAGTATTAGTAACAAGGAAGCAGTTAGAGACTTGCCCAAAATAAAAAGGCCTCAAAACATCATTTGCGGTCCTTGTCAACATGGTAAACAGACCAGAACCAGTTTCAAATCGAAAGGGTATTCCTCGTCCAAACCCTTGGATCTTATTCATACTGATTTGTGTGGTCCTACCAGAACTCAGAGCATTCAAGGAGATAGCTATTTCATGTTGTTTATAGATGATTACTCGAGAATGACTTGGGTTACTTTTCTCAAAGAAAAATCTGAAGCTTTTGAAAAATTTAAAATTTTTAAAGAAATGATTGAAAATGAGACTGACAAGAGAATCAAATGCTTAAGATCAGATAGAGGAGGAGAGTTCACTTCAAATGAATTCATGGAATACTGTGAACAACATGGAATCAAAAGAGAATATTCAGCAGCAAGAACTCCTCAACAAAATGGAGTAGTTGAAAGAAAAAATAGAACTGTTGAAAATATGGCGAGAGCAATGTTAGATGAGTCAAAAATTTCAGATGGTTTTTGGAGAGAAGCAGTAAATACAGCAGTCCACATCATTACCAGGGCTCAACTCAGAGTCAATCATCATAAAACTCCCTATGAGCTGTGGAAAGGAAGACCAGCTACAGTTAAACACTTCAAAGTGTTCGGGAGTAAGTGCTTCATCAGAAGGGAAGATCAAAATCCAGGTAAGTTTGATCCTAGGTGTGATGAGGGAATTTTTCTTGGATATTCCAGCAAAAGTAAGGCCTACAGATGCTTCAACAAAAGAACTCATACAGTTGTAGAGAGCATAAATGTGACAGTAGATGAAAAGACAGGAATAAGAGAACCAGTCAAGGAACTCAGTGATGGAATCTGTCAAGAAGAATTCAGAGAAGTGTCAGATGAAGAAGAGGAAAAACAACAGCTGCTTCCCAAAACCCCTTCACGGTATGTTCAGAAACATCATCCCAAAGACTTGATCATCGGTGATCCAAATAGCAGGCAAACGAGAAGAAGAGTCATTTCTTCACATGAATCTGCAAATGTTTCATTGTTATCTCAGATTGAGCCAAAGAATTTCAGTGAAGCATGTACAGATGATTTTTGGGTACAAGCAATGGATGAAGAGCTAAATCAAATAGAGAAAAGTGAAACCTGGGACTTGGTTCCAAGACCTAAGAATAAGAATGTCATTGGCACAAAATGGGTTTTCAAAAATAAACTTAATGAGGATGGAAAGATTGTCAAGAACAAAGCGAGGTTAGTCTGTAAAGGGTATGCTCAAGTCGAAGGTGTTGATTTCGAAGAGACGTTTGCGCCTGTTGCTCGTCTTGAAGCGATCAGAATGTTCTTGGCCCTGTCTAGTTTCAATTCTTTCAAAGTGTTTCAAATGGATGTAAAGTCTGCTTTTCTAAATGGAGTGTTGGATGAAGAAGTCTATGTAGAACAGCCAGAAGGTGTGTCTCTTTCAGAACAGCCAGACTATGTGTGTAAACTGAAAAAGGCACTGTACGGGTTAAAGCAAGCACCCAGGGCTTGGTACTCAAGACTTGACGGGTATCTTCATGAACAAGGGTTCAGGAAAGGCGTGGCAGATTGCAACTTGTACATTAAGAATAAAGGTGATGATATGATTATCATAGTTGTTTATGTCGATGATATTATTTTTGGGGGAAATAATACTCGGATGTGCAAAGTTTTTGCCAACACCATGCAAAAGGAATTCGAGATGTCCATGATTGGAGAGTTGTCATTCTTTTTAGGACTGCAGATTGCGCAATCAAAAAATGGTATATTTCTTTCTCAAGAAAAATATATCAAAGAGATGTTAAAAAAATTTGGGATGATGGACAGCAAACCTGTATGTACTCCAATGATTACAGGGTGCAATCTGAGTAAGGATGATGAATCCCCAGTAGCAGATCAGAAATTGTACAGATCTATGATTGGCAGTTTACTATATAGTACAGCTACCAGACCGGATATCATGCAGGCCGTTGGATTAGTAGCAAGATTTCAGGCAGCTCCAAAAGAATCTCATGTTATGGCAGTCAAGAGGATATTCAGATATTTGAAGGGCACTATGGATTTTGGGCTTTGGTATCCCAAAGGTGGTAATTTCACCCTCACAGCCTATACAGATGCAGATTGGGCAGGCAGTATTGATGATAGGAAGAGCACTAGTGGTGGAGCATTCTTTCTGGGAAAGAGTCTGGTTTCTTGGCTAAGTAAGAAACAACCTTCAGTTTCCTTATCTACAGCAGAAGCTGAATACATAGCAGCAGTGGCTGGGTGTACTCAGGTTTTATGGATGAAAACAACCTTGGAGGATTTCAAAGTCATGCATGAACAACCTATTCCTATTCTTTGTGATAATTCAAGTGCCATAAGTATTTCTAAAAATCCGGTAATGCACTCAAGGACGAAGCACATTTCTATCAAGTATCATTTTCTAAGGGAAAAAGTGCAAGAGAAGCAGGTCAAGCTAGAATATGTACCCACTAAAGAGCAAATTGCAGATATCTTCACCAAACCCCTTCCAAAAGATACGTTTGAGTATCTAAGGGAGAAATTGGGAGTTGTACTCTCACCTCGAGATTAATCACCTCATCAGGAGATGGGGGAGGGACTAAGCTAAGAGGCTCATTCTTAGTCCCAAGCCCCAAAGGTGACCCTTTGCCATTGATGACAAAGGGGGAGAGATTTAAGTAAGGGGGAGAGTTTTTCAAGAGAAGAGGAAAGCTTCAATTCAGGGGGAGCAAAACTTGGAGAGATTGAATTCAGTTTTGACTCTTGAAAGATGTGTTTTAGATAAGGATTGCCATCAATGACAAAGGGGGAGATTGTTGGCAATTTTGGGTACCTTGAGTACATTGCCCTTGCCTAAGTTTAGTTGTTGTCATTGATGTCAAGGAGCTATTGGTAGATGTTGTTTTTGATGTCGAGGAACTATTGGAGCAATTTGTTTTTAAGTCCAAGGATGTGTTTTTGTTGAAGGTTTCTGTTGGTCAGTAAGTCTCCAAGAAAATCAGAGTAGCCCAGTTGCCAAAAATCCAGAAAAAGATAAAGTAGAATAAGTTTGCAGGTTGTTGGAAAAACTGTCACGATTTCGCGACATGTTTGAGGAGAGAGAAAGTCACGATTTCGTGACATGCAGGAAGGCAGAGGCAAAGCGGGCAAAAGTGTCACGATTTCACGACATGGTTGAGGAGAGAGAAAGTTTGGCCAAAACTGTCACGATTTCGCGACATGCAGGAAGGCAGAAGCACAACGGGCAAAAAGTGTCACGATTTCGTGACAAGTTTCGAAGAAGTTGTACGGATGCAGAAAGTGTCACGATTTCGTGACAAGTTGAGTTGGCAGTGTTGAGTTGCAGGAAGTGTCGCGATTTCATGACAAGTTTCGAAGAAGTCGTACGGATGCAAAAAATGTCACGATTTCGCGACATGTTTCATTTTCGCTAGTGCAAACCAAGAAAAGGATGAAGAAGCAAGAGGTGTCACGATTTCACGACAGAGTTGCTGATGACGTCAGCAAAAGCTGTAGCGTCGCGATTTCATGACAGCAACGGAGAAGAAGGCAGTGAAGTCTAGAGCGTCGCGATTTCGCGACAAGATTCATGATGACGTCAGCAAAAGCTGTAGCGTCGCGATTTCACGACAGCAACGGAGAAGAAGGCAGTGAAGTCTAGAGCGTCGCGATTTCATGACAAGTTTCATGATGACGTCAGCAAAGGCTGTAGTGTCACGATTTCATGACAGCAACGGAGAAGAAGGCAGTGAAGTCTAGAGCGTCACGATTTCGCGACAAGATTTGCGATGACGTCAGCAAAAGCTATAGTGTAGCGATTTCATGACAACAAACCAAAGAAGGTGTACGGCAGACCAAGGCGTAGCGATATCATGACATGTTTGAGCTTCACACGAGAAAAGCTACAGGACAGCAGAGGCGGTTGAAGCCGACGAAGTTAACCTTGGTCGACGAAGGATAAGGTTTTACAGTCGACGTATTAAAAGATTGATCAGCCGACTAAAGAACAAGATTTCATCTTGAGATTGTGGGTATTAAAGGAGGACTGTTTGAGCATTTTTGGGTGTGGATTGATGTGTGCTTTCGAAGCATGGCGTTCACAGAGTTAGTGCGACAAGCAAGGTTCACAATCGAAAAAGCAGAGAGCGAAGTCCGACTGCAGCATCAAAGTACGTTTCGCTGAATCTTCTAAGTGTAGAAGTCTGTGTTGTTGTATACACGAAGTATGTGCTATTGTTTATGAGAAGATTCTATTGTGATTGCGACTGTGTTCGCACAGTTTGGGTAATAGAAAGAAAAGTGCGCGCAGTAGATGCTGCTATAATTGCGAACGGTTGTGAAGAACTAACAGTGATCAAGTGCTGCTGTAAGTTGAGAAGAGAATGCTGCTGTAGTTTAAGAAGACTGTGCTGCTGTAGTTGTGCAGACAGTGAAGAATTGTTTTCCAAACCAAGTGCCGAAAAGAACAAAGAAAGAGGACAGAATTGTGCCATACCGAAGGACTGTGTTTTGGTGCAGAAAAGAGGACCAGCTTGCTGTGACAGAGTTGAGGACAGAGATCTCCAGCCAGAGCAGGGAAGACAGGTGTCTTCTGTGGAAAGAGTTCCACTTGCTAAGGGCAAAAGAGATAGAGGTCTTCTAGAGGATCACTAGCAAAGCAGATTTAGGGGAAGGTGTCTCCTTTGGGCTGAGGCTCATAAACATTGTAATCGGGAAGGATTCCCAGAGGTTTTGATATAACTTTTAGAGGAAAAGTTTTATCCGTGGAGTAGCCCACCTTGGGTGAACCACGTTAAAATGGGTCTTTTATGTGTGATGCTTTCTGTCTTGTTTAATGTTATGTTGATGCCACTGCTATCTGAAATTAAAATTATTAAATGGTTTTATCTTATACTGTTCACCCCCCCCCTCTCAGTATAAGTTTATGTTCTTCATGAATAAGAAAAAAAGAGACAAAAATGAGATACAACAACACAACTCTAAAGGGTACTCAAGTATACCTCTTAGAAAAAATGTTATTCTCTAATTGCTTGATGATGATTCTGAATCTGGGCACTCCTTCTTATAGGTTGGGTTCTTGAATCCGTTATTCTTGGCATATTCTTAGCCTTACACTTGTCAACATATGATTGAATCTATTTGATATGTTGTCCAGTTGGTGCGGCTCTAAATTGACTGTTGCAGTTTACTCTTGGTTTGAAGGGAGCATTCATACTAAAATGAGTTGGCATACTTGTTTCTCTTCTTCTGCTCATCTAAACAAAGGATTTATATTATTATATAATTCTTCTTCTTCTGCTTATCTTGGTCATTTTGATATGTTGGTGTAGGTTGACCAGACTAACATCGTGTAATCTTGACAAAGGATGAAGGGGGGCCTAACGTGACGGTAAAGAAAATAGGTGGCATGCTAGTGGTAAATTGATGGAATGACACTGATCACACGATAAAGTGAAGGGAGGAAAGAGGAAAGGGGATGGCTTCACACAATAAATGGAGGTGAAATGGTGCAATGTGGGTAGGATGGTTAGGGTGGTTAAAAGAGAATGCCCAGAAGGAAGGGGGAAATGATAGATAAGAGGAAGGCATGAATGGAAAACAAGATTTGGAAGCATCTATAAGCTGCTTCCATAACTATATTTTGTCGGAGTGTTACCCTTGTAACTATATTTCATGGAAGCACATATTGAATGACTTTCTGCAAGTTGAAACCATATTTTATTCTTCACGCGCTTTATTTGCATTAAGTATTTCCAAAAAATAAAATGAATACATTCATACTTCTTGCACTCCATTGTTTTTCTAACTGATGCCTTTCAGTTCTCATTCACTGTCTCTATTTATAAGCCATGATATTCAGGCATGAGCATGTTTACCAAGATTATTTTAGTCTTTCACACAGTATGCTATAATTTTCAGTAGATATGCATGATTTGATCTCACACTTGAACATCATGATTTGTCTTCTTATCAATCTACATTACCCTTATCTAGGTACTATCCAAGGGATTTATTCTGATTGCTCGAATATTTCCTTCCTTAAGTATCCTCTAGATTTACAGTGCTTATGTGTACTAATTTATTTGAATTTATCTCAGTTGTTGATCTTTGTAGCATTCTTCAACTTGCCTTGTTGTGAATGAGTCACATCCTTATTTTCTACCTTGATATTTGTTTTAGGTATTTTGTGAAGCGGTCATCCTTTTCCTAGGAGCTAAACTGTAAAATCTTCTCTTCGAAACATGGCTCTGCCAATTTTGTTGATTTGTGATCATCACAGGTTCTATAATTTTATAGGGTAAGCTCTACATGGCTACCTTTGGTATTCTTAAACCTCATCAGTGGCTTACTACCAGATCGGTCATTCGATTAAGTGTAGATGTCTGATCGACTATACATAGCTCAAATTTCCTTGAATAACCATGAATGAGTGCAACCGTTCTATCATATTGGATAATACCGCAGCCTTTGATTTCATTTGTATCATCAGATCTACTATAGGGTACCCTTCTTTAAACAGTGGCCATAGGATATGATTTTTACTGATCAATCCTTTTATATCACCCTAATTACTCTATGACCATAGGATCTGTTGAATGATTAAATGTGTCTGTTGATCCATTTTGTATATAACTTGTACCTTGGAAGAAACGTAACTATTGGATCAACTTAAAACATATCGCGGTCGTTGATCGGATTTGGATTTCTTTTTAAATGAGCTTTTATTAATACATGATCATATTTTTCTCAAGCGATACCGTTGGATATGCTGAGCCTAACCATGGTCGTTGGATTTGTTATACCTGTGATTGACTTAACCACGGACTTATATGGGAATCCATTCTCAATTGTCCCTATTGTGGCTCACGGTACCGTTGATTCATCTTCTGGGGATGTCACGTCCGTCGATCTAATTAAACCTACAAATTCTTTAGATTAAAAGATGTGATTAATTTTCATAGTCAAACCTTTATACCTTATGGTTGCACCACCACCGTTGGATCAACCTTTGTTCCATTGCAGCCTTGGATCTTTTATAACCTATGGGTTAGATAACCGAAAAAAACATGCTTCAAATTTTTTTGTTTAATATTGATTAATAAAAAAAGGGGGGGATTAATAATGTGTTAGGACCCTTGCTAAATGTGATTAAAATTTGATTAATCGAATGCTAATTTAGGCTTACCCTTATATTTACCTTTGAAGCGTGCATCGTCGTTGGATTATTTCGAGAGGGAGTGCATCTGTTGGATTTGTCAGAAGATATCCATTAGATTAACTCTGCTTGTATCTTACTATTTTGACTTTGACTCAATCACTGTCGTCGAATCCTAATAACATTTTTTTGTGGCCATCAATTTCTTTTAATCTCAATGGAGCGCTACCATTGGATTTACTGGAATACATTCGTGATCATTTCATTACTTGGACCTTTGACTTGTGCGTTGTCGTCAGATCCTGAGGGGGATTAGCACAACCGTTGATTTCTTTTATCCTATGGGATTAGTTTCAAAACAAAACGTGACCATTGGATTAAACCTAATCTTATCGTTGCCCTTGGATCCTTTAAAGTGGTCTAACATCTAATCAATAGCTTTTGACCTTAACTTAGGCTCCCAAAACCTTAGAGCATGAAACTTTTCTTAAAATTAGTTTTACCAAATAAAATGTGTCCGTTCGATTTCACCTTGGAGAAGCGCTACCGTCGGATCTGCATGATTTAATCAAAGGAGTGCATTTTTTAAATGTTAACCATATACTATGCAAATATTAAAAATTACCTTTAGACCTGATCGATCTAACTCCCGATTGGCTCATTAAAGCGCCATCGCTCGATTAAGGAAGAACGGAGTGCTACCCTTGGATTTAGATCGATGTGCTCGACTTTTAATGAATGGGGGCGCATACCCTCAAGCCTTTGCTCGAAATTATTATTATAGCCTTAATTAAGGTTTTCGACATTGCTTAGATTTTCGGGTTTTTTAGACCATGGCACTTGATTAAATCCTTTTAATACCTTAGGACTTTAATGATTTAACATTTGACTTAGGTCCAAATATGATTATTGATCCGGGAGACTAAACCTTGTCTCTTAAATGGTCGGGTTTTATTAAAAGGGATTGACTTTTGTAACCTTTTTAAGATGTAACAATTTTTTTTTAAAGGTGCACATATTAGCAATGTTTAAGGTTAAACTCATTAATCAACTTATGGAAAATCAACTTCTCTAATAATATGCAAAGAGACCAGCAATGCTTGCTTATTTTGATGAAACCAAAAATTTAAATTTGGGGGTTTCAAATTTTGATTCAAATTTGGCTCCAACATAGGCTCTGACTAGGACAATGTGTTGAAAACGTGAAGCACTTGAGAATCATAGAATATCTTGGTTTTATTGAAATTTTGGATAAAATTCAAATCAACAAGACTGATAAACAAAATTTTGAAAAACAAAATACAACAATTTTTAAACTGAAAAATTGTACCAACAACAAGATATCAAAGCAATAGAGTATGAAAACTGTAATTCCTTTTATTCAATTTTGGAAACTAGGGTCAGATTTTGTTTTAGAAACAGATGAGTTTTTTTTTTTTATTGTAATGCTTGTTTTTGCTAAGTCATAAGATATGATTACACAAAAATTTTCAAAGCCATTTGCTTCATCATGCTTTGGCCCATGTGTGTGTTTGTGCATTCATTTTGATTTCTAAGTTTTTCAGAACTTTGCCATATATGAGCAAAACAATTTAGCCTAATATGTGATTTCACTCTTAAAAAATTTCACCATTCTGTAGGGCTCCACTGTCATTCAAGCGTCTATAGCCCCGGTGGAGTTGCTTCTAATCCCATCCAATTTTACCCTACTACCATTCAAGCATATATAGCCCCGATAGAGGTTTTCCAAGATATCTCAGGTAGTGACTCAATTTACTATAGTTAGCAGAACTCTCCAAATAATGCAAAGAAAATAAGCTTTGATTAATATCAACTAACTTAGCTTAGAAAAATTAAGCTAGTTATATATATTACATAACAACTGCTTTAGCATGAGAATAGTCGATCAAAGACTCTGCTACACAGTATGACTTTGGAGCTCTGCTAGGGTTTGATGAGGAAAAACTACTCTGCTAGGGTTTGATGAAGAAAAACTGCTCTACGAGGATGGTAGCAGCTTTCGGAGGAGGTCTAAAAAATTGGAGGAATGTTGTGATGGCATCGGGTCCGACACAGAGAGTGCATGTTCATGATTTCTTTTCATCTAAAAATTATTGGAAGGAACAATATTTTCCAGTGCATGTCGGGAACCGCTTGTTAAAGAACAATGTATGTTTCGAATGATGTGAATCCAGGCCAGTTCTAGTGGTTCAACCAAACTCGGTGGCGAAAGATGTGGAGTAACAAATAAAATGACCCCCTTTGTGGAGACTTGGGTTAGGAAAACTTGGAATCTTGAAGGCGATGTGGAGGTGATGTTGAGTGCGAATAGCTATTTTATGGTGGTTTTCTCTTGTATTGTAGATCGTAACAAAGCATTTGAAGGGGGTCCTTATTTTTATAACCAAGTGGGACTCTTTATTAAATCTTGGCATGTGGGTTTCAAACCATAAGAGGAGCGGTCGTCGTGGGTTCCAATATGGGTGCAGCTTCCATGGCTCCCATTGGAATTCTAGAGAAATGATATATTGTATAAGATTGCCCTTCTACTTGGGAAGTCAGTTGGACCGTCACAACAGATAATGGATAAAAATGTAATCCCTGTTGCTCGTATTTATGTTGAAATTGAATTAAATAATCCTATTCCAGATTCTATTGAAATACAATTTGGATCAACCACATGGGTTCAAAAACTTGACTATGAAGCTCTTCCATTTCGTTTTCGGATTTACCATGAATATGGCCACCTGCAAAGAAAATACCCTAAGTTTGTCCCATCTGTGGCTTCAAATATTGGGCCCTCTCGATCTAGACAAAGTTTGGATAAAGTAAAATCCCCGATAAAGGAAGGGGAATAGGATAAGGAAGGGTTTTTTTCGATAAAATCCCGAAAGAGAGGATGAAGGGCAAAAAAATACCTTAAAGATAGCCAACTAGATGCTTTTCTCAATTGTTTTAAAATATTAAATGATCTTGATAAGTGCATGGAGATACCTAAAATGTCACTGCCTGATGCAAATATAGCAAGGCCAAATCAGATGTCTCTTCTTGAGGGGGAACTTAAGGAATCAGATCTAGGGGTTTTAAATGAAGAACAAAGGGCTTTGGATCTGAGTATAGGGGACATGGATGGGTCTAGCCCTATAAGGGAAACTATTTTGGAAAGTGGTACAGATTTAGTTATGTCTTCTCCTACTCAGGTACTAATGTAGTCATCCTTGGACTACAAAACTCCTATGGTGTTGGGATTGCAGTAGAAAATAATTAAAAAAAGTTCGGATAAGAATATGAAGGTGGGTCGGAAGAAGGACCAAGATAAAATTAATTTAATGGGGGAGACTTTGGTGGATTCAAGCTTGGTGAGAACATTGGACTCCCATTTTTATAACCCCCAAAAATTATTATCCTCTCATGGAATGTAAGGGGGTTGAACAACATCCCTAGATAAAAAGTTGTTTGTGATTTGGTTCGTGTGCATTCTTTGGATGTGGTGTTTATTCAGGAGACTAAATTGGCTATTGATAGTATGTTCAATATTGCTCCCATTTTATGGATAAGGAGGCAATGCCAGTGTATTGGTGCATGTGGATATGCTGGTGGCGTTGCTTATTTATGGGATCCGGTTAAGATATCCCCTCTTACTTGGATTTCCAGCAGATGGTCTATTTCGATGGTCGATCATGATAATGAATCTGGTGAAACCATCCTACTTACAAATGTGTATGTTCCTATTGATTACAATGGTAAAGTGAATTTGTGGAAGCACATTTGCTTTGTGAGAAGTTTGGTTCCCCTGTACCCATGGATTTTGGCTAGAGATTTCAACTCTATCACTTGTCTGGAGGAGAAACGTGGTGGGGTGGAATGTCTCGAGCCTTTTTCTTCTATCTTCAGTGCTCATATCCAAGACCTAAACTTGTTTGAAATCAAGCAAAATAATGGGATATTTACTTGGAATAATAGAAGGTGTGGGGAAGCTTCCATCTCAGAGAGACTAGATAGGTTTTTGATATCTAGTTATTGGATGGGTAATAACAGAAGTGCTAGTTCTATGATTCTGAAGGGTAGGGGATCTGATCATTGGCCTATAAAACTCTCTACTTTGGAGTTAGGGCTAAAAAATAATCCCTCCTTTAATTTTCAACTTATGTGGCTTCATGATACTAAGCTTCATGATTTCATGCGAGGTTGGTGGACCATTTGAAAACATCCTCATGGCACTGCTATGTATTCCTTTATGAAGTGACTACAATTTGTAAAACATAAATTGAAGAGATGGAATAGACTAAATTTTGGGAACCTTTCCTTGGCTAAGATGGCAGCTCTTAGGAGGATGGAAGAAGCTTCAAGGAAGATTAGAGATCATGGATTCACGAAGGAGCTTCTTGTTGAGGAATATGAGGCTATGAAAGACCTTGATGAATGGGAACTGAGGGAAGAATTTTTTTGGAAACAAAAAGTTTGAGTAGATTGGATTTAGGAAGGGGATAGGAACACAAAATTATTTTATAACTCAGTTAAGGCTCACCGTAATGGTAACCTGATTACCTCTCTTGTGAATTCTTAGGGTGCCCTGCTCTCTTCTTTCAAGGATATTTCAGAAGAGACTAAGAGGTATTTTTCCTCTCTCTTCAAGGAGGACTCCCTATCAGATGATGAGAATGAAAAGCTTATTCTAAACTATATTCCAACGATTGTTTCTAGAGAGATGAATGAGCACTTTATGGGTCCAATTTCCCTTGAGGAGTTGGAAAATGTTGTATTCAATATGAAAAAGGAAAAGCCCCGGATCCAGATGGATTCTTGATTGAGTTTTATCAGGAGTTTTGGGATTTAATCAAATTTGATCTTTTGGAGGTGGTTCATGAGTCCCAAAAGAACAAACAGATGCTAAGGGTCCTAAATGCTACCTTTGTGGTGCTTATACCCAAAAAATATGAAGCAAATTCCTTGGATATGTTCAGGCCTATTGCTCTCTACAATGTTGTGTATAAGATCACAAAAATTATTGCTGAGAGGTTGAAGATGTGGTTGAGCAAAATCATCTTTGAGGAGTAATGAGGGTTTGTTGTTGGTCAAAAAATCTTGGATGGGGTTTTTATTACTATAGAAGCTATTCACTCAATGGAAACTTCTAAGGAGAAAACTATGTTCATTAAGTTGGACATGACCAAAGCCTATGATCGGGTCAGATGGTCCTTTCTTCAGAAAGTTCTTGCTGCTTTTGGATTTGAGGAGGAATGGATTAGATGGGTGATGAGCTATGTTTCTTCTTCCTCATTCTTTTTTCTTGTTAATAATGAGACATCAGAGTTGTTTGAGGCCTCAAGGGGATTGAGGCAAGGAGATCCTTTATATCCTTATTTGTTTATCATTATGGCAAAAGTGTTGAGAAGATTTCTCAAGTCTCAAGTCATGTAGGGTCTCATTCAGGGGTGGATGTGGGATAGTAGTTTGCCACATCTTTCCCACCTTTAATTTGTTCATGATACTGCTTTGTTGGGAGTTGCCACTATCAGGGAAGCTAGAAATATTAGAAATTCTCTTGACATATATCTTGGTGCTTCTGGACAGTTGATTAATGAGGACAAGTCTTCTATTTTCTTCTTCAATACCCCTCATATTATTCAAGATAGGATTTATCGCATTCTAATATTCCATGTTGGGACTCCCCCCTTCATTTATCTTGGTATTCCAATTTCATCTCATCCTCTACCTAGATCTTCTTGGCAGTCTATGCTTGCTAAGTTTAGAAGGAAGGTGAATCACTGGACTTTCAGATGGCTATCCACTACAGGTAGAGTGTTTCTTTTAAAATCTATTGTTCAAGCTTTACCCATTTATAGATGTTTTGTACAAATAGCTCCCTCTCACTTCATCAAGGACATGGATGCTTTGTCAAGACAATTTTTATGGTCTGGAAAACTTGATCAATCTAAATAGAGTTTGGTTAGGTGGGATTCTATATGTAGGCCGATGCAAGAGGGAGGCCTTGGGTTGCGATAGACAACTCTTTTTGGGTAGGCTTTGGCTGCAAAAATTTATTGGAGATGGTGTACCTCTCAAGATCAAATTTGGGCTAAAATATTATCTTGTAAATACTTGAGAGGTATTTCTGAGGCTGATATCCCTAGAGTTAGCTTGGTTGGGAAAGGTTCAGTTATCTAGGACACTCTGAAAAGAGGAGCTAATTTAATCAAGCAGGGTTTGTTTTGGATTTGCAATCAAGGATCAAATGCTCTTTTTTGGGAGGATTCTTGGGATGGCCACCCTCCTATCTTGAATCAATATCCTAGGTTACGTTACCTAACCATTTTTTTCTTGGAAGCAGGTTGGTCTCGTGTGGAGGACTTTAAAAAATATAGTCTTTTGGAAATATGGAGATGTACAAGTGGAAATATATGCAAGAATGGCCCCAAGGGGGATTGGCCAAGGACAAAGAGGTGCTTGCTCTTATTCTTATAGGGAGGCCTTGTTCTTTATTGAGGGGTAAATATATTCTAGCTTGGAACCCTGATCCTAAGGGAACCTACTCGGTAGCCTATGGTTATCAAGTTCTTGATAAGAAAAAGTATAGGAGTCTTCCTGTCACTTTGTGGAAAAATATGTGGAACAAATTTGCCTTGCCAAAATGTAACTTCTTTCTCTGGTTGGTAGCTTGTAACAAATGCCTCACATGAGATAATTTGAGGAAGAGGGGATTTCAGGGTCCCTCTTTTTGTATCCTTTGCAGTAAGAATGAGGATGACTCTTCTCATTTATTTTCCAATGCTCCTTTGCTAGAGATATTTGGCACCATTGGTGGAGCGCCTGGAACCATCCATGTTTTCATGTGTTATCCTTGGTGGAGTTTTGGAGTAGTCTGGGTAGACCTCCGGCCAAGGCCCCCTTCCTTCGGGTGGCTTGGAATTTGGGCCCTTCTTGCATCATCTAGCAAATTTGGCTCGAACGGAATCGACACATATTTCAGGATAGTTATTTGGTTGTTCAATAGATCTAGCAAAGGATCATGTATATGGTTCAGGAAACCATCCATAGCAAATGTGATGTGGACCCTCTTTTGGATTCTATGGAGGAGAAGGTACAACAAGCCCTTGGTCTCTTTGGGGATGGTGTGAACTCTTCTAGCCCTAGTAGGGTTCCTCAACTCAAAAGAAGGTTAGGAGAGATGGTAGGTGGAGGCCACCCCCTAGAGGAGTTTTAAAAATTAATACTGATGGGTCATCCAGGGGTAATCCTAGACATGTTGGCATTGGCGGTGTTGGGAGAGATTCTATTGGTGGTGTCAGTTTTTCTTTTCCATTTATAAAGGTGTTCACTCCAACAATTTTATGGAAGCTCTTGCAATTCTTGAGGCCTTGCGGAGGGGGTTTTCTCTTGGCTGGCATAGGATTATCTGCGAGTCTAACTCTCAAATTGTGGTTAATATTTTAAAAAGTAAAAGGGTGGAGGAAGTTAATTGGCAATTGGCCTCTGTAGTCGTTCATATTCTTAGAATGAGTGAAGAGTTTGAATTTATATACTTTGTGCACATTCCAAGGGAATGGAATATGGTTGCTGATTACCTGGCCAAAAGGGCTTTTAAGTTGTTGGATCCTTGGAGTATCGATAATTGGGAGAGTCTCTCATCTGGGGACTCTCAATGCCTGTGGAAGTTGATCCACATGGATGTACAGACTTAATGTGGTTTGCTTTTGTTGTCTTTTTTGAGTGTCATTCTATTCTAGTGGTTTTAGCCTATTTGGTTATTTATTTGAGTCCTAGTTGGAAGCTTAGTTGTACTCTGTAATCCAGACTTTTTATAAATAAATTTCTACCCCTTTATTTAAAAAAAAAAACAACTACTTTAGCATATAATATGCTAACAATACACTTTAGGAGAAACGTGTAGCTAACTATTAACCTAAGTAGAGAGTTCTAAATAGAACAACTAACCTAAATATCTAACTTAGGATATTTAGGTATTTACTAACCTACGTTAACCAGGAGATATTTTAGGAATAAAAAATATCTCATGGTATGCAGTAAAAAATAAATGTAATAATCTATGTAGTATAATACAATATACTACCTATTTTACCCTAACATCCCCCCTTTATTACATTACTTTGATATACAAAGTCTACTTCATAACAACTCAAATTTGACACGTCCAATTGCCTTTGTGAAGATGTCAGCAACCTGTTCATCGATGGGAATGTATTGGAGCTTGATCTCGTGTTTAGGAACTTCATCACGAATGAAATGACAATCTGTGTCAATATGCTTTGTGCGTTCATGATGGACTGGATTCTTGACAAAGTTCAAAATACTTGAGTTGTCGCAAAACATGTGAATAGGAAGTTTCTTTGGTAGGCCCATGGTAGCCAAGATGCGACTTAACCATATCGCTTCACACATAGCTCCATGTGCAGCATGATATTCTGCCTCAGTTGAAGATAAAACAACCACCTGTTGCTTTTTACTATGCCATGAGACAAGACCAGATCCAAGATGAAATACATATCCTGATGTTGATTTTATGTCATCTAGAGATCTAATATAGTCAGAGTCAGTGTAACTCTATAAGAAGAATGAGTTATTCTTATTATACTCTAGACCATAATCTACACTACCATGAATGTAGTGAAGAACCCTCTTAGCTACTTTCCAATGTGAGACCTTTGGTTCCTACATGAACCGAGAAAGATAGTTTATAGCATAAGTAATATCTGGTCTAGTATTGGTTAGATAGATGAGTCTTCAAATCATTTTTCTATATAGTGTGCCATCTACCTGTGGTGAGTCATCATACCATGATAATTGAATCCCTGATTCCATCGGTGTTCCTTTGGGCTTACAATCAGTCATACGATATTTTTCTACTAAATTCTTGGCATAGTTTTTCTAAGTCACCCTAAGATGATTCTTCTTTTGTTCTATCTCAAGGCCAAGATAGTAGTGGAGAATTCCAAGATCTATCATATTAAATGACTCTTTCAAGTCATCCTTCATGATGTTAATAAATTTCTCTGAATTTCCAGTGATGATTAGACCATCTACATACAGTACAAGAATCACTATTTCAGAACCTGTGTTCTTGATATAGAGATTTGCATCTAATGGACTTCTCTTAAATCCGTGTTGTAGTAGGTGACTATCCATTTTGATGTACCATGCTCTTGGGGCTTTTTTTAGCCTGTATAATGATTTGACCAATTTGCAAACTTGTTTCTCATGGCCTTCTTCAAAAAATCTTAGAGGTTGAGTCATGTATACCTCTTCTTTTAAGTCACCATTTAGAAAGGTACTTTTTACATCAATATGATGTAATTTCCATTCGAACTGTGCTACCATATCATAAAGAACTCGAATGGTGGTCATCCTTGTAGTGGGTGAAAAGGTTTCCTCATAATCAAGGCCTTCCTTTTGAGCATAGCCCTTTGCCACAATATGGGCCTTATGCTTGTCTATGGTACCATATACCTTATATTTGACTTTGTAAACCCATTTGTAGCCTATGGGCTTATTTCCTTTAGGCAAATTGACCAACTTCCATGTTTTATTTTTAATGAGGGATTTATGTCAACATCCATAGCTGCCTTCCACTGAGGCTGACTAAGTGCTTCATCAAATGTAAAAGGTTCATTTTCATCATATCAAAACATGTAAAACCTCTCCTCATCAATTTCTATATCCACTTTCTAAATCTCTATCAACAAAAAGCTCTTGAAAATCTGTAGAAATATCATCAACTGAAGTAGATGCTTCTGTCGTTCTCTGTCGAGACATGCTTCATGTCTTTGGACGATTGAGAGTGAGATCTGGTGGCGAAGTGAGTTTTTAATCTCTCATAGTACTTGTATACCATTTAGGAGGTTTTTTTATGTTGTGGAGGAGGAAGTGGTTGTTGCTTCTCATCATCCAGGTATACTGATGTAGTGTTAGGTGTGAAAGCTTCATCAAACCCTACATCTCTACTAACATGTATTTTCTTGGTGAATGGATCTATCAATCAACAACCTTTTAAGAATTCATCATATCCAAGAAAAACACATTGTAGGGTCTTCTCATCTAACTTATTTCTTTTCTCCTTAGGTATATGCATAAAAGCCTTACACCCAAATACTCATAGATGAGATATGGAGGGTTTCCTTCCACTCCATGCTTCTTGAGGAGTCATACCTTCAAGATCCCGTGTGGGTGCCCTATTTAGAAGATATACGATAGTTGTTACAACTTCAGCCCAGTAAATGTGCTCAATATTGGCTCCCTTAAGCATACATCAAACCATTTCCATAATGGAACGATTTCTTTCTCTCAGCAACTCCATTTGACTAATGAGAATAGGATGTTGTTAACTGTCTTTTTATCTCATGTTTCTGTAAAAATGAGGAAAATTATTTTGATGTGTATTCCCCCCCTCGATCTAAACGAAGGGTCTTTATGAAACATCCTAATTATTTTTCAACAAGCTTCTCGAACTGCTAAAAATAGTCAAATGCTTCAGACTTCAATTGTAAGAAGAAGACCCACATTTTCCATGAGTGATCATCTACAAACAATTGAAAATACCTTTTTCCTCCACAACTAGTAGACATAGGACCACACAAATATGTGTGAACTAACTCCAAAGGTACTTTAGCTCAAAAAGAGCTAGGTTCAAAAGGTACTCTATGTTGCTTTCCTAATAAGCAATCTGAGCACACTGGCAAAGTAGATGAAAGAGTAGGCAGTCCTTTCACCATTTGATATTTACTGAGTTCTAGTAAATACCCTAAAATTAGATGCCCAAATCTCTTATGCCATAGAGAAGTGGCCTCTTTTGTGGTTACTACCATTGCAGTATGTGTAGATGAAATTACATCTAAGACAAACAAACCATGTTTGTATGAACCTATTGCTATCTATTTTCCTTTCTGAGTGATAAAGCAACGTTTCTTTTCTTTGTCCACTTTGAAATTAACATTCATGTTATTGTCTAGGATTTGTGGAACTAACAAGAGATTATTTTTCAATCTTGGTACATAAAGAAATTTTTGAATCTTACATTATCCATATGGAAGGGAGACAGAAACATTTCCTTCTCCATGAACTCGATAGGTCTGATCATTAGCAATGGTTACCGATCTACCTTCTCAAGCCTCAAATGTTTCAAACTAGGACTTATCACCAGTCATATGTTTACTAGCACCTGAATATATGTACCAAACAATATCCTTTTGAGGGGAATCTTTATGTGTCATGAGCTCTTTGTGTGCTCGTTCAGAGTTTGAACTAGAATCTTCAGTGACAGCAACATGTCCTTGTTGTTGTTTGTTCTTGTTCTTTGGTTTGCCTTTGCCCTTCTTTTGTCCTTGTTCATTGGGTGGTTTGTTCTTAAATCAACATATTTTGATTTCATGAGTGTCTTTGTCACAAATTTTACAATACTGCTTCTTTTTCTTAATCTCTTTTCCTTTACCCTTGTCTTTGTTAGAAGAAGATCCTTTCTGTTGATTCCACTTTTTATTTCCACTTTGCTTGTTTGAGAAAAGTGCATTTTTGGATAACTCATCTCTTTGGAGTTGATTAGATTCTTTAGTTTGAAGCAAATTTACCAACTCTACAAAACTCACTATCCTTCCAGAGACTTGTAGTGAAGTGATCAACATTCTATAGGAGTATGGAAGAGCTCTTAAAATGACTGAGTTCAGGACATTGTATTCCACTTTTTCTCCTAAGGCTTGTAGTTTTTTTTTTATATTTGTGACTCTTCAGAGGAATAGCTCTACTATCTCTCCAAATTTCATATGAATAGTATGAAGATGTGTTTGAAGATTAATAATTGTTGATTGATTCTTTCCTTAAAAAATGGTAGCTAAGGCATTCCATGCCTCCTTACCATTTTTGGTTTCACTTATATGGGGTTGTATGTCACCAGTAATAGCTAGAAATATCAATAAGGAAAGTCTTTTATCATTTTTATCATAAGTTGTTTGATCTGCTCCTGCTGATGTGGGTCTAGAATCAGTACCATCCACTATTCCCCACATCTCCTCTATAGTTAAAATGGCTTTCATCTTAGTTTTCCAAGAAGAATAATTTGAACCTTTGAGCAGTTGGCTCTCATTGAGATACTTGTTGATCATGGTCATGGTGAAGGTTTCAAATTGATGTGACTAAGATGACTTTATCTTGCAGTATACCCTCAAAAGAGTATATGGAATATTTTAATTTGCTCTTTAAGATATTTAATGGCACCTGCATTAACACCCTTAACAAGGGATGAAAAGTTTGAGGAAATTAAGCCAAACAAAATAGAGCAAATTAAAGGGGTAGGTTTTGAAAGACTTTTGATTGTGCTCTCTAGGATATTTAATGGCACCTGCCTTAACACCCTTTAAGAAGGATGGAAATTTTGAGGAAATTAAGACAAAAAAAGAGAGTTAATCAATGTGTTTGTATTTTGACCTTTGATGGGGAGAAAAAAAATTGGCTTTGTTTTAACCTGTGCAAGGTGTAGCACGCTTTTGAGTGAAGTTTGGGTTTTGTGAATTGCTTCTTCAATGTTCTATCTGATTGTTTAATTGCACATAAAAAGCATGATTGTTAGTGCAATAATCAAAACAAGAGAGCAACCCAAATTATTATCACTCTAGGTGTCGGATGCAACCGAAAATGCACCTAGTATAGTCAATTTTTAAGAAAAGTTATCAAGTACAATCGAGAATGCACCTTTCTTGCTTTGAAATATCCCCCCTTTTTTTATTTACAATTTTACAAAAAATAGAATCACAAAATATGACTTCTATCCCCCCTTAATTTTTACAAAATTGAAAATTCAAGCACTCCTTTCAAGACAAATCAACACACGACCCGTGTTTGAAAGGCTTCCAAACCAGTCGACACACAACTTTGGTTTTTGTCTTCAACACTCAAGCATGAGGAGTAAAGAATAGGTTCAAAAATTCTTCTCAAGTTTACAACAAAAATTTGTAATTTTATGTCTTATATCTCTTTTTTGAAGGAGAAAACAAAAGCAACTATTTGGTTTTGTTGCAAAAAAATGACCTTTGTCCTTGCCCAATTTTGAAGTGTTTTGGTTTTGCAATAGAATATAAAGTTCCTATGTCTCTTTATCTCCAAAAAAAAATTGGGAGAAAACTATAGGAATTGTGAGTAATTTATTGTAAAAAGGTTGGAAGAAAAACATCTATGTGATGCAACCAAAGTCTTAATTTCTTTGTCTCTTTATCTCCAATTTGTGAAGAGAACTAAAGAAATGGTTTTGCTTGATTTTGAGATGGCAAATTTCTAGGTTTGAATACTAAAAAAATATTTTAATGATTAAAACTTTATATAATAAAGGTATTTGGGGAAAATAAAATCATCTAATTATTTTTGAAAAAAATGATTTAATTTATCCAAACACACTAAATTATAATATATATATATATATATATATATATATATATAATATTGAATAAACCTTAGAATAATAAAAGTTGCACCTTTTTTTTGGAGAGTCTTTTCGCATTTGAAAAAAAATGTTGTGCCCGGCTTCGAACACAGGACCTTGCGGGCTCGAATGATCGAACAAACCAGTAGGTTGCACAACGACTTTGAAATCAATGAGGTATTACCTCGTATTTGAATAATCCTTTCAAACAGAGTGTCAAAAAAAATTAACAAATCTCTTCAAAGTGGTGCACGTGGGGTTCGATCCCCCGATCACGCGTGTTGCAACAAAGAACTCTTGCCACTATGCTCTGGGGTGTGGATGGGAAGGGATAAGGAGGGCCCACATTATGTTTCAATGCAAGCTCCATGATTTTTTTTTTAATTAGAACTTTTGTCCCATAATTTTCCTACGAGCACGGGATGTAGGGTTTAAGAAACCCAATACTTCCTCTTTCTAGCGACTGCCTTCTGGCATTCAAAAAACCACTGTTTTACCACTCAATGGAGAGAAACTTTACCCTGCCATGTGTCCTACCCTCAATGCACCACATCACCCTACCATGTGTCCTATCAGATCCTAGTCAACTGCCAACTCAACGTCTAGGTGGATGTGCCACGTCAATAGGTCTAGTCAATAGGGTCTCAAAAATTGAGCCATCCATGTGTCACCTCAATTTTTGTGTTGTCCACCTTTAGTTTATATGTCATCCAATTTCTTGCCATAGAGGGTGCTCCTTCCCTCTCGTGGTGATGGGCCAGTCACCGTCACTAGAGAATGTCTTTGGTGGTCAATCGTCTGAGGGCGTGCCTACCCTCTTGAGATGGTCGGTCAATCACAGTCAGAGACTATCCTCGTTCTATAGGAAGTGTGAGGGCACTTCTGCCCTCGAGGCACTCTCATGGGATGTCGGCAGACCTATTGTTGGGATCATTGGTGGGGGTATTGGAACCCTCCAGTATTTGCAATCATGATCAGGGAAATTAATATCCCCTACCTCAGGATTCATGCCAGGTGTTGCGGGCTCTAGACTTTGCGAGGATAGTCCTCCCAAGATAGAGGTGGCCTAAAAAAGTTGGGAATATCCCACCTCCTCTACCTCTGGGTAATTTAATAAAAACAATGCATCAAACTATAGGAGAAAAAAATAATTAAAGTCACCATTTGCCTTCTCCTTCTCCAGCGAAATGAAGGTGTGCCTTCACATTCTCTAAAAAAACAAAGGTTTCCCGATGCTCACTCTTCCTCTCTACTACTCCCTATGTCTTTGATGCCAATGTAGTTAGCATAAGTCTTCGAATAATGCAAAGGAAATAAGCTTTGATTAATATAAACTTAGCTTAGAAAAATTAAGCTAGTTATATAGATTACATAACAATTGCTTTAGCATATAATACGCTAACAATACACGTTAGGAGAAACGTGTAGCTAACTATTAACCTAAGTAGAGAGTTCTAACTAAACAACTAACCTAAATATCTGACTTAGGATATTTAGGTATTTACTCTAGGTTAACCAATAGATATTTAGAACAGTATATATCTCATGGTATGCAGTAAAAAATAAATATAATAATCTATGTAGTATAATGCAATATACTACCTATTTTACTCTAACATTTACTTTATTTTTTATTTTTCTTTCTCTTTTGCAAAGTATTTGATACAATAAAATTGTGCAAAGAGTATGCCTGAGTTGAGGATTAGTTTATGGTTAAATGGATGAGTGTAATGATTTTTAGCTTAACCACCCTCTCAAAGATAACTCGGTTCTTTGGAATTTTGAAGTCACCTTAAGTATCATTTGTAATGTGAGGCTTTGACATGATATTTCAATCAGCTCTATTTTCATCTTGTTTTATCTCATATCAAATAACTATTGCATAAACACTCATATTTGAAAAATTGTAAACCTCATCAGAGTCTAAAATAAATCTCTTTTTTTCTTTTTGTTTTTGGAGGAATCAACAATAATGTATACTCATCAAACATAGAATACCATGTGTACAACAAAATCACAATTATGAAATAGTTAACACATCATCAACATAGTGAAAAAGGACCTTGCAAAGACTTTTGATATATTTGATCTAGGATTGATGAAATTCTATTTAGGCATACATTAACAATCTTATGAAGAATCTTGTAAAATAATCTTAATGGTAAAATATTCTTAACCCAAGATAAATACATTAACAATCTTATGAAGAAGTTCCAACTCAAAGATGCACACCCTGTGACAACACCAATGGAATAAAATCTAAAACTCACCACATACAATGACACATCAAAGGCAGATGCAACACTCCATAGAAGGTTGCTTGGTAGCCTCATCTATGTTATTAACACAAGACCTGAAATCGCTTATGCAGTGGAGATTCTAGCAAGGTATATGACCAAACCAAAGGAGAGTTATTGACAAGCGGTAACAAGAGTGTTGAGGTACCTAAAGATAACCCATAATAATGGTATGTTGTATGTAAAAAATACAAATTTCAAACTCATCGCATACACATATTCAGACTTTGTACAAGATAAAGACATTGGGATATCCACATATGGGTACTTGATGTTTCTTGGCTCATCATCAATTTCACGAAGATCAAATCAACAAAATATTATAGCAGATTCTTTAGTAGAATTTGAATATATTGCTATGTTTGAGACAAGCAAAGTGGCCATATGGTTGATAAAGTTGTTACACACACTTGATATCACTCAAAAAGGTCCTACAAGACTGCGTGTGAACAATCAATAAAAAATCTACATGGGAAAGAATCTTGTGTTTTACGATAGAACAAAACACATCAATATAAAAATCCACAGGATCTGGGAACTTATTCAATATGGCACGATACAAATACACTACTATCCAACAACAAATAAGATTTATGACATCTTCACCAAGCCACTCTAGAGGGTGAAGTTTGAATAGTTTAGAAAACATATAGGCTTGAGAGTCTCCATATTCCCTTAACAATGGAAATGCAACGGGACTAGCAAGGCTAATGCTTATTCGTAAAACCACCTTCATGGGTGGAAAGTATTGGTAGGTCTCTACTCTATCACATTCATGAAAAACCCTTATGGGTGTGAAAGGATAAGGGTTGTACTAGTTTTGGAAAATTAGAACCTATGAAAAATTGAAAGGACATGGGGGATGACCAAATGATATATGGAGACCTAGTGAATTGGAGCTACATTTCATGGATAATTGGCTAATCGTCTACACAAAGAGCAACATGAGCCACTCATTTACTAAAATAAAATGACCTTCTACCATTAAGGGAGATATTGAAGACATGTTAATTCTATACGGACAAGTTTATTAGTTAGGTTCCATATTAATTTTTAAGAGGATTTAATATGACCTCATTAGAATAGGTTATTTTAATGTGTAATGTCATTTTATGTTCATTTAAATTTTATGTAAAATGAATTTGGGAACCCTAACCCTAATCTCATTTTTTCAATATATAATTCCATAACACAAAGGAAGAGATGTGCTTTTTCATTCTCTCCATTGTCAAAAAATTTCTCCTTCATTTCTTGTTTCATGTGGTTGAGCTTGGGCACATAGCATTGATCCTTGCTACAGTAGTACTGCTATAATTAATCTATTGGCTAATTACTTCATCCAAATTTGTGAATCCAAGGGGTTGATAGACCTGGTGCTTATAAAATCTATCCCAACTTGGAGAAATATGAGAACAATAGTTGATATAATTTCTAAGAGACTAGATAGATTCTTAGTAGTAGAGAGTTTGGTAAATGGTACTTATATATTAAATTCTTGGATTGAAGTTCAAGGAGACTCTGATCATTCCCCTATCATGCTTCTTATAACAAAAGAGGAGAAAAAACCACATTTTCCTTTTAAAATCAGTTTTGAATGAAAATAGGATAGCTTTGTAACTCTATTCAAATTAGAATAGGTGAAGTTTGATCCTAATCTAAGAGAATCTACTAGTATATAGTTTGTAGCAATTATAAAAATGGTTAAGGTAGCAGTGTTTTAGTGGGATCTTAAAAAAAACTAATGGATGATCAAAATCTAAGGGAGATTGAGGAGGAGCTTGTAGTGTTTCTAGTAGATGACTTTAAAAAATAAATGGATGAAGTAGCACCCTAAAATTGGCACAGTAAAATTGTAATAATTACATTCACCTTAGTAAATAATTTAAATTTAAAATTTAACCTCCCAAACCGCCCGTTAACCGCCAGGTAATTCGTTTCTCCCTTTTCCGTGCCATTTTTAGAGGTTGTTTTGACCGTTTGACGATATCGTCGCTGATCAGATGATATCGCCATAGATCTGACGATTTCGTTTAGACAAGGACGTCCAGACGATCTTGTCGCAAAACTGATTTTGCACAATTAGGTTTTGTTCCAACGGGCCTCTAATCTGGGCAGAAGCGTGTCTGCACCATTAGAGACCCTCCCCCATTGGATATCTCCCAAATAGGGATGATATCCAACCTCCTAACTATTCCCCTAAGCCTATTTAATCATTAGGACCTTCCCTTCCCAACCCCTGGCTGAATTTCTCTATGACTTGATTTTGCGTGCATTAGAATACCCAGAGCATCATTTTGTGTTTGTTATTTTGAAGTTTTCTTACAGGGACCTCATTGATTTTCAGTCGAAGCATACTCAGATCGTTGTAGACGATCTCGTTCAAATATTGGACGATCCTGTCACAATTCGAGACGATTTCACTGCTTCCAGATGATTTCGACTGCAATCTGCATTGGGGGCAATCAGTGCCCAGAGTTTGTGCTTTCTCTTATTCATTTTGTTGTTTTATTCTGCATTTTAATTAGTTTTATCTTTATTTCTTACTATTTTGCATTTGGAGTTCACCCATATAGCTTAAGTTGCATGATAAGATCATAATTTCTCATTTGAATGTCATAATTTGTTTGAATTTCTATTCATAACCATTGTTTAGTATTCATACTATTATTTTGTGTTGTTTCCCTCTGTTATCATAGTTGCATTCTCTGTATTTTGCATCTGTTTTTCTATTTGCAGGTCTCTGACGAATTCGTCAGATCTCAGACGATCTTGTCAAATTAGAGGCGATCCTGACTGCTTCAACATCAAAATCTTCATCAGACATCCGGATCAGGTATTCTGCTTTTAATCTTCTATAATTTCTCTATTTTTTGTCCTTAATTCTGCTTTCTGTATTCATTAAATCTGCACTTGCATATAGATTAATTTAGATTCATTTGGCCAAACCTAGGATATGAATGCTTAAGACTAAAAACGAACACATGAAAACACATTCCAAACCTAGGCGTGGAAACTACCATTAAATGTTTCCTGGTGAACCCACCATCCATCGAAAAATCACCAATATACACCTCCCTTGAGAGGTGGGACCTTCGCAAGTCCTCTCAGTCCGAGGTACCACGACATCCTTTTCCCATCCTCCTTTTGGGCACGGATCCTATAGCCTGAAGGTAAGGATGCGAAAAATTTGGAGCGATACATTTTGGTGAACCCGATGTGAATGCATCATAACCTTTTGAAAACAAAAAACAAAAACAAAAACAAAAAAAAATAGAACAACTAAAACATAGATGCATTTTAAATCATTTAAGTTTAATATCATGTTTAGATGGTAGCTCCTAAGAAAAGATTAGCAGTTACTATAAATGTAGAAAACCAATTGGCAGCCATAGAAATCAACTCTATGCTTAATGTGCCTGGAAAAAATAGAAATCAATTCTTGTGGAACGAACTTGATAGGAGACTTAGTGTCATTTCATCTAGGTCAACAGAACTTAAACAGATCAAGAGGCTAGTCCTAGATAGAATCTTGGATCCTCATCAACTTGTCTTTTATCATGAACTTTAGAGAGCCTGCCATAGATGGTTAGCTTATAAGAGAGCTCTAGTATCTTCAAAATTTTTCACCTTCGAGGAATACCTCAAGAACGCAGCCATTGTACACCAGATCCTAGGTTGTGTAGAAGACCAAGAGGCTGTTCTTACAGATAGGGAAATATGGAATAGAGTTTCGCAAGCTATGTTATATCGAGAGTATTACCACGAGCTTTACTTCTATCAACCAGCATCTGAGACAGATAATATCACTATAGCTCTTTTCATTAAATTTTTAAAAGAAAACTTTCAATTTGAAGAAGAACACTTCATGACTCCTGAACAACTCGAGCCTATTAATGATATTTATAAATTGTTTATAGAAAACTAGATTATTACTTTCAGTATTATTTCTTGCATTTATTGTGTTGATTGTCTTTACAATATTATTTCAAAAACAAAGAATTAAAAACTAAAAAACTAAAAAACATAAACATTTCATTTCAAATATTGTAGTAGGTATATAGTAAATATATACCTCTTAATCTTGTTGCATATATATATATATATATATATATATATATATATATATATATATATATATATATATATATATATATATATATATATATTTGTTGCAATCAAAATTTAGCACCATGCCTAAACTTAGGAATGGTAAAGAAACTTTAGGAGAAGAAGAAGATTGGTTACAAGATACAACTAGAGACCCAAATATCCTTCCTGAAGATCCAACTTCGAAAGGAAAAACTCTAGATCAATCAGAACATGACCTAGGTGAAGATAATGAACAAGAAGGAAGTGTTAAAGAGGATGGATCCTCATCCCCTAGAGTAGCTCTAGATGGAACTATTGCTTTTGACAACGTAGATCATCTCCAAAAATTTCTCAGTGATAATATTGACGCCCTTAATGTGGCAGTTCGTATTGATAAAGGGCAAATTAGTAACACTCAAGCAACCTTGGAACATGCATTTGATGTACTCACTAATCCCTTGTCTTTCATTGATCAAGAAAGTGATAAGGCTGGACCATCCAATACGAATATGGTCACTATGATGCAAAACATGTCAAAACAATAGGGTATCCAACCTCCTAAGGAACTTGTTACTCAACCTAAAATCATTCCCACACAAAAGAAACCTTCCTTCACTACTTTATTCCGCAAAACTATTGAGCAATATGCTTCAAGTAAACAAAAACCTAAAACGAAGCCAAATACCAATTTTCAACAATCTGGAACACATCATAATACAACTTCAAAATTCCTTCATAATGCTTTTCCTACCAATAATTTACACAATAGTAACATGGCATCTAATATTCATGTTCCTCCATCATATGCCCATAAAACCCATGTCAATGCCCTACCAAACCAATATGGTGGGCAAACTAGTAATCTGGAAGCCATGGTGAAACAGTTAGCTTCACGTATGGACCAGATAGATCCCTACCGTCCCTCGTATAATTATCGAGAGATATGTAGTCAACCTTTGGATCCCATAGTTGTAGCTCAACCATGCCCTAAGCATTTTCCCATGCCCATCCTACCTATATATAAAGGAATCGAAGATCCCATAGAGCATCTTCGCATGTTTAGGATAGCATGTCATGACATATCACATGATGACTTGCTATTATTAAAAATGTTCCCTAAAAGTTTAGGTGGAATGGCATTAGAGTGGTACTATCAATTGCCCACTCATTCTTTGAGAAACTTCGAAGAAACAGCTGAATCATTTGTCCATCAATTTAGTGCCTGCATCGAGAGGCATGTAACTATTAAAGATTTATACAATTTAAAACAAGACAAAGATGAATGTTTTGTTGATTCTTAGCTAGATGGAGGCAATTGACAGGAAAACTGCACTTTGTGCTACCTTATAGGGAAATGTTGGACATTTTTATCAATAATTTACAAGAACAAATATCTTATGAGCTATCAACTGCTACCTTAACTACCTTCGATCAAGCTATAGATTTATCTCAAAGATTAGAAGATGCCCTCATTAGGATAGGCCAACTTAGGAAGAAGGATGATGAGAAAACATCCAAAAATCAATATAAAAACAAACAAGTTGGTGACGGAGTCACTGACAACAGAAATGTTGCTAATATCAATGCAACGAAGACAACAAAAAAATTTATATTGAAACCTCCTGACAAGCCTCCTCGAGAATTCACTAGATTAAATCAAACCTTATCAACTATTTTACCTCAATTACTTGAAAGAGGTTTGATCCAATTACCAGCTATCCAGGAACCTGATCCAACTATACCCGGATACAGAGCTGACTTACACTGTGATTTCCATAGAGGACCTGGAAATTCTACCAACACTTGTAAAATTTTGAAACATAAAATACAATATTTGATTGATAATAATGAAATGGAAGTGCAAGCCTTCCAACCTAAACAAAACCCTCCTAATAATACTCAAAAGATCGTTCCCCAAAATCAAAATCAAAATGCTAATCAAACATTAGACATATTTCAACACCCTTTACCAAGACATGGTAAAGAGGTAGCCAATCAAATCGAACATCATAATGTTCCCCCTCCTACCCGATATGTAGGAACCATTAGTAGACAATTACCTGTTCAGGATCCTCAAATATTTGACACAACCTTATCCTTGGTTACGACTAGGCCCTTACATAATTTTCAAACTTTTGATTCTAGTGATATAGAATCGGATACTGAAAGTGAAGTAGACATTACTTCAAACCAATTGAATAGTTCTGAAAACGAATCAGATCCTATTCAACCCATCACAGATGCTATGGTTCCAGAAGAACCATTTCCTAGAAGAGTTACTACTCAACCTTCTTCTAATATATTCCTTTCTAATGAACAAGCCATTAATGCTATACCGAGACCAGTTCAACGTCCTCATTATAACATTGTAGGTACCATTGGAGTCGTCACCCGACAACAAGCTCAAAATTCCCAACAAGAACCAAACCATAATAATGTATCGGCTCCATTCGTTTTGAAAAACCCCAATAAAGGGAATCATGCTCCTAATGTTCAACCTAAACCCCCTTACAATATTAATGAGCAATTGTCCAATACTACGGCCGGAATTTCCCTTTTGGATTTATTAAGATCCTCTCCCACCCATAGGGATGAGTTGATGCTTACATTAAGCCAAATGATGGTACCTCAAAACATTCAACTTGAAGCTATGGCCAATACTATCATCACTCGAGAGATTGATTGTATTGACTTCCGAGATAAAGATATCCCACAACACAGTTTACATAAGGATAATCCCTTATACATTACTGCTCTAATTGGGGATGTAGCTATCAAACGAGTCTTGATTGATAATGGCTCATCTCTAAACATTTGCACTTTTGACTTCTACCAACGATTTGGATTTAGAAGTGATGAAATGAAGAAAACTGATATGATTATCAAAGCTTTTAATGACAAAACACAAGAAACGTGTGGATTTATTACCCTCCCATTGCAAGTTGGTCCTAGAACCCTAGAAACAACCATGTTTATTGTACATTGCCCAGCATTGTACAATATACTTTTGGGTCACCCTTGGATCAATGTCATGCGAGCGGTCCCATCAACCTTACACCAATGTGTTAAATTTGAGTTTAAAAATTAGTTGGTCACTATCCATGGTGACCCTAGACCTTTTGATATGTGTGCTTTTGCAGAACCCGTTGGAGTGCAATTTTGCCCTGCTCTGTCATCCACACATCCTAGTTCTTATTTTTCATCTAAAACTGTGAAACACACACCCATAACTTCACCTATTCCCCCTCCAGTAATTTCATCCTCCTATATAGATCAACAACCCTCTAAACAAATCACTCTAGAACCTCAAAAAGATCTTAAATCTACAACCAATCCTTCATGTTCTATCCCTATAAATTCAAAACCTATAGAAACATCAATCATACCTTCCACATCTCAAGATATAGGTAATAAGCCTTCTACATCTTATGCCCTTTCTGATGAACTTTTACCAGATTTATCCACAACATTAATATCAGAAAAAATAAATGCTTTCATGCAAGATTCAATTCTTTTGAATAATTTACCGCCATCTCCTCATACTTTGGGCCTCCCACAACCTATGGGAAGTACTTACCAAGTTGGGAGTTGTGCCTTCATTTATAAAGGATATGACTGGGGAAGAATCCCTCGAAATATCAAAACTCATCATGAGGGATACGCTCGGTGTTATTTTACCAATGATTATATTAAAGCTAAACCCATGATGCTTAAAATGGGATATAAAGGGAAATGCTTGGGACCTTTCCAAAATGGCATGAAAGAACCTTTCGAGGTAGAACCGTGGCCTGCCTGCTGTGGTGTGGGCCTATTTCCTAGTAAGGATCAACCCTTTCCTTTTGAATATGATGATCAACTCATATGTTATCAAGATTATTTGGATAGGCATGTTGATTTTCCTCTTAAAAAATAGTCGTTTTCATGCAACATGCTATCCATAGCTTACCCTGAAATGATTGCCGACCCTGATGAAGAGTTGGAAGGAGATATCTTCCATGATGTCTCTGTTGAAGAGAAGTTACACAATGGATTTTATTTTGATGGTTCTATACCAACTATAGCCCAACTTGAGGCCACTAATCCTCAAGATGAATTATCTAAATTAACCTTACAAGAATTACAAGAATTGGGTGTTTCACCCGCCCCACCAAATTTTGAAAGAGATTTACACATGGAGGTAGAAAACGTCATTAAAATTAATATTGGAACTGAGGATAATCCTCACATAATCAATATTGGATCAGAATTAAGTCAAGAAAAACAAGAACAATACATTGCATTCCTTAGAGAGTATGAAGATATCTTCGCTTGGACATATGAAGATATGCCAGGTCTAGACCCTTCTGTAGTCATGCATCATCTAGTGGTCCATCCGGATGCCAAACCTGTTAAACAAAAACTTAGAAAAATGCATCCCAAAGTGGCTCTGCTAGTCAAAGGGGAGTTACAAAAACTCCTGAATGTTATCTTTATACAAGCTATTGATTATGTTGAATGGGTCTCAAATGTAGTTCCAGTCACCAAGAAAGAAGCTACCAATGTTAGGGTTTGCACAGATTTTAGATTTATTAACGCCGCATGCCCTAAATATGAATTTCCTCTTCCAAACATGGATCAAATCATTGACTTTACTGTCGGGAGTGGGATGATGTCCTTAATGGATGGATTCTTCGGTTATAATCAGATCAGGATAGCTCTTGAAGATCAGGCTAAAACAACCTTTATTACCCCCTGGGGTACCTTTTGCTAGAAAGTGATGCCATTTGGCTTAAAGAATGCAGGTGCAACTTATCAACGAGCTATGACCTATATTTTTCATGATATGATGCATGATATCCTACATGATTATGTAGATGATATTATAGCTCGCTCTATTATTGAAGATAACCATTTAGATGATTTGAGAAAAGTTTTTAATCGATTACGAGAATATCTTATTCGATTAAATCCAAAAAAATGTATATTTGGAGTTAAGTCCGGTAAACTATTAGGGGTTTTAGTTTCTTTATGTGGTATTGAAATTGACCCTCTCAAGATTGCGACCATCACTGATATGCCCGCACCTACTAATATATCTGAGTTACGAAGTTTACAAGGTAAACTTCAAGCTATCCATCGCTTCATTGATAAGCTGGCAGACAAAACTGGTCCCTTTCTTAAACTCCTTAAGAAGGATGTCCCTTTTAATTGGGACACCGAATGTAGTTAAGCTTTTGAACTTCTCAAACAATACCTCCTTAATCCACTTGTGCTTTCACCACCTAAACCTGATTGCCCATTTCTCCTATATATTTCAAATTCAGATTCTACCTTAAGAGCTATGTTAGCTCAACTTGATGATGAAAAGAGAGAACGTGCTAATTATTATATTAGTCAAACCTTCATCAGTCATGAAACCCGCTATACAGAATTAGAAAAACTATGTCTAGCAGTCGTGTTTGCTACGCAAAAATTATGACACTATATGCTTAGTCATAAAACGTATGTCATTGCCAAATACGATCCCTTAAGGTATCTCATGAGTCGACCTTATTTATCGGGTCGCACGACCAAGTGGGTTCTTGCTCTAAGCGAGTTTGATCTCAAATTCATAGGACAAAAGTCTGTTAAGGGTCAAATCATAGCAGATCAATTAGCTACTGCACCCTTAGAGTCTACCCATCCCCTCATCATTGAGTTTCCTGACAAATGCCTTCAATTAGAGGCAGACCATACTGAACAATGGTCCTTATACTTTGATGGAGCCCAATGCATGAGTGGGGCTGGTGCGGGTATTATTTTAATATCCCCGCAAAAACATCTTATTCCTCTATCCTTAAAATTGACATTTTCTTGCACCAACAATACTGCTAAGTATGAAGCTCTAATCCTTGGATTACGAGCTACCTTGGCACTAAAAATTAAACATTTGTTAGTTTTTGGTGATTCTCAACTGGTTATAAACCAAATTAATGAAGTTTATCAGACCAGAGATGATAAATTACGCCCATATAAGGCCTATGTTTTACAATTAATGTCTCTATTTGATCAAGTTACCTTAGAAGCTATTCCTCGAACTAGCAACCGTGCAGCTGATGCTATGGCCGCAGCTACATCTCTCCTGCCCTTGGAGTTAGATGATGAATATGCCACTATCATTATTCATCGACTCCAGGAACCCAATTCAAATAAGTCATGCTTAGAGCCTTTGGATGTGTTTCTAATCAATGAAACTACTCCTGAACCTTGGTATACGGACATATTTGATTTTCTCCAAAATGGGACTTTTCCTGCCAATTCTAATAGAAACCAGCGTCGGTTATTACGTCAACGAGCAAGTCAATTTGTAATAATTGGCAATACTTTATATAGGAGATATTTTGAAGGTATCCTATTAAGATTTTTAAACTTAGAAGAGTCTAAATCAGCCTTGAGTGAAGCCCACGATGGATCTTGTGGAGGACACTTTAGTGGTAGCGTCATTGCTAAAAAGCTCCTTCGGATAGGATACTTTTGGCCTACCATGGAAACGGATGCACATGAGTATGTGCGCCATTGCGACAAGTGTCAAAAACATGCTGACATTGTCCATGCACCTGCACAAGAGCTGCAGGCTATTTCATCTCCTTGGCCCTTTTCTAAATGGGGCTTAGATATTATTGGCAAAATCAATCCTGTGTCATCTTATGGACACAAGTTCATCATAACCGCCACTGAGTATTTCACGAAGTGGGTCGAAGCGATGCCTTTAGCTTCCTGCTGACTGGCACACAAGTCTCTAAATTTATTTTTAATCAAATCATTTGTAGGTTCGGAATTCCTGCAAATCTCATCTTTGACAATGGAACTTGTTTCAAAAATAAATATGTTAAAAAATTATGCCAAAAATATAAGATTCAACATCGCTGGTCCACTCCCTATTATCCTCAGGGTAATGGTCAAGCAGAAGCATCTAACAAAACCTTAATCAAAATTCTCAAAATATTGGTCAATAAAACTGGTCGTGACTCGGCACATCCAGTTATATCTAGCCTTGTGGGCCTATCGAACTAGTGTTCGAACCCCCACTGGAACTTCACCATTTTTTTTGGTTTACGGTGCTGAAGCAATTTTTCCATTTGAATTGGAAGTTCCTTCTTTGGCTCTGCTACTTCAAGATAGCGAAGTAGGAGATGAATATCATGCTGGAGACTCAGTCAGCTGGAAATCCTAGATGAAAAATGCATCAATGCTTTGGAGCATCTCCGTGCCTACCAAAACAAGCTTAAAAGATCATATGCTAAAAAAGTTCATCATCGATCCTTTGAGATCGACGACCTTGTTTTAAAAGAAAATCAAAAAAATACAAATGCAACTAAGGACCTTAAAGGTAAATTTGAGCCCAACTGGCTTGGACCATACATTATTACTACTAAATTTGAATCAGGAGCATACAAATTATCTACCTTAGATGGTAAAGAACTTAAAGAACCCATGAATATTTTGCATCTTAAACGTTACTATGTATAAATTTGGTCACTTCATCCATGTATATATTTGTTCAAAATCACTATCTTGTATTTCTTTCAAATTTATAAACTCCAAAAACATCAAAAACATTCATAATCATCAAAATCTTCAAAACTATTTGTTGCATTTATTTATGGCACTTGTTACATTAAAAAAACAAAAACAAAATAAAGAATAAAAATCAAAATAGCAATATGCTTGACTCTTTCAAAACCAAAACAATATAAATAAGAAAGAGAGAGTCAACATTCTCAAAAACTTCTCAAAAGTGTTTATATATATTTTCTTACAATTATTGCAGTTATATGTTTCAAATTATTTTGGATAAATTAGCATTTATTTGGAATCCCTCACTTGCACACTCACAACAATAAATATCTTGATTTTATCTGACATGATTACTAATCTCTCTTATATCAAAGTTCAAAAAATTTAATTAAATAAAGTTTGAGCATAGAGAATTGATCTTGTTATTTACTTAAACCAAGCACATCTTTTCACAATAAAATGATTATATTTGTAATTTCCATGTTTTGCTACATAGTAGACGTGATTTCTTGAGCGAAAAGTTTCCCCTGCTATCCTATCATGCACATGGTCTAGAATCTTTGAGAATTGGCAAAAGGAAAAGCTCACCCCTACCCAAAATAAAAATCCCTTGCTCTACAGCTAATCCGAGCAAGTATCCCTAGCAAAGAAAAAGAAAAGAAAAGTTCAAGAAAAAGAGAAAAAAAAAGAAAAATGTTCTTTTATATCATTACAGCAATATTTCAAGCACTATCTCAAAAATCAAGCAAACAAAAATACAAAAAGAAAAAGAAGCAAAGTTCAAAAGAAAGCAAAAAGCAAGAAAGCAATAAAATCCCTTTCCCTACCCTTTGAAAAGAAAAGAAGGGTTGATGAGCTTGAATCCCTGAAATTCTCAATTATTCGAAAACTGTGAGGTAAGCCCCATAACAGGTGGTTTGTGCCCAACCCGCTTGGCCTTGGGTAACTCCTAGCATGGTGATATGTCTGTCACATTAGCGACCTTCTTTTGTACTGGACCTATGTCTGCTTATGGATTAGCTAGCTCTTGATAATCCGACCTACATAGTAGTCTAGTATGGTTATATGCATCTACATCATGGTTAATGAACACTTATTTGGTTTCTTCAAATCACTTGTATCATATTATCTTGCTCAAAACTAGTAAATGCACAAAGCAATTGCACACACATTTGTATTTGAGAGATTTTGTGTATCATTATGATAAATCAAGATCAGAAATGAATTCACATATGCACATGGGATTCCTTATAAATCTAACTTTTGTCTTCAAAATACTTTGAAATATTATTTTTGCAACTTGTTTGGAATAAATCAAGTACAGTTGCTTACCATAAAGACAACTATATAATAGAAAAATCAAAAATTTCTTTCAAAATATACAATCAAAACACATATATCTGGTTGACTTTCGCAACGATGGTATAGTTCCAAAACCAAAATTGGAATTTTATGCCTAGCGCAAGTCCTCATCTTCATATTTTCTGTTTATTAAAAATCAACTATGCAATAAAACTATCTTTTTTTTTTTATTTCGCGATGATGGTATAAGTCTATACCTACATATTCTATGCCTAGCGCAAATCATTGTAACAATTTTTATTCTCCATTTATTAAAAATCATGAAACCATATGACTTAATTCATTATGTTACACAAATTATGCTTTTAAAAAGCAAACACATTTTCATTATTTCATGTCATTATGTCAACCTTCAATTTTGCAATGATGGTATAATTCTTAAAGAATTATCCAAAAATCTTATCACACTTAGGAATTTATGCCTAGCAAAAATCATTTTAACATTATTTCATGCATACTATTTTCATGAAAATCTGAAAAACAAACCATCATCACCATCATTTTCACCATTGCACCAAAGTCTTAAGACAGTCTCTTAAGCACTCTTTTACTTTTAACAATATTTCTATACTTGGATTAGCTTGACGATCGAGTGAGCAGCGACTCCATGAAATGGTCTATAATAGCGACAATTTCCTTTGAAATTATTGTTAGAAGTCTCTTTTTATTTTTTATTACATCACATTACAAACAATCAATTTGTTACATCAAATTATTTCATTTAAAATATTACCGCATGACATCAAAATTATAAATTTTCAAAACGAAATAATTTCATGAATCCTCAATCCAATTATCAAATCAATCAATGAAACATAAAATCATCATACACATACACATAACACAAGTCATATGATCAAAAACATATCATATATATGTCAACAGTATATATACATCATCAAAACTAGATTGGTATGCCATAATCTGTACCTCGGCATACTCAATCCTCTATCAACAAAAAAATAATAATACAATGTTATCATGTCAATCTGTACAAAGTTGTGCAGTCCTCTAGCCTCGAGAGCCCCTCGAGCTCTTCGCATCATCTCCTCCCTCGACCTGAGGTGGACGAAGTGGCCCCATCGCAGTCTGAGTAGTACTATGAGTCCTAGTCCTCGATCGAGAAGAGGTCCTCGATGACCCGATTCTGATCGGATCTGCGATGTTGGCTGGCAAGGGTAGTCTATCCGCCTCTAGCACCAGCTGATAGTATAAATTCTGGTAGAAAGTAAGTTGGGAAATAGCCCGTGTCAGCTCCCCAGTGCTCACCCCTCTGCCCCATGCCCTGAGGCGTGCAATCTCGTCTTGAAGCTGTGTCACCTCAACTCGATGACGTGCAGCCTCATCCTGTAGAGTCTACACTTGTGCCTAGAGACGATCTCTCTTCACTCAGAGAGTAGCGGTCTCACTACTCTCCCCCGTTTCAATGCCCTTGCCCTTATCGGGCGATGGTGGCCTCTCCCTCTATGGAGATGGGGGTCTCGCCTCCCTCCTCTCCCTCTGTCGTGGCCTCTCCTGTGCCTGTGGCCTCCTCAGCTCTCTCCTGTTGTGACCCTGGGCTACCTCCATAACCGCTTGGTGCCGCCTCCCTATCTGATGCACGACTGCGTGTATCGAACCCTGAGCCCTCGTCATCCGAGGAGGGTGGATGTTTGTGTACCAAGCATCGTAGCCATCGACTACACCTGCATCATCCCCATCCACTAGCTGAATGGGGGCATTGTCTATGTCCTGACTCCAGAATTGCTACATGTCTAGAGCCTCGCTAACTGTGGTGTTATCCCGGATAGTCCAAGAAAACTCATAATCCCTCAAATATGGGATCCCCTACTGTAGACCAAACTGATGCAAAACTCGATCATAGCAATGGAGCTCCACCTCTCCCCTCTCCATCCGAAGCCAGCAAACTCGACTGATGCGAGCCAACTTCTGTTTGTCATCGGCCCACCCTGGATGCTCCCTCCATGGCCTCCAGGTAATCTGGTCCTGGACTAGGTCATCTAATAGTCTCTGAGACATAAGAAGGTCGATCCACCATTATGACCCTCTCCGGAGCCACCAGTAGAAGACTCGGGGCCTCTCCCCATCAACCCCTGTCAAAGGAAGCCCTATCGGCCTCCGCACTATAATGTGCTCCCAGCACCAAACCTGTAGAAGCGATGTCATCACCAGACATCGACCGCCCTTGTACATGACCCCATACAAGATCCTGTACAACCGACATAGTATGTAACTGCCCTAAGAGAACCTGTACCCGTGGTACCACATGTCGCAGATCACATCTGCCAGCATCCATGACACCCTGCACCTGCTTTGGTTGCACATAAAAAGTCCACCAACCACTCCAGCTAGAACTCGTGTGAGTCTAGATGCCCCAGGCATCTGACATAGTGCCTCGATATTCACTCCGCCCTTCTCCAGGGTGAAGCTTGGGTCACCACACAATCGTCCCATAGCATGGCCCTGATTGGCCGTAGGAGTGATCAATCGTCCTTGTATGGGGATTCTTAGAATCCTCCATGCATCCTCTAAAGTGGGAGTCATCTCCCCTGTCGGTAGCTAGAAACATGAGGAACCTGGATACCATATCTCTGCTAGGGTTGTCAGTAGCCCCATATTTGTAGACACCTGTGGCATCTCTACCACATGCTGCAAGCTGGCCTGTGCTAGCTGATCCCACTCTGCTTGTGTAAGAGTGGCCAAGTCATCCCTCAAACCTCCATACTTCCATTCCCTGCTCTTTAGCAAACCTCTTTGCAACATAAACAATAAAATAACAAACAATCATTAATAAACAATTCAAGTAATTAATAATGCAAGTTAAAGTTCAATTTTATACAATTGATGATATCGCCCACTATTGGACGATATCGTCCCAAATTTGAGCAGAATCGTCTCCGATTTCGCAAGCCAAAATCATCTCTAATTTGACGAAATCGTCCCCATTTTGTCGATTTCGCCCTTGGACGAAATTAACGAAATTGAGATGATTTCGTCGAAATCAGGACAATTTCGTCTCGACGACGTTGACGGCCCAAAAATGGTCGTGATGCTCAAAATTCATCTAAAATCTACCTAAAAAGCATGCAAAATCAAATTAAATCATTCTAAGTTAAGTCTAGACTCTTACCCATAGACCGCGCCGGACCTCTGTTGATCTGTGCGTCATCTCCACCATTTTTGCTTCAGAGCTCTAAAAACCAGAAAATGAACAGTAAAAATGAATTAGGGTTTTACCCTATTTTTTAATTTTATTCAAAAATAATTTTGCTTTTTCGCGTTTTTACCTCAAATGTTCGATTTGGGTAAAAACACGGAGGGGGCACCATAGTAAGCTGTCATACGATTCGACCAAGAATCGTCGCCTAAAAATGGGAATAATTTTTTGCTTTCTCGTAGATCGAGAAGAACTCATCTTTAACGCATTTTCTTTGAAAAATTCGCTAAAGAGAGGGCAAAATGTAGCACCCTAAAATTGGCGCAATAAAATTGTAATAATTACATTCACCTTAGTAAATAATTTAAATTCAAAATTTAACCTCCCAAATCGCCCGTTAACCACCGGGTAATCCGTTTCCCCCTTTTTCGTGCCATTTTTAGAGGTTGTTTTGATCGTTTGATGATATCATCGTCGATCAGACGATATCGCCCCAGATCTGACGATTTCGTCTGGACAAGGACGTCCAGACGATCTTGTCGCAAAATTGATTTTGCACAATTAGCTTCTATTCCAACGGGCCTCTAATCTGGGCAAAAGCGTGTCTGCATCATTAGAGACCCTCCCCTGTTGGAGATCTCCCAAATAGGGATGATCTCCAACCTCCTAACTATTCCCCTAAGCCTATTTAATCATTAGGACCTTCCATTCCCAACCCCTGGCTGAATTTCTCTATGACTTGATTTTGCGTGCATTAGAATACCCAGAGCATCATTTTGCATTTGTTATTTTGAAGTTTTCTTGTCGAGACCTCATTGATTTTCAGTCGAAGCATGCTCAGATCGTCGTAGACGATCTCGTTCAAATATCGGACGATCCTGTCATAATTTGGGATGATTTCACTACTTCCAGATGATTTCGACTGCAATCTGCATTGGGGGCAATCAGTGCCCAGATTTTGCGCTTTCTCTTATTCATTTTGTTGTTTTATTTCGCATTTTAATTAGTTTTATCTTTATTTCTTACTATTTTGCATTTGGAGTTCACCCATATAGCTTAAGTTGCATGATAAGATCATAATTTCTCATTTGAATGTCATAATTTGTTTGAATTTCTATTCATAACCATTGTTTAGTATTCATACTGTTATTTTGTGTTGTTTCCCTCTGTTATCATAGTTGCATTCTCTGTATTTTGCATCTGTTTTTCTGTTTGCAGGTCTCTGACGAATTCGTCTGACGAATTCGTCAGATCTCAGACGATCTTGTCTGATCTCATATGATCTTGTCAAATTAGAGGCGATCCTGACTGCTTCAACATCAGAATCTTCATCAGACATCCGGATCAGGTATTCTGCTTTTAATCTTCTGTAATTTCTCTGTTTTTTGTCCTTAATTCTGCTTTCTATATTCATTAAATTTGCACTTGCATATAGATTAATTTAGATTCATTTGGCCAAACCTAGGATATGAATGCTTAAGACTAAAAATGAACACATAAAAACACATTCCAAACCTAGGCGTGGAAACTGCCATTAAATGTTTCCTGGTGAACCCACCATCCGTCGAAAAATCACCAATATACACCTCCCTTGAGAGGCGGGACCTTCGCAAGTCCTCTCAGTCCAAGGTACCGCGACATCCTTTTCCCATCCTCCTTCCGGGCACGGATCTTATAGCCTAAAGGTAAGGATGCAAAAAATTTGGAGCGATACAATGAGGAAATAAGGCTTAAGTATAAAATTTTGAAACAAAATAAGAGAATATTGTTGGTAGAGAGAAAAACACAATGGAGGGTCAAATGTAGAGCATTATGGATTGCAAGTGGGGATGAGAACACTAAATTTTTCATATCTTTGAAAATCATAGAAAACAATATAATATAATTTGGGAGATATAGGGACAATATGGAAGTAAAGTCTCATCTTTTAAAGTAATAATAGACATAGGTATCGGGAATTTTGGTCAACTATACAAGGATCCTAGTCAAGTTAACATAGCTAAAATAGTTATAATAGCTTCTATCTTTCCTAGATTTATATATGAGGAAGCCAATGGTGAGTTGATTAAGGAAGTCTCAAAGGAGGAGCTCAAACTTGTTTTAACCTCCTAAAAAGATAAGAGTCCAAGACATGATGAGTGGAGTATGGAATTCTTTCTTGAGCTCTATGACCTTTTGGAGTCTAACCTAATCAAGTTTGTGTAGGAGTCTAGGCTAAAAGGAAGGGTAAATGCAGTCTTCAACTCTATCTTCATTGCTCTTATTCTAAAAGAGAAAAATCCTCCTTTATTTGATGACTTTAGGCCCATTTCTTTGTGTAATTGCGTGTATATAGGAATAATTAAATCAATAATTAAAAGGTTCTTCTCTACTTCTATATCTATTGATAAATTCGGTTTCCTATATGGTAGACAAATTCATGAAGCAATTGGTATTGCTTAGGAAATTCTTCATACAATAAAATCAAAGAAACTACCAACAATAGTGATGAAGTTGGATCTCTCCAAGGCTTTTGATAGAGTAAATTGACTATATTTAAGAATGATACTCATATTGGGTTCTATGTACAAATGGTGAACTGGATTATGGGATGTCTTTGTTCTATTTCTTTTGTAGTTTTGGTTAATGGGTAAGCCTCTCAATTCTTCAAAGTTTCTCAAGGGATTAGACAAGGTTACCCCTTGTCACCACTATTATTTATTTTGGTAGTTGAGGGATTAAGTAGGTGTATTTTATAATCCAAGAGGGAAGAAACATTAAAGATAATTAGAATAGGTAGAACAGTGGAAGTCACCCATCCACTTTTTGTAGATTATGTTCTCATTTTCATAGATGGAACAATAAGAGCTATAGAGAAGTTAAAATATTTAGATATTTTTTTGTCTAGAAACATGTATGCATATTAATGCATAGAAGTCAAACTCTCTTTTAACTCTATGGATCAAAATCAAACCATAATAATAGGTCAACTTTTCCCCTTTAATAGATTTTATCTTCAAGAGGTGTTTAAATATATGGGGTTCTTTTTAAAACCTAATAACTACAACAAACAATACTAAAATTGGTTAATAAATAATGTGGAACAAATCATTAATATATCGTACAAAAAATGGCTCTCTTTGGTGGGGAGATTGACTTTGGTCAAGTCTATGTTGGAGGCAATACTAGTATATTTGTAATCTTTGTCTCATATACCAAAAGGAGTTTAGGAAAAAAATAGACAACTAAGCTATAGGTTCTTATGGACAAGGAAAAGAGAAAGAGAAGGTGTAAAATTGGTTAAATAGAAATTCTTAGCCAAGCCCAAGGAAAATGAAGGATGGGGACTTAAGAACATATTCCTATTTAGCAAGGCTCTAACAACAAAGTGTGTTTGGAATATAATATCAAAGAAATGCTTACGTAATAATATCATACATGAAAAGTATTTAGAGCCACTCACAGTTGAGGAATGGATAAGGGCCCCAATGAAGGAAACCCGTAATGTTTCAATTTGTTGGAAGGCAATGATTGAGGTCTTTTATATTGTAGGTGATTGGATTGCCTAGAAAATAAGGGATGGTTCAAGGATAAGACTAGGATTAGACCCTTGGATTGGTTGTGGTGATATGAAAAGACTGCCAAATAATGTAATTCAAAACCTAAGAGCTCAAGATATTGTAAATCTCGCCTAAGCAACTAACCCAAAATATTTTACAAACTAGATTTAGGGATGGAAGGAAGCATCAGTGTTAGGGCTTTAGGACTAGGAGGCACACCAATGGGAAGAATATATGGGGAGACTTAAAGTTGGACATATCAAGTTGCAAGAGAAAATTTATCAATTGGTATAGACAAATAATGAAGCTACGGGTAATACACTCCAAAGTTGGGGTATAAGACTCTATTGGAAGATAGCAATGATGATCCAACATGGTGATGGAAGACACTTTGAAAGTAGAAAGCTCAATTGAAGACATGATTATTTCTATGGTTTACCATTAACAATAAAGTTTTGACATGGGAGGTATTACAAAAGAAGAATTGGACTGGTCCAGGAAGGTGTCATTTATGCAAGTCAAACAATGAAATTATTGATCATTTACTGGTTGTTTGCTCATTTACTAGATAGATTTGGAGGGAGATTATAACACAATTAAAGCTTCCTATAAGATGGCAAGAATATTCCTTAAGAGAGTGCTTAAAATATTGGCTTGAAAATAGGTCAGACAAAAGTTTTATAGCTCTTCCATTGTTTGTGTCTTGAGGAGTATGGTTATCTAGAAATGTAATAATTTTTCAAGATTAGGAGAAGCCTACTTGGTAGGTCTCCTTCCAAATTTTTGGAAGTTTCAGTAATTGTAAGGTTTCGACAATAAAAAAGGTAAAAAGATAAATCATCCCTCCAAATATTGATAAATCAAGGGCCTAAGGCTTTTTTTATGGGGCTAGATAAGGGTTTTTTGGAGTTTGTGGAGCAGGAGGATTATTATATATTTCTAACTCTCATTATTTTATATTCAAGGTTGGATTGGGAGAAGTTTCTACTAATTATGTTGAAATTATGGCCCTCAAATTGTTGGTTCAGTTGGAAAATCAAAAGGAATACAAAAATTTCAAATTTACGAAGACTCACAAATGGTAGTAAATTGGATGCTTGATATTTTTAGGATGGAAAACATGGTTCTACAACCCATATTCTCTCAAATAAAAGAAGTCATGGATCAGAGTGAATATTTTACTTTTTGGCATATTTATAGAGAACTGAATAAGGAAACAGATGGACTCTCAAAGGAGGCACTTTAGATTGATCCAAGTATGTGCTTAGTATAGGAATTAAAAGAGGCAATGCACTACAACTAGTCCATAGCTTAGAGTGAATATTTTACTTTTTGGCATATTTATAGAGAACTAAATAAGGAAACAGATGGACTCTCAAAGGAGGCACTTTAGATTGATCCAAGTATGTGCTTAGTATAGGAATTCAAAGAGGCAATGCACTACAACTAGTCCATAGCTCTATTTTGGGGGATTAATACACTCCAATTAAAGTAAGCATAGATAAAGCAACTTTTTCACAAAACTCATAAGTTAGTGGTTTAAAGGATACTGGTTGACAAATTGGAAAGGTTTCTAAGGATGAACTTAAAATGATAGAGATAGCAAGTTATGATGTATAAACAACCTGAATTTTAAGTCGTCGTTGAAATTTTGAAGAAATGCCAAAGAGATATATGAATAATGTAATTTCATATTTACTTAAATGACTTTTTCTAAGAAAAAAAAGTGCATTATATTATATCTATCTATCCATATATACATAGATAGATTGAAAATTTATAACAACTTCTCCATATAAAATAAATTGTGTATGTTCTACACTAAAAAAATATTAAAAAAATACATGCTAAAAATTATATATACATGATGGTTCTTTGAGAATAACCTTGTGTGAATAACGTTGTGTCTTGTCTAATATCAAGTGAAGGTAGAAAAATAAAAATAGAATAATTCATTCAAATAATTTTTTTTATAAAGACAAATGAATAAGCATTTAAGAATATATTGAGATATATCTTATAGAAATTAATAATTAACTGTAAATTTTACTCTTAAAAATAAAGAATTTTTTTTTTTACAAAATACAAAAATTAATTAAACAAAAGCTAATGAGACAAACACAACAAAAACACATAAATGAAAGATAAATGAAAAAAAATAACTTTACAATATACAAAAACTATTCAAACAAAAACATGAAAGTAAGAAAGACATAATCAGAAATAACAATACATTAAAACACCCCTAAAAGCCATGTTATGAAAAAGTTCAAAAGCTTTTGTCACGAACAAAACTGAAAGGCTTGGAAAACAACCAAAATTTTATACAAAAATTAATCAAAACAAAATTATGAATGGGAAATAACACTACATTAGAACCAATATTTAAAACAAATGTCATAAACAAAAATGTAAAGAAAGAAGAAAATGAAATATGAATCATATACCAAAAATATAATATTCTATTTAACATATATGCACAATAATTTCATTTTATTAAGTTAATATTTATCATTAAAATATTTATATTAATTTTGAATAAAATTATATTGAAATTATATATATATATATATATATACACTGCTGCAGAGTATATCAGGAGCCACCCTTCCTATGAATTAAATTTGGGTTTTTGTTAAGAGAGTCCAATGACTTTTTCCATTGCATTATCCCAATATTTCTATGGAAACAATTTATTTGCTATGTTACTTTTGTGACTAGTTCTATGAATTAAAATTGAATGAAACTAGTTTATTAAATTGAAATAAATAATTTGATTTATTATATAAATAAGCATTGTCAAGAACCATATATCCATGTTCTTAATAAACCATAAGGTTTAATAATATTTTTCATACTAATTTTTATCAATTGACTTAGATCCAATTACAATAAAAATACACTATTGGTAAGATGTGTTATATAAGGTTACAAGAATATTTAAAATATAATAATTAAATAATATACTATTGATAAGATATAATATAAAAGGATATAAAAAATTTAAAATATTACATATAGGTTATTTTTAGAGTAAACAAAAGGTTTTATGATATAATAAAAAGTTGCATGTTATAATCTAAAATAGGTGATGTTTACTTATGAATAATATAATTTCAATTACCATTTAAGAGTCCAAAATTTGGTGTAATGACAGTTGCCTAGTTATTATCATCCATGTGGTTGTGAGGTCGATTCCTCTTGTGTTTGCTTGATATTTGTAAATATTTGTAAACGATGTTTAATATAAAAAAAATTACCATTTAAGACAAAAAAAAAGAAATTATTAAAAAGTAAATAATTTTTTTTAAATAAAAAAATGTCACATTTAAATTTGTAAGAATGTTTTTAAATATAATGTCTCTTATATATATATATATATGCTATAATCTAAAGTAGGCAATGTTTTCTTATGAATAATATAGTCTCAAGTAACATTTAAGATTTAAAAAAATTATTAAAAAATAAATATATATTTTGTTATAAACAAAAATTGTTATATATAAGTTTTTAAGAATGTTTTAAAATATAATGTCTGAATATCCTTTATATAAAAATATAATAATAAATAAAATAAAAGAAAGAACCTCATAAAATAATAAACATTATTCAAACACAAAAGTAAAAAAGACAAAGACATAATTAAAAATTATGTTACATCACAACCCAAAAAAAATGTCCTGAAAAGAAGCTTAAAACCTTTTCTCACATTAAAAACTATAAAAATTATAAAAAAAAGCTTAAAACCTTTTCTCACTTAAAAAGCTACAAAACTTACAAAAGAAGCTTAAAACATTTTCTCACATAAAAAGCTACAAAACCTATGTGATGGAAAAAAAGTCCAGAATCTTTGAAAACATAATAAAAGACAAAAATAAAATATCAATCAAACACCATAAAAGTTATTACATTTTAAAAAAATACAAATATTGCATCATTACCACAAAGAAAAAGATAGTAATCTATTACATCATCACCAGTGGTATTACATGGTTGTTTTAAGTATGTATCCTTGATAAGTTGGCCTCATTTTTTAAAAAAGTTAATGAATCTAGCTTTCTTACTGAATGGGGTTTGGATATATGTTTTTCAATGAGTTTATACAGGTTTTTATGAGGGGTATTGAGTGGGGTTTGAACCTTGGACCTCTCAAAGAGAATAGGCTGAATGGTAGCAGTCCAAAGTGTGTTTATCTGTTGGCTGTCAACTTCAATGTGCCCTAGGGTTATCCTAACCTAGGGTTTATAGTGGCAACACCCAATGGTGAATTACATTATCACCACAAAGTGATATTACATCAAGTTGGTTGTTTTAAGCATGTATCCTTGACAAGTTTGCCTCCTCTTTTTAAAATTAAGGAATATAGCTTTCCTATTGAATGGGATTTGGATATATTTTTTTTCAATGAGTTTATACATGTTTTTATGAGGGGTATTGGATGAGGTTTGAACCTTGAACCTCTCAAAGAGAATAGGTTGGATGGTAGCAACCAAGAGTGTGTGTTTGCCCATTGGCTGTCAACTTCAATGTGTCCAATAGAAGAACTTTATCTAACCCAACCTAAGGATTATAGTGGCAGGAGCCAATGTTGTTCACGTTCCCTATATATTAATGATACAATAATATTTACAATATTATATATTAGATTATTTTTAAAGTATATGATGTAGCTTTCAACTTTCTTTAAAGAAAGTTAAGTTCAAACCATTAAAATGTGTGTACATATCTATAAGAATGTATTAAAAAAAAGAGACATAAAAATTTATGCTATACATATAAAAAGATTAAAAAAGAGGAGATAAATCTGCAGGTAATGGTTACATGTAAATAATCTCAAATATCATGTAACATCGAGGAAAGGTTTTTAAAAATAAAATAGTACACTAATACCTTAAAATAAAGGAAAAATGTTTGATAATATATTTAAATGTAATATAAAAATATTAAATTTTAAAATAAATTCTAGAAAGAAAGAGAACGAACTTTACACAGTACAAAATTTAACACAAAGTTAAATAAAAGGCAAAACACAAAGTATTGACTCTTGTTTTATACTAAACGTTATGAATAAACCGTACCACTTTGATCTATGAGTGCGGAAACTATGATTTAGATGGTGCAGCAGTTACAACAATATTGTCCTGTCAAACAATAACATGCTCTACGCGGTGCATTGTATATTTGAGTCATCATTGTTCAGGGTTGGCCATAAATTGATTCGTAGTCCCAACACATGGGAATGCTATCCATATCCATCTGGATATGTCCTGCACCGAATTCTCCTTCCATCAGTGAAGGGGGGAGATTTTGCCATGTCAGTAGTTCGCTGTTATCTCTTGCTTTAGACCCTTCAACTGCAGAATTTATGTCATGCCCACCCACAACTACCATCTCTGGCTTTGGAGAAGAATTAAATTCTTGGGCTGATAGCTGTATGTTAATGAAATCACTACATTCATCTCTTTCTGGTAGAGTAGGTGCTGCTTCTATGCAAACAGTAGGATTCACATGAGGACATTGAATGCTACCAAAACTTCCACCAACACCCTCCACAACGAGACTTTGGAAATCTTGGTGCATCATGTGAGTAGCTCCTGGAATTGATTTGCATATGTCGAGACATGTAAAATCATTCTCAGAAGACTCCTGTCTCGCATATGTTGTAGTTTTCAATGCAGGGAAGGAATCACGAGGCCTGTGATTGCTTGGATAAACGCCTCTATGATTCAGCTTCCTCTTAATGCACGAATTCCAAAAGTTTTTAATATCGTTATCTGTTCGTCCCGGAAGCAGCTTCGAAATCGTAGACCATCTGTTTCATTTAAACAAACTTACATTACGTTACATATCGTTTAAGTTGAAATGAGATGTTAAAGGGCTTTCCATAAATTCTACCTGTTTCCGAGGACTCCGTGTGCTTCGATGATAAGGTTTTCTTCGAGGAAGGAGAGGGCTTCTTTTTTCAGGCCGGGTCTCAAGTAGTTGAGCCATCTTAATCTGCAACTCTTCCCGCATCTCTCCAGACCTGCACATCATGACACTCCAGAGAAGCAATATATTTATTATATTGATTTCCTCTATCGACATAGTTGAATGACAGCGACCAACGTCAGGTATAAAAACGTATACTTAAAAAATGAAATTTCAATATGCATTCCAGTAAGCAATAAGGAAACGTTCAGCCCAAGGTCTATGTTGAGTTGCAATCAAATGCTACGACCTACGTATGACTATATGGAATTCATTATTTTTAAAGAGAGGAAAATCATAATCTGCTATTAGAAAATTAAGGGCTAGCATATAGAAAACAGATAGAATATGATCTTTCCCTTTCAAGGATGGAATAAAACTTGAAACTTGGAAAACTATATCTGCCCAGAATAAGGGCATGATGTCAGAGCATTAATTACCGGATATTTTGGGAACTGTGCTCCAACATCCCGGCCCATGCCTTGTAATATAAGCCATTAATTTCCTGTCCTCGTCAGGAGACCAGAATCCCTTCTTAGGTTTCTGTTGGTGGCAACAAGTTTGGCAGCCCATGATTGACGCCTGTGCAAGTATATATAAAACCCTGGTTTATTACAGATATTCTGGTGATGATTGCATAACAAGTGCTTTCGAGGGCCTATATAACGTTTCCTTGCCCACTGTGATTGTGGAGTGAATGGTGGATGAATACGACTGTCCAAAAAAAAAAAAAAAAAAAAAGGGTGGGTTCCATATTGTCCTTCGAAGAGGGGAAATCATGGCCCCAGAAAAAGGTCTATATCACTGCACGAAATTGATTGGACGTTGCATCCAAAACGAAACGAAACGACGAAGTCTGAGTCTTGTCATTCACATTGAACTCAAAAAGTTTTTAAACGTATTTCAGGCGTCCAAGAATAATAGTACTGTCGGAGATGACGTCCTACCAACGTCAACAACCTTCCTCTGCCATTTTATTGTGGGAGAACGTTTCGAGGACAGAAAAGGCCATAGGCGTTTAAACGACGGGCAAGGTCTTCTGTCCATGCTCAACAAGCGCGCCACATGCCATTCCGGGAAAAATCAAAGCTAGGGGTGTTACCAGGAAATCTAAACTAAACTGTGCTATAAGTACACGTTTGGTGATAGTGAGGTCTCAAATGATTGATTGCGTGAATCCCATGGGTGACCTTCAAAATGGCCATGAAACTTACGTATAACCTCAAAAAAACCAAAAAATAAATAAAAAATAATAAAAATAATATATATATATATATATATATATATAAAATGAAAAATTCATTATATTAATAAAATAATGTTTAATTATAAAAAAGTGGGTAGGATGGATTAGCACACTCCATAAATCAATAGACTAACTACCGTGGTTAGGAGTACACAAGAGTGTTAGAAATTTTGTCCACAAAAAACCAGATAATAAAAATGTCAAATATGCATTCAGAAAGAAAGGAGCCAAGAAATGCTAGATGGAAGGCCTCAAGTTTTATCCATAAGATGTACCAGTAGTAGTAGTAGTATTATATATATATATATATATATATATATATATATATATTGGGATTTAATTAAACGAGACTTTGATTTATATGTAAATCATATGTTAGGGTTTAATTAAATAGACTTTCTATGATATATATATAAATTAAAACCTTTGATTATATATATTATATGTAAATCATATGTTAAGGTTTAATTAAATGGACCTTTGATTATATATATATATATATATATATATATATTGGTAATTATAATAATAGATTAATTGTGGGTTTTTATAAAGGATCCCAAAACCTTATGTACAAAATCAGCCTTGCTAAAAGATATTTCATGCCGGATGGCTGGGTAAATAGAGCAGTTCATAAAAAAGACAGGGAAATACAAAATGCCCGAGGGCCCCAGAAGACGCGGACAGTCCTGGAAATCTTGATCTTGAAATACATTAAAACAGAATAATAGTCGAAGACAATATATCAACAAACTTTGGGAGAAGACCTATGATACAAATTCTTCATCATGAGGGAATATCTGCCTTGGCCAAACTGTCCACCTCGGTTGGGAAACGAGAACGCCAAACAACCGGGCACGTGGTCATCAGTCCTTTGTTGGCCAAGTGATCCGCCACCCGATTACCTTCTCTGTAGATGTGCCCCGCCTCCCACCTGGCGCGCCGAGAGAGGAGCATCCTAGCCTCGAGGATGATATTCAGGACCCGCCACGACGGGTCTTTGGAGCCACGAAGGTAGTTGATAATGTTTAGAGAATCGCCTTCAATAATTAAAGGCCTAGGATCATTCGATATGACCTGCAACCCTTTCAACACACCACGGGCTTCGGCAAAATGATTGGTCTGAGGGCCCAAATTTTCATAGTAGGCCAAGATCAGCTTCCCATTATGGTCCCTGACAAGCCCCCGGAACCAGCGGGCCCCGGGTTGCCTTTAGCAACCCCGTCAAAATTAAGTTTGATCCACCCCAAAGGAGGTTTGGTCCAAGTGACCTCCCTGCGGCTATTCACTGAGTCAACTCTGGAAGAGGAGCCAAGGTCCAGTCTTTTGAAAATAATTGCCTCCCAAGGATTGTGAGGGCGAGAGCTGGGAATAGTTTTTGAATTCTCGACAGCAAAGGATAAGGCCCGCTGGGCAACAGAGGGAGCCATTCTAGGGATCTTGTCGAAGACTCTAGCATTACGCTCCAGCCAAATTTGCTAGATGGAATGGTGAAAGGCAGCCTCACAAAGGAATCGGAGCTTAGAATTCTTAAAGGGCTTGGGCCATTGGAGGAAGGCATCTTTAAGGGAGCGAGGGGAGCACCAGAGTACTTGGAAGGAAGAAAACACACAGCTTAGGACCGAATGGGAAAAGGGGCAATGCAAAAATAAGTGATTGGATGTTTCACAGTCAGCTAAGCAAAGATAGCACCTGTTGGGAATTGCAAGGCCTCTCTTGTGGAGATTGTCTATGGTAAGGGCTTTGTTATAAAAGGCAATCCAAGCAAAGTAATTTATCTTAGGAATAATCCCTTTCCTCCAAATTGCTTTCCACCGAGGGTCCACAACAGCCTCACACGACAAAATATCATAAGCGGACTTAACAGAAAACCGCCCATCCTACGTGTTGCTCCAAATAATTCTGTCGTCTCTTATGACCGAAGGAATTAACACCGATTGGAGGACACTGTACAAGAAATTCACCTCATTATCAAACCCATCCACCGTCGAAAGTTTCCACCGAGGGGGAAGGGAACTCCGGTCAATGCAATCCGAAACCTTGAGATGACTATTTGGATCAATCTGGGCCCTCAAGCCAGCCAAGTTCTGATTTATAGCGAGAGCTTCATCTGTAGCCCACCTGTCTCTCCAAAAAAGGATCGTGGATCCATCCCCCAAGATCCAACGAGCACCCCTGTTAATCACCGAACGGCCCTGAAGCACCGTCTTCCAGAAAGCCGAAGCTTCATGAGGAGACTCAGCTTCCAAGAGAGAATTTTCCCCAAGATACTTTCTTTTAACTATATTGACCCATTCCGCCGGTGCATTAATAAGAATTCTCCAAGCATGTTTGGCAATTAAGGCAGTGTTCATGAGCCTGGATCTTCTCAATCCCATGCCCCCTTGGTCCTTTCGAAGGCAAACCTTATCCCATGCCACCAGAGGAATTTTGGATTTTTCTTCGCTGTCGGACCAGAGAAAATTCCTTTGAATCTGCTCGATTTTGGAATGGATAAACACAGGAAGCATGAAAACAGACCTTGAATACAGGCTTTGGTGAGGGTTGCCTTCCCAACTTGAGATAGCAATTTGCCTTTCCAAGTGTTGAGTTTCTTATGAAGCCATTCCAAAATCGAATTCCAGATGTTCCCACCGCCTCGCCCATTGCAAACTAGCGGCAACCCCAAATAAGTTGTAGGCAGGGAATCAATAGTGCATTCGAGGATTCTGGCAATGCGAATTTTCCTATGTAGAGGGGTATTAACAAAATAAATTTTGCTCTTCAAATAATTAACTTTTTGGCCAGAAGCCTTCTCATACCGGGACAAAATGCGCTTGATAGATTTGGCCTGAGTGACGACGCTCCAAAGGATATGAGCGTGTCATCCACAAACTGTTGGTGAGTGACAAGATCAACTCTGGAAGTAGGCAGAATGCCAAAAATCTTGCTTCGACGGAGGGCTTCATTCAAAGACCAGCTAAGGACCTCTGCCAAAAGAATGAATAAAATAGGAGATAGAGGATCACCTTGTCTAAGGCCGCGAGCACTCTAGAAGAATCCAACGAGGGACCCGTTGATCAGCACAGAAAAGGATGGAGTGGAAATGCAACTGTTCACAAGGTCAATCCAGTGATGATGGAAGCCCAACTTGCAAAGGACAGCATAGAGGAACCTCCTGTCCACTCTGTCAAAAGCTTTATTCATGTCTAGTTTAAGGAAAAGCGTAGCATTCTTGGAACATTGGGCAGTATGGAGGGTTTCGTGAATAGTAATGATGTCATCAAGGATGTTTCTACCCTTAACGGTGCTCCCCTGAGCTGAACCTACCAAAGAGGGGAGGAGGGATCTCAGACGATTGGCAATGGTCTTGGTAAGAATCTTGTAGAAAACATTGCAAAGGCTTATGGGACGATAGTCAAAAAAAAATTTGCAGGCGGGCGACTTAGGAATGAGAGCTAGGAAGGTAGAGTTGATCTTCGGATGGATGGATCTTGATGCTTGGATTTCTAATATAGCCTCGCAGACATCAGGCCCCACAACATCCCACATAACTTGAAAGAATCGGGGGAACCCATCAGGCCCGGGGGCCTTATCTGGTTGCATGGAAAAAAGAGCATCCTTAATCTTGGAATGGGAAAAAGGTTCCAGGAGTTTAATACTTGCCTCATGGGGGACTTTGGTAGGGAAATTAGCAAGCAAGGATTTATGAACTTGGAGGACGCTATCAGGAGGAGCACCCAGCAAATCCTGGAAGAAATCAACTGCTTCACTTCAAATTTCCTCAATCTCCCTGGTAGTGCACCCATCCTTACACATCACATGTCTGATCTTGTTGGCCCCCCTGTGTCTCATGGTAGACGCATGGAAAAACTTCAAATTTGAATCACCGCTCTTCAGCTAGAGATCCCTGGACTTCTGACGCCAAAACATTTCCTCACTGGCAAGAATGGAATGATAGTCCACCAGGAGGCTCCGTTCCTCCTCTCTAAGGCCTTCAAAATACCCTTCGACCTCCATATTTTCCTCTAAACTCTTCAAGCGCTCAGAGATGGACCTTTTAGACTCAAAAATGTTGCCAAAAACCTCCTTATTCCATGCCTTTAAGTTCTTTTTAATCATCTTAAGTTTTAGGGCCAGTATTTTGGATGCTGAACCAACCACCGTCACCTGCCACCATTCTAAAACCAACTGTTTGAAATCCTTGTGGGAAATCCACATGGACTCAAATCTGAAAGGGATCTTAAACCTAGGCCCGCCAGTGGCCTCTAACAGAATGGGATTATGGTTTGACCCGATTCTTGGCAAAGCTGAGAGAGTTGCAGCACCGAGGAAGGGAATAGCTTCATGGGAAATGAGGAATCGATCGAGCTTGACCTGGATGAGATTGCTCCCAATCCTCCTGTTGCTCCAGGTGAAGGACGCCCCCTTAAGTTTGATGTCTAGCAGATTATTGGACGAAACAAAATCTCTGAAATCCTCCATGCTATGGCTGGCCAGCTCAGCGCCTCCCTTATTTTCAGAGGGATGAAGAGGGCAATTGAAATCCCCTCCCACAACCCATGGGAAGTCACTAAAACTTTCCCTCATCAGAGAGATGGTTTTCCACAACTCAGCTCACTCCGGCGGAGTTCGAGGCATAAACATTGGTCAAAATCCATGAAAAATTATCAACCTTGGAGTGAAACAAGACATTGATAGTCCTACTGGAAGCCGATAGAAGACTACCCTCGACCTTGTCAGAGTCCCACAACACCATGAGACCGCTTGCGTAACCTATTGCAGTGGTTGGAAAGGAATTTGGCCTTGGCCCAAATGGCCCCGGCAACCTTGATAGAGGCAGAGGCATCGACTTAGTCTCCCGCAAAATGAGGATGGATGGGTTAGACTTCTTTCGGAGATCGGCCACCACCCTACGTTTGGCCGCTCCGTTAAGACCTCTCACATTCCATGAGAGGATTTTCATCTGGACATTTTAAATACTTTCTTACCTCCCTTTCCCTGCTGGATGGGAGGTTTTGGGACAAGCGAATCACCCACCAGGGAGTCAAAATCTTCTTGAAAAAGCAACCGTTGGGATCCATTTGTAATGTCTGCTGTTGTTTCCTTATCCCTTCTTTCTTTGTTAGGAGGTCGTCCCTATTTTCTTTCACAACTGAAATCCACCCCTTGCTTTCAACTTCTAGTGTTTCACGGACTAATGTTGCCATGTTTTTCGTCCCTCTTGCCCAGCAGATACTCTTCCAGCAGGGACTCGGGAGGTTTTTGGTTTTGACAAATAGGGGAATCAGCTTGAGCAGACATACGGGAAGGAGACTGATCCTTTTCCACTTGAGGTTCTGGTTGGGAACTTGCATTGCACAGAACATATTTCGACTCAAGGAGAACCCCAAAAGGATCTGGAGACTCAGGCACTGTCGCTACAGGGTGTTTCGGTTGTTTTCCTTCTTGCTCTGGGGGGTTGCCAGAAGCCCCACCCTTCATCCCCGACTTTTGAAGAGGACAATTTGACTGAAGATGCCCCTAGGAACTGCACCGGGGCAAAAGGCCGGTCTATTTTCATAGTTAATGACTTGCTTATGAAGAACGGAGCCTCCAGACCAAAGAGTGATGGAGGATGGAAGGTTCGCCTCCAAATCCACCAAGACACAGAAGCGAGCTTGGACAAATCTGGTTCGGGCCCGAGTGGGAGGGTCAATGGTGACCAACTCACCAATGGAACGGGCGATACCCCTGATAACATTTTCATGCCAGCAAAAAAGGGGAAGGTTCGGCAACCTAACCCATATTGGGGCAATATTAATACTCTGGGTTTCGGGGTTAAAATCCATCCCCCACTTCCTGAGAAAGAGACTCCTGCGTCCCAAAAACCAAGGGCCCCCAGCCAAAATTTTACAGTAATCCTCCGCATTATTCAGCCTAATTACGAAAAAACCTCGGGATAGGGCAGCCAACTCCATATGACCCGAGGTCCGCCATTTTCCTGCCGCCCACTTGTGGATGGTCTCCATATTGGGACGCCCTCCAATAAACTTCCCGATTAGGGTAAATTTTTCAAATTCAACGAAACTTGATAGGATTTCCTCCGGGATGTCTAGTTCATCCCCGAACGAAAAGAGGTCCTTAGTGAAAATACCATTTGGGGTTTCAGAAGCCGCTGCCTCTGCATACGATTTCTTTTGGTAGTCTCTCCCTTTGTCAGGCGGATCCTTCCCACATCTGCCTCCATCTTCGGGTAACTCCGTCGAGCCTCCATTCTCTGACTGCCCTCCCTCCGCCTTGCTGCGGCCCTCCAACTTGCCGGTGCCTAGGTTCATAGTGTTGGCGCTCCCGCTCCCGTGCCCTCCCGCCGCTACCTTCCTGCTCATCGTTGTCCTCATTTATTACCCTATATATATAAACATATATTGGGATTTAATTAAATGGAACTTTGATTTATATGTAAATCATATGTTAGGATTTAATTAAATGGACCTTTGATTATATGTGAGATATATATATTAGGACCTTTGATTTTATATAAACATATATTGGGATTTAATTAAATGGACCTTTGATTTATATGTAAATCATATATTAGGATTTAATTAAATAGACCTTTGATTTATGTGTGAAACATATAGTAGGTTTTAATTAAATGGACCTTTGATTTATATGTGAAATATATATTGGGATTTAATTAAATGGACCTTTGATTTACATGAGATATATAATGGGTTTTATTTAAGGGAACCTTTGATTTATATGGGATATGTAAATGTTAGGTTTTGATTGAAAAGGAACCTTGAATCTTAGGGAAATATGTGAAAGGTTTATTTAAAGAGAACCCTTGGATTAATGTTGATTATCTTAGGAGTTTTTAAATGGAATGAGATGTGGATTTATTCTTTAAGCTAAAGTTATGGGGCTTTGGTTTAGGGAATGAAGAATGATTGTTCTAAAGGTTAAGGGTATGGGACTTTAATGCTTTAGGACATGAATGAAATGAAATTAAGTTAGACCTTAATCTAAGTGATAGCATGTTTGGATGACTCTCCAAGGGGATTTGTGAGAGGTGAAAATAAAAGTAAGGTTTCTTTTATGATGTCCATTATGCATTAGATGGTTAGAGACTTAATGGATTATTGTATAGTTGCAATTTGGCATAGTAGATGAATAGATGCATTTAAAGGTATGCCTATCCTGAACCATGAGTATCCTGATCCCCTACTACCCTCAAAGAACCAAATGGAAGCAAGGAGAATCAAGGAATCGAATGGGAAACAAAGAATAGGTATGGCATCTTATGTTGATTTACTTATGTTCCATAGATTAGAATTGTGGGGAGATATCCCCAATGCAGTTGATGTGATACCTTTGAGTAGGAAAGGTTTATTATGCAAGTAAAGTTGAAGTATTCGTTATTGGGTTATTGAAAGTAATTTTACTATATTTATGTATTTGATTATGCCATGTATTAGATTCTATGTTAGAGTTGATCTTGCTTCATTTTCTCTATTATTGTTTGATTGTTTTATGATGTGGTAGCATAGATGTATTATCGTTTGATTGCTTGATGATAGGGAATCTAGTGTAGAGTTCTAGGGTGAACTCAGAGGTAACCTAAGGGAATTGAGACCCCCTTAGGGTGAACATAGGAGGACCTAAGGGAATTGAGACCCCCTTAGGGAGATAGAGGACTAAGTAGGAAGAGATTACATCTGAGTTAAGATAGCTCATCATGGAGATGAGATGGATAGCTTAACTCATGGTACTCATAGCATACCTACACATAAGGATTTGTGTATGGTATGGAGATGCATGTACACCTTCGATGGATGGAGGGTGATAAGTCTAGCTCATAAAGGATGATGAAATAGATGGACTTATCCATAGTAACACATTATACGCCTACATAGATGGATTTGTGTTAGGGTAATTCATGAGATGTAACTTCCAGGGAAACTTAGGAGAATGAAACTTTAGGTTTTTCTAGTGGATTAGGGGTTCATGAAGGGTTCATGTACCTCTCTCCTTAGTGAAAAAAAAATTTTCTATTTTTGTATTTTTTTGTTTGTGTGTTTTTGGGTCATTACATTTGGTATCAGAGCTCTAGGTACGAGGGTATAGAGCTTCTATGTGTGCTAAAGGGAAATTAGATGCATCCAATGAAGGCTCTCTTATGGCATAGGCTAAAGCTGGGATGATCTAGGATACCCCAATTGCTAGAATCTAACGAGAATTAGCCCAAGGGAGTGTGGAGTGTCAAGATACCTTAGTATGGGCTTTGGTATCGGTGATGCATCCCAACCCAGGGTATTTCCCTAGTTAGGTTGATGATGTATATAGCAAGAGAACTCTGTATTATGGCTTGATTAGAGATACAACTTAAGATGAAACTGTAATCTAATCCCCTTGCTTGGATGGAATCAGGTTAAGATGCCACCTAAGACTAGAAGAGGGAGGCCTACACCTAGAAAAACTCGACAAAGTGAGGTTGAAGAAGAAAATCAAGATGAGGAACCAACCAACCCCAATAGGGAGGTAGAAGACCTCACCGCTATGGTCATTGCTATGCAGGATCAGATAAGACAGTTGCTTGAAATGGTTACAAATCAAAATTCGCAAGTTCGAGGCTCAAAGGTTGGCCTAGATAGTGGACTAACTATAGAACAAGTACAAGCCAAAGCCTTAGCAAAAAATGAAATAGCTAGGGACATGAAAAATATCAGCATCTCAAATTTTTATGGAGAAGGTGATGGGGATGCAGTGGAAGCATGGCTGAGAGAGGCAGAGGTTCATTTTATGGTAAAAGGTTACTCATCTGGAACCCGAACACTATGGGCTATGATTAACCTAGAAGGAGCTACTCTGGAATGGTGGGAAACCCACTATGAGGAAACCAATATTGAACCCATTGATACTCCATGGGAAGAATTTATAAACATCTTCAAAAAGAGATTTCTAACAGAGCATTTCTATGCCCTAAAATTTGAAGAATTTGCTAGTCTTAGACAAGGAACCAACATAGTAGAAGTGTACTATAAGAAGTTGGTAAGACTATTCAAATATGTGCCTATTTATAATGAGAAAATATGAGTTCATAAGTTCATCCTTGGATTGGAATCTAGGTTAAGGCATGATGTGGAGATGCAGGAGCCCAAATCATTGCAAAAGGTATATGACCTAGCAAAGAAAGTAGAGTCACACTTCTGTTATAAGTATGACGCTCTACCCGAGCAAGTGCGACAAGAACTTAAGAAGAGGAATAGTAATGGGTTTGTAAAATGGGAGGTTGAGCAAGAGCAAAAAGCCAAGAATCCCCAAAATCCTGAGAAGAAACCCTATGGGAATCGAAATAAGTTCAAGAACTTTTGAAAGAAGGATAACAAGCCCAACGATATGAAACCTCAGCCACAGAAGTCGCATACTCCAACTCCAACAACTAAGAATGGGAATGAGAAGTCTGAGAAATAACAAGGACCCAAGGAAGGGTGCTACAATTTTTGAGGACCTCATTACTATAATCAGTGTCCATATCGAGCAAGGACTAGCTCGGCTAGTGCGAAAGGGAAGGAACTGGAACATCGGATCTATGCCACAATCGGGAAGCAGAAGCTAGAGGGACAAGCCACCCCATTACTTGTGAAAGGTAAGGTTTTCAATAAGCAAGTAAACATTTTAATAGATAGTGGAGCCACTGATAGTTTTATTTCATCTAGTCTAGCAAGGACTATGTCGAAAAGGCTTGGGTATTTGGCTCAAGGGTGGAAGGTAGAGTACGGTTCTAGGTAAACCTACTCGATAAACCAATGTTACCCTATGGTAGAAGTTACTCTATCTGAAGGGACTATAGAATGTTGTTTATATGTAGCTCCCCTACATGCCTTTGATGTGATTCTTGGGATGGATTGGCTATAGACTCATAAAGCCTTAGTCAATTTCCAAGACCATTGGATTGAGTATTCAGAGAAAGGCAGAGAAAGACTAAGAGTTCATAGCGATCAAGAGGCTTTTGAACCTCAAATGTTGTCCACTATGCAAGTGAAAAAGGCCCTCAAGAGAGGAGGAATAGTGTATGTGGTAAAACTCAATGAGGTGGGGGACCAAGAGAAAGGAGAAATACTAGGACAACATCCAATCCTACAAGATTTTTAGGATGTATTTCCAGAGGACTTACCTGGATTACCTCCTGTACGAGAATTCGATTTTACAATTGAACTTATGATGGGAACTGAACCTATTCATAGATCCCCATATAGAATGAATCCTATTGAAATGCATGAACTGAAGGTTCAATTGCAAGGATTATTGGAGAAGGGTTTGATAAAACCAAGTGTGTCACCGTGGGGCACATCGGTTCTATTCATGAAAAATAAGGATGGTTCACTAAGATTGTGTATTGATTATAGAATGCTAAATAAGGCTACAATCAAGAATCGATATCCTTTACCTAGGATCAAAGATTTATTCGATCAATTGAAGGATGCCAAGGTGTTTACCAAAATTGATCTGAGGTCAGGGTATCACCAATTGAGAATTCATGAGGAAGATACTCACAAAATGATATTTAAGACTAGGTATGGGCATTATGAGTTTACAGTTCTACCCTTTGGATTGACTAATGCCCCAACCACTTTCATGAACCTAATGAACAACATGTTCCAGAGACATTTGGACCAATTTGTTCTAGTATTCCTAGATGATATCCTTATATACTCTCGAGATAAATAAGAGCATGATAAGAATCTTAGGATCATGTTGGAATTGTTGAGAAAGAATCAACTTTATGGAAATCTGGCTAAGAGTGAATTCTATGTTCTAGAGGTAAGATACCTCGGGCACGTTATATCAACAAAAGGGATTGTTGTGGATCCAAAAAAGATAGAGGCTATTCTGAATTGGCCACCCCCGACTAATGTCACTGAAGTGCAAAGTTTCATGGGGTTAATGGGCTATTATAGATGTTATATAAAGGACTATTCTAAGATTGTTGGACCCATAACGAACCTTCAGAAGAAAGGGAAAGAATTCAAGTGGTCAGAGAAGTGTGAAGTTGCCTTTGAGCTATTAAAGCATAAGCTTACTACTACACCGGTACTAAAGGTTCTCGATCCTCAAGGGGACTTTTTAGTATGCACAGATGCATCAATAGACGGGTTGGGTGGGGTACTCTCACAAGAGGATTTAGTAGTGGCATATACTTCAAGGAAGCTTAAGAAGCATGAAGTTAATTATGCTACGCATGATTTGGAGCTAGCTACAATGGTGCATGCTCTAAAGGTTTGGTGCCACTACTTGGTGGGAAGGCCCTTTGAATTGAAAATAGACCATCAGAGTCTACGGTATATATTCACCCAACCAATACTTAATGCAAGGTAGAGAAGATGGGTAGAATTCCTTGTTGAGTATGATTTTGAGATTGAGTACATAAAAGGAAAGGAGAATAAAGTGGTTGATGCTTTAAGTAGAAGGAGATATATAGCAACCATCACTAGAGCTCACATGGATCTGATGGATCAAGTGAGATAGAGGTAATCTCAGGATGAGTATTGCCAAGGGATTCGAGTCAATATGGATAGATATCCTGAAGGAAATAAGGAGTTTAGTGTGAAAGATGACTTTTTGTGCTATAAGGGAAGGGTCATTATACCAAAGATAGGTGATTTGAGGAACTTGATAATGCAAGAAGCTCATAGATCTCCTTATTCTGCTCATCTGGGAGGGACCAAAATGCGAGAAAACATGAAAAGAGCCTTCTTTTGGGTAGGAATGAAGAAGGATATCATAAATTTTGTTGCTCGATGCCTCGAATGTCAGAAGGTTAAGGTAGAATGCCAACATCCTACAGGAAAACTTCATCCGCATGAGGTACCTATGCAAAAATGGTAGGTCATATCCATGGATTTTATTATGGGATTACCCAAGACTCGGTACCAACATGATGCCATATTTGTAGTGGTCGACAAGTTGACTAAGGTTACCCACTTCATACCAGGAAATACCAAGGATGATGCTCAGGTAGTAGCTAGAAGATTCATCAAAGAGGTATTCCGATTGCATGGGTTTCCAGAGGTAATCATCTCAGATAGAGACTCCAAATTCACTTCTAAATTTTGGAAATCCCTTCATAGTGCAGTTGGTATGAAATTGAATATGAGTTCAACATACCATCCCAAGACCGATGGACAGTCAGTATGGGTAAACCAAGTTTTAGAAGACATGCTCCTTATGTACTGCATGGATCATAAATCTCAGTGGGAAGATTGTCTACCTTTGGTAGAATTTGCCTACAATAATGGATATCACTCCTCGCTAGGAATGGCACCTTTCGATGCCTTGTATGGATGAAAGTGCAGAACACCATTGTCATGGGATAACCTAGAGGATCGAGTTGTGATTGGACCAAAAATGGTCAGGGTAATGGAAGAGCAACTAAAGGAAATTAGGCAAAGGCTTAAGGAAGTTGCGGATAGACAGAAGAGTTATGCAGATCTAAAAAGGACTCCTAGAGAGTATTCTGTTGGAGATAAGGTGTTCTTAAGGGTTAAGCCAAAGAAAAGTGCTATCAAATCCATGAAGTTGGATCCATATTTTGTGGGGCCCTTTGAGATCATAGAAAAGATCAGTCCGGTTGCATACCGACTTGCATTACCACCTAATCTATCCAAAATCCATGACACCTTCCACATATCCTTGCTTAGGAAATATGTTGCTGACCCTGAACATGTGTGGGATGTTTCTAAATTGCAGATGGCAAATCCGGAGGCCATTGAAGTACTACTAGTGAAGATTCTTGAGTTTCAATCCAAATCTCTATGAAATCAGACTCTCGATCAATGTAAGGTCTAGTGGGACCAGTTCTCTGAGAAGAATGCCACTTGGGAGAAAGTGGAGGTTATGCAAAAATATTTTCCCTTTTTGTTTGAATATTATATGATGTAATAATTTTATTTTCTATTGAACCACAAAAGGAAAACTGGAAACACCAAGGACGATGTTTAATCCTAGTGGGGGAGGATGTCATGACCCTCCCTAGTTGACTTTAAGGCACAAGAAAATAATGTATGGACCGATGATGTGGTGATACTTAGTTTGAACATTTGAACTAGCTATGTGATGTTTAGTTGATTTATAAGGGCATGTTATTGCTAACATATTGCCAAGTGTGCAGGATCAGGTACACTCGTAGGTGGAACAGGCAGAGTTACCCACCAGAAATGAGGGTACCAAAGATCAAGGGAAATGATGATTAAGGTACTCGAAGGTAACATGGATAGATACCTTCATATAGGCATGCATTGATGGAAGGGATAATCATCAATAGTCGATCACCTTGAGCTTGAGTTGATAGCCTAGTAGCTATCATAAAATCTCTGGCTAAGATGGGTGATTGAATTGATGGAAAGACTCCCTCTTTGGTTAATTGTATAAATGTGTTTGTTTTCTACTGCATCATAACTTGAGTAGTTTGATGATTTAGCTCCTATATAAGAACCACTGCAAGATGATTATATATGCTTAAGATTAATTGGCATATTAAAAATAAATGAAAACAAAGCATCCTTTTTGTGAAAGAGAACAAATTAAGTTATATGCTGAATTTAGATGCTTTTGAATTAATTGATGAAGTTTAGGAAAATGATGATTGGCTCATTAGAGCTCATTTGTAAACTTCATTTGCAAGTAATTAAGGAGTTTTCATTTTAATTAATTAAAAATAGATATTTTAATTAATAGTGGTTATAATCCATTTGAGATTAATTAAAAGTGATTATTTTAATGATAAGAGAAAATTCATTAAAAAGTTTTAATTAATTAAGAATAAATTGAAAGAGGACCTTTATTTTAAATGAAAGAATAATAGATATATTATAAAAGTATATTATAAATATCTTAGATTATAATATATTATAAATATCCTTTTTTTTAAAAAGATATGTCATGATCCCACATCCCTACATGGTGCAACCTAAGGTAAGGCTTGTGATGCTTAAAATTTCCAAAGAAGGCGGTGGTGCAAGCTTCGAGAAGGCGACAGATGGGCCACCAAGGTGAGGGGGCATGTAAGGAGGAGGCAGAATGAGAGGAAGAAGGAAGGGAAGGTGAAGATAAATGGAAGGGCGAAACAGAGGAGGGAGGCGAAGGTAGAGGATAGTAAGTGCACCAGAAGCCGAAAGGGAGGCAACAAACCTCATCGGGCGTACATCTCAACAGGTTGGGTTATTCTAAGCTATGTTTGGTGTTGTTTAAATATGTTTTAGAAATGCCATCCTTTGCTTGGAAAGCGTTGTGCGTTGTGTTTGGTGTAGAACCTCCATGAGTGGGGAAAACTAGATATTTTTGTAATGTCTTCATTTGCTTGGAAAGCATTGTGCATTGTGTTTGGTGTAGAACCTTTGTGAGTGGGGAAAACCAGTGTGTTGTAAGATTCCTTTGTTGGAAAGAGTTGTGCATTATGTTTGTGTAGAACCTCCATGAGTGGGGAAAACTAAACATTTTTGTAATGTCTTCCTTTGCTTGGAAAGCACTGTGCACTGTGTTAGTGTGGAACCTCCATGAGTAGGGAAGACCCAGATGTTGTGAAACACCATCCTTTGCTTGGAAAGGTGCTATGCACTTTGTTTCGTGTGGAACCTATGTGAGAGGGGAGAACCAGACGTTTTGAAATACCAACCTTGCTTAGAAAGTATTGTGCATTGTACCCGCTTGGTGCACTATGTTTGAGTCAGAGACCCTGGCACCATTAGAGAGCACTATGTTTTACCAGTGTGGTAGAGAGCGATGTTAATGCTTTGTTTACCTTGGAATAACTTGGCAAATTAAAATGTATTGTTTGGTAGAAGAAACCCCTGGGTTGGGGAGTGCAGGTTGAGAAAACTAGGTTCGCCATGGATGTTCGTGTGCCTTGTAAGGCGTAACATTGTTTGTAGATGGGCTACGTAAAAGAGCCACAGTCTTTGAAGGTTGTAAATTATAGTTTTAATTTATTTAAGGGAACCTTTGATTATATATAACATGTATTGGGATTTAATTAAATGGGACTTTAATTTATATGTAAATCATATATTAGGTTTAATTAAATGGACCTTTGAATATATATGAGATATATAAATTAGGACCTTTGATTATATATAAACATACATTAGGATTTAATTAAATGGAACTTTGATTTATATGTAAATCATATGTTAGGATTTAATTAAATGGACCTTTGATTATATGTGAGATATATATAGGGACCTTTGATTTATATGGATTTAATTTAATGGACCTTTGATTATATATAAATATACATTGGGATTTAATTAAATGGAACTTTGATTTATATGTAAATCATATGTTAGGATTTAATTAAATAGACCTTTGATTATATGTGAGATATATATATTAGGACCTTTGATTTATATTGGTTTTAATTAAATGGACCTTTGATTTATATGTGAACCATATATTAGGATTTAATTAAATAGACCTTTGATTTATATGTGAAATATATAGTAGGTTTTAATTAAATGGACCTTTGATTTATATGTGAAACATATATTGGGATTTAATTAAATGGACCTTTGATTTATATGAGATATATAATGGGTTTTATTTAAGGGAACCTTTGATTTATATGGGATATGTAAATGTTAGGTTTTGATTGAAAAGGAACCTTGAATCTTAGGGAAATATGTGAAAGGTTTATTTAAAGAGAACCCTTGGATTAATGTTGATTATCTTAGGAGTTTTTAAATGGAATGAGATGTGGATTTATTCTTTAAGCTAAAGTTATGGGGCTTTGGTTTAGGGAATGAAGAATGATTGTTCTAAAGGTTAAGGGTATGGGACTTTAATGCTTTAGGACATGAATGAAATGAAATTAAGTTTAGCCTCTAATCTAAGTGATAGCATGTTTGGATGACTCTCCAAGAGGATTTGGGAGAGGTGAAAATAAAAGTAAGGTTTCTTTTATGATGTCCATTATGCATTAGATGGTTAGAGACTTGATGGATTATTGTATAGTTGCAATTTGGCATAGTAGATGAATAGATGCATTTAAAGGTATGCCTATCCTGAACCATGAGTATCCTGATCCCCTACTACCCTCAAAGAACCAAAGGGAAGCAAGGAGAAGCAAGGAATCGAATGGGAAACAAAGAATAGGTATGGCATCTTATGATGATTTACTTATGTTCCATAGATTAGAATTGTGGGGAGATATCCCCAATGCAGTTGATGTGATACCTTTGAGTAGGAAAGGTTTATTATGCAAGTAAAGTTGAGGTATTCATTATTGGGTTATTGAAAGTAATTTTACTATATTTCTGTATTTGATTATGCCATGTATTAGATTCTATGTTAGAGTTGATCTTGCTTCATTTTCTCTATTATTGTTTGATTGTTTTATGATGTGGAAGCATAGATGTATTATCGTGTGATTGCTTGATGATAGGGAATCTAGTGTAGAGTTCTAGGGTGAACTCAGAGGTAACCTAAGGGAATTGAGACCCCCTTAGGGTGAACATAGGAGGACCTAAGGGAATTGAGACCCCCTTAGGGAGATAGAGGACTAAGTAGGAAGAGATTACATCTGAGTTAAGATAGCTCATCATGGAGATGAGATGGATAGCTTAACTCGTGGTACTCGTAGCATACCTACACATAAGGATTTGTGTATGGTATGGAGATGCATGTACACCTTCGATGGATAGAGGGTGATAAGTCTAGCTCATCAAGGATGATGAAACAGATGGACTTATCCACAGTAACACATTATACGCCTACACAGATGGATTTGTGCTAGGGTAATTCGTGAGATGTAACTTCCAGGGAAACTTAGGAGAATGAAACTTTAGGTTTTTCTAGTGGATTAGGGGTTCATGAAGGGTTCATGTACCTCTCTCCTTAGTGAAAAAAAAAAACTTTTTTTCTATTTTTGTATTTTTTTGTTTGTGTGTTTTTGGGTCATTACAATCTTAGACTACCCAAAATTGGGAATTTCTATCATCTATCCAAAGACATTTCCAAATATCTTGTTGAATTAGGGGAAAAATGGTGCACCTAAAAGTGTTAAACAATATGCATCTAAATCCGGTGTTTAAACAAGCATTGCAAAGAGACAAATTTAAGCAACCATATAAGCCAAATAAGTGCAAAAAAGGTGTTTATCTTTATTTCATTTGGTAAATCAGAAAATGGTTACATAGATGTCCCATTGAGGGATCTTAATGTGATATATTTTAAAAAAAAATTATGGGTGCCCAAGGATTAGGTCCTTTCAAAGAAGCTCGTGTGCACTTCCAATGTTCTTCCTCATACCCACAATTGAAGTGGGTGAACCTATGCTACCACTAATTTGTTATATGGTCTTCTGATATTGTTCTCATTCCTCATGCACTGTAGGATCTTGAACCTACACATAAGGAAACTAGAATTATTAAATAGCAAGCATGTATATTAAAAATATGCAAACCCCACATGCACTAAAAGGCTAGAAAGCATGAATATGAAAGATGCCTATCTAAATCAACTCCAAATATCTTGAAATTATAGAGGTATATAAAATAGATGGTTTTGGAAAGATATTACTAAAAATAGAACCAAAATTGCATCTTATGGCATGGCGTAATTGCAGTGCACTTTTCCAACCTGTAAAACCCAAAGAAAGCAATTTATGCTCCTAAAAATATCAAAAATGCATGAAAACTAGAAAGAATACGTAAATTGACATTTCAATACAACCGATGTGGTCAAATTTTCAAAATAAATAACAGTTTCATGTGCATCTCCAGATGAGCTTTGTAGACCTGCATAAAACCCTATAAAACACTAAAAATATGATATCTCATTCAATATAGCTCAAAAATGCATGACATATGGAAAACATGTTCATATACTAATATAGAATATAAATAAAATATAACAGTAAAGAAATCATGCATAGATATGTCCTCGTACCTTGCAGGGATGGTGGGGACTATCACAAAATGAGGATAATCCTGGGGTGGTATGGCCACCAATTCTGCCCCTAATTTGTTACCAATTCCTCTATGAATTGGTCAAAAACCCTTATAATAGTATTTTAATAAAATTTTGTGGTGAAATTCAACCAATTGGTTTCGTTTTATGATCAAATTGCACCTCCTAGATCACTCGCAAACCTCCTTCGCTAGGTAGAGAATTTGAGAGAAATGGGCACAAAAATGTGAGGGGAAAAATTGGCAGCACTCCGTTGCTATGTATCACAACTCCTATCTATATTTTGTGTGGAAAATAGATCCAATTTATAGCCAAAGGAAGCCTTTGGGCAAAAAGGCATGTGAGGGCATGTAGGGAAAGAGGCGTCATTTGACCAACATGGTGGTATGCATTGGAGGGGGAAGAGAATCTCCCTATTTGGCCTCCCTCATGTAGTATGTCATAAGGATGTTGCACCCTCTAACTTGCATGCTTGAATAGGCAGGGAAAATGGTAATTTTTGGGTGCCATTTGTCCAAATTTGACTTTTTGGGAGTCAAACCTTGTGGTCATCCTACGTCAGGATGACCAGTTTTCCACCGTCCCTGGGTGGGATGGCCACAAATTGTGACTATTATAGGGTGGTATGGTCATGCCTATGTGGCCCAAAAGATTCTAAAAGTGGGGTAGAGCCTTCCAAGAGTGGTTAGGACCACTAGTAAACCTCTGAGGGTTGCCTAAGGGTGCCATATGGTGTCAATTAGACCTTGTCTTGGTCACCTAATCAGATTGACCAAATTTTAGTGTCTACACTTGTACCACTGACATTTGGGTTACCTGGATCTAATAGAGGAAATGGTTATATTTCAAGATTTGGATATGATATTATCAAAACTTTCTCTATCTGGTTGTTCATCTACCAAAAATAAAAATAAAAGTATTTTTTATTCTTCAAAATTGAAACCAGTTGTCATCCACCTGGATTTTATTGCTAGATTAGCCCTCTAGCCTTTTCTTTTCCTTTCTTCCCTAGTGCAGGCCTGATGTTGCTAGTTGAATTTGATGACTTTTGACTAGATTTTTTGGTTTTATCCTTTTTTGCTAGACTAGACCCAACTACATCAACAATATGCATCTACACTTCTTCGCTAAACATACTGAGGGTAGAAATTCTATATAGAAATACCGACAACTTATTCTTGTTTTCTTTTAGAGTCATATTTTTAATCTAGAAGAATATGATTATGTCAAAAGTAGTTTTTGGCAAGGTGATGAGTTGTTCAGCTAGCTTATCCTCATTTGTTTCATCACACTGAAGATCTTGAATGTCATTAATAACTAGCCTACTGAATACTTCTACACTAAGTAGCTTGAGGAGGCTAAGATTAGCAAATCCTATCTTGGTGATCATGTCTTGTTCCCCATTCTCAAGTTATTTGATCACAATTTTTCATTGAGATCTATCATTGACAAATTTGGTGATCCTTTCATATTCCTCCTTATAGTTATGACTTTGGCCATCTGTTGTGATTAGTTGTTTAGATATATTTTTACCATACTCAGTCTTGCATTGTAGCAACCATAAATTATATTAGCTTCTTTTATTTTGGTGATCATATTCTCTTTGTATTTATTTATGAGCAATGGACCATTAAGTTTTTTGCTTACTGAGGATGTTTTTTCTAAAGTTCATAGATTTTTTATTGCATTTTTGCTTTCTCAACTTACAATTTGGCATTGTTAGCTTGGACTTGATCCACTTTAGCCCTTAATTTTGCTATGTAGCATAGGGGTGGAGTATTCCTGGTGGGGAGGTATTTCCCAAGGCTGAGAATGATCAATATGTTAAGCCTAAATCAATTACCAAATTGTACAGTCTTAAGACCTTTCAAACTACCCTTGTACGAAACATGATCACCTTGTACGAACATCAAATGCCTGCACTGTACAATATCAAATCATACAGTGTCATATATTGTACGATTTTATACTCAAAAAAACTGACAGATTTAGTTTTTGAGGTTTTTGTACACAGTTTTATAATCTCTCAAGCCGATTCCCCAAAACTGCCAAATCGGGTAAGTTTCTTTCAATTTCCTGTTTTACCAAATCGGGTAAAAATACTTTGTACGATTTGTGCGGGTGACGATGTAAAATTTTTAAGAAAAGATGATGCAGTATGATGATATTCTAGGTATTCTATTTCATCAATCTCTATCCTGGATGTTTTTTAAGAGTTTGATATGTCAATCAATACAATATCCACAATAGGTAAAACATCTTTACAGGTCTGTCGAGAGATTCCATGTGCATGATTGCATCCAAAAATCATACATCTTTCAATATGTCTTATTTGATACTGCCATACCTATATATCATTCTACAAGTTACACCAATGCCATATTCTACTAAAATATTACAATAATACATAAAACTAACCTATAACATTCAACAGAAAACACACATCAAAATTCATCCACAAATAATCATCCATCATTACCAGAATCGTACATAGTCATCCACAACCGTCATTATGCTCATTGATGAAAATTATTCTGTAATGGATTTGAATACAATATGGATAATATATCAAAAATAACTCAGAAATAATGCTATACTCGTTATTTCTAACCAATAAACTACTAGTGGCATCATACAGACCTATAAAATTGAATATAGGGCCTTTTATAATGTTTCCCAGGCCGTTCCAAAGTAATTCCTGAGACAATTCATTATTTACAACTACCCATATACAACTGAATATATTAATTTGGCTTCTTACTAAGTTTAACACCTTAGTTAGCAAATCTATGCACCATTTCACTCTGAAATTACATTTACCATGCATTTGGATGAATTTCGATGCGCCCTATACGATTTGCCACTGCCTAGTATGATTTGTCATTTCAGTTGTATAGTTTTATCCTTTACTGTATGGTTTGCTCCTACCTGTATGATTTAAAAAACTTGGGCAAACTCTCACTTGTGCCAAAACTATCAAAATTGAGCAAATCCTTTTGATCACTTCTTCTTCTTCTGGGAGGTGGATTTGCTGCCTACATCTGCCCTCCCATTTACTTTGGTCGGTATCCTCACCAAATTGTTTCGCTTCTTCCACTGTGCCTCGTAATTTACCACTACAACCCGTAAGTCCTTAACTTGTGAATTATACATTTCTCATTCATTCTTCAACTTGGTTGCGTAGCTTCCCATTTCTACTGCTTTCGCCCCATGGAAGTTAGCCTTTTCCTCGAAAGTTTTTAGGAACTCCATCATCTTTTGTTCATGTTTTGAGGCACTCTTTTTCAGCTTGTCCTTCCAGTAATCTTATGCTCGAGCTTCCACTTGAATTTATTCATTCTTTTCAGTAATGGTCTGCAGGTGGTGATTGATATCAGCCTCCAGAGCTTGAGCATGGTCTTCTTTAATCTTCAATTGAGTTTACTTTTCTAGGACCATCTCATTCAAATTTTTACTATCCTTCATCAAATCCTCTATCTTCTTGGCTTATATTGCCATTTGCTCACTATTTTTGACCAACTGAGTTGTCATCTGCTCTTCATTTGCTTTGAGTTGTGCCTCCAACTCCATAATCTTGTCCTCTATTATCTGTGAGATCTATTTCTTTTCCACTTCAATCATGCTAATTCTAGCTTTAGACTCAATTTTGAGGGCCTAACAGATAATACTCCAATTTATTTATTTTCTCTTCTACCACAATTCTTCTTCCATTACAACCAATTCCATTTGAGTGGCTGTAGTTTCCTCCTTCTGCACCTCCTTGAGTTGATAGATTTATTCCAATCCAATGCTCAACCACTCTATCCAGTGCGTTAGGAATTTAAAATTCCTTAGGGTGATAGCCAATATCATCCCAACCCTCTTGTACTCCAATTATATCGTATTTGTAGGACATATCGGGTGATTGACTCTATCCAAGTACATCCTTGGATCTTTCCTGTAATTTGTGACCACCCCTTTTGGAAAGTCTTCTCTTTTCAAAATTGTTGTTACCTCTTCCATGGGTAACCTCCATGGATGTTGTGCATGAATGTTTGCTATATTCCTCCTACACTCCACACTACTCACCCATTCTGTTATATTTTCTAATTCGATAGACACTTGTTCTTCCCACAACTTCAATTATCCCACATGGCCAATGCAAAATTCCAATTTGGAACTATTAATCACATGGCATAACTAAGAAAATACGTGTTCCATATTATCCTCTATTCCACGTGCCTCATTATTGGTTGTAATTATTATGAGCTAAGGTACTTCCAGTAGGTAACTAGATTGCAATCCTCGTAATTCTTCCTCTGTAGGATTTCATTCTTCTTCCTCCTCCATATGGTGGCTAGTGCTTCCTCCAAGATCCCAAAGTGCTCTCACTATATCGATCTTCTCCTGAGGTGGAGAATATTTTACAATTTTATCCTCCTAACTATCTTTTATTATTTACAATCTCCTCTTGAGAGTGCTACTCCTCAACTTGTTCTTGAGCCTTCTCTGATTCAGCCAAGCCCACCTGTTGCTCTTCAGTATTCTCCTAGGCTACTTCTTGCTCAATGCTACCTACCTATTGTTCCTTTGTCACTTCTTCTTGTTGAACTTGTCGGGTGTTCATTGTTGTGACTTGTTCAACAACAAGTTCTTATTTATCCTGTGATGCCTCCGTATTCTCTGGTGCATCTCTCTTACTTGAGCTTCCTGTTACAAATTTGTAACAAGGCTTCTTCTTGGGCTCTTCCTCCATGGTATTTATTCTTACTTCCACTTCTTCCTCGGTAGTGGCTATTCCATATTGCCCTACCTCAAATCCTTTGAAAAATTTAGAAGCATTCATCTTATCAAAATGTTGGAAGATTTGCAAGGATTGCACTATTATCTCTACCCCTATCCAATATAACTCCTCCAGTTTTGTCACTTTCGAGTCCAAATGGTTTTTTTACTGCACTTCTAGAACTAGTTTGCTTTCCATTCTTTCTTGTTGCCTTCTCATCATTATTTTTATGGGACTTCCTTGCCTCTTCTCCCTTTCTTGAATGAGTGGCTTCTCCTACTGCCATTGCCTAGGTGCTTGATGTTATAGCTTTAGTTACAACTATATAGGTATTTTTATCCTATGGTGTACATTAGAATCTTCCTCTAGAGTAGTATCTTCTTGAGCTCCACTATTATTTCACTCACTCCTCATTCAAGGTCTCTCTGGGATCACTTTTGATATTGGCACTGACTTTGCCCACCTCAATACCATCAGCTGTACTGGCCTAATTTATCAAGGTTGCATCAATCCTAGAAATTGGATTCCCACTTCTATGAATACATTTAATAACAATCCAATAGCATGGAAAGTAATTCTGAAGATACAAAATTTACTACACCGCCTTAAGGGCATTTCATTGCAATGTAAAACAGTTAAAAGCATTCAAGAAGGAAAAGCATATAAACTTGTAACCTATGAAAATGAAGCAAAGTGTATAATAAAATGGTGGATTTATCCTCTTATTAATTCATTAGTGGCTTCAAATGTGAGATTACAACATCCCCTTGAGGGCCTTTTACAGATTGATACATTCAACATTACAAAGTTTCAAGGGATCTAGTCCCTTGAAAGGGGCCTCAAAGCGGTGTAAACTATGGTTGGTCTTTGTAAATATCGCATCCCATGATTGAGAGCTATCCTTCAACCTATTCTTCTGGTCTTCTTAGCTCCTTCCTTCTATGTAGAACACCTGCACCTACACACAAGGGACTACAATGGGGTTAATAGCACCTGTTTCATAGAATGAAGATAGCGTAAGAAACATAGTAAAAGATGCAAATGCTACAACCAAACGAGATGATCTACATGCATAAAAATTGATCTACACTGAGCATATGTATATTATAATATTATATAAATACAAATAAATGGATTTGAAAGCAATTTGTAAGGTGAAACTATGCTAAACTACTGGTCACTCCGGGGTGAGCCATGTAGACCTGCAACATTGGGGATCACCAAACCTGCATCAAAACTCCTCCAAACTACCTCAAATTTGGACCAGAGGTCCTTCTAAACATTCTAAAGGGGACTATGGAGGAATTTATCTAAAATTCCAACCTATTTTGTGGTCATCCCTAGGTGTGCCATGGGTAGACTTCTAGCCGTCCCCAGGTGGGACGGTTACAAAATTGCCTTAGTTTTGTCACCTATGGCCTTGGGAATTGGTCCAAAATAGGGTGAGGGTGTTGTCGATAGATGGGGCCAAAAGGTTCTTCAATTTTGCTGGTTTTGGTTCAATGGATCGAGCCCAGTTGCCCTTGAAATCGCCTTCCAAGCAAAGGAAGTTTCAAGGCCAAGGCAAGGTATGTGTTTAGCAAAGGTTTGGGCAAGATTCAATTTGGCAGCACTTCGTTGCTCCAAATGCTATTCTCCTCCTCTTTTGGAATGAGGTTTTAGGCCTCCTTTTATAGCCCAAAAGGGCATCTAGGGCCAAATGGCATCTTTGCCATGCGAGGCAAGTGATGCCACTTGTCCTAATTGCATCATTGATTGAGGAGGGGAAGGTTGCCCCTTTGGGGCTCCCAATATACTACCCTGTAGTCCATTAGTAGGTCCCCAATCAATCTGGGGTGATTGGATGCACTAATGGTAGTCTTGGATTACCATTTAGCATGTCCTTTGACTTTTTCAAGGGTCCAGTTAGGGGCCATCCCACCTAGGGATGGTTGTTGATGGTCATCCCTGGGTGGGACGGTCACCAGTAGGGGCCCCAAAACTACCCCAGACTGCTAGGAACCCTCCAAACTAAGTTTTGGAGGGTTTTGGAAGCCTTTTTCTAGCCTATAGGGGTGCCTAATAAGGCCATATGTTGTCGATAAGAGGGCATATGTAATGCACTGATAGTCTTATCCGATTTACGTGATTTAGGTGTCTACAGATGCCCCATTTTTGGGATGCATGATGTGAAACAAAGCGTTGAGAAAAAATAGATCACTAAATCATCGAATGATCAAGGTTTTTCATTAACCTAATCAACTCTGGATGCCTTCATTGTGGAAAAGCATACATTCTTGGAATCCTTTCTATTGACATAGTCGAAGGATCGATTGCATGTATACCTTTCAATCGTGTTGTAGTAACAGTCTTATGGGGCTTAGGGCATACTAGGTCTTGGTGCCTTGTATTCTTGTAAACCTTCACATGGGTCAATTACTGAGGTTTCAAGGAGGTCAAGCCTATTTAATTTGCTTCTTATGCTGATTCTTTGCCCCAGCATGGGCTTGAAAATTTATCTTTAGCCAAGATTCTTTTGAATGCATGGAATTTTACACTTCTGAGTGTTTAAATGTTGATTCAATTTTTGAGTTCATTATGATGACTACCCCCTCAAGTGATGAGTCAATGAGGGCATGAAAAATTCTAAAGTGATGAGTCACTTGACACATATGACTTAATTAGGGTAACTCTTTATTTTACCCATGGTACTATATACCTGTTCGGAGGTGATTTTTGATTATTTTGATGAATAGTTTTGGAAGCAAAAGGCCCAATATCTCATTCCCATGGGGTGGTACATCCATGGAGGCCTTCTTGAGGACTAAAATAGAGTCTTTTTATGCATCCAAAATTATTATAGGTTCAGTCTAGATCCCTCTCATTTTCTTGCCCAATCTGCCTTGTTTTTGGTGGGTTTTTGGCCCATTTTTTGATATTTTTGATGTTTTTAAGTGCAATTTTCTTATGACCATCCTAGGGGGGATGAGGGAAGTATTTATGAATGTCCCATGGTGGGACATCCAGCCAAAAGTGTGCTCATCCCACCCAGGAGCGGTCGGCTTCTTTTGGAGCTATAAAAGGCCAAAAAGGGCCATTTTGGCTCATTTGTGCAACTTGCTTGGAGAAGTTGGAGAGGAGAGGAGGTAGGAGAGAGTTTTATGAAGTGGAGCACTACTAAAATATCAACCCACAACATGAGCCAACCAACGGACGCATCGGGTGGTGGAGCCAGTGCGAAACGGGTATGGATTACATGCTTCCTCTGCCCTATTTTATTGAATTTTTGCAATTTCTGCTCTAATTTCATGACTACAGCCACACCCATGATTTAAGAAACTTAGGAGTACTGAAATACATAAAATTTAACCTTAGGCATGCTTTATTTGCAAAAAATTAGGGTTAAAAATCATTTTTTTGTGTTTTTAAAGGTTTTTAGGGCATTTTTAAGGGTCAAATTGACCCTATTTTACCCCTATTTGGGGACCGTCCCTGTGAGGGATGGTTATTGGTGGCCATACCTTGGTGGGATGGCTACCAAATTAGGGGCCGTCCCTAGGTGGGACGGCCAAAAACTGGGCCAGAAAAGGCCCTTTTTTATGTGTTTTTTTAGTGTTTTTATAGCAAAAATTTGCATTTTTAGGGCTTGTTTGACACCCTGATTTGCATGAGCAGATAGTTAGGAGTCGGTACAGGGTACCAAGTCTCTTTCAGGTCACTAGAGACCATTTTACTACTACATACTGGCATTGGCTCGATGCCATCGGTCTGAAGCAAGTTACGCGGTTAGATCCCGTGGTGGGAGACCACGCCTATCTGACTGCTTTGATAGACCTATGGGACCCTCGTACTAATACTTTCCATTTAGCTATGGGGGAGATGATAGTGACACTAGAGGATATCTATCGGATACTATGTATTTTGATAGAGGGGTGCCAGATAGTATCTTCTTCGATGGAGCGATGGGAGGTCATAGTGCGGAGGTACTTCGACGCGTGTTGGGAGGATGTCTTGACTGATATGATTAGTGGAGGGATTTTAGTGTCTAGATGGTACCAGGAGGGTGCACTTGGCATTAGGCACACTTTTTTGATGACCTTGATCAGCAACATGCTACTACCTAACTCTTTAGGAGCTAGGTTCCCATGGAACCTAATAGAGTTGGTCTTTACTCTAGTTGACTGCAAGAGGAGGAGCCGATAGTGATGGCTTGGGGTCCTACTTTATTGGCATAGTTATATGGTGAGCTATATGAGATCTACTCTCATGGGTAGAAGGGTTTGGGCTATAGATTTCTACTATAGTCTTGGGCTTGGTAGCATATTGTAGTGGAGAGACCATGGGGACTACCGTGGACCACTCGAGTAGAGCTACTGAATAGGGAGATTGGCTATGGAGAGCTATGGATGAGGTCGCATGAGTCAGGGTGTAGCCGATGCTATGCTGGGGAGGTAGAGCACTATGTAGAGGCTTTTGCATGGCTTAGGGTAGTGGATATTGAGTGGAGACCCTATAGGGATTGTCCTACCTGGGATGAGGCTTCGACACATCTACGTCGAGTTCGGTGAGGTAGGTGGTTGATAGGGTGACATGGCATAGAGTGAGAGTACTTCTCTTATGATCATGTGCTATGATAGTTTGGGCTATACCAGGGATTTCTCGGTGAGCCGATGGTCTATCATCATCGGGGAGAGAAGGACTCTAGCATGGCATGTGGTAGAGGAGTTGGGAGATGAGTCAGATTCTGAGGTGGTAGTCTCAGACTCAGATGATGTGGGCACTACAGAGGAGTATGATGCATGGTGGGTCATGCGGTAGTGGTGAGGGGAGGGACCACTAGGAGGGGATGCAGCTATGAGGATAGTGGATGCTACTAGGGGTGCTCCAGATGAGGAGGGTTTTGGTGAGTCTCTAGATGATGAGGAGGTGGACACAGGTGAGTGAGTTGTGCATCAGTGTGTGTCAGTGGATAGGGTGGAGCTGATAGATGTATAGGATCCAGTTGGCTTTGATGAGGGAGACTTGGGAGATCAGGGTCTATAGGTAGAGTTAGCAGCATGAGATGCTAGGATCATAGAGCTATAGAGTGATCAAGCTTTACTATAGGCATAGGTGTAGAGTGCATAGGAGGAGATGGAGAGGTAGGCAATAGTGATAGCTACATTTTAGGCATAGGTCGGTAGATAGGGCCCTAGCCATGGGGAGTCCAGTAGTGGTGAGCTAGCCAGGATGCAGGAGGAGATAGCACATCTCCAGGGTTTGGTAGTGACCTATCAGACTAGGTGTCGAGAGGAGCGTGCCTACATGGATATGATGGAGGATGAGATAGTGCATTGTAAGGGGCGCATACCAGATCGGGCATTAGCTATTGGATCACAGCATAGCCAGGGGAGCAGGATGGGACACTCATCTGCTCGGATGAGGGCTCTGAGTACTTCTCAGAGGATGGAGGTATCTAGAGGTAGTAGATCAGGGGGAAGTAGGTCGAGGAGCTCACGATGGACTCATACTGAGAGTAGAGGAGAGAGTCGAGGTACCGGTCCTGCGTGACCATGGTCAGTGGACTCTGATGGTTCTTTTTGGTTTTTGGATTGCGAAGTCGGATGACTCACTTTTATTGTAGCCTATGGGCAGTTTATGGACTATGATGTTGCTTTCAGATTTTACATATATGGACATATATATATGACTTAGCTTTGATCATTATGTCATTTGACTACTTTATGATATGAATGCAATTTTATATTTGCTATATGATGTTATGATGGATTTCTAACATGGATGCATGTATTTATCCGATGATGTGATTTGATGATATGTAGATGTGGATGTTTCTTTTTATATGCTTTTGTAAATTAAAAGGTATGCATAATATAGTCAGTGGCCATCTAAATATTATTGCTAATATTTAACCGGTATCTATCCTAGATCATGAATATCACTTAATAAACAAAAGTTTTAAATGTGTATGATTGAAAGTAATGATTTGATTAGATTTAATTTTTGTATGATGGATTTACAATGACTATTTGATGCATTATATGCTAGCACCATAGACTATACAAAATGTATCTTGATTATTTTCATGTTATTATAACACTTTATTTGATGGACATTGTAATTTTGACAAACATGTGACAACATGATGTAAAATGGAATGGATAATGTGATGTGATATGATTTTATTTGATAGTTTTTAAGAGACTCAAACACTCTAGTTACCTAATCAAAAGTCATATACTAACTATACAAGATATTTTGACAAAGTATGCACCTACTAAGATAACCAAGATAATCAATATCCTTGTGTGTGCATGTGAGTTCATTGCCATGATAACACATAAGATTACCCTAGTGCAAATGGGATTTATTCAGCCCATCGACACTAGAGATCATTCTACGAGTCTCATTATCCTAAGTTTCATACTTAGTTGGATTAGACCACTATATAACCTAGGTTACAACAAGCTAGCTCATCCACATTCAAACATTGGTCTATACCTAAACAAGTTGCTTAAGTGATAGACATATCATCATGCAGGAGGCTACCACCATTGACAAGTAGGCTATCCACCAAACCTGTAATGAGGATCACCTTATGGTTCTCTGATGCTGAGAATTCTAGGGATTCAAGTTTCGGAGTCCCTACCTTTCTTTGACTTTCTCAAGGGAATTTGCTCATTTTGATTTGTTGAGCAAGGGATTTTAATAGTGGTGAGAACCACTATTTCTTTCTTTGCTTTTCCTAGTGATAATAATCATTGTTTCTTTATGCATATTTGGGAGTGATAATAATCACTATTTTCTTTGGAATATTTCTTTGAGATACTTGCCCCAGTGTAGGGCAATGCATGTTTTCAATACTAGGGGGATAATAATCATTACTGATTTTATTTCTTTGGGATACTTACCCCAGTGTAGGGTAAGGGATTTTGGGTAAGGAGGAACTTGTCCTTTTTTCAATTCTCAACATATTTGAACCATTCACATAGGGGGATGAGCAAGATAACCTTTTCTCTTGAAAGTAACCTAGACTACTTCATAGTTTTCATCTTTCCTTGTGCTAGACTTGGATTTATTAATGTGAAAATTGTGTTGGGATTTTGATGTATACCAAGCATTATCTAAGTAGGATTCTACCTTCTAAAAATAATGCTAGCTTTCTACAAAATCTGAGAAGACAACTAGATATGGTTGAGTGACTGAAAACTTTAACTATGTTTTACTAACAATGGCTAAGTGATGGAAAACATACATATAATGTAAATGGTATATGTAATATAAATAGGTGGTATAACTGTCATATGATAACAATGAATTTTTACCAGATGCCTAATGTACAGACCTGGTGCTAGACATATATGATCAATTTGGAATGATGCATAATGCAATGATGAGTATACCTAATGCAACTATGATTATAATGCAAGTGATGAGAAATGCAATACAATGCAATATTTTTGTATTTTGATGATTTTCATGATTTTTTTGTAATTTTTGATATATATGTACAAGTTGACCAATGGGCTTAATGAATGCCATTGGAGCTTTTTGGGTGACCAAAGGGCTTATAGACGCCTTTGGAGCATTTAGGTTTGACCTAGATAGTTGTAAACTGCCTAGGAGCATTTTAGTTTGACCTAGATGGTCATAGACCGCCTAGGGATTTTGGGTTGACCTAGATGATCATGTACTATCTAGGAGTATTTTAAGGTGACCAAAGGGCTTATAGATGCCTTTGGAGCTTTTATGGATTGACCTAGATGATTGTAGATAGTCTAGGAGCTTTTTTGTGACCTAGAGGTCAAAACCGCTAGGAGCATTTTGGGTGACCTAGGCGGGCAATGACACTTAGAAAGTGTCTACGATTGCCTAGGGGTATTTTAGTTGTGACCAAAGGGCTTATGGATGCCTTTGGAGCATTTAAGGTTGACCTAGATGATCGTAGATAGTCTAGGGATTTTTATGTGACCTAGATGGTCAAAAACTGCTAGGAGCCTTTAGGGTGACCTAGGTGGGTAATGACACTTAGAAAGTGTCTATGACTACCTAGGGGAATTTGGTTGTGACCAAAGGGCTTATGGATGCCTTTGGAGAATTTAAGGTTGACCTAGATGATCGTAGATAGTCTAGGAGCTTTTTTATGTGACCTAGATGTCAAAAACGCTAGGAGCCTTTAGGGTGACCTAGGCAGGTAATGACACTTAGAAAGTGTCTATGACTACCTAGGGGTATTTGGTTGTGACAAAAGGGCTTATGGATGCCTTTGGAGCATTTAAGGTTGACCTAGATGATCGTAGATAGTCTAGGAGATTTTTTATGTGACCTAGATGGTCAAAAACTGCTAGGAGCCTTTAGGGTGACCTAGGTGGGTAATGACACTTAGAAAGTGTCTATGACTACCTAGGGGTATTTGGTTGTGACCAAAGGGCTTATGGATGCCTTTGGAGAATTTAAGGTTGACCTAGATGATCGTAGATAGTCTAGGAGATTTTTTATGTGACCTAGATGGTCAAAAACCGCTAGGAGCCTTTAGGGTGACCTAGGTGGGCAACGACACTTAGAAAGTGTCTATGATTGCCTAGGGGTATTTTATTGGTGCTCTAAGCATGAAATGGTCACAAATGACTTATATTCATGGGTTCAGGCTCTTCATTTCCTTTTATGGATGCTAGGTGATAAGTTCCAGGTCCAATATGATGTGTAATGATGAATGGACCTAGCCAGTTTGCTGCAAATTTGTCTCACAAATTGGAGGGAAAATTTGAGTTTTGCTAGTTTTCCTTTAGAACTAAATCACCTACTTGAAAGTCTCTCTGATGTACTTTCAAGTTGTAAGCTCTCTTAAGATACTCTTGATAAACATGTAGATGCTCGAGGGCATTCACACATCATTCATCAAGCAACGTTAACTGATCTAACCGAGCTTGCCTAGTTGTATCATCATCGATGAATTCTTGCATGGAAATGCGTAATGATAGAATATCTAACTCCAGAGGCATGATGGCTTCAACACCATACACTAGTGAAAATGGAGTTGCCCCAGTGGGCATCCGAATACTAGTGCGATAGGCCCAAAGGGCAAGAGGTAATTGATTATGCCAATATTTATGATTTTCCTGAACGGTTTTCTTCAAGATGGCTACTACTATTTTATTTGATGCCTCTGCTTGCCCATTGGCCTATGGATAATAGGGCATGGAAAAGCTATGCTTTATGTTATACTTTGTTGTTAACGCACGCACATCCTTATTTTTAAAGGGTGTTCCATTATCCGATACTATTTTGGATGGAATACCAAAATGACATATAATGTTATGTAGTATGAACTCCGCAATGCGAGGTCCAGTCATTGTGGTAAGGGGAATTGCTTCCACCCATTTTGTGAAATATTCGGTTGCCATTATGATAAACGTGTGATGGCCCGATGAGGTAGGTGAGATTTTCCCAATTAAATCAAACCCCCATTGTGCAAATGGCCAGACCGATTGAATCGGTTGTAAGGCCTATGAAGGTACGTGTGTTAAATTTGCATGGTGTTGACACTTCACGCACTTCTTAACATAAGCACAACAATATTGCTCTAAAGTTGGCCAATAATAGCCCATGCAAAGAATGCACTTGGTGATGGCCATGCCACTAAAGTGGCCACCACATGTACCATCGTGTGCTTGGGTGATGGCCCAAGCTGACTCTTGTGAGTCTAAGCAGTGAAGGAGGATACCTTCATAACTCCGATGATACATTATGTCTCCTATTAAGACATATTTTTCCACCTTTTTCTTGAATGCTCGCTTTGCAGCATGCGACAATCCAGGTGGAATATTACCCAGTTTAAGATAATATTTAATCTGGATGGCCCAATATTGCTTTGAAGAAGCCTCAATATTATGAATCATGCTATCCTTTTGATGTTTGTCTCGTGCGAATGCTGATTGAGAGCGAACTTGGAGATATAGCGTTGTGCTAGTATCAAAAGGATTATGAGGGAACAAAGTCCCCCAGTTAACATTATTCAAATATTGGTGTAGTTGAGAGAACCTTTCATGAGAAGGCTCAATCTGAATCATGTGAACAACTGGTATAGCCTTATGCTCTTCATGCTCAGTCGCAGCTTGTGCTAGCATTTTTACTTGGATAGTTGTGATATCATCTGAAGGGTCATGCGGGATTAGCGACCCTAAGGAAGCCATTGTATCCACAAAATGATTAGATGAATGAGGGAGTGCCTCTATATCATACCATTCAAATTTGACCAGGAGTTTGTCCACTAGGGCTTTGTAGGCTTGCAATATGGGACATCGACACTAGAAAATCCCTTTTACCTGATTAACTATGAGCAAGGAATCACCAAAAATGTTTAACTTTGTTATTTTCATGGTGATTGCCGTCTGAAGTCCTATGATGAGAGCTTCATACTCGGCGTTGTTGTTGGTACAAGGAAAATTGAGTTTAAATGAAAGAGGTATGGGAGCCCCTTGCGGTGTGAAAAACATGATACCTGCACCACCACCTCGCTCGCACTTGGAACCATCGAAGAATAGAGTTATGTCCACCTGTGACTCAGGCTCTGTAGAATCAGGTGATTCTAAAATTTGAAATACTCCATCATCGGGAAGTTCTATATTTAGAGGTTGATCATCCTATAGAGGAGCCTCTGCTAGTTGATCGGCTATGACCTATCCTTTGATAGATTTCTGTCCAATGAACTCTAGGTCAAATTCCATCAACAACATTATCCACTTCATCGTGCGACTATTATGATATGTTCTGCTCATCATGTAGCGCAATGGATTTTCTTTAGATACAACATATGTGGTGTGATTTAACATATAATGGCATAGATTTTTGGTGGCAAAGACCACTGCTAAGCATAGCTTCTCAACATATGCGTATCTAACTTCATAGCTGACCAGTGTGTGGCTGATGTAATAGGTAGCCTGTTCTTTGTGAAATTCATTCTTTTGGGACAGCATGGTACCCAAAGCTAACTCAGTAGCTGAGATATATAAATAGAATGACACTCCTGGTCATGGTGGAGCTAATACAGGTGGTGAAGCCAAGTATTGTTTTATCTCATCAAAGGCATTTTGACATTCCTCATCCCAATGAAATGAGACCCCCTTGTGTAGCAACTTATTCATGGGTCGACACTTATCCGATAACTGCGCTATGAAGCATTTTATGGATGTGACCTTTCCTTGCAAACTGCGTAGTTGCTTAATGGTTGTTGGGGGAGGCATTTCTAATATTACCTTGACCTTGTTGGGATCTACCTCTATGCCTCTCTTGGAGACTATGAATCCCAAAAGTTTACCAAATGTGACATCGAAGACACACTTTTTGGGATTAAGTCTAACATTGTGCTCTATGAGGTGATCTAGGATCTTACATAGTACATCGAGATGTTCATGGCATAATAAATATTTTGCCAATAAATCATCCATGTAATCTTCCAAAATCTTGTGCATGTAGTCATGGAAGATATATGTCATGGCTCGTTGGTAGGTAGCACCAGCGTTCTTAAGGCCAAAAGGCATGACCTTGTAATAGAATGTCCCCCAAGGCATTGTGAACACCATTTTGATTTGGTCTTCTAGATTAATATGAATCTGATTATATCCAGAAAATCCATCCATTAGGGATAGCATTTCATGTCCTGTTATTGCATCTACCAACGCATCGATGTTAGGTAAGGGAAATTCATCCTTAGGACTCGCTTTGTTAAGATCTCGAAAGTCGGTGCAAATGCGAATCCTCCCATCAGGATTTTTGATGGGAACCATGTTTGAAACCCATGGTGGATAATCTATTGAGATGATGATATCAGCATCCAACAACTTTTGTAATTCATATTTCACCATTAAGGCTACTTTTGGGTGCATTTTTCTTAACTTTTGCTTAACAGGTTTGATCTTGGGGTCTAATGTAAGATTATGCATGACTATATTTGGGTCTAGTCCTGGCATATATTTATACGACCAAGCAAAAGCTTTAATCCTTGCTTTCAATGCAGCTGTGAAATCATCTTGTTCACTTAGGGAGAGGCCTTCCCCTAATTTAATGGTATGGGGATTATCGGGATCTGTACCGATATCCTTGTCAATTTTTGGCTCAATCGACATGTGAGACCCATCCTCCAACTGATGTGGGGTGGGAATTAAGTGAATGTCATCAGCTAGGTTTGCTTCTTCCATAGGAAATTTAGGGTCAACCTCAGCTTGAAAAACATCTTGAGTAGTTCTTGAAGAAAAGTTAAATGGTTGTAACATTTCCTCACAAGGCCAATACTCTGAGGGCGATGGAGAAGAATCTCCTCGATCAAATTCAATTGCCTCTAAATCAAGATGCAATTGCTTGGATGGGTTATTCAGATTCACCAATGGTGTCATTAAATCTATGGAAATCATGTTGATGGATACATGATCTCCTGCTCTAGGGTGAGTGGGTCTAGAGACCTGATGTTGTCTCATAACTCATGGGTGTGGCTCGGGTGGAAATGGAATAACTAGCAGTGGCCTATGCGGAAGAGGGTGAGCCTGCTCTTCATGAGGCAACAACTGGCGTCATATGGGTTCTTGGATAGGGAATAACATATGAAGAAAATATTCATCCTCATCATCCAAAGGGAACATGCACTCGTATTCATCATCTGAGCTATGGCAGTTAATGGGTGTGATGCCATAATCATCTTCATCATCACTCATCCATTCATGAGGAGGACCTTGGTCTTGTTCCTCACTATCAGATTGCAAGGTGTGTGAGCTCTCCCCCACTTCATGGGGTTGGGCGACATCACTAGAAAGACCTTGATCTATCATGTCTATGGGGAAATGATCTCCCAAGGAATGAATATGATTCAGATTAGTATATGGATCATGGGTGAGCTTAGCCTGATGACTTAGGCATAGGTGTTCAAGACTCTCGATGAGGACATCCAATGGTATCGGTTTATTGTTTCCCAACCCGGATCTATCATACGAAAGTTGATATTGGGGTTGACATGGAACACGGTTACCCTGCTCATACAGGCCAAGACCAAACCCATGCCAATTATAGTGGTTTAGATATTTCAATGCATAGTCTAGATTTGACAAATAATTTACATCCTCAAAAAAGGGTTCATCATCATCTTCTATCTGAGGAATGGGTAGAGCTCCATACTCTATACCTCCATATATGAAATTCATTTTATTAGGAGGTATACCAAGAGGTACAATGCTACCTATGGGAAGATGAGGTCTTCCCATGTCTTGCACTATCTCCACTGATGGAACTATCATGATATTTCTCACCAAGTATTCTCCTAACCCTGTGCTAGACATCTGGACTATGACCTAGGATGGCGAAGCTGGATGAGATGGAATGGAGGTTTGAGGTGATTCAATGTTCACCTCTGGAGGTAATTCCTCATTAATGACACAAGGAACCTCCTCTGTGGATATGGTAGAAACTAATGGTGGGCTCTCATCAATAGGCCTCTTCGACGTGTTCCTCGATGGAGGGTTTGATGATGTCGAAGCTTTCTCTGAAGGTGGCGATGATGAGGATGGAGTAGATGATGATGAAGGTGGTGGAATGGGTAGACTCTGATCAGGTGTATTTAATCAGAAGTCTATGTGAGTCGAAGGTAATGTCGACTCTGGCATCTGCTGCAACATGTTGCAGTATTTGAAGGGCTCTAGATCGGCAGATACTACATGTACTTGCCCTTCATGAGTGTATTTAAGACATTGATGCATGATGGAGGGGACACACTTCATATCCCGTATCCAAGGTCTTCCAAGAAAAATGTTGTAGGCCATCTCACCCTCTAGCACATGGCACAATGTCGGTATAATATTTTGTCCCACCTGAATGGGTAAAACTATGGTACCGATAGTAGAGCATATTGTGTCATTGAAAGCACGAAGAGTGTAAGTTGATGCCACAACATGAGATGCTAGAAATTTAAGATGCTTTAGTGCTTTAGTTGTTATGATGTTACTTGAGGACCCAGTGTCTATAAGCACTCTCTTGTATGGTATCTCATTTATACATGCAATGATGTGTAAAGGAGGGTCTACCACATCGTTGGCTATTTCTTTTAGCTCATGCTCATGAAATTGTATGACTGGTTCTTTGCACTATTGCACATGTCCCACAAAATCTATGAAGGAGTTGGACTCCTGTGGTTGCAACTCTATGGATTTTAAAATATCCATCAAGGCATCCCGATGTGGAGGTGATTGTTGGATCAACTCATAGATGGACAATCATGCTGATGTGGTCCTCAAGATTTGTGCAAGCTTGCTCTTAATTGTCACTGTTGGCCTAGAAGGAAGGCCCTATACTATAGGTGGTGTAGTTTATGATGTAGTTGGAACATCATTTGAAATCATAGGCTATGCGACTTGACTTGGATATCTCTTGTTCCTGGTCACAATACTCACCATCCCAACATACCCTTGAACAGGGTGTTTTTGGTTCACCTCATTCATCGGTTTAGCAGGCATTGCCTGTACCTCATGAGTTGGTAAAGGGTCTTTGAAAATACCCATTTTTTGATTGGTAGGAGCTACTGGAGCATCTACTGTAAGCTCATTCCTCTCAATCATGTCTTGTACTACATGTTTAAAACCATAGCATGATTGTAAATCATGTCCACCTTGTCGATGAAACTTACAATACTGATCCTCTCGGCATCCCATAAGCTTGGGTTTACCTATTTCTAGATTGTTGGGTTTGATATATGGTAAATTAACCATATTTGTAGCCCATAATCGATCAAAAAGAGAATCCATGGATTCAGTGATGGGAGTAAATTGTCATTGAGGGTGATGTTATTTTTGTCCCTGGTTCATTGTACCATTATTGTTATAATTCATAGGAGGAGGTTGAGCCTGATAGTTCACCTTTTGGGGAGGCATAACTTGAGGAGGCGTAGGGACATTTATGGCCACTTGATTGACCGTAGCTGGCTTTGCAGGTGTCGAGCTATTCTTAGGATTCTTTGTCCACTCCTTCTTGCGAGGTTTTGTTATTTCTCCCTCTTGGATTTTGATTTCTTCTATGTTTCTAGCCTGTGCTAGAGCTTCTTCCAAGGTAGGGTATTGTTGTAATTGCAATGTCAAAGAGATGGGTTTCAAGCAACTCTTTGAGAACAAATGAGTTAATTCAGTCACTGGAAATAGATAGGGTAGCTTAGCCAAAAGTGTTCGCCACCTATTTCCATAGTCAGTGATCATCTCATCCTCGGTTTGTTTCATTCCTGTGAGGTCGGTTAATGTCACCTTTCTTTTGGTGTTAAAGGTAAAACGTTCCAAAAATGCATCAACAAATTGTTCAAATGTGTAGATGCTATGTTTTGGAAGTTGGTTGAACCACTCAATGGTAGGACCAATGAGGGTACTCAAGAAAGTTCTTAGGAGCAATGCATCATTGTCCTGTATGTTGAAGCACAAATTTAGAAATCTAGTAACGTGCTCTTGAGCATCTTCTTCACCCTTGAATCTATCAAATTTGGGCATTTTGAAATGCTCAGGATAGACCAAGGAAGGAATGGATGGGTGTAATGGTTGGTTCTTTAGCTGATGCAAAGTAGGCTTTTGAAGCCCATTGCCAGTTGTCCTACCTTCTACAGTTTCTAAGCGTGCAAGCAAAGCTTGATACGCATCCAAGGATTTAATCTCCTCTTCCTTATTTTGAACTCGTAGAGGTGGATGAGGAATATTAAGCCTAGGTTGGGGTGGTTGATTGACATCAGCCACGCCTCCATAAGGTGCTTCTACATAATCCTCATCTTGTTCCAAATCATCGTAAGCCCCATAAGGTGTTTTAGGTATGGGCCTACAAGGAGGAACTAATGCCTATTGAAGGTGATCTATGTTTGGCCTATCATATGTATTATGTTCAGGCCTACGAGGTCTAGGAGGCAACATAGGATTAGGTCTAGGAGACCTATCTTGTTGGAAATTTGGTTGCCTCGGGTGAGCCTCTTGTCTACGCGTACTTGGAGTGATAGCTCCATGATGCAAAGTTTCTTGAATTTGTCATTCAAGATTTTCTTTCTCTATTTGTTGTCATTGCTCTAAGAGATCTAAGTGATGTTTATCCGACCTAAGTCGATTAAACTCAGCTTGGCGGTCAACATATCTCTAGACCAAATTATTAATTTGATCAGTTGTATTAGGTCTACGTAACTTAGCATGATTGCCTTGTTGTCTATCCTATTCAGGAGGCTCTGTGAGATCAATTACGTGCTTCCCTCGATCGAGGGCAGTCGCATTGACTTGAGGTTCTCTCCTAAACAAATATTTTTGAAAGACTACTGGTGCAGAGGCACAATGTGCTTTCATTGACACATTTTCATGAGGATAATCTGGATGTTCCTCAGGTCTTCCCTCATAAACAAGGTAAGGTAAGGTGGAATAAGGTCACCTAATTTGATGAGTATCATACTCATTGTGATTTTGATACCTTGGAGTAGGGTGACTTGAAATATTGAGATGATCATTCAACCCTACTCGAGGTGTGAGCTCTTGCTCCTGTATATGATCAGGAGTAGAGGATCGAGTAGGCATGCAAACATGCATGGTATTGCTCTATGTGGAGGCACCTCATTGCATGGTGACTCTTCTCGAAAGAAGGTGTTTGTAGCATATGAATTAGGGAGATACTTTCCCAAACTAGGACTATGACCTATAGGAGTACCCTACGAAGGGGTCCCCTATAAGCTAGATCCTCTAGTTGACTCTCTAGGAGTAACCATCCACTCATCAGTCGGTCTATGACTGGGAAGAGTAGCTAATTTCTAGGGAGGAATGATCCTATCCCTAGACTCAACATGAGGACGTTCTATATCCTCTTCTCTATTTCCCATAGCTTCTGCCCCTGAATGGGCTTGGCTACGGGTACGTACCATAGCTATATACTCTAACTACTATGTGTTTATCTTCTTTACAATTTATATGAATTTGAAACAAACAAACAATAGAGACACACAAGCATAAAAGTGATTATCTCATTTTAAATTTTTTAGATGTGAATCCTAAACTATTTGTTGTGTTTCAATATGTGTTGCTTTGTAAAGAAAATACTTTTCTCATGTTTGATATTTTGTTGAATGATATTCTCAAATTTTAAGTGGTTTTCACCTATATACTCATAGCTCGACAATCGGGAGTGAAATTCTGGTCACGTGAACCAACCAAAGTATGGAGATGAAATCCATACCCGATCAGGGAGCATAGGTCCTACCGATCCTCACCCAACACCCTATGTGCATAGTGATACACCCCTCTGAAGAGGAATGCATGCTATTTTGCATGGTTAGGATAGATCTTGGAGTCGGTATTGGCCAATAAAACAAGGTTCATAGGATTTGAGTCAATGGATGGAGATGAAACCCATCATCATTGAACTCTATCAGTGGTTGGGAATGAAGTCCAACTCACCAATGTTTAAGTGGATCATGGTGTGTGTGTGTTCCTTTTAAAATTTTTGAAAGAAAACAATAAAGCACTCAATGATTTTTGACTAAATGCATGAAAGTGCATTTTTCTTTCAGAAATATTAGTAGCATAAAAAGGAAAGCACAAAACTTAAAAGCCTATATGAACTTAACCTTTTTGGCAAGTTTCCATCAAGCAAACTAGACAAAAAGTAGCAACTTCTACTGTTATTTTCCTTTTGTTTTTCTCTGATCTAATTAATGCATGATTTTGGAAAGAATAATCTAACCTTTCTATGCATAGAATAAGCAATAAAAACTTGAAATTTATCAAATTTTGATAGTAAAATTTCAAATTGACAGTGCATAGGGGTGTAAAGATGAACCTGAAACTTGTTGTTTCTACAATTTTTTGTAGAAACCCTCTGGTTTTATGGCCATCCTAGGTAGGGACGGTCATATATTGGGGGTCATCCCACCCAGTTCCATGGAGTTGGCCATCTCACCTAGTGCCATGGAGCAATAGAGAGGTCATTTTTGCTCAGAGCGGTCTATACCTACAATAGAGAAAACTAAAAAAGAGGTTCAAATTAGCATCATCCAGAGGGGGAGACTTAAAAATATTGGATACCATGATCACCATTGAAGATACAAAATTTACTATATCACCTTAAGGGCATTTAATTGCAATGTAAAAAAGTTAAAAGCATTCAAAAGGAAATTGCATATAAATGTAATCTATGTAGAAATGAAGCAAAGTGTATAATCAAAATGGTGGATTTCTCCTCTTATTCATTCATTATGGCTTCAAATTAGATTAAAAATATAATTAAACATCCCCTTGAGGGATTTATAAATGTGATACATTCAACATTACAATTTCCCAAGGGATCTAGTCCTTTGAAATGAAGCCTTTAAGCGGTTTAAACTATGGTTGGTATTTGTAAATTTCGCATCCCATGATTGAGAGCTATCCTTCAACCTATTATTCTAGTCTTCTTAGCTCCTTCCTTCTATTTATAATACCTACACCTACACACAAGGGCTTAAAATGAGGTTAGTAGCACCTATTTCATAGAATGAAGATAACCTTAGAAACATAGTAGAAAGATGGTCAATATGCTACAACCAAATGAGATGATCTATATGCATAAAAATTGATCTACACTAAGAATATATATATTATAATATAATATAAATAATAATAACTAGATTTGGAAGCAATATTTAATGTGAAACTATGCTAAACTGTTGGTCGCTCCGGGGTGAGCCATGTAGACCTGCAACATTGGGGACTCCAAATCTTGCATCAAAACTCCTCCAAATTACCTCAAATTTGGACCAGAGGTCCTTCTAGACATCCTAAAGGGGACTATGGAGGAATTTATCTAAAATTCCACCCTATTTTGTGGTCATCCCTAGGTGTGCCATGGGCAGACTGCTAGCCGTCCCCAGGTGGGACGGTTACAAAACTGCTTGAGTTTTGTCACCTATGGCCTTGGGAATTGGTCCAAAATAGGGTGAGGGTGTTGTCGATAGATGGGGCCAAAATGTTCTCCAATTTGGCCAGTTTTTTTTCAATGGATCGAGCCCGTTTGCCCCTGAAATCGCCTTCCAAGAAAAGGAAGTTTCAAGGCCAAGGCGAGGTATGTGTTTAGCAAAGGTTTGGGTAAGATTCAATTTGGCAGCACTTCATTGCTCCAAATGCTATTCTCCTCCTTTTTAGAATGAGGTTTTAGGCCTCCTTTTATAGCCCAAAAGGGCATCTAGGGCCAAATGGCATCTTTGCCATGCGAGGCAAGTGATGCCACTTGTCCTAATTGCGTCATTGATTGAGGAGGGGAAGGTTGCCCCTTTGGGGCTCCCAATATACTACCCTACAGTCCATTAGCAGGTCCCCAATCAATCTGGGGTGATTGGATGTGCTAATGGTAGTCTTGGATTGCCATTTAGCGCATCCTTTGACTTTTTCAAGGGTCCAGTTAGGGGCCATCCCACCCAGGGATGGTTGTTGATGGCCGTCCCTGGGTGGGACGGTCACCAACTGTGGCCATCCCTAGGTGGGACGATCACCAGTAGGGGCCCCAAAACTGCCCCAGACTGCTAGGAACCCTCCAAACTGAGTTTTGGAGGGTTTTGGAAGCCTTTTTCTAGCCTAGAGGGGTGCCTAATAAGGCCATATGTTGTCGATAAGAGGGCATATGTAATGCACTGATAGTCTTATCTGATTTACGTGATTTAGGTGTCTACACATTCCAAAGTTCTTCGACCTCTTTGTCAGTTCGTTGTGCATTATTATTTCTAGAAAAGTACCCCAATCATACTAAATTTCCTTGGTGATACCTTCTACATACTATGCCATCCACATTGGTCCTTATATCTCCTAAAAATCAATCCATGACTGTATTCATTGCACATGGACAATGTTATCCTTTCAACTAGCTCTGTTTTATTCTGCATGTTCCTGCTCCTGAGATCTTTGCCTTAGTCAGTGATTTGATAGTGGTAAGGTTAGTGATGAGGTGATATGTCTCTATTGGATCTACCAATATTTTTACTACCTCCATGTCATCTTCTAGCAAGCCAAATTTTTTTCAAAATTTCTCTACCGAAATGTCCGCCTTCACTGACCTCTTGCCCACATTGACATAGGCAGTTCAGGTTGCAAGGTTATATGCCTAAACTATCTGCAATAGATAGTTATGGAAGAAGGATTTGTGAAATGGTGGAATTTGTGCAATTACTGTCACATGAGCATCCTCAAGCATCTTACTCCAAGTATGATTCCTATTCTTCTCGTTGTTCCACCACTTCCTACATGCATCCGCTCCATGCTGTACAAATATAATCTTTACAATTTCAACCTGGCCTTCTTCCTATCCACTACTAAGATGCTCCTCATAATTTGGTAGGTGAACTTCACTCCTTAGTTCCCTCTGCGAGGTTATTTCTTATGCCATTCTCTCCTCTTGGTGTCTGAGTGGCATCCTTCTTCGATTAGACTACCAATGTCTCTATCCCCTCCATGACCTATATACTCCTCTCCTCCAAGGATTATTACCACACCAATCATGGGACTAAGACTATCACCCTTGGTGGTGCTATGGGTATACCTCTCTCTCGTGTAGTGGACTTGGTGATCTCTCCACCCTATTGGCTACAATCCACCTTAGCTCGCGTCCAAAATATTTTGTTGATATCATTCCTCCAATATATCATCGATTAGCTTATCTCCACTCCACCTATTTTTACAATCGAAAGCATAACAAAAATTATATGACTTACTGTAAAATCATATAATGTATGCTTCTTTGTACCCTTGTATGGTTTTACCCCCACCAGCCACTTTTGGATCGTACACTACTGGTTTTTTTCCCATAGTTTGATTTCCAACCGTCAGTCTTCAAACCGTCATATCTTCACCAAATCATACATCTGCAATCTAAGAGTGTGCAAGACAATAGTACTATGTATTATGTTGCTTTTTAACTACTTTTCCATTTCAAATCTGTATGCTTCCATACGATTTCGTATGATTTTTATTTAAAATTGCCTGAAATGGCCTGAAAATCACCCAAAATTATGTTAATTTTCTTGAAAATCATACATGCTGCCCCCAAAATCATATATCACAACTTCTAAAACCCTAGGTTGTAAAAAATTCAAAATCCTAACCTCTTTTGCCAAATATTTCACTAACCCTTTGGCAGATTGCCCCGATCTACCTTTTTTGTGTTTTTCGGGAGCAATTTTCCACTCTTTCACCTTTGGTGCAATTTATTTCAACTGACAAATTTTTGGCAGTAGTTTTATGGTTGTACAAACTTATATTATCTTCTCACACATTTTTTAGCTCTATTTTTTTCCATATTTCATCGATTTTTGGGGTTTAAATCTTCAATAACTTGCAATTTCCACCATCCTTCTTCAATTTTTCACTTCTCCAGACTCCCAACAACAACTATTCACTTTTGCATCCATACTTTGACATATTCTGCTGTATTTCATTGTTATTCTTGGCTGAATTTTGAATTTCCCCTTTTTGTGGAGTAAAACCCTAGGTTTCTCCTTCCGATTCCTCTCCTAGGTTGAATCTTTGAAAATGAAAAGAACTCTTTGGTGCTAATTAATTATGGGTCCTTTAAAAATTTAGAGTGTTAATGAAATTGGCTGCCCATAAGGTCTTTTTTCTCCAATTGCATGCTTTCCACCTTTGTCCTCCTAAAAATTTTGAATTCCCACTTGTACGATTTGATAAAAATTACAATTATGCCTTCCTATTTAAAGTACTTGGAAACCCTAGCTAAACCCTAATTCGATCAACTTTAAATTGTGCCACTTTGCACATTTTCCCTCCATATTGCATGGATGATTGAAAAATCAACAGGTTTTTGAAATTCTATCTTTTTCCCTCGCTTTTTCCTCCAACCGTTGCTTTCTCCCACGCATGCCGCATTAAATGGGTAGTTGGAAATCGTACACCATGCTTGAAATCATACAATGTACGATCCAAATCATACATGTCATTTTGTATGCTTTCCCATGTCTTTATGTCAATTTTCTTTGTACAATCCCCTAAATTGTACGATATCATCCTCAATTTTGCTTTGTACGATCTTTATACTTAGAGGATTTTCAATTTTTTTTCTCTCTGAAGAGGTTGCTATTTTCGGTTTTCAACCACTTCCTTATTAATTGCATCCCGAGGGATTTTCACAACTAAGGCACATTTTTTTTTCATTTTTTTTCAATCCTATTTATACTTACCTTAGTGGTAATAGTATAGTGACATTCACTTGTATGATCCCATATAATTCTTCTCTTGGGGCTTCAATTACAACGTTCAAAGTGGTTGTGTTGCCTGTCGATATTTTTTACCTAGGTCAATTCTTCTCCACTTGTGATGTTACCGAATCCTCTGGCCTTCTTCTTACCTATGTATAATTTGGAATTGTACAATTGCAAGCTGGAGTATCTTCACCTGGTGTCCTTTTCCCTTGTTGTACAGGTGATTGATCCCTTGGTAGCGATGTCCTTACCACTCTACTATAATTAGATTGACTTATCCACATATCTCCTCAGATTAGTTCTGGATCTAGACTTGGCAAGTGGGTTCTTAGTTGCCCTTGGTTTCTTTCATCTATAAACTATACTCTTCCTCTACCAACAGGGCTTCCTCCATGCAAGTGTCTCCCCCATCCTATTCCTCTTAGTATTGGATTTCTATGCATAAATGGTGATTCATGCCTTCTCTGGAGTAATCCTCTACCATCCCTCACTCGTTGAGGTGGTTGTCCCCATGGATGTTGCCTTGTAGGGTTTTGTGGGATTCCTCTCAATCTTGGTAATCCTCATAGATTCCTTGTTGAGTTTAGAGAAGCTAAGGGTTTATCTCCTGGCCATCTAGGAGTAGGGGGTTAGAATCTTCCTTGCCCTCTTGCTCCTCTAATTGTAAATTCACCTTTTATTTGTCCATTTTGTAGTTGAATACCTCCCCCCTTCCTGGATGAAGTCTTAGGGGTCTTTCTCTATTTTTTCCTCCCACTATTCTGGTATTAGGTTTTATCTCTACCAAATCGATGTTGGCTAGTGGACTCCTATTAGGTGATAAATGTCGTAAGGTTTTTATTCTCATGTCAGCACATACCAAGCGATATCTCCATATTATTTCCTCAAAGGATGTTTGGGGATACGAGGATGCCAATACTTCTCTATATGCATCAAATAAGTTTATCTCAGAGTTAGAGTTGGTCTGATCCTCTTCCCTTTGTTCTGCCCAATTGGTTGGCAAATTCATCACTCTCTCCAATATCCATACTTCCCTTCGTTGTCTTCACAACTTTCGATAGGCTATTATAGAATCTTGTGGTCTAAGGTTGTTTTTAAGTCCCTATGTTCTCCCCACTTGTTGTTGTGTCCTTATAACTACTAGAGAATCACAATTACCTTGAGGGTTCTAAGGGTTCTCTAGGTGATTATCTTCATCACTACTATCTATACTAGGCTCACTTACTAACCATGATATTCCTTCATCACTGGAATTAATCATGTCCAATAATATATTTCTTGGTGATTCGAGCGATGTGGTGGCCTCCTCTATGTCTCACTAAAGTACTCCCGCATCTTCATTTCTCATTGGCTACTCACTCGATGGGGGTGGTGAACTTGTGCTTGTGCCTTCATTTTCTCCACAATTTATTGGAGTTAATCCCTCATAATCCTCAGGTTCTCTTTCAATTTCTTGTAGTCTAACTGCTCTCTATTCATCCAGTCTTCATATGGTACCATCCAACTCCTGGATGAGTTGTTCCCTCAACCTCACATTATGACTCTACAATGTTTGATACTCTTCTTGTAATTTTTGAGTTTGCATTCTCATTCTCTGTTGTAATAGCCCTACCTAAGACAATGGATAAAGTCCAACTAATTCCTCATCTAAGGTTTCATCCCTATCCTCCTTTGGAATTTCCATTTTGAATGTGTCCATTCTATCTTCATTACACACTGTTAACCTTATCCTTCATTGTCCTTCAGTCTACCAAGGCATTTCCCTATGCTCTACTTTTGGGTACATCACGTTTGAAGTTCTAGGTAATAGTGATATCTCCTAATAGCCTCTTGGGTCTACAGAAACCCACTCTTCTTCTCATCTGGTCCCATCAGCCATTTTGATGTGTACTCATCTTCTTCTTCTTTCGTCGGGTTGAGGTGCCATCTCTTGTTGTTCGACTATTGGTTGTGTCTCCTCCCCTTCTAAAAATGAGCGTGCAAGTCCTATATTAGTTTCTTCTTGTGATGGACCTAGCTCATAGTGAGCCTCATATTTAACTTCCACTCATCTTCGTCATTCAATTTCTTCTGAAGCAATGAATAAGCACTGTACCTTGTAAGGCTTCAAATTCAAACCATTTATAGTGTTGGGTACTTATGTCCCATTCAATTTCTATAGCTTGACTGCTCCATTATCCATTACTTACACCACTTTATAAGGACCAAGCCATAACATCTTTAGCTTACTTAGTTTAATTTCCCTCTTTCCATTAAACTTTAGAACTAATTCACCCAGACTAAGTTCTAACTTCCTCAAATGCTTTTCATGCCACACATTCCATTTTTTATGAGCTATCTCAATCACCCATTGTGCCATTAATATTTGTTCATCTAACTTAATCAGTGTCATTAGTCATTCTTCCAAAATCTCTTGATCCCCCAAGTGATGCTCTATCGCGAATCTCAAACTTGATATCAAGAATTCGATCGGCACCACTGCTTCCTATCCATACATTAGTTGGAAAGGTGTATGTTATGTTGTAGGTTTAAAAGTTGTTCTGTATGCCCACAAAATGGATGGTAGCCTTTCCTCCCACTCTTCTCCCTCTATTCCACAAGTTTTATACAGAGTAGATACTACAACTTTATTTTTTGCTTCTACATGCCCATTCACTCTGGGATAGTACGGACTAGACAATGAGTGTAAAATATTGAACTCTATTGTTTGTGTCTCAATAATATCATTTAAAAAGTGTCCCCTCGGTCACTTGTTATTCATAGTGGAATACCAAACCTTGTGATTACCTGTTCATACAAGAATCTTGCTATACTTTTAACTAAATTATCAGGTAACGCTCTTTCTTCACCCCATTTTGTCAGGTATTCTATTGCTACTATAATGTATCTACACTTCCATCTCTAATATGTTTTCAATGGTCATATGAAGTCCAATCCCCACAATTCAAACAAATCTTGTGGTTGTGATGGGTGTAAGGGAATAATGTACCTCTTGATAGGCTTTCCTACTCTTTGGCAAGTGTCGCAAGCTTTCACATACTCCTTTGCATCATTATATAGTGTGGTCCATCATAGCCCAGCTACCAATACTTTTCTAGAAGTCGCATATGGTCCTATATGTCCTCTTGCTAAGCTTGCGTGGGATTCTTTCAATGCCACCTTGACTTATTCATCCATTACATATCTTCGCAAGATACCATCACTTCCTATTTTATACAGTAATCTTGCTATTATCTGGAAATGTGCTAACTTCATTATTACTTTCTTCTTTTTGGTTGTCGTCATATCTTGTGGCAACTCCCCTGTGGATAGATATTAGCCAACCAAATTGTACCATGATGGAACAAAATTGATGGAAAATAATTGTGCATCTAGAAATTCATCAGGAACCCCTATTTCTTTTGGCTTCCTTGATCGTATCTAATACAACTGGTCTACAATCACATTCTTCTTACCAGGTCTCACCACTACTTGAAATATAAACTCTTGAAGGGTGACGAGCCACCTACTGACTCATCCTTAAATCACCAATTTGTTTATAAAGTACAACAACACTTGGTGATCAACATAGAAAGCAAAGGGATTCACCAGTAGGTAATACCTAAACTTTTTAACTGCATATACCATTCCCAAAGCTTTCCATTTTTTTGTACTATAGTTTCTCTCTGGCCTTGATAAAATGCGAATAGCAAATAAAATAGGCTGATCTAGCCTACTGTATTTCTTGTGCTAAAGCATATCCAATTGCAAAATTTGAAGCATCAACATGGAAATGAAATTCCTTATCCCAATTAGGGAACACCAAAATCGGAATACTCACCAGCTTAGACTTTAGCTCCTTAAAGGCTCCTTTGTGCTCCTTTGTCCATTTGAAAGGAATATTCTTTTTTGTCAAAGAATCTAATGGGTAGGATACATGTGCATAATTCATGATAAACCTTCAATATTATCCTATCGAACCAAGGAATATTTTTAGTGAACTCACATAAAATGGTTCTTCCATGTGTAATATCACATGGATCTTATTAGGGTCTGTCTTCAATCCTTCACTGCACACAATGTGTCCTACCAATTTTCCATATGGCATCATCAAAAAACATTTCCCTAGGTTTAATGATATCTGTGCATTTCTTCATCTATTCATACATTCACTAAGGGTAGGAAGATGCTCCTTGATCTTCACATAGATGGACCAATCATCCAAAAATTCTTTAAAGTTCCCCATCACTAGCTGATCGAATATATATAGCATGATGCACTGAAATGTAGCTGGGGCATTATAGAGTCCGAATGACATTTAGTTGTATGTATAGATGCCATTCTCCATAATAAATGTGGTCTTTAGCTTATCCTCGTTAGCTATACTGATTTGATTGTATCTTGATAATCCATAAAAAATGAATAGATCTCATGTCCTGCGACTTCTTCCAAGATAGAATCTGTGAAGGAAATGGGGAAGGGATCCTTAATAGTTACAACATTTAGACTCCTAAAGTCTATGCATATTATGGTCTTGTCTACTTCCTTCTTCAAGGTGATCACTATAGGTGAAGCCCATTCACTGTTTATCACCCTAAAGATGATTCCTGCTTCTAGCATCTTTTCTATCTCCACATTCACTAATGCAACATATTTTAGATTCATTCTCTATGGTATCCTCCTTACTGGTTGAGCACCAGACATTACTGTAATCTTTTAGAAATATAGTTATGGTGGAAATCCTTTCAGATACTTATATGTCCATGCAAAGACATCCTTATATTCTAAGAATATCTTAAAAGATGTCACCTTCAATACAAGATTATAATCATCACTACAGTGAATCAACCTAGGTTCTTCCTTTATTCCTAGATTGATGTCCACTATCTAAGGTCCTTTATATTTGATATTTTATGGTTCACTCATAGCTTTATCTTTGTTATCGAGGTGTGTCGACCTTGTATCAATATCTACATCTCCTACTGTATACTATGTAAAGCTTTTCAAAAATTTCCATTTCTCTTTTGCTTCTTTCTTAGGTTCCTAGCTAAACTTTGATTTGTCTTGTGTTTCCTTGATTTCCTCTGACTCAATACAGAGGCAGTTGGGATAAAACATTTCATACTCCATTTTCCAATGAAGGAGTCCGCTATCAGATCTAGCTTCATCTTCACTACATTCATCTAGGTACATCATTCCTTCTCCATCGGGTTCATGCCCTTCATATCTCGAGGAATATTCTAATTCATTTGTTGTATCTACATTCTCGCTAACTCTTTGATTAGCTAGATTAATCATATATTTATGTTGTCCCTTCTTAAAAGTGATCTGGTTCTTTTCCCAATTGTGATTAACTTTAGCTACTCGTAGCTAGCCTCTCCCCAAGAGAGCATCGTGTGTAGGTTTCTACATTGTAATCACAATGAAATCCAAGACAGATTCTTGTTCAAATATTATTACTTGTGCCAATAAGACTCCTTTTATTTTGATACCATTTTGGTCAACACCATATAACTGGAAGCTCGATGCCCATAGGGATGGAATGCCTAATTCTAGCCATGTTTTTTCAGGTAGCACATTGACGCTGGATCCTCCATCCATGATAACTTGTGTCAATTTGTGCCCTAAGATATCCATATGAACTAATGCAGGTTTCTTTACCACATTAATCATTAATATTGTTGGATCCATAAAATGATCTTTTTGCTCCTCTCGTATCACCCAAATTTTTTGCACCCTTACCTTCAAGCTAAAGGATCCGTGCTCGAAAGGGGGATGCAAAAAGTATGGAACAATACCTCGGAAGGAGAGGCCCTTTGAAGGTCACGCCTCTCGGGGGAGGGGTATAAAGGTGAATTTTTGATGGATGGTGGGATTCACTAGGAAACTTTGAGTGGCAGTTTCCATGCCTAGGTTGAGAATGAGTTTGATTTGTTCATTTTATCTTCAATCATTCATATTCCTAGGTTGGCCAAAATGAAGCTAAGATATTCTATATGAAAATTTTGATTTATATGAAGACAACAGACATAAATGAATTCTAATGCGATTAAATATAGAGAATATGTTAAATGGAGAAGAGTACACCTGATTTCTGATGTCTGATGAAGATTCTGAAGCTTGTAGGAGTCCATATTGTCCTGGATATGACATGATCATCTATAATTGTAGAGAATCATCCCAAATCATAGTCGATCATCTAAGATCACCTAGGATCGTCAATGACCTGACGAATTCGTCAAAAACCTGCAATCAAGAAAATAGACACCAAAAACCAAAAATACTATTGCAAGAATGATGCAAAGTGATAGAAATGAGTGTAGATGCTTAAATAACAAATCCAAATATCAAATTAAATGAGATGCAATGTTTTGGTAACTTATTTTGAATCTTATCATGTAATTATGCTAAATGAGGAGAACTCCAAGATGCAAAACAAAAGTATATTAATCTAATGCACAAATAAATAAATAAATGAGGTAGAAAATACAAACTTAGGACTTTGATTGCCCACAAGCTGAATTGCAGTCAAGATCTTCTGCAATCGTACGAGATCATCGCCGATCTTGACAGGATCGTCCAAAAATATGGTTGAATCACATGTGACGATCCAAGCTATCTCCGACTAAAACACAGTGAAATCTTGCAACAAAAACTTGAAAACATGAATATAAAATCCTGTAGGGAGTCAAGGAGAGTGGGAAGTCAGGGAATCAGGGAATCAAGGGGATAAACTGGAAAAATCCCAATTTATATAGGATTAGGGGGAGGTTAGGAGGTTGGGGATCATCCCAATCTAGGAGATCCTCAATGTGGGAATATCCCACCACATAGAAACGCTTCTACCTAAGTTGGAGAGGTCATTGAAACAAAAGCTAATTATGAAAATTTGGTTTTGGGACGAAATCGTCTAGACGTTCTGTTCCAAATGAATTCGTCCGATTTGGGATGATATCGTTAGATCGGTGACGATATTGTCCAATGGTCAAAACAACTTCTAAAAATGACACAAAAAATGAGGTGAGCAGTTAACGGGCGATTTTGGGGTTAAAATTCAAATTTCTACCTTTTTACTGATGGTTTAACTGCGCCAATTTTAGGGTGCTACATTTTGCCCCCTCTTTAACGAATTTTCTGAAGAAAATGCGTTAAATATGAGTTCTTTACGCTTTACGAGAAAGAAAAAATTTATTCCATTTTTTAGACGATGATTCTAGGTCAAATCGTACGACTGTTTGCTATGGTGCCCCCTCCGAGTTTTTATCCAAATCGAACGTTTGAGGTAAAAGCACGAAAAAGAAAAAATTGAAAAATATCGTTTTAAAATAAAAATAAGAAAAATAGGGTAAAACCCTAATTCATTTTTACTGTTCACTTTCATTTTTTCAAAGCTCTACAGGCGAAATGGTGGAAATGACACAGATCGATAGAGATCGGACGCGGGTTGCGGGTAAGGATCTAAACCTAGTGTACTATATTTTTAACTTGATTTACTTGATTTTTTTATTTGAATTTTAATTGTTTTTGGGCATTGTGGCTGTTTTTAGACTGTTGACGACATCGAGACGAAATCGTCCTAATTTCATCGAAATCGTCCCTATATCGCCGATTTCGTCTAAGGACAAAGTCGAAGAAATAGGGGCGATCCTGTCCAATAAGGGGTGATCTCCAAATTGAAGAACAAAGATGATTTCATCCTATTAAGGACGATTTTGTCTAAATTTGGTACGATATCATCCAATAATGGGCGATATCAATTTTTATAGGATGATTTGATTTTAATTGATTTTAATGATTATGTACTAATAATTTTTGTTGTTTTATTGTTTATTTTGTAGAGGGGATTACTAAAGAGTCGAGATTGGAAATATAGAGGTCTCAGAGATGACTTAGTTGCACTCAATCAGGCCAAGTGAGATAGACTAGCAGAGGTAGGACTGTAACATGTGGAAGAGATGCCATAACTTCCTACAGACATGGGGCTACTGACAGCCCTAGCAGAGAGATGGTATTTGGAGTCGTCTTGCTTTCGACTACCGACAAGGGAGATGACTCCCACTCTAGAGGATGTATGGAGGATCTTGAGGATCCCCATACATGGTCGATTCATGACCCCTTCGACCAATCAGGGCCATGCTATGATGAGATTATGTAGTGACCCAAGCTTCGCCCTGGAGAAGGGCGGATTGAACATCGAGGCTTTAAGGAAGATGCCTAGGGCTTATCAGTTGACTTAGGTTTTGGTACTATGCCACCAGAGTGGATGTAGATTACCATGGCTACTCTTAGATGTGGTCTGTGACATGAGAGACCATGAATACCAGTTTTCTTATGGTAACTTTGAATTGTATCGGTTGTATAGGATCCTTTATGGGGTCATATACAAGGGAGGTCGATGTATGGTGCTGACATCACTCCTATAGGTTTGGTGCTGGGAGAACATTGTAGTGCGGAGGTCGATAGGGCTTCCACTGATAGGAGTTGACTGTGAAAGACCTTGGGTTTTCTATTGGTGGCTCTAGAGAGGGTCACAATGATGGATATATCTATCGATGTCTCAAAGGTTGCTGGATGACCTCACCCCAGATCGGATCACCTGGAGACCATGGAGAGAGCATCCAGGGTGGGCAAAGTATGAACAAGAGTTGGATCGCATCAGGCGAGTCGTATGGCTGAGGATAGAGCAAGGAGAGGTAGAGCTCCACTGCTATGACCAATTTTTGAGGTAGTTCGGTCTATAGTAGGGGATCCCTTCTCTTAGGGATTATGAGTACTCCTAAACTGTATGGGATAACACCAAACTGAGTGGGGCTCCAGACATGTAGTGATTTTGGAGTCAAGATGTTGATGATGCCCCCATTCAGCAAGTGGATGGGGATGATTCAGGGGTAGTAGATGGGTATGATGCATGGTATGCAGGCATATACCCTCCTCGAATGATGAGAGCATAGGGTTCAATGCACACTATAGTGCAATGGATGGAGAGGCGGTGCCAGGCTGCCATTAATGCAGTGAGGAGTCATGGAGGGAGGGATCAGTGATGAACTCCTCAGGAGAGATGTTGGAGAGTACCACAGGCTCTAGAGAGATAGCAACAGCTGGAGAGGATGGAGGAGAGGAGAGAGAGACTCCATTCTCAACAGAGGGATAGGCCACCATCACCCGATAGGGGCAAGGGTGTCGAGGTGGGGGAGAGCAACGAGATGGCAGCTCTCCGGGAAGAGAATGCCCGCCTACGAGCTTAGGTGTAGACTCTACAGGATGAGGCTACATGGCTTAGGGCTCAGAGTAGAGGGGCAAGCATTCTAGAGCTAGCTCGGTTGGTTGCTCAGATCGTGTTCTATCAGGGAGTGTACTACCAACTGGTTTTAGAGGTCCAAAGGATATAGTTGCCAGCCGATATTATGGAGCCGATCAGGATGGGGTCATCGAGGACATCATCACGATCGACATCAAGGACCCACAACATAGGATGGGCTTCGATGGGACCACCTCCTCCACCTCAGGGTGGGAGAGGAGATGAGGCTGAGAGCTCGAGGGCTTCTCGAGACTAGACGTACATTGTACATAGACTTTATTTTGAGATGATTGAGTATGCCAGGATATAGATTATGGTATACCAATCTGTTTTGATATGATGTATATACTTCTTGATATATATATGATGTTCCTTTTGTGATATGACTTGTGCATATGTTTTATGATGCTTTAATATTTCAATTGTTGATTGACTATTCATGTAATTATGTCGTTGAAAATATTATAATTTTATGTCATGCTATAAAATTAAATGAAATAATTTGATGTAAACAAACTGGTTGTTGTGGTGTGTTTTGATGAAAATAAAGTGACTTCTAACAATAATTTCAAAGGACATTGTCGCTGTTACATGACCATTTCATGGAGTCACCGCTCATTAGGTCATTAAGCTAATCCCGATATGAGAGAAATATTGCTAAAAGTAAAAGTGTGCTTAAGAGACTTTCTTAAGACTTTGTGTTGTGATGATGAAAAATGATGATAGTGATGATTTGTTTTCAGATTTCTATGAAAATATTATGCATGAAATATTAAAAATATGATTTTTTCTAGGCATAAAATTCCTAAGTATGATAGACATTTGAACAATTCCCTAGGAATTATACCATCATCGTAAAAAAATGAATGTTGACATAATGAAATGAAATAGGAAAGTTTTTTGTTCTTTTTAAAGCACAATTGTGTAACATAATGATTTAAGCCATATGCTTTTATGGATTAAATAAATGGGAAATAAAATTAAAATGATGGTTTGCGCTAGGCATAGAATTTTAGATATAGACTTATACCATCATCACGAAATCCAAAGAAGAAATTGATATAATAGTTTTATTGCATAGTTGATTTTTGATTTTGAGATAAACAAAAAATATAAAAATGAGGACTTGCACTAGGCATAAAATTCCAATTTAGGTTTAGGAACTATACCATCGTCATGAAAGTCGAAAATATAAATGTGACTTTATTGCTAGCTTTTGAACATGTTTTGCAAGAAAATTTTGGATTTTTGAAAAAAAATGTATTTAATTGATTTTACGCTAAATAGATATTCTCAAGTAAAAAAATCAAATTATTCCAGAAGATTTGCATAAATATTTTAAATTATCTCAAAGAAAAATTTGACATTTATAAGGAACCTCGTGTGCATATGTGAGTTCGTTGTCGATCTTGATCTATCATAATGATACAAAATCTCTCAAACACAAATGTGTGTGCAATTGTAATGTTCATTTACCAATTTTGAGCAAGATAATTTGATACAAGTAATTTGAATTAACCAAATGAGTGTTTGTTGACTTTGATTTATATGCATGTAACCGTACTATACTACTATGTAAGTCGGGTCATCAAGAGCTAGCTGATCCATAAGCGGACATAGGTCTGTACAAAATAAGGTCACTAATGTGACAAATGTATCACCATGCAAGGAGTTACCCAAGGCCAAGCGGGTTGGGAACAAACCACCTGTTATGGGGCTTACCTCATGATTTTCGAATAATTGAGAATTCTAGGGATTCAAGCTCATTCACCCTTCTTTTATTTCAAAGGGGGGAAGGGATTTATTGCTTTTTGATTTTTCTTTTCTTTTCTTTTTCTATTTTTTTTTTGTATTTTGCTTGACACTGAGATAATGCCGAAATATTGCTGAGATGGTACAAAATGATAATGCTTCTGAATAATTTTCTATTTTTCTCATGATTTTTCTTGATTTTATTTTTCTCTTTTTTTTTTTAGACTAGGGATATTTGCTCGGATTGGCTGTAGAGCAAGTGCTTTTTATTCTGGGCAGGGGTGAGCTTGTCCTTTTGTCAATTATCAAAGATTCTAGACCATGTGCATGATAGGATAGCAGGGGAAACTTTTCTCTCAAGAGACCACTTGTACTATGTAACATCGTTTTGAATTTGCAATGAAATCATTTTAATGTGAAAAAGGTGTACTTGGTTCAAGTAAATAACAAGATCAATTCTCTATGCTCAAAACTTTATTTAATTCAACTGTGGACTTCGATATAAGAGAGATTAATAATCATACCAAATAAGATCAAGATATTTATTCATGTGAGTGTGAAAGTGAGGGATTCCAGATAAATGCTAATTTATCCAAAATAACTAAAAATATAAATGCAATACTTCAAGAATTGACAGGTGCAAAATAGAAGATGTTTTTGAGGATTTTGATGATTTTGATTTTTTTATATTTTGATTTTAATTTATGATTTGAGAGAATACATAATATTACTATTTTTTTGAAATTTTTATATGAATTACTAATATGAGACAATATGTATAATATATACAGTGACGAAATTACTAGATTTATGCATAATAGCGCTTAAGATGCATAATGTTCATAGGTTCTTTAAGATCTTTGCCATCTAAGGTAGCTAATATGTATGCTCCTGGTAAAAATTTAGCAGTGATAATATATGGCCCAAGCGAGTTAGGCTCGAATTTGCCTTTAAGGTCTTTATTTGCATTAGTACTTTTTTGATTTTCTTTTAAGACGAGGTCATCGATCTCAAAGGATCAATTATAAACTTTCTTGAGATATGCTCGTTTGAGCTTGTTCTGGTAGGCATGAAGATGCTCCAAAGCATTAATGCACTTCTCATCTAGGAGTTCCAGCTGACTAAATATGCTAGCATGATATTCATATCCTACTTCAGTATCTTGAAGTAGCAGAGCCAAAGAAGGAACTTCTAATTCAAAGGGAAAAATAGCTTCAGCACCATAAACCAAAAAAAAAGGTGAAGTTCCCATGGGAGTATGAATGCTAGTTCAATAAGCCCACAAAGTAGGATATAATTGAATGTGAAAATCATGGCCATATTTATTGACCAGTATCTTGAGGATTTTAATTAATGTTTTATTAGATGCTTCTGCTTGGCCATTACCCTGAGGATAATAGGGAGTGGACCAACGATGTTGAATTTTATGTTTTTGACATAGTTTATTTACATATTTGTTTTTGAAACAAGTTCCATTATCCGAGATGAGATTTATAGGAATTCTGAACCTAAAAATAATTTGATTAAGAATAAATTTGGAAAATTGTGTTCCAGTGCAAGAATCTAAGGGCATAGCTTTGACCCACTTCGTAGAATACTCGATGGCGGTTATGATGAATTTATGTCCATCAGATGACACAAGATTTATTTTTTCGATGATGTCTAAGCCCCATTTTGAAAAGGGGCAAGGATATGTAATATCCTACAGTTCTTGTGCAAGCACATGGACAAGGTCAGCGTGTTTCTGGCACTTGTCGCAATGGCACACGTAATCGTGTGCATCATTCTCCATGGTAGGCCAAAAATATCCTATCCTAAGGAGCTTCTTAGCAATGGTGCTACCACTAAAGTGTCCCCCACAAGATCCATCATGGGCTTCACTCAAAGATGATCTAGAATCTTCTAGATTCAAACATCTTAATAGGATACCTTCAAAATATCTCCTATACAACGTATTGCCAATTATTATGAAGTGACTTGCTCGTCTGCGTAGTAATCGGTGTTGGTTTCTATTAAAACCTTCAGGGAAGGTCCCATTTTGAAGAAAATTAAGGATGTCAGTGTACCAAAGTTCAAGAATAGTTTCATTTATTAGAAACATATCCAAAGGTTCCAAGTATGATTTAGTTGAAGCGGGTTCTTGGAGTCGACGAATAATGATGGTAGCATATTCATCATCTAACTCCAAGGGTAAAATAGATGCAGTTGTGGCCATAGCATCAGTCGCACGATTGCTAGTTCTAGGAATAGATTCCAAGGTAACTTGATTAAATAAAGATATTAATTGTAATACATATGCTTTATATGGGCATAATTTATCATCTCTGGTCTGATAAAAATTGTTAATTTGATTTATGATAAGTTGAGAATCATCGAAAACTAATAGATTTTTAATTTTTAGTGCTAGGGTAGCTCGTAATCCAAGGATTAGAGCCTCATATTCAGTAGTGTTATTAGTACAGACAAACATTAATTTAAAGGATAGAGGTATGAGATGTTTCTATGGAGATATCAAAATAATACCTGCACCAGCCCCACTCATACATCGAGTTCTGTCAAAGTATAGGGACCATGGCTCAGAATGATCCGTCTCTAGTTTAAGGCATTCGTTAGGAAACTCAATGATGAGGGGATGGGTGGACTCTAAGGGTGCAACAACTAATTGATCTGCTATGATTTGACCCTTAACATACTTCTATCCTATAAATGTGAGTTCAAACTCGCTTAGAGCAAGAACCCACTTCACTGTGCGACCAAATAAATAAGGTCAACTCATGAGATACCACAAGGGATCAGATTTAGCAATAACGTATGTTTTTTGACTGAGCATATAATGGCATAGTTTCTGTGTAGAAAATACAACTGCTAGACATAAATTCTCTAATGTTGTGTAGCGGGTTTCATAACTAATTAATATTTTGCTAATGTAATAATTAGCACACTCTCTTTTCTCATCATCAAGTTGAGCTAACATAGCTCCTAAAGCAAAATATGAAGCAAAAATATACAAGATAAATGGACGATTAGGTTTAGGTGGTGAAAGTATAGGTGGGTTAAGAAGATATTATTTGAGGAGTTCAAATGCTTCCTTAAATTTGTTGTCCCAATGGAAAGAGACACCCTTCTTAAAAAGCTTAAGAAAGGGTCTAGTTTTATCTTCCAGCTTATCGATGAAGCGACGAATAGCTTGAAGCTTACCTTGTAGACTCCGTAATTCAGCTATATTTGTAGGTGCGGCATATCAGTGATAGCCGTAATATTGAGAGGATCAATTTCGATGCCACATAAAGAAACTATAACCCTTAATAATTTACCTAACTTAAATTTGAATATACATTTGGTTGGATTCAATTGGATAAGATATTCCCTTAATCGATCAAATACTTTTCTCAAGTCATCTAAATGGTCATCTTCTTCAGTAGAATGTGCTATAATGTCATCTACATAATCGTGTAGTATATCATGCATCATATCATGAAAGATATAAGTCATGGATCGTTGATATGTTGCACTTGCATTATTCAAACCAAATGGCATCACTTTCCAATAGAAAGTCCCCCAAGGGGTAATAAAGGCTTTTTTAGCTTGATTTTCAGGGGCTATCCTGATCTGATTATAACCATAAAATCCATCCATTAAGGATATCATTCCACTCCCAACAGTAAAATCAATGATCTGATCCATATTGGGAAGGGGAAAATCTTCTTTAGGGCATGCAACATTAATATCTCTAAATTATGTACAAATCCTAATCTTAGTAGCTTCTTTCTTAGTTACTGGAACTACATTCGAGATCCATTTAGCATAATCAATGGCTTGTATAAAAATAACATTCAGGAGTTTTCTAACTCCCCTTTGACTAGTAAGGCCACTTTAGGATGCATTTTTCTAAGCTTATGCTTAACAGGTTTAGCATACGGATGCACTACTAGGTGATGCATAACTACAGAAGGGTCTAAACCTGGCATATCTTCATATGTCCAAGCAAAAACATCTTCATATTCTTTAAGAAATTCAATGTATTTATCCTATTTTTCTTGACTCAATTTTGATCCAATGTTGATTATGTGAGGGTTATCCTCGGTTCCAATGTTAATTTTTATGAAATTTTCTACTTCCATGTGTAGATCTCTCTCAAAATTAGGTGGGGTGGGTGAAACACCCAATTATTGTAATTCTTCCAAGGTTAGCTTGGATAATTCATCTTGAGGAGTTGTGGCCTCAAGTTGGGCTATACTAGGTATAGAACCATCAAAATAAAATCCATTATGTAATAATTCCTCAATGGAGACATCGTGAAAGATATCTCCCTCCAAATCATCATCGAATTTAGCAATCATCTTAGGATAAGCTATAGATAGCATATTACATGTGAATGTCTTATTCGTTAAACACAAAATATCACGTTCATCTAAATGATCTTGGTAACATATAAGATGGTCATCATCCTCAAATGGGAATGGCTGACCCTTACTAGAAAATAGGCCCACATCACATCGGGCGGGCCATGCTTCTACCTCAAAAGGTTCTTTCATACCATTATGGAAAGGTCCCAAACCTTTCCATTTATATCCCAATTAAAGCATTATAGGTTTGGCTTTAATATACACATTAGTAAAATAACATCGAGCATATCCATCATAATGAGTTTTGATGTTTCTGGGTATTCTACCCCAATCATATCCCTTATAAATAAAGGCACATCTCCCAAATTGGTAAATACTTCCCATAGGTTGTGGGAGGCCCAAGGTACGAGGAGATGGTGGCAAATTATTTAAAATAAGGGAATCTTGCATAGAAGCATTCGTTTCTTATGATATAAGAATTTTAGATAGATCGGGTAAGAGCTCGTTAGTAAGAGCATAAGAGGTAGAAGGAACATTCCCTACGTCTTTCGATGTGGAAAATATGAATTTGGTGGATGTAGACGGTGTAGAGGTGTTGATAGATGTGTCTATTATAGGTATGGAAGTTATAGGAGTAGAACAAGAGATATTGGTTGTGGGATTAGGAACTTTCTTAGGTCCTAATGTGGTGCAATTGATGGAGAAGAAGTATATGACGTTGTGTGTGTGAGTTTCACATGTTTAGATGGATAATGAGAATTAGGATGTGTGGATGACAGAGCATGGCAAAATTGAACTCCAATAGGTTATGCCAAAGCACACATATCAAAGGGTCTTGGATCACCATGAATGGTAACCAATTGATTATTAAATTTGAACTTAACACATTGATGTAAAGTTGAGGGAACAGCTCACATCGCGTTGATCCAAGGATGACCCAAGAGTATATTGTACGATGCACGACAATGTACAATGAACACAGTCATATCCAAGGTTCTTGGACCAACCTGCAATGGAACGGTAATAACTCCACATGTTTCTTGCGTTTTGTCATTGAAATATTTTATGATCATATATGTTCTTTTCGTTTCATCACTTCTAAACCCAAATATTTGGTAGAAGTCAAAAGTGTAGATATTTAAAGATGAACCATTATAAATCAAGACTCGTTTGACTGCTACATCTCCAATTAAGGCAGTAATATACAAGGGGGTTATCTTTATGTAAACTATGTTGCGATATGTATCTATCCTGGAAGTCAATACAATCAACTTCACGAGTTATTAGAGTATTGGCCATGGCTTTAGGTTGAATGTCTTGTGGTACCATAATATGGCTCAATGTGAGCATTAATTCATCTCTATGTGTAGGAAAAGATCTTAAAAGGTCCAAAAGAGAAATTCTATCTGTAATATTTGATAATTGTTCATTAATATTATAAGGAGGTTTAGGTTGAACATTAGGTGAATGATTCCATTTATTAGGAACTTTCAAAACAAATGGATTTAATCCACCATTCTGAATTTGATCTTGTTGAGAATTTTGAGCCTGTTGTCTAGTAACAGCTCCGATGGTACCCACAATATTATTCTGCGAATGATGAATGGGTCTTGGTCTAGTGTTTATAGCTAGCTCATTAGAAAGTAATCGGTGAGATGATGGTCTAGTAGTGACTCTTCTTGGAAATGGCTCCTCTGGAATCATATAACTTGTAATAGGGTGAATAGGATCCGATTCATCATTAGAACTATCTGATTGATTTGATGTGATTTCCATATCACTCTCAGTCTCGTATTCCGTATCACTAAGATCAGGTATCTGAATATTATATAGAGGCCTGGTTGTAACCACAGATAAATTTGTGTCAAATATTTCCAGATCATGAACAGGTAAATGCCCACTAATAGTTCCTACATATTAGGTAGGAGGAGGGACACTATGATGTTCAACTTGATTAGCCACCTCCTTACCATGTTTTGGTAAGGGATGTTGAAATATGTCCAATGACTGATTGGCATTTTGATTCTGGTTTTGTAGGGTATTCTTTTGAACATTATTAGGGGATTTTGCTTAGGTTGAAAGGCTTGCACCTCCATCTCATTATTATCAATCAAGTCCTGTATTTTATGTTTTAATATTTTACAAGAGTTGGTAGTGTGTCCAGGTCCTCTATGGAAGTCACAGTGTAAATCTACTCTGTATCCGGGTATAGTTGGATCAGGTTCCCGAATATTTGGTAATTGAATCAAACATTGTTCTAATAATTGCGATAAAATAGTTGATAAAGGTTGATTTAACCTAGTAAATTCTCGAGGAGGTCTATCAGGAGGTTTCAGTACAAACTTCTCCATTGTCTTCACAACATTAACATTAGCAGTATTTTTGCTATCGGTGACTCCATCACCCACAAATTGTTTATTCTTATATTGATTTTTGTATGTTTTCTCATTGTCTCTCTTTTTAAGCTGGCCTCTCCTAATAAGAGCATCTTCCACTCTTCGGGCTAAGTCTATAGCCTGATCAAATGTGGTCAAGGTAGTAGTTGATAATTCATAAGATAGTTGCTCTTGCAAATTATTAATAAAGATTTCCAACATCTCCCTATAAGGTAACAAAAAGTGCAATTTTCCTATCAATTGTCTCCACCTAGCTAGGAAATCAGCAAAGCATTCCTCTTTGCCCTGTTTTAAGTTATACAAATCTTTAATGGTCACATATCTTTCGATGTAGGCACTAAATTGATGAACAAAAGACTCGGAATTTTCTTCGAAATTCCTCAAATAATTAGTGGGTAATTGATAATACCACTCTAATGCCATTCCTCCCAAGCTTTTCGAGAACATTTTAGTAATAACAAGTCATCATGTGATATATCATGACATGCTATCCTAAACATACAAATATGCTCTATGGGATCTTCGGTTCCTTTATATATGGGAAGAACAGGCATAGAAAAATGTTTAGGATATAGATGTGCTATGACTATAGGATCTAAAGGCTGACTACACATATCTAGATAATTGTACGAGGGATGGTAGGGATCTATCTGGTCCGTGCGGGAAACTAAATGTTTCACCACGACTTCAATATTACTAGTTTGTCCACCATATTTGTTCGATGGAACATAGGTATGGGATTTATGAGTGTATGATGGTGTGACATAAGGATTAGTTGTTATATTGCTATTATGCAAAGTTTTGGTAGGAAGAGTATTATGAAGGGGATTTGTAATAGTATTATGTTGTACCTTAGATTGTTGGTAATTGGTGTTTGGTTTTGTTTTGGGTTTTTGTTGATTTAAGGTATGTTGATCAAGAGCTTGGAGAAATAGAGCAGTAAATGATGGTTTCTTTTGTGCAGTAATGACCCTAGGCTTGTTAACAGGTACTTTAGATTTTTGGGTAGCCTGCTATTGTTGCATGCTCTATATCGCAGCTACTATATCCAAATTGGATGGTCCAGCTTGATCACTCTCTTGGTCAATAAAGGACAAGGTATTAGTGTGTGTTTGAAATACTTCTTCTAGAGTTGCTTGAGTGTCACTAATTCGATCCTGTTGCATGCTCTGGATCATAGCTACTATATCCAAATTGGATGGTCCAACTTGATCACTCTCTTGGTCAATAAAGGACAAGGGATTAGTGTGTGTTTGAAATAATTCTTGTAGAGTTGCTTGAGTGTAACTAATTCAATCCTTGTCCATATGGGATGCTCTATTAAAAACACCAATATTAGTGTTAATGAAATTCTAGAATTGTTCCATATTATCAAAAGTGATGGCTCCTCCTGGAGACATTTTAGGGGATGAAGATCCTTCCTCTTTAATAGTTTCTTCTTGTTTATTTCCTACAACAAGCTCTTCTTATTGCTGGTCTAGGATTTCTTCTTCCTGAACTTGGTCCTCAGGAGGGACATTTTGGTCAATTAATGGTCTTCCTAACCAATATTCATCTTCTTCGGTTTGTTTTCCATTCCTAAGTCTAGGCATTGTGCTAAAATTAGGTTTTAGCAAATATATATACTTATATATATGTGATAGGGTTGAGAGGTATATATTTTAACTATATACCTACTATAATACTTTAAAAAGAAATATATATATATTTTTTGTTTTTTTTTGTGATTTTATTATATTATTATTTTATGAGAATAAAAATAACAAACAACATGCTAGTTATAAGAAACAATAGTAGAAAGAATCACTTAGTTTTCTATGAATAGTTTATGGATATCATTGATAGGGTCAAGTTCATCAGGAGTCATGAAATGCTCCTCTTCAAATTGGAAGTTGTTTTTCAAGAACTTGAAAAAGTGTGCTATGGTAATATGATCTATTTTAGACTCTGACATGTAAAAATAAAGTTCATGGCAATAATCTCAATACAACACAGCTCTAAGAACCCTATTCCATATCTTTCTATCTGTAATAACGACTTCTTGATCCTCTATACGAGATAGAAATTTATGTAATACAACTACGTTCTCAAGGTATTCCCCAAAGGTGTATAATTCAAAAGACACAAGTGCTCTTTTATCGGCTAACCACCTATGGAAAGGTCTCTGAAGTTCATGGTACAAAGTCACCTGATCAGGATCCAGGATTCTATCTAGGACAAACCTCTTAATTTGCCTAAGTTCTACAGATCTAGATTCAATAATACCCAATCTCCTATCAAGTTCGTCCCACAAAAGTTAGGCTCTATATTTTTGAGGTACTCTAAGCACAAAAGTAATCTCTATGGCCATTAATTGATTTTCAACATTTATGGAGACTACTCGTCTTCTATTATAATCTACCATCTAACTATGATATATAAATTTAACAGTTTTCTAATGATTCTAGATGTTCTTAATAATGTGTTTTTTTTCTTTCCGGATTGTTTTCAAAAGGTGTTTTAGTTTCACGTCGGGTTCACCAAAATGTATCGCCCAAATTTTTCACACCCTTACCTTCAGGCTAAAGGATCCGTGCCTGAAAGGGGAATGCGAAAAGGATGGAACAATACCTTGAACAAAGAGGCCATTTGAACATTGTGCCTCTCGGGGGAGGGGTATAAAGGTGAATTTTTGACGGATGGTGGGGTTCACCAGGAAACTTAGAGTGGCAGTTTCCACGCCTAGGTTGAGAATGGGTTTGATTTGTTCATTTTATGTTCAATCATTCAGATTCCTAGGTTGGCCAAAATGAAGCTAAGCTATTCTATATGAAAATTCTAATTTATATGAAGATAATAGACATAAATGAATCCTAATGCGATTAAATACAAAGAATATGTTAAATGGAGAAGAGTACACCTGATTTTTGATGTCGGATGAAGATTCTAAAGCTTGTAGGAGTCCAGATCATCCTGGATATGATAAGATCATTTGTAATTGTATAGAATCATCCCAAATAATAGTCCATCATCTAAGATCACCCAGGATCGTCAGTGACCTGATGAATTCGTCAAAAACCTGCAATCAAGAAAATAGACACCAAAAACCAAAAATACTATTTTAATAATGATGTAAAGTTATAGAAATGAGAGTGTAGATGCTTAAATAACAAATCCAAATATCAAATTAAATGAGATGCAATGTTTTGGTAACTTATTTTGAATCTTATCATGCAATTATGCTAAATGAGGTGAACTCCAAGATGCAAAACATAAGTAAATTAATCTAATGCACCAATAAATAAAGAAACGAGGTAGAAAATGAAAACATGGGACTCTGATTGCCCCCAAGCTGAATTGCAGTCAAGATCATCTGCAATCGTACGATATCGTCACCAATATTGACAGGATCATCCGAAATTGTGGTTGAATTACCTGCGACGATCCGAGCTATCTCCAACTGAAATACAGTGAAATCCTGCAACAAAAACTTGAAAATACGAATATAAAATCTTGTAGGGAGTCAGGGAGAGCAGACAGTCAGGGAATCAGAGGATCAGGGGGATAAAATGGAAAAATCCCAATTTATATAGGATTAGGAGGAGGTTAGGAGGTTGGGGATCATCCCAATCTGGGATATACTCAATATGGGAATCTCCAACTGTGTAGACATGCTTCTTCCCAAGTTGGAGAGGTTGTTGAAATAGAAGCTAATTATGAAAATTTGGTTTTGGGATGAAATCCTTTGGACGTTCTGTTCCAGATGAATTCATCCGATTTGGGACGATATCGTCATATCGATGACAATATCTTCCAACGGTCAAAAAAACTTCTAAATATGGTGCAAAAAATGAGGTGAGCGGTTAACGGGCGGTTTCGAGGTTAAAATTCAAAATTCTACCTTTTTATTGATGATTTAACCGTGCCAATTTTAGGGTGCTACATCCTCCTCCTAATTTTTTTGGCTCTGCACTTCCATCACCTTTTACGGTTGCAATTCTTCCACCATTGCCTTATGCAATGTTGAAATAGATTCTAACAGGTTAGATACTTTGATTTCCATTATGGTATATAAAACCTGTGCTACTAGATTTTGTACAACTATCTCCTGGTTTGATGGTTTTCTAAGTTCCTTGTTAGCTGTTGACTCTTCTCGCTTAGTCTTCTCAACTTCCTCTTGCAATATTTTCTTTGCTACTTTCTAGTGTTTCTTTTCCTTTGCTGGATCTGGATACTTATCCTTCTTAGCCTGATTCCTCATCATGGCTAAAAATTCTTGGGTTTCCTCCTTAAATTGAGGAACATCTATGTCCAAATAACTAACGTTCTATGGGATACTCGAACTCACCTGCTTTGGACAATTCTCTTCTTTGTGGTTCCCTCGACCACACCATCTACACATATGTTTAGTGCTTGTTTGTAGTGTTTCTTACCTCTAAGGTGTAGGATAATTTTTTGCAAAATGACCCCATTCTTGGCAATTGCGACATTGTATGATCGGTCTTCATTCCAAGTCGTACTACAAACTAGTTTGTCCTTCTTATTGATTACCTTGATTTGGCCTTCCACCTCGTCTATTATTTCTATAACTGCCACTCGTTGCTTGTTTCCCACTTCCTTGGGTCTTTGTTTTCTCTTCCTATTCTTGGATTGATAATACTTCTGGTCGTACTATTGTGTTATACAGATATAGCATTACCTCATGCCCCATCACATTACAAATGTGGTAATAGTCGTTCCTCAGACACTTCACATTTGTTTGTCCCTCTGTTTTGCATTCTATGCACAATATGTCATTTCAATATGGTTTGATGTTTTGCTCTTTTATTAGTTTATCAAACTCCTTGCAAAATGATGCCACTATTCATTGTATGGTATCATCTTTGCCACTATCTGAATCATTCAACTTGGGATGAGACAAAATTCTTGTATATGTTTATTTTGATTCACTCTCAAAATTCTTTGCATGCTTGAGTGCTTCTTCATATTTTTATGATGGTACTACCTTCATATTTTTCTTATACTTTTAAAGTAATCCATCTACAAACCACCACTTTACTAGAACATCTGCCAGAGGCATCTGCATCTTATTGACTAATTGCTTTAGTCTGTGGTTATAGGACTTCACATATTCATCAAATTTTTGATTTGTCATACAAAGTTCTATCACAATGTCTCCATAATCCTTTAAAGTTCAAAATTATTCAATGAATTTCTCCTTTATCTAATTCTAATTCTAAAAATCTACAATATTTTCTCTCTTCAAATACCAATAAATCGCCAATCCTCTCAAAGTAGCAGGGAATAGAATTACCCAATCTTCTGGTCTATCTATGCCATTTTCTCTTCAAATGGTTATGGAAGTTCCTATGTGCCATGTGGGTTCTTCCTTACCCTCACTTGAAAATGGTGGACATCTCTATTTAGCTGCCCTATTAGCCATATTAGGAGAGTCATCACTCTCACTTGAGTTATCTCATGGAATATCTGACTAATTCCTCTTTGGGGTGTCTTACTCCTATTGTCATAAAAAGTGTCAATTTAAGGTATCTTATTTTGTCCTACCACTCAGTGACCAAAATATTGTGCATATTCACTTAGCAACCTCCTTCGTTGATGTGAGGGACATGGTCTTGATCTTTCCTCCTGAGACCTCATATCGAGTTGCTCTGGTGCCTGACTCTTGTCCTTTGCACTCTATTGCAACTCTTCTAATAATTTCTTAGGTGTCACCATCCACTCTATATCATCTTACACTTTCCCTATGTCAACACTTACCTCCATACTTGGCAGTTCTACTTCCTTGTATTTCATCTCTATCAACAATACCTCAAAGTCTCCTTTCGATGTCCAAATTTTATCTATTTTTGGTTCGTGAGTACTTTAGTCTGAGTTAATTATGTTTTATCTTTGATAAATACTTGTGCTCCTTCTTACTAGAATTTTATCTCATGCTTCATGTCTCCTATGGTTTCACGCACTAGTGTCTGTCATTCACCTCTAGTCTTAGTATTTAACTTCATCAATTTTGACCTGTTTTAACAAAAAATGCCATATTTGATAAGGCAACAACATAAAATATAGCATAGGGGTGGATTATTACTATTAGGGAGGTATTTACCAAGGCTTATAATGATCAATATGCTAAGCCCAACTTAATTACCAAATCGTACAATCTTAAGACCTTTCAAACTACCCTTGTATGAACCATGATCACCTTGTATGGACATAAAATGCCTACACTATATGATATCAAATCGTATAGTGTCATAGATGGTATTATTTTATACTTGGAAAAAATGAAATATTCAGTTTTGGAGGCTGCCATACAAATTTTTGTAATCGCTCAAGCCGATTCCCCAAAACTGCCAAATCGGGTAAGTTTCTCTCAATCACCTGTTTTACCAAATTGGGTAAAAATACTTTGTACGATTTGTGCGGATGATGATGTACGATTTGTACGAAAAAATGGTGCATTATGATGCTATTATAGGTATTATATTACCCCAATCTCTCTCCTAGATGTTTTTAAGAGTTTGATATGCCAATCAATACAATCTCCATAATAGGCAAAACATCTTAACAGGATTGTTGAGAGATTCCATGTGCATGATTACGTCCAAAAATTGTACAACATATTTCAATACATCTTCCTTGATACTTCCATACCTCTAGATCATTCTCCAAGTTACACTAGTGCTATATTCTACTAAAATATTATAATAATGCATAAAACTAACCTACAACATTCAATAGAAAATACACACATCAAAATTCATCCATAAATCACCATCCATCATTACCAAAATTGTACAGAATCATCAAAAATTGTCATTATTCTAATTTATGTATTATTCTATAATGGATTTTAATACAATATGGATATTCTATCAGCAATAACTCAGAAATAATGCTATACTCCTTTATTCTAACTAGTAAACTACTAGTGACAACATCCTTTTATATCGTTGCCCAGGTTGTTCCAAAGAGGTTCCTAAGAAAATTCATTATTTACAACTACCCATATACAATTGAATACATTAATTTGAATTCTTACTAAGTTTAACACCTTAGTTAGTAAATCCATGTGCCATTTCACTTTGAAATTACATTTCCCATGCATTTGGATGAATTTCGGTGTGCCCTGTATGATTTACTACTTCCTTGTACGATTTGCCATTTTAGTTGTACAATTTTATCCTTTACTGTATGATTTGCTCCTACCTGTACAATTTAAAAAACTTGGGTAAACTGTCACTTGTGCCAAAACTATCAAAATTGAGAAAATCCTTTTGATCATTTCTTCTTCTGGGAGGTGGATTTGCTGCCTACATGATATTTATTTTTTGGAGTAAATGCAACTTGTGTTTTTACCTATACTTTAAATATTAGCAAGGATGATGTCCCTCCTATTACTACTGCATCCCCTATTGTAGGATCAATTTACAGTGACTCTACACCCTTTGTGGGAACAATTATTTTTATCTTGGGAGAAGAAAAAGAGATTTCTATGGTAATTGAGCTCTCTCCTATACCTCCTAACTAAGTTTCCATTAATATTCCTTTTGATATTCCTTGAATATGATCCTCTTATGAAGGGATGAATTCTAAAGTCTCTTTTCTTCTGGTCAGAATGACACTTACAGGATCACCAGGGCTCATTTCAATCCTGGCCCTCTTATGTGTAGGTGAATTTGAAGGGATCTAAACCTCAATTTTGTAATCCTTAAAAATATTAGCAAACCCTCCACTTATTTGAATACTTTTCCAATCCACTGTATAAATTATTATTTCTTTGTTATTTATTCTCAAGGTCGTGGGTACTACCTTGGGTATGTTTGTGGCTATTTGTTGCAGATGTTGTGGGATCATTAATGCTTTGGCTAAATATTCCATGGTAGGATGATTTGAAGAGGATGAAGCAAGGACAATATCATTTCCTTTCCCAACATTTGAAGTACGATGAGTGGTTGAAGCGATAGGGGATTCTTCTATTGTCTAGCCAACTACTTTTGCTAATATCTCTATTTTCTCGAGCTCTTGAGCAAAAATCTCCATGAGAGGATATCTAAAGTCTTATGGAGGTATAAATGGTATTAATGGGGTTATTTTATTCATTGTAGCCTCCCTCAGCACTTACAAATCTACAACATAATTCCCCACCATCTCAACCCAAGCATATGGCCTCCTTAAATTTTTATTTTTCCACGTCCTCCATATCTAACCCTTGTTTTTTTGCCCATTGAATATTATCTTCAAATGGGAATTCTTTGTATTTTGGTAGCTATTTCTCAACTACAATTTTCTTATAGTACCCTTTGGGGTCATATGGTATCCATGTACTTTTAGCAAAGCAAAAAGTGTCCATATTTAGCAAATTTCTTTGCAGAATAGGGTACCCCGTATAAACATGGTGGCTCATCTTACATGGTGTAGTGATCCAGGGGATTTTATTTTATTTCCTTATAACTCTTAATCTAGACTCCTCTAAAATATTCCTTATAATCTCTATAGTAGCTATTGATTTTGAATAAAAATTGGGTAAAGCCATGGGTGACAATTTAGCCCTATAAATTTTGATATAGGTGAGATCTTCCATGAGGAAGAAATCCCCAACCTCATTTTCTTGTAGAAATTTTACAATACCTAAGATTATCCTAAAAGACTCTTTATTGCAAATTAAATGATATATTGCGAGGAAAATTCTTACAAAAAACTTAGGATAGTTGGAGGAACCTTCTTGAATGCAGGGTAATCATTCTTGGATAATTGCCTTTGGTACACCTAATTTAGTAATTACCCTTTGACTCAATTTACCTACAATCAAGTGAATGAGTAGAGAGTAATGAGAGAAGTGAGGTATGACCTCTTGATCTTTGTATATGGCCTTCTAAAATTACTTAAATTCCCCATCCATTGTGTCATTGATTAGATTCTCCCACCTATACACTGTGAAAAACCTTATTTTATTGCACTAAGCTATTAGAAACATAACTTCCTTCTCCACCCAATTTAGATCTTCAACTTCCATCACTATGTGAATCATGTTTGCCTAATATTTTTACCAATTACGTAGTGCTAATTTATGAAAGGCAATCTAGGTAGATACCAGTTGATCATAATCAAACAATTTTACATAAAAATAGGTGCCAATCATGTGTTGAGCTTTTGTAGAGATAACCTTTTCATCATATATTAGTGAAGCTTTTTCAAGAAAAAATACTTGGCCAATTTTCTCTTGTGTCTATTTGTATAGGGTCTTATTTTTTATTTTCATTATAGCTCTAGTCTTTAGGTTGTATGATACAACCAACCATGATAAAATTTTAGAAGAAAAATATACTGTATGGTACAATAATTTGGCCAAATTGCTCTTCTATTTATTGGAAAATAGGTGGCTTTCATCTTTGTCTTTGTAATTTCTTTGTAAAATACCTTTCGATAGGTTTTGCAGGTGTTGGCATTCTTCTAAGCTTGATTCAAAACTAAAATCTGAAAGGTTTTATTCACCCCATACTTGCTCAAAGGTTTTTCTCCTTGACAAATTTCTATGAACATTTTTTCCTCTAGTAGTTCAACCTTGGTTTTGAAGCAGTGCTTGAAGAAGCCATCACTCTCTTGCAACTCTGGAACTTCAAGAATTTTTCAACTATGCTCAATCTCTCAACACTCTATGATTTATGGGGCTTCTAGTTCAGTGTGTTGTGTATGATTGTTGATGAATTTTAAAATGTCTTACGCACAAGGTGTAATTAAATACATACCAACTACCTTTGCATTTTTTCCACACTTGGTTCACCACCTTAGTTCCCATAACATTCTGACCTGTTGTGAATTTTGGCTTTTCTAGTTAATTTGCATTATTAGTTTTTGATTAAGCACTTGTTTAATTTTGAGTTGTTTGATTAACTCATGTTGTATTAAAGCACGTGCTTGGATGGATCCAAGGAAAAATCTCATACTTGACCTGTGTGCCTACAATTACCTAATTGTTCCTTGAATGAAAAAACAATATCTTCCTTAAATCATATGTTTTTATTCCACCTACTTTTCTCAAATGTAGGGTCCATAAAATATTTGATTTTAATGCAGCTTCACTTCATGCATACCATCGATTGATCGATCTACACTGTCTATTCCTTGTTGTACAAACATTTGTAGAAATCGATCCTCAATTGGTTGAATGGCATTTAATTCTCTCTTTCAACCAAAATATTTGGCCAAATGCTCTTCATTGCCATACATGAATCGATTGAAGTCCTTTCATTCATCCATCAAGGCTAAGTTGATTAACTCTGTTCATCCTCTAACTTTTAGTTGAATGGCCTAGGGTGCATTTATTTATATTTCAAGGGGGAATATATATTGGCATGCTTTGACTATGGGACTTACATATTTGATCCTAGGGGAAAACTCATGATGTTTCAAATTGAGGAAAATTTATGACGTGAAATGATAAATGTGGTTAGGCCATTGTGGATTTTTTCTTTGATTTTAGGATTTTAACCTTAGCTTGGCTAAAAATTATATGAACATGGTAGAAGGGGGTTGCAATGTAAATGAAACTATGGGAACCTTTATACTATGGGGTTTAAGTTCATTGCAATGTTAGGTTCATGATATACCTTACGAAACTTGATAGCGTAATTGCAATGGGGGAAACATGTATAGTTATAACAAGGCTTATAACAAAAATTAAAATTTCACATAGCTTACTAGCACCCATTTGAATTTCACCCTTCTTTACTTCACTTTGGTCGATGGATTTTAGCCATATACCTTATTTGAAAGGCCTTCAATTTCTATGATTTGATCAGGTCAATTGATATAATTCTTGCCTTAACCATCATTCGATCGAATTCTTTTCATATTATTCCTTCGATTGGCCAAAAATTTGGGCCACAAATCTTTTTTGATCAAGAATATCTTGGCCATATTTTGGAAACATGATGTGTGGTCCTAATTATGACTGAAAATTATCAACTTAAGGAAGGAATGGGAATGGGGGAAAATATGATAGAGACCCTCATGATTTCTTTGTTATGATCGACTTCAACCTTAGGCAATTTGCTGCATGGATATATGGACTTAGGCTTATACTTAGGGTGAAAAAATGAGGTAAAGCATGTATATCCTCATATAACTCTTCGATCAAATTTCTCATGACTTTGGATAAAGAGGAAACTCTTAGATCCATGGGTTTAGGATTAGATAATTTTACCATGACTTAGGCCAAAAATAGGGTAATAAAAAAAGGTAAAATAATTTCAATGATGAAGACACCCTTTAGACCTTAGGAAAAATAAAAAAGTATTACACACCTTGAGTGGAGCGATGACTTTGACCAGACAATTTTACTGAGCTTTGGTCATATAGACACTAAAATTGTATAAATCATATAAGACTGCTAATGCACAACTCTTATCGACATCATATGGCCCCATTGGGTAACCCTTAAGGGTTAATTAGGGCTCCCAACCACTTTTGGGAAGTTTTATCCCACTTTTGAAAGGTTTTGGGGCATGTAGCCATGACCATCCCACCCTAGGATGACCACAGTTCATGATCCTCCCACCTAGGGATGACCACATGCAACCATCCTTGGGTGGGACGACCATGACCCAGACCCCTCAAAAGTCAAAGGGTGAGACAAATAGCAATAATTTTCTACCATTTATTTTGCCCAATCAATATTGACATATTGGGAGGCTGTCATGGCCATTAGGGTCTGCAAATTGGAGGCCCAAATGGGAAGCCTCCTCCACCCCATGCATGGCAAAGGCATTTCCAAGTGGCAGCACTTGCCTTACATGCCTAAAATTACCCCTTTGTCCCCTATGCCCTCTTGGGCTATAAATTGAGATGTTTTCACCCAATTAAAAAAAAGAGGATATTTTACAATTATTGACCACGAAGTGCTGCCAATATTTGCCCTCAACCTTTTCACACCTATTTGCCTTGGAAACCTCATTAATCGAAGCAATTTTTAGGGTATTCTAGGATACATTCATTTGTTCCAAAACCCATAAATTCTAAGATTTAACTTACCAAATTCGATGGCAACATCTCTAGGAGAATTATTGACCAAATCCAAGTGGAATTGGAAAAAACCACCCTGTTTTGTTGTCGTCCCCCCTGAGACGGATAACATGTATTTTTGGAACTTCTAGGTATGGCCATGAATTGGCCCACAATTCTGATCTTATTTCTATGTAGTTCAATTTTATTGCATTAGAATAACATCATATCCAAATTTGATGAATTTTTGAGTAGTTTTAATAGGTCAATTAAGGTTTTTATGATTGTAGTCCTAGTTGTCCCTCCCAGGAATGACCACAAGTTCTGCAAATAATCTCACTTTGACTTTTGCTTAGATATTTAAAAAATCATATAATGAACTCCATATTAAGTTTTCAGGTCATTTTGATTAGTTTATATTAGTTGCAAATAATTTTTATATTCATATATGCCTACTTTTCATGGTTTTCATTACAAAACACATATGCTATTAGCATATTTCAATCTCTTGTATGTAGGGACATGTATTCCATGCATGATGGAGGAGCTAAGGAGTTGAATGAACATAGCCCAAAGATAGCTTTATATTGTGGGTACGAGAAGAACACTCCAAGCACACCATTAAGATCATTAAGGGATTTGATCCCTCAAGTTTTGTAAATTGAAATATATCACATTGAAAATCCCTCAAGGGGATGTATTGTAACCACTAATTTTATGTATTAATAAATACAAGGAGAACCCTCCCTTTTTTACTTAAACATATTTGCCATTTTAGTCACTTACTTTATCGTCTTTCTTTTGCATGCTTTAATTCAATTATCACATTAGATTGCATTTCAATTCAATCTATTAAGCGTAGCCATTTTTATTACTACTTTAGTGGTGATCACGGTGGGGACCATTGTCCCTTGTCCTCTTTTTTTTTTTTTTTTTGCTAATTTTTGCCTTGTTTTTGCACTTTGGATGTTGTAGGTTCTGACAGTTCTAGGCTAAAATGACCCCTGAATTCCTAGTTGGAACTGCCAAGTATGGCCACAAAAATCATCCCACCCAGAGACAACCCCCAAATTTGTAGTCATACCACCCAAGGATGACCACAAAACCAGGGGTTTTCTATAGAAATTTTCAGAAATAGCAACTTCCAAAACAGGCAAGGTAAGTGCCTAAACCCTCAATTTGCAAGTAGGTTCTTCAAAAAAGGATAAATTGATGTTTTTCATATATTTTATTAGGTTATTTAAATCTATATTTCCCATTTCTAGATTCCTAAATAACAAACTAAAAGAAAATAGGAAAAATGAATAATTTTAGACATACAATCTAAGTGGTTTGTCTACATGTGACCTGCCTAAGGGTTAGGTTTTCATATAGGTTTAAAAAATTTAGGTTCCTTGTTTATATATGCATCAAATTCTAAAAGTAAAATGCTCCTTATGCATTTAGTGAAAATTCATTAAGTTTTGTTTTGTTTACTTTAATTTAATAAGGAACCACACACACAACATCTCTTTTAAATTTTAGTACATTGGAATTCATCCCCAACCACTGATAGAGTTCAATGATGGTGGGTTTCATCTCCATTCGTTGGCTCAAATCCTACGAACTTTATTTTTTGTGAAAGCTGGCTCCAAGAACCATCTTAGCCATGGAAAATTGTATGCACTCCTCTTCAAAGGGTGTATCACTACCCACAATCAATATGGGTGAGGATTGGTAGGACCTATGCTCCTTGATCGGGTATGGGCTTCATATCCATACTTTGGTTGGTTCACATGACCAGAATTTCATTGTCGATTGTCGAGTTGTGAGTGTATATGTGAAATCCATTTAAAAATTGAGAATTACATCAACAAAATTCAAACACGTGAAAGAGTCTCCTTGCAAAGCAATAAATCTAAACACACCAAACAACTTAGGGATTCACATTTAAAACTTAAAGGAGATAATCACATTGTTTGCTTGTGTGCTTCTTTGATCATTTGATTGTGTATTTCTAAAATTTAAAAGAGATAATCATGTTGTCTACTTTATGTGTTTTGTTCAGGTGATCAACATAATATCCTTGAACTGGGACCAAACCCTAAAAAAAAAAAAAAGTAAAATGCTACTTTTTGATTCTGCATCCAATGGATTGAGAATTGTGCAAATCAGAGCTATTACAAAAAATTTATGTTGGTTTTATGATTACTCTTATTTTGAGTGATTTTCAAGCTAGAAATAGCCAAAAAATTGCACTAAAACGGTAACAAAAATCCCTAGACAACCCTAAAAATTACCAAATTTATTTTGTTGTCTTAGTTAGCGCCTTGTGCACCTCTCACAAAAATTTTAAATACTAACTCTTTATTTCTCAAAATTTCCCAAAAATTGTGATCAACATAAGATCTTTGAACTGAGACCAAAACCTAAAAAAAAAAAAAGTAAAATGCTACTTTTTTATTCTGCATCCAACGGATTGAGAATTGTGCAAATCAGAGCTATAACAAAAAATTTATGTTGGTTTTATGATTACTCTTATTTTGAGTGATTTTCAAGCTAGAAATAGCCAAAAATTCCACTAAAATGGTAACAAAAAACCCTAGACAGCCTCAAAAATTGACAAATTTATTTTTTTGTCTTAGTTAGCGCATTGTGCACCTCTCATAGAAATTTTAAATCCTAACTCTTTATTTCTCAAAATTTCCCAAAAAATCCTAAAATTGGGCATTTTTCCACGAGCCTCGATTGACCATATATTCCAAAAATACAATTTCTGACTAGGAAGTCAAATTTTTGAGCCCTAGTACATTGTGATTAGCTCGTCGTGCTGATCATTCTGGTATATGACACCCATAACCTTTTTTGGATGTCAAAATTTTCTTTAGTGTGCGTTTCCTTTAGGGTTTGCCTAGTTAACACATCATGACAACTACCCATAGATGAGCTCAATCACAAGCTAGTGAGAAAAAAAACTTGAGAGGCCATGAGCATTGTCATTATAGGTATGAGTATATCACCATTCTTGCATGACACCCTTATAGTCATAATGAAGTTAATCCATATGAGGATCTCCTCATTCTTACACAATGCCTTGATAGTAGTCACATCCATTACTCTCCTGAGGATTTCATAATTTCTACATGATGCCCTAAAAGCCATTTTGAGGTCAACCCATCACATAAAGGACCTAACCACCAAGGTACCTCTATTAGGAGGACACTATTGGGTTAGCCATAAGATCAAGTGTATTATTAGGTTAGCCAACACTGATTCATAGCCCAAGCTAGATATAATCAGCCTATCAAGAGGCCTAGTAGGGAAGTCTACACTCCCTCTACATCATAGTCTTCACCACATATAATTCCCATCCAACAAGTGGTAACAAGCCATAGTAGACCTATGCAAATTTTGCATACATCATCAACCAAAATGACCATGGGAGAGTTAATACGAAAATCCCCTAAGCATTGGGAAACTCTCATGGAGGTTTTAAATTCAATTGAGTTACAACCTCACAATATTTATGCATTCACCAACTTTATGGGATACATACAAATGCATAAATATCTTTTTATATCCCTTCGAAATCAAGATATCAAACCTAGGTCTACCAATTTACTAGAATCTCCTTTGCACATCATAAAGTGCATTAATAAGATCCCCAATAAGCAAGTGTTGATTGAAACAGGTTCTATAATAAATATTATTACCACAACTGCACTGAAATATCTCAACATCCCATCTTCACACATTGTAAAATCCATTTTCACATTGAAAGTGTTTAATGATGCTTTGTCCTCCACTGTGGGTACAATAATCCTACCTGTTCAATTTAGAAAAAAGACTATGCCTACATTTTTCTACATATTGGAAGGTGAAAGACAATACAACATATTGTTAGGAATACCTTGGATGAGAGACATGGAGTGCATCCCCTCCATTGTGCACCAATGCATCAAATACATTCATGAAGACCAGGTCCATGTGGTTGAGGCCGACCCAGACCCCTTCAAGTATTACAATATGGAGGATCATTTGTAGGAGTCTACTCTTCCATCCACACACTTGGATACTAAACCCAAGGTTCTTATCCATAGTCCAAATTCAACACCATAGTTAGTCGTGAAGCTACCTTCACCACCATCGCTAGCACCATCCTATGTTTCTTCAAGCGAGGGAGAGTCAAAAAGGATAACTGTAAAGGCTCCCATAGCCATCTTCGACACATTAGTAGAAGACCTTCCCATTCCTACCAACAATGAGGAACCCACAGTTGATATCAATGCGTTAGATCGTATCATATCATTTTCCTCCACCACACTTGAGGACATAGTTCACTTGACCAATCGTGAACTTGGTGAGTACATAATGCACAATATTACATACATGCATATCATCAAGTTTATCAAGGATATAGGTCATCCTATTACCAAGTTGCCACCCATTGATAGCATTTATGATGCACCCGCTAAGCATGGAGGTGAAGTAGATCACCTTGGAAAAATTGATGAGGCAACTATGACTTGTCCAAATGCAAGTGCACCTTACCATGAGTTTGTGGGAATGATCAATGTGATGAAAAATAACCAAAGACATTTGAATCCATTTATGCCACTTGAAACTCCATCCAATATCCCATCCATACCACAAGGGATACCATTGATGGATTCGGTCATACCTATTCTATGTCACTCAACATCTCTACAAAATCAAGAACAAGTGTACCCCCTACACCAAAGTGGGGGTAATCTAGCTACCAAAATTGAACACTATGAGGTGGAACAAGAGCATGAGCTAAATAAAAAATAAGAGCATGTGGATATATTCACTAGCCACAATCATCATGCACCATCTGCATCTGCTCAAACAAGCTTGGATAGGCTAGCCAATATTGAGTTACAAGTGAGTCACCAACATAATGATTTACAACAAATCTTGAATCAACTCATAGGTATAGAGTTATGGTTGAGTCATACAAAACCTCACCCCATGATCATCATGAAAAACCTCCTCCTAGGAATTCCAAGGTTAAATCTCAATAGAATCTTGGGCAAAGGTAAAAATACCATCAACCTCGCATGTTTACTCATTTGTCAGAACTCTTGGCATCGATCTTAAACCGATAATGTGAGGCACAATAAATCATGCTTCCTAAGATTTGTATGAGGTATGTTTACTCATTTTTCAAAACCCTTGGTATCGATCAAAACCACATAGGCAAAACACATATTGTGTTTACCGTTGACAAAGGGGTCATGACTTCTATACATGTTACCCCTTTAGATATTTAGTTCAGGATATGATCGAGAGGTAAGATCTTCCAATGGATAAGCCTTTCTCTCCAAGAAACCAACCAATAGGAGTCTTCCAAGACCCCTTGACCACACGCAAAGCAAACACAACACCTACCAATCAAGAAGGGCAACCTAAATAGGTGACTAAGATGCATACAACACTGTCATTGCATAAAGTGAAGCGATCGCGTTCGACCTAGACTTCATTAGCTGAGCCCATGTCAACCATCCTTCACAAATTGCAAGAAAAAAGGTAATCATCTTGCCAAACATACCCCTGGTCAACCCAAATAGGTCCAGATATAAATACTATAGAGAGGATCATTCTTGCCTCTATCACTGAGTAAGAGGGCATGAAATTAGTGATTGTTATACTTTTAGATATTTAGTCCAAGATATTATGGATAAGAAAGCTTTATCCACAAATCGATCACTCATTTTACCCTATCAAGACATGGGAATTACCCAAAATTCCTTGCCATAATAGGGGGAGTCAATATCTATCACTCCTCCTAGCTAAGCCAATAAAATTACATCAAACACAATACATACTAGGGGTATCCAAGGTGTCACACCTTCCCCACTATTTACATCCCAATAAATAAATCAAATTGAGGATCCTAAAAGTATCACACCTTCTTTGCTTCCTTTGATCACCACAAATACTGGGGGTACATAAGGTATTGCACCTTCCTCCTAAAATTGCCAAAGTAATAAAAGTTACAAAAAGTCCCAAAGGTATCCATAAACCCTTTGGTCACCTTAAAATGCTCCTAGATGGTCTACAACCATCTAGGTCACCCTAAAATTCTCCTAGGTGGTCTACGACCATCTAGGTCATCCTAAAATGCTCCTAGGTAGTCTACGACCATCTAGGTCATCCTAAAATGCTCCTAGGTGGTCTATGACCGTCTAGGTCACCCTAAAATGCTCCTAGATAGTCTACGACTGACCAGGTCACTCTAAAACACTCCTAGGTGGTCTATGATCGTCTAGGTCACTCTAAAATGCTCTTAGGTGGTCTAAAACCATCTAGGTCATTCTAAAATGTTCTTAGGAAGTCTATGACTAACTAGGTCATCCTAAAATGTTCCTAGGTGGTCTACGACTTACTAGGTCATCCTAAAATGCTCATAGGTAGTCTATGACTGACTAGGTCACCCTAAAATGTGCCTAGGTGGTCTATGATTGACTAGGTCACCCTAATATGCTCCTAGGTGGTCTATGATTGTCTAGGTCACCTTAAAGTTCTCCTATGTGATCTACGACTATCTAGGTCATCCTAAAAAACTCCAAAGGCATCTATAAGCCCTTTTGTCACCCCAAAAAGCTCCAAAGGTGTCTATAAGCCCTTTGGTCACCCCAAAAATCTCCAAATGTGTCTAATATCCCTTTGGTCACCCCAAAAATCTCCAAAGGCATCTATAACCTCTTTGGTCACCCCAAAGAGCCCCAAAGGTATCTATAAACCCTTTGGTCACCTAAAAGCCACAATGGCTTTCAGTAAGCCCACTGGTCAAGTTTGTATATATATATATATATATATATATATATATATATATATCAAAAATCCAAAAACATTATTAAAACATCAAAAAACAAAAATATTGTATTGTATTACAACATCACGTACATTATACATCTTCATCATTGTATTGTACATTATTAGAATTTGATCATACATGTCTAGCACCAAGTCTATACACTAGGCATCTATCACAATTAAGGTTTTCAAAGATCATTTTACCACCTATTTACATTATATTTACCATTTACATATACATTCCATACTGTGTCTGTTTCCCTTCACTTAGTCATTATTCTTAAGGTATCTATAGGGATTTTGGTCATTCAACCATATCTAGTTTTTTTTTTCAGATTTTGTAGAAAGCTATCATGATTTTAGAAGGTATAATCATGCTTAGATTATAACTTGTATATGTCCTGACACATTTTTTACATTAATAAATCCAAGTATTGCACAAGGAAATATGAAACCTACAAAGTGGTCTAGGTGACCCTAAGAGAATAAATTATTTCATTCATCCCCCTATGTGAATGGTTCAAATATGCTAAGAATTGACAAAAGGACAAGTTCCTCCTTACCCAAAATAATCAAAATCCCTTGCCTCACACCAAATTGGGGTAAGTATTCAAAATGAAAATAAAAAGTGATTGTTATCACTTAGCAATATGCAAAATAAAAAGTGGTTTTCACCATTAGAAAAAAGAAAAATAAATAGTTGTTCTCACCACTATCAAAATCCATTGCTCACCATAAAAAAAATGAGAAACTCACAAACACAATTCAAAGACAAGAAAATAAGGGAGTACTAAACTTGAATCCCTAGAATTCTCAGCATTGGACAACCATAAGGTGATCCTCATTACAGGTTGGGTGGCATCAAGCTTAATTGGAAATGGTGGTATCCTTACGCATGACGATATGTCTACCACATAAGCAACCTATTTTTTTATAGACCAATATTTACATGTGGATGAGCTAGCTTTTGGTAGCTTGTATTGCGTAGTGGTCTAATCCAACTACGTACAAAACTCGGGATAATGATACTCATAAGGTGATATTTAGTATATATAGGCTACATAAATCCTATTTGGCACTAGGGTAATTTTATGCGTTATCATAGTAATGAAATCACATGCAAACATAGGGATATTAACTATCTTGGTCATCTTAGCAGATTTATACTTTGCCAAAAAGTCTTGCATAGTTACTATACAAATTTTTATTAGGTAACTAGAGTGTTTGAGTCTCCTAAAACTCTCAAACATGTCATATAAACTTCATATTATTCATCTCATTTAATATCGCATTATCACATGTTTTTTTTTTTTTGAATTTACATGGTGGAATCGGTAGCCGCCACGAATTCGGGTAGGTTGTCCAAATTTTTATGGCTGCCACAATATTCTACGTTGTCCACCCCAGAAGCCGCCACACAGATCTTCGCACAGTCCGCCCCTATAACCACCATGCCACAATCATTTTAAACCTTTTATGCCATTGAAAGCATCAGGAAAGGGACAAGCGTTCAGTCTGGCGAGACTCGAGATTTGAACCTTAGACCTCTGCCCCCCTTATGGGGTTAAAAATATGAAATTTTAAGTTAGGGTGAAATTTTGTGATGGCTTTTAACTTCAGTCTCGTGGAAAATTGAAAGATGAAGCTGATGTAACGTCACATAATTTTTGAGTTTATAAAAAAAATAAAAAATATGTTTTGTTACATTACATCACACAAGCCATTACATAGTATCATGATAAAATTACAATGATGAGATAAATTTTGTATGGTCTATGGTGCTAGCATCTAGTATGTGAAATAGTATTCATAATCCATCATATAAATTAATAAACCATTTAAATTTCATTATGCATATACATATATACATATCATCAAATCACATCATATTCCAAATACATGCATACATGTTAGGCATCCATCAAAGCATTAGTAAAGCAAATATAAGCATTGCATACATCTCATAAAGCGGTAAGGAAAAACATGATGATAACTAAAAAATCATATATATATATATATATATATATATATATATATATATATATATATATATATATATATATATATATATATATATATATATATATTATATGTGTGTGTGTGTGTGTGTGTGTGTGTGTGTGTGTGTGTGTGTGTGTGTGTGGAACCAAAGCTACATCATCATCCATAAACTACCTATAGGATACAATAAAGTGTGTCCTCAGACCTCATAAATTCTAAAATACCAAAAAGAGCCATAAAGTCTCAAAAGCCATGATTACGTAGGATCGACACTACGACTCTCACCCCCACCCTCAGTCGATGTTCGGTGAGAACTCCTAGATCTAATTCTCCTTGATCTATCTTACCTCATGCAGTATTAGGAGACCCCATCTTCATAGAAGACTATCCTGTACTACTCTGACTCTAGTGTGACCCACTAGCAGAAGGACGTGCTAGTATGCACCCTCTAAGGTGCACTATATCATACTCAAAAACCTAGGTGAATGCTTCCTCCTCACAAAAATAAGCCTGGATGTCCCCCACTAAGACCTGGAGCTATGTCACCTCCTCTCATAGTCTGGCCATCTCACCACTACTAGATACCCCATGGTTAGGGCTTCGTACTCCACCTTGTGCTAAAAAATTAGCTCTATGCTATATCCCTATAAATATTATCTCATGCACTCTACATATGTGCCTGTATGAGAGCTATCTCCTCTACATTCTCAAATATAACTCTAATAAGATCACCCCATAACTCAGTAATAGTAGCATCTCATGCTACCAGCTGTGCCTGCACTCCATGATCATCAAAGTCACCCTCACCAATGTCATCACGTAGATCCCCTAAGTCAAGGAGGTCCTTCCACTCATCTGCTACACAATGATGTACATGTCGCTTGCCTGCATCTAGATGCTCATCCTATGGATCCTCATAATGACCCTCATCATCTACAACATATCTATCAACCTCTCATACCATCATAACTACAACACTCCCTAGTGGCCCATCTCCTTGCCACTGGTGCATCACCCATAAAGAGTCATACTCTGCTGTAGTCTTGGCATTTTCTAGATCAAAAATATCTACTACGGGATCTGACTCTACTTCCAATACCTCAAATGTAGTCCAATTAAGTACCCTCTCATCCTCATGATATTGGTAGACCACTGGCTCACTAGGCAACCTTTAGTGTAGCCTAAACTACCACAGGACTCAAGCATATGGAAAGTACTCCCGCTTAATCCTATGTTGTCCAAATAACCATCTCCCTTGCCTCACCCAGTTAAGTTGTACCTCAACGTTAGGCCACACTTGACAATCCCTGTAGGATCTTCAAGTCACATCCTATACCCTAAGTTATACAAAGGACTCTGTGTAGTGCTAAACCTCACCTACAAAGTGATTACTTTGACCTACCTCTTGGGTTCACTACCATAAAATCTTGTAGCCTATCTCTCTATCTGCAATCTATGCTCGTGTCATCCAAGGCAGTCATTGCGACCAATCCATAAAAATATGTTGCCAACCCCAAACCTATAGTAGAAAACTACATCCTAATTCCTTCTACCCATGAGATCAGATCTCATATAGCTCATCATATAATCATGCCAGTAATATAGAACCCCAAGCCATCACTAGTGGCTGCTCTACGGTGCACTCCATAAGTGTAAACACCAACTCCAAAAGGTTCCAAGGGAACCTGGTGCCTGACGAGTCTGGTAGTGAAATGTTGGAGATTAGAGTCATCAATAAAGCATACCTAATGATCAATACATCAACATCGTACCATAAATACACTAGTATACCTCAATTAGGGAGGTTGCGTACTACCTCCTCCTGGTCCCCCTCAAAGTATCTCTACATAACCTCATATCTCCAATCTCGATGAGTGGATACAATAGGTCAACCCTCTATAAGAATATGGAATATACAATAGACATCCTCTAGAGTCACCATCATATCTCCTGTAGGTAGGTGGAAGGTGTTGGTGCAAGGATCCCATAATTCTATCAAGGTGGTCAAATAAGCATGGTCACCCACCACGGGATCCAACCGTATCACATGCTTAAGACTGATGGCATCAAGCCATTACTAGCCCTCATCTATCAATAAATCCCTAGTGGTATGAAAGATATTCGGACATTGATATCAAATCTTAACCACCTGAAAGAGTTAAGCAAGTTAACCACAATGCACTGAAAATGCACTAAAAATGCATCAAAAATGTCCAAAAATACCAAAAAAATGATTTAAAAAGGGACCTTTCTTCCCTAGTTTTGTGACCATCCCACCTAGGGATGGCCCCCAATTTGGTAGCCATCCCACCTAGGGATGGCCACCAGTGGCCATACCACCTAAGGACGACCCCTAAAATTGCTTCAAAATGGGTCATTTTGACCCCTAAAATAGCTTTAAAAAAGCAAGAAAACAACAAAAAATGGAAAAATAATGCATTTAAAATATAAATAAAGATGACATTTCTACATTTAACCACTATTGAGGTTCTTTAACCAATATTTAGTGTGTGTTTTTTGGGAAATATGCATTTAATTACAATTTCCAATTCAATAAAGAATAGGAAATACAATCCTTACCCATATCGCACTGGCTCTACCGCTCATCGAGTCTTGTGGCTGGATCATCCTAATTGTGGGGTACTCTCAGAAGCACTCCACTTTAGAAAAGAAACCCCCTTCTCTTCACCTCTCAAGTTTTCCAAGTTAGGAATGTAAAAATGAGGTCATTTGCCCAATTTTGGGCTTATATAGCACTACAATAAGCATGGTCATCCATAGGTAGTATGGTCAGCTAATTGGCCAACTGTTCCACCATAGTATGGTCATAAAATATACAATCATCCCACCCAGGGATGGCCACCACAAAAATTTACAAAAATAGTTGAAAAGTTCACAAAAAGGGCTCAAAACCCACCAAAACAAGTCAAATTTAACACAATTAACAAAGAATAAAGATTGAACTCAAAGGATTCATGGATGCTCTAAAAGTCTCTACTTCACTCCCCAAGAAGGCCATTATGGCTGGACCACTCCACAGGAATGAGGTATTTAGACTTTTTCTTCCATGAAATATCATCAAAATGGTCAAATCCTTCACATAATTGATACATCTAATAATGGGTAAAACTTATGGTTATCCCAATTAAGTCATATGGGTCAAGTGACTCATCGCTTTATCATTGGTCATGCCCTCATAGAATTGTCACTTAAGGGGGTAGTCATAATAATGAATTCACAATCAAATCAATACTTAAAACACTCAAAAAGTGCAATTTTCATAAATTCAAAAGAATCATTGCCAAAGATAAATTTGCAAGCCTACGATAGGGTAAATAATTAGCAAATGCAACAAAGAAAAGTCTTGGCCTCCTTGAGGCTCTGTTGAGGTGTGATTTTGTCCAGTCACAAAGCCACCCGACAAACTCAGAATTATGATTCTCTCTTGAAAAGAATATTATATATCTCCAAGGTTCTTATGTTATATCTAACATTTCATATGTATATACATCAATGAGTACTTGAATAACTCTTGGATTTGTGAACTACTATTTACAAGGGGCCTGGAATTAGGTAAATGATTTCAAGTTTATCATGTATAACATGCTTTGATATCAATTCAACAAAATAAAATTCGTTTTATGATCTTAGGTTAAAGTATACCAAATTTTATTTCCTCTCTTCAATTTAATGTCTCAAAATGCTTTAAATGAAATTAGCATAAAAAGAATCTAGCATTTTATATTAAATTTCAATTTAACTTTAATAAAAATCAAAGTAAATGAAATTTTATAAACTTGATAAACCTTTGGAACATAATAGATTTATAATCAATTCACTTCCCAAATGTTTATTTGATAAAGCAATCATTTATTCAAACTCCCTTATGAAATTATAAATCAAACCCAGAAGAGGTGAATAAATGAAATAATGTCTTGCCCAATTTATAAGGTTCCAAAACCTTGTCAATGATAAAATCTTAGGGCTTAATATGAAACTAATCTATAAAATTTGGATTTTATGATAAAATAAAGTTTATAAATTAGATTTGCTTATAATATTTATCTTTTGAAATATTTATGAAATTAAATATTCAAAAGAGTAAATGTGATCTCTGGTTTGAAATTTGGATTTCTGAAATAGATAGAACTATATTATAAATCAAATCCAAATTGAATTTTAGAGATATCAATCCGAGTTCCTCAACCTTATGAAATTAAGGTGAGGAATAGAATATTCATTTATCCCTTCTTAAATTTATTAATTCGAATATTAATTAATGTAATATCCGAATTATAAATTTAATTATAACTTAGTCATATAATTTTACTTTATAAAATTATACTAAGTTATAATATATAGTTTTCGAAAATAAAATAAAAAATAAAAATATATAAGCTAGTTAAGTAAAATTAAATAATTGGACAAATTCAAAAGAACAAATTTCCATTTACAAAATTCTAAAACCAATCCAATGTTCACCAGTATTCACATAGTGAAATCAAATAAATTGATGCAATCTTCTAAGGTATACAAACTATTAAGAAATTGCAATAAGCACTTTATTAATTCCAAATATAGTCTGTGCACAAATCTGGATCCAAAATGCTTAAAACAATTTATAAAATCTTACAATAATTTCCATTGTTATGGCCTTCTCTTTTTTCCTCCAAATGATGTAGCTTTGCTCCTTCCAATCGTTCCTCTCCTTCTCTGTATAAAATGTCTGACCCTTTCCATGAATCTCAATGATTTATTTATAATTTGAAAAGTTTAGTTATTCAGTTTCATCATCGGGAATGGATTTTATAACGATCTTCTTCAAACCCTTGCCCTTGTATTACCTGCATAATGAAACAATAATCATAATATCAAAACAAAACCAAACTTTACTTTCTCGTAACTTTCCTTTTTTTCAAAAGTATTTCAAAGTTCTCATATTGCTAAATTAACCCGCTATTTTTTTGGTGAAATTGACATCTGGAATCTTGCAAGTTTGGTATCATTAGAAAGAGAAAATCCATATCTTTTTACCAAGTTTTGAATGAGATCAAACGGAGTTCTCTGCCTCAAGATATGTTCATTTCAATTTTGCACTAATTTTAGGGTTAACCCTAAAATAAAATTTAATTATTTAAATGAAAATTAATCATTTAAACCTTTGAAAATGATTTTAATCAAATTATTTCATTTAAACCTTTGAAAATGATTTTAATCAAATTATTTGATTTGAAATAATGCAATTAATATGCAAATAATCAAAATATTCAGTTTTGAAGCATTGCAACTACATTCAAACCTTCAAAATGCAAATATGTCAACAATTCCAAAGTGAAAGCAAATTTTCCAAGACCTTGATGCGAGCAAAATCAGATAAACAAAAATTTCCCGAAATCACAAAATTTAAGGTGGGTCCCCAATTTTGGGGTCATTGTGAAGGACGTCACAACATTGGCGACTCTGTTGGTAAATGTCCCTGGACATTTCTGACTAAAAACCAAACTCTGAAAACACACAAAACACGAATATTAGAATCACAAGCATTGATAAGCATCCAGAGAATGAGAATAGACCAATACAAATATGAATTACTAGAATCATAGATGATTTATGCAGAATGTGATGTATTACTGGTTGGGATCATGTGATATGTATTAATGATCATTTTCAATATAAATATTTGCTTTGGCCATGCTTGTCATCGTACTTTAATCAAGGGCCCTAAAAATGACCTTTCATGACCAATAAGATGATATGGAAAATAATATGATATGAGCTAAAAGAATGTATTGAAATGAACCACCTGTCTTATAGAGACTCAAACATTCTAGTACAATAAACAAACACACTAAAACTTATCTAACCCTCTTAGGACCAAAAGTGTGTGTCATGAATTCCTTACCAGATCAAGAGCTCAGTTATGACCTTACTATCATCCAGAACCAGTGTGTGCGCAAGTGAGTTCATTACCTCATTTTGACCAAAATGATTAAACTTGTTATGAAAGAAATACAAGGCTAGCCTGCCCATTTGAAATGAACATAGGTCTCACTTTTCAATGAGACATATCACCACGCATGAGCGTACTCCACTGCTAGTCAAGCGTCTATAGCCCCGGTGGAGGTTAACCCCATAGTCCATATTTTGACTTTTGATTTCTTGAACCTTGGGGATGACTACCCTTCCTTCTGATAGACGAGTAGTACGAATCCTTATGATCCATTGATAAATGATGTGTTTAGCTTTAACTTTTGATTTCTTGAACCTTGGGGATGACTACCCTTCCTTCTGATAGATGAGTAGTATGAATCCTTACGATCCATTGATGAATGATGCGAATAGACTTAGAGCTTTGGGGAATTGGATTCTCAACCGAAGTGTGATGAGAATTTAACCCTATCCTTACTACTCTGACTTTGTTTGGATTTTCACAAATTTATGATAAAACAATGAATTTTATGGACTATGTTGCGTGATAGGACTGACAAGGATGGCCCTTTTCACCTTACACTTTCTTCCAAGGATGGTTTTGACCATTTTACCCGAAATGGTTTTAATATGCATGAAATGTGTTTGGTTCCAGATAATTTCAACATCAGTCCCCGATCTCAAGACCTATTTAGTGTATATTGTGCAATGATCCTAAGAGAATATGACATGCTTTTCGGTGGTTGCCTACCATACTAGAAATGGTTGAGTGACTGAAAACATTTAGGAATCTGGAAACTATGGTGTGTAAACATGAAGCTTTTGTCTTTTACAATTTTGTACAAAATGCCTTTGTGAAAGTGCCCCTGATTAAAGCAAGATGACTTTTGCTAAAACCAATTAAAACTTTTGAATTTGATAAATGATATTTCTATGGGATGTGAAATGTGGAATGCGAGGGTGATGTATGCAATGTTATGAAATGTGTTATGAAATGCAAGTGTATGCAAGTGTATTTTTCATACTTGTGGAATTTTTGCAATATAATTCCAATTTTTCATATTTGCCTTATCTTAGTTCACATTCATGAGGACATAAACCAATATCTCACTTTTCCTTTTCTCCAGGTTTCACAGGTTTTCAAACCAGGTAATCTCATCCTATGCGGTCCAGGATCAAAAACCAAACACAACCAAAAAATGACCAATATCTCAATCATAACTACCTTACTTTTGAAAAACCCACTTTGAAATTATATCAACTTGAATCACATGTCAAAATCATGAAGCTCCAAAACTGGAAAAGTTAATTTATCATTGTACTCAACAAAACACAACAAAATGTGACAACACTTAACAACAAAACAACAAAACATCAACAACATCGCACATTAACACATCAACAAAATAACTAACTAACAAACTCACAAAACAACCAACTAAACAAAACACAAAAACAAGAAAACAAAATCCAAAAGACTATTTACAAAAATATACATTATGTACAAGACACTGCAAAATTTTTGCCATCATTTCCCTGGATCCCAAACACGATAGGCACACCTTAAAAGACATATATCATTATATGCATGCCAAAATTTACATAGTTTTAACCAAATGAGGATTAGGCCAAACCATATAACAAATTTCATTTTGCCTTTCACACCCCACTGATTTGCTTCAAACTTATAAACAATTCCATGTTTAAGATTTAATTCCTCTATGATCTTATGCTTATTCAACAAGATGGGAATTTCAAACCTTGATTCATCACTTTGACTTAAATTCTCATTTTCACAAGCATATAGGATTTCTCTCAAATAGAAAGCTATTTCTGAAAGTTTTAACGTAAGATCATCATCTATGTTTTTAGGCCAATCATATTCAAATAACAATTTACAAAAATCTAGGATATTTACAAAATAAGAATCATTATAGTTTTGTATCCTAGATTGAATTGTTAATTGTTGTTGAACTTGGTTCAATGATTCAAGCATGTTTTCTTTTTTATTTAGCAATACAGTCCTTTTGGTGGTGGGAATAAGAATCTCTTCTATTTTTTCATCAACCTCTAATGACATCTCATCATAAATAACAGTGGAAACCAATAAATGATTATGCAAAAATTTACCTGATTCTTGAATGTTTGAATACAAAGGATAAGAGTCTACCTTTTGTGCACTTTCATTTACCACTATTTGATGAGACCTTATAGTCTTTTCTTTTTCTCCATGATCTCTATCATCACCACCATCATTTCGTATTCCTTCATCAATAACCTACTTTTTAGAAGCATCAAAATTTGGCATCCAATCAAGAATGTGTCCATCTATTCCACACCATAAATCTTGTTGATCAAACAAAGTAATAGTTTCTTTAGGATGAGTAGGAACTTCTAATTCTTTGCTAGCCATACATGAAGTTTCTTCATTTGAGTATTCAATACAATCCTAAAAATTTTCACTCAAACCTTCAACATTCAAGAATGAAAGAAAATAATTTACCTCTTCTTCATCTAAAATAGATGAATCATATAAAGGTTTTACCATTTCTTCCCTTTCTACTACAGAAGAATGTTCTACAAACTCATGTTCAGAATGATCAACTCTTGGAACTTGTTCTATTTCTGAAATTGGCATATCACTTTCTAATTGCATAGGAATTACGAAACCTTCTTTTGAACTAGAAGTTTCAACATCCTGCATAGCAAGTGAAACAAAAATTTTATCATTAGGAGTGTGAGAAAACAATGATTCACCATACATACCCCATCCATTGTAATAATTATCTTCAAAATATAAAGGGTAAGATTCAACCATATCTTCACATTTTGTAAATTTAACAATCGAATGCTCTTCAAATTCACTTTCTTCACCTTCGAAAAACCTATCCTCAATAAGAAACTCATCTTCCTCAAGTAATAAACTTTTATGATCGATCATAATGAAACTGCCTCTAGAATATTTTAATTCTGGAGCTTCAATTGTTTCATTCAACTCTATGGAAGATTCTATTCTATCATATGTTTCAAAGCTAGTTAAATCTAAAACTCCTCCAATATCTGAAGACTCATGCATTTCTGCATTTTGATAAACTTGATTACTACAATCCTCATCAATGGATATTGGCTTTGAAACTTTCACTTCCTCTTGGATAATATCGAAAGTGGTTGAAAAACTAGGACATTCAATTTCGTTCAATGGTGTCGAGAAATGCATATCATGACTCATAGGTGATACTTGATTTGAAACCTTAGGGTGATGTAATGATAATCTACCCACATCTATTCCTCTTGAAATCAGCCATTGCTCTACAACTACTGCACCACCATACACGCTAGATAAGGATAAATCCTTAGGAAACATTTCTAAACACTTAACCGTAAAAGGATCTAAAGCTTCCAAATAAATTTGAACAACTTCTTCTTCTGAAATGATAAAGTGTATCTCCATTTCCGTATACAACTTATGAAACCTATCATTAAATTGATTCATGGATTCATTAGGCCTTTTACGAATAGAGGCAAATTGATTTGATAACAAATATGTGTCGACCAATTTTCTAAAGTGTTCAAGGAACATTGTTTCAAGTTGATTCCAAGAAGCGGTAGAACCTGCAGGTAAATTGATAAACCAATCTTTAGCAACTTCATCCAATGTGTATGGAAACATTCTACAGAAAACATCTTCATGCATAATTTGAAAACTAAGCATAATATTTTTATATGCCTGAATATGTTCTTCTGGCGTAATCGTTCCATCATGTTTATAAAATGGTAAATCATTTTCTGCCATTGAACCAACTTTAATATGCAAGGCTATGTATGAAAATTCACAAAAATTGCATCATAACCTAATTTTTGAATTTATGATAGATTAACGTTAATGCAACATAAATTGAAAATTTCAAACAATTTTATTTCTTTTTATAACAAATTGCACATGCTAAAATTAAAATCATTACCTTTCATGCCCTCCTTCTAGCGCCAATTTGTTGAGGTGTGATTTTGTCCAATCACAAAACCACCCGACAAACTCAGAATTATGATTCTCTCTTGAAAAGAATATTATATATCTCCAAGGTTCTTATGTTATATCTAACATTTCATATGTATATACATCAATGAGTACTTGAATAACTCTTGGATTTGTGAACTACTATTTACAAGGGGCCTGGAATTAGGTAAATGATTTCAAGTTTATCATGTATAACATGCTTTGATATCAATTCAACAAAATAAAATTCGTTTTATGATCTTAGGTTAAAGTATACCAAATTTTATTTCCTCTCTTCAATTTAATGTCTCAAAATGCTTTAAATGAAATTAGCATAAAAAGAATCTAGCATTTTATATTAAATTTCAATTTAACTTTAATAAAAATCAAAGTAAATGAAATTTTATAAACTTGATAAACCTTTGGAACATAATAGATTTATAATCAATTCACTTCCCAAATGTTTATTTGATAAAGCAATCATTTATTCAAACTCCCTTATGAAATTATAAATCAAACCCAGAAGAGGTGAATAAATGAAATAATGTCTTGCCCAATTTATAAGGTTCCAAAACCTTGTCAATGATAAAATCTTAGGGCTTAATATGAAACTAATCTATAAACTTTGGATTTTATGATAAAATAAAGTTTATAAATTAGATTTGCTTATAATATTTATCTTTTGAAATATTTATGAAATTAAATATTCAAAAGAGTAAATGTGATCTCTCGGTTTGAAATTTGGATTTCTGAAATAGATAGAACTATATTATAAATCAAATCCAAATTGAATTTTAGAGATATCAATCCGAGTTCCTCAACCTTATGAAATTAAGGTGAGGAATAGAATATTCATTTATCCCTTCTTAAATTTATTAATTCGAATATTAATTAATGTAATATCCGAATTATAAATTTAATTATAACTTAGTCATATAATTTTACTTTATAAAATTATACTAAGTTATAATATATAGTTTTCATAATGAAAATAAAATAATAAAAGATTTAAGCTTTAGAAATTAAACTAATGTCTCGGACAAATTCAACAGAACAAATTTCCATTTACATAATTCTAAAACCAATCCAATGTTCACCAATATTCACATAGTGAAATCAAATAAATTGATGCAATCTTCTAAGGTATACAAACTATTAAGAAATTGCAATAAGCACTTTATTAATTCCAAATATAATCTGTGCACAAATCTGGATCCAAAATGCTTAAAACAATTTATAAAATCTTACAATAATTTCCATTGTTCTGCAAATGGCCTTCTCTGTTTTCCTCCAACGAATGTGTAGCTTTGCTCCTTCCAATTGTTCCTCTCCTTCTCTGTATAAAATGTCCAACCTTTTCCATGAATCTCAATGATTTATTTATAATTTGAAAAGTTTAGTTATTCAGTTTCATCATCGGGAATGGATTTTATAACGATCTTCTTCAAACCCTTGCCCTTGTATTACCTGCATAATGAAACAATAATCATAATATCAAAACAAAACCAAACTTTACTTTCCCGTAACTTTCCTTTTTTTCAAAAGTATTTCAAAGTTCTCATATTGCTAAATTAACCCGCTATTTTTTTGGTGAAATTGACATCTGGAATCTTGCAAGTTTGGTATCATTAGAAAGAGAAAATCCATATCTTTTTACCAAGTTTTGAATGAGATCAAACGGAGTTCTCTGCCTCAAGATATGTTCATTTCAATTTTGCACTAATTTTAGGGTTAACCCTAAAATAAAATTTAATTATTTAAATGAAAATTAATCATTTAAACCTTTGAAAATGATTTTAATCAAATTATTTCATTTAAACCTTTGAAAATGATTTTAATCAAATTATTTGATTTGAAATAATGCAATTAATATGCAAATAATCAAAATATTCAGTTTTGAAGCATTGCAACTACATTCAAACCTTCAAAATGCAAATATGTCAACAATTCCAAAGTGAAAGCAAATTTTCCAAGACCTTGATGCGAGCAAAATTGGATAAACAAAAATTTCCCGAAATCACAAAATTTAAGGTGGGTCCCCAATTTTGGGGTCGTTGTGAAGGACGTCACAAAAAGGCCTCAAGAAGTTACCCACACAAAGGCTTACAAGGAAACAAGAAACCAAGACCAAGTATACCCTAAGCCCATACAACTGTCATTATAATGTGGCTAAAAGGTATACCAAAAGCAATCCTTCAATTATGTCAAAAGTAAGGATTCCAAGAATGTATGCTCTTTCCATAATGGATGCATATAAATTTGGTTAGGTTACTAAATAAACTCAATCATTTAATGATTTAGTCATCTATTTTTTCTAAGTGCTATGTTACACACAACACATCTAAAAAAGGGGCATCTGTAGACTCTAAAATCATGTAAATCATATAATATTGCTAATGTGCCACTCTTATCAACATCATTTGACCCCATTGGACAACCCTCAGGGGTTAATTAGAGCTCCCAACCACTTTTGGTAAGGTTTACCCCACTTTTGGAAGGTTTTGGGGTATGTATCCATGACCGTCCCACCCCAGGACAACCACAGTTCATGACCGTCCCACACAGGGACGACCACGTGCAACCGTCCCTGGGTGGGACAACCATGACCTAGACCCTTCAAAATTCAAAGGGTAAGACAAATGACAATCAATTTCTACCATTTATCCCATCTAATCAATCATGATATCTTGGGAGGCTATCATGGCCACTCGGGTCTACAAATTGGAGGCCCAAATGGGAAGCCTCTTCCACCCCATGCATGGCAAAGGCATTTCCAAGTGGCAATACTTACCTTGCATGCCTACACTTAACCCTTTGCCCCCTATGCCCTCTTGGGATATAAATTGAGGTGTTTTTACCCAATTAAAAAAAAGGATATTTTGCAATTATTAACCACAAAGTGTTGCCAATATTTTCCCTCAACATTTTCCCACCTATTTGCCTTGGAAACCTCTTTAATCGAAGACATTTTTAGGGTATTCTAGGATACGTTCATTTGTTCCCAAACCCATCAATTCTTAGAGTTAACTTACCAAATTTGATGACAACATCCCTAGGAGGATTATTGACCATATCTAAGTTGAACTGGTCATAAATCGAACCTATTTTGTGGTCATCCCCACTGGGATGGTTTGTAGGTCTTGTTGGAACTCCTAGAGATGGCCATGACTTGGACCACAATTATAATATTATTTCTATTTAGTTTAATTCTATGACATTATACTAACATCATATCCAAATTTGGTGAAGTTTTGAGTAGTTTTGATAGGTCAATTAATGTTTTATGATTGCAATCCTAGTTGTCCCTCCCAGGAATGGCCACAGGTTTTGCAAATAATCTCACTTTGATTTCTACTCAGATATTTACAAAATCACATAATGAACACCATATTAAGTTTTCAAGTCATTTTGAGTAGTTTAGATTAGTCGCAAATAATTTTTATATTCATATATGCATACTTTTCATTACAAAATGCATATGCTATTAACATATTTCAATATCTTGTGTGTAGGTACAAGTATTCCATGCATGAGGGAGAAACTAAGGAGTTGAATAAACATAGCCCAAAGATAACTCTATATTGTGGGTACAAGAACACTCAAAGCATGCCATTAAGCTCATGAAGGGATTTGATCCCTCAAGTTTTGTAAATTGAAATGTATCACATTGAAAAGCCCTCAAGGGGATGTATTGTAACCACTTATTTGATGTATTAATAAAGACAAGGAGAACCCCATTTTTTACTTAAACATATTTGTCATTTTAGTAGCTTACTTTATCATATTTATTTTGCATGATTTAATTCAATAATCACATTAGATTGCATTTCAATTCAATCTTTTAGGCGTAGGCATTTTTATCACTGCTTCTAGTTGATTGAGTTAGGTTGATTGTTTTAAGATTGTTGATATAGCTTCAACTGATTGGCCTTGAGCATTTGATGTGTTTTCAATTGATCAGTTTGGTATTCCCTTTTTTGTCAATATTTCATGCAAGTTGATGAATCTCCTTTTTAGCCAAATGCTTTTAGCACCAAACATGAACATGAGGGACTTTAGGCCAATGAACTTAGTCTTAGGAAAGTGTTCAACAAAACGTGTTAGGAGTATGGGGAAACACATGAAATTAATGTTTTCTAGGTGGATGGGGGAATATTTTAGGATGACCTCAAGTGGAAAATAAACATGGGGAATAACATAAGGTTTTAATGACCTTATGGGATGAAATACTCACAAGGGGGATTATGATGTAGGAGCATCCAGTGGTGTAAGAGTGATCTTGCATCACCCAAAAAAAAAAAAATTGTATTTTTATTTTTTATTTTGTAAAACTAGTTTAACTTGCAGGAGATTTTTGAAGGTCTTAGAGGTTGAATTTGAGAATTTTAGGCTAGACATGAGCTTTTGCGTGAAGAGTCAAGGTTTGCCCCGCTTAGCTCGTTTCATGTCATTTTTGAAAACATGTTGTAATAGTCAATCGGGTCAACGAGTGCGAAGTTATGACCTTAACAAGTTGCCCCCAAAATTCAAATTTGAATTTGAATGGTTTTAGGTGGGAAAAAGGGAAAAATAGGGTATTTGAGGGAATTTTTGAAATTGTAAAGGGGCATTCTTCTCTGGTATCCTTATTTTTGGCATGAAAGCAATGAAAGGTTTGATTCTCTGACTGGTTCAAAGGAAAAATACCTGTGTATCATTTTTTTGGTTTTGCTAGTGTAATGTGATCTACACCAGATTAATTCCTTTTGAAACTGTAATACATGGAATTTGATTATTTAGAAGGTTCAAAAAGAATAAAAAGGGAGATGAGAATGGAATGGCTTAAGGACTTATTATGGAACATGAATGGCAAGGGTGATTTTATTTATATTATTATTATCATGGGTTAAGGTTAGGTGGAATTGAAATGGAGGGAACATGTTGATGGAGACCTTATAAATTTTAATGAACTTTATTTCATAAGGTTCTAATATGACATGGAATGACTTGAACGAATGGATGTAATGGTGAATTAATAGAATGGATGGGGTATGGAATGATGGAAAGTGAAACTTTGGGTTATGGATTATGAAGAGGGGAAACATGGTATTTTGGACTTTCCAATGTTCTTGATTGATAGTTCTTCCTCTTTAATGATAATATTTTTGATCCTTTTGAAAAGAAACCCCTAGACCCTAGGACTTCATAAGACTTTTCAAATTTTAAAATTGGGGGTATTTTCTAAGTTGTATTTTGAAATCCAATAGGACCAAATTTGCCATCCTGCATAGTCAGTGGTGAATTTGGTAGCCAAAAAACACTCAAAAGCAAATTCACCACTCAAATCAAATTTGCTAGTGGTAAATTTGGCAAAACCAATGGCGAATTTGGCAAAAGGCCAAAATCCACTCTAGGAGGTAATCATACTTAATTTTTCATCATAAAGGAGTTTGATCAGATATTTAGATAAGTTTTTACCCTATCCAACCCTTAGATAGACCTGTCAAAGTAGAAAACCCTAGTTTTTTAGTCTTTTGTGTAGGTTTACAAAAATCACCACTCCCAATGGTGAATTTGGTAGTAGTGGCAAATTTGGTAGATAAAATTCAAAAAAGATAATTCAACCACTTAGTCCTTCCTTAGCTCTGCAATTTTATTTTCTCTATGTTCTGATCCTGATTTTTGTTGTTTTACATTAGAAATCACACTTATTTTGGAAAATTAAATAACCTTAACTAGAAACCCTAATTGCTTACAAAATTTTGTAATTAATTTACAAAAAAATTTGATTTCTTTACAAAACACCCTAAAACCAGTCAATCAAGTAATCCTAGATTTAACATTAGCTTGTTAATCATTTTCAAGTACACAGAAAAAAATTAAAAAATCATATAGTTGCACTTAGGCTAACTTGTCCTCTTGTATTTTTCCCTTTTTTTACCTTGAAAATCAAATACTTCTAGATAGCTCATTCAAAATTTAAAATCATATAAGATAGATCTTGTTTGTGTGCATTTGTGTGATAAAAGCCTTAGCATTGCATTTAGATGATCACTGATGATTTACGTTTAAATAACCATTAAGGCTTGAAAAGAGTTGATATAGATAGTGATACAAAACCTTAGGTGTTTTATTTGAATAAAACAACACCGATAAAATGAGCATAACATCAACCTTTACAAAACCTAAGAAAAAAGCATTGAGTAGGAGTTTAGTTGTGTTGATAATTTTCACATTCTCAGGGTCTCCTTTGGAAATAGATCCTCAAATGGGGAAGTAGAGATTCTAGACAATCTCCCCCATGTAAAATTGACATTAAATTAGACTTGAAGGGAAAAGAACATGATTTTTTTCATCATCTAGATATTTGGTGAACCCAATGTGAACACCCCTTTTTCGTTAACAAAGATAAAAGTTTGTTAAACCTAAACAAAATGACCTATTTTTCTTGCTTCGCTTACATCACATTAAATTAATATAACAAGAACATAACCAATTGTTAATCATATTGGGGAAGGATAAGGATCCCTTGAATAAACCAAAGTATGAACCTTAGGGGATCAATCTTCTTTGTCTAGTATATCATGGTGGATTAATGAGAGTCATAAGGAGGTATGCTTATTAAGGTGACATAAGAATATCAAAGATATTCTCTTCTTTATTATAAGTACTATGGAAACAAAACTCTAATAAATTAACCCCCTTCAAACTCAAAATTATAAATCATGTATTAAAATCCTTACAACACCCGAAAAATGGTTCACATTCTACATATAAGGAGGAATCTTCTCATGAGAAATTGAACAAGAAGTAAACCCTTGGTTGCAACAAGAATCTATGGAAGATGAACAAGTTGTTGAATGAATTTATTTTCAAACTATATATCACGTCAAAGAGCACATAAAAAGAAAAAATATCATCTTATTAGATGTTCTTAGAGATGAAAAAAGAGAAAAAGTGGAAATAGAATCCACCATAATGCACAATAACATTGAATATTCTAATGATCAATCAACTATTGCTCAAACCAATGAAACTTGAAACAACTTGGCAAGTATCAATGTGGCTATGGATGAAACTACCAATTCTACGACAACTCCAACCATATCTATGGGGATTATTACCATGATAAACCTATTTTCAACACCTCCTAATTATGCAACTAATACTACAATTCATTTTCACACTCACAATGCGGTACCTAGTCAAGTCCCACCTACCATGATGTCGAGTCAAAACTCTTCAAATCTCATTAATATAAATTTTATGTCACATACCTTAGCTCAACCACATACACAATTATTAACATTACCTACACCAAAAAACCCTTCATCAAATGATATTCAAGATATCAACACTAAAATCTCAGACTTAGAAAAGAGGGATTCCAAGTTCGAAGAACTTGAGCATCAAATTTCCTCTCTTCAAGGATCATCTAAGTTAAAGTACTATTTTCAAGAGTTCTCCAATGATTCATTAGAACCATCCATCCTTAACCTTCCATTTCCAAAAAACTTTGAAACCCTTAAATTTCATATGTACAATGGAAAACAAGACCCCATTAACCATATTAGGCTATTCCAAATAGCTTGTAGTGACATCAATCATGATGAAAAAATTCTCCTTAGGTTATTACCTAAAAGTATTAGTAGTTTAGCCTTAGAATGGTATTTTAAAATACATCGCCACTCCATCACAAAGTTCAAAGAACTTATGGAAGCATTTTTTAAACAATGTTTTATCTACTTAGATGACATGGTCACTATAGATGACCTTTATCAACTTAAACAATCTAAGACTAAAAAATTCTTACGTTTCTTAGAAAATTGAGAGGTTTAATAGGAAAAATTTAATATATTCCTCCTACTAAAAAAATATTACATATTTTCATACGAATCCTTCATGAACAATTGTCATATACTTTAGAAATGACAAACTTAACCTCCTTCAAAGAAGTTGTCGATATGGCTAAAAGAGTAGAAGTTATCCTCATAAGGAAAGGGTAACTCAACTATAACAATAAAGAAGATGAAAAAACCCCTAATAAGGGGAAATACAAAAGCAAGCATGTTGTAGAAGATGGTGTAATCGACTCTCATCAAAACAACAACATAAACACTCCTCAGAATGCTCCTCAAAAGTTGGTTATCCAAAGAGAAGACAAAACCCAAAGGTAATATATGAAAATTGGATAGAGTTAAACATCTATGCTAAAAATGCTCCTTGACTCTATATTGATAGAACTTCACCCTATTTGGCCTCGATATCTATCCAAAGGAGCACCTTTTTGGTATAGGCAAGATGAATATTGTGACTTTCACTAAATGGAAGAAAACACTACCAATAAATATAAAACTTTAAAGAACATTATATAAGACCTCATTGAGGAAGGAAAAGTAACATTCAATAAAATAGAATATCCCAAAAAATTCATGGGGATATTTAAAGACCCCTTACCAATGCACGATAAAAAATCAACCAACTTTGTAGGCACCATTTGTTTTTCAAGGTCTTCTCATGCTGTGACTAAGTAATAAGCAAATAATTAGTCGTCGGATCAACTTCCGTTGGTTATCCCAAGAGCAAATATCAATGTCCCTAATAAGTCACCTTTGGTGCTCACACTTTCTAAAAATACTTTGCATACAAAATTAGAGGAGGTACCCACAAATATCTCCCTTCTATAATTGTTGAAAATATCGCTTGCTCATAGGAAAATATTGTTGGAACTCTTAAGTGGACAAGAAGTCTCTCAAGACATATCTCCAAATGACATCACTAATACGATTGGATTAGCTATAGTGAACAACACTATCTTAGATTTTCATTAGAAATATACTCATATCAAAACTATATAGGGGGACTCCCCTCTTTACATCATAACTCAAATAGGAAAAAAATAAACCAAGAGAGTCTTATAGGCATGCCCAATAGGAAAGGACTTAAAATCCAAATAGGATCTTGTACTTTCATTCATGGGGGAATTTCCCTTGATGAAAATATCTAGGGATGTAACCTCATGCCTAGAAAATGAACATATGCTACATGTTATATGTTACCTTATTTTTCTGTAGCTAAAAAAATGATTTCCATCATGGGTTATCAAGGTAAAGGCCTAGGTCATTATAAAAAAAGTTATTAAAAAATCCCTAGAAGTTGAACCTTGGCCAACATGATGTGGGATCGAATTCATCCCTAAAAAAAAAGACCTTCTCCTTTAAAAAAAGAAGACGATAAATATAATTATCCCGAGTCAATACATGGCTTCCAATGGGGTGATGAGAATGAAGAACTATGGTCACTCCTTAACCAAACACCCCAAAAAACCATACGATTTGGTAGTATCAACATCCTAGAACTGGTTCATTCAAAATAAATAATAGCCAAAGAAAATCTTGAAGATTCTTTGGATGATCATCATATAGAAGAATATCTTAAACAAATATTCAACTTGAACTCAACTCAACTTCTTGATTTGGAACAAAAATCTATGGATCTACAAGAACTTAAAGAGTTGGGGGTTAATAGGTTCCCTTCTTCATTTCAAGTATGAATCACAAGCCTTAATAGAAGAAACCATAAATTTCAACATAGGAATAGACCAAGACCCTCACCTAATCAAACTTAAAAAAGTCCTGACCTAAGAAAAATGAACAGATACACAAACCTAAAAAAGGATTTTTTTGATATCTTTGCTTGGGGATATGATGACATGCAAAGAATTGACCCTTCATTGGTAGTCCATCATTTGGTAATGCATCCCAATGCCAAACCCATCAAACAAAAGTTAAGAAAGATATATCCAAGAGTAGCTATTTTAGTAAAAGATGTACAAAACCTCTTAGAAATTGGCTTCATAAAGGCCATAGATTATTCGGATTGGATATCCAACATTGTTCCTCTCATCAAGAAGGAAAGATCCATTTGAATTTGCATCGATTTTAAGGATATAAACAATGCTTGTACAAAAGATGATTTACCTTTGCAAAACATAGACATGATAGTGGACTTCACTACAAGATCTGAGATGTTGTCCTTAATGGATATATTCTCAGGCTACAACCAAATCAATATAGCACCAGAATATCAATATAATATGACCTTCACTACCCCTTGGAGAACCTTTTGCTATCAGGTCATGCCATTTGGTCTTAAAAATGTAGGAGCAACATATCAAAGGGTCATGCCATATATTTCATGACCTTATGCATAAAGTTGTAGAAGATTACACAGATGACATCTTGGGTCGATCTTAGAAAAGATAAAACCACACTCGAGATCTCATATGTATCTTCAAAAGACTACGCGATTATAAAGTCATATTAAAACCTAACAAATGTATATTTGGGATAACATTAGGAAAAATACTAGGATTCATTGTATCTCATAATGGAATTAAAGTTTATCCTTCTAAAATCATGGCAATAACAAACATGCTACCACCTACAAACTTAACTGAATTATGAATCTTACAAGGTAAACTACAAGCCACTAGTAGATTCATATCACAACTTGTAGATAAATGCCAACATTTCTCCAAATTATCGAAGAAGGGAATAAAATTTGAATGGTATGAAGGATGTCAAAAGGCCTTCAAAGATTTAAAAAATTATCTCTTGACACCACCTATATTGGTACCACCAAACCTAAATCAACCACTATTGCTATACATAGCAGCTACCGAACATGCTCTTGGAATTTTACTAGCCCAATATGATGAGCAACATAGAGAAAGGGTAATCTACTACATCAGTATAACTTTAGTAAACTATGAAACACCCTACACACCATTAGAGAAAATTTACTTAGCATTTATATTTTTATCTCCCAAACTAAGGCATTACATGCTTAGTCAAAGGACTTACATATTAGCATGGGTAGAACCATTAGGCTACCTTATATTGAAACCTTACCTATCTGGTAGGACCGCAAAATGGTCATAGCCCTTAGCAAATTTGATATAGAATTTGTAAATTAAAAATCAATGAAGGGGTGAGTTATAGCTGATAAACTAGTTGCATCCCCTTTGGAATCAAAATATCCCATAAGTATATATTTTCTATATGAAACGATATTTTCAATGGAATTCCAAGAGCCTAAAACTTGGGTATTGTTCTTTGATGGAGCTAGAAGCGCAAAATGTGTAGGGTCAAGAATTATCTTGGTAACTCCAAAATAGCATATCATCCCACTATCCTTTAAACTTTTCTTCTCATATACTAACAATACAACATTATATGAAGCACTCATCCTAGGTCTTAGGGACACAATAAAGTTAAATATTGAAAATATAATAGTATACAATGATTCAAAATTGGTAATAAACCAAGTGAATGATACTTATAAAACCAAATATGATAATTTGAAACCATACAAAGATATTTGATGAGTGTCGTTATTGTCATCATTTAATTTTTATGATTGTCAAATCCAGGGCGGTGTCCAAGGTTGTTTGTGATAGGAAGTTTTGGAAAATTATAGTTTAGGAAATTAGGTTACAAGATTATTTGGTGAAATAGTTGTTTGTTGGTTCTTTTAAGATCACTTTTACTCCTAAATTGTAGAAATGAAACTATTTTAAATTTATAGAATTGAAATTACAGAAATTGAACCTTTTAAGCTACAGTTGCAGAAAATTGACAATTCTAAACTACAGTTGCAAAATTGAACATTTGCAAAATTGAAAAGCCTATTTAATATTTCTAATGGAAATAAATTGGAAAGGAAAATGCTCAAATTAAAATCATCATACTAAAATTCACAATGCTGGAAATTATCAAAATTACTGCAAAAAATTATCAGAAAAATGTTGTTGGAAAACTTGTCACAAATTGTTGTAGAAATGAAATTACAGAAATCAGGGTATTCAAAACATGTTCAAAATAGGGGTAAATTGGTTTCAAATATTATAACAAACATATCATACTTTCAACATCAAATAAATTATGTTAGAACAAAGGTTAGTACTATTGCACAGATGAAAACATGATTTTGACAAAAATGTTGCAGAAATAGAATTAGTCAAAAATTGCACTTTTTACTCCTTCCTTTCAGTCCTCAAAGTGGGCCCTTTCTCCTTGGTCTAGAGGGAATAATTTTTACTTCAATACTAAGAACTAATAACTCATAAACTCACAAATGAATAAAAACTACACTTTTTAATTCAAATATTCAAATCATAACGGTTACAAAAGACTTTGTCTGCTTTTAAATTGTAATTGGACTCTCTATGGAATTTCTACCCACTCAACCAATAAGGGAGTATCCTATATATACTATTTTTCTATACAAATATTTTCAAACACTAAATAATTTTTCCTTCATGGCTATCTCTGATCTGCCAACTTTATTATAGGAGACCTAGTCTATATTAATCTGCTACAATATTTGATCTGCATCCTCCAACTGGTTTAAAGGGGTAAAAATAACCTAAGATCATTTGTATGAAGAGCACAAGCTTATACTAAGAGGAGGGTGAACAATATAAGATCACTTTTTACTTTTCTTTCCTAATCAATATTTTACAATGTATATATAGCAATATCAATAGCAATAATCAAAGCAATGCACAAATCACCACACACAATAGAGACACCACAATTTACGTGGTTCACCCAATGTGTGCTACTCCACGAAAAAAATATTTCAATAAAATTTTCTCAATCAATCACTTGGGAATCCTTTCACTATTATAATATTTATGGACCTCTATCCAAAGGATATACCAGTCCCCTAAATCAAGTTCATGGATCTCTATCCATAGGAGAACTCCTTCTCCTCTGCTCTAGTTGGTGATCCTCTTGAAGACTACTGCATCCACTACATTGGCTTATGGATCTCTCTCCACTGAAGACTCTTGTACCCACTTAGAAGACCTATCCTCACTACCCTTGTTGATGGATCTCTATCCACTTGAGACTATTGTCATCTCTACTCTGTCACCTCCAAAGCTCTATCTCAAATCTGCACTAAACATAGTCCTTCGGTCTAGCATAAATATTCTCAATCTCTATCTCTGGTTTGGCACAAGTTTGTCTTCAAATCTACACCAAACTCTGTCCTCAAATATTATCAACAAGTCCACATAGAACTTTCTTAAATATGATCAACAAGTCCACATAGAACTTGCTCAAATATGCTCAATAAGTCATCACAAAACTTGCATAAATATGCTCAACAAGTCCACAAAGAACTTGCTCAAATCTGCTCAACAAGTCCACACAAAAATTTTCCAATCTACTCAAAAAATCCATAAAGAACTTGTCCAATCTATGCAATAAGTCTACACAGAACTTGTTCAATCTGCTCAACAAGTCCACACAGAACTTGTCCAATCTGCTCAACAAGTCCACATAGAACTTGTCCAATCTGCTCAACAAGTCCACACAGAACTTGTCCAATATGCTCAACAAGTCCACATAAAACTTGTCCAATCTGCTCAACTACTTTCAATCACTCTCTTAGAAACATAAGGAGAATTGTTAGAGAATCAATATTCTTCAAACTCAACTCAATGCTCAATCACTTTCTCAACTCAATTCAAAATATAGAATAGTTTGTTTTATGGAACTTGAACAATCACTTCACACATCCACTTGACTAGGCTCAACCAAATCTACTCAACCAATAACTCAATGAAACACCCCTTTCTCACAAACCCTAGTCCAAGCATGTAAACACCAACTCAAAATGTTTCCAACAATGTTCAACAAAAAATATCACATAACAATGATACTCATGATATTTCCAAACCCTAGTTCAAGTTCTTCACTCAACAACTCACTTCAAAAATAATGCTTATGAAACAATTCTCACATAAAAATGATACTCATTTTATTTTAAAACCCTAGTTCTTTGCTCAACAACTCACTTCAACAACAATGCTTATAAAAAAATCTTCACATATCAATGATACTCAAACCCTAGTTCAAGTTCTTTACACAACCAATAGCTTCAACAACAATGCTTATAAAACAATCCTTTATTCCAGAAAACATTGAAGTATTATCTCAAAACTCTTAATAGGAAATCCTAATCAAATCCTTTTCACTCCAAACTTATTTTCTAGAAAACCAATAAATCAACTCAACTATGGAAGAATGTGCTCATAACTTTTTCTTGATGATGAAGGGATATCATAAATCTGCCACAACAACAAACACTCTTTTACCAAGATCAAGAAGTTATAATATGATAAACTCCCTCAAAAATTACAATGTAAATATCAAAACATATACTCCTTATCACTCCATATTTAAGAAAAACATTCTTCAACCTTTACAAAAATTAATTCACCAAATACAAGAATAATGTAATGCAATTTTATTTCTCAAAAATAACTTTATGCAAGAAATCCCTTTTATCCTTTAAATCCTCAACAAATCAATGTGACAAACACTTTATTCAAAATAAAGCTAACTCCTTATTCCTCCATTATACCAAAAATAATAATCAATATAAAAACCTTAAGCAACCCTTTTATCTCCCTAAGACCTCATGTCAAACATTAGGCACATAAAATATTACACACAAAATTTAATACCTTTGCCTTACCTTGGAAGGGATTCGAACTCACGATGCTTCCTCAACCAGTGCCCTAGCCGTGACCCCAACCACTGCACGAGCTAGGCACTCGCTTGGGTAGAAGAGGGCACCATGTGCTCCAAAAAGTCCTCCCCTTGCTTAGCGCAAAACATGTGCCTTTCCTTTGGGGCTCTCCAACACCAATGCAACCACCAAAACACTGCTACCACACTTTGAACGCAGGTATCCTAGCGTCTAACACTCTAATGTTGTCTTCTTTGCCATTAGGCCACACTACCCAGTTGGCACTTGGTCAATTCATGTTGTTCCTCTTAAACATTATTCACTGGCACTAAACACATTAATCACTTTGCATATTCTGTACGAGTCAACACAATTGCACACATACATTAATAAAGCAAAAGGATAAGGTTTAATACCTTTTAGGCATTGGTATTTATAATGGTTTTCTTCCTTTATTTAAAATGTCAGTGCTCGAATTTCCTCCAATGTATTAGACGACGACGCTTGTTTATCCATTTGATATTAATTTATAAAATATTTAAATTCATTTGAATTTGAATTTTATAAATTACTTCTTTAAAACCCTTGGTTTTATTTAGGCTACATTTCATTTTGCAACTTGGTATAAATAATATTTATTTATAAAATTTAAATTCATTTTAATTTTAAATATTTTATGAAATAAATATTAAACCTTCCTTTAGCTTTGCAATAAAGTTCCTTGGGTTTTTATGAAAAACCTTTAAGTTATGCTTCCACATAATATTAAAAATGTTATAGATCCCTTTCGCCTTTAACCTCTACATTGTATTATGGAGCCCTTTTGCCTTTAACCTTACCTTTAACCTCTACATTGTTCCTCTTGACCTTTGACATTATTAGAATATTTTTCCTGGATATTAATGACAAATTTATTTCTTGATAAATTCCTTGGCATCAATGACAACTCGACTTAATGACTCAAAATGTCCAACAATCTCCCCCTTTGTCATTGATGGCAACACAACTCCTTTTTACCAAAAAAATGGATTTTTATTTGATCTACTCCCCCTAGGACATTGCTCCTCCTAGCTCAATGCTATCTCAAACATGAAATCTCTCCCCCTTACTCAAATATCTCCCCCTTTGACATCAATGGCATAGGGTCACCTTTGCGGCTCGGGGCTAAGAATGAGCCTCTTAGCTTATCCCCTCCTCCACCTTTTCTTGAGGTGGTTAATTCTAGGTTGGGAGTATTTCTACGCCCAAAAAGCACTATTCTTTACCTTTATCCTATTTTCTTCTTTTCTGATCCTTCTGATTCCTCTGACTATTTCTTTCAATGTCCATGTTCCTGTCCATGTCTATATTTCTATCCCTATTCTTGTTCCTATTCCTATCCATGTTCCTATTCTTGTTTATATTCTTGTTTCTACTCATGTTCTTGTTCATGTTCCTGTTCATATCCATATTCTTATTCCTATTCTTGTCCATACTTGATTATGGAATATTTTATCTACACCACTTTGCTATGTGACCATCATTGTTGCACTTATAACACTTAATATTATTATTCCTTTGAGGTGCAAATGTCTTAGTATTTCTCCTAGTAAATCCATACCTTCTTCTGTCATGAACCCTACAATTCATTGCCTTGTGACCAAACTGATTACATGAGTAGCAATACCCATGGATAATTTATTTGTTCCCATATTCCTTTCTTTCATATTTCTTGCACTGTGAAGCCATGTGCCCAAACCTATGACATGAGAAGCATCTTCCATTGAAGCCTCCTTGCATTAACCTCATTGGTATCCTAGTCTCTCTTGACCTATTATGATTTTTGTTCTATATGTATCTTCTTTGTGCATTGTTCATGTTCTTGTTGAACTCTCTATTGTCCAACTCATCCTCAGATGTCTCACTCTCTTTTACACTGTCTTCTTCTGAAATATCTTCATCTAAATTTTCTTCTCCTTCAAAACTTGAGGTTGACTCTCCTTCCCATTTCTTTTGATCCTATCCAAATCCAAGACCTGTTTTGCTTGATGTGGGCTTTTGTATCTTGATGAACTTATCTAAGTTCTTTGAGCTATTTTTTACTCCTTTTAGCTTGACTTTGGAGTCTTCTAAATCTTCTCTTAGTAGTTCAAGTTCTTGTGCTAATGTTTCACATTCTAAGATCTTTGCTTCTAAATTAACCTTGAACCTTTTTGCCTTAGCATTTGATTTTTCTAAATCCTCTATAAGAAATATTCTCTCTTCATCAAATTCTTGAAACTGAATTTCAAGTTTAAAGTTTTGCTTTCTTACCTTATTTACTATTTCAAGAGCATAAATAAGTTCTCCCTTGAGATCATATCCATATTTCTCTGAATATTCCTCTGTTTGTTTATCTTTGTACACATCTTTATTTTATGTTGGCTTGTCTTCTATAGGATCACCTATTCTTCTAATGCCATTAGCATTTTTTCATCTGGTCCTTCAAGTGCATCCTCATATTCATCATCACTAAAACTATAGCCATACCTTGTACAATAATCTTCAAGATGTCCAAAGTTACCACATCTAAAACACTTGAGAATTACTGGAGTTATTTTCTTAACTTGTTCTTTTTCTTCAATCATAAATAGGACTTCATCTCTATCATTATTTGAAAAACTAGCATCACTATCACTTGAGTACTTATTGGCATTATCCGCATAGTAACTCCTCTTTTGTCTTTGAAAGAACTTCTTTCCTTGTCTGCTTTGTCCATCCTTGCTTTTATTTTGGTGCCTATACCTTTCTGATTCTCTATTCTTGTGATCCTATTTTTATTCACCATTGTTATTCTTAGCTTCTTGACTATCTGTTGCAAATTGAACATACTTTTCATAATTGAAACATTTAATAGACTTTGTATCTCTAGATTTTCTATAATCCTTATCTCTTCTACCATAATTATCTAGTTCATCACTGGATGACTCATTCCTTGATTCTGACTTCTTACCCTTTGTCTTTTTTATTTCCTTGAATGTTGCTTATTTCTAGGGAATAGGATCTTTTGTTTTTATCTCATGTGTTGTACAAATTCCAAGCAACATATCTCTTGTCAAAGTATCACCATCCATTGACACTTCTATAACAAAAACCTTTTCACTAATTTTTTTGGAAGATTTATTAAGACTTTATCACAAAAATCTAATTCATCAATCTTCATTCCAATTACTTGCATAGCATTAACAACCTCATCAATTCAAAGTAGATAAGTACTAATGTGTTCCTCATCCTTCATTATTAATTATTCTAATTGTCCTTTGAGATTTTGTATCTTTTATTTCTTGACACATTTATCTCCATATATATTTTAAAATTTATCCCACATTTCTTTTGTAGTTTTAAAATAAATAAATTTCATACACTCTATTCTATGCAAACCTCTCAAAAGTGCATTCATTGCTTTTGAATTGTAATGTTGTAGGATCTTACCTTCCTTATATGTAAAAGGATTAATCAAGGGATCGTATCCAAATTCAACTGCTTCCCAAATTTCATTGCCAAGTACCATAAGGTAGATATTCATTCTCATACTCCAATATATATAGTCACTTCCATAAAATATTGGTGCTGAATTATCTAAGGACACATTCTTAGAATCCATTGTGTTCTTGTTAGATTTTTTTTCAAGTTGTTAAACTCTTATGAAGTAACCCACTCTGATACCAATTGAAGAACACAAGCTTATACTGAGAGGGGGGCGATTGAACAGTATAAGAGCACTTTTTTCTTTTCTTTCCAAATAAATATTATGCAATGTATAAATAGTAATATCAATAGTAGTAATCAAAGCAATACACAAATTACATCACACATTAGAGACACCATAATTTATGTGGTTCACCCAATGTGGGCTACTCCACAAAGAAAATATTTCACTAAAATTTTCTCAATGAATCTCTTGGGAATCCTTTCTCTATTACAATATTTATGGATATCTGTCCAAAAGAGATACCAATCCCTTAAATCAAGGTCATGGATCTATATCCATAAGAGAAATTCTTCTCATCTACTATGGCTAGTGATCCTCTTGAAGACTATTGCCTCCATTGCACTAGCTTGTGGATCTCTCTCCATTGAAGACTCTTATCCCCACTCAGAAGACCTATCCTCACTACCCTGGTTGATGGATCCCTATCCACTAGAGACTAATGTCCTCTCTTCTCTGTCACCTCCAAAGATTTATCTCAAATCTACACTAAACATAGTCCTTCGGTCTAGCACAAATTTGCTCAATATCTATATCTTCTTTGACACAAATATATCCTCAAATATACTCAACAAGTCCACACAAAACTTTCTTAAATCTACTCAAAAACTCCACATAGAACTTGCTCAAATCTACTCAACAAGTCCACACATAACTTGCTTTACTCTTATCAACAAGTCCATACAGAACTTGCTCAAATCTACTCAACAAGTCCACACAAAACTTGTCCAATATGCTCAATAAGTCCACACAGAACTTGTCCAATCTACTCAACAAGTCCACATAGAACTTGTCCAATCTACTCAACAAGTCCACACAGAACTTGTCCAATATGCTCAACAAGTCCACACAAAACTTTTCCAATCTGCTCTACTTTCAATCACTCTCTTAGAAACATAAGGAGAATTATTAGAGACTCAATATGCTTCAAATTCAACTCAATTCTCAATAACTTTTTCAACTCAATTTATAATATAGAATAACCGAGATTGCATTTTCACAATCAAAATAAACTAAGTGCTAGCTCCTAGGGTTCAAAAATAAATTTTGGATTTCAACATTCGCATGAAGTAACCGAGATTGCATTAAACTTCATCTATATGTCTGAATCTAAAAAGGGGAAAATAAGAAGTTAAATATGAGCATGCAAAAAAGAACTCCTTATTTCTTGCTAACAAGGCCTAAAATTTTTGAAAACAAAGCTTTTGCATTAAAAATGGGTCATTTTACATTCTGACAGTGCTTGGCCTTGCCAAAAAGTCTAGCCCTTTCTCCATGTTTTGACTGTATATTTAAAAGTTTTGAATAAACCATTCGTTTGCTTGAACACTTCGTTTCCCCTTCACTTTTGTTTGGCATTCTAAAACCCTTTGTTTCCCAAAATATTATGTTTCTTCTTTGTACTGTTTTGAAACACTCTGTTTTTATTTTATTTGGGCTTCCTTTCATAATGTTCGAACATTTTGAATAATATTTTGCCATGCTTCATTAACGTTAACCCAATGCAAATGAAAACATTTGCACCTTGGGTATCCTTTTTGCTTAAAATAAATAGACCTTATTGTCTTTTATTTTTTCATTGTGATGAATGGTTTAAAAAATAAAACATGCTTCTTTTTATTGCATAAGGTGGATATATCCCCTATATTTTATTTTAGAACCTTTGTTCTTAAGTCACGTGTGACACAAATATCCTCCACATGGGCATCAATTTTCGATGTTGTCATGCCATTTGCTTTTCTATCAAGCATCTTAAACTATGAAACATCAATGCTAAACCTTGACGCTTCCATCCAGCCACTTGCGACTCAATGTCCATCAAAATACCATTGCATCCTTCATTACTGCGTTGCCAGAACTGGTACTACCATCACCTGTTCACTACATGTCTACCCGATGGCACCCATGTCGATCCTTAGGGAGTATCTCCATTGACTTCCATTGAACATTTATTCTGCCACACAACCACTAATGCCTCTTGTTCATATTTATATTGCATTGAGGTTACCTGCAAGCTTACCACTGTAATGTTGCCTCACCCTTGGATATTACTATTTTCATCTTGAATATTTACTCGAGCATGCCTACTGGTGAAAAAATGATAATGGTGTCATTATGTTCATCTTTACTACGCTATACACACTGGTTTTCTTTCGGGATACAGTTAGTTTATCATATGATATCCAAAATTTGCTATCAAAACACTATTGGCAATCCTAGATGTCCTTGTCATCATCATGCTAAATTGGCATCGTTCGAGTAATCTACCATCTAACCCAAAACTTTCCCTGTCACTACCAAACCCACTGTATCCGATTGGAAGTCACGACATCACTATGTATCCTTGATCTAGATGACTAGCATTGCCCTCCTACTCACCTATCATCCACAATGACACCTTGTTGTCCATCTGCTGCGTTGGAGCTCTGGCCTAGTTTGTCGCATGCAATAGCTCCTTGGTGTGAATTTTTCTAGCTCAGTCATTGTTTGAGCTTGTTGGATCTAATGTCATTGAATTCTCTTCCTCTACCTAAGGTCCTTGGTGCCCATGTCATCTTTGTTAAAAGGATACTACTCAACTATTTGATATTTTATTGTCATATTATCATTTTTCACTGGCCTCTTGGGTCATTATGCTGACTCATACACTACTCTATGCCACTGCACATTCGATGCCCCAAATACGCCTTGCTCAACACTGTCCACATGGCAGCTACATCATTGAAACCCGATGTTATCCAAGATGAGTTGTCGTTGTCATTCTTTGTTGCCCATGCATTCTTGTCCAGGTCTAGTCGGATATGTCATAGTATAGACTATCCTTCATTTTTTTACAGCATGAAATGACCTCGTGTGTACCTTGCTATATATATGCATATCACCGCAATGCAACCACATATCCAAGTGGCTACCACTTATTGGCCACACCTACCAATTTTGCATACTGACGTCCACGTAATTTAATACTTTCTCTGCACAACGAGTCTAAATATAATGCCTAAACAAGTTCCTCTTTATTGCATATGTCTATATATAGACTAAATATATATAGATATGAAATTTACTTTGATTTAAATTTCCTTTTTCTTTTATTTTATTTTGCACACTAGGTTGTGGGGTAGGTGTTTGTTGTCGGTAATAGTATTGTGCCTAGGAAACATGTGGTTGTGGAAGAGGTACTTGTTGGGTTGGATATTACTATAATTTTTGGACCATAGGTGGTGATGACCAAGATGGGGGAGGCATAAAGAAACTAGGTGGAGTTGTTAATGGTGTAGGTGTCAGAGCTACCGATACTAGGGGTGGTCGAGACAAGGTATCAAAGGATGGGATCTATGTCTGTCCTGGAGCATAGGTAGTAGGGAATCTAAACTATGTAGAATAGGTTGGATGAGTGGGTGGGTGAGCTTACAGTCTCATTATATAGGTAGGATGGATATTAGTAGTGGGATGCTAAAAATGAGGAGGTGGTGGTATCCTAAAGGTCATCATAGACAAATGCAACTCTGAAGGTTGGGTATTGTACAGTCCAGGCACCTTGGAGATTTTTTTGGAAAGCTGCCAAAAATGTGGGATAAGCTACCAAGTTGAGATATTAGGTTGAAGTAAAAGTGTATGTGTACACTCCCTCTTGGGTTTACGCATATTGCTCTTGAAGGGGCAATTGGTAGATGCCTTCAGATATGGTGAAAAATGGTTCTTGGGATGACAACAGTTGAGGCTCCTATGAGCAGTACGGGTGTGAGGTTTATGGGAATACTTGTGGTTCCTACTAGGGAGTGATCTATTGTGCAGTTTGAAAGGATGGCTTCTAGTTTCCTACAGTATAGGATGATGGGTCAGACACCATTCCTATGGTAGGGTTGAATTATGTGACCTCTAGACAGGTATGGTTTAGGAGGGATAAGTCACTCTCAAAAAGGGATTGCAATAGGATTTGGAATAAGGGATGTACAAAGGTGGGAGAAGGAGGTATGACCTCATATACGATGAGGAATGGATGAGGTTGTCCTGGTGCTATGTAAATCACATGGTCATAGAACGTGGTTGATGGATTATGTGAGGATGGGGCTGAAAGGAGCACATAACCCTCTACGAGTGAAGTAGCAAGTACTTTGCTCAAGTTTGATATCTCATCTCGAGGCATCATGTGTGTGAACTATACATCAAATTTCATGCATGAATCATATGTATCTATAGTATTCCCCTTCATGATCGAAGGAGTAAGAGTGGACTGACTATAGGAAGGGGAAGGCCAGTCCTCCATGGAGCATGCTTGCTCACACACTCTACCACATGTGACCACAAGCATAGTAGCATGTGTAGAAAGGGTTTTTAGAAATAAACCCTGTGATACAGACTCAACTATGTATAATATAGATGTAAATCAAGTGACATGTTGTGTATGGGAAAATAATATATAGTGTAATGTGATGAGATCGGTCCATGATCATGTAAACAATGGTATACCTGAATAAATCCTAGATATTGAGAAAGTAAAAGTGTTTTGTTCATTTTATGTGTTTTAGTTTTGATACTCCTTATGTAAAATCATGGGTAATAGAGTGAATACTCTAGTAAATCAGGAATGTTGTCGATATCAAACCTCCTACAACACCCAAAGATGCAGTAAAATAGTGCAGCAACCCTGAGGAAGCGGTGCATCATCCACTACTCTATTTGCAATTTTATTTAATATTTTAATGTTTAATATGCAATAAACGAAAGGTGTAAAGAATACATAACCAAAATACAATGAAATAAAAGGATGAATTCTTTGTATTGATATTTCCAAGATCTGGTTACATATAAATCCCTCTATAGAATACCCTTCGTTTAATACATGATTTTACACAAAGAGGGTAGAAGATGTATAAAATATCCCTGTGCAAGAGGTGATGCACTTTCATATGCTTCTCGATGATGCACACTGAACTGTATGAGGGCTTACATATACCTCCTTCTCTAGGTCTAGTTCCTAGAGGGATCTTTGTGCTTCTGAATATTATGGATCTATTTGATGAACCCACAGGCCTATAAGCAATGCAATAATAGTACATGCTTAGATGTTCGAGATTACCTCCCTAGATTAGGCTATTAGAAATAAATTTGATAATGAAATGAAATATGCTCAATGAATGAAACTAGTGCTATGAATGCAAGTAAATGATGCAAGTCTATACTAATGACAAAAAATATGAAAAATAGAATATAAGAAGCTAATACCAAAGCCCTAGACTAGGCTTGCGGGCCACTGTCCAATATAGTGGCCACTAGACTAAAATTTGTTCTCTTACTCCAAGGTTATGGATATTAATCTTGTTGTCGATGTTAAAATATTTTTGTCTATCAATGAATGATCACCTCTGAGTCGACTAGCACTTTGTCACTCCTCGAGGGTGCTTGAATATACTCTCTAATAGGATAGGGCTTCATTATGTATGCTCTCCAATCTGACAAGGCTTCACTATGTATGCTCTCCAAGAAAAACTCTCTCAAATAAGGTTACTAAAATATGATAAAAGTCCCCCCTTTGGTGCCTTTAGTTTTGCACCTTTAATGTGTTTGAAATCCTAGGTTAATGTCCAAACCCTAGGACTGAATTCTACATGCACACTGGATGTTCGCATGAGAATTTTTGGCTTTGTCTCCCCTTGAGGGCCAATTAATTGATGTCTGAATCTAGACTTAAGTCCTTCATGTAGACTGGCTATTTAGGAATGCAAAGTTATCCCTACTCAACCTTATTGCATGTAAACTACCACTTTCGCCCATGATTGGACCTATTTGTTGGTAAAATATATTTTAGGGTTTAGCCTTTGTCATCTATAGTGACTAAGGTTTGGTTGCTTTAAGCTTGAGCGGCAAGGATTTAGCCACTCTAAGCTTGAGAGGCCAGGATTCAATCGGTCTTATTTATAGCGGCTAGGCTTAGATGGGGTAAGACTGCTCCAAATGAGTGGTGAAAACCACTTTTGGTACTTGGAAGGTCCAAGGTTTAGTCACATGGTCTATGAATATGCCCACATGAGTAGTTCTTATCAACATGACATGTTTTGGGTGTCTACAGATGCCTCTTTTTGTGATGTGCTATCTAGAAAACACAACACTTAGTAAAAATGTAGACTATCTATGTTTATAGGATGTGTGATGATCATTGATCTGATCAATATTGGATGCCCCTATCATGCAGTTGTTAGAGGTAATGAGTTGACCAAAGGGCCTTAAGATACCTTTGGGGCATTTTGGTTTGACCAAAGGGCCTTAAGATACCTTTGGGGCATTTTGGTTTGACCAAAGGTCTTTAAGATGCCTTTGGGGCATTTTAGTTTGACCAAAGAGCTTTAAGATGCCTTTGGGGCATTTTGGTTTGACCAAAGGGCTTGTCCCCTTTGGGGTGTTTTGGTTTGACCAAAGGGCCTATGCTACCTTTGGGGCATTTTGGTTTGACCAAAGGGATTATCCCCTTTGGGGAATTTTGGTTTGACCAAAGGGCTTATCCTCTTTGGGACATTTTGGTTTGACCAAAGGGCTTATCCCCTTTGAGACTTTTTGAGTTGACCAAAGGGCTTATACCCCTTGGGGCATTTTGTGAGTTGACCAAAGGGCTTATGCTCTTTGGGGATTTTTTTAATTCTACCAAAGGTCTTACATCCTTTGGGGCATTTTGGTTTGACTAAATTTCTTATCCCCTTTAGGGTGTTTTGGAATTGATTGTTTAATTGTTTGATTTTTGATTAGGGGAGGTATGATACCAATAATGCCCCAGTTGATGTTTAGAAATGTTTTTGTTTTGATTTTATGTTATGGATGTAATGATGGATGCTATACCTAGATAATGATTTGATTTTTCTATATGTATGTAATGTGCTGGTGATATGTGCTAGCTAGATGATAGATGTTTTCTTAGATGTTGTGACTTAGATGTAGATGGACTACTTATGATGTATGCATTTATGGATGTAGTGCTTATTGTTAAATGCATGTTTAATTTTGATTTAATTGTATGCATCTTAACTTGTATTGTTATGATATGATAAATGAAATGTGTGAAATGCATTATGATGGTGATCTAATGTACATGAACCTGTATGCTTTAATCACTTAAAATATAAGGTATGCATGTGATATGATTTTAACAATCTAATTGGTGATACCACAAAATGTATAAAAATCATGAATAAACAATAATTCTTATAATAAGACTTAATAATTTAAACATCAAATGTGGGGTGATATGATGTGATATGTATGTATGATTTGATGGAATTATTTGTTGCTATGTAGGAATTTTTGAGGTTTTTCCTGAGACTTCAAACACTCTAGTTACCCTATCAATAACTATGTACTGATGATACACGACTTTTGAAAAGTGAGGCTTTCATTATGAACCTAGATATTCATTATCCCTGTGTGTGCAAATGAATGAATTTAGATAGAGCACAAGCATTTCCTTCAATGTCAGGTAGGATTATTTCAGCCCATTGCTAATATTAGGGATCCTCAAGTGTTCATCTCATCCTTATGTTGGAATTAGTTGGACTATACCACTAGACAGTATTGGGTTACCCAAAGCTAGCTCATCCACATGCAAACATTGGTCTATACAAATGCCAAAGCTATTGTGATAGACATATCATCATGCGTAAGGATATCTCATTCCAGTTTTGTATAATGTTGAGAATTCCAAGGATTCAAGCTCCATTCCCTTATTTTATTCATTTTATTTGGGATACTTGCTCATGCTTAGTGATGAAAATATTTTTGATTGATTTTTCTCTTGAGCAAGGAATTTATGTAAGGATGATACTTGTTTGTTTTAACTTTGACTTTTTCTTGATTTTGGGACTTTTGCTTGTTTTAATGAAATTAAGGGATTTGTGTAGTGATGATAATCACTTATCTCTAGGTAGGGTGAAACTTGTCCTTTTGCCAATTCTCAGCACATTTGAACCGGTCGCACAAGGGGATAAGCAAGGAAGACCCTTTTTGCTCAAGGCAACCTAGACCCCTTTTGTTGTTTTCATATTTCTCTTGTACCAAATAGGATTTTAGTGTTTTAATTAGTGATGGGATCATGAATATCCAGGGTATTATCACAACTAGACCCTGCCCTCTACTAATCAAGGTGGATTTCTACAAAATCTTATAAGACCACTAGACATGGTTGAAAGACTAGGAAACTTTAGTATATTCCTTATAGCAACATGATATGGTTGTGTTGAAAAACACAGTTACACACATGGATGAATGGATGAAGATGGATTTGAGTATTTATGGTTGGTGATACAAACCATGGCATCGTTTGCAAGCTTGTGATAATAAGATATCATAATGTAAATGCAATGGATGGGGATGCTTAATGCAATGCAAATATATGGATGCAAATGTAAAATGCAAATGTTTTTGTATTTTTGATGCTTTCAATTGTTTTTTGAATTTTGCTTATTATTATTTTTTTGATTTTTGATTTTAAATTGTTTTTTATGCTTTTATGTTTTTATTTTGACCAAAGGACTTTAATATGCCTTTGGAGCCTTTTGTGATTTTATTTGACCAAAGGAATTTAAGATGCCTTTGGAGCCTTTTGCGATTTGATTTGACCAAAGGTCTTTAAGATGCCTTTGGGGCCTTTTATGAATTGACCAAAGGGCTTTAAGATGCCTTTGGGTACTTTTGTGATTTGATTTGACCAAAGGGCTTTAAGATGCCTTTGGGACCTTTTATTATTATTTTTTTGACCAAAGGGTTTTAAGATGCCTTTGGAGCCTTTTGCTTTTTTTTGTTTTCTATTGTTTTTGTGATTTTGAAATTTATGAATGTTTTGAGTTTGTTTTGATGTCTTGACCAAAGGGCTTATTGTGCCTTTTTGGGATTTTTGTGGGTTGACCAAGTGGCATGAAGATGTCCTTGTATAATTTTTATTAATTTGACCAAGCGACATAAAGATACCCATGGAGCATTTTTGGTTAATTTGACCAAGTGGTATAAAATACCCTTGGAGCATTTTTGGTTAAGGTGACAAAGTGGCATGAAGATGCCCTTGGAGAATTTTCTATTAATTTGACCAAGCGGTATGAAGATGCCCCTGGAGAATTTTTGATTAATTTCAATTTGACCAAGCAGCATAAAGATACCCTTGGGGCATTTTTGGTTAAGGTGACCAAGCGACATGAAGATGCCCCTGGAGCATTTTTGATTAATCTAAATTTGACCAAGTGGCATAAATTTACCCTTGGAGAATTTTTGGTGATATTTGACCAAACAGCTTAGAAATACCCCTGGTGCCTTTCGTTATTGGATTTTACTATTTTATGATTTGTTTGTATTTTTATGTTTTATATTATTTTTGTATTTTATGACATATTTGAATGTTTTTGATATATTATGGGGGGAATGTGTGATACCTTAAATACCCCTAATGTGTGTGCTACTCAATGAAAGTGAGGAAGATTTGATACCTTCAAAACCCTCACTTTGTCTCTTTGAACTTGATGTGGATTATGGGGAAGGTATTTTACCTTTAAGACCCCCAGTGTGCATCTTTTCCACCACAATGTAATCATATTGCTTAGGAAGAGTGACATAAATTACCTCTCCTGATTGGGGCATGTACCTTTGCAAGGTGCCCTTGTCTTGGTGGGGAGAAGTAAGTGAACTATTTTGAGCTCATTTCATTCTAAAGGTCTTGGAAAATTTTCTAGAATGAATTTCAGTCATGGATGTCATGCCCCTATATACGATGGTACATACAATGGATGCTTTCATCAATGGACCCATGCTTGGATGCTCTTTGCTTAATCTCAGGCAATACAAATGCATTTGCCTTGTACAAATTTTGAAATAAAGTTGTAGTAGTTATTTCAAATATGACCACTCATTGAGGTGGTTTGCTTAGTCTACGAGGTTGCAACCGACCTTGGGGTCTCAACTAGGATTATGTAGCCTCTATTTTGATAGGCTGGGGTACTATGGATGAACCATCTATGGGAAAAATCCCACTATCTATGAGACTCTGAACCAGATTCTTGAATCCTTTGCAATTGCAAATGCCATGCCCCTCTATTCTATGATAGAGATAGTAATGGTCCTCCCTATAACCCTTATATTTATCTTTGTTTGGGTATAAAGGGTTTATTTTAGGTAAGGTGATGACCTTGGCCTCTTGCAACTTTTGAAAAATATTAGACATAGGCTCGTTTAAAGGATTCCAAGTACATTGTTGTTATTTTGAGCGTTTAGCACACTTTAGCCCTAGGTATGTCACTTGCTGGCTCAAGGGGCTTTCCTTACATTTTTTATGCAAGTGATGGGTGTCTGACTAAGATCATCTATTGGTCGATCACTTAAAGTTGTTTCTTTTTAATAATGTTATATACTATGACTTTGAAACCCTAACATGATTGAATATCATGCCCATTTTTCCTATGATATAGATAATATGACTCCTTGTTGTACCCTCAAGGTTTTGGGTGATTTAGATCTAACTGTTGCACCTCAGGTAAGGTGATAGCCTCTACGACATATAATCAATTGAAAATTGACATCGCAGGCTCAAACAATGGGGGATACTTGTTTGGATTTTAAGGTGGATGAATCGATGTTTGCTATGACTGAGGCTTTTACTATGGCTTTACAAAATATGGTTGGACCTCAGATGAGGGTTGCTTCTATAACTCTTGGCTCTCAATATGGTTCATGATAAAGTGTAATGCCTCATTTTCCTTATCCATTTGGGCCTCTATATTGTAGAGGTGATTTTGCATATGATCCAATACTGATACAACTTTCATGTGTATTTCTAGTGATTGGTTTGAGATACCATTGTCTACTGAAGGAGGTAAAAGAGCAGGTGCTAAAGATAGACCAAACAAATCCAAGTCATCTATTTCCTTCCTTCGAGTTGATATGGAGTCTTCATGATGATCCATTTTAATAGTGGTATCCACATGCTCATGTTTATGACTCAGTTCATGTTTTTGTTTCACTTTGTAGTGTTGAACTGTGCCAGCTTGAGTATCCCCAATATGATGTGGGGAAAATACCTGCTCTTGCTCTTGAGGAGGTGATGTGAGAAATGAGTCTAGGGTAACTAATGCTAATGGTTTTGAATCCTCCACTAGGGAAGCAACATCTGATTGTACCACATATTGTTTTATCTTCTTTAGAGACACTTGGTCCTTTGTCTTGCTATTGACCATTGCCACAAACTATTGAGAAGGCACTTTTTCTTGTGTCTTATTGACCTTCTTGTAATATTTTAATGTCTCAAGATCTTTAGGGACCACGTACACTTGTCATTGGTGTATGAACTTCAAATTCTGGTGCACTATGGAAGGCACACATTCCATATCCCTCATCCATGGTCTACTTAGCAATATGTTGTACTGCCTCTCACCTTCCAAGATATGGCACAATGTAGGTATCATATTTATCCCAACCTATATAGATAGGATTACTGTGCCAATTTTTGAGGAAGTGGCATCATTGAAGTCTCTCAATGTGAATGTTGCATCCTTAATGCTCGAAGGTGGCAGATTTAAATACTTCAAAGCTGCATCCATGATTATGTTGATACTCGACCCGGTGTCAATCAATACTCTCTTATATAGAATATGATTGATGCTTACTATGATATGGAGTGGAGGATCAGGTTCATCCTAAGAGATTGTCTTAATCTCCTGCCTATGAAAGATAATCATAGGATCCTTTTGTAAATGCATTGAACTTATTGTTGTTGCAGACCATGATAGATTATCAGCTTTAGTTGAATTTTTTGGTATGTTGTGCTGATCAAGGTATCTTTTGCTTCATGTTGTAGTATTGATCACACTAATAAAACCCTCTTTAGGTGGGGCTATGTGCACCTCATTGATGTGCTCAACTTTATTATTGTTGGCCCCATGATTGGGGAGAAGATTTTTGAATATGTTGATGTTTTGTAATTCATTCTTCTCCAACATATCCTGCACTATATTCTTGAACGCAACACAATCCTGGATATCATGGCCATTTTACTGATGATAAACACAATAGAGATATGCCCCATAACCCTTAGTTTTGGGGCAATTAGGATCTAGGATGCACTCCTTAGGCAAGTTTAAAACCTTAGCCTCAAGAAGGTGGTTGAAAACTAATGCCAAAGATTCAAGCAATGGTGTATATTTACGAGGGGGTTGTTTTTGTTTACCCCTACCTTGATTCTTGTTGCGCTGGTTGTGCACAGTTGGAGGTTGATCCTAATAGTTTTCTTGTTGTTGAATCTATGCTACTTTTAGAATGCTTAACACAATTTGGTTGATGTGTGTAGGTTTGGTCTGTTGTGGTTGATGTTGCATGCTCTTGTTCCATTCTTTCTCACTATGGAGCTTTAGGTCTCCTTCTTCCAATTTTATATCTTCAATAAGCTTGGATTGAGCCAAGGCTTCTTCAAATTTATTATACTGTTGTAGTTGCAATAGTAATGAGATGTCCTTGGTGTAGCTTTTTGTGAACATTCAGATTAGCTCTTCGATCGGGATGGAAAATGACAACTTTGCCATGATTTTTCTCCATATATCCCCATAATCCATGACTTGCTCATCATCATATTGTTTTAGGTTGGATAGGTCTAAGAGGTTAACCTTATTTTTAGTACAAAAAAAAACTTTTTAAGAATGCATTCATCAGTTGTTCAAAACTGGATATGCTGTGCTTGGGCAGTTGGTTGAACCATTGAGTGGCAGCACCCAAGAATGTCATAATAAAGGTTATTAATATAAGAGCATCACTGTCTTCAAGATAAAAATATGCATTGATGAATTTGGTAACATGCTCTTGTGCATCCTCTTCACCTTTGAATTTTTCCAACCTAGGCATCTTAAAGTGCTTAGGATATGCAGGGCTAGGAACTAATGGACACAATGGATGGTTGTGTATATTACTTAGTGTTGGTTGGTGCCCAGCTGCATATTGGTTCTCAAATAATTTGATCTTCTCAGCGAGTTCTTGGAATACCTTTTAGGCAAGGGGTTCCTTTTCTTGTAGACCCACTCATGGTGATAATGGAGATAAAACTCTATCCACTTGTCTTACTCTATTTTCCTCCATTTTAAGAGGGGATTCAGGATGTGTTTGATCATAATTTATCATGTTTACCCTTTCCCCACCAGTTTTATTTTATTCATGGTTTGAGTGGTGGTTTTGTTGTGGTATTTCTTATTTCCTAGTGCACCCTTTCTTTTTGTGAGTTAGTGTGTTTATCTCTTTGGTGATCATTACCATTTACTTGTATATTGATACGAGTTAGCTGCTCAACTTGTTCTCTTGAACATTGATCATGTTGGTGTAAAAGCATTTCTCTTTGTTTGTCATGCTCGAGAGCTTCTACTAGCTCTTGCTCTTTGTGCAATGCATTTTCTAACTGTCACATGCGGTCATTTTGCGCTATTATAGAAGACTCATGTTTGTATGATTTTGTTCTTGTGGTTTTGATTCACAAATTTCTTGAAGAGGTTTCTACTATTTCTTTGATATTTCTAGATAATGTAACTTTTTCAATGTATTTATAAGTGTCTCTATGATCAAAATTTGTATGATACTTGTGGGGTCGCTTTGAAGCATCCCCAAGTTGAGTGGTGCATGTAGCAGTCACGCTTCGTGAGCTTCCAGATGCAGAATATTTTGTGGCTATGGTTTTGGAAGTTGGTCTCAAATAAATTTTATCCCACTCATACAATTGATCTTGGAGCATTTTTTCTCTTTGAATTGTGTGTGACCCATGTGACTGATTTGATTGGTTTGTTGTGTTGGGTCTATGACTCTGCAAATTTGCATGAGGGTTATTTTCTACTTTGAATTGTGCAACAAGGTTGGAAACTCTTTTCCCTCTATCTTGCTCCTCATTGGCCTGATTTGAACTCTTAGTGTAATGATATGTGGTGGGTATGGACTATGATTCCCTCTCTAGATTGAAGGACTTGCTCACTATGGGAGGTCTCGTGGCCATAATTTTTTCTATAAAATTTTTTACTTCCGAAAAATGTTGTGGGTGTCATATATAAAAATGATCAGTGTGACACACTAATAATAATGAGCTATAACTCCAAAATTTGACTTTTGGCTCAAAAATTTGTATTTTTGAAATAATTGGCCAACCGAGACCCGTGGGGAAATGCCCACTTTCTTTTAGAAATTTTTAGGAATTGTTGAACCGTGAAGATTTAGGACTCAAAATTTCTAGGAGAGGTGCCCTAGGGGCTAACTAAGACAAAAAAACAAATTTAGAACTTTTTGGAGTTGTCTAGCCCACTTTATGACTGTTTCAGTGTAGTTTTTCCCTATATTCAGCCTCGAAAGTAGAATAAAAATAAAACAAAAATAACTTTTTCGTTATAGCTCCAATTTGCACGATTCTAAATCCGTTGGATGAAAAATAAAAAAGTAGTTTTTTAATTGTTTTTTTCAATAAAATTTCCCTAAAAATTAGGTTTAGGGTTTGGTCCCAAATAATAAAGAAACACACAAAGCAGACAATATGATTATCTCTTTTATGGATTACATGTGTGTCCTAAAATTGTCTTTAGTGTGTTTAGATTTGTTGTTGCTCTAAATTTCTTGATATTTTTTTAGATTTAGAATGAGGGGACTCATCCATAGTGGAAACCAAGAACACCCATGCCAAACATGATTTTCTCAAAAAGAGACTAGGGTACACCGCTTAAATCCTAGTGGGGGGTTCGCCTAGCTCTTCCACTCTAAACCAATGATTGTTCCAATAGTAGGAGATAGTTTGAACATAAGTAACTAGTACCACTATAAGTAAGTGCCTTACTCTATTCTAGGATATCTAGGGGGCAATTCGGTGGAAGGAGGTGAATTCCAACATCACCGATTGAATTGGGGGTTGGTGATGAAATCCAACTCCCCAATGTTTAAAATTATATGTGTGAGTGTGTGTGATTATTTTTAGATTTTGAAATAGAAAGTGATGCATCAACCAAAATTCATGACTACTTTCCTACAATGCCTAAAAAAAAAATTCATTTTCAGACAAATGCATCTATAACTAGTCTATATAATTTTAATGCACTCTCCTATTTTGTGATGAAAATAGCCACTAATTGGGTCACATGCAAGAAAACCAAAACATAATGGCCTAGCACACTGGAGACTAGGGCATACATTACAAGCATAGGTCCAATGTTCCTAGCAGTGCCTATGTTAGGAACCTACTATTAAAATAAAGCACACTCACACAAAATATTGAAAAATAACTCACATACATCAAATAACTCAATATCACTATGTAGAAATCAATTACAAAAATGAAACAATTTCACAGTAACACTGAATTGCGGGCCTCTTAGAGGGAGCAACCTCCTTCAATATTTCATTAGCTTGCAAAAGGATAATCTCGTACATGGCTTCATATCTTTTTAAATGAAAACTTCATGCAACCCTACCTAAATGCTCAAAAGGTGGCTTACATGCAAAATGCCACTTGAGCTAGAATCTTCCACCAAATGGTGGTTACAATATTGATAAAAATGGTTACATGAGATGGTACCACTTGGCAAGGTATCTTACTACATTGGTTACAATATTGATAAAAATGGTTACATGAGATGGTACCACTTGACGAGGTACCTTTATTGCCTCCTACATTACTAAGTATTGCATAATAACATTAAAATGGGACCCCCACATTGGAAGTGGGTTATTCCATAGGTAAATGAGAATTACAACATGGTGTTAGGATAGGATCCTAACATGTCCTTCCTATTCAAAAATATTTGTCCTCAAAGCTAAAATTGAGGAAACTGGTGTTGGAGTTTATGAAGAGACTCCCATGTAGCATCTTTTAGCTAGAGCCCACACCACTGGACAAGTACTTCTATGATGGCACGATTGCGGAGAGTACAGGTGCAAAAATCCAACAACTATTCTGGTTTGAGTAATATGGACCCTTCCTCATCCAATTCTGGTAATGCTAATTGAACCTTATACCTGTGTGCCCACAAATTTCTTGAGATATAAAACATGGAAAATTGGATGGAGCTTGGAGGTGGGTGGAAGAGCCAATTTGTAAGCAGTAGAAGCAATATGCTATAGGACTTGGTAAAGCCCATAGAATTTTGTAGTAAGTTTTTGGCATTGAAGGATTTGGAGGGATGATTGTTTTTACGGGTGCAAGTGAAGGAAAACCATATTACCCACATCAAATATATGCTTGGATCGATGTTGGTTGGCCTATTGTCACATCTAATTTTGAACCATGTCCAAATTATGCTTCAGGTGGTGAAGGACATCAGTCTTCTGGAGAAGAGTAATTTTGACTTCTTAGACCCTGGAGCTGCCTGGAATGTATGAAGAAGGCATGGGTGGAGGCACCCATAAACAACCTCAAAAGGAGTGAGTTTGGTAGATGTATGATAGGACATATTGTACCACCATTCAGTCAAAGGAAGCCACTTTACCCATTTAGAAGGATGATCTGATGCAAAGCAACGAAGATAGGTCTCCAAACATTTGTTGACAATATTAGTTTGACCATTCATTTGTAGATGATAGGCTAAACTCATTTTGAGCTTCGTTCCCTGCAAATTAAAAAACTCTTGCCAAAAATGACTAGTGAAGGTTGGGTCTTGATCGGACATAATGGAGGTGGGCATACCATAAAGATGAAAAATGGAATCGAGGAATATTTGGGTAATGGTGGAGGTTGTGTAAGGATGGGCAAGGGGATAAAAATGAGCATACTTTGAAAAAAAATCCACTACCATGAGAATAACAGACTTACCACCCAATTAGATAACTCTTCGATAAAATCCATAGAAATATCAATCGAAACCTGATATGGAATGGGCAAGGGTTGATGAGTACCCAAAGAATGAACTATTTCACCTTTCATCCATTGGCAGGTATCACAAGCAGCCATGAAGTCATGGATGTCCTGTTTCATCCCTTTTTAGAAGAATGGGGTCTTGAGGTGTTCATATGTTTTAAGAAATCTAGAATGACTTGCAGAGGGAGTAGTGTGTAGTTCCTTCATGAAGAGGTCATAAAGTGGTGAGGCATGAGGAATAACAAGGCATTGGCAATAACATAAATCCTAGCCATACCAATTGTATCTTGGGGAGGAAGTTGGATCAGCTTGAAGTGAAGCCATCAAAGCTTGCAGGTCTACATCTTGAAGTACCTCCTATCATAAGGGATTTATCCTTTAGGGGACAGGTGTGAAGATAGCACATATCATACTAAGGGCCTCAAATTGGTGAGAGAGAGTATCAGCCATAAGATTTTCATTTCCCTTCTTATAGGTGATATCATAATCATAGCCCATGAGTTTAGAAACCCATTTTTGTTGTTCTAGGGTAGCAACCCATTGTTCTAAGAAATATTTGAGACTCTGATGGTTTGTTTTAATGGAGAAATGTTGCCCAATGAGATACGGTCTCCAATGGGTGAAAGCATGTAAGATAGCCAACATCTCCTTTGCATATGTAGATTTTCCCAAATTATGCTCAGAGAGTGCTTTACTGGTGAAGGCCAAGGGTCTCCCTTCTTGCATCAATACTATCCTTATGTCATGACCGAAAGCGTCACTTCCAATGATGAATATTTTAGAGAAATATGGCATGGCTAGAATAGGTGTGGTGGTCATGGCATGCTTTAATTCAAGGAAGGCTTGATCAGTGGGTCCTATCCAAGTGAAAGATCCCTTATTTAACATATATGTGAGGGGAGCCACCATTTTCCCATAATTATGAACAAATTTTTTGTAATAACCTGTAAGTCCTAAGAATCCCCAAAATCCTTTGAGTGCGGGGTTTTACCCAATCCTGAACTGCCTAAATATTTTTAGGGTCAAACTTGACCCCATATTTGGAAATAATGTGTCCTAAGTACTCCACTTTTGTCAGACCAAAGGAGCATTTAGAACACTTAGAAAAAAGTTGATGTTGGGCCAATAACTATAATGTCTTATCCACATGGGTAAGGTTTTCTTCCCACGAGTGGTTATAAACCAATATATCATCAAAGAAAAATAGGATGAACTTCTGCATAAAGGGATGAAAGATGTTGTTCATAAGGCTTTAAAATGTGGATGGTGCATTTGTCAAACAAAATGGCATTACCAAGAACTCATAGTGACCTTCATAAGTACAAAAAGTAGTTTTTAGAATATCCTCGTCCTTGAGCCTGATTTGATGGTACCCCGAATGAAGGTCCAACTTGGAGAAGTACATAGCTCCATGTAATTCATCCAACAATTCATCCACTATCGGAATGGGAAATTTATCCTTGATGGTGATCTTATTGAGCTCATGGTAGTCTATGAACAATTACCACGAGCCATCTTTCTTGCAAACTAGCAAAACTATAGAAGAATAGGGACTGGTACTGGGTCGAATGACACCTGCCTTGAGCAATTCCTATACCATATTCTTGATTTCTAACTTGAGATCATGAGAATAGCGGTACAGTATGATGTTTGGTGGTGCACTACTCGAAAGTAGTGGAATAGCATGGTCATGAGAGCGACGAGGTGGTAGTGTAGTTGGTTATGAAAATATGCCATTGTGCTTGGTTAGAACAAGTTGTAAATCTGTTGGAAGTGAATATGTTGTAGAAGTGGGTAGCTGAATTGAAAATATTTGTGCAATGACCCCATAGGAGGACTTTTTCAATAACTTATCTATGTGATTGGAACTAATAATTTGTGTAGGGCCAGCCATGATACCCTTGAGGGTATATGTTTGTCCATTTTGTGAAAATTGTAGCCATAGTTCTACAAGGTTGCAGAAGAAAGTGACCAAGGTGCTCATCCATTGGGATCCTAACACAATGTCACATCCTCCCAATTGGATGGTGAACATATCTTACTTGAGTTCATAATTCCCTATCTAAATTTTTATATTTTGACATTTACCTTTACAAGGTAATGTGCCTCCATTGGCCACCATGAATTCAAAATAATTGCATGAGTGTATATAGCATTTGGTCCATTTGACCACCTAAGGATCAATAAAGTTGTGCATACTACCTGAATAAATAAGAATTGTGAGATGTTGGCCTTTGAAATAACCCTCAACTTTCATGGTTTGTGGGGTGGTAATCTCGAAAAGAGCATGGACTAAAATTTCTATTGGTGTTTCTGATGGTTCCTCTTCCTATGGAGTTGGTGCCTTAGTTGTATCACTCTCCTCATCACTATTATCACTATTTTTTGGTTCCTCCACATCTATTAAAAATAGTCTCTTATTTGCACATCTATGCCCCTTCGTAAACTTTTCATCATAATTATAACATAACCCTTGGGCATGATGCACATCCATTTTCTTTGTAGTCAGTCACTTGGGAGCAGGAGGTTTATTATCAGTATGGTTTTGGACTCGAGGAAGGAAAGAAGGTCGGTTATGCAAAAATTGTGGTGTTCGCCTTTGAGCTGAGAATTTAGATTTGGCCAATCAGACTAAACTAATAGCCTCCATCATGGTGTGGGGCTTGAACATCTTAACTTCAGCCTAGAGATCATCTTGTAACCCACTAAAAAAACAAACTCATAAAAAATCTCTCATTCAAACCCTTAGTTTTATTGGCCAATTTCTCAAATTGGGTCTAGTAATCACGAACTGAGGTGGTTTTTTTCAGCTTTGTCAGTGCATTTGTAAAGTCATCATAATAATTTGGGCCAAATTGGGTGAGTAGTTGGGACTCAAAGTTCTCCCAAGATAGATCAGGGTTAGCAACCCATAGCCATTAGAACCAATGTAAGGCCTTAGATTCTAGGTTGAAGGAATCCATCTGAACCCGATGATAGCCAGGGACATTATGGAGTCAAAATAATTGATCAATCCGACATAACCACCTATTGAAATCCTTTCCACTAAACTTAGGAAAGTCTAATTTAGACATTTTGAAGGTTGGATCCCGATAAGAGTGATGTTAATCTAGTTTTCTTCGACCTCGTTCAAAGTTTTCAACATGTTCAGTTTTGGTACTTCCATGTAATTTGGTCTCCATCTCTATGAGTTGTTCTTCTAAATGGATTATAGTGTTATCCTGATCCAATCAAAGCTCTCAAATCTATGTGCCTATGTTCTTATTTGCAGAGGTCAAGTCGACAATATATTTTTGTAGGTCAGGCAATAACGTGCCCAAGTCTAAATTATTTTGTTGTTGTCCTTGAGTGTTGCTTGCCATTACGGTACCTTTTGTGTTGATTTACTAAAAATAGACCTTGGTGATGCATTTTCGTTAATAACATCATTAAATATTAAAGATATTATCAATCTGAGGTGGTGTCCAAGGCTGTCTACGATAGAAGACTAGGGCAAAGTATAATTTAGGCATTCAAATTTCAAGCATTTATTGGGTGAGACAAATTTGGTTTAGCCTTTTGGTGTCACACTAAACCTAATCTGTAGAATGGAAACTTGCAAGAACTAAAAACTAATTCTAATTTGCAGGAATTGAAATCTAACTACAATTGCAAGAATTGGAATTGTTAAATTGAAATTCTAATCTACTTTTGCAGAATTAAAATAACAAAATTTAAATTGTTGAATTTAAATGTTGTTGAAATGAAATCCTAAGTTACATTTGTAGAATTGAAACCTAGTTACTCTTGCATAATTGAAATGATGCTTGTAAATGAAACTTATTCTAAAAACACTTGTCAATGTCCTGCCATAAAAGGTCGTCAAGCTTCTGCTACAGGAATTGACAACAAAATGAAATATGCTGAAAATGGAAAGTTGCTAAAATAGAAAAGTAAGGAAAACATAGGGAAAAATACTTAATATAATTTGTTAGCTGAAACACACACAAATGTTGTACATAAACATAATATAAAACATAAAGAACATTATACAAACTTAAAACAAGAAAAGTAAACTTGTCAAGTAATCTGTTAATTCTGTTGCAACAAAATTACATATTAAAATCTACCATAAAAATCCTCCTTCTAGATCTGAAAGTGGGCCCATACTTCCTGATCTAGAAGGAGGTGAAAAGCACTCCTTAACTAATTAACACTCATAATAACACTCATAATAGAAAATGATAAAATAACTGCACTTTTATTGATGACAAAATATGCTAAAAATTGTTACAAAAAATTACTATACAGTCCTAATTGTTGCTATTGAAAACTCTTCTCTATTCTAATTCCTAACTGGCTCAACAAAGGAGGGATTTGTGTTATTTATATAAATATTTACAACATATCCCATGCTCAAATCAGCCTATGTGCTACTTTACAATGATTTTCCAATAATTCTAGATCTAAAATAAATGTAAATATGGACAGTTTGTGTTGCAGTAGTAGTCATTGGCCCTTAGAAAGCATCTTCAGTGGTGGGAGTACATGGGAGGAGTCTAGAAATATCTCACACATCTTTATCCACTTTAGAATATGTCATTTCTATCTTGCAAACAACTTCCTATTATGTTGCAGTTATTTCTGGGTTTATCCTAGAAGAGGATCAATTGATCTTTTTCCATGAATGGTGGCTTTGGACGACAAGGATGACAAAAATAACTGGGGGATATTTTACTTTAACCTTATCAACATTATTTACATTTTTCCACCATCAAAAAATAGTCAAAAATTCAAAAAGCACTTTTTGTTCTCAATCTGGAGCTAATTGGCTCAATCTAAAGAGACTGTATTTCTCAATTCAAAGAGACTGTATTTCTCAATTCGAAGATACCTGCTCAATCCAAATATCTTTGAAATGACCAATTGTGTGCTCTTCAAGTGATTTTAGCTACATTTATCAGTTGTATTAGCCCTCAAGATTAGATTGCAATAGCCTTCATTCCTCTCCATGTGTGAATTCCATGCCTTGCCATTCATTGGTAGCTTATTAGAATTTACATGGTAAATTACTGCATTTTTTAGCTCTACTGCAGAGTTGTAAAATATTGGCACTTATTACAAATTCAAATAAATTAGAACATGGAAAAATTATTCAAATATCAACATGGAGTACATCAAGTTGCTACTAAATTTATACACTTCATTCACCAAGTAACCATGCTAAAATAGTGCAATAGTGCTGCACAATTGTCCCTGCTCTGTTATACCATGTTGTTGCCTATTTAGAACATTTGGGAATGCTTCTAAATAGGTCAGATGTCTTCTGTAGTCCTTTTGAACTCATTCCATCCATATCCTCATGCTTTGCTTGACAACTTCAAGGTGTTCCTATAAAGTGACAGCTTGCTGATTTTTATATGGCTATTTTTTTTTAGATTTTTAGATTTATGACAATCCTAAAATTTTGGCTTCAATGTGGATTTGAAACAAGTTGAAGGGCAGGAAAACATTCAAAAACCATTGATAAGTTAATGGATATTAGCATACCACATTTGGTGAATTGAAACGCATATTTTTACTTGCTACTTAATCAAGAAAAATCAGTCACAAAATGCTAAAAATAGTCAAAAACAGAGATATAGTATTCCTAACATAAAATCATGCAAACACTTAACAAATAGTATATTTTAGTCAACTATTTGGCAATTAACTTATCATATGGTAGTCAAACATTGTGCAATAATGAGGCATTTTTGGGCCTCATCATCCCTCCCAAATTGAACTGATGCATGCCCTCATGCATCTTAGTAGGCCATAGTAATATGCAAGTTTTATTCTTATGAACATCCTTTGCTACTTGCTAACTGAGAAATTCCTCCTTGCTGCACTATATCAAGTATTTTGCAATTAAGCACATGTATGACTCTTTTTCTGTCTTTCTACAAGTTTTAGTCCTGCAAGGTATCTCTTAAAGGCTTGATATCATGTGATTCATCTTGTAATAGTCTTATTGTGGAACCATATTTGGTAGATGCACTACTACTGATGGAATTTTCTATTCTTAACAACATTTCAGCCTAAATGCTTATTTCTATTGTTTGCACCTTTTGAACAAAATTGATAAAATTTTTGGATTTGAAATGCTTGAGGGATGTACTTGTGGTAGAGCCTTATGAACCTCAATATTTGATGTACCCTACTCTTTTTGCTATTCTGTAGCATTTTTAGCAATTTTGGTATAGTTTCTACTCATTCCGAATATATCCTGCTCATTTCGAAGATATGCATGTTCATTTTGAAGATATGACTGTTCATTTCGAAGATGCATCAAAAAATATAGAAATGACCTCATATGCAAAATTTAGCTACAGATTCTATTATGGACCCATCTCTAGAGTGTATAAGCCTTCCATAACATCAAAAATCCCTTCTTCATCCTTTTATTTAGATGATATTATTTATTTTGTATGTTGCTATTTTATTCTAGTAGTACTAAAATAGAACCTTCAGGTGCATTTTGTTGATTATCCTCCTTCAATTTATCAAAAAATTATGAGATATAAACTTGCAGTTCTCCTTCTGAAACTTGCCCTATAAATTGAAATAGAATTGCTGCCATGTTTTTCCCAAAATTAGGTTTTTGCACAATTTTGGAATTTCCATGCAATTAAGGGCATAAGGGGGTGTTTCTTGACATCTTGAACATGTTCCATTTTCAACTTGCCAATATTGTATGAATAGTTTATGCCAAATACCGATTATAATACACTAAATGCTAAATGTTTACTATGAATTAAATGCAAGAAAAACATACTTTACTATCCTAAAAATTGGTCATGCACCTTACAAGCTACTTTTGATGATTGTTAGCAAGCTATCTGAAAACATAAACATAACACATGTGCAGTGTGAGATTTGTACAATGGTGGAACAATGACGGGTAGATCAATAAGATAATGCATGTTAGAAAATTGGTTTTTATGCAAGCCAACTCAATAGTGTCTCCAAGAAGGTTTTCACTACTGAATTATTCATTTTTTTAAATTTTTTTTCATCAAAAGAGGCTGCCATTTCTGGTTTTCAACCAAATTATATCCCTTTTTTTTTTCAAGTGCTTCAATGAGAGAGAACATCTCTCACTCTTATTTGGATAAGACCAATCCTTATTCTACAAAAACATGTCAATTATTGTATGAAAATACCATCTCTTTCTGTTGAAACCTGCAACATTGATGCAACCTTCCTTTCTAGATGAGCAGTAAGAATCTTCTTACATCATAATTGCCTCCTTATTGCTGGAAATGAAGTATTGGCTCCATTGTTCCTCTTCCTTATTGAAATTGATGCTTGTCCTCATGTATCCCCATTTTGTGGGACATGTCTTTGCTACAATTTTTTTTCTCTCTCTCTCTCTTTTTTTTCAATTTTTCTTGTCTTGCTTGTACCCAAGAAGGAAGTTCACAAACAAGACTATTCTTATTTTTGGTTTTCTTGTATTTTTATTTTTCTTTTTTTCAAACTTTTTATCATCACTCTGAATCTTCTATTGAAGAGAAATTCTCTTCCATTATGTGTACATCCAATGGAATCTCCTTCAATAACTCCTCCTTAGTTAATGGTGCATGGTATACCCGAAGGCAATGTCCATTCACCACTAACATCCTCCATGAATTACCAATGGGAGAAAGAAGCACTGCTCCATATCTAAAAACTTCTTCAATCAAGTGTTGTCCATGCCTCCTAGTCTACAAAATATTGTCAATATGTACTTGAAACAATTAAATACCAATTCCCAAAAGATGTTAAGTGATCACATCAAGATAAACTCTTGATATACCCTTGTAATTCCATGTAAAGGGATTGAAACATTATTTCAGAATAGCAACAATTTTGCTTTTTGTTTATAAGTCAGCCAGCTAATAATGTTCAAGAATTTTCTTGGTTGCACTTCAATTTGTTTCATTCCTATGAGGAAAGAATTTTCCCCTTTGTAATTTTTTACTATGGAGTTCAATAGAAGTAAATTTTCTATGTACAATTTTTCTAGTTTTTCTCCTTTATCCAAGGCTAATTTCTGTGTGTTTGGACTAAAGGTTTTCTGTGTATCTCCATTATTTTTTGTCTCTTCAAGCTCAGGCAAGTTCTTGTTTGAGCACAGTTGGATGTTTCTGCAGTCAATAATATTTCTTGCAGGTTTTTTTTACCAGATTCAACTACATAGACAGGGGTTGACTATCCTGTATTATTCAGATTGATCACATGTTGGGCTAAAAAAGATGTATTTTTGGTTTGCACAATAAGACAAGAAGTGTACAACTTTAGCAAATCAACTACTTGTTAGGTAGGATCACCTCTAATGAGATCAACTATTGTCGATGTAGGCTAAGAATTATTAGGTTGCGGTTTAGCATAGTAAAATCCTAACAATATTTAAGCAATAATGGCAAAACTCTAGGATCACTGTTAAGTTGTAAACTTCTATTTTTATTGTGCAAAAGTTTTGTGATTTTTTTTTTAATTGACTCAACTTACATAGACATGGGTTACCTATCCTATATTATTCAAATTGACCACAGGTTGGGCTGGAGGTAGTGGTTTTACTTGCTCTATTTGTTGTTGTTGGGATCTCCCTTGAGAAGAATTTAGACTAGGCAACAAATTTTGCATCTCTGAGTTGTGGAAGTAAATGGCATTTATCAGTGATATGTCCTTGTGAACAAATGCTACAAGTAGCTGATATGATTGTTTTGTTCAAGGGATAGTCTTGTATATCTGCCATGATGTCTTCCCAACACCTAGTACAAATTTTTTTATACTACCCTGATGATATGGATATAAAAATGGTAGCATTAGTAGATGGTTCCTCTAAGAGATCTTATGTTTCTTGATAATGAGGACGATGAATTATTTTAATTTTTATCAATAATTTCAAACATAAGCAATTTAACCCCTAGGTGTGAATATCACCTCCTTGTGGTTGTTTGTTTTATAAATCAACTAAAATGGAATTTACCAAAAAATGTTACTAATACCAAATCATTTATCCAGATTTTACTCTGAAGTTCATAATTTAGTATAATTAACAATTATTGGGATACTTTTACCCTCTAAAAACATCGTGTTTCCTAGAAACATTGTCAAAATGATGCGTTGTCGTTAAACACATCATTAAATCTCAAAGATCTTATCAATCCGGGGTGGTGTCCAAGGTTGTCTACGATAGAAGGCTAGGGTAGAGTACAATTCAGGCATTCAAATTTCAAGCATTTATTGGGTGAGACAGATTTGGTTTAGCCTTTTGGTGTCACACTAAACCTAATCTATAGAATGGAAAATTATAAAAACTAAAAACTAATTCTAAGTTGCAGGAATTGAAATCTAGCTACAATTGTAGGAATTGGAATTTCTAAATTGAAAGTCTAATCTACTTTTGTAGAATTAAAATAATATAATTTAAATGCTGTTGAAATGAAATCCTAAGTTACATTTGCAGAATTAAAACCTAGTTACTCTTGCATAATTGAAATGATGCTTGTAAATGAAACTTATGATAAAAACACCTATCAATTTCCTGCCACAAAATTTCATCAAGCTTCTGCTACAGGAATTGACAGCAAAATAAAATATTCTAAAAATAGAAAGTTGCTAAAATAGAAAAGCAGGTAAAATATGGAAATCAAAGGAAAAATTCTTAATATAATTTTTTAGCTAACACACACACAAATGTTGTACACAAACATAAAATAAAACATAAAGAACATTATACAAACTTAAAACAAGAAAAGTAAACTTGACAAGTAATCTATTAATTCTACTGCAACAAAATTATAGATTAAAACCTGCCATAAAAATCCTCCTAGATCTAAAATTGGGCCCATAATTCCTGATCTATAAGGATGTGAAAATAACTCCTTAACTAATTAACACTCAGAACAAAAAATGATAAAATAACTACACTTTTATTGATGATAAAACATGCTAAAAACTGTTACAAAAAATTACTGTATAGTCCTAATTATTGCTATTGAAAACTCTCCTCTATTCTAATTCCTAAATGGCTCAACCAAGGAGGGAGCTATGTTATTTATATAAATATTTACAACATATCCCATGCTCAAATCAGCCTATGTGCTACTTTATAGTGATTTTCCAATAATTCTAGATCTAAAATAAATGCAAATATGGACAGTTTATGTTGCAGTAGTAGTCATTGGCCCTTAGAAAGCATCTTCAATGGTGGGAGTACATGGGAGGAGTATAGAAATATCTCACACATATTTCTCCACTTTAGAATATGCCATTTATATCTTGCAAACAACTTCCTATTATGCTGCAGTTATTTTTGGGTTTATCCTAGAAGAGGATCAATTGATCTTTTTCCATGAATGGTGGCTTTGGACGACAAGGATGACAAAGACAGTTGGGGGATATTTTCCCTTAACCTTATAAACCTTCTTTCCATTTTTCCACCATCAAAAAATAGTCAAAAATCAAAAAACACTTTCTATTCTCAATCTAGAGCTAAGTGGCTCAATCCGAAGAGATTGTATTTCTCAATCTGAAGAGACTGTATTTCTCAATTCGAAGAGACTGTATTTCTCAATCCAAAGATACTTGTTCAATCCGAAGATCTTCAAAATGACCAACTGTGTGCTCTTCAAGTGATTTTATTTGCATTTCTCAGGTGGATTATCCCTTAGGATCATATTGCAATAGACTTCATTCCTCTCCATGTGTGAATTACATGCCTTACCATTCATTGGTAGCTTGTTGGAATTTACATGGTAAATTACTGCATTTTTCAGCTCTACTGCACAGTTGTAAAATATTGACATTTCTTAAAAATTCAAAAAAATTAGAACATGGAAAAATTATTCAAATATCAACATGAAGGAGTACATCAAGTTGCTACTGAATTTATACACTTCATTCACCAAGTAACCATGATGAAATAGTGCAACAATGCTGCACAATTGTCCCTGCTCTGTTATACCCTGTTGTTGCCTATTTAGACCATGTGGGAATACTTCTAAATAGGTTATATGTCTTCTGTAGTCCTTCTGAACTCATTCCATCTATATCCTCATGCTTTGCTTGACAACTTCAAGGTGTTCCTATAAAGTGACAGCTTGCTGATTTTTATATGGCTATTTTTTTTCTTAGATTTTCAGATTTATGACAGTCCTAAAATTTTGGCTTCAATGTGGATTTGAAACAAGTTTAAGGGTATGAAAACATTTAAAAACCATTGAGAAGTTAATGGATATCAGCATACCACATTTGTTTAATTGAAATGCATGTTTTACTTGCTACTTAATCAAGCAAAATCAGTCACAAAATGCTGAAAATAGTCAAAAATAGAGATATATTATTCCTAACATAAAATCATACAAAAACTTAACAAATAGTATATTTTAGTCAACTATTTGGCAATTAACTTATCATATGGTAGTCAAACATTGTGCAATAATGAGGCATTTTTGGGCCTCATCACTCGAATTTTTAGGAGTTACTATTTTTAGTAAGGGTCCAAAATTCAATTTGGGAAATGAGTTTCAACATTGATTTTAGGATAGGGTCCACTCCGATGGCTGTTTGATCTGAGTGCTCAATGAGGAAATATACTGAATTTCTTAACTTTTTATGATCTCTTGTTGGTTGCAAGTCAATGTACCTTTACTGCAAAATAACCAACAAGAGATCATAAAATAATCTGAGTGCTCAATGAGTCCTTGAGGGTATTTTGTACAAAATAACAAGTAGATTTTATTCCCAAAAATTTGGATCAATTTGATGGACCGATGAAAAGTTATGGCATTAGCAAGAAAAATCAAAATTTGCTATTTTTAGAAATTTAGTGCAAAATTTTACCAGGAGCTGCCAAGGACAATTTTATTTGGAATAGAGTGTAGAATTTTTTGCTAAATTTTTGATTCAATCTGAGATCTATGTGAAGAGATATCCTCATTTTAATAAAATTTGAATGCCTTCTTTTTCTCTATTGTGTTGACGAGTCTACTGGAGTTCTTTATTTTTATTTGGAGTTACAGTTCAAAATTTGCCCTTTGGAACCAACTGTCACTAGCTTGTGTAGTATGTACCTTTACCATCGTGTCACTCACTATTCTTTGTTCCTGTCACCTGTACTAGGGTTACTAACATAGTTGTTTCTGACATTAGGGAATTTTTTGACACTGATAACTCTATTTTTGACACTAAAAGTCTGCAATTCTGGACTGGTACAAAGGACTATTACTATCAACCCGACTACCACTATTATTGTCCTGACTATTACTATCACTATCTCGACTATTCATATTCTAACCACGGGGTGTTTCAAACACTTACAAAAATTTGTCTTGACTGTTGGTGTATACAAGTTGTTTTCTATTATAGGGAAAGCCTTCTCTGTATGCTCACTTTTGAGGATGGTGAATGCAAGTTAGCAGAATAGGGATGGGTTGATTTGCAAGGGTATGATACTTTGTTTTTGTTTTGTTTTCATGAACCAAGGTATGCTAAGTAAGGGAGTATGTAATATCCATAGGTCCTCTATTATACCATAGTGACGAAAAATAGTGCTCGGACCAATATTTTAGGCCACTACTCAAGGAGGATTCCACACATACCCTTGAGCACACTATCTACATCTTTGAAAATACAGGAGGGTAATCGTTTGGGATGTTGTGTCCTATGGACTATGGATAATACAAGGCTGAAAAATCTTCCTAATGGATAAAATATTTTTTAAACCTAGATTATCTCCCGATATACCCGAAGATACGTGGGAGCTCAATTTCATGCACAATTATTGTTTGAGGCCTGGGTATTGGAGCCTGATCACCCCTCACTTCACTAGATGCTTTATGGGCTATCTAGCTTAGCCAATAACGATAGATCCTTCATGATATTTTAAAACTCCCAGCACAAGGTTTCTAACCTACACAACTACTGTATTTTGTTTTTGGTATTTTTTTATTTTCTACGAAAAAAATGACTGTATTTTTTGGATTTTTTTTTGATAAAGGAAAAATAGAAATAAAAAACACACAGGAAAATTATACCTAATAGGCAAAATGACTAGCAAGAATCATCTTAGTTGTAACAGAACTTGACCCTAGAAAGCGCTTTGATACCACTTGTTAGGAACCTACTATTAAAATAAAGCACACACACAAAATACTAAAAAATAATTCACATACATCAAATAAATCAACATCACTATGTAGAAATCAATTACAAAAATGAAGCAATCTCACAGTAACACTGAAATGCAGGCCTCTTCAAGGGGGCAACCTCCTTCAATATTTCATTAGTTTACAAAAGGATAATCTCGTACATGACTTCATATCTTTTTAAAGGAAAACTTTATGCAACCCTACCTAAATTCTCAAGAGGTGGCTTACATGTAGAATGCCACTTGAGCTAGAATCTTCCACCAAATGGCGATTACAATCTTGATAAAAATGGTTACATGAGATGGTACCACTTGGCTAGGTATCTTACTACATCGGTTACAATATTGATAAAAATGGTTACATGAGATGGTACCACTCGACGAGGTACCTTTATTGCCACCTATATTACTAAGTATTGCATAATAACATTAAAATGGGACCCCCACATTGGAAGTGTGTTATTACATAGGTAAATGAGAATTACAACATGGTGTTAGGATAGGATCCTAACAACTTAGAGGAAATCTAAAAGAAACCTAGGAAATGCAAAATGTTGTTTTTATTTCTTTTTTCTTTTATTTTCTCTAATTAATATATGTTTATGCTTGCTATTTCTGGAAATAAAATGTAGAGAGAAAATAAAATAAATATCGAGAATGGGTACCAACCTTGAATCCTTCTTAGATAGAAATTTTTGCCTTTGCTACACTTCTCTACTGGCCACTATTTATCAAAGTGAATGATTTTTTGTTGTTGTAGATCATATCAGTTGCTATTTGGCCATTATAGATCAGAGTGGTTGATATTTGGCCATTGTAGCCTAGAGTGGCTAGACCTACACATAAAACCCCAATCAGTAATCAGGTAGAAAATGAAAAATTAGTGGAGGTCCCACTGTGATCACCATCTATAGCGACCTCGTGGAAGCAACGCACCGTCCACTACTCTATTTACAATTTTATTTGATATTTTAATGTTTAATATGTAGTAAATGAAATGTGTAAAGAATACATAACCAAAATACAAAAACATAAAAGAATGAATGCTTTGTATTAATATTTCCAAGATTTAGTTACATATAAATCCCTCTACGGGATACCCTTCATTTGATACATAATTTTACATAAAGAGGGTAGCAAATGTATAAAATATCCTCGTGCAAGGGGTGATGCGCTTTCATAGGCTTCTCGATGATGCACATAGAACTGTATGAGGTCTTACAGATGCCTCCTTCCCTAGGTATTATTCCTAGAGATATCTTTGTGCTTCTGAATGTTGTGGATTTATTTGATGAACTTGTAGCCCTATAATCAATGCAATAATAGTACATGCTTAGATGTTCGATATTTCCTCCCCTAATGAGGTTTTTAGAAATAAATCTAATAATGAAATGAAATATATTAATTAATGAAACTAGTTCTATGAATGCAAGTAAATGATGCAAGTCTATGCTAATGACATGAAAACATAAAGAAAATAGAATATAAGAAGCTAATACCATAACCCTAGACTAGGCTTGCGGGCCACTATCCAAGACATCAGCTACTAAAATGAAACCTATTCTCTTACTCCAATGTCATGGATATTAAACTTGTTGTCGATGTTAAAATATTGTTGTCTATGAATGGATGATCACCTCTTAATCGGCTAGCACTGTGTCACTCCTTGAGGGTGATCAGATCTACTCTCCAATATGACAGGGCTTCACTATGTATGCTCTCCAATATGATAGGGATTTATTGTGTATGCTTTCTAGGAAAAGCTCTCTCAAATAAGGTTACTAAAATATTATAAAAGTCCCCCCTTTGGTGCCTTAAGGTTTGCACCTTTTAATGTGTTTGAAACCCTAGGTTAATGTCCAAACCCTCGGACTAAATTATGTGTGCACACTGGATGTCTACCTGAGAAGTTTAACCTTTGTCTCCCATTGAGGGCCAATTAACTGATGTATAAATCTAGAATTAAGTACTTCATGTAGACTGGTTGTGAGGAGGAATGCAAATTTGTCCCCGTTCAACCTTATTGCATGTAAACTACCACTTATACCCATTATTGGGTCTATTTATCAATAAAATACATTTTAGGGTTTAGCCATTGTCATCTATAGTGATTGAGGTTTGGTCACTTTAATCTTGAGCAGCTAGGATTCAGTCGTTCTGAGCTTGAGTGGCCAGGATTCAGCTGCTCTGGTTCATAGCGGATAGGCTTGGATGGGATAAGACTACCCCAAATAAGTGGTGAAAACCACTTTTGGCACTTGGAAGGTCCAAGGTTTAATCACATGGTCTATGAATGTGCCCACATGAGCAGTTATTCTCAACATGACATATTTTAGGTGTCTACAAATAGAAGGTATCGCAATGTGCAAATGGTGACCTGTATGGAAGGCATAGCAAAATGATATCCTAGAAAGGAGGGAACCCACTATACTAAAGTGAGTTCACAAATTCCTCTCATGAAGAGAGGTGGTACTATCTACAATGTGCTAGGCATGGTCAACAACCCCATGCATTCACTTCACCCTTGGGCAGGCTTAGTCAATAAAAATAGTTACCAATTCCACTAATTATACTAGCCTTGTGAATAAAGGCACTAATCTTGTCCCACTTTGTAGGTAAACACTAGTGATGAAATCTAGGGCCTAGTCACAAAAGTGGGGGATTTTTTGATGATGTAATCCAGAAAACTACTCCTATGGGGCTACTAGGTGTCTAAGGGGGTGAGTTGATGGAGAGTGCAACTCGATCCACACCAATCTCGAGTGATGGATTGGGGATGAAGTCCAATCTCACCACTTGTTTAAATACCATGTGAGTGTGTGGGTTTGTTTTTTGCTAACGGTGTATGCAATGTAAGAATTTAACTAGTTGCCTTTTCAAAATAAACACTAACCCTAATGCCTTTTCAAAAGCAAATGATTAGATAAGCATATTCTTTGTAAATAAATAGTCTAGTCCTAAATGCATTTATGAAGCAAATCAATCTATATTTGTAAAGCATGGAAACATGCAATCCAAGTGTGTGGAATAAAGGGAATTAGGAAACCCTAATTTTCAATCTTAGAATACAAAATTGTTCAAGCATATGATAACATGGAAGAGGGGATTGTTGGGACTAAAAATTGAAGAGATATTATACAATAGATGAGTTACAATATATAGTTAGGAGCCTAGAAGAAAGACATGACACTTGTCAAGGAAACTGACAATTGTCAAGGTGAAGGCATAGTGCACTTTAATTCTAACATTCCACCTTAAAGTGCACTATCCTAACTAAAGAAAAACCAAGTCAACATTAGGTAAAATTCCCCATTAATGTTGACTTATCTAAAAAAAACCTATCATCCTCCTTTATTACATGATATGGTTTAGTCTCATGCTCTTTACACTTGGCTCTCCAACTGTGAATAAGGCTAGATAAACAGTGTATACATCTCAGTCTATTTTCATAGGGTCAGCCACTTCCTTAGATTTATTGCCACTAGGTCAACCGTCTAAGTGCCTCAGGGTCATCATGGGTGCCTTAGGGTTAGCCACATCTAGGTCTATTGCCTCTACAGGTCATCCTCAGAGGATGTTACCTCTTATAGGTCACTGACTAGATCCACCATGAATATCATCCCCCTCATGGTGAACTCAATATAGAAGGTGTCAATGTCTATCGAAAATGCACCTTAATACAATAGAAAAATGAGCCATGAAATACAATATAAATGAGCCATAGAAGCCAAATGTGTAGAAGAAGAAGAAGAAAGAAGAGAATCTTCTAAAGTATCTTCATCTTTAGTCTTCAAAAGTTGATCCAAAAAAGACCTCCAATAGATTCTAAGGTTTCTATGTCTATAGTCCCTAGAATAAGTGTCCTTATTGTAATCACCTCATCTTACCGAAATGCATGGGTAACCAGTTGATGCATTTTATAAGTAGATAGAGGAGAATACTAGATACTAGGTTCACTTACAAATGCCTTGAGAGTGTTGGGTTCAACTGAGAATGCACTCTAGAATACAACAATATTCAAGCCTAGAAATAGCATAGCAAACAGTCTCAAAACTAAAAATGGACCCCACCATTAGGTTCGGCTCAAAAAAATCTTTCCAATGACTATATATAAGGCTATAGTCGGATCTAAATAAGTCCTCCATCCATGGGAAAAATAGCATGCCTCTCTAGGCAACAAATAAACCTTAGGAATAAAATATTCCTAGCATCGCACTCAAGCAGAAAAAAACAATAGAAGAGATATATTATACAATATATGAGTTACAATATATAAGCAAGAACCTAGAAGAAAGACATGATACTTATCAAGGAAACTGACAAGTGTCAAGGTGAAGGCATAGTGCACTTTAATTCTAACATTCCCCCTTAAAGTGCACTATCCTAACTAAAGAAAAAATAAGTCAACATTAGGTAACATTCCCCCTTAATGTTGAATTCTCTAAAAGAAACCTATCATCCTCCTTTATTACATGATTTGGTCTAGGCTCGTGCTATTTGCGCTTGGCTCTCCAACTTTGAATAATGCTAGATCAATGGTGTATACATCTCATTCTGTTGCCATAGGGTCATCTGCTTCCTTGGATCTGTTACCACTGGTTCAACCATCTAAGTGCCTCAGGGTCATCATGGGTGCCTTTGGATCAGCCACATCTGGGTCTGTTGCCTCTACACATCATCCTTAGAGGATGTTACCTCTCGTAGGTCACTGAATAGATCAACCATGAATATCATCCCCCATCATGGTGAACTCAATCTAGAAGGTGCCGATCTCTGTCAAAAATACACCTTAATATAATAGGAAAAATGGGCCATGAAATACAATATAAATAAGCCATAGAAGCCAAATATGGAGAAGAAGAAGAAAGAAGAGAATCTTCTAAAGTGTCTTCATATGTAGTCTTCAAAATTTGATCCGAAAAAGACCTCGGATAGAGTCTAGGGTGTCTATGTCTATAGTCCCTAGAATAAGTGTCCTTATTATAATTACCTCATCTTACTAGAATGCATGGGTAACCAACCGCTACATCCGCTAAGTAGATAGAGGAGAATAGTAGATACTAGGTTCACTTACAAATGCCTTGAGAGTGTAGGGTTCAACCGAGAATGCACTCTAGAATACAATAATATTTAAGCCTAAAAATAGCATAGGAAAAACTCTTAAAACTAAAAATGGACCCCACCATTAGGTTCGACTCAAAAAACTCTTTCCAATGGATATATATAAGGCTATAGTTGGATTTGAATAAGTCCTCCATCCATGGGAAAAATAGCATGCCTCTCTAGGCAACAAATAAACCTCAGGGAATAAAATATTCCTAGCATCGCACTCAAGTGGAAAAAAATAATTTTCAGTTTTCCCTCGCAAGAGAAATTACAAGAATAGGTTCTGGGCCTTCCATTTTTACTTCCATGTAGAAAAAAATGGTCAACAAAAACATATTTTCGACCCATAAAAAAAACTTCACCATGTTTTAAAATTGGCCAAACATTTTAAATCACCATATTAAATCTTTTGACCAATGGAATTCTAGTCTCTAAACATTTTGAAAAAATAAAATGGTTCTTCCACTTTAATTTAAATAAAGCCCATTTTGTATTTGCAAAAAAATGCATATAGGTAATCCACTTCTAGGATCGATATACGCAGTCTCTGACAGAAACTATCTTTCATCCTTCTATTTTCTCAGATCCATGAGTTAACCAACAATTCAATAATTCTTTCTCCATATATGCAACGATAAAATCGATGCCTTCAATCATAGCTGGCTGCATTATTATGGTGTTGCCACATTGAAGTTTTGAAACAGGGTGGCTTCAACTTAAAAAATACATTTTCGGTGAACCACTATGTCACTAAAATAAAAATCATTCATAGCGTTGCACATGTCACTACCACTAAAAATTCCACAGCACGATACCATGGATCATGAACAGGTTACAATATACACATGGTCATAGAAAGTATATAGTAGCCGCACCACCTCATCGGTGTAGAAAACACAGTGCAACAAATAGTCAGGAAATCGATTCCGTCATTGTCTTCATAACCATATCTCCACGCGTATAGGAAAAATGAAACAGTCTCGTGCATGAATACACAACACACAATTTCAATTAAATTCACATGTCTTGAATATATTAAAAATATATATTTTTAGCCTGAACGAACTCTGCATTAACAACCAAAAAAAATACATCTGGAGCTTCCACAGAACATCTAAAAAAAATAGCATCTTTGCCATATCCATGTTGCCCAAATATTGAGATAATTAGTGTTTTCCAACTGTACCAACTGTGCTACTATTGATGAACGAGGTACCACTCATTTTAGTAGCGTATTTTGGCCTCTATAATCCTTTCATCCACGCTGGGTGTGCACGAATCTCACGGTAAGTCCCTCCATTTTTTGCAACATTATCCACCACAGATATGTAACAACCATCAGGACACATGGAAAAAATGCCACGATCATCACAATCCTCCATGAAATTGCACCATAAACAAATTTCCTCCATTATCTGCTGCTGCACGTGGTTTACCCTAGAAAACATTGAATATAAAATAGAAACTTTGTCATTTCTTAGAGGGCGAAATGGCTACAAGCCTATGCACCATGGGAAAAGTTCTGCAACATCACCGTTGGATCTAACAGTGCCATGATGAGCATATTTTTTTCCCAGATCTCCTTCACACCACATCAGATTTACTCTCATAAACGTTCAACAATACTACTTTCATGGAGCCGAATGATGACAAACTCTATGTACAGAACACGTGCAAGTACCCCCCAGCTACGATTTCAAACAATTGGATTGTCTAGCATTATATGGCGATAGAAAAATAAAACCATTGGTAAGTCGACTATTCTATGACTTGAAAATACACAGCAGCTCACGCCAACTTCTAGCTTATAGAATAACAGAACATTGACGCTCTTCCTTTTGTCCATTTGTAGAGTGAGTGCACACCAAAAATATTTTATCTCATTGCCACAGATTTTACCTTGCCCACTGCTTTGCGGGCCACCATTTTAGTAGATTTTCATCTTCATATGCTTCTGCTACCAAATGCTTGAAATTGTAGTGCTTTGTACATTTTTAGAAACTAGCAAAATGTGGATATAGATCCAAAAATAAATGAAGCAGTCGACAATGCTCACAACCATGTGCATAAGATTGTGCAAGAGGTTTTTCTACTCCAATGAATAGTAGATGACTTCTATAGCCTACAATGACCCTTCGTGGTAGTATTTATAGCCTCTCCTCCATGGTTTCGACACAAATTTAGGTGCAGTAATCATGGCTTGCTTTAACTTGATGATTACAACTCCCTCCAACTCACCAGTATGAAACAATCTACACTTTTATACTCATCAACACAGAATGGCACCCAATTATGAATCCTGTCATCAGTAGCAAATTTACACATCCTTGAAACCCTCCATAAAAATAGAATCTTTGCAACCATGATCCATTGAAAAACTTGGTGGTGTCTCTGCTGACGAGGCACCAATTTAGTGGCACATAAAATTTGTTGAATGTTGCATGTGAGCCATCAACCAAAAAACATGACCTCCCTTATAGAGAAAATAGGTAGATTGCTGCAAAAAAAATTAAAAAATAGGCAGATTACCCCTTGGAACCCCATATACCATTTTTCATTCCTCTATGGAGGAACTACTTCTACAGACGAATACAAACTAAAACTTTTCCCATCATGAAAAAAAATGGCAGCCATGGATTTTCCAAATGTCTGGTTTCTGATTCATCCATCAAGGATGATGAGCATACTCTCTATTTTGAAAAAATGGGGGGAAAATGAAAAATGGAAAAATGGGGGGAAAGGATGAGGGGGGATTTCCATGAGGGAAATCCCCCCTCAAGCTCACAAGGCCAGAGAAAGCCTGGAGCTCTGATACCAAATGTTGGGACTAAAAATTGAAGAGATATATTATATAATAGATGAGTTACAATATATAGAGAGGATCCTAGAAGAAAGACATGACACTTGTCAAGGTAAAGGCATAGTGCACTTTAATTCTAATAGGGATTAGGAAACCCTAATTTAAACCTTAGCATGTGCACTTATTTTAGCAATAGATGCTATGAACAAAGGGGGAAACAATGTAGGCTTATACTACGTACGAAGTAAGAAGAAAAATGTAAATTTATTTGAAAAATAAATATGAGAAAATTGTTGGAAAGTTGCAGGTTCTAAAAATATCAAAAAAATCTAATGATCCTACAAGCTTGAAAAGAGGAGAAACATACACCTAGAAATTGTTATTCAACTAGCATATGCCTCATACTTTAAAAATCTAAACAATAGAGGGATAAAATGGGAAAATACCTACACTCTGATGCTATGGATAGTCTGGTTAGGTTTTGTGCTGCTCACCCCTACAATTTTAGGTATTTTTGAGGCTATCTGGTTGACTTCACCACTCGGAGGGCTAATTGAGGTTTGATTTGTGGGGCAAGGGGTGATGTGGATCTAGATACCCTAAATATCTATTCTGAGGAACTGAAAGGGTTTTCAGGGCTTTGAAACTCTCTATGAAAGTCAGAGATAGTACTCGCAAACACAAAAATATAGGATAATATTAGATATATCAAAAATAAGTTAGACTAACACTATCCATTGTGGGGGGGTCCCACCAAGTGTGCCAGAATAAAACTGGTGGAAAGTGGTATTTGATCTAACAACATAAACATAATGTATGCTAAAAAAAAAAGCTATATTTCATTTATATTCAAAGATAACATATGCAGCAAAAGTATTGTCATTGTTGTCAACACAGACAGATAGATCAGTTGATGCAGTGGACAGGAGTTCAGAGGTCAGTCAGAACATGTACAGTGAATTTCCAAGAAGACAGAAGTGGCCCAGATTCAAAAAATCAAAGAAAAAGACAAGTAAGAAAACTGTCGCGATATCGCGACATGTTTTCTATCGCGATATCGCGACAGGTTGAGAAGAAAGAAGGCAGAAAGAAAAACGTCACGATTTCATGACATATCGGAGGAGAGAGAAGGCGCAAGCAAAATTGTCATGATTTCGCGACATGAACGAGGAGAGAGAAGGCGCAAGCAAAATTGTCATGATTTCGCGACATGAACGAGGAGAGAGAAGGCGCAAGCAAAATTGTCACGATTTCGTGACATGACCGAGGAGAGAGAAGACGCAAGGAAAACTGTCATGATTTCGCGACATGTTGGAGGCAAAGAAGCCAAGTGGAAAAACTATCACGATTTCGTGACATGTTGGAAGCAAAGAAGGCAAGTAAGAAAACTGTCATGATTTCGTGACATGTTTGGAAAGTAGGCGCAAGCAAAGAAAACTATCACGATTTCGTGACATGTTGGCAGAGAAGGAGGCAAGTAGAAAAACTGTCGCGATTTCGTGACATGTTTGAAGAAGAGGCAGGCAAAGAAAACTGTCATGATTTCGTGACATGTTTAGAAAGTGCAAGGAAGACTGTCATGATTTCGTGACATGTTTAGTTAGCACAAGGAAAGCTGTCATGATTTCGTGACAGGATCGAAGAGAAAGTGCCAAGGAGAGAAAGTGTCACGATTTTATGACAGGATCGAAGAGAAAGTGCCAAGGAGAGAAAGTGTCATGAATTTCATGACATGAGGAAGAAAAGGCAAAGGTAGAGAAAGATGTCATGATTTTGCGACATGTTCCATTTTGGGTGGAAGGAAGAAAAGGCAAAGGCAGAGAAAGATGTCATGATTTCGTGACATGTTCCATTTTCGTGGGCGAAAGGAAGAAAAGGCAAAGGCAGAGAAAGATGTCACGATTTCGTGACATGTTCCATTTTTGCGGAAGGAAGAAAAGGCAAAGGCAGAGAAAGATGTCACGATTTCGTGACATGTTCCATTTTCGTGGGTGGAAGGAAGAAAAGGCAAAGGCAGAGAAAGATGTCACGATTTCGTGACATGTCTGGTTTTCGCTAAAGCAAGCCAAGAAGAGTAGCGAGAAGGTGAAAGTGTCATGATTTCGTGACATGTCTGGTTTTCATGGGTGCAAGCGAAGAAGTGGACAAGGAGGCAAAAATTGTCATGATTTCATGACATGCTATTTTTTCATGGGTAAAAGGCGAGAAGGGCAGAAAGATACATAAGTGTCATGATTTTGCGATAGGTCGCAACAGCATGATAACAAACAGTTAACTGGAATAGAACAACAGTTAAAGGGGCAGTTGTAGAGGAAAAGCATGCAGCCAAAATAAGAAGAGGTAACTGGAGTAAATGCGACAGTTACAGATGCAGTCATGCAACTTTTTAAGAACTGGAGTTAACTGGAGTAAATCGAATAGTCGCATTAATAGAATCGTAAAATGCATGCATGCATAGAAATGAATTCGTACAGTCATGGTAGAGATATACGTTGCATGTAACGTAATAATGCACACTCTATAAATATAGAAGGAGTTACAGTTGACAAGTGGCAGAAGAGAATAATAAAAGAATAGTTACGGGTTGCATGCGTAAATATGGAAGCTAAAAATAGAGACTTATTTGTTATAAAAGCAGATCTGCGTGAAGTATATTGCTGCTACTGTAAGTGAGAATTTGCTGTGTAAAGAGGGTGAGAAGAGGGCCGAGAGAGAGATAAGCAGAGCCATGAGAGTGTGCAGAGTTTAATCAAGTTTAATTAATTACAGACCAGTCAGGGTCGTGTAAACAACGAAGGCATTTTTATGTCACTGAATTAAATCAGAATTGGAGTCCAAGTTGGTGCTTGGCATTAGGGGTTGGTGCTCCTATCTATTGCAGCAGAAAAACAAGGGGTTGGTGCTCCTTCCAGTGGGTTCTGGTAAAGTGTTTGTAAAATTGGTGTTTTGCAAAGGCTGGATTTGGATAGAAGTCCAAGCAGTCATTTTTGAGGAGTAGCCAAATTGGTGAACCTCGTTACATTGTGTGTTGTGGTGTGCTCTCTTGTGATTATTGCTTTATCTATTTTCTAGTTCTCTTTGCTTCAGTTTTAAGGATTGCAGATCAGATTTTTAGCTACACTGATTCACCCCCCCTCTCAGTGTCATTGTGAGAATATCAATTGGTATCAGAGCAAGGTTCCTGAACTAAGCTTAATCAGCTAAGGTGATCTTGGAAGGAACACAATGGCAGGTAATGAAGGATTTTCATCAAACAAAGCTCCTTTATTCAATGGAACTAATTACTCATTCTGGAGACTCAGGATGCAGACATATCTGAGTGCGTTAGGATACGACATTTGGGATTCAATAGAAAATGGATACACAGTACCCGCTACTCCTCCAACAGATACTGCCGATAAGAAACTGTCTGAGAATAACTCCAAAGCAAAGAATGCCATAATGTGTGGGCTAGTAGACAGTGAACTGATAAGGGTCATGAGCTGTAAATCGGCAAAAGACATGTGGGACAAATTGAAGAGCATCCATGAAGGAGACAACAAGATCAAGGAAGCCAAGCTGCAAACGCATCGAGCTCAGTTCGAGGCATTACAAATGAATGACGATGAGAACATAGAGGCCTATATGCTGAGAGTCAATGGAGTCATTAATGCAATCAGAGGACTCGACGAAGAGATCGAAGATGCGGTTGTCATGAAAAAGGTACTTAGAACTCTTCACAAAAGATTTAATTCTAAAGTTTTTGCAATAGAAGAGGCTAAAGATCTAAATAATTTTAGCATGGATGAGATGCATGGTTCTTTGACTGCATACGAAATGAGAATAGGACAAACTAAGCCCATAGACAGAGAAGCTGCTTTTAAAGCACACAAGAATACAAAAGCTGAACAAGAATCTGAGGATGAAGAGACATCGGATGAAACGGAAGCCAACTTTGTCCGAAAACTTACAAAGGGAAAAGGAAAGTATAGAGGAAAGTTACCGTTTAAGTGTTTCAATTGTGGAGGGGTCGGTCACTTTGCAGCTAAGTGTCCAATGAATGAGAAAACCAAAAGTGATGAAGGGTCACACCAAGAAAGAAGTGACTGGAAGAAGAAACCAAATTTTAGGAAAAGCAATTTCAAAAAGAAAAGTTTCATATCCAAGAATGTCAACTCTTCTGAAGAAAGCTCAGGTGAAGACTCTGAAGAAGAAACAGGTGAAGCTCTGTTCATGGCATTTGAAGAAGCAAAAATAGAAGAAAAATAGGAAGGTGATACAAAAAGTAAGGATGAGGTTGAAGTTTATCTGGAAGGAGAGTTGGTTGCTGCACTTAAAGAGTTGAAGACAGAAAGGAAAAAGAACAATAAGGTCTCAAGAAAGCTTGAGGATGCGAATGACATAATAAATAGTTTGAAAGTACAGACAGAAGAATTTAAGAAAATGTCTGAAGAACTTGAAGTACAATTAACCATGAGAATAGATGAGTGCAACAAACTAGAAGAAGAGATTGTTGTTTTAAGAATGCGGCTAGAAGAAAAGAATCAAAAATTGAGTTGCTATCACAAACTTGAAGGAAGTTCTGCAAAGCTTGAAAAGATTATAAATAGTCAGAGGACTACAGGCATCAAGTTTGGCTTGGGGTTTGTCGAAGGAGAATCATCAAGTGGATCAAAGGCCATGACTGTAGAACCAGTAAAGAAAGAGGATAAGATCAAGGTTGACCAAAGAAAAATGAATCTTGCAAAAGAAAGCAACAATGCCAGGCATGAGAAGACTGTTGACAATGAGGGATTCACAAAAGTCACACATCAAAGGAGAAGAAAATTTGTGGCTCCTACTACAAATTGGCAAAGACCAACTCCCAGGTTCAATCATTCCTTTTTTGGTTATTGTTTTAAATGCAATACTTACGGTCATAAGATTTTAGACTGCATTTATAATATAGGACAAAGAAATTTTTCTAGTAGAAATGTATTTTCACCCTTGATGGATTATGCAGTAGAATGCTATAACTGTCATAACTTTGGACACATTGCAAGAAACTGTAGAAGCACATATGCAACAAATAAATATCAAGGAAGAAGATCTCAACCAAACAGTTTAAGGCAAAACAAAAAATTCCCAGATAAACATGCACAGGCCACTGACAAAGAAAAGTCTAAACAAGTGACCAAAACTACAGTCAAATCAGAATGGAAAGAAAAGGAGCAACTCAAGGAAGAAAAGGAATCCTTGATTGTACAGACAACATTCAAAGCACAGAACAAATCTGCACCATGGATATTGGATAGTGGATGCTCCAGTCACATGACAGGAGATAAACAAAAATTTGAAAAATTACAGAAATATGAAGGGGGCTCTGTAAAGTTTGGAAATAATGATGGAGCCAAAATAGTTGGCAAAGGATCAGTCAAGATAAGTGATGGAAAGATCAATTCCAAAGAAGTTCTGTTTGTAGTTGGTTTGAAGCACAACTTACTGAGCGTAAGTCAAATCTGTGACAGAGGTCATGAAGTCATCTTTAAAAAATAGGGTTGTGAAGTCAGAAAAGCACACAGTGGGAAGCTGATAGCTACTGGATCGAGGACTTCTGGAAATCTATATACTCTCTCAAAAACTTCAGAAGGATCATGCTTGATTGGACAGGAAGATGAAAATTGGTTGTGGCACAAGAGGCTCGGTCATATTAGCTTTGACAATCTGGTAAAAATAAGTTCAAAAAGAGTAGTAAGAGATATACCTACTATTGGCAAACCAGTAAATAGCATCTGTGCATCATGCCAAAAAGGGAAGCAAACCAGATCCACATTTAAAGCAAAGGAATACTTCACCAGCAAACCGTTAGAGCTGATACATACTGATTTATGTGGACCCATGAGAACACAAAGCATAAATGGTGACAAATACTTTATGTTGTTCATAGATGACTACTCCAGAATGACATGGGTGCTATTTTTAAAGCTTAAATCAGATGCCTTTGAGATGTTCAAGATTTTTAAAAAATAGGTTGAGAATCAAATTGGAAAAAGAATTAAATGCCTAAGATCAGACAGAGGAGGAGAGTTTATCTCAGAGGAGTTTGCAGAATACTGTCAAAAATATGGGATCAGAAGACAGTTTTCAGTAGCAAGGACACCTCAGCAGAATGGTGTTGTTGAAAGGAAGAACAAGACTATGCAAGAAATGGCATGGACAATGTTGGCTGAGAACAAAATAGCTGACAGATTCTGGAAAGAGGCAGTACATACTACAGTTTACATTCAAAACAGGTGCATGTTAAGGACGCATGAAAGCAAAACACCTTATGAGCTGTGGTTCGACAGGAAAGCAACAACAAGATACTTCAAAGTGTTCGATAGCAAGTGTTATATCAAACGAACTGAAGATAATCTCGGTAAGTTCGAAGACAGAGCTGACGAAGGTATTTTTCTTGGTTACTCAACAAAAAGCAAAGCCTACACATGTTACAACAAGAGGCTAAAGAAAATTGTGGAGAGTGCAGATGTTAAAGTTGATGAAGGTAGAAATCGAGAAATTACTCATCAAGAAAACTACCCTATTTATGAAGAAGTCATTGAAGGAGATGAAGAAATGGAAACAGAAGAAAATCAAAAAATTGACCCAGCTGATTTAAGAATTGACTCAGAAGAAGAAGAGAACAAGAAATTCAAAATAGGCAGCTGGCAGAAAAATCATCCCAGAGAACAGATTATTGGGGACCCAACAGTTGGTATTCAGACAAGAAGAGCCGTAGTACGGAACTACTCTCTTTTATCCAGCATTGAACCCAAAAATATTGCTGAAGCAAGCACAGATGAAAGTTGGATGAAGGCAATTAATGAAGAACTAGATCAGATTGAGAAAAACAAAACCTGGGAATTAGTACCACGGCCAGCAAATAAAAACATAATCGGTACTAAATGGATCTTTCGAAATAAATTAAATGAAGACGGGCAGGTTGTCAGAAATAAGGCAAGATTGGTCTATAAAGGCTATGCTCAGGTTGAAGGCATTGATTTTGAGGAAACCTTTGCACCAGTAGCCAGACTAGAAGCAATCAGAATGTTTCTAGCTTTAGCAGTCCATAAAAACTTCAAAGTATATCAAATGGACGTAAAATCAGCATTTTTGAATGGAAATCTGGAAGAAGAGGTTTACATTGAACAGCCAGATGGCTTTCAACTCGGTGACAATCCCGATTTTGTTTGCAGGTTAAAGAAAGCGTTGTATGGTCTGAAACAGGCCACCCGGAGCATGGTATGCAAGGCTGGATAACTATCTTATTAAACAGGGGTTCAAGAAAGGTATGGTGGACAACAATTTATATATCAAAACAGAGAATGGCCATCTTATTGTACTTGTTGTTTATGTAGATGATATAATATTTGGCAACAGCATGGATGAATATTGTAGAGACATAGCAAATAAAATGAAGACAGAATTTGAGATGTCAATGATTGGTGAACTTTCTTATTTCCTCGAACTGCAAGTCAATCAAAGTAAAAAGGGCATTTTTATCTCTCAAGTAAAATATGTGAAAGAAATGCTGAAAAAGTTCACAATGGAGGATAGTAAACCTGTCAGCACTCCCATGACAACAGGTTGCAAGTTGAGCAAGGATGACAAATCTCCAGATGTAGATCAAACCATGTACAGGTCTATGATTGGAAGCCTATTGTATTTGACAGCCACTAGACCAGATATATTACAGGCAGTATGCATGGTAGCAAGATTTCAGGCTAGTCCCAAAGAGACTCATGTGACAGCTATAAAGAGGATTTTTAGGTACCTCAAGGGTACTATGGAGTATGGGTTGTGGTACCCAAAAGGTAAGGACTTCACTCTTATTGCATATTCTGATGCAGATTGGGCAGGATGTATTGATGACAGAAAGAGTACCAGTGGAGGAGCATTTTATCTTGGAGACAGGCTGGTAGCTTGGCACAACAAGAAACAAGAATCAGTCTCTCTATCCACAGCAGAGGCAGAATACATTGCAGCAACAACATGTTGTACACAGATATTATGGATGAGACAAACACTGAAAGATCTTGGTATTCACTTCAAAGAGCCAATTTTAGTTAAATGTGATAACACCAGTGCTATAAACATATCAAAGAATCCGGTTATGCATTCTCGAACCAAACATATTGCAATCCGGTATCACTTCTTGAAGGATAAAGTTGCAGAAGGTGAGGTCAAATTGGATTTTGTTTCGACTACAGAGCAAGTAGCAGATATATTCACAAAACCATTGCCAAAGGAAGTTTTTGAGTACCTTCGGAGTAAGTTGGGAGTAGTCACATTTCCCAAGAACTGACTATCAATTGGGATCACATTCTCAGGGGGAGTATTTATGCCTATGTTTATAGTTTTGCTCATATTCATGATTTTTGCTAACTATAACAATGTGTATCTGAGAATGTTGTGCATAGACTCAGGGGGAGTCTGCAGCAGCCCTTTGGTATTATTGTCAAAGGGGGAGAAGGATTACAGGAAAGTGCATGAGTGTTGCCAACAATTCCAAAGGGGGAGATTGTTGAGCAAGGTGCAGCAAAAGTATTGTCATTGTTGTCAACACAGACAGATAGATCAGTTGATGCAGTGGACAGGAGTTCAGAGGTCAGTCAGAACATGTACAGTGAATTTCCAAGAAGACAGAAGTGGCCCAAATTCAAAAAATCAAAGAAAAAGACAAGTAAGAAAATTGTCACGATATCGCGATAGGTTGAGAAGAAAGAAGGCAGAAAGAAAAATGTCATGATTTCATGACATATCGAAGGAGAGAGAAGGCGCAAGCAAAATTGTCATGATTTCATGACATGAACGAGGAGAGAGAAGGCGCAAGCAAAATTGTCATGATTTCATGACATGAACGAGGAGAGAGAAGGCACAAGCAAAATTGTCACGATTTCGTGACATGACCGAGGAGAGAGAAGACGCAAGGAAAATTGTCATGATTTCACGACATGTTGGAGGCAAAGAAGCCAAGTGGAAAAACTGTCACGATTTCATGACATGTTGGAAGCAAAGAAGGCAAGTAAGAAAACTATCATGATTTCGTGACATGTTTGGAAAGTAGGCGCAAGCAAAGAAAACTGTCATGATTTCATGACATGTTGGCAGAGAAGGAGGCAAGTAGAAAAATTGTCACGATTTCATGACATGTTTGAAGAAGAGGCACAAAGAAAACTGTCATGATTTCGTGACATGTTTAGAAAGTGCAAGGAAGACTGTCATGATTTCGTGACATGTTTAGTTAGCACAAGGAAAGCTGTCACGATTTTATGACAGGATCGAAGAGAAAGTGCCAAGGAGAGAAAGATGTCATGATTTCATGACATGTTTGAAAAGAGAAAGTGCACAAGGAGAGAAAGTGTCATGATTTCATGACATGTTCGTATTTGGGGAGAAGGAAGAAAAGGCAAAGGCAGAGAAAGATGTCACGATTTCGTGACATGTTTCATTTTTGTGGAAGGAAGAAAAGGCAAAGGTAGAGAAAGATGTCATGATTTCGTGACATGTTCCGTTTTCATGGGCGGAAGGAAGAAAAGGCAAAGGCAGAGAAAGATGTCACGATTTCATGACATGTTCCATTTTCGGGTGGAAGGAAGAAAAGGCAAAGGCAGAGAAAGATGTCATGATTTTGTGACATGTTCTATTTTTGTGGGTGGAAGGAAGAAAAGGCAAAGGCAGAGAAAGATGTCACGATTTTGTGACATGTCTGGTTTTTGCTAAAGCAAGCCAAGAAGAGTAGCGAGAAGGTGAAAGTGTCATGATTTCGTGACATGTCTGGTTTTCACGGGTGCAAGCGAAGAAGTGGACAAGGAGGCGAAAACTATCATGATTTCGTGACATGCTATTTTTTTGCGGGTAAAATGTGAGAAGGGCAGAAAGAGACAAAAGTGTCACGATTTCGTGACAGGTCGCAACAACATGATAACAGACAGTTAACTGGAATAGAACAACAGTTAAAGGGGTAGTTGTAGAGGAAAAGCATGCAGCCAAAATAAGAAGAGGTAACTGGAGTAAATGCATCAGTTACAGATGCAGTCATGCAACTTTTTAAGAACTGGAGTTAACTGGAGTAAATCGAACAGTCGCATTAATAGAATCGTAAAATGCATGCATGCACAAAAATGAATTCGTATAGTCATGGTAGAGATATACGTTGCATGTAACGTAATAATGCACACTCTATAAATACATAAGGAGTTACAGTTGACAAGTGGCAGAAGAGAATAATAAAAGAATAGTTACGGGTTGCATGCGTAAATATGGAAGCTAAAAATAGAGACTTATTTGTTATAAAAGCAGATCTGCGTGAAGTATATTGTTGTTGCTGTAAGTGAGAATTTGCTACGTAAAGAGGGTGAGAAGAGGGCCGAGAGAGAGATAAGCAGAGCCATGAGAGTGTGCAGAGTTTAATCAAGTTTAATTAATTGCAGACCAGTCAGGGTCGTGTAAACAATGAAGGCATTTTTATGTCACTGAATTAAATTAGAATTGCAGTCCAAGTTGGTGCTTGGCATTAGGGGTTGGTGCTCCTATCTGTTGCAGCAAAAAAACAAGGGGTTGGTGCTCCTTCCAGTGGGTGCTGGTAAAGTGTTTGTAAAATTGGTGTTTTGCAAAGGCTGGATTTGGATAGAAGTCCAAGCAGTCATTTTTGAGGAGTAGCCAAATTGGTGAACCTCGTTACATTGTGTGTTGTGGTGTGCTCTCTTGTGATTATTGCTTTATCTATTTTCTAGTTCTCTTTGCTTCAGTTTTAAGGATTGCAGATCAGATTTTTAGCTACACTGATTCACCCCCCCTCTCAGTGTCATTGTGAGAATATCACCTCTCATAATGTATTTTACAATAAAATTTACAACAGTCTTGATACCGCCTTCTATCATCCCTCAATGTATGCGAGCTTCTTCTTATGTGGGCCACCATAAGGTTGTTGTTGTTTTATGATGTTCCTTCTCTCCAGATCTGCTAAATAACCTATGAAGAACCTGCAAAAGAGGGTTAGTGTGATGAGGGGCTTGCCTTAGTCAGTCCCCATGTTTAGAAAGACAAAATGACTGTGAAAATATGCTAAAATCTGAAATAAAGTATGTAGAAGCTGATAAAATGGTGAAACAAAGATTACATCCCAAATATGGGATGATTTGGTACCTGTAGACCTAATTCGACACTCGGGGGGTGAATTAGAACCAGATTCATGAGGCATAGGGTGATTTGAGTTGTGAAGTCTCTTTTGTAAAATCCCTTCAGTGGATTGATTCCTAGGCAGTTGGTGTGCCTCTGTGTGTTGTTTAAATCTAATTGCATGCTCTAAGAACTTACTGTTGAACACTTGGTATCAATTTCTATAGATTTTATGTGCTTTTTTGAACTTGGGAGAGAGAGGTAATTAGGGGTTTAGGACCCACTATTTATAGAAAATGGCAAGGTGCAAGGGGGAGTTAGATAGACTAAACCTAGGTTGAATTTTGACTAGGGTTAGGTTAGGAAATACAATGTGGCAACATCACATTCCTTATGAGAAATATCTCATCCTCACACATGTGTGAGGATGGATTAGAGTTAATCCTGATTAGGAGGTCTTAAGTCAATTTAGGACATTATTAAAAGAAACATCCTAACAAACCCTAATTTCACAAATGTGGGAGGGTGCAATTAGCATTAATTAAGGATTAGAGGTTAATCAATCTAATTTACCCTAAAAAGGTGACTTAAGTGAAGTCAACATTAAATTAGATTTTTGGAGTTGACTTGTTAATTATTTTTGCCAATTAATAGCCCATGGGGGTCTTAATTGAGTGCAAATAGGTTGTTGAAGGATATCCCAATGCTCGGGATGTGATTTTGAAGGCTTATTAGGGTTTTGGACCTAAAAGCTATATATGCAGGTCTACACACTACTATGGCAAATTATGGCAATCTACATATGACTACACATAACTACACATGTCTACGCATGACTACGATAGTATAAAATAACCTACAATAGCCTAGGGATGTTTGGAATAACCTATGGATACATAGAAACATCAATGTGTGAATTTTGGGTGTCTAAAGACTTAGTTCTAAAGTTTAATGGAAAGAGGGAAATAAAGCTAGGTAAGATGAAGATGTTATGTATTGGTCCTTATAAATTACTTTAAGTAATGGATAATGGAGCAGTCAAGTTGCAAAAATTGAATGGGAAAAAAGTTCTCAATATTGTAAATGGCTCAAAGTTGAAGCCTTAAAATGTATAGTGTTTATTTATTACTTCAAAAGAAGTGGAATGACGAAGATGAGTGTAAATCCAAGATGAAAATCAGAATGAGTCAGATCCATCATAGGAAGAGCCTGACATAGGTCTCACACACTTATTTACATAAGGGGAGGAACTATGACCAACCATAGAACAACATGAGTTGGTACCTTAGCCCAGAGAAAGAAGAAGATTACAAGCACATATCAAATTTGCTAATGGAATTGAAAGAGTTGAAGAAGAAGATGGGGATATTATTTCTACAAATAGAAGAGAACATCAAGATATAGTATTGTTACCCAAAAATTGGGGAAGACAGAATGAAGCAACCCTAGTAAATAGAAACATGAGGTATCCTCAGGTAGAATGGACAAAAATACCTCAGCAAAAGGACGGTTGAAGAAGGATACAATTAAAAATATGATATGAAGATAGAGTGGACACATTTAAAATGGAAGTTATAGAGGAGGAAGGTAATGAGACCATTGACCAATAATTGGCAGGAATTTCTCCAATGGCTTAGATAGGGCTGTTACAACAAAGAATGTGGGTCCAGATTTAGCAATTGCAATAAAAATATCAAATGTTGAGAGGTCATAATGCAATGTTGAGAGAGAAAATCATCCATGATTTGGATGGCACAATACATAGGTTGGAATAAAAAAGGGTAGCTAGGATAAAAGAATATGAAATGGAACTGGAAGAGGTGGAAGGATTAACTCCAAGAAATGATGGAGTAAATGAGGGTGCCAACACAAGCACACAAGTACCACCAAGTGATCCACCTATGACAATTTAAGATGTAAAGATATTGTGATGAGATATTGAAGAGGCAACTACATCACTCGAACCAAAAGGTAACACACTTATAGATTTGACAGACTCCAATAGTGAAGGTATGCCTTGGATCATAATGGAATCTAGTATAGAAAGTAGTGATGAAAATAATCGCCTAGGGAATACTTAGAACCATCAATGTAATCGTGATTATCCAATAGTTACAATAACACAATGACAAGTGGGGAGAACGCTAGAACTTAAAACCAACCTTGGACCATGATATTATGTAATAGCCTATCAAAAATTGTGAAGACAATGGAGAGAAGTACAAATATTGGAAAGAATGATGGATTTTCCAACCAATTGGGAAACACAGATAGAAGAGAATCAAACTCATTCAAGTTTTGAGATGGAATTTTTTGACGCCTATAGAGATGTATTGACAACAACATCACCACAAATAAAATTTAAATAAATAATATTGAGACATCACTTAGCTCATGCAGATATAATAATCAGAGCACTATGACAACTATCACCAAGTGCAAGAAGAATTAGAAGTCCACTAGCCAACATCGATTTGGTAGAGATAATTCCTAATACCTAAAAAAATGGAAGAAGAAATAGAGAAAGACCCCTAAGACTTCATCCAGGAAGGGGGGGAGGTTTTCAACTACAAAATGAACAAAGACAAGGTGATTTTACAATTATAGGAGGAAGAGGGTGATGAAGATTTCAACCCCCTACACCTATATGGTTGGGAGATACACCCTTAGCTTGTATTAATTTGGACAAGAAATCTATGAGGATTACCAAGATTGAGGGGAATCCTACCAAATCTTGCAAGGAAATGAACATGGGGAAAACCATCTCAACAAGGGATGATTGGTAGAGGATTAATCCATATAAGGGAGGAATCATCATTCATGTAGAGAAACCCAATATCAATAGGAATAGGATGGGGGAGACACTCATGTGGAAGAGGCCTTGCCGATAGGGGAAGAGTATGGTTTCTAGATGGAAGAAACCAAGGACAATTGAGAACTTGATCACCAAGTATGGATCCATAACTAATCCAAGGGGATAGATAGATAAGTAACTTGAATGATAGTAGAGTGGTAAGGACACCTCTACCAAGGGATCAATCACCTATGCAGCAAAGGGAAAGGACACCAGGTGAAGATACACCAGCTTTCAACTATACAATTCCAAATTGTACACATGGAAGAAGAAGGCTAGGGGATTTGGTAAAATCACAAATGGAGATGAATCGACCTAGGAAATAAATACCAAAAGGTGACACAACCACTCCAAATGTTGTAGTTGAATCCCCAAGAGAAGAATTTGACGAAATTGTACAAGTGAACATCACTGTACAATTGCCTACAAGGTAAGTATAAATAAATTAGGATTGAAAAAAAAAGAAGAAAAAAAAATGTGCCTTAGTTGTGAAAATCCCTCATGATGCAATTAATAAGGAAGTGGTTGAAAATTAGAAACGATGGCCTCTTCAGAGAGAGAAAAATTGAAAAAATATCTAAGTATAAAGATCATACAAAGCAAAATTAAGGATGAAATCATACAAATTAGGGGATCGTACAAGAAAAATTGATATAAAGACATGGGAAATCATACAAAATGATAGGTTGTATGATTTGGATCATACACTATACAATTTTAAGCATGTTGTATGATTTCCAACTACCCAGTTAATGTGGCATGCACACGAGAAAGCAATGGTTAGAGGAAAAAGCGGGGGAAAAAGACAAAATTTCAAAATTTTGCTGAGTTGTCAATCATCCGCACAAGATGGAGGGAAAATGTGCAAAGTGGAACAATTTAGGGTTAATTGAATTAGGGTTTAGTTAGGGTTTTGAAATGCTATAAATAAGAAGGCAGACTTGCAATTTCAATAAATTGTACACTTGAATTCGAATTCTCTCGAGGATGAAGGTGGAAAGCATACAATTAAACAAAGAAGTTCATATGGGTAGAAAATATTCACTAGCACTTTGAATTTTAAGGACCCATTTTTAATTAGAACCAAGGAGTTATTTTCATTTTCAAAGATTCAACCCAGGAGAGGAATCAGAAGAAGAAAAATAAGGTTTTACTCCACAAAAAGGGAAAATTCAAAATTCAGCTAGAAATAGCAACAAAGTGCAGCAAAATATGTCAAAGTATGGATGCAAAAGTGAAATATTGTTGTTGGGAGCTCGGGGAAGTGAAATATTAGAACCAAATAATGGAAATTATAAGATAGTGAGGATTTAAACCCTAAAATCGATGAAATTTGGCAAAAAGCAAGATGAGAAACATGTGAGGAGGTAGGTGAAGTCTATACAACCATAAAAATATAGCCAAAAATTTATCAGTTTGAAATAAATTGTGCTAGATATGGAGTGGAAAATTGTTCCCGAGAAATATTGAAAAGGACGAACGGGGCAATTCGGAAATTGGGTTGGTGATAGATTCAACAAAGGAGACTAGAATTTTGAATTTTTCACAACCGAGGGTTTGGAAAATCATACTGAATGACTTTAGGGGAAGAAGGTATAATTTTAGAGAAAAGTAGCATAATTCTTGGTGGTTCTCAGGCCATTATGGGTAGTTTCTATCAAATCGTATGTACGTGTATGGATTCAAAAGTAGAAGGTTGTTAAAAAGCAACAACGTATGTATTACTATCATAATGTATGATTTTGGGTTATGGATGTATGATTTAGTGGAGATAGGACGATTTGAAGACTAACAACTGGAAATTGAACTATGGTGGAGAAACAAGTGTACAATCTAGAAATGGCTGGTGAGGGTAAAACCATACAAGGGTACAAGAACCGTATATTGATGATTTTTTAGTAAGTCGTACAATTTTTGATATACTTCTGATAGCAAAAATAGTGAAGGAGTGGAGGTTAAGCTAATCGATGAGATGTTGGAGGAATAGTCTAGAATGATCTCAATGAAATATTTTGGATGTCGGTTAAGGTGGATTGCAACAAATAGGGTGGAGAGATCACCAAGTCCATTGCATGAAAGAGAAGCATACCCATGGCAACACCAAGAGTAGTAGTTTTAGTCCCATGATTGGCATGGTAATAAATATTGGAGGAGAGGAGGATATAGGTCATGGAGGGGATAGAGACATTGGTGGGCTAATCCAAGAAGGATGCCACCCAGACATCGAGAGGAGAGAATGGCATAAGAAAGAACATCATGGAGGGAATTAAGGAGCAAAATTCACCTACCAGATTAGGAGGAGCATCTGAGCAGTGGAAAGGAAGAAGGTCATGTCGAAGTCATAAATATTACTTTTTTACAACATGGGGTAGATGCATGCAGGAAGTGGTGGAATGACGAGAAAAATAAGAATCATCCTTGAAGGAAGATGGTCGAGGATGCTCATGTGGTAGTAATTGCACAAGTTCCACCATTTCACAAATCCTTCTTCCATAACTATCTATCGTATATAGTTTAGGCATATAACCCTACAACCCAAATTGTCTATGTCAATGTGGGCAAGAGATCGATGAAAGTGGATATTTTGGCACAAATATTTTGAAAGACATTTGGCTTACCAAAATATGGTATGGAGGTAGTAAAGATATTGGTAGATCCAATAGAGGTATTACACCTCATAACTACTCTTACCATTGTCACATCACTAACAGAGGCAAAGATCTCAGGTGCAAGAACATGTGGAATCAAAAAGAGTTAGTTCAAAGGAGAACATTGGCCATGTGTAATGAATATAGTTATGGCTTGACTAATAGGAGATATAAGGGCCATATAAATTCCAATGTGGATGGCACAATATGTAGAAGGTATCACCAAGGGAATTCAATATGATTGGGGTACCTTTCTAGAAAGAAAAATGCACGAGGTACTGAGAAAGAGGTCAAAGAACTTCAAAATATCCTTCCATGCTATTGGATTATTATAAAATATGGTTATGGAAGTAGAGATTCAATTTCTAGAATTGATGCCACCTTGAGAAGTTAGGAGAGGACAACCAATGATATTGAGGTGGGTGAAGTCAGTGCCAACACAAAAAACTACTTCAGAGAGACCTCGAACGAGGAGTGAGTGATAGATCAATGAAGCTCAAGAAGATACTACTCTAGAGAAATATGTAGATGTACACCATCAAAGAAAAAGACCTAGATAGTTGGAACCAAAGTTAGAATAGCAAACACCCACACGACAGGATTAGGAGTAGCCACTCATTCAATAAAGGTAGAGGAGGCAAGGAAGCCCCATAAAATTAATGATGAGGACACAACATGAAATAATGGCAAGAAAACCAGTTCCAAAAGTACAAGAAAAGGAATAGTTAGAATCGAAAGAGACAAAACTGGATGAATTGTGTTGGACATAGGCAAAAAGAATAGTGCAATCTCTGCAAATCTTCCAAAAATTTGAGAATATGGATTCTTCTAAATATTTTAAAGGATTTGAAGTAGGGCAAGAAGGAATAGCCACTGATCAGGAGGAAGAGCCCAATAATAAGACTCGTTACAAGTTTGTGATAGGAATTTTAAGTAAGAGAGATGCACCGAAGAATACGGAGGCATCACAGGATAAATAAGAACTTGTTGAACAGGTCACAACAATAAATACTTAGCAGGATCAGGAGGAAGAAGTGATGGAAGAACAACAAGTGGGTAATATAGAATAAGAAGTGGGCCAATAAAATAAAGAAGAGCAATAGATGGGCTCTACTGAACCAAAAAAGTCCCAGGAACAAGTTGAGTAGCAACAATCTCAAGAGGAGATTGTAAATATATAAGATACTGAGGAGGAGAAAATCATAAAATAGTCTCCACCTCAAGAAAATATAGATATGGTGAGAGCACTTCAGGAGCTTGGAGGAATATCTAGCCACCATATGGAGGAAGAATATGTACGTACTCCTACATAAGAAGAATGGTGGGGGATGCAATCCAGTTATCTTCTAGAAGCACCTTGGTTTGGTAGAATTGTAACTGAGGAGGAGGCATGTGGAATAGAGGATAAGGTGAAACACTTATTTTCTCAGTTGGGCCATGTCATTAATAGTGTCAAATTGGAATTTTACATTGGCCATATGGGATAATTGAAGTTGTGGGAAGAACTAGTGTCTCTCAAGATGGAAAAGATAATAGAATGGGTGAGCAGTGCAGAGCGTATGAGGAAGATAGCAGATATTCATGCACAACATCCATGGAGGTTACCCAGGGAAGAGGTAAAAACAATTTTGGGAAGATAAGACTTTCCAAAAGGGGTGATAACAAATTACAAGAAATATCTAAGGATGTACTTGGATAGGACCAGTAACCCGACCTGCCTCGCAAATATGGTAGAGTTGGAATATAAGAGGGTTGCTACTATAGTGGCCATCACCTTGAGGAATTTTAACTTCCTGAAACATTGGATTGAGTGGTTGAGCATAGGATTGGAACAAATCTATCATCTCAAGGAGGCTGAGAAGGAGGAAACTATAGCCACTCAAAAGGAATTGGCCATAATGGAAGCATAACTACAGAAAAGCAGGACTGTGGTAGAAGAGAAAATAAAAAAATTGGAGGAAGATCTATCAGGCCTCTGAACTGAGTTTGAAGCTAGGATTAACATGCTTGAAGAGGAAAAGTGATAGTTATCACAGATGACAAAGTATAGGATTAAGGATTTGGAGGCACAACTCAAAGCAAAGGAGGATCTGATGATAGCTCATTTGGCTGAAAAGAGTGATAAAATGGCAACACAAGCTAGGCAGATAGAGGAGCTAACAAAGGATATTAAAATGTTGAATGAAATGGTCATGGAAAAGCAAGCTCGGTTGAAAATCAAGGAAGATCATGTTCGAGCTATAGAGGCTGATATTAACCACCACCTACATATCATTATTGAAAAGAATGAAGAACTTCAAGATGCAGCTCAAGCAAAATCTCAATGGCAGGAAAGTTGAAAAAGAGTGCCTTAGATTGTGAAAGGCAGATGATGGAGTTTCTAAAAATTTCCAAGGAAAAATCTAACTTCCATGGGGCAAAAACATTAGATATGGGAAGCTACGCAGCCAAATTGAAAAATTAATGAGAAATGTATAAGTCACAAGTTAAGGACTTATAGGATGTAGTGGCAGATTATGAGGCACAGTGGAATAAGCATAATGAATCAGTGAGGACATCAACCAAAGTAAAGGGGAGGGCAGATGTAGGTAGAAAATCCACCTCCCAGAAGAAGTGATCAAAAGGGATTTGCTCAATTTTGATAGTTTTGGCATAAGTGATAGTTTATCCAAGTTTTGTAAATTGTACAGGTAGGAGCAAACCATACAACTAGATGGGAAAAGCATACAATTGGATGGAAAAACCATACAATGCAGCAGTAAATCATACAGGGCATACCAAATTTTATCCAAATGTGTGGGAAATGTAATTTTATAGTGAAATGGTGCATATATTTGTTAACTAAGGTGTTAAACTTAGTAAAAGGTCAAATTAATGAATTTAGTTGCACATGGGTAGTTTTAAGTAACAAATTGTCTCTGGAACAACTTTGGAATGGCCTGGGCAATGTTATATAAGATCCCATTTTCAAATTTGTAGGTCTAGTTTCTAAGAGGTAGAATAGAGTACTATTGGTTGTAATAGCTGATTACTCTAAGTTATCGCAAGTATATTGATAGATTTTACACAATGTAATTGAATCCATGATACATTAATGAACATAACAACATTTTTGGACTATTGAGTATGATTCTGGTGATTTGTGGATGAATCCTATTGCATGTGTTTTCTAATGAATGTTTTATGTTAGTTTTATGCATTGTTGCAACTTTTTGATTGAATCTGATACTAGTGGAATTTGAGGAAGGACCTGTAAGAATGGATGCATTCTGGAATATGTATTGGATAGTTTTTTACAAATTTTGGGCTTAATTAGTTGTTAGGAATATCTCCCCAACCTGATTAAGATGAATTGCATGTTATGGATAATGGATTGATTGGCACATCAAATCATTATCAAAATGAGTATAGAGAGATTGAGATGTTAGAGAAACTAATTTGGCCCTTGGATGTATCTTCAGTTCGTACATATCATACACCAAAAACCGTACAAATCATACAGAGAAAACTTACTCGATTTGGTAAAAAGGTGATTAGAAAAAACTTACCCGATTTGGCAGTTTTAGGGAATCGACTTGTACGATTACAAAAATGTGTAATACAGTCCCTAAAAATGAGTCTATCAGCCTTTATGAGTGTAGGATCATACAATATAGGTCACTGTATGATTTTGTATCGTATAGTGTGTGTCTTTGATGACTATACAAACTGATCATTGGGCGTTAGGGGATAGTTTCGAGGACTGTACGGTTGTACAATTTGGAAACCAAGTTGGATTTTATATTTTTATCATTCCTAGCCCTGGAAAGAACCTCAATTTTAGGAATAATTCACCATTATGCTACAAATGGATGCATTTTTGCCTTTTCTATCGAAATAGTTCAACTCTGCCCTTCATTTCAGAGCAGCTCTAGAATATAAGGTAGAGCCATAGGATTATGCTATTGCTTCCAATTATTATTTATTATGACTATGTTAAATTATTTATTTGGTATTTTATTTAATTTTTAGATATATTACAACCATTTACATGTGCCTCCCTTGACCTGGTGTGTGACCTCAATATTTGCACAATTTTGGTTTTTATATTCTATTTCTAATTGTACCACATTCAACTTTGTGTCTTGTTTCTCATATTTTGATCATGTGGAAGAGCTACCAGGTGGATCAGGAGTCTTCCTAAGTCCATATTAACCATTTACCATCATTTTATTTTACTATTTTTATCAATTCCATGCCTCCATTTATCATGACAGATGGCTGGAATTTGTATGAGACTCCTGTTGTAGCTAGAATGTCTTGTTTTTCAATAGAATGGTGGATATGGCACCAAATAATATTACCAATTTGTATTTAGAGTGGTAAAAAATTCAAATTATCTTATGCAACTACAAAACCTCAACACACTTTATTGGCTACCAAACTCATTATAGACTTTTCACTAACAAATCATGCAAAAATAGAGTAAAAAGATGTTGAAAAACAATCAAAATATGGTATAATGCTTCTATACATTAAATCATGTAAAAATTTTAAAAATAATGCATGTAATATCATAATTTGAATAAAGTAATATCATATTTGTTTTTAAAGCAATTTTTAGATGTTCAAAATATGACAAAATGAGGTATTTCTGGGCCTCATCAATATTGTAGATATTTTGAAAAATTGCTTCAACCAAATTACCATAAAAGCCATACCACGATAAAGCAACCGTCATGTTGATGCTATGGCTATAGTTGCATATCTCATACCCTTAGATTTGTAAGATGAATATTCTTTGATTATCGTAAGAACAATCAATGAATCTTCCACACTCTAATCATACCTACAACTGCTTAACATATGCAATATTGAATCATATATGCCTCAAGAACCTTGGTATCAAGAAATATTTAAATTACTCAAAGGAGGAACATTCCCTGAGGGTTCTAATTGTAAAAAATGAATACAATTTAGGCTAAAAGCTTGCAATTATGTTATCCTTGAAGATATTTTATATCGATGTTCCTTTGAAGGTATGCTCCTTAGATGCATAAATACAAATGAATCCCAAGATATCATTAAAGAATCCCATGATGGATAATGTGGTGGCCATTTTAGTGTATTATTAATAGCCAAGAAGATCCTTAGACTGGGCTATTATTGACCCTTTATGGAAAAGAATTCTCACAACTATACAAATAAATATGACAAGTGTTAACAACATGATAACCTTGTTCATGCCCCTTCTCAAGAAATTCAACCAATTACATATCCTTTGCCTTTCTATTCTTGGGGATTGGATATCATAGATAAGATCAACCCTCAATCATTATGTGGACATAAGTTCATCATCATCACTATAGAATAATTTACTAAATGGGTCGAGGTAATACCTCTATCTACTATAACAAGGATTAAAGTATCAAAGTTCATTCTAAATCAAATAATTAGTCGATATGATATACCTTCTACCATAATAGCTAATAATGACACACATTTTAAATAATTAAGTTGCCAAAATTTGCACAAAATACAAAATTTAACAAAAGTGGTCCATACCATACTACCCTCAAGGAAATGGACAAGCTGAATCCTCCAACAAAATGGTAATAAAAATATTCAAGAAGCTACTAAATAAAAATGGTTGATATTGGCACTTATAACTCTACCCTACCTTATGGGCATATAACACAAGTGTGCATACTCCCACAAGAGCAATGCCATATACTTTATTTTATAGCATTGAAGCAATATTTCCCTTTGAACTTGAGATACCCTCTCTAAGAGTCTTGTTACAAGATTCTTCGATGGGAGATGAATATCACTCAAGTTGCTTACAATAGATAGAAATATTAGAAGAAAAATACATCAAAAATCTAAAGCACCTCAAAATATACCACACCAGAATTTGATATGCCTATCACAAAAAGGTACATCCAAGATCCTTTGAAGTTAGGGACTTAGTCTTCAAAGAAAACCAAAACAACACTCACATCAACGTTTGACTTAAAATAAAAATTTGAACCTAATTTGATAGGACCTTTCATAATCACAACTAAATTTAGATCTGAATACTACCATCTAGCCACATTGGATGGACAAGTACATAAAAAACCAATCAACATTATGCATCTTAAGCGATACTACATATAAAACATCGAGTCATTTGTTTGCTCATTTGATTTAATGCATGAAAAATATCATCATATCATCATACACATTGTACCCCTTGCATGTTTTACTAACTTGCTTGATCATACCAAAGTCAAGAGGATTTAATATAATGCAAAAGCAAACCCTTATTACAAATACATCTACATTACATCCATATAGGCTAACCATATGTTGAGTAAACTCTCTCAGTCCAAAAATCTTGTCCACCAAATCTTCTTCTACATCCCGCTTCACTACTATCATACTTATTCTATTGTTCTCCCTATTTTGGGTTGAGTGATGTATGATGCGATCATCCATGGCCCTGATGATCTAGCATTTCTTCTTTCTTCTATCCCAACCTTGGGGTATCCAAAAATAAACAACAATCAATTACACTTACTTCCTTCTCTCTCATCCATCATGCTTCTTCCCTCTCTTCAAAATAAGTAATATGCATAACCTACTTTCCTCTATTTCATACATAGTCACATCACTAATATCAATAATATTTCACAATAATATTATCAAAAATATATATCTACAACATTCTTCAACAAAAATAAGTCTCTTTCAACAAACACTCATGATTATTTAATAGACTCCTCAAGGACATATTTTATCTCCTATAATATGTTAGTGACTTTTTCAAACTTGCAAAATGGTGTATTACATAATATAATTTTAAGATAATCCTATTGAATGTATTATGACATCTATTCATAATATTCTTCCAACACAACTCATTTGATATGCCATCCAGGGACATGAAACTGCATTCAACCAATCTTTCGTGAATTCATAATAATTTGTGAATTTTACTAGTTACTAGTTGAATGGGGTTCCCTTTCTTGATCGGCCTGTCATATGAGTTCATAAAATCATACCTAATATATCATAACCAGATTACTCATTTAGTAAGTATCACAGTCCAAGAAGCCCCTAATGATCCATTCTACTATGGATTAACAATTACTTGTCAAATTTATATGAGAACAAATGATTAAGGACACTCTTAATTGTTTGAAATACCATTTTAGTATGCAATCAAAAAATAAATTAAATTCCCATGTATTGTTCTGATAATAAATCATAGGGATCATAGGGTTCCCTTGATCCAATATCTCATAGGTTTTCTTGTGAATCTCATTAGGTAATGGATCAATGGTATCTTTACTTTCTCTTTGATTTATTGAATCAACACACTATCACATTTTATAAATCTCATTTATTACCTTCGATAGTCCATGCAACTTTTGAAGACTCTATCAATCCAATATCTCATAGATGTACAATCATTTATAAATCTTACCAATCATTGGATTGGTATTGCCCTCATAGCCACTTGGTTCATGTCATTGGCATTCTATCAAAAAAAATCAAGATCTCTCACAAATTATTGTTCAAATAGGTCTATTGGACCATGAGGCTCTATACAACCAATTCCTAGTGTGCATATAATTATTTGTACATTTCACCAAATACTGGGTCTATATTGTTTTCATAAATTCCTAGTCTTCTACAAAATAAAACATCCAAGAAGCATACTCTCTTCATCAGCTATTTGCTTGATAAGCTGTTGGATCAACAAAATTTTATTTCTAACTGGTTTATTATACAAAAATGCAATACACATAATATCAAAGTAATAACTCATCAATAATGCCATATATTCTCTATATATTTATAAAAAATATTAGTCAATGTAGAAACCCAATTTTGACACACTAGTCACAATTTCTCAAGACTAGTCGCAACTTCTCAAAACTAGTCGCAAACATGCCAAAAATTACCAAAAATTATTACAAATGCTAAAAAAACTCAATTTGACCAATCCCAATAATTTTTGGCATCATTTTTTACCTTTACAAAATTTGCCACTCTAACCAAATTTGCCAATGGCGAATTTGGCAAGTTGAGTGGCGAATTTAACAAAACTGCATAAATTGACCTCTGACAGTCAGAATCAGTTCTGACCAAATTCATTACTCCTACCAAATTTTCCAAAGGTGAATTTGGCTAGTGATGAATTTGGAAAATTTTCAAATTTCAAACCTTACAAAATTATATTTGACTTCTTATCAAATTTACCACCTGGGTCACCAAATTCGCTAGTGGTAAATTTGGCCGATAGTGGCAAATTCAGCAAAAATGGATAGGAATATTCCACATGAACTAGAGAGGCATGGGTTAATATCCATTTCACATCTACCATTGATTCCATATGATTCAAAAAGGTCTCAGATGCATTGGTTTGAATTTGGGCATATCCTTTCTCCTTCTAAGTCCCCTCCCAAATACCATTTAAGGAGGCCATGGGGCAAGCATTCCACAAGGTTTTTCACTGTAGAAAAGCTCTACCAATATTTTCTAGCATCCTCTATTTCATATAATTTTCTATTCCTAAGCTTCCCTTAAGCATTTCTAAGTTTTCATCAAGCATCTTGGGGCATTTTATGAGCATTGAGAGCAAGTCAAGCAAGGCAAGGAGGATTTTGGAGTAATGAGGTCACCATTGGAGACAAATAAGAAATATCTCATAGATTATATCTTCTATCCTCCCACCTTATATTAATTTAATTTTATCCTCTAGGTTGTAACCTTGTTCACTTGTCATATTTCTTTAATGTATTTTACATTTTATGCTCCAACTTCTCTTACAGGGTTCTAATCTATGTTTTTTGCAGCCTCTAACATTGTTTTTGCAGCCTTATAATAGTGTTTTGGAAGCATTTTGCTTCAATTATAGCATACCCATTTCATTTATAAAACTTATTTTGCAGATTAATTTAGATTTACATTCATTTAATCATCATATTTTGTTACAATCCTTTGTTTTTACAGGGTATTATGACATCTTCTAACATATATCATACTTATTTATTTTATACCTTCTTATTTTCAGTCTTCTTTCTTATACATATAGCATACTAACCTATTTTATTCATCCATGCTCATTTACTTTCATATTTCTTTCATCTACAAGCATTTAATCTAGTTTTGTTCATTTTCTTACCATTTCCTTCCATGCACTATATGTAGTTTTACATTGCATATATAAGTATCCCTTTCTCATTTTTTCCACAAGGTAAGGTCTAAAGAGTACAAGGTTGACATTACCTTCTATCTCATGTTCCTTTGTACATTCTCAAAGGCTCCCTTCTATTATAAGCTCACTTTTCCTTCCTCATTCCTTGTTGTAGGCCTTGCTAGATTTTTTTTAATTAGCATTCTCACATATACTAACATTTTAGTGAATTTCCATTATAGATGCTAGTTTATTTTTCCTAAATATTAAATTTGCTATTATACATCCTCTTTATCATCATAGCATACATTATTACCCCCTAAATTTTCAATTTTAACTCTAATTTCAATCACTTGTTCACTGCTGCAATTTCTTATATGTTGTAGGTAACATTACATATCTTTACACTTTCACTTGATTCCTCCAATTAAACACTGATTTTCCCTAATTAGGAGTTATATTAGATGTTTTAAATCATTCCTCACAACATTATATACTCCCATTTATCTATTTTACCTATATTTCATCAAATATTAGTCATAATAACCATTTCATCCTCCTTGCACACATTCTAATTTTAGTCCTTAAATTATTTATTTCTATGTCTTAATCCTCTAATTTTATCAACCAAAAATATAGTAAATACTATTAGGATCCTTCCCCTTTAGTTTCAACTTGAAACACAATTGAAATCAACCCAAATTGATCTTTAAAAATTCCAAAAACCATCCCAAGACCAAATTCGCCACCCCCCACTATTAGTGGTAAATTTGGTAGCCTAAAATACACAAAACCAAATTGACCACTTAGACCAAATTTGGTGAATTTTGCAGACCCAATGGTGAATTTGGAAACCAGACAAATTCCACCCTAGGAGGTATACTCATTATTTTGTTAAAAATGGGTCTGATCAGCTGTTTAGACAAGTTTCTACCCTATACAACTCTCAGATAGGCCCCTTAAATAAAAAATCCTATTTTCTTATTTTTTTGTGCAGATTTACCAAATTTGTCAACCTAGTGGCGAATTTGGCAGTAGTGGAAAATTTGGCACTTTTTAGTGGTGAATTTGGTAAAAAATATTTGGGAGAGGTAATTCAGTCACTTGGCCCTTCCTTAGCTCTGTAATTTTATTTCTTGTATTTTTTGTTTCCCTATCTCTACTATTTTGCATTAGAAATCACATTTACTTTGGAAAATTAAAAAACCTTAACTATAAATGCTAATAATATACAAAATATTATAATTTCTTTATAAAACATTATGATTTCTTTACAAAACATCTCTAAAATAGTTAGTTAATGAAACTTAGGCTGAATTTTAACTTCATCATTTTCAAGCACATAGGCAAAGAATTGAAAATCATTTATTTGCATTTAGGTTAACTTGTCTTCGTGTATTTCTCCTTGTTTTACCTTAAAAATTGAAATATCCTTAGTTTAACTCATTCAAACTTGAAAGGCATATAGGTTGGCTCTTGTTTATACATATTTTTATGATTTAAGCTTTTGCATTGCATTTATATGATTCTTGGCGATTTACGTTTAAATAACTGTTAAGGTTTGAAAAAGTTTTGGATAGATAGAGATCCAAAATCTTAGGTGTTTTATTTGAATAAACCCATTAAAACACTGAAAACGCAAGAATTACATCAACTTACATACAACCATAGGAAAAAGCATTGAGTAGGTGTCTACTTGTGTTGAGGATATTCGTATCCTCGGGGTCTCCTTTGGAAAGAGACTCTCAAGTGAGGAAGTAGATATTCTAACAATTTTAACCTATGCACACTTTACATTAAATTAGACTTAAAGGGAAAATAACATGAGGTTTTCCTATCATCTACAAATTTGGTTAACCCTACATGAATACCTCATTTTTTGTTAACAAAGATAAAAGTTTTTTAAACTTAAACAAGATCATCTAATTTTCTTGCTTAGCTTACATCACATTAAATTAAGATAAGAAGAACATAACTAATTGCTAATCCTATTTGGAGAAGTATAATGATCCCTCGAGTAAACCGAAGTATGAACCTTAGGGGAAAAATATTCTTTGGCAAGTATATCATGGTGGATGAGTGGGTCATATGGAGGGTTGCTTATCTAGGTGACATAAGGAACTCAAACATATTTTCTTCTTTGTAAGTACTCTGGAAACAAAACTCTAATAAATGATGTCTCAACATCCATACAACACTCGAAACAAGGGTGTACCTATTACTTCTCATGATGGACCATCCTCTCATGGAAAAATTGAACAAGAGGTAAAACCTTGGTCACAATAAGAACCTAGGGAACAATAACTAATCATCGAAAAAATATCCTATAAAACTATAGATCATGTCAAAGAATACATCCAAAAAAACAAGGATATCATTTTATATATTCTTAAATATTAACTTAGAACCACAATGCATGAAAACATCATATACTCTAATAAACAATCAACCACTGCTCAAATAAATAAAATTCATAACAACTTGGCAAGTCTCAATGTGGTTGTAGAACAACCTACTAATTCCACAACACCTCCTACATTATGCATAAAGATCCCCACTTTAGAAAACTCATTTTCAATACTTCCTGATGAAACAACTAATTCTACAAACCCCTTTTTCACTCTCAAAATAGGACCTAGTCAAGTCCCTCCCACCATAACATCAAATCTTACAAATATACCTTTTATGATGCAAAAATTTTCTCAACCATATACTCAACAAATAATAACACTACTAGTAAATCCTTCATCGAATGATATTCAATATATCAACACTAAAATATCAAACTTAGAAAAGAAAGACTTAAAGTTTGAAGAACTTGAGCATCAAATTGCCTCTCTTCAATGATCATCTAAGTTAAAGTAATCTTTTGAATAATTACACAATGAACCATTATATCCAACCGTCCTTAACCATCCATTTCCAAATAACTTTGAAACTCCCAAGTTTCAAATGTACAATGGAAAGAAATACCCCATCAACCACCTAAGATTATTTCAAATAGCCAGTAGCAACATCAATCACAATGAAAAATTCTCCTTAGGCTATTCCATAAAAGCCTTAGTGGTTTAGCCTTATAATGGTATTTTATATACCTCACCACTCTATAATGAAGTTCAAAGAACTTATGGAAGCTTTCCATAAACAATTTTCAATCTACATAGAAGACAAGGTTACCATAGATGATCTTTATCAACTTAAATAATCTAAGAAAGAGAAGTTTTCAGATTTATTAGCTAAATTGAGAGGTTTAGTAGGAAAGCTTCAATAAATTACTTCTCCTAAAGAAATATTATATATTTTCATACAAAACCTTCATGAAAAATTGTCATATCCTTTGGAAATGATGAACCTAACCTCCTTTGAAGAAATTATCAACATGACTAAAAAAGTATAAGCCATCCTCATTAGACAAGGAAAACTTAACTATAACAACAAAGAAGATGAAAACCCACCTAATAAGGGGTAATAAAAAACAAGCATGTCATAGGAGATGGTGTAACAAAATCTCATCAAAAAAACAACATAAACGCTACTCAAAACACTCCTTAAAATTTGGTTATCCAAAGAGAAGAAAAACCATAAAGACAATACATGAATACCAAACAAAGTCAAATGTCTGCTAAAAATGATCATTGATTCTAAATTAATATAAATTTCACCTATTGTGCCTTTTAATTTATCTAAAGGAGCACCCTTTTGGTACAGATAAGACAAATATTTTGACTTTCATCAAACAAAAGGACACAATACCAAAAAATGTATAACTTTAAATAACATTATTCAATACCTCATTGAGGAAGGAAAAGTAACATTCAATAAAATAAAAAACCCCAAAAAAGGTATGGGGATATTTTAAGACCCCTTACCAATGCATTTTTGAAAATCATCCATTTCATGGGCACCATTCGTTTATCAAAATATTTCCACACCATAACTAGGTAATAAGCAAAAAATCAATCTTCGAACCAACCTTGATTGGTTATCCCAGGAGAAAATATCAATGTTCCTAATAATTCACCTTTGGTTCTCACACCTTCTCAAAACACCTTACATACCTTCGATCTCCATCAACAATTATAGGAGGTACCCATAAAGATCTCTCTCCTAGAGTTGCTAAAATCATCGCCTAATCATAGGGAAATTTGTTAAGATTCTTAAGTGAAAAAGAAGTCCCTCAAGACTTATCCCCAAATGAATTCCTATCATCATTAAAGCCTTTGAAAATGAGGAGTGAGAAGCAACTGGTAACATTACTTTACCAATCAAAGTAGGGTCTCGTGTCCTAAACATCATCTTCTACATTTTATCGTGCAATATAACATATACCATACTCTTTGGAAGACCTTGGATACATGCTATGAGAGCAGTGTCATCCACCTTACATCAATGTCTCAAATATGAATATCAAGGGAGGATTATCAATGTTCTTAGAGATATATAACCTTTTGCTATGTGCAACATGATAGACATACAAGAGATTAATATTTGCCCTTCCATACAAAAAACTAAGTTAGGTAGTCAACCAAAAACATATAAAGGAAAGGAAATCTTAGAGAAATCTCTCATAAACTTAGAGAGTATTCTCCAATAATCCTCTTCCAATGATCAAGTCAACTTAATTCATAAAAAAAATGGATCCTTTCTCAGAATTAGTAAAGATGTTCCTATCTCCCTGTGATATAGGTATTCCCAATAGAAAAGGACTTAAAATCCAAATAGGATCTTTTAATTTCATTCATGGAGGAATTGCCCTTGACGAAAATATCCAAGGGCACAACCTCATGCCTAGTGAAAAAACATATTCTACATGTTATATATCACCTTCATTTTCCATAGCTAAACATATAATTTCCAACATAGGTTATCAAGGTAAAAGCCTAGGTCACTATGAACAAGTTATTAAAGAATCCCTGGGATCTAAACCTTTTCCAGCATGATGTAAGATTGGATTCATCCCCCAAAAAAACAAACCTTCCCCTATATCGAAAGAAAATGACAAGGATGATTACTCCAAATCAATATATGGCTCCCAATGGGGTGATGAGGATGAAGAAGAACGATGATTACTCCTTAATGAAACACCCCAAAAAAACATATGATTTGGTTGTATCAACATGTTGGAATTGGTTCATCCAGAATCAATGACAATCAAAGAAAACCTTAAATATTCCTTGAATGATCATCATATAGAAGAATCAACTTAAATTTAGCTTATATTCTCGAGTTGGAACATTTATCTATGGATCTACAAGAACTTGAAAATCTAGGAATAATAGATACCCCTCTTCATTTGGAGGATGAATCACAAGCCTTAATAAAAGAAAATATATAAGTCAACATAGGGATAGACCAGGACCATCACCTTGTCAAGCTTGAAAAAATCTTGACCCAAGAAGAATGAGTAGAGTACACAAACCTATTTAAGGAATTATCTAATATTTTTTCTTGGGGATACGATGATATTCCAGGACTCGATCCTCAACTATTAGTCCATAATTTGGTAGTACATCTTGACACCAAGCCATTAAATAGAACTTAAGAAAAATACATCCAAAAGTCACTCTTTTAGTAAAAAATAAATTACAAAAAATCCTAGAAGTTGGCTTCATAAATACCATAGATTATTTGGATTGGGTATCCAACATCGTTTCTATCATTAAGAAGGAATGATCCATTAAAATTTACATCGAATTTAGGGGTATAAACAATGCTTTTCCAAAGGATGATTTCTCTTTGCCAAACATAGACATGATAGTGTACTTTACTACAGGGCCTGATATGTTTTCCTTAATGGATGGATTCTCGGGCTACAACCAAATAAAAATAACAGTAGAAGATCAATCTAAAATAATTTTTACTACCCCTTGGGGAACCTTTTGCTATCAGGTCATGCCATTTGGCCTTAAAAATATGGGAGAAACATATCAAAGGTACATGACATATATATTTCATGATCTTATGCATAAAATTGTGGAAGACTACATAGATGACATCTTGGGTTGATCTCAGAAAAGACAAAATCATGATCAAGATCTTAGATGTATCTTCAAAATATTACAAAATTGTAGACTTGGGATAAAACCTAACAAATATATATTTGGGGTAACATAAATAAAAATATTAGGATTCATCATGTCCCATCATGGGATTGAAGTTGTTCCTTCAAAAATCACGGTAATAACAAATACGTCGATACCTAAAAACCTAACTAAATTGCGAAGATTACAAGGTAAACTACAAGCCATCTATAGATTCATATCACAACTTACAAATAAATTTCAACCTTTGTCCAAATAATTAAATAAAGTAAAAAAATTAGAATGGGATGAAGGATGTCAAAAAGCCTTTGAATATTTAAAAACTTATCTTCTAAAACTACCTGTCTTGGTATTGCCAAACCTAAATAAGTCATTATTGCTATACATAGTAGCTACTGAACATGCTCTTGAAGCTTTACTAGCCCAATATGATGAACAACACTGAGAAATGGAAATCTACTATATCAATAGAAATTTATTAAACTATGAAACTTGCTACACACCAATTGAGAAGATTTGCCTAGTAGTTATCTTCTCATCTCTCAAACTAAGGCACTACATGCTTAGTCAAAATATTTACATATTAGAAAGCATAGATCCATTGCACTACCTTATATAAAAACATTATCTATTAGATAGGATTGCAAAATGGGTCATATAACTTACTCAATTTGATATAGAATTTGTAAATCAAAAAACACTAAAGGAGCAAGTCATAGCTGATCAATTGGTTGCATCTCCTTTGGAATAAAAATATTCTATTTTCCAATCCTTCCAAATATTGTGGGCCAAACCTTGCTCTATCATTGATATTTTTCTTAAATGGTCTAGCCCCTTCCATAACCCTCGTCTCAATTTCCTTTGGAAAACTTATCTTCGCCATTTTCTCTAGCAAGTTTGGCTTGAAAGAAACCATAGAATCTTTTCCCAACATCCTTATGTCCTAGAGCTAGTTTCCAGTAAAATCCTAGCCCATGCCAAAGAAAATGCCACCCTCATTCCTCCCTTCCCTAGGCCTACCTCTAATTTTTATCTTGTCTTGGATAGATTCCTTGACCTTTTATTGGAGGATATTCATCGTCCAATTAACCCCACAATTTATTCCAAATGGATTCCTCTATTGATAGGTTGGTTTAAACTAAATTTTGACGAGGCTATAAAAGAAAACCCAGGAAAAGTGAGAGCAGGAGGCATCCTTAGAAATAATCAAGGATAAGTCATCCTCACATTTTTTTAGGTATTGGGAATTCAAACCAATCATGTTATCGAGGCCAAGAGCATGTGGAGAGGTCTTTCCATTGCCAAGAATTTTCCCAACAAGTTAATTATCTAAGGATATTCCCTCAATATCATTCGTTATCTCAAGAACATTAGCAATCCTTCCTAGAGAGTCAGATATTACATTGAAGGTTCTATAAGCTTGATGATTGACATGTAGGAATTCATATTTCAACATGCTTTTAGAGAGGTCAATGGAGCTACGAACAAATTGGATAACCTTGGAGTTCATGCGCCCAATATTCTTACATGGACTGATGACATCCCTAGTTAAATTCATGTCATTATGGATCATAAAAAGCCTTAGGTTGGTAATCCTAATGTTCTTTCTCATTAGGAGCTACTTCTTCAGTATCCTCATCCTGTGTCAGATGCATAAATTCAATGCCACCGCAAGTAGGCTGCCCACGTGGATAAGGAATATTTTCCAAGAGCCTAAAAGGAGCATGAATCAAGTAATATTCATTATGATTGGGCATAATGTGTCCGTTCAAAACATTTTCCATCACAAAAAGATCATGTCTGATTGGTCTAGATTTTTGGAAAAGTACATTAACCTCTATTTCAATTTGTGGTAAGTTTTTTCATTCATGTGCAGTGATCTAGGCAGTGTTTCAACTTCCAACAATAAGCTAATTTACGAAGATATTTATTCCAATGACATCAATTGTCTCCTACATCGGCATTGGCAGTGCATCAACATTGGACCAAACAATAACCAGGTCCAAGATAGAGTCACAGTCTCAAAATTCCAAGGGCATTGTGGCTTGTCTGTGGCTTCCCCTTATGGGAGAGAGGATCAGGAATGATCTCATTTCCAAGATCATGCACTGGAGTCTCAAGAATATCCTCCTAGAAGTTACTAGCAGTAATGGTGACATGTGCAATAATTCTATAAATATCTTATGTTTCCCTATACCCAATCATCACAAACCTCAAAGGACCATCATTATCAATTTTCCAAATCTCCTTGGGGATCATCCCTCTCTAGGCAATCATTTCCAAAAAAGTCTTGAGACTTCAAATTTTCTAGTGATAAATTCTAAGTGCATTGTTAATTTCAATAATGGAAACTCTCAAAAAGTGATGTTTTCTATGAGCTTTCTTCCATAAATCCACCACAGGTGTCATTTACATCCCCATTGTCTGTGAATCCAACTTCCCTATTTTGTTGTTTGTCCCCTTTCCTCACTAGTGTAGAGAGGTACATGCCCTGTTATCCCCTATTCTTCCTTTTGGTTCACCTCCTATACTCAATCGTCAGCCCAGTATGAGTTTCATTGAGCCCAGCAAAATTGAATGTGACATCCTTGCTGAGAGAATCCTTACTGAAGAAAATATTTTCCCCTTCCTTCACTTGTTTACTGGTGAGGAACTTGATATCAGCATGGATTTTTTGAAATCCTAGGAGAACGATGTTGTCATGGTTTGATGAAGGAGCTTTTGTGTTGATGTCAGCCTCCTATCTCTCATCACTAGTCAACCAGCAAAAGGACACTCAATTCATAGGGAGAAACATAATTAGGAAGTTGAACTTAAAGAGTTCAAAGAAAATAATATAATATTCAAAGGAGATAAGCAAGGAATATTTAGGAGGGACCTACTTTCCCCTTGGAATGATGTGATGAAGCTCATCATGGAGTTCATCACAATCGATGACCCGAAGAAAGTGCTATGTAGTTTTCATATGGCTTTCATTAACCACTTTTGTGATGTCAATCCTATAAAAATTCCTCAATTTTTAGTTAGCTCAATGAACTACTCCATTACATATTATAGGAAAAATAAAGGTCTTGACCTTACCTCCCACCAAGGATTATTCAAAGTTATTTATACCCATATCCTATCCCATAGCCCTCAGGCCAATCCAAGTAAACCTAGCCCATTTGTAAAATTAGTTGGGCCTCCTGCCCACCTCTCCCTTGCATATAGGAAAATAAAATACATTGAAGTTATCTATGAGCTTAAGGCGAGGAAGAACATCAAGTTTGAAAAAATGGAAGATCCTATTAGGAAATCTACCCATCTTCAGGATCAGGCTATAAGAGGAAGCAAGAAAGTAATAGATATCAAGACAAATGATGAGGAAGCAAAATATGAAGAGAGGATGTTGAAGGATTTTATTATTTCTACCATGATAGGTATGATAAATGCCATGGTAAAATCCATCATTGACCTTAGGTAAGCTCTTAAGATACTTTTCTTTGGAGTGCAGATTGTCCAGGAGATCGATGAAAATTTTGATGCGAAGGATGTGGTTGTTGTTAAGGAGGATCCTAAGGATCCTATGAAAGATGATGCCAAGGATGATGATGAGGAAACCGTTGAGGATTGATTTCCTTAATCCTCTCTATTTTGTTCCTATGGCTACCTTGCATGGAACCTATTTATTTTTGTATGTGGCATGTCTTACTAAGGCAGTGCCCCCTCTTATCCTCTTTCTCTTTCTATATGAGGATACATCCTCTATTTTTCTCTTTGATGGTTCGGGCTCGAGGCTGCATACCCTATTGAAAATTATTTCTACTAGTAGAAATCAATGTTGGCAATTTGATTTTTTTTATGTTGTCATTGATGTCATATGGATCACATTGATTTGATGGGTATGTGATATTTTGGAAAGCATGGATACATTGAGGGTTTTTGTGAAAACCAAGGCAGACAAAATAAAAGGTTTTATTTAAAACCATGGATGGTAAATTTGAAATGGATTTTTATTAAAAACCAGGTTGGCCTTTTGTTTCATCAAAAAAGGTGCCCCGGTGATGGAGATATTTAATTTTAAATATTTAGTTTAAATTTTAATTATTTAAAATTAAAATTTTAATTTTAAAATTTAAATTAAAGTTAGCACCGACATCTAAAGAAAGAGGGAAAATCATTAATGTGCCGACGTCATCCAAAATGAGGAGAAGACTATATAAAGGGGGATCCTAAGTTTCATTTGAAATTCATCCTTGCTCGTGTTAATCATTGGCTAAGCATCCGAAGAGAGCTCGTGCAAAAATCATTTTGAAAATGGAGATAACGAATAAATCCAAGGTTGATCGAAAGCCCAAGATATTATGGGAAGAGTGGTGCATTTACAATTGGCTTTTGTTAAGGTGTGTGGCAGGGCTTTACATCAAGGTTCAAATATTCTTGATTGCATTCGAAGGTATTGGAAGGAAAGCGCTTGAAGCAATTTTGGTTTACGTGGAATGGAGAAAGGACTTAATGCATGTCGTGTCTTTTCCTTTAGAACGAGCGGCTAGCTCGTGTGGCAAACTTAGTCGTGGGTAAGGTTCTCGCAGTGTGTGCAAGTTGGGGGTTTGAATCCCCTTGAGGAGGTAATTACGTTTTGCTCTAATTAATTTCGTTGATGCCCTAGGATAGGAGTTATAATGTGGTTAAGGAATAATTAAAGTTTTAATTAAAATTTATTTTTATAAGGGTTGTGATTATTATTTTAAAGGAGATGAGTTGTTGATTTAAATTTGATATTCATGAAATTGGAAATTAAGATTTAGGAGAAATAAGGAGTTGTTATAAAATATTTTTGAGAGCCTTATTGATTATTATTTTTGATAAGGATTTTTATTAAAAAGGACTTTGGTGGATGCGTTTATTAAGTTGGAGTAAAAAGGTGTAAATTGAGTTATGCTTATCTTGTGATTATTATTTGAAGTCCACTAATCCTTATTGATATTGGAAAGGAAAATTGTGTTTAGTGTGGCAGATTTTGTGGATAACTTCTTGGCATAAAAAAAGTATGGGCACATTCTCCTATTGATTGTTTATGGTGGTTGATTTCTGAAATATCATTGGAGTGAAAAATATTGATTGTGGTTTCCTTTTTGAAAGTGGTTGGTTAAATGCTTTAAGGTTTTCTGGTTTGAGAGTTGTGTTTAAACCTTGTTTTATAAGCATAGTCAATGAAACCCATTGGTTGTGAAAGAACTTGAAAAGAACATGAGTATCATTGTTATGTGAGATTTGTGGTTGCGCATTGTTGGAAACATTTGAGTTGGTTGATACATGCTTGGACTAGGGTTTTTATGAGAAAGAGTATTCCCTTGTGGGGATTGGTTGAGTTGAGTTGATTAAGCCTAGTCAAGTGATTGTGTGAGGTGATTGGTCAAGTTCCATGAGACAAACTATTCCATAATTTTGATTTGATTTGAGAGTGACATTAGAGCATATTGAGTCTCTAAAAATTCTCTTTATGCTTCTATGAGTTGACTTGAGTTGAGTTGAGATTGATTTGAGTTGAGTTGAGTTGAGATTGTGCTTAGAACATATTGAGTCTCTAACAATTCTCTTTATGCTTCTATGAGTTGATTTGAGTTAATTTGAGTTGAGATCATTGTTGTCATCTATTGAAGAGTGCATTTCCATTCATTTTTGAGTTCATATTTGAGATTTGCCTTGATAGATTTGTGGATAATATTTGAGTGCTACTTGTGCATGATTGATTGATCCTTTGAGAAGGTCTTTGTGGATAGTTTTGGGACAAATTTGTGGGCAACTTTGTGGATATCTTTGGGATAAATTTGTGGATATTTTTGGGATAGCTTTATGGACATTTTTGGGACATCTTTGTGGATAGTTTTGGGATAGTTTTGGGATAGTTTTGTGGATAGCTTTGTGGAAAATTTTTGGAAAAATTTGTGGATAGACTTGTTGGAGCAGATTTGGGCAAGTTCTTGGTGAGCTTGCTAGAGAAAATTTGAACAAGTTCTTGGTGAGTTTGTTGAAACATATTTGGACAAGTTCTTGGTGAGCTTCCTAGAGCAGATTTGAACAAGTTCTTGATGAGCTTTTTGGAGCAGATTTGGGCAATTTCTTGGTGAGCTTGCTAGATCATATTTGGAAAAGTTATTGGTGAGCTTGCTGGAGCAGTTTTTGACATGTTCTATGTGAGCTTGTTATTCAATTTTGGACAAGTTCTGTGTGAGCTTGTTATTTAGTTTTGGACAAGTTCTGTGTGAGCTTGTTATTTAGATTTGTACAAGTTTTGTGTGAACTTGTTACTGCCTAGCTTTGAGCAAATAAAATAAATCATTGTATTGGATAAGGATCCTTATTTCTATGTGAAATATTATAAGGATATTATTTGGTGGAGTACCCCACATTTTGAGAACCACATTAAATCTTGTGTCTCAATTGTGTGTGGTGACTTGTGCTCTTGCTTACTACTACTATCTGAGTTATTAATGCACACTGCTATATTTTGTTATTGCAATTAAGGACATTAATTGATATTGATTTGTAAAGAAAGTAAAAAGTGATCTTATACTATTCACCCCCCCTATCAATATAATCTCGTGTTCTTCAATTGGTATCAGAGCAAGTTCCTTCAAAAAAGATAATAACTTGAGGGTAGATTCTACAAGAACACAGATGGATTCATAGAATGGATCATTTACAAATAAGGCTCCATTATTTTATGGTAACAATTATGCTTTCTGGAGCATAAGGATGAATAACTACTTGATATCACAAGGATATGAGGTATGGCAAATGGTTGAAAAAGAGTATGGGTTGAATGTGTTCTCGAGGCAGATAAGACTATTAGGAAATTGGTTGAGATCAATGCAAGAGCAATGAGTTGTATTTTGAGTGGGATTCATGAGATAGATTTTGCAAAGATCATGGTATGTAATTTAGCTAATGAGATGTGGACCAAGTTACGAAATACTTATGAAGGAGATTCCAAGGTAAAGTTGGCAAAACTACAAAATCATAGAAAAATATTTGAGGAATTGAAAATGGAAGATTTTGAAGATATTGCAAAGTTTTTACTTCATGTTGATGAGATTACTAACACCATGAGAGTTCTAGGTTTTGATATGAAAGAATCAAAAGTTACTCAAAAGGTTTTGAGATCACTTCTGATGAAATATGATTCTAAGATTTCAACAATAGAAGTAATGGATATCGTAAATCTAAAAATGGAATAATTATAAGAAACTCTTACAACTTATGATATGAGGGTAAGTAAGCATTAGGTTCCAATAAAAGAGATTGCATTCAAGGCTTCAGAAAAATATAAGGGAAATTTTTAGAGATAGATAGAGTTCCAGATAATGATGAGGAAAATAACTTTATCAAAAGGAATAAGGACTCAAGGAATTTTAGGTATATAAGGAAAGTCATATGCTACAAGTGTCCACTTGAAGAAAATAGTGATGATAAAAAATAGGGTCAAATAATAAAAGAATATGGAAAGCATGAGCATGAAAAATATGACAGATACAAGAAAAACAGGTATGAGAATAAGAAAATTTTTTGTAAGGTAAAGAAATCTTACTACATTGTAGAAGCAAGTGATAGATCATATCATAATGATAAAGATAAATCGGATGATGAAAAAGAAGAACATCTATTCCTAGGAATATAATGTGAAAGAGAGCAATGCTTTGTGTTTGGTCAAAGAGATCATAGATAAGGATATTGCAATAGCTTCACTGATAGTGAAGATGAGATGACACATCAAGGAAACAAGCATGGTCAAAGAAATATTGAGAGTTTGTTTGCTATAGAAGATTATAATGGTCTCAATGATAGTTAAAACAAAGAAGTATCACTTTTGGTCATAGAAAAGGAAGATGATGAGCTAAGTTAACAAAAATAAGAAATCAAAAGGCTAAAAAAACAATATAGGAATATTAAAAACAAGATTTGAACAAATGTCAAAATTAGATAAGAACTACTTCAAACAATCAGTAATCTCAGAGAAGAGCTTCAAAATGCAAAAAGGATAAAAGAAAGTATGAATGAATAACTAAGGGTAACCATGGAAAGACATGATACATTAGATAAAAAGGTTCAAAAAGGAGTGGAAACTTATTTTAAGGTTGTATCTTACTTCCAAGGTGAATCAAGATCAAAGGGAAAAGAAATTCTTGAAGAGAAAAGCAAGGAATAAACTAAGGAAGAAGTTTTAGATGCTACAAATAAGGTTCAAGGATGCAATGCACAAGTTGAAAATGATCATAAGGATAATGGTCAAGAAAGGGTATATGGATCAAAGAAGTTTTATTTTGCTAGAATAAACCTCAAAGGAAGAAGGTATGATATTCAGGGGGCATTGCTTCTTATGTAATAGGATTAGTCATAGAACTTTTTAGTGCAAAGGAAATGAGCAACATGGTCTTGGTTTTAGAGCTACACAATTCAAAAGTCATGGTCATGAAAATAGAGCTTCACAATACAGGGTTCAGGAAAGAAATGGATACGAAAATTATTTTAAGAATGAATTCAGAACATGGGCACCATCCAAAGGCTACAATATCAAGTGTTTTAATTGCAATAACTTTGGGCATATTACAAAATGGTTTAGGAATCAATTCCAAATAGGTTCAAGGCAAGAAGGTCAAACAATTTTAAGGCAAGAAGGTCAAATAGGTTCTAGACAAGAAGATCAAGTAATTCATCAAGATAAGGATATCAGAAAAACATGGAAGTAAGTTGATAGAGGAAAGAAACAATGTGATATGGGAGTAAAAGTACTACCACCTCAAAATTAATCACCTCAAGAGAGAAGGTGGTGAGGGGGCTAAGTTTAAGTCATACATTTTAGCCACATAGGTGTCCCTTTTGCCATTGATGTTAAAAGGGGGAGAGATTTTATTAAGGGGGAGATAATTGAGTTAGGGGACTAGCCTCAAAAGAGAGCATTGAGTCAGGGGGAGCAACCTCCATAGAAAGTATTGATTCAAGGGGAGCAAATTTTATTCTCAGAGACAATTTTTGCAGTGATTGTGTTTTTTTCTTTAGAGGTGTTTTTAATGCACAAGTTGAAAATGATAATAAGGATAATGGATATGGAAATTATTTTAAGAATGAATTCAGGAAAATGGGCACCATCCAAAGGATACAATATCAAGTGTTTTAATTGCAATAAATTTGGGCATATTACAAAATGGTGTAGGACTCAATTCCAAATAGGTTATAGGCAATAAGGTCAAATAGGTTCAAGGTAAGAAGGTCAAACAAGTTATAGACAAGAAGATAAAGTAATTCATCAGGACATGGATATCATAAAAACATGGAAGGAAGTTGATAGAGGAAATAAACAATGTGATATGGGAGTAAAAGTACTCCCACCCCAAAATTAATCACCTCAAGAGAGAAGGTGGTGAGGGGGCTAAGTTTAAGAGTTATATCTTTTAGCCCCATAGGTGTACCTTTTTCCATTGATGTCAAAGGGGGAGAGATTTTAGTAAGGGGGAGAGCATTGAGTTAGGGTAGTAGCCTCCAAAGAGAGCATTAAGTTAGCGGAGAAACCTCCATAGAAAGTATTGAGTCAGGGGGAGCAACTTTGATTCTTAGAGATGGTTTTTGCAGTGATTGTGGTTTTTGCTTTAGAGGTGTTGCCATCAATGAAAAAGGTGGATATTATTGGCAATTTGAGTTATTTTATGTTGTCATTTATGTCACATGAATCATTGATGTCATATGGATCAAATTGAGTTTTTATGGGCAAGTGATATTTTGGAAAGCATGGATAAATTCAGGGTTTTTGTGAAAACCAAGGTAGGCAAAATAAAAGGTTTTATTTAAAACTATGGATGGCAGATTGCTCATGTTAATCGTTGGCTAAGAATCCGAAGAGAGCTCATGCAAAAATCATTTTTAAAAGAGAGATAATGAATAAATCCAAGGTTGATCAAAATCCCAAGATATTATGGGCAGAGTGGCGCATTGGCAATTGGATTTTGTTAAGGTGTGTGGCATTGCTTTATTTCAAGATTCAAATCTTCTTGACTGCATTCGAAGGCATTGGATGGAAAGCACTCGAAGCACTTTTGGTTTGCATGGAAGGGAGGAAGGACTTAAGGTATGTCTTGTATTTTCCTTTCAAACGAGCAGCTAGCTCGTGTGGCAACCTTAACCACAGCTAAGGCGTTCACAGTGCGTGCAAGTTGGGGGTTCGAATCCCCTTGAGGAGGTAATTATGTTTTTCTCTAATTAATTTCACTGATGCCCTAGGATAGGAGTTATAAGGTGGTTAAGGAATAATTAAAGTTTTAATTAAACTTTATTTTATAAGGGTTGTGATTATTATTTCAGAGGAGATGAGTTGTTAATTTAAATTTGATATTCACGAAATTGAAAATTAAGATTTAGGAGAACTAAGGAGTTGTTATAAAATATTTTTTAGAGCCTTATTGATTATTATTTTTTATAAGGATTTTTATTGAAAAGGACTTTGGTGGATGTGTTTATTAAGTTGGAGTAAAAATGTGTAAATGGAGTTATGCTTATCTTGTGATTATTATTTGAAGTCCACTAACCCTTATTGATATTGGAAAGGAAAGTTGTGTTTAGTGTGGTAGATTTTATGGATAACTTCTTGGCATAAAAAAGGTATGGGCACATTATCCTATTGATTGTTTATGGTGGTTGATTTCTGAAATATCATTGGAGTGAAAAGGATTGATTGTGGTTTCCTTTTCGAAAGTGGTTGGTTAAATGCTTCAAGGTTTTCTAGTTTGAGAGTTGTGTTTAAACCTTATTTTATAAGCATAGTCATTGAAGCCCATTGGTTTTGAAAGAAATTGAAAAGAACATGAGTATCATTGTTATGTGATATTTGTGGTTGAGCATTGTTGGAAACATTTGAGTTGGTTGATACATTCTTGGACTAGGGTGTTTGTGAGAAAGAGTAGTCCCTTGTGGTGATTGGTTGAGTTGAGTTGATTGAGCCTAGTCAAGTGATTGTGTGAGGTGATTGGTCAAGTTCCATGAAACAAAATATTCCATAATTTTGATTTGAGTTGAGAGTGAAATTAGAACATATTGAGTCTCTAACAATTCTATTTATGCTTCTATGAGTTGACTTGAGTTGAGTTGAGATTTATTTGAGTTGATTTGAGTTGAGATTGATTTGAGTTGAGTTGAGTTGAGATTGATTTGAGTTGAGTTGAGTTGAGATTGATCTTAGAACATATTGAGTCTCTAAAAATTCTCTTTATGCTTCTATGAGTAGATATGAGTTGAGTTGAATTGAGATCATTGTGGATCATTGTTGTCATCCATTGAAGAATACATTGTCATTTATTGTTTAGTTCTCCTTTGAGATTTGCATTGATATATTTGTGGATGATATTTGAGTGCTACTTGTGCATGATTGATTGAGAGTTTGAGAAGGCCTTTGTGGACAGTTTTGGTACAGCTTTATGGAAAGCTTTGTGGACAGTTTTGGTATAGCTTTGTGGATAGTATTGGGATAGCTTTTTGGATAGTTTTGGGACAACTTTGTGGAAAATTTTGGGACAAATTTGTGGACAATTTTGGGATAACTTTGTAGATAGACTTGTTGGAGTAGATTTAGGCAATTTCTTCATGAGCTTGCTAGAGCATATTTGAACAAGTTCTTGGTGAGCTTGCTAGAGCAGATTTGAACAAGTTCTTGGTGAGCTTGTTGGAGCATATTTTGGCAAGTTCTTGGTGAGATTGCTAGACCAGATTTGAACAAGTTCCTAATTGATGAGGCTTGGAAATGCCTCAATCATAACATGTTTTGAACACTAAAATTGCCTAAAAACTCTTATGTTTAATCTAATATGCTAGTTAAGTTAATTCAATATGTTGTGTATTAACTATTTGCATGATGAATGTATCTAAAATACTATATTTTGACTTTTATAGCTTTTTGCATAAGTTTTATGTTGTTTTGTTATGACTTTCTAAATGAGATATGCTTAGGTTGATAGCAACATTTCACTAATCATGTTTTGATATGTATTAAGCATTTATTTTACCTAAATCTTGCAACAGTGCAAGCAAATTGTTACTGTGCAGCAAAAACTGGGTTTTCCCATGTAAATTCCATCCAGCTACCAATGAATGGCAAGGCATGGAATTCACATATGGAAAGAGATGAAAATCATTAGAATATGATCCTGAGAGATAACCCACCTGAGAAATGTAGAGGAAAAAATTTAAGGAGCACACATTTGTTCATTCCGAAGTCTCTTCAAAATGAACATATATCTTCGAAATGAGAAAACACAGTGTCTTCAAAATGAGCGGATCTTCGGAATGAGAATTGCAGTATCTTCGAAATGAGCCACTTATCTTCGGAATGAAAATAGAATGTGCTTTTTGACTTGTTGACCAATGTTTGACGCTGGAAAAATGGAAATAAATATTGAAAATGGTAAGGGAAAATATCTCAGATCTGACTGTCGTCCTTGACGACCAAAGCCACCATTTATGGAAAGATCAAGTTTGATCTTCTTCTAAGATAAAACCATGAATTATTGCAACATAATAGGATTAGATCTTTTGAGATATTCTCAGCTTGTTAGTAGATCTTAGAAAATCTATAAATATGGCTCCCATTCAGGTTGAGTTGGTAGAAATAAGTAGAAGAGATAGAGAAAGTAGAAAGTAGAGAAATATAAAATAGGCAATAATCAGGAAAGTGACTGTTACAGTTTTGTAACAGGTTTTTAGCAAAATTATTGTAATCATGTTCTTGAATCAATAAAGTGTACTATTTCTATTTCATATTGCTTGTAAATGAGTGTGAGTAATATCTAGAGAGAGAGACTCATACCTTCTTCTGGACAAAGGGGCTAGCTACTTGCAGACCTAGGAGGAGGACTAACAGCAGGTTTTTATTCTAATTTTGCTGTAGCAAAATGAGTTGTAGAACTTGTCATTTCATTTCTTTGTAAACAACTAATGATATTTGCAATCTTAGATTATTTTATGTTTTGTGATTAATGGTTTGGTTGTAATCTCCACTTTCAGCAAATCTTTCAATTTATTGCAGACTATCATTTCTAGAATTTACTATTTTTTATAATTTTTTGCATTTTTTGTTGTTGTCAACCCCTGCACAGAAGATTGACAACCTTCTATTATAGAGCCTTGACAGGGTTTCATTTCCATGCTATAATTAGGTTTCCATTGCTATAAAAGTAAATAGATTTCCTTTCTACAATTATAATCAGACTTCTAATTCTGCAACTGTTATTTTTGCAACATAATTAAGTCTCATTTTGCAATTGTAATTAGGATTTAATTTCTATAATTAATGATTAGTTTCCATTTTTGCAACTTAGATTAAGGTTTAATTTATGCAATTTAGAGATAGGAATGTTCTAAATCCCCCACACAATCGGTTTCACCAATAAGACCTGTTGCTCTAGATTGACCTAAGTTATAACCCTGTTCACCCCTTCTTTCACATATAGCCTTGTACACTGCCCTAGATTGACAAATTCATTGAGAATTAATGATGTGTATAATGACTATGCATCATTTTGGCACCGTTTCCAGGGAATTATGTTGCTAGAAGGTGACAACAGTCCAATAGCTATTAATTAGACTGAGCTGTGAAGATTCAGGATAAAATTTGAATAGAATAGTTGGTTAAAGTAACAACTATTGACCTATAATTTATGTCATTTAAGAGTAAACATGAATGAGTAAGTCTAGGGATGAAAAAGGTAGAATTACACAAAAGGATCCCTGGCTTGTTTCATTAAGGAGATATTCACACCTAAGGGGTGAATCACCTGTGTTTGAATTACCAGAAAGATTGAAAGAAAAATCACCAATCTCACCATCATTAGAACATTATGAGAAAGGAAAATCACCAGTCTCATCATCATTAGAACATTCTAAGAAAGAAGAATCATTAGACTCATTATCAACAAAGGGTCTTGGACCTCTTGAGAGAGAAATTTGAATAGGTTTAACTAAGGAACAAGAAATTATGGTAGAAGGAGGTAATATAGATGGAGATGGCCAACATGGCTATGTCCATAATGAATGGGATGATCAAGATATGCCCCAACCTTCCAGAAAATTTGAATATCCTATCTATTTGAATCCAACACAAAACTCTCCCATGAAAACTATTTCACCTTCAGTACTTCCAACCTTCCGAGGTGTTGTATTTGAAGATCCTGATCAGTTTTTGTTTGAATTTAAGGTAGTGTGTCAAACCTATGATTATGTAAATGAAAATAATAAACTTAAGATTTTTCCCTCAACACTCAAGGACTCAGCATTACGCCGGTTCATGAGCTTAGAGCCAAAATCCATCTGAACCTGGGATCAAATGGAAAATGTGTTTTTAGACAAATATCAAGAGTATTGTCATGTAAGGAATAGGAAATATGAGTTATTCAGGATTAAATAGAAAGATGATGAAACATTAGAATACTATCTTGATAGGTTCTCCTTTGTTCAAAGGAGATGTGGACTTGTAGAACCAGAGTTATGCAAAACCATCTTTTTGAGAGGATTACAAGATGAATCCAGAGGCGTATTGGATTTGATGGGAAAAGGGGATGTAAATACTCTCAGTAATGAGGAAATTATGGATCTCTGTAGGAATTACTCTCGCAATAAGCAGGGAAGAAGAAAAAAAGTACAAATGGAACTTATGTGAAGGAATTAATAGAGGAACTTACAAATTTTAAAACTGATATTCTAGTGCAATTAAACACAACTTTGGGGGAAATGTCTGCAAAAGCAAAAAACATAGAACCTTTGGCAATTTATTGCCCAAGATGTAGAAATAAAAATGCTTTGCAAGAATGTCCTTTGAATAAAACATCTATCTCAACCATTTGTAGTATCTGTTCAAAGAAGAATTCAACTGATAAATGCCACCTGCTACCAAAACTCAAAACTATGTTAGAAATTCAGACTGAGGAACTCAACTATGTTGGACCAAAACAAGGGGGAAATTTCTCTCAATACCAAAATCCCCCTCGTTTTCCTACAAATTGGGGGCATAATCTTGGGACTATGCCTTGGGGACAATCAGAACCACCCCAACATCCTTGGAATTATCCTCAATGGAAAAATTCCCAAGAATGGCCACAAAAAAATTGGAGTAATTCAGCTTGGAATCATAATCAAAATAATCAAAACAACCCATCATGGAATCAAAACAACCCATCATGGAATCAAAAAAACCCATAATTGAATCAAAATAATCCATACTAGAATCAGAATTAGAATAATCCACATTGGATGCAAAATCAACCACAGTGGAATCAACAATACCAGTCCTATCCAAGGTAACAAAGAAATCAAGGTCAAAATCAGCATTTACTACCTGCACCTAATCAAAATTTTCAAGAAAAATAGAACCAACCACAACAAACACAATAGGAGAAAAAACCTCAACTTCCATCTCAATCAGTCACTAATCCAAACAGCATGAGACAGGCATCTCCTATCTATGTGGCTGAAGCTGAAGAAAATATTGAAATAAATGTTATTGATTGTAGTAACATCCAACTTCATTCAGGAAAATTTGTACCTGAACCTGTTTCAAATAAAAGCAAGTAAAATGAAGAGCAATAACCTTTAGAACCAGTTAGAGTTAAACCAACAATAGAGAAAGAAGAAAAAATAGAACCACAGGCAGAACAATTACCTTCATCAAGGATAATTCCATATCCTAAAAGATTCAATACCACAACAAAAAATTTTGAGTCAGACCTGGTCAAAGAACTTAAAAATTTAACTATATCATTGCACTTATTACAATCCATTAAGGATATACCAATGATTAAAAGTATTATATGATATTTGTGCATTAAAAGAGCAAGAAAAAAAAAGAAAGCATTTCCTAAGACTGTTCAGGTTGAAGGAAAGATAGTTGATCTCTTGTCTGGAAAACTAGTACCTCCAAAGTATAGTGACCCAAGAAGTCCAGTTATCACAGTTACCATAGGTTCAGTACCAATATAAAATGTCTTAGTAGATCTAGGAGCTGTAATAAATGTCATGACCAAGGATATAATGAAACAATTATAGCTCAAACATCTTAGCCCCACATTTACAATTTTAGAAATGGCTAATAGGTCAGTTGCAAAACCTGAAGGTATCATTGAAGATGTTCCTATAGAAGTTTCTTCTTGGAAATTCCCTACAGATTTTTTGGTTTTACAGCCAAGAAATTCAACACATGAATATCCCATCATTTTGGGAAGACCTTGTCTTACAACTACAACAACCTTCATAGACTGTAGATCTGTAAAAATGACTATTTCAAATGGTATTGATCTAAAAAATATCTCTTTGTATCCTCCTGCAAGACCCTCCAACAATTTTTCAAGTCAGTTATGGTTTCCTGATTCAAATGAAGAATCAGAGGAGGTTATTTCCACACTAGCCACCTTGGTAGTAAGAGAACACACATAAGACCTCCAAGACATAGAAAATTTAGAAAATGAAACTATCCTAATGAATGTTCTGCATGAACAAGGGTTAGAAGAGGAAGCAATAAATATCTAGCAATTTTTAAGGAATGAGGAGAACCAAAATTTTGAAGCTGAACCATCTTTACTATTACAGGAAAACTCTATTTCACTACCATATGGGTGGCACCATCACCTGATTTTTCTTTCTCACTGTTCCATACAGGATATGCTTCCATCAAGAAGTAATGAAACAAAAACTTCTTATTTCCTTCCATCTCAGCAGTATCCTCTTAACTCCCTAATCACCAGGTATGAAGAAGTGAATTCAGTCCTTCCAAATACAAAACAAATAGAAGTCTAGCTAGGAAAATTTTTGAACATTTACAGCTGGCTTACTAGGGAAGAGGAAGAAAAATTGATAGTTGTCCTACAAAAGCATGTTCATGCTTTTGCTTGGGACTATAAAGATATGTCAGAAATTCACCTTGATATATGCACCCACAGAAATTATACTGAAGAAGTCAAGCCAGTAAGACAACCCCAGAGAAGACTGAATCCTACCCTAAGGGATATTGTAAAGGAAGAAATTGAAAAACTTCGGAGGTAGGATTTATTTACCCAATTTCCGATAGCCGGTGGGTCTCTCCATTGGTTATAGTTCCTAAGAAAAATAGAAAAATGAGAGTATGTGTAGACTATAGAGAGCTGAATAAAGTGACATACAAAGACCATTTTCCATTACCTTTCATAGATCAGGTGTTAGATACCCTTGCTAGAAAGAGATACTTTTGTTTTTTTGATGGATTTAGTGGATATAATCAAATTCATATTGCACCTGAAGATCAAGAGAAAACAACCTTTACTTGTCCATGGGGAAAATTTGCCTATAGGGTTTTACCTTTTGGTTTGTGTAATGCCCCAACAACATTTCAACAAGCAGTTTTAGCAATTTTTTCTAATTTGACCACCAACAGTGTTGAGATATACATGGATGATTTCACAGTATGTAGATAGAATTTTGAATTTACATTAGAAAACCTTGACAAAGTTTTAACTTGCAGTGAAACATACCAGTTATCCTTGAATCCAGAAAAATGTTTTATGATGATGAAGGAAGGAATAGTTCTTGGTCATCACATCTCTCTTCAAGGGATCCAAGTTGATCCAAAGAAGGTGGAAATTATCAAGAACCTTCTTCCTCCTAAAACTCAAACTGATGTCATAAGCTTCCTAGGACACATTGGTTTTTATCGCAGGTTTATTCCCAGCTTTAGCACAATAGCCAATCCCATGTTTGCCTTATTGACTAAAGATTCTAAATTTTCCTAGACTACAAGGTGTCAGAAATCATTTGAAGCTCTGAAAAAAAATTAGTAACTCCACCTATGTTAAGAGGACCTAATTGGACATTACCATTTCACATACAAGCTAATGCTTCCAATACTGCAATTGGAGTAGCATTAAGACAAATTGACAATGGTGAACATTATGCCATCTACTACATTAGCAAGAAGTTGACAGGAGCTGAGAAAAATTATACCACAACTGAGAAAGAATTCTTGGCAGTAATTTATGCCATCAACAAATTCAGGCATTACATCACAGGTTATCAAATATTTATTCACATAGATCACACAACCATTAAGTATTTTATGAATAAGCCTATGGTAAGTGCAAGAATTATTCATTGGTTACTGTTGTTGCAAGAATTTGATATCACTATAATAAAAAAACCAAGAAAATCTAATGTTGTAGTAGATTTATTGTCCAGATTACAGAACATAGATGAAGGGGAATTAGTTGAAGACACCTTTCCTGATGAAAAATTATTTGCTATATCAGTCCAATCACCTTGATTTGCAGATATAGCCAATTACTTGGTCACAGGGAAAGTTCCTCCATATTTCACTTCAAAACAGAAAAAACAATTGATCAAACAAAGTTCTTCTTTTGAATGGATCAAGGGTATACTTTTTAAGTGAAATCCTGACCATGTGTTACGTAGGTGCATCCGAAAGGATGAGGTGTATGATATCCTTAGGGATTGTCATGATGAACCCTTAGGTGGACACTACTCTATAAAAGGCTCAATTAGGAAATCTTAAGGACAAGATATTATTGGCCATCTCTTCATAAGGATGTGAAAAAGTACATCAGGCATTTTGATGCATGACAAAGAATGGGGAAACCCACTCATACAAATGAAATGCCACTACAGCCTTAATTGGTTTTAGAGCCATTTGAGAGGTGGGGGCTTGATTTTGTAGGACCTATTGATCCACATTCTCAAGGAAAGGTGCATATTCTAGTATGCACTAATTACTTGACAAAGTGGGTAGAGGTGCATGCTTTCAAACATGCTCATGAAGAGAAGGTCACTGATTTCTTGTATACTCAAATTTTTTAGAGATTTGGAGCTCCCCGATCTATCACCACTGACCAAGGACCAAATTTTCATCTAAAGTCATTGAGGCATTTATAGAATTATATGAAATCAAACATAGAAAATCATCACCTTATCACCCACAAGCAAATGGCCAGGTTGAAGTAACAAATAGGGAACTAGAATGAATCTTAACAAAAATAGTAGCTTTTCATAGGAGAAATTGGCTAGATAAATTACCTGAAGTAGTGTGGGCTTACAATACTACTTGGAAATCCACTACTAGATTCACACCTTATGAACTAGTATTTGGTAAAAAGCCCCTCTTACCTATTGAATTTGAGCTACTAACACTACGCACAGGATTGGAAATTGGAATTGAATTGTCATAGGCACAAATAAACAGGATTCTACAACTGAATGCATTGGATGAACTTAGGTTGGATGCTCTGCACCAAACTGAAGTAATTCAAGAGCAGAGAAATATGTAGCATGATAGTCACATTCAGCAAAGGAAAATTCAACAAAGAGATTGGGCTTTACTGTTTGATTCTCGCTATGAGGACTTCCCTGGAAAGCTGAGAACTAGATGGCTTGGACCTTATTGGATTGAAGAGGTATTTGACAATGGTGCAACTCGTTTATCTCCTATTGATGGGTCATAGAGAAAGTTGGTAGTGAATGGACATCGCCTCAGGGTGTACCATACACCTCTGACTAAAGAGGAATTCTTACAGCAGCTTGACAGTTTGGATGCACAACAGGTGGAAGAAATTTCCTCTTCCATTTCAAAATAATCAGCATGATCATGGATTTCAAGAAAAAAATAGAAAAAAAAAAAAAAAAATCAGAAAAAAGCAGAAAACAAAAATATGAATAAATTTTGATTATGAATTCCTTCATGGGCATGATTTCAAGGAAATAATGAATTCCTTCATGGGCATTGTCAGAATCAAGAAAAAAAAATGGAATCAAGAAAAAAAAAAAAAAAAAAAGGAGAGGTGAGAAAAGAAGAAGGGAAAACAAAGAAAAAAAAAAAAAAAAAAGAGAAATGAATAACTCAGCAGTGAAAACCTTTTCCAAGGCACTACTGGGTTGGTATGCATGAAAACAAGTTTTATGGCATGCATAACCTTGAAAATTTTTGAACCATCATTGTACAAATTCACCAACTACACTTGTTTTGAAATATTGTAGAAAATCTCAGCAGAACATCAACAAAGGCAGTCATTCTTCAAAAAATTGCATTAACTTGTTTTAATTAGGTATATATTTCTTACATTGTTTCATTGTAAATGATTGTTATATAGTATATAACAATTAACCATTAGCATAAAAGGTATCCATAAGAGTTGGCATACTTAAAACATGTTTTGATAATAAGAATGTTGATTTTTGCCTAATCTTCAAAACAAGAATGCCAAAAACAGTGCATGCTATCTTCTTCAGATTAATTATTGTATTGTCTTCGGATTGAAATTATCTTCGGAATGACAACATAATGAATGTTGCACTTTGTCTTCGGAATGAAGCTTTGTCTTCGGAATGACAATTTGTCTTCGAAATGAAGCTTTGTCTTCAGAATGACAATTTGCCTTCATAATAAAGCATCATCTTCGAAATGAAGCTTTGTATTCAGAATGAAGCAGGGTTTGTCTTCGAAATGCAGCAGGATTTGTCTTCGAAATGAAGTTCTGGCTTCAAAATGACAATTTACCTTCGCAATGCAGCTTGATCTTCGAAATGAGGATTTATCTTCGAAAAGAGGATTTGTATTCGGAATGAGGATTTATCTTCACAAAGAAGCATGATCTTCGGAATGAAATCATAATATTCGAAATGAGGTTTTGTTTTTGCAATAGATCATAATCTTCGAAAAGAGCATTCAATATAACATCTCCATGTGGCATCCAAGGAAGAAAAGAAATACGATCAAACAAAAATTCTTTTGGCTACATATGAGAAATGAACACGTGTCAGTTAGGATATGGTTTATTTTTGCACCCATTTAGAAAGTACCAGAATCATGGAGGACGTGACCAATAGTATGCCACCAATTTTTTATGCTAATAAACATTCACATCAAAGTCCGCAGGAAAATTAGAAAAACTAAAAATGAGTAAGGTGGATCTGACGACAAGGACATCTGTGCAACCATTGATGGACATGTGTTTGAAGAAAAAATAGAAACGCATGCCACCCTTCTTTCCGAAGACATATTTGCTAGCACAAAATGACTATGAGGTACAGTGCTTAGATTACGGTTCATTCTGAAGAACAAAAATAGGGCAATTGAAAACTTGGAACCAAACCCTATAAATTTGCAAACACCAAAAACCAGACATCCAACAAAGGAATAGTAGCAGAAGTGAGCAGTTTGTGACGTACCAAGACAGGAAAATGGGGTGAAAAATGAAAATGGAACCAGTGGATACCACCCACCTCTAGGAATATCTAGAAGTGTTACAGATTTTTGAATATGGAGGGTTTATGCCATTTTTGGATAAGTTTAATGGGTCCTTTGAAGATTTGATCGGCATGTTTGCCCACACATTCAAAAACAACCAGGCACACGTTAACGACATGACTATTGAGGTAACCCCTAAAGTTTTGAGTCAAATTACTGAGCTACCATTAGAAGGTCTTCCAATTTCTAGGTCTAGCAAAATACATTGGTAAATATAGTTAATCAATTTTTGGAAGAAAACGATAGGGAGCCAAAATATTTAACACACAATAACACATGTAAGGGGGTAAAAAGGTCCAGCCTATAGGAACCCTAGGATGAAGTGGCCACATGGGTAATTAAATTTCTAACCTATGAAGGGCAATATGTACTATTGTTAGGGCATCATATAAAAATTTTAAACCATCTCAAACATGGTAGGAAACAACCAGATGTTAGGGTAAATCTTCCCCTATACCTGCACTAGGAATTGAAAAACATGGCAAAAAGATATCAAGAAGGAAAAGGGAGCCTTCGCCACCATGGCCTCATCAAACTAGTTTGCTAGTTCCATTTTAGAGGAAACCCTAGGAGCTGTGATAGGTTTTAATCTACCTTAAATGATGTAATTTTTGGAGATGAGGATGAAAAGGAAGAAATAGATGCTACTGATGTTGTTGCAGAAGAAGAAATAGTTGCTGCAGAGGCTATTGCATAAGATGAAATAGAAACTACTGCAGAAGCTATTGCAAAAAAAGAAACACACCCAACAACAGTAGCATGAACACCTTACTCCAAAACCTTCAACTTCATGGCCAAGAAGCAAAATAAAAGAGGGTCTGGAACTGACAGCAGAATAGAAAAATAGAAGAAGATCCATTTTTCTGAAGTTGTAACTGATTTGTCAGAACAGGGAAGTGAAGCACCTAGCCCAACAGAGGAAGAAACAACAATGGAAATAGAAGCATTTGAAACTGTCCCAACAACCCCTGCTATCACCAAAAAATAGAGAAAAAAGAAGTTTGCATCTGGAACTAGGAGGTCTACAAGACTGCACTTGAGGGAAATGGTAGAATAGGTCATAGAATAAGAAGGTGGCCAAAGCAGTCCAAATATCAAAAAAATACAACCAGCCCCTAAAAACTTTCCAGAATGACCTGAATAGATAGTTGAGGAAGATTTTGGGTAGGATAGCTTGGAGGTAGCTACAGTTCAACAGGCCATAGAAATGGTAGATGTAATTATAGACAGTTTCATAGAGCCTCCTGAACAAGAGTAGACAGGTGTTGTAGAGGAAGAGATAGCTGTTGAGCAGCCTACTATAGTTGAATTGTCTGCATCAGATTCTAAAGAAAAAATAGAGGAGGAAGACATCACAGAGAAAATGAGAGTAGCAAGGAGTGTTGTCAAAACACAAACCAGATGGATTGAAGAGAGAGAAAACATCATTGAGATGTAGGAAAGAAAAATTGCAGAATTACAATAGGAAGTGGCAGAATTGAGAGAAAGGTTGTCATAGTCTAAAAAATAGCCAACTATATCCATTGATGAGGCTTGGTCATATCAGGGGGAGCATTTATATATTTGATAAAAATGCTCCCCCTAAAAACTAGGTTGGCTGTGGCACAAGAGGCTCGGTCATATCAACTTTGACAATTTGGTAAAAATAAGCTCAAAAAGGGTAGTAAGAGATATACCCTCCATTGGCAAACCACTAAATAGTATTTGTGCTTCATGCCAAAATGGGAAGCAAACTAGAGCCACATTTAAATCAAAGGAGTACTTTACCAGCAAACCCTTATAACTAATACATACTGATTTATGTGGACCCATGAGAACACAAAGTATAAATGGTGACAAATACTTTATGCTGTGCATAGATGACTATTCCAGAATGACCTAGATATTCTTTTTGAAGAAAAAATATGAAGCCTTTGAAATGTTCAAGACTTTCAAAAACCAAGTTGAGAATGAAACAGGAAAGAGGATCAAATTCTTAAGATCAGATAGAGGAGGAGAGTTCATCTCAGAGGAGTTTGTAGAATACTGTCAAAAATATGGGATCAAAAGATAGTTTTCAGCAGCAAGGACACCTCAACAGAATGGTGTTGTAGAAAGAAAGAACTAAACTGTGTAGAAAATGACATGAACGATGTTAACTGAGAGCAAAATTGTAGACATATTTTGGAAAGAGGTAGTCCATACTGCAGTTTATATCCAAAATAGGTGCATGTTGAGGACGCATGAAAGCAAAACCCCTTATGAGCTATGGTTCGACAAGAAGGCAACAACAAAATACTTCAAAGTCTTTGGTAGCAAGTGTTACATCAAAAGAACTAAAGATAATCTTGGTAAGTTTGAAGATAGAGCTGATGAAGGTATTTTTTTTGGCTATTCGTCAAAAAGAAAAGCTTACAAATGCTACAACAAGAGGCTAAAGAAAATTGTAGACAGTGTCGATGTTAAATTTGATAAAGATAGGAAACAAGCAGTCAACTGTGAAGAAAACTACCCTATTTATGAAGAAGTTATTGAAGGAGATGAAGAAAAGGAAATAGAAGAGAATAAAAAAATTGACCTATATGATTGAAGTATTGATTCAGAAGTAGAAGAAAACAATAAATTCAAAATAGGAAGCTGGCAGAAAAATCATCCTAGAGAGCAAATTATTGGGGACCCCACAGTTGGTGTAAAGACAAGAAGAAGAGTAGTAACTACTCCCTATTATCCAACATTGAGCCCAAAAATATTGCTGAAGCAAGCACAAATGAAATTTGGATGAAGACAATAAATGAATAACTAGATCAGATTGAGAAAAACAAAACCTGGGAGTTAGTACCAAGGCCTGCAAATAAAAACATAATCGGTACTAAATGGATTTTTTGAAAAAAATTGAATGAAGACAGATAAGTTGTAAGGAATAAAGCAAGATTGGTATGTAAAGGCTATGCTCAAGTTGAAGGTATTGATTTTGAGGAAACTTTTGCACCAGTGGCTAGACTCGAGGCAATCAGAATGTTTCTAGCTTTATCAGTCCACAAGAATTTCAAAGTTTATCAGATGGACGTGAAATAAGCATTTCTAAATGGAAATCTTGAAGAAGAAGTTTATATTGAGCAGCTAGATGGTTTTCAACTCAATGATAATCCCAACTTTGTTTGAAAGTTGAAGAAAGGTTTGTATGGCTTGAAATAGGCACCCAGAGCATGGTATGCAAGACTAGACAACTATCTCATTGAACAAGGGTTCAAGAAAGGCATGGTGGATAGTAACTTGTATGTCAAAATAGACAATGGCCATATTATTATCCTTGTTGTTTATGTAGATGATATAATTTTTTGCAGCAGCAATGATGAGTCATGTAGAGACTTAGCAAATAAAATGCAGAAAGAATTTGAAATGTCTATGATTGGTGAACTTTCATATTTCCTCGGACTGCAAGTTAACCAAAATGAAAAGGGCATTTTTATTTCTCAAGTTAAATATGTGAAAGAAATGTTGAAAAAGTTCACAATGGAGGATTGTAAACCTGTTAGCACTCCCATGACAACAGGTTGCAATTTGAGCAAGGATGACAAATCTCTAGATGTAGATCAAACCATGTACAGATCTATGGTTGGAAGCCTATTGTATTTGATAGCTACCAGACCAGATATCTTACAAGAAGTATGCATGGTAGCAAGATTTTAGGCTAGTCCCAAAGATACTCATGTGACAGTTGTGAAGAGGATTTTTAGGTACCTCAAGGGTACTATGGAGTATGGGTTATAGTACCCAAAAGGTAAGGACTTCACTCTTTTTTCATATTCTGATGCAGATTGGGAAGGATGTATAGATGAAAAAAAAAGTACCAGTGGAGGTGCATTCTATCTTGGAGACAGGTTGGTAGCATGGCACAACAAGAAACAAGAATTAGTCTCTCTATCCACAACAGAGGCAAAATACATAGCAGCAACAACATGTTGTACACAAATTTTATAGATGAGACAAACCCTGAAAGATATTGGCATTAACTTCAAAGAGCCAATTTCAGTTAAATGTGATAATACCAATGCTATTAACATCTCAAAGAATCCGGTTATGCATTCTCACACCAAACATATTGCAATTCGGTATCACTTTTTGAAGGATAAAGTTTCAGAAGGTGAGGTTAAATTGTATTTTGTTCCAACTATAGAGCAAGTAGCAGATATATTCACTAAACCGTTGCCCAATGAAGTTTTTGAATACCTTCGCAGTAAGTTGGGAGTGGTCACACTACCCAAGAACTGACTAGCTATCAGGAACACATTCTCAGGGGGAGCATTTATATATTTGATTACTTGTTTGCTCATGTTTGTAATTTTTGTTAACTGTAATTTTGTGTGCCTGAGAATGTTGTGCATGGAATCAGGGGGAGTTTGCAATATCCCTTTGGTATTATTGTCAAAGGGGGAGAAGAATTACTAGAAATTGCACATGTGTTGCCAAAAATTCCAAAGGGGGAGATTGTTGAGCAAGGTGCAGAAATAGTATTGTCATTGTTGTCAACACAGACAGATAGATCAATTGATGATGCAGTGGATAGGAGTTCAGAGGTCAGTCAGAGCATGTATAGTAAATTTCCAAGAAGACAAAAGTGGCCCAGATTCAAAGGATCAAAGAAAAAGACAAGTAAGAAAACTGTCACAATATCGCGATATGTTTTCTGTCGCGATTTCATGACATATCAAAGGAGAGAGAAAATGCTAAAAAAAATGTCGCGATATCGTGACATATCGAAGGAGAGAGAAAATACTGGCAAAACTATCGTGATTTCGTGACATGTTCGAAGAGAGAGAAAGCGTAAAGAAAACTGTCATAATTTCATGACATGTTGGACGAAAGAGAAAGCGCAAGGAAAACTATCATGATTTCGTGACATGTTGGAAGAGAGAGAAAGCGCAAGCAAAAATGTTGTGATTTTGTAACATGTTTGAGGAGAGAGAAAGCGCAAGGAAAACTGTCATGATTTCATGACATGTTGGAAGAGAGAGAAAGCACAAGGAAAATTGTCATGATTTCACGACATGTTGGAAGAGAGAGAAAGCGCAAGATAAACAATCACAATTTCATGACATGTTGAAAGCAAATAAGGCAAGTAAGAAAACTATCATGATTTCATGATATGTTTGAAGAAGAAGCGCATGCAGGAAAAACTTTCACGATTTTGTGACATGTTTGAAGAAATGGCGCAAGCAAATAAAACTATCATGATTTCATGAAATGTTCAGGGAGAAAGAGCTCGCAAAGAAAAGTGTCGCAATTTTGTGACAATCTACAAGAGAGGCAGTACGGAAGAAAATGTGTTGTGATTTTGTGACATGTTTGAGAGAGAGTTTGCAAGGAAAAGTGTCATAATTTCATAACAATTTGCAAGAGGAAGCGCTAAGGAGAAAAAGTGTCACGATTTCGTGACATGTCGGGTTTTCATGATCCGATGAGATGAAAAGTGCTAAGGAGAAAAAGTGTCATGATTTCATGACATATTGCAAGAGAAAGAGGAGAGAGAAAAATATGTCACGATTTCATGACATGTTTCATTTTCGTGGTCCAAAGCGAAGAGAAATAGGAGAGAGAAAAAGGTGTCATGATTTTGTGACATGTTTCTTTTTCACAGTCCAAAGCGAAGAGAAATATGAGAGAGAAAAAGGTGTCACGATTTCTTAACATGTTCTATTTTCATGGGGTCAAGGCAAGAAAAGAGACAAGGCAGCGAGAGTGTCACGATTTCGTGACATGTTACATTTTTGCGGGCCAAAGACATAAAAGACACAAGGTAGTGAAAGTGTCACAATTTCACAACATGTTCTGTTTTTTCTAGTGCAATCCAAGTAGAGTGTACGAAAGCAAAAAGTGTCACGATTTCGTGACATGTCATGTTTTCGCAGATGCATGCCGAGAAGAGTGCAAGGAAGAAAAAAGTGTCACAATTTTGTGACATGTCATGTTTTCGCTGGTGCATGTCGAGAAGAGTGCAAGGAAGAGAAAAAGTGTCACGATTTCACAACATATCTTGTTTTCACTGGTGCAAGCCAAGTAGAGTGTACGAAGGCAAAAAGTGTCGCGATATCGCGACATGTTGTGTTTTCACGCATGCAGGACGAGAAGAAGACAAAAAGGCTATCAGAGTTGTAAGAGAACATAAAATGCTGTCAGAGCCGAAATGAGTAGAGAAGCTGTCAGAGAGTCATAAATGAGAAGATAAATTTGTCAGAACGGCGGATACACTGTTAGAGCACAGAAAATGCTGTCAGAGCCGTAAAGTGGGTAGATAAGGTTGTCAGAGCAGTAAGTAAGCATTTAAGGCTATCAAAAGTGTAGTAAGAAGATCCGAAAAGAATGTTTCATGTACAGTAAGTTAGGGTTAGGGTTGAGCTCTACACGTGGCATGAGTATTGTGTATTGCCAAATAAAAAGAAAAAAGTAGCCATGAAAAGTACAAGAAAAATAGTGCTAAAAAAAATACAAAAGAGAGGGCTGTAGGAGAGAATAGTAGAGTTGTAAGTATATGTAGTTCTTGTTAAAGGGCATTAGACCAATGAGGGTCTTGTAGAAGAGAAGACATTTTTATGTCATTGAAACAATTTAGAACTGAAGTCCAAGTTGGTGCTTGGCTTTAGGGGGTTGGTGCTCCTTTCTATTGCTACAGATAAATAAGGGGTTGGTGCTCCTTCCTGTGGGTGCTGGAAATTTTTTTGTAAAGTTGGTGCTTTGTAAAGGTTGGATTTGGATGGGAGTCCAAGCAGTCTAATTTTTGAGTAGCCAAAACTGGTGAACCTCATTAAATCGTGTGTTGTGGAATGCTTTCTTGTTTAATTACTTTATCTATTTCTTTTTAGTTCTCCCTGCTTAAGTTTTAAAGAGTTGTAGATCTGAATTTAAATAGCTACACTGATTCACCCCCCCTCTTAGTGTCATTATGAGAATAACATGATTTATGTCAAATTGCTAAATTTTTAGTCCAATTCAGACGAACAACCATATTTTATAGTCTTATTCTAAAGGATAAATACCTCAGATGGCAGGTCATGAGGATTAGCTCAGATCTTCCATATAAATTGGACACCACTGCAAATTTCTTGGAAGCATATTTTGATAGTCCTATTGAGCAAAAAAATCTCCTGTGTGAACTATTTTTACATAGCTTATTTATTCCAGAAGAAGTAGAATTTCATCCTCAAATCTACATTGGAGATGTTCAATTGAGGGCATTCATGTCCACCTTATAGAATTAGTTTTATTGGGACCAGGAAAAAATGTAGAATAAAGAAATTAAAACAAGAGCTAAATTGTTAGTCAAAGCAATTCAGCCAAATCACCCAATTATCACCAGACAACACTTCACCATTATGAACAGGGATGATGTAAAGATAATGTACTTGACAAACTTGAGGGACTGTGTGAAAAAATTCCACAAATTTTGTAATGACAATTTTGTGCTAGCATTATCAGTCTGTAGAAACAGATGGGCTGAACTCTCCATGTCTTTACAAAAAAAAGAACCCATATCCCACATCAACTTAGAATGGTCCAGAAGAAGGGTAGAAGGAATAATACAGTTGATTGAAATCATGCAACATAATTGGATAGGTCTCATATTTAGGCCTTCAACCATCATCACTCCAGTTTTATTTTACTCTGAAGAAGATGCCCAACCTGATGAACAGTTTGAATAATGGGTCAGGGACCTTCAGAAGAATAGGGGATATTATATAGGCAAGAATTTTTTCTAAATGTCATGGAATTTGACCATGGATATATGTGATTCTATAGCCCAACAGAATTCATGAGGACATGCATCAATATAAGTTGGGGGGAAAATGATGAGGCCTGGAAATGCCTCAATCATAACATGTTTTGAACATTGAAATTGCCTAAAAACTCTTATGTTTAATCTAATATGCTAGTTAAGTTAATTCAATATGTTGTGTATTAACTATTTGCATAATGAATATATCTAAAATACTATATTCTGATTTTTATAGCTTTTTGCATAAGCTTTATGTTGTTTTGTTATGACTTGCTAAATGAGATATGCTTAGGTTGATAGCAGCATTTCACTAATCATGTTTTGATATGTCTCAAGCATTTATTTTACCTAAATCTGGCAACAGTGTAAGAAAACTATTATTGTGTAGCAAAAACTAGGTTTTCCCATGTAAATTCCAGCCAGCTGCCAATGAATGGCAAGGCATAGAATTCACATATGGAAAGAGATGAAGATCATTGGAATATGATCCTGAGAGATAACCCACCTAAGAAATGCAGAGGAACAAATTTAAGGGGCACACATTTTTTCATTTCGAAGTCTCTTCAAAATGAACAGATATCTTCGAAATGAGAAATTATAATGTCTTCAAAATGAGCGGATCTTTGGAATGAGAATTGCAGTATCTTCGGAATGAGCCACTTATCTTCGGAATGAAAATAGAATGTGTTTTTTGACTTGTTGACCGATTTCTAACACTAGAAAAATGGAAATAAATATTGAAAAGCGTAAGAAAAAATATCTTAGATCTGACTTTTCCGTCCTTGCCAACCAAAGCCACCATTTATGGAAAGATCAAGTTTGATCTTCTTCTAGGATAAAACCAGGAATTGTTGCAGCATAATAGGATTAGATATTTTGAGATATTCTCAGCTTGTTAGTAGATCTTAGGACATCTATAAATATGGATCCCATTCAGGTTGAGCTAGTATAAAGAGGTAGAAGAGATAGAGAAAGCAGAGAGTAGAGAAATATAAAATAGGCAATAATCAGGAAAGTGATTGTTATAGTTCTGTAACAGGTTTTTAGCAGAATTATTGTAATCATGTTCTTGAATCAATAAAGTGTACTATTTCTATTTCATATTGCTTGTAAATGAGTGTGAGTAAGATATATATAGAGAGAGAGACTCATGCCTTCTTTTGGACAAAGAGGCTGGCCACTTCCAGACCTAGGAGGAGGACTAACAACAAGTTTTTATTCTGATTTTGTTGCAGCAGAATGAGTTGTAGAACTTGTCATTTCATTCCTTTGTAAACAACTAATGATATTTGCAATCTTATATTATTTTATTTTTTATGATTAATGGTTTGGTTGTAATCTCCACTTTCAGCAAAGATTTCAATTTATTGCAGACTGTCATTTCTAGAATTTACTATTTTCTATAATTTCCTACATTTTGTGTTGTTGTCAACCCCTGCATAGAAGATTGACAACCTTCTGTTATAGAGCCTTGATAGGGTTTCATTTCCATGCTATAATTAGGTTTTCATTGCTGCAAAAGTAAATAGATTTCCTTTCTGTAATTATAATCAGACTTCTAATTCTACAATTGTTATTTCTACAACATAATTAGGTCTCATTCTGCAATTGTAATTAGGATTTCATTTATGTAGTTAATGATTAGTTTCCATTTCTGCAACTTAGATTAAGGTTTAATTTATGCAATTTAGAGATAGAAATGTCCTAAATCCCCCACACAATCGATTTCACCAATAAGACTTGTTGCTCCAGATTGACCTAAGTTATAACCCTGTTCACCCCTTCTTCCATAGATAGCCTTGTAAACTACCCTGGATTGAAAAATTCATTGAGAATTAATGATGTGTATAACGACTACGCATCACTAATGATCTTGTTGGAGTAGATTTGGGCAAGTTCTTAATGAGCTTGCTAGTGCATATTTGGACAAGTTCTTGGTGAGCTCGTTGGAGAATTTTTGCACAAGTTCTGTGTGATCTTGTTATTCTATTTTGGACAAGTTCTATGTGAGATTGTTATTCAATTTTGGACAAGTTCTGTGTGAGCTTGTTATTCATATTTAGACAAGTTCTATGTGAACTTGTTATTTCCTAGCTTTGATCAGATCAAATAAATCATTGTATTGGATAAGGATCCTTATTTCTGTGTGAAATATTATAATGAGATTATCTGGTGGAGTACCCCACATTGAGGGAACCACATTAAATCATGTGTCTCAATTGTGTGTGGTGACTTGTGCTCTTGCTTACTACTGCTATATAAGTTATTAATGCACACTACTATATTTGGTTATTGCAATTAAGAACATTAATTGATATTGATTTGAAAAGAAAGTAAAAAGTGGTCTTATACTATTCACACCCCCTCTCAGTATAATATTGTGTTCTTAAATTGGTATCAGAGTGGGTTCCTTTGAAAAAGCTAACAACTTTAGGGCAGATTCTACAAGAACACAAATGAATTCATAGAATGGATCATCTACAAATAAGGCTCCATTGTTTGATGATAACAATTATGATTTTTGGAGCATGAGGATGAAGAACTACTTGATATCACAAGGATATGAGGTATGGCAAATGGTTGAAAAAGAGTATAGGGTTGAAGGTGATCCTAAGGCAGATAAGACTATCAAAAAATTGGTTGAGATCAATGCAAGAGCAATGAATTATATTTTGAGTGGGATTCGTGAGACAGATTTTGCAAAGGTCATGGTATGTAATTCAGCTAATGATATGTGGACCAAGTTGTGGAATACTTATGAAGGAGATTCCAAGGTAAATTTGGAAAAACTACAAACTCATAGAAAAATATTTGAGGAATTGAAAATGAAATATTCTAAAGATATTTTAAAGGTTTTACTTCGTGTTGATGAGATTACTAACACCATTAGAGGCCTAGGTTTTGAGATGAAAGAATCAAAACTTACTCAAAAGGTTTTGAGATCACTTTCGATGAAATATTATTCTAAGGTTTCAGCAATAGAAGAAATAACGGATATCAACAAGCTAACAATGGAAGAATTGTAAAGAACTCTTACAAATTATGGGATGAGGGTAAGTAAGCATCAGGTTCCAATAAAAGAGATTGAATTCAAGGCTTTAGAAAAAGAGAAAGGTAAAGTTTCATATATAGAGTTCTAGATAATGATGAGGAAGCTAACTTCATCAAAATGAATATGGACTTAAGTAATTTCAGGGATATAAGGAAAGTGAGATGCTACAAGTGTGGTGATCTTTGTCACTATGCATACAAGTTTCCACATAAAGAAAATTGCGATGATAAAAAATAGGATCAAAGAACAAAAAAATATGGAAAGCATAAGCATGACAAAGATGAAAAATACAAGCAAAATAGGTATGAGAAGAAGAAAAAATTTTGTAAGCCAAAGAAATCTTACTACATTGTAGAAGCAAGTGATAGCTCAGATCATAGTGATAAAGACAAATCGGATGATAAAAAAGAAGAAAATATATTCCTAGGAATAGAGGGTGAAAGAGAGTAGTGCTTTATGTGTGGTCAAAGAGATCACAGATAAGGATATTGCAATGGTTTCAGTGATAGTGAATATGAGATGACACATCAAGGAAACAAGCATGGTCAAAGGAATATTGAGAGTTTGTTTACTATAGAAGATTATAATGGTCTCAATGATAGTGAAAACAAAGAAGTCTCAATTTTGGCTATATAAAAGGAAGAGGATGAGCTAAGTAAATAAAAATAAAAAATTAAAAGGCTAAAAGAACAATACAGTAATCTTGAAAACAAGATTTGAACAAATGTCAAAATTAGAGAAGAACTACTTCAAACAATCGGTAATATCAGAGAAGAGCTTCAAAATTCAAAAAGGATAGAAGAAAGGATGAATGAATAACTAAGGGTAACCATGACAAGACATGATACATTAGATGAAAAGGTTAAAAAAAGAGTGGAAACTTATTTTAAGGTTGTATCTTACTTCCAAGGTGAATCAAGCTCAAAGGGAAAATAAATTCTTGAAGAGAAAAGCAAGGAAGAAACTAAGGAAGAAGTTTTAGATGCTAAAAAGAAGGTTCAAATATGCAATGCACAAGTTGAAAATGACATAAGGATAATGGTCAAGAAAGGGTCTATGGATCAAAGAAGTTTGATTTTGTTAGAATAAACCTCAAAGGAAGAAGGCATGGTTTTCAGGGGCATTGCTTCTTATGCAACAGGATTGGTCATAGAGCTTTTTAGTGCAAAGGAAATGAGCAACATTGTTTTAGTTTTAGAGCTACACAATTCAGAAGTCATGGTCATAATGGTCATGAAAACAGAGCTTCACAATATAGGGTTCAAGAAAGGAATGGATATGAAAATTATTTTAAGAATGAATTCAAGACATGGACACCATCCAAAGGCTACAATATCAAGTGTTTTAATTGCAATAAATTTGGGCATATTGTAAAATGGTGTAGGACTCAATTCCAAATAGGTTTTATGCAATAAGGTCAAACAGGTTCAAGGCAAGAAGGTCAAACAAGTTCTAGACAAGAAGATCAAGTAATTCATCAAGAGAAGGATATCAGAAAAACATGGAAGGAAGTTGATAGAGGAAAGAAACAATGTGATATGGGAGTAAAAGTACTCCTACCCCAAAATTAATCACCTCAAGAGAGAAGGTGGTGAGGGGACTAAGTTTAAGAGTCATATATTTTAGCCACATAGGTGTCCCTTTTGCCATTGATGTCGAAGGGGGAGAGATTTTAGTAAGGGGCAAAGCATTGAGTTAGGGGAGCAGCCTCCAAAGAGAGCATTGATTCAAGGGGAGCAGCCTCCATAGAAAGTATTGAGTCAGGAGGAACAACTTTGATTCTCAAAGATGGTTTTTACAGTGATTGTGGTTTTTGCTTTAGCGGTGTTGCCCTAAATGACAAAGGGGAGATTATTGGTAATTTAAGTTATTTTATGTTGTCATTGATGTCACATGAATCATTGATGTCATATGGATCACATTGATTTTTGATGGGCAAGTGATATTTTGGAAAGCATGGATAAATTTAGTGTTTTTGTGAAAACCAAGGCAAAAAAAATAAAAGGTTGTATTTAAGCCATGGATGTCATATTTTAAATGGGTTTTTCTTAAAACCAAGGTTGGACTTTCATTTCATCAAAAAAGGTGCCTCGGTGATGGAGATATTTAATTTTAAATATTTAGTTTAAATTTTAAAATTAAAATTAAAGTTAGCGTCGACGTCTAAAGAAATATGGGAAATCATTAATGCATCGACTTCATCAAAAATGAGGAGAAGACTATATAAAGGGGGATCCTAAGGTTCATTTGAAATTCATCCTTGCTCGTGTTAATCATTGGTTAAGCATTCAAAGAGAGATCATGTGAAAATCGTTTTGAAAAGGGAGACATAAAATAAATCCAAGGTTGATCGAAATCCCAAGATATTGTGGGCAAAGTGGCGCATTGGCAATTGGATTTTGTTAAGGTGTGTGGTAGTGCTTTACATCAAGGTTCAAATCTTCTTGACTACATTCGAAGGCATTGGAAGTAAAACGCTTGAAGCACTTTTGGTTTGCGTGGAAGGGAGGAAGGAATTAAGGCATGTCGTGCCTTTTCCTTTCGAACGAGCGGCTAGCTCATGTGGCAACCTTAGCCATGGCTAAGGCACTCACGGTGTGTGCAAGTTGGGGGTTCGAATGCCCTTGAGGAGGTAATTACTTTTTCCTCTAATTAATTTCATTTATGCCCTAGGATAGGAGTTATAAGGTGGTTAAGGAATAATTAAACTTTTAATTAAACTTTATTTTTATAAGGGTTGTGATTATTATTTCAGAGGAGATGAGTTGATTTAAATTTGATATTCATGAAATTGAAAATTAAGATTTAGGAGAAATAAGGAGTTGTTATAAAATATTTTTGAGAGCCTTATTGATTATTATTTTTGATAAGGGTTTTTATTAAAAAGTACTTTGGTGGATGTGTTTATTAAGTTGGAGTAAAAATGTGTAAATTGAGTTATGCTTATCTTGTGATTATTATTTGAAGTCCACTAACCCTTATTGATATTGGAAAGGAAAGTTGAGTTTAGTGTGACAGATTTTGTGGATAACTTCACATCAAAAAGGTATGGAAACATTCTCCTATTGATTGTTTATGGTGGTTGATTTCTGAAATATCATTGGAGTGAAAAGGATTGATTGTGGTTTCCTTTTTGAAAGTGGTTGGTTAAATGCTTCAAGATTTTCTGGTTTGGGAGTTGTGTTTAAACCTTGTTTTATAAGCATAGTCATTGAATCCCATTGGTTGTAAAATAACTTGAAAATAACATGAGTATCATTGTTATGTGATATTTGTGGTTGAGCATTGTTGAAAATATTTGAGTTGGTTGATACATTCTTGGACAAGGTTTTTTGTGAGAAAGAGTAGTCCCTTGTGGTGATTGGTTGAGTTGAGTTGATTGAGCCTAGTGAAGTGATTGTGTGAGGTTATTTTTCAAGTTCCATGAAACAAACTATTCCATAATTCTGATTTGAGTTGAGAGTGAGATTAGAACATATTGAGTCTCTAACAATTCTTTTTATGCTTCTATGAGTTGAGTTGAGATTGATTTGAGTTGAGTTGAGTTGATATTGAGCTTAGAACATATTGAGTCTCTAACAATTCTCTTTATGCTTCTATGATTTTATCTAAGTTGAGTTGAGTTGATATCATTATGGATCATCGTTTTCATCCATTGAAGAGTACATTGCCATTCATTGTTTAGTTCATATTTGAGCTTTGACTTGATAGATTTTTGGATGATATTTGAGTGCTACTTGTGCATGATTGATTGAGCCTTTGAGAATGCCTTTGTGGAAAATTTTGGGACATATTTGTGGATAAATTTGTGGACTATTTTGGGATAGCTTTATGGAAAGTTTTGGGATAGCTTTGTGGAAAGTTTTGGGATAACTTTGTGGACAGTTTTGGGACAGCTTTGTGGAAGTGGACAACTTTGTGGACAATTTTGGGACAGCTTTGTGGATAGAATTGTTGGAGAATATTTGGGCAAGTTCTTGGTGAGATTGCTAGAGAAGATTTGAACAATTTCTTGGTGAGATTTTTGGAACAGATTTGGACAAGTTCTTGGTGAGCTTGCTAGAGCATATTTGGATAAGTTCTTTTTAAGCTTGTTGGAGCAGTTTTAGACAAGTTGTGTGCGAGCTTGTTATTCATATTTGGACAAGTTTAGTGTGAGCTTGTTATTCAGTTTTGGAAAAGTTTTGTGTGATCTTGTTATTCAGATTTGGACAAGTTATGTGTGAATTTGTTATTGCCTAGCTTTGATCAGATAAAAGAAATCATTGTATTGGATAAGGATCCTTATTTCTATGTGAAATATTATAAGGAGACTATCTAGTGGAGTACCCCACATTTTTAGAACCACGTTAAATCTTGTGTCTCAATTGTGTGTAGTGACTTGTGCTCTTGCTTACTACTTCCATCTAAGTTATTAATGCACACCGCTATATTTGGTTATTACAATTAAGGACATTAATTGATATTGATTTGGAAAGAAAGTAAAAAGTGGTCTTATATTGATCACCCTCCCTCTTAGTATAAGCTTGTGTTCATCAATTGGTATTAGAGTGGGTTCCTTAGAAAAATCTAATAGCTTGAGGGCAGATTCTATAAGAACATAGATGGCTTCACAGAATGGATCATCTAAAAATAAGGCTCCATTATTTTATGGTAACAATTATGCTTTTTGGAGCATGAGGATGAAGAACTACTTGATATCACAAGGATATGAGGTATAGCAAATGGTTGAAAAATATTATGGGGTTGAAGGTGATCTCGAGGAAGATAAGACTATCAAAAAATTGGTTGAGATCAATGCAAAAGCAATGAATTGTATTTTGAGTCAGTTGCGTGAGACAGATTTTGCAAAGGTCATGGTTTGTAATTCAACTAATGATATGTGGACCAAGTTGTGAAATACTTATGAAGGATATTCCAAGGTAAATTTGGCAAAACTACAAACTCATAGAAAAATATTTTAGGAATTGAAAATGGAATATTCTAAAGATATTTTAAAGTTTTTACTTCGTGTTGATGAGATTACTAACACCATTAGAGGCCTAGGTTTTGATATGAAAGAATCAAAAGTTACTCAAAATTTTTTGAGATCACTTCCCATGAAATATGATTCTAAGGTTTCAGCAATAGAAGAAACAATGGATATCAACAAGCTAACAATGGAAGAATTACAAGGAACTCTTACATCTTATGAGATGAGGGTAAGTAAGCATAAGGTTTCAATAAAAGAGATTGCATTCAAGGCTTTAGAAAAATAGAAAGGGAAAGTTCCAGATATAGATAGAGTTCCAGATAATTATTAGGAAGCTAACTTCATCAAAAGGAATAAGGACTCAAGGAATCTTAGGGATATAAGGAAAGTCAGATGCTACAAGTATGGTGATCTTGGTCACTATGCATACAAGTGGCCACATGAAGAAAACAATGATGATAAAAAATAGGGTCAAATAAGAAAATAATATGGAAAGCATAAGCATGACAAATATGATAGATACAAGAAACATAGGTATGAGAAGAAGAAATTTTTTCGTAAGGCAAAGAAAACTTACTACATTATAGATGCAAGTGATAGCTCAGATCATAGTGATACATACAAATTAGATTATAAAAAAGAAGAAAATCTATTCGTAGGAATAGAAGGTGAAAGAGAGTAGTTCTTTGTGTGTGGTCAAAGAGATCACAGATCAGGATATTGCAATGGTTTCAGTGATAGTGAAGATGATATGACACATCAAGGAAATAAGCATGGTCAAAGAAATCTTGAGATTTTATTTTCTATAGAAGATTATAATGGTATCAATGACAGTGAAAACAAAGAAGTATCACTTTTTTTTATAGAAAAGGAAGAGGATGAGCTAAGTAAAAAAAAATCAGAAATCAAAAGGCTAAAAAAACAATACAGGAATCTTGAAAACAAGATTCGAACAAATATCAAAACTAAAGAAGAACTACTTCAAACAATCATTAATATCATATAAGAGATTCAAAATGCAAAAAGGATAGAAGAAAGGATGAATGAAGAACTAAGGGTAACCATAGCAAGACATGATACATTAGATGAAAAGGTTCAAAAAGGAGTGGAAACTTATTTTAAGGTTGTATCTTACTTCCAAGGTGAATCAAACTCAAAGGGAAAATAAATTCTTGAAGAGAAAAGCAAGGACGAAACTAAGGAAAAAAATTTAGATGCTACAAAGAAGGTTCAAGGATGCAATGCACAAGTTGAAAATTATCATAAGGATAATGGTCAAGAAAGGGTCTATGGATCAAAGAAGTTTTATTTTGCTATAAGAAAACTAAAAGGAAGAAGGTATGGTTTTTAGGGACATTGCTTCTTATGTAAAAAGATTGGTCATAAAGATTTTAAGGGCAAAGAAAATGAGCAACATGGTTTTAGTTTTAGAGATACACAATTCAAAAGTCATGGTCATAATGGTCATGAAAATAGAGCTTCACAATACAGGATTAAGGAAAGGAATGGATACAAAAATTATTTTAAGAATGAATTCAGGATATGGGCACCATCCAAAGGCTACAATATCAAGTGTTTTAATTGCAATAAATTTGGGCATATTGCAAAATGGTGTAGGACTCAATTCAAAATAGGTTCAAGGCAAGAAGATCAAACAGGTTCAAGGCAAGAAGGTCAAATAAGTTCTAGACAAGAAGATCAAGTAATTCATCAAGATAAGGATATCAGAAAAACATGGAAGGAAGTTGATAGAAGAAATAAACAATGTGATATGGGAGTAAAAGTACTCCCACCCCAAAATTAATCACCTTAAGAGAGAAGATGGTGAGGGGGCTAAGTTTAAGAGTCATATCTTTTAGCCCCATAGGTGTCCCTTTTGCCATTGATGTCAAATGGAAGAGATTTGAGTAAGGGGGAGAGCATTGAGTTAGGGGGAGCAGCCTCCAAAGATAGCATTGAGTCAGGGGGAGAAACCTCCACAGAAAGTATTGAGTTAGGGGAAGCAACTTTGATTCTTAGAGATGGTTTTTGTAGTGATTATGGTTATTGATTTAGATGCGTTGCCATCAATGATAAAGGGGAAGATTGTTGGAAATTTGAGTTATTTTATGTTTTAATTGATGTCACATGAATCATTGATATCATATGGATCACATCGAGTTTTTTTTTTTGTAGATAAGATACTATAGCATTAATATCGGGTTTTACAGGTTGACCCAAAACCTTTTATAAAAATCAGCCCAGGGCTATTGATGAACATGTCCTTACTAAAGATCCTATATATGTAAAATCTACATGCTGCCAAAGCAATTACATCCAGTAAGGCACATAGCCTGTTATAAAAAAGAAACTTCCCATACAACATTTTGGATAGACCCCAAGAAAATACACCTGCATCATAATTATAAAAAAATAAATAAACATAGATCCCTCCCTTGAAATAGTGGAGAAACAAAAATCTATAGACACACATAGCAGAGTACTGAAAAAAACTCCCACAAGCTCTGTATTGATAGTTATTCTTAATAATTCTTTGGTAATTGCTTTCTTCTATATATGACATGCTTTGGGACCACATCCCGTCTTGGACAATTAGCCTTGGAGAAGTAAACCTACTGGCTATATTTATGGCGGTGGCTATCTGGTGGTCCACGTGGCTCTAGTTCGAAGTATTATATTGTCATTTCTTTTCTACCCTATGATTATCAACCAACCTCAAATTACTAATACGACTAGGAGCCATGTTATCTAACATGTGACTGTCCCCATTAGTCTTTGTGGTATTTCCAAGCAGCATCCACCAAGACTGATAGCTTGAATAATTTTTATTGTGAGTCCATTTCAAAAAATATATGGGAATACTCATAGCATTCGAACTTATAGTGCCTTCCCTATTGGTAAATTTGACTATCATTCTTGGAATTCTTGTTGAATAAGATCCTCTACTTCGCTCGGGACACTGTGTTCCCATTTGAAAATTATGTCACCATCGACACCCAAATTGGCCAGCTTATCAAAAACTTTGTTAGCTTCCCAAAAGACATGTTGGGCTTTTCTATCCTGTATTCCATGGAAAAGGATCCTAGCCTCTTCAACAATTGTTTAATCCTCCAAGGAGATTTTTTCCAATTATTGAGGAGATTTATAACAAGCATAGAGTCTCCTTCTACAATCAAATTGCCTTCTAAGTCTTGAGTCATTTTAAGGCCTATCCACATAGCTCTAGCTTCAGCTTCTTTGTTCATCCTTGTTCCCAAATATTCAGAAAATGCAAGCATCATATTCCCATTATAATCTCGCACAATACCGCCAACGCCTGCTCTGCCAAGATTTTCCGTAGCTGCTCCATAAAAATTAAGCTTAAACCAACCTGTAGGAGGTGGGGACCACTTAACATTGGCTCTAGGGTTGACTACCCTAGGCACAGACTCATATAACAAGGTTAAGCTTAAATATTGAGCAATCGTTGTCTCCTGTAGATGAGTTTTACGACTATCAAAAAGGATAAGATTCATTGAGTTTTGATGGGCAAGTGATATTTTGGAAAGCAAAAATAAATTCAAGGTTTTTGTGAAAACCAAGGCATGCAAAATAAAAGGTTTTATTTAAAACCATGGATGGTATATTTGAAATGGGTTTTTCTTAAAACCTAGGTTGGCCTTTTGTTTCGTCAAAAAAGGTACCCCGGTGATGGAGATATTTAATTTTAAATATTTAGTTTAAATTTTAATTATTTTAAATTTAAATTTAAATTTTAAAATTAAAATTAAAGTTAGCGCCGACATCTAAAGAAAGAGGGAAAATAATTAATGCGTCGACATCATCAAAAATGAGGAGAAGACTATATAAAGGGGGATCCTAAGGTTCATTTGAAATTCATCCTTGCTCGTGTTAAATTGTTGGCTAAGCATCCGAAGAGAGCTTGTGCGAAAATCATTTTGAAAAGGGAGACAACGAATAAATCCAAGGTTGATCGAAAGCCCAAGATATTGTGGGTAGAGTGGCACATTGGAAATTAGCTTTTATTAAGGTATGTGACAACGCTTTATATCAAGGTTCGAATCTTCTTGATTGCATTCAAAGGCATTGGAAGGAAAGTGCTCAAAGAACTTTTGGTTTGCATGGAAGGGAGGAAGGACTTAAGGCATGTCATGCCTTTTCCTTTCAAACGGGCGACTAGATCATGTGGCAACCTTAGCTAAGGCTAAGGCGATTGCAGTATGTGCAAGTTGGGGGTTCAAATCCCCTTGAGGAGGTAATTACGTTTTGCTCTAATTAATTTCGTTGATGACCTAGGATAGGAGTTATAATGTGGTTAAGGAATAATTAAAGTTTTAATTAAACTTTATTTTTATAAGGGCTATGATTATTATTTCAGAGGAGATGAGTTGTTGATTTAAATTTGATATTCATGAAATTGAAAATTAAGATTTAGGAGAAATAAGGAGTTGTTATAAAATATTTTTGAGAGCCTTATTGATTATTATTTTTGATAAGGGTTTTTATTAAAAAGGACTTTGGTGGATGTGTTTATTAAGTTGGAGTAAAAAGATGTAAATTGATTTATGCTTATCTTGTAATTATTATTTGAAGTCCACTAACTATTATTGAGATTGGAATGGAAATTTGTGTTTAGTGTGGCAGATTTTGTGGATAACTTCTTGGCATAAAAAAGGTATGGGCACATTCTCCTATTGATTGTTTATGGTGGTTGATTTTTGAAATATCATTGGAGTGAAAAGGATTTATTGTGGTTTCCTTTTCGAAAGTGGTTGGTTAAATGCTTCAAGGTTTTCTGGTTTGAGAGTTGTGTTTAAACCTTGTTTTATAAGCATAGCCATTGAAGCCCATTGGTTGCGAAAGAACTTGAAAAGAACATGAGTATCATGTTATGTGATATTTGTGGTTGAGCATTGTTGTAAACATTTGAGTTGGTTGATACATGCTTGGACTAGGGTTTTTGTGAGAAATAGTAGTCCCTTGTGGTGATTAGTTGATTTTAGTTGATTTATCCTAGTCAAGTGATTGTGTGAGGTGATTGGTCAAGTTCCATGAAACAAACTATTCCATAATTCTGATTTGAGTTGAGAGTGATATTAGAACATATTGAGTCTAACAATTCTCTTTATGTGTCTATGAGTTGACTTGATTTGAGTTGAGATTAATTTGAGTTGAGTTGAGTTGATATTTATTTGAGTTGTTGAGCTTAGAACATATTGAGTCTCTAATAATTCTCTTTATGCTTCTATGAGTTGATCTAAGTTGAGTTGAGTTGATATCATTGTGGATCATTGTTTTCATCCATTGAAGAGTACATTGTCATTCATTGTTGAGTTCATCTTTGAGCTTTGCCTTGATAGATTTGTGGATGAGATTTGAGTTCTACTTGTGCATGATTGATTGAGCATTTGAGAAGGCCTTTGTGGACAATTTTGGGACAACTTTGTGGACAACTTTGTGGACAGCTTTGTCGACAGTTTTGGGACAGCTTTGTGGATAGTTTTGGGACAGATATGTGGATAGTTTTAGGACAGCTTTATGGATAGCTTTGTGGATAGTTTTGGGACAGCTTTGTGGACAGACTTGTTGGAGCAGATTTAGGAAAGTTCTTGGTGAGATTGCTAGAGCATATTTGAACAAGTTCTTGGTGAGCTTGTTGGAGCAGATTTGGGTAAGTTATTGGTGAGCTTGCTAGAGCAGATTTGAACAAGTTCTTGATGAGCTTGTTGGAGTATATTTTGGAAATTTCTTGGTGAGCTTGCTAGAGTATATTTGGACAAGTTCTTGATGATCTTGTTGGAGTAGTTTTGGACAAGTTCTGTGTGAGCTTGTTATTCAGTTTTGGACAAGTTTTGTGTGATATGTTTATTCAATTTTGGACAAGTTCTGTGTGAGCTTGTTATTCATATTTGGACAAGTTCTGTGTGAACTTATTACTGCCTAGCTTTTAGCATATCAAATAAATCATTGTATTGGATAAGGATCCTTATTTCTATGTGAAATATTATAAGGAGATTATCTGGTGGAGTACCCCACATTGGGGGAATCATGTTAAATCTTGTGCCTCAATTGTGTGTGGTGGCTTGTACTCTTGATTAATATTTCTATCAGAGTTATTAATGCACACTGCTATATTTGGTTATTTCAATTAAGGACAATAATTGATATTGATTTGGAAAGAAAGTAAAAAGCGGTCTTATACTATTCACCCCATCTAAGTATAAGCTTGTGTTCTTCAATCAGTGATGTTTTTGTATCAAGGTTTTGGGATCCTTAAGACCCATTTAGTAATGAAATATTTAATTTACCAAAAAAAAATATTCCATAAGCATATCTTTCATAGATGAAACAATATTTTCAATAGAAGCCTAAGATCCCAAAATTTGGGTTTTATATTCTGATGGAGCTAGATGTACAAAAGGTGCAAGGGTAGGAATTGTCCTAGTCACTCCACAATAGCAACTCATATCATTATCCTTTAAAATTTATTTCTCATTTACAAATAATACAATAGAGTATGAAGCACTCATCCTAGGTATTAGGGCTGCAACAAAGCTAAACATTAAAAACTTAATAGTATATGGTGATTCACAATTGGCCATAAACCAAGTGAATGACACTTATCAAACCAACCAGCTACCTAAATAACAAGAGATTATTTTCTAGTACACATTCAAAGAAAGCAACAAGGCTACTAACAAATTAGATAATTATGGTGTCAACGCCATGAGTCTAATGACTTGGACAAGTGGCATACCACAAGAAATCATTGATATTGTGGATCAAGATAAATTTGTGATAACTAGTAATGATGCCTGACAAATCAACTATAATGTTTTCTATTTTGTTCCTCCTCGGCACCCACGTATCTTTGATACTTTGTGCCATAAAAATTAGTGAGGTTTTAAAATTTTTTAGCTTTTTCATTTCCAATTTCCAAGAAATTTTTACCTTTTGCCTCAACCGCCTTAGCTCCCATACCACTCTCAGTCTCCACATTCATATTTCCTCTTTTCAAGGTAGAAACTGTATCCCAATTAGATGTACTCACATGTGCCATTTGACCACCAATCACATCTACCTCTCCCTTTTCACCATCACCTCACTCCTCCATATACCTACCCTTACCTCCATATTTCCAATTACACTTCATATTTCCCACCATTACCTTAATTACCTCTTCATGTGGTCCATAAAGGTGGTTAGGCCTTTCAATTGCAAGATTTGTTCTATAGATTTTCCAAATATGCATGGGAATACCCACATCAATATCTAAAATTTTCAAATTATTTAGAATGTTAGGCTTCTCATCCAAGAAGTAAATTTACCAAAAACAAATAGTGGCCTCTGCTTGTTATATATTTATAGCAAACATGAATCTTATCACTTGTAGCAATTATTCATTCGCTCCATTCCCAAGTGCCTCCTTTGCCTAGAAACCATGAGTTTTGTTGAGCCAACCATTGTTGCCATGGACTCTGTTGCTGAAGCCATGCTTAGTGAGAGAGGTTTTAAGCCTTTCTTCAGAATATTTTTATAGGATGATTTTAAGATAACCACGAAAATCCTAGATAGTTGGAACAATGACAAGGTGATTATTCGCGACAAAAATTATGAAATAAACATCAAGTTGCTTTTTGAAGTAATAGACCAACCGATGAAGGGAGGTCCATTCAATGTGAGAAGCATAATTGGGAGGCAAATCTAAAGTACATCAAGGATAAATAACTCTATAAGAAAGCAAGGATGGGAATTAAATGGACAAAGCTCCCCATCCCATGGAATAGTGTAATGAAGCAAATTATGGAATTTGTTACAATTGATGTTCCTAAGAAGGTACTTTGTAGTTTTCACTTTGCCTTATAAAATAACTTTAGGGATGTCAATCCAGTGAACATAGCCCAATTTATCTTTAATTCTATTAGCTATTCCATAGAGAACATCCACAGAAATAAAAGTTATTACTTGCCCTCACATCAGGGCCTCTTCCAAGTCCTTCATAAACACTATCTCATTGACTGCCCTCAAGGCATTATCATCCCTACCATTCATTCCACAAAAGGAAAACCTATCCACATCCTTGTAAAATCTAGGCAAACCAATTCATCCCCTTATTATTCCCTGGACCTGTCATCCAAGAAAAGAGTGACTATGGAGGTAGTCAAAAGTATGAGAAATCAATTAGTCAAGAAAATCAAACTCGAGGTCCCTAAGAAATTAGAGAGTCGTAATATCCTCACCACATATGGAAAATCTTGCACAAAAAATAAAACTTAGGTAATCGAATCGAATGAGGAGGACAAGGATATACCTAACCAATGCCTAAAATAGTACATCATTAACTCAATTTGCAACTATATTTCTCATATTATGGACCTACGTAACATCCTAAATCTTCTATTTTTTCAAAAATAAGTTCTCTGAGGATTATGGTAAGGAAAATGCCATGGATGAAGTCAAGGATCATGACAAGAACTCTACAACTTTTGAAAACACTAAGGATGAAGGTGATGATGAGATAAAAGAATAGCCTAAGGATGAAGAAGCTAAAGCTAAAGAGGAGGTCTAATACCATATTTGTGCATGATCTATTGTTTGTATCATGGCATCTTCATATTTTTCCCATCCTCTTCTTTTTTATTCCTTTTTGTCTTACTTATTATGGTACTATGTTCCCTTATTTTTACTTCTCGCTTTATCTTTTTCTTGTTCAACACTTTTTCTATTGATGTAATCAAGTTTTGGAAGCCTGTCAAAACTTGTTTTGAATGAAAATTTTAAAACATCAAAAAATTTACTTATCAAACCAAATATGAGAATTTGAAGCCATATAAAGACATTATAGACATGTTGAAAAATCACTTCAACCATATTACCATAGAATCCATACCACAGTCTAGCAACCACCATGCTTATGCTATGGCTATAGTTGCATCTCTCATACCCTTAGAACTGAAAGATGAATAAGATTATATTATCATAAGTTCAATCAAATAATATTCCACAATTGAATCATGCCTTCAACATCTTAACATATACAACATTGAAACATATATACCTCAATAACCTTAGTATCAAGACATCTTCAAATTCCTCAAAGAAGAAATATTCCCTCAGGGTTTTAACTCTTAGAAATGAAGATAATTAAGGCTAAAATATTGCAAGTATGTCATCATTGGGGATATATTATATTGAAACTCCTTCGAAGGTATACTCCTTAGATGCATAAATATCAATGAAGCCTAAGATCTCATAAAGAAATCCCATGATGGACCATGTGACAGTTATTTTAGTGTACTAGTCATAGCCAAAAAGCTCCTAAGAATGGGTTATTATTGGCTCTCTATAAAAATGATACTCATAACTATGTAAATAAATGTGATAAGTATCAATGACATGACGACATCGTTCATTCCCCTTCTAAATAACTTCAACCAATCTCATCTCCTTGGTATTTTTCCTCTTTGGGATTAGATATCATAGGAAATAGCAATCCTAAATCATTGGATGGACACAAGTTCATCATCACCGCTACAAAATATTTTACTAAATGGGTTGAGGCAATACCCCTATCCACTATAATAGGGGTTCAAGTATAAAAAATTATTCTAAATCAAATCATCAGTCGATATGGTATACCTTCTAACCTAATAATTGATAATTTTACCCCTTTTAAAATTAAGGAAGTTGTCAAAATATGCACCAAAAACAAAAATTAAAAAAAAAAGGTCTACGCCATACTACCTGCAAGGAAATAGACAAGCTGAGTCCTCCAACAAAATACTATTTAAAATACTTAAGAAACTTGTGAACAAATTTTTTTGAGATTGGCACTTGCAACTCTACCCTACCTTATGGGTATATCACACAAGTGTGCATACTTTCATGGGAGAAACACCATACACCTTGGTTTATGGCACTGAAGTAGTCTTTTCCTTTGAACTTGAGATATCCTCTCAAAGAGTCTTGTTACAAAATTCTTCGGTAGGATATGGATATTGCTCAAGACACTTACAATAGGTAGAAATATTAGAAGAAAAATGCATCAAGGCTCTATAACACCTTAGAATATACCATAATAGGCTTCAAAATACCTACAATAAGAAGGTACATACAATATCCTTTGACATTAGAGACTTAGTCCTCAAAGAAAACCAAAAAAATACTAACACCTATGTTGACCTAAAAGAAAAGTTCGATCCTAATTGGTTAGGACCTTTCATCATCACAACCAAATTTAGATCTAGATCCTACCACCTATACACATTTTATGTCTAAGAACATAAAGAAACAATGAACATCATGCATCTTAAATGATACTACACATAAAACATCAAGCTGTTTGCTTGGTAATTTGATTGAATGCATGACAAATATCACCATATCATCATGCTCACTTCACCTCTTGCACGTTTTATTGGTTTTCTTGATCATACCATATATTCAAGAGGTTTTACTATTATGCAAAATCTAATTCTTATTATGAATACATTTGCATTGCATTAGTCTAGGCTATTATATGTTGAATAAACTCTCTTAGTCCAAAAATATTCTTCTACACCTTACTTAATTACTACCATACTTCTTCTCTTCTTCTCCCTCTCTTGGGTTAAGTGATGTATGACATGATCATCCATGGTATTGATGACCCAACATCTTCCCTTTATTCTATTCCATCCTTGGGGCATGTGGCTATAAACAACGATCAATTGCACCTAATTTCCTCTCTCTTATTTTCCATACTTCTCCCTCTTCAAAAATAAGATATATGTATAACCTACTTTCTTCCATTTCATATATGGTCACATCATTTATCAACACATATTTCACAAAAATATTAACAATACATTTCTACAATAGCATTCAACAAAAGAGTCTCTTTTTTATCAACTCTCATGATTATTCAATAGACACCTCAAGCACACCTTTTCTCTCCTATAATACATCATCAAATTTTATAAATTTTTAAAATGACATATTGCATGAGATAATTTTAAGAGTAGTATATTGAATGTATAGTGACATCTATTCATCGCATTCCTCAAATGCTACTCATTTTATGTGCCATTCAGGGATGGGAAATTGTATTCAACCAATCTCTCATGAATTGATAATCACTTGTGAATTTCACTAGTTACTAGTTGAGTGGGGTTTTCTTCCCTAATTGTATTGTCATCTAAGTTCATGAAATAACACCTAATACATTACCAAAAACTTGAATATTCGGTAAGTCATATGGACCAAGAAACCCTTAATCATCCATTCTCTTGTGGATTAACAATCATTTATCAACTTTATATAGGAATGGATGATTATGGATACTCTTCTCCATTCAACATACCATTTTAGTGTGCAATATAAACATGAATGAAATATCCATGCACTACCTCTCCAATAAGTCACAAGGATTGTAATATTTCATTGATATAACATCTCATAGGTTTGCAATTTCTTTCAAATATCATTAGGAAATGGATCAATTCTATCTTTACTTTCTCTTTGATTTATTGCATCACACTTTATAAATATCACTTATTGGCTTCGATAGTCCATGTGGCTATTTAAGACTTTATCAATCCAATATCTCATAGATGTAAAATAATTTATAAATATTTCCAAGCACTAGATTTGTATTATCCTCATAGTTGCCTGGTTCATGTCATCGACATTCTATCAAACAAAAATCAAAATATCTCACAAGATATTGTTCAAATAGGTCTATTAGACTACAAGGCTCCATAGAACCAATGCTTGGTATACATGCAATCATTTATACACTTCAATAGATATTGGGTCTATGTTGTCTTCATAGTCACCTTGTCTTCTACAATAATAGAACATACATTGATCATATTATCTCCTTTAACTATTTGCTTAGTAAACCATTGGATCAACACAATTTTGTTTTTGAATAATTATATTATGCAAATACACTATAGACATCTAATCTCAAAACAATCATTCATATAGTGTTCTAGATATTCTCTATTTGGGTGTACAAAATGCCAGTCAGTAGATAGAGAAATTCCTCCTTCTTGGTGTTTAAAAATGAACTATAATTTCTTATTTTCTTCAAAACTAAAACATCCAGATTGACTAATGGGTCCTTCGAGAACATTGGGATTTGGTAATCAGCACTTCACATACCCATAATAATTTATAACTATGTTAAGTAGTTGATTATTCAAACCTTGTGTCTCCTAATGACTTAAAAGCCAACATGGATGTCATATATTCATTCATAAAAATAATATCCTTTATACTAAGGGTAATGTTGTCACATGGACCTCCTAGACAAGGGGATTTATTTTTCCCATGCTCTGTGCATATACATTCCTTTGTACACACATCAGGAAAAGGAGAAGAGCTTTTACTTCTATTGGATTATCCATATCAGAGTGTTACCCTTAGTCTAAAATATTTTTTTTACAATACAAAATTCTTGAATACTTTAACACATCAGAGGTGACAGTGAGTATTAAGTCCAATTCCTCATGTACATGTAAATATTTTCATATGCATTAGTTAATAGACTTATATACTCTTGTTACCCTCTGTCATGTGCTAAGAAATTTTGTGACATAAAGTCATCAACATAGTTTAATTTCAAGTGATGATATCAAAAGAACTATACAAAACCATTTTGCAAGCCTTCCTACAAGAACTCGTAAGCATCGACATGCTGCAAACCATTCACAAATCCTCATTCTAGTATCTTGTAAAAAACTTTCACAAACATTGTAATAATAATAACATTGCATTATGAATGGTCTGTAGAGGAGCGATGGTGGAGACAAAGGGTAATGATGGTGGTAAGGGGATCTAAAATGTAGGAATGATGCAGGGAGTAAGAGGACCGGGCCTAGGTAAGGATGATGAAGGTGAAGCAAGATCCTAAGGGATGCCCCATGTGGGCCCTTAGGACAAGGAGCCTCCCAAAAAAAGACCAGATGAGGGCCCCATTCTTGGGAGCCTTGGTATGTCATCTTATGCATAGGTCACCTCTAGTGAGGTGATCCCCCCAAAAACCTTATATTCCCAACTTTCCTAGGTTGGACATGATATTATCATCCTAGCAGAGGTTTTCTCCAACTATGTTTCCAAGGCCTCCTATTCCCTGATCGTGAAGTTTGTCGGGGGATGACCAAACATAGAGATCATAAGATGTTGGGCCTTCTCCAAATGGAATACCTCAAGAAACATGGAGATCATAGACCTCTCAAGGTGTTTATTTATCACAAAACTTGGAAACCATGATGATGCAAATTGTATTCTAATAGTAGGGCCCTGGTTCCTAGGTAAGAGGAGCCTATTTCTCAGGTGATGGAAAGTGGAATTCAATCCAAATACTAAGAGCATAAAATTTACTCCCATATGGGTTCATATCCTAGATTTGCCTTTTCATATTTTGCAAGAGGAGGTCCTAAAATCTATTGTGGGAACAATTGGTGAGCTAGTGGTCATTGACTCTGCAACCAAATTAGATTCCATAATGGTTCACGCTTGTATTTACATAAATGCCAATATCAAGTTTGAGCTTCCATCCTTTGTTAACCTGATCTCAAGGTCCTTCAGATGGTGCCAAATAATGGAATAGGAAAACAAATCAACCTTCTATGTATAGTGTTGCATGCAAGGCCACCTCTAGAACCAATACCCTCTTCTTAAATATAAGCTTACATAGGAAACTAAGGTTGGTGAATCTTTTTCAAGGGCTCCTCCCAATATCTAGAATTAGTTACTTCCACACCGATCCTATCTTCCAAATAATAGGTGACATACCCCCCATAAAATTACCCCAATGGCTTAGTCGATCCAAGCTCCTGGGTGAAAGACAGGCAAGCCCTCAAAGGACAAAGAGAAGTAAAAATTCAATCCTCCTCAAACCTTGAAACCTAATCAGGTAGGTCCTTCTCTTGAAACTAACTCTAGTTACATTGAGGAGAATGTGAACCCTCCCTTGATCCACTTCCCCCTTTCCTCTCTGATCCTCCCTAAATAGGACCAAAATACATAGTTCTCTTTGAATCCCCTTCTAAATAAGGTCCCTCCATTCCCCTACTTGTTACTTCTAGACTAGATTCCTTCCAGTCTAATGATGATGATGAGGGAAGTCCTATCCCATCCCAGTCATCCTTAGAAGGCTTCTGCCCCAAGAGGACCCAGAGTAAAAAATCCACTATCTATTTTGGAAGTTATAATATGAGAGAATGAACAACCCTTGGTGAATAGATAAGGAAAGAGATGGAAGATGATATAGCAAATGGATTTCAAGACACATTATTGTTTGAATCTCTCAATTTTATAAGAGACGAACCAAAAAAATCCAAACCTCCTTCCCAACAAGGGAAGGGAGGCAAAAAATCCCTCAAAATTTTGAAATGAAGATTCTCACTTGGAATGTGAGAGGGACTAATGGATCCCCCAAGAAGTGGATAGCCATAAATCTAAGGAAAGAACAAAATACCTCAATCCTCATCTTGCAAAAAACCAAATTGGATGAGATTGATTTCCCTAGATTTGCCAAAGAAATATGGAACAATGGTGAATTCATCTTCTCTTTGGCCAAAGGAACATTCGGAGGACTATTATGCATGTGGGATTTGTTTATAGTTGAAGGAAGACTAATTTTCTCATCCAACATAATCATCAACATGCTATTTCAATGTAAATCCAACAACATCACTTGGATCCTTTCCAATGGCTATATCCCTAATAACCCTTTCAAAAGAGCCATGCTATGGGAATCAATTAGCCACATGAGAAACTCATTCAAAACCATCCTATGGATCCTTACAAGATATTTAAATTTCCCCATGTTCCCTTAAGACAAGAAATGAGGCAACACCCTAATTACTAGAAGCATGGATGAACTTGGGGCATTCATATATGTGAATGAACTCATGGATGTTCACTTGAAGGGAGCTAAGTTCACTTGGAGAAATAGAAGGGTTTGAACAAATCTTATTCAATTCAAATTGGATAGGGTCATGATTTTGAGAGAGTCCATCCCTATTTGAGGGGACCACCAAAATAGGGGCTTGTCGTATAATACTTCCTCTGTAAAGGATGAGACACATAAAATATTATCCCACTTGTTGAATACTTTGCATAAAGGCTGTAATCAATGTTAGTTCCAAAAATTAGTCTAGCTAGACCCATTTCATCTGTACAAAACATAAACTTTTATGTGCTAACTGTCTTTGTTAAAACATCTACAACATTTTCCTTGGTATCCACTTTTTCTAGAAACACTCTTCTGTTCAATCATGTTACTAATGAAGTGGTACTTTGTATCAATGTGCTTTGTTCTTGAATGGTAAGTAGGATTCTTTACCAAAAATATAGCACTTTGGCTATCACAATTTATCTTCATAACTCCTTGAAATAACCCAATATTAGCAAATAGTATTTTTAGCCATAATACTTCCTTACATGCATCAGTGGTTTCCATGTACTCAACTTTAGTGGTTGAAATATCAATAACAGTTTATCTTTTGCTCATCCAACTAATAGCCCCTCCAAAAAAGTTGAATACATATGCACTAGTAGATCTTCTATTGTCAAGATCTCTAGCCCAATCTACATCAACAAAACCTTCTATATCCAAGGATTTATTTTTGTTACTTGTACCTTCATAAAAGATTGAAAAATCAAATATACCATGCAAATATCTGAAGACCCTTTTTACAACAGTCCAATGCTCTTTACCAATTTTAGACATATATATGCTCAAAACTCCCACTGCATGGGCCATATCTGGTCTAGTACAAACCATGGCATACATTAAACTCCCTACAAAATTTGCATAAGGAATATGGAACATTTATTCTACCTCTTCTTCTATTTTTAGACATTGTTTAGTAGATAATTTTTCATCCAATGAAATAGGTACCTTCACTGGTTTGCAATCCTGCATACTGAATCTCTTCAATACTGTCTCAACATACTTTTTTTTATTCAGCCATAAATTTTTGTTTGAACGATCTCTATTTATTTGCATACCCAAAATGAAACTTGTAGGGCCAAGATATTTCATGTCAAACTGTGATGCTAATTGAGACTTCACTTCCCTGATCATTTACTTACTATTTCCAATTAGTAACATATCATCAACATACAAAATTATAATGACAAGTTCATTACCAATTTTATTTGAGTATACACAATGATCAACATTACTAAGAATAAAATCAAGTCCTATAACATAAGTATCAAATTTTTGATACCACATTATAGGTGACTATTTTAGTCTATATAGAGATTTATTTAACTTACATACAAAATCCTCCTTTCCTTCAATAATGAATCCTTCAGGTTGTCTCATATAGATTTCTTCCACCAAATATCCATGAAGGAAATCAATTTTTACATCCATTTGCTCTATTTCAAGATCAAATGAAGTAGTCACAGATAAAATAAATATTATTGATGTTATCTTTGCAACAGGAGAAAATACTTCACCATAATAAATTCCCTCTACCTGGGAATAGCCTTTAGCAACCAGGTGAGCTTTATATTTCTCCACTTTACCTTCAACATTCTACTTCTTCTTGAAGATCCATTTGAAACCTATCACTTTTCTTCCACTAGGTAATTTTACTAGATCCCATGTCTTGTTATTTTTTAGGGACATCATTTCCTCATTCATGGCTTCTTCCCAAAGGTTTACCTCTTCAAAATTAACTTCTCTAATTATTATAGGATCTTCATTAGTAACATATAAAACAAAGGAAGAAGGAAAAGTATATGGAATATACCTTTCAGGTTGCCTTCTTTCTCATGTTGATCTCCTTACCATGGGTGTATGAACCTCTGGTTCATCCTCTTCTATTGAGTAGGATTCTTCTTCCATGAGATTAAATTGCACCTTTTAAGGTTCTTCTGTTACTTCCTTCCTATGATCACTTTTCTTTTCTCTAAACACCACATCTCTACTATAAATTGTAATTTTAGTTTCTAGATATCAAAGTTTATATCCTTTAACACCATATTTATACCCAATAAAGATACATTTAACAACCTTATTATCAAGCTTAATTATTTTCTCCTTTGGAATATGCATGTATGCATCACAAAAAAAAACTCTAAGATGTGAAAGAGAGGATTTATTACCAAACCATGCTTCAAATGGAGTTTGATCTAGAAATGCTGATGTAGTTGATTGATTTCGTAAGTAACATGTTGCATTCACTACCTCTGCCCAAAATTTCTATGCCATACCAGCACTACTGAGCATACTTATAGCCTTTTCCATTAGTGATTTGTTCAATCTCTTAGAAACTCCATTTTTTTGAGGTGTATATGGAGGAGTCTTCTGTATTGCAATACCACATTGCTTACAAAAATCGTCAAATTTATTTGAACAATACTTTCCTCCATTATCAACACCTTAATATTTTTCCTAGTTTGATTTTCAACAAGTGCTTTAAATTCTCTAAAATTATTAAACACTTCGGATTTACTTTAAAAAAAATAAATCCATGCATATCTTGAAAATTCATCAATGAAATAAGTATAGTACCATGATTGTCCAAGGGATGGAATAGGAATAGGACCAAATATATCATTGTGAATCAGATCTAATACCCCTTTTGATCTTGCAACACCAGATGGGAAACTCACACGATTTTGCTTGCCATAAATACAATGTTCATAGAAATAAAAAATCATTGAGAAATTAGGGATACCTTGAATCATACCTTTCATGTACAAGGTATGCAATCCCTTTTATCCAATATAATCCCATTATTTGATGCCAGAGAGTTGAACTTTTATCTAATTCATCCTCAAGAATAGTTGAGCTATTGCACTCATTTGTCATAGTGCTTCCCAATAGCTTATACAAGGTTCCAATATGAAATCCTCTTGCTAACACCATATATCCATGAACCATTTTGCATTAATCCTTGCTAAAAATGATTTTCACTACTACATAAGCCATTTTTATTATAGAAATTAAATTTCTAGCAAGGCCAGGAATATGCATCACACCTGGCAGGGTTTTAACCCTACCATCCTATAATAGGATTTTCACTCTTCTAGGAAAAATGATTATAAGTGGTGAATCATCTCCTAAAAGTACCTCCCCTCCATAATATCTTTCATATTCACTATAACACCCCCTATGAGGGGTCATATGAAAAGAGGCACCAAAATAAATCAACCAACCATTACCATCTAAATGTGTGGAGCAAGATGCCAAATATACATCCTCTCCTTCATCAGTGGATTTATTTAAAACTATGGAAGTGGATTTGCCATATCTCTTTCTAGAATAAAAATTATTTGATCTATAATCCTTCTTCATGTGTCCAAGCTTACCACATTTTCAATATTGTCTCTCAAAATTTCCTCGAGACTTGGATCTATTATCTATCACCAAATCTCATTTTATTTTTTCCTTGGCACACCCTCTCACTGTTAGGGCATACTTTGATGTACCCTCCATGGATTTTATCCTCATATCCTTTGATAATAGAGATGCCACAACATCTTCAAACTTCAATGTGTATTAAGTTGTACTACCAATTGCTACAACCAGGTTATCCCATGAATCTGGTAAAAAGCATAGAAAAGTAATACATTTATTTTCCTCACTCAACTTAATTTCAACAAATGTAAGTTGAATTACCACTGTATTGAATCCATTAAGATTATCAGCTACTGAATCCCTTTCATTCATCCTAAGATTATACAATTTATTTTGAAGGAATAATTTGTTCACCAAACAATTATATTGATACAAAGCCCCTAACTTCTCCCAGGGATCCTTTCCAGTAGCTTCTCTAGAAACATTAATTAAGACTGAATCTACAAGGCATAGTCAGATTAGACTCCTCACTTTTTGATTTAACTTTTACCAATCTTCATTAGATGTACTGGAAGGTTTCTATTTAGAGATAACATACCACTAATCTCTATCCATGAGCAAATCCTCCATATTTAACTTCCATAGCTCAAAATTTTTTCCATAAAATTTCTCAATCTCTATCCTTGATTTATTTAACGTCATTTTTCTTCAATCTCCTTCTACGTAAAACTCCCACTCTGAAATAGGTTTTCTATAACTCCTAGAAACCCTAGATCTTATTCAAATGAACTAAAATCCTAGTAATAAAGGCATCCCTCTATGGCTAACAACCTAGATCTAATACCATATGAAGAGATCTACTCAGACTTATTCCAAAATAATAATGCAAAATTAAATAATATGGAAGAAAATAAAAACTCACAAAATACATGCACATAGAACACAAGATATTCATATTGGTTCACCCGATATGGGCTACTCCAACAAATAAGAGTCATATATCCTTTTCTATTATTTTTTTACACTACTCCTGTAATGGGACATTTCAATCAATATAAAGGAAAATATTACAACCCTACACCACAACGTGGTATTAGAATACCATGGGCACAATACCATTGGCTAAAACCACCCATACCCACAAATCATAGGAATCCCACCAATGCCTCCAAAAATAGCTCTGAGAATATCTCTAAAAAGTGGGACCACTAAAATAGGGGCTTTCCATACAATACTTCCTCTAGAAAGGATGAGACATGTCCAACATGAGTGATAGGGAGGATAAGAGCTCCCAGGTGCTACTAGAGCTAGTAGCATCCACCATCCATACCTCGATCAAGTACCTAGAGGATGCCTCTAAAATTATAACCCACTATGTTGTGAATAAAAATGGAGATAGCAAAAATTGACAGAAGCATGATCCTCTCCCATGGATGCAGGTGTGATGGTTGGCTTCAGTCTAATGGTAAAGATCATTTTTGTGTTAGTGGTCAAGTAGAAATTTTAAAACTATTTGATCAAGTTGCTAGGTTTTACCCCTATCTGAAGGTATCCGAGAACCTTTTGATGGGTATTTTGATTATCATCTATTTTTATTTCCTACTAATTTCCTACTTTAGTGTTTTTCCCTCTAATTTGATGAAGGCTTTTGAAGTAGGTGGTAGCACTATTTTGAAAATGTTGTTGTAGACACCTAAAAGTCACACATTATTGTCTCTACATATCCATAGGTGATTACATATATCCCTATGCTATTTTAGGCTATTGTAGTCATGTGTAGTCATACGTAGTCATGCTTAGTTATGCGTAGTCATGCGTAGTCAGACATAGTCATGCCATAGTTTGCCATAGCAATATGGAGACTTCCATATACCACTTCATAAGCTTTTAGGTCTAAAACCCTGATAAACCTTCAAAATAACATCTTGTACATTGGGATATCCTCCGATAGCCTATTTTCACTCAATTGAGGCCCCCATAGGTCATTAATTGACAAAAACAATTATCAAGTCAATTCTTAAAATCTAATTTAATTTTGACTTCACTTAAGTCACCTTTTTAGGGAAAAATTGATTAGTTGAACTCTTAATTCTTAATTAACACTAATTACATCCTCCCACATGTGTGTAATTAGGGTTAGCTAAAATATTTCCCTAGAAACCCTAATCAAGCTCTAATTTGACTTAAGACCTAATCCTAATTAGACTTAATCCTTCCTCACACATGTGTGAGGATAGGATATTTCCTATGAGGAATGTGAGACCTCCACCTAAAAAACCCTAACCTAACTTTGGTTAGAATTTAGCCTAGGGTTATTTTATTTAACTCACCCCCATACACCTTTCCTTTTCCTATAAATAGTGGGTATTAAACCCCTAATTACCTCTCTCTCCATTAATGATCTAAGCACAAAAATGCTGCCCAAATGGATACCGATGCATGATACAGTTAATTCAAGTTGAAAAACAACATTAGAGCAACCAAGTAACCTTCCCATTGAAGGATTTTTATAGAAGAGTTCCCAGGGTATCATTCACCCCCTGCCCCATGAATTCGGCCTCAGTTTGCCCCTCGGATGGTGAATTGGTTCTATAGGTCCCAAATCACCTCAAATTTGGGAGGTAAGCTTTATTTTAGCATTTTATCAACTTTTGCACCTTCAATTTTAGTTTTCAATGCATATTTACCATCTATTTTGTCTTTCTAAACATGGATCCTAACTAAGGAAATCCCCCTAATGAACTAACCCTTTTTTGCAGGTTTGACCCAGAATCAAGGAGGGAAAACATCATCAAATACAACCCCGTAATGGTATGCAAGCCCATATACATTGAGGAACAATAGAAGATGGAATCAAACTTGTTGTAGCATTATTAGAAGAAGAAATGGCTAAAGGGCATCATGTCCCTATTGTAACACATATTGTTAAATATTAACAAAATACAGCCTTTTTGTTTAGTATATGTGTGTTTTGTATTAATGGATCAAATGTCAATTTCTACTTGTTTCATTCTGGCATGCCTAGTGGGACCCCAATAATGGATAGTTTTAGGCTATATTATTTTTATAAATATGATATTATCCTATATTTCTATGTTTTGCAGGTACTAACTTTGAATTTCACAAAGATTTTCAAAGCCCTGAGAACCCTCTCAGGCCTTCAAAACAAATATTTGGGGTCTCTAGACCCAATTCACCCCCTACCCCATGAATCAGATCTCAATTTTCCCCATGGGTGGTGAAGTCAGCTAGATAGCCTCAAAAACCCCCAAAATTATAGGGGTGAGTAGTACAAGATCTAATCAGACTATCCACATCATCAAAGTGTAGGTAATTCCCATTTTATCACTTTGTTGTTTAAATTTTGAAAGCATAAAGTGTTGACTAGTTAAGTGGTAATTTCTAGGTGTAAATATGATTTCATCTCGAGCTTGTAGGATCATTAATTTTTTTTGAAACTACAGAACCTGCAACTTTCCAGAAACTTCATTTAATTTTATTTTCAACTAAAGTACATTTTCCCTTTTTATTTCGTATATAGTATAAGACTATACTTTTTCCCACTTTGTTCATAGCATCTCTTGCTAAAACAAGTACACATTCTAAAGTTTAAATTAGGGTTTCCTAATCCACTTCTCCATGTTATTTATTTTCCAAAAGAATTTTGTACCTAAAGTTGAAAATTAGGGTTTCCTAATCCCCTTACTCCACACACATGGATTGCATGTTTCCATGCTTTGTAAAATAGACTAGTTTATTTCATAAAGGCATTTAGGGCTAGACTATTTCTTTGCAAATAATACAGTTATCTAATAATTTCCTTTCAAAAAGGAATTATGTTAGTCTCTCTTTTGAAAAGATAACTAGTTAGTTTCTTACCTTGCATACACCATTAACAAAATACAAACCCACACACACTCACATGGTATTTAAACAAGTGGTGAGATTGGACTTCATCCCCAATCCATCACTCGAGACTAGTGTGGATCAAGTTGCACTCTCCATCAGATCATCCCCCTAGACACCTAGCAGCCCCATAGGAGCAGTTTTGTGGATTTCATCACCAAAAAATCCCCCACTTTTGTGATTGGGCCCTGGATTTCATCACCAGCGGTTACTTGTAGAGTTGGATAAAATTAGTGCCTTCATCCACAATGTTAGTATAATTAGTGGAATTGGTAACTATTTTTCTTGACTGATCTTGCTTGAGGGTGAATCAAAAGCATGGGTATGCTGGTAGTAGGTCTTAGATAGTACCACCTCTCTCCATGAGAGGAATTTGTGAAATCACTTCAGTGTAGTGGGTTCCCCTCCTTTTAGGATATCATTTTACTATAGCTTCCATACAGGTCACCATTCGCACGTTGCAATACCATTATATTTTATGCATATTTAGGTGTTGCAGGAGGTTTGATATTGATGACATCTTTGATTTTCTAGATTTTTCACTCTTGTAGCACCCTAAAATTGGCGCAGTAAAATTATAAAATTTACATTCACCTTAGTAAATAATTTTAAAATCAAATTTAACCTCCCAAACCGCCCGTTAACCGTCGGGTATTCCGTTTCCCCTTTTTCGTGCCAATTTTAGAGGTTGTTTTGACCGCTTGACGATATCGTCGCCGATCGTACGATATCGCCCTGCATTTGACGATTTCGTCTGGACTAGGACGTCCGTACGATCTTGTCGCAAAACTGAATTTGCATAGTTGGAATCTGTTCCAACGGGTCTCCAATCTGGGTAGAAGCGTGTCTGCACCATTGGGACCCTCCCCTGTTGGAGATCTCCCAAATTGGGATGATCTCCAACCTCCTACCTACTCCCTCTAAGCCTATTTAACCTCTAGGATTTTCCCTCCCCAACCCTTGGCTGAAATTCTTGGTAAATTGATTCCCCCTACGTTGAAACATCCCTACTTTGCATTTGCATTAGTTTCATATTATTTTGTTGTAGGTACAACATTATTTTTCAACCGGAGCCAGCACCCATCGTCGCCAACGAACCTGTCCAGATCGGAGGCGATCCTGTCAAATACGAGACGATTTCGTACTGATGCGAGACGATCTCGACTACAATCCACATCGAGGCAATTAGTGCCTGGAGTTTGTTTTTCTCACCTTTTTCTCTGTCATCTTATGCTGCAAATTAGACAATTTATTCAGTTTTTACATTATTTTGCATCCGGAGTTCACCCATTTAGCCTAGATTGCATATTAAGATCATGTTTTGTCATTAAAGTACAAGTAATTTGCTTTAATTTCTGTTCTTAAATATTGTTCAGTATTCATATTGCTATTTGGTGTAATTTGCCTCTGTTTGCACAATAGGATTTCTTGTATTTTGCATCTATTTTCTGTTTTGCAGGTTTCTGACGAATTCGTCAGATCTCGAACGATTCTGTCAGTCTTAGATGATTCTGTCAGATTCCAGATGAATCTGTCAGATTTCGAACGATTCTGTCAGATTGCAGGCGATTCTATCGAATTCCAGATGATCCAGACTGCCTCAAATGTCAGAATCTTCTTCAGACATCCGGATCGGTATTCCCCATTTTCCTCCCGTAAATTCTTTGTTTTCTGCTTTCAAATTTGTTTGTCGTATTCATGAAAATTGCATTTTCATGTAGTTTAATTTAGATTCATTCGGCCAAACCTAGGATGAATGTTTAAGATCAAAATGAACTCATCTAAACACATTCCAAAACCTAGGCGTGGAAACTGCCATTAAATGTTTCCTGGTGAACCCACCATCCGTCGAAAAATCACCAAAATACACCTCCCTTGAGAGGCGGGACCTTCGTAAAGTCCTCTCGTCCGAGGTACCGCATCATCCTTTTCCCATCCTCCTTCCGGGCACGGATCCAATAGCCTGAAGGTAGGGATGCGAAAAATTTGGAGCGATACATTTTGGTGAACCCGACGTGAATGCATCATAACCTTTTGAAAACAAAAACAAAAACAAAAAAAAAATTAGAACAACTAAAACTTAGATGCATTTTAAAACATTTAAGGTTTAAAGTCATGTTTAGATGGTAGCTCCTAAAAAGAGGTTAGCAGTTACTATAAACGTAGAAAATCAATTGGCAGCTATAGAAGTTAATTCTGTCCTTAGTATCCCTGAAACAAGTAGAAATCAATCCCTGTGGGACGAACTTGACAAGAGACTTAGTATCATCTCATCTAGGTCCACACAACTTAAACAGATTAAGAGGCTAGTCTTGGATAGAATCCCGGATCCTCATCAATTAGTTTTTTATCATGAACTTCAGAGAGCCTGCCATAGATGGTTAGCCTATAGGAGAGCCTTAGTATCTTCAGAGTTTTTCACCTTCGAGGAATACCTCGATGACAGAATCATTGTGCACCAATTCTTGCCTTAGGCCTTGTAGAAGACCAAGAGGTTGTTCTTATAGATTAGGAGAATATGGAATAGAGTTCCTCGTGCCGTGTTATATCGAGAGTATTGCCACGAGCTTTACTTCTATCAACCAAAGATCTCGAAATACATAATATTACCATAGCCCTTTTCATCAAATTCTTAAAAGAAAACTTTCAATTTGAAGAAGAACATTTCATGACCCCTGAACAACTCGAACCTATTAATGATATTCATAAGTTATTCATAGAAGACTAGCTCATTTACTTTCAGTCTTGTTATTGCGTGCATTTATTGTTTCATTTGCTGTCTTTATTATATTGTTTCAAAGAAAAACTAAAAAAATCAAAAAACTTAGCAAAAACTTAAACATTTCAATTTCAAATATTATAGTAGGTATATAGTAAATATATACCTCTTAATTTGTTGCATATATATATATATATATATATATATTTCTGAAATCAAAACTTAGCACCATGCCTAAACTTAGGAATGGCAAAGAAACTTTAGGGGAAGGAGAAGATTGGTTACAAGATACAACTGAAAACCCAAATGTCCTTCTTGGAGATTCAAATCCAGAAGGAGAAACTCTAGGTCAATCAGATGAAGACTTAGGGGAAGATAAAGAACAAGAAGCAAATGTTAAAGAGGATGGATCCTCATCCCCTAGAGTAGCTCCAAATGGAAATATTGCCTTTGACAATGCAGAGCATTTCAAGAGATTTCTCATGGAAAACATTGATGACCTTAATGTGGCCATTCGCCTTGATAAAGGGCAAATTAGTAAAACTCAAGCAACCATGGAATATATGTGCAATATGCGGACTAATCCCTTGTCTTTCATTGATCAAGAAAGTGACAAGGGTGGACCATCCAATGCGGATATGGTCACTATAGCCCAAAGCATGTCAAAACAACAAGTTACCCAACCTCCTAAGGAACCTGTTACTCAACCTAAAATCACTCCCGCACAAAAGAAAATTCCCTTCACTACTTTATTCCGCCAAACTATTGAGCAAAATGCTTTAAATAAACAGAAACCTAAAACTAAGCCAAATACAAACTTTCAACAATCTGGAATACAACATAATACAGCTTCAAAATCCCTCCATAATACTTTTCCTACCAATACTTTACACAACAGTGACATGGCATCTAATCTGCATGTTCCTCCATCCTACGCCCATAACACTCATGTCAATGCCCTACCAAACCAATATGGGGGGCAAACTAGTAATCTGGAAGCCATGGTGAAACAATTAGCTTCACGTATGGACCAGATAGATCCCTACCGTCCCTCGTATAATTATCGAGAGATCTGTAGTCAACCTTTGGATCCCATAGTTGTAGCTCAACCATATCCTAAACATTTTCCCATGCCCGTCCTGCCTATATATAAAGGAACCGAAGATCCCATAGAACATCTTCGCATGTTTAGGATAGCATGTCACGACATATCGCATGACGACTTGCTATTACTAAAAATGTTCCCTAAAAGTTTAGGTGGAATGGCATTAGAGTGGTACTACCAATTGCCCACTCATTCTTTGAGAAACTTCGAAGAAACAGCTGAATCATTTGTCCATCAATTTAGTGCCTACATCGAGAGGCATGTAACTATTAAAGACCTATACAATCTAAAACAAGATAAGGATGAGTGCTTTGCCGACTTCTTAGCTAGATGGAGGCAATTGATAGGAAAACTGCACTTTGTGCTACCCTATAGGGAAATGTTAGACATTTTCATCAACAATTTACAAGAACAACTTTCTTATGAGCTATCAACAACTACTTTGACTACCTTCGACCAAGCTATAGATTTAGCTCGAAGAGTAGAAGATGCCCTCATTAGGAGAGGCCAACTTAGGAAGAAGGATGATGAGAAAACATCTAGAAATCAATATAAAAACAAACAAAGTTGTCGGTGATGGAGTCACTGACAGCAGAAATGTTGCTAATATCAATGCAACAAAGACAACAAAAAAATTCATATTGAAACCTCCTGATAAGCCTCCTCGAGAGTTCACTAGATTAAACCAACCTTTGTCAACTATTTTACCTCAACTGCTTGAAAGAGGTTTAATCCAATTACCAGCTATCCGGGAACCTGACCCAACTATACCCGGATATAGAGCTGATTTGCACTGTGATTTCCATAGAGGACCTGGACATTCTACCAACGCTTGTAAGAGGTTGAAACATAAAATACAAGATTTGATTGACAATAATGAAATGGAAGTGCAAGCCTTCCAACCCAAACAAAACCCTCCTAATAATACTCAAAAGACCATTCCCCAAAATCAAAATCAAAACGCCAATCAAACTCTAGACATATTTCAACACCCTTTACCAAGACATGGTAAAGAGGTGGCCAATCAAATCGAACATCATAATGTTCCCCCTCCTACCCGATATGTAGGAACCATTAGCGGACAATTACCTGTTCAGGATTCTCAAATATTTGACACGACCTTATCCCTAGTTACAACCAAGCCCTTACATAATTTTCAAACTTCTGATTCTAGTGATATAGAGTCAGATAGTGAAAGTGAAGTAGACACTATTCAATCGAATATAGTTCTGAAAACGAATCAGATCCTATTCAACCTCGTCACAGATGCTAATGTTCCGTAAGAACCATTTCCTAGAAGAGTCACTACTCGACCTTCTTCTAATGTAGTCCTTCCCTATGAACAAGCCATAAATTCTCAACCGAGACCGTTTCAACGTCGTCACTATAACATTGTAGGTACCATCGGAGTCGTCACCCGACAACAAGCTCAAAATTCCCAACAAGAACCAAACCATAACGATGGATCAGCTCCATTCATTTTGAAAAACCCAAATAAAGGGAATCATGCTCCTATTGTTCAACCTAAACCCCCTTACAACATTAATGAGCAATTGTCTAATACCACGGCCAGAATTTCCCTCTTAGATTTATTAAGATCCTCTCCCACCCATAGGGATGAGTTGATGCTTACATTGAGCCAAATGATGGTGCCTCAAAACATTCAACCTGAAGCTATGGCCAATACTATCATCACTCGAGAGATTGATTGTATTGATTTTCGGGATAAAGATATCCCACAACACAGTTTACATAAGGACAATCCCTTATACATTACTAGCTTTAATCGGGGATGTAGTCAGTCAAACGAGTTTTGATTGATAATGGCTCATCTCTAAACATTCGCACCTTTGACTTCTACCAACGATTTGGTTTTAGAAGTGATGAAATGAAGAAAACTGATATGATTATCAAAGCTTTTAATGACGAAACACAAGAAACGTGTGGAGTTATCACCCTCCCATTGCAAGTTGGTCCTAGAACCCTAGAAACAACCGTGTTCATTGTACATTGCCCAGAATCGTACAATATACTTTTGGGTCACCCTTGGATCAACGCCATGCGAGCGGTCCCATCAACTTTACACCAATGTGTTAAATTTGAGTTTAAAAATCAGTTGGTCACTATTCACGATGACCCTAGACCTTTTGATATGTGTGCTTTGGCAGAACCAGTTGGAGTGCAATTTTGCCCAGCTCCGTCATCCACACATCCTAGTTCTTCTTTTTCATCTAAAACTGTGAAACATAAACCCATAACTTCACCGAGTTCCCCTCCATTAACTTCATCCTCCTATATAGATCAACAACCCTCTAAACAAATTACTTTAGAACCTCAAAAAGATTTCAAATCTACAACCAATTCTTCAACTACTACCCCTACAAATTCAAAACCTCTAGACACATCTATCATCCCTTCCACATCTCAAGACATAGGTAATAAACCTTCTACATCTTATGCCCTTTCTGATGAACTTTTACCGGATTTATCTACAACCTTAATATCAAAAAATGAATGCTTTCATGCAAGATTCAAACCTTTTAAATAATTTGCCGCCATCTCCTCGTACTTTGGGCCTCCCACAACCTATGGGAAGTACTTACCAAGTCGGGAGTTGTGCCTTCATTTATAAAGGATATGACTGGGGAAGAATCCCTCGAAATATCAAAACTCACCATGAAGGATACGCTCGGTGTTATTTTACCAATGATTATATTAAAGCTAAACCCATGATGCTTAAAATGGGATATGAAGGGAAAGGCTTAGGACCTTTCCAAAATGGCATGAAAGAACCTTTCGAGGTAGAACCGTGGCCTGCCCGCCGTGGTGTGGGCCTATTTCCTAGTAAGGGACAACCCTTTCCTTTTGAGGATGATGATCATCTCATATGCTATCAAGATTATTTGGATAGGCATGTTGATTTGCCTCTTAAAAATCAGTCATTTTCATGCAACATGCTATCCATAGCCTACCCCGAAATGATTGTCGACCCCGATGAAGAGTTGGAAGGAGATATCTTCCATGATGTCTCTGTTGAAGAGATGTTGCACAATGGATTTTATTTTGATGGTTCTATACCAACCATAGCTCAACTTGAGACCACTAATCCTCAAGATGACTTATCTAAATTAACTTTACAAGAATTACAAGAATTGGGCGTTTCACCCGCCCCACCTAATTTTGAAAGAGATCTACACATGGAGGTAGAAAATGTCATTAAAATTAATATTGGAACTGAGGACAATCCTCACATAATCAATATTGGAGCAGAACTAAGTCAAGAAAAACAAGAACAATACATTGCATTCCTTAAAGAGTATGAAGATGTCTTCGCTTGGACATATGAAGATATGCCAGGTCTAGACCCTTCTGTAGTCATGCATCATCTAGTGGTCCATCCTGGATGCTAAACCGGTTAAACAAAAACTTAGAAAAATGCATCCCAAAGTGGCTTTGCTAGTCAAAGGGGAGTTAGAAAAACTCCTGAATGTTATCTTTATACAAGCTATTGATTATGCTGAATGGATCTCAAATGTAGTTCCAATCACCAAGAAAGAAGCTACCAAAGTTAGAGTTTGCACCGATTTTAGAGATATCAACGCTGCATGCCCTAAAGACGACTTTCCTCTTCCAAACATGGATCAAATTATTGACTTTACTGTCGAAAGTGGGATGATGTCCTTAATGGACGGATTCTCCGGTTATAATCAAATTCGGATAGCTCCTGAAGACCAGGCTAAAACAGCCTTTATTACCCCCTGGGGTACCTTTTGCTGGAAAGTGATGCCATTTGGCTTAAAGAACGCAGGTGCAACTTATCAACGAGCTATGACCTACATTTTTCATGATATGATGCATGATATCCTACATGATTATGTAGATGATATTATAGCTCGCTCTCTTATTGAAGATCATCATTTGGATGATTTACGAAAAGTCTTTAATCGATTACGAGAATATCTCATTCGATTAAATCCAAAAAAATGTATATTCGGAGTTAAGTCCGACAAACTATTGGGGGTTTTAGTTTCTTTACGTGGTATCAAAATTGACCCTCTCAAAATTGCGGCTATCACCGATATGCCCGCACCTACTAATATATCTGAATTACGAAGTTTACATGGTAAACTTCAAGCTATCCGTCGCTTCATTGATAAGCTGGCGGACAAAACTGGTCCTTTTCTCAAACTTCTTAAGAAGGATGTCCCTTTCAATTGGGACACGTAATGTAGAGAAGCTTTTGAACTTCTCAAACAATATCTCCTTAACCCACCGGTGCTTTCACCGCCTAAATCTGATCGCCCATTTCTCCTCTATATTTCTGCTTCAGATTCTGCCTTAGGAGCTATGTTAGCTCAACTCGATGATGAAAAATGAGAACGTGCTAATTATTACATTAGCCGAACCTTCGTCAGCTATGAAACCCGCTATACAGCGTTAGAGAAGCTATGTCTAGCAGTCATTTTTGCTACGCAAAAATTATGACATTATATGCTTAGTCAAAAAATGTATGTCATTGCCAAATATGATCCCTTAAGATATCTCATGAGTCGACCTTATTTATCGGGTCGCACAGCCAAGTGGGTTCTTGCTCTAAGCGAGTTTGATCTCACATTCATAGGACAAAAGTCTGTTAAGGGTCAAATCATAGCAGATCAATTAGTCGCTGCACCCTTAGAGTCTACTCATCCCCTCATTATCGAGTTTCCTGATGAATGCCTTCAATTAGAGGCAGACCTTGTTGAACAATGGTCCTTATACTTTGATGGAGCCCGATGCATGAGTGGGGCTAGTGCGGGTATTATTTTAATATCTCCGCAAAAACATCTTATTCCTCTGTCCTTCAAACTGACCTTTGCTTGCACCAACAATACTGCTGTGTATGAAGCTCTAATCCTTGGATTACGAGCTGCTTTAGCGCTAAAAATTAAAAACCTCTTAGTTTTTGGGGATTCCCAATTGGTTATAAACCAAATTAATGAAGTTTATCAAACCCGAGATGATAAACTTCGCCCATATAAGGCCTATGTTTTACAACTAATGTCCTTGTTTGATCAAGTTACCTTGGAAGCCATTCCTCGAACTAGCAACCGTGCAAACGACGCTATGGCCGCCGCTGCATCTCTCCTGCCCTTGGAGTTAGACGACGAATATGCCACTATCATTATTCGTCGACTCCAGGAACCCGCTTCAAATAAGTCATGCTTAGAGCCTTTGGATGTGTTTCTAATCAATGAAACTACTCCTGAACCTTGGTATACCGACATATTTGATTTTCTCCAAAATGGGACTTTCCCTGCTAATTCTAATCGAAACCAACATCGGTTATTACGTCGACGAGCAAGTCGATTTGTAATAATTGGCAATACTTTATATAGGAGATCTTTTGAAGGTATCCTATTAAGATGTTTAAATTCAGATGAGTCTAAATCAGCCTTGAGTGAAGCCCACGATGGATCTTGTGGAGGACACTTTAGTGGTAGTGTCATTGCTAAAAAGCTCCTTCGGATAGGATACTTTTGGCCTACCATGGAAACGGATGCACATGAGTATGTGCGCCATTGCGACAAGTGTCAAAAACATGCCGACCTTGTCCATGCGCCTGCACAAGAGTTGCAGGCTATTTCATCTCCTTGGCCCTTTTCTAAATGGGGCTTGGATATTATTGGCAAAATCAATCCTGTGTCATCTGATGGACACAAGTTCATCATAACTGCCACTGAGTATTTCACGAAGTGGGTCGAAGCTATGCCTTTAGCTTCTTGCACTGGCACACAAGTTTCTAAATTTATTTTTAATCAAATTATTTGCAGGTTCGGAATTCCTGCCAACCTCATCTCTGACAATGGAACTCCTTTCAAAAATAAAGATGTTAAAAAATTATGTCAAAAATATAAGATTCAACATCGCTGGTCCACCCCCTATTATCCTCAGGGTAATGGTCAAGCAGAAGCATCTAACAAAACTTTAATCAAAATTCTCAAAATATTAGTCAATAAAACTGGCTGTGATCGGCATATTCAATTATATCCAGCCTTGTGGGCTTATCGAACTAGTGTTCGAACCCCCACGGGCACTTCACCATTTGTTTTGGTATATGGTGTCAAGCAGTTTTTCCATTTCAATTGGAAGTTCCTTCTTTGGCTCTGCTACTTCAAGATACCGAAGTAGGAGATGAATATCGTGTCCGGCGCACTCAGCAACTGGAACTCCTCGATGAAAAATGCATCAATGCTTTGGAGCATCTCCGTGCTTACCAAAACAAGCTTAAAAGATCATATGCTAAGAGAGTTCGTCATCGATCCTTTGAGATTGGCGACCTTGTTTTAAAAGAAAATAAAAAAAATACAAATGCAACCAAAGAACTTAAAGGTAAATTTGAGCCCAACCGGCTCGGACCATACATCATTATCGCTAAATTTGAATCAGGAGCATATAAATTATCTACCTTAGATGGTAAAGAACTTAAAGAACCCATGAATATTTTGCATCTTAAACGTTATTATGCATAAATTTGGTCATTTCATCCATGTATATATTTGTTCCAAATTACTATTTTGTATTTCTTTCAAAAAAAAAAAAATTCAAAAACACCAAAAAAAAAAAAACATTCATAAATCTCTAAAAATCTTCAAAACTATCTATTGCATTTATTTAAAGCACTTGTTAAATTCTTTTTGCTCAAAAAAAAAATCAAAATCTAAAAACAGCTATATGCTTGACTCTTTCGAAACCAAAATAAAACAATATACAGAAAGAAAGAGAGAGTCAACATTCTCAAAACTTCTCAAAAATGTTTATATATATTTTCTTACAATTATTGCAGCTTATATGTTTCAACTTATTTTGGATAAAATTAGCATTTATTTGGCATCCCTCACTAGCACACTCACAACAATAAATATCTTGATTTTATCTGGCATGATTACTAATCTCTCTTATATCAAAGTCCACAAAAGTCAATTAAATAAAGTTTGAGCACAGAGAATTGATCTTGTTATTTACTTAAACCAAGCACATCTTTTCACAATAAAATGATTATATTTGTAATTTCCATGTTTTGCTACATAGTAGAACTGATTTCTTGAGCGAAAAGTTTCCCCTGCTATCCTATCATGCACATGGTCTAGAATCTTTGAGAATTGGCAAAAGGACAAGCTCACCCCTACCCGCAATAAAAATCCCTTGCTCTACAGACTAATCTGAGCAAGTATCCCTAGCAAAGAAAAAGAAAAAGAAAAAGAAAAGAAAAATTCAAGAAAAAGAGAAAAGAGAAATGTTCTTTTATATCATTATAGCAATGTTCCAAGCATTATCAAGCAAAAGAAATACAAAAGAAAAATATGCAAAGTTCAAAAGAAAGCAAGAAAGCAATAAAATCCCTTTCCCTACCCTTTGAAAAGAAAAGAAGGGTTGATGAGCTTGAATCCCCGGAATTCTCAATTATTCGAAAATCGTGAGGTAAGCCCCATAACAGTGGTTTGTGCCCAACCCGCTTGGCCTTGGGTAACTCCTAGCGTGGCGATATGTCTGTCACATTAGCGACCTTCTTTTGTACAGACCTATGTCTGCTTATGGATTAGCTAGCTCTTGATAATCCGATCTACATAGTAGTCTAATATGGTTATATGCATCTACATCATGGTTAATGAACATTTATTTGGTTTTTTCAAATCACTTGTATCATAGTATCTTGCTCAAAACTGGTAAATGAACAATGCAATTGCACACACATTTGTATTTGAGAGATTTTGTTTATCATTAGGATAAATCAAGATCGGAAATGAATGCACATATGCACATGGGATTCCTTATAAATCTAACTTTTGTCTTCAAAATACTTTGAAATATTATTTTTTTGCAACTTGTTTGGAATAAATCAAGTACAGTTGTTTACCACAAAGACAACTATATAATAGAAAAATCAAAAATTTCTTTCAAAACAATATCATATATATCGTGTCGACTTTCGCGACGATGGTATAGTTCCAAAACCAAAATTGGAATTGTATGCCTAGCGCAAGTCCTCATTTTCATCTTTTCTCTTCATCAAAAAATCAACCATGCAATAAAACTATCTATTTTTCTTTGATTTTCGCGATGATGGTATAAGTCTATACCTACATATTCTATGCCTAGCGCAAACCATTGTACCAATTTTATTTTCCATTTATTCAAAAATCATGAAAACCATATGACTTAATTCATTATGTTACACAAATTATGCTTTTCAACAGCAAACACATTTTCATTATTTCATATCATTATGTCAACCTTTAAATTTTGTAATGATGGTATAATTCCTAGGGAATTATCCAAAAATTTTATCACACTTAGGAATTTATGCCTAGCGAAAATCATTTTAAAATATTTCATGCATAATATTTTCATGGAAATCTGAAAACAAATCATCATCATCATCATCATTTGCACTATTGCACCAAAGTCTTAAGACAGTCTCTTAAGCACTCTTTTTACTTTTAACAATATTTCTATAAATGGGACTAGCTTGACGACCGAGTGAGCAACGACTCCATGAAATGGTCTATAATAGCGACAATGTCCTTTGAAATTATTGTTAGAAGTCTCTTTTTATTTTTATCACATTTTCATTACAAACAACCAAATTGTTACATCAGATTATTTCATTTCAAATATTACAAGCATGACATTCCAATTATAATATATCCACCGACATAATCACATGAAATCAATCAATCAAACATAAAAGCATCATAAGCATCACATAAGACAAGTCATATGATCAAAAATATCTCATCTATATATGTCACAAATATATGTACATCATCAAAACTGGATTGGTATGCCACAATCTGTACCTCGGCATACTCAATCCTCTATCAAACAAAAAAATATATATAATACAACATCAATGTGCAGCCCTCTAGCCTCGAGAGCCCCTCGAGCTCTCTGCCTCATCTCCTCCCCCAGCCCCGAGGTGGACAAGGTGGCCCCATCGCAGTTTGTGTAGTCCTAGTCCTCGATCGGGACGTGGTCCTCGATGACCCGATCCTGATCGGATCTACGATGTTAGCTGGCAGGGGTAGTCTATCTACCTCTGGCACCAGCTGGAAGTACAAGTGTCTGATAGAATGTCAACTGGGCGATAGCCCATGTCAACTCTCCCGAGCTCGCCCCGTGCCCTGAGGTATGCAATCTCATCCCGCAGCTGTGACACCTCAACATGGTGTCATGCAGCCGCATCTTGTAGCATCTGCACCTGAGCCTGTAGATGATCTCTCTCCGCCCGGAGAGTAGCCATCTCGCTACTCTCTCTTGTGTCCACACCCTTGCCCTTATCAGGCGATGGTGGCCTCTGTGGAGATGGGGGTCTCTCCTCCCTCCTCTCCCGCTGCCGCGGCCTCTCCTGTGCCTGTGGCCTCCTCTGCTCTCTCCCGCCGTGACCCTAGGCCGCCTCTATCACCGCCTGGCACCGCCTCCCTATCCGACGCACAACCACATGAATCGGACCCTGAGCCCTCGTCATCCGAGGAGGGCGGATGCCTACGTACCAGGCATCGTAGCCGTCGGCTACCCTCGCGTCATCCCCATCCACCGGCCGGATGGGGGCATCGTCTCGCGTCCTGACTCCAAAACCGCTACATGTCAGGAGCCCCGCTAACAGTGGTGTTATCCCGGATACTCCAAGAAAACTCGTAATCCCTCGAGAGATGGGATCCCCTGCTGTAGACCGAATCGCCTCAAAACTCGGTCGTAGCGGTGGAGCTCCACCTCTCCCCTCTCCATCCTTAACCAACAGACTCGCCTGATGCGAGCCAGCTCCTGTCCATCCTCGGCCCACCCTGGATGCTCCCTCCATGGCCTCCAGGTGATCTGGTCTGGGACTAGGTCATCCAGAGAGCCTCCGGGACATCGGTAGGTCGATCCGCCACCGTGACCCTCTCCGAAGCCACCGCAGAGAAGACTCGGGGCCTCTCCCCGTCCACCCCTGTCGCTGGAAGCCCTACCGGCCTCCGCACTACAATGTGCTCCCAAGCACCAAACCCGTAGGAGCGATGTCATGACCAGACATCGCCCGCCCTTGTACACGACCCCATACAGGATCCTGTACAATCGGCATAGTACAAAGCTGCCCCAAGCAAACCTGTACCCATGGTCCCGCATATCGTAGATCACATCTACGAGCATCCATGGTACCCTGCACCCACTCTGGTGGCACAGCAGAAGTCCACCAACTACCCCAGCCAAAACTCGTGTGAGTGTAGATGCCCTAGGCATCTGGCGTAGTGCCTCGATGTTAACTCCGCCCTTCTCCAGGGTGAAGCTCGGGTCACCGCATAACCGTCCCATAGCACGGCCCTGATTGGCCGTAGGAGTGATGAGCCGTCCTTGTATGGGGATTCTCATAATCCTCCATACATCCTCTAGTGTGGGAGCCATCTCCCCTGTCGGTAGCCGAAAATAGGAAGAACCCGGATACCACCTCTCTGCTAGGGCTGTTAGAAGCCCCATGTCCGTGGATACTTGTGGCATCTCCGCCACATGCTGTAAGCCGGCCTGTGCCAGCTGATCTCGCTCTGCTTGTGTCAGAGCGGCCAAGTCATCTCTCAAACCTCCATATTTCCACTCCCTGCTCTTTAGTAATCCTCTCTGCAAACATAAACAAAAAAACAATAAACAAATCATTAATCAATAATTCAAGTAATCAATAATGCAAGTTAAAAATTCAATTTTTTGTAATTGATGATATCGCCCACTATTGGACGATATCATCCCAAATTTGAGCATAATCGTCTCCGATTTCGTAGTTCGAAATCGTCTCTAATTTGACGAAATCGTCCCCCTTTCGACGATTTCGCCCTCGGGTGAAATTGCCGAAATTGAGACGATTTCGTCCCGACGACGTCGACGGCCCAAAAATGGCCGCGATGCTCAAAATTCACCTAAAAATTATCTAAAAAGCATGTCAATTCAAATTAAATCAGTTCTAAACTAAGTTTAGACCCTTACCCGTAGACCGCGTCTGACCTCTGCAGATCTGTGCGCTGTCTCGACCATTTTTTGCTTCGTAGCTCTAAAACCAAAAAAATGAATAGTAATAATGAATTAGGGTTTTACCCTATTTTTCCTAATTTTATTCAACAATAATTTTGTGCTTTTCTCCGTTTTTACCTCAAACGTTCGATTTGGGTAAAAACACGGAGGGGGCACCATAGTAAGCTGTCGTACGATTCGACCAAGAATCGTCGCCTAAAAATGGGTATAATTTTTTGCTTTCTCGTAGATCGAGAAGAACTCATCTTTAACGCATTTTCTTCGGAAAATTCGCTAAAGAGGGGGCAAAATGTAGCACCCTAAAATTGGCGCAAGAAAATTATAAAATTTACATTCACCTTAGTAAATAATTTTAAAATCAAATTTAACCTCCCAAACCGCCCGTTAACCGTCGGGTATTCCGTTTCCCCTTTTTCGCGCCAATTTTAGAGGTTGTTTTGACCGTTTGACGATATCGTCGCCGATCATACGATATCGCCCTGCATTTGACGATTTCGTCTCGGACTAGGACGTCCGTACGATCTTGTCGCAAAACTGAATTTGCATAGTTGGAATCTGCTCCAACGGGTCTCCAATCTGGCGTAAGCGTGTCTGCGCCGTTGGGACCCTCCCCCGTTGGAGATCTCCCAAATTGGGATGATCTCCAACCTCCTACCAACTCCCTCTAAGCCTATTTAACCTCTAGGATTTTCCCTCCCCAACCCCTGGCTGAAATTCTTGGTAAATTGATTCCCCCTACGTTGAAACATCCCTACTTTGCATTTGCATTAGTTTCATATTATTTTGTTGCAGGTACAACATTATTTTTCAACCGGAGCCAGCACCCATCGTCGCCAACGAACCTGTCCAGATCGGAGGCGATCCTGTCAAATACGAGACGATTTCGTACTGATGCGAGACGATCTCGACTGCAATCCACATCGAGGCAATCAGTGCCTGGAGTTTGTTTTTCTCACCTTTTTCTCTCGTCATCTTATGCCGCAAATTAGACAATTTATTCAGCTTTTACATTATTTTGCATCTGGAGTTCACCCATTTAGCCTAGATTGCATATTAAGATCATGTTTTGCCATTTAAGTGCAGTAATTTACTTTAATTTCTGTTCTTAAATATTGTTCAAGTATTCATATTGCTATTTGGTGTAATTTGCCTCTGTTTGCACAGTAGGATTTCTTGTATTTTGCATCTATTTTCTGTTTTGCAGGTTTCTGACGAATTCGTCAGATCTCGGACGATTCTCTCGGCCTCGTACGATTCTCGTCGATTCCGTATGAATCGGTCGCTTTCGGACGATTCTCGTCGATTGCAGGCGATTCTGTCGAATTCCGTACGATCCAGCACTCCCTCAAACGTCGAATCTTCTTCGTACATCCGGATCGGTATTCCCCGTTTTCCTCCTGTAAATTCTCTATTTTTTGCTTTCAAATTTGTTTGCCGTATTCATGAAAATTGCATTTTCATGTAGTTTAATTTAGATTCATTCGGCCAAACCTAGGATGAATGTTTAAGATCAAAATGAACTCATCTAAACACATTCCAAAACCTAGGCGTGGAAACTGCCATTAAATGTTTCCTGGTGAACCCACCATCCGTCGAAAAATCACCAAAATACACCTCCCTTGAGAGGCGGGACCTTCGTAAAGTCCTCTCGTCCGAGGTACCGCATCATCCTTTTCCCATCCTCCTTCCGGGCACGGATCCAATAGCCTGAAGGTAGGGATGCAAAAAATTTGGAGCGATACAAATCTATTACCCATTATTCTACATAGGGAGTATCAACATTGCAACACACAAAAGAAAATAAAACACTTTTATTTTCTAGAATTTAGACATAACTCCGGTCTACCATTGTTTACATGATCACGGACTAGTCTCAACACATTACACTACATATTGTTTTTCCATACACAACATGTAACTTGCTTTACACTTACATTAGACATAGTTGAGTCTGTATCATACAGGGTTTATTTATAAAACCCTTCCTACACATGCTACTATTCCTTTAGTCACCCGTAGTAGAGTGCACAAGCAAGCACGCTTTATAGAGGAATGGCCTACCACTTCCTCTAGTCAGTCCACTCTTACTCCTTTGATCATGAAGGGGAAGACCATATACACATCTGATTTATGCATAGAATCTTATGTACAAATCACACACATGACGACTCATGATGAGACATCAACCCTAAGTGAAGCCCTTGCTACTTCACTCGTAGAGGATTATCCACTCCTTTCATTCCCATACTCACCTAATGCATCGAGCATATGATCTACACAACACTAGGACAACCTCATTTGTTCTTTACCATAGATGAGGTCATACCCACTTCTCCTACCTTTGCGCACCCCTTATTTCAAAACTTACCTCAATCTCTTTTTGAGAGTGATTCTTCCCTCCTAAATCGTACCCATCCAGAGGTCACATAATTTGCCCCTATAGTAGGAATGGCATTTGATCCATCCTCCTTTTTTATAGGAAACTAGAAGCCATCCTTCCAAAAATCACAATAGCTCCCTCCCAAATAGGAACTACAAGTGTTTCCTCAAACCTCACACCCATATTCCTCATAGGAGTATCAGCCATTGTCTTCCCAAGAGACATTTTTCACCATATGTAAAGGCACATCCCAACAACTCCTTTAGCCACAAGATGCACAAACCCAAGTAGGAGTGTACACACACACCTTCCCCTCAACCCAAGTGCCTACTTTGATAACTTATCCTACATTTTTGATAGCTTTTTCACCAATATCCTAGGTCCCTGGAGTCTATGATACCCAACATTTAGCGCCACCTTTGGCTATGATGACCTTTAGGATACCGCCACCTCATATGATCCAAGCTCACACTACCAATTCTTTCCCACCTATGGATCTATATAGGTAGCTACATCTCTGCCAAGATATTCCACGCAGTTTAGCTTCCCTACTTCCTACCCACTAGGATAGAGATAGATCACATCCTTTGATACCTTGTCTCAACCACCCCTAGTATCGGTAGCCCCAACACCTACACCATTACCAGCTACACCCAGATTCTTTACACCTCATCCATCTTGGTCATCACCACCCATGAACCAAACATTACAACAAGCTCTAACCAAACAAGTACCTACACGACAACCACATGCTTCCTAGTAACAGTATTATTACCCACAATAGATGCCTACCTCACAATGTAGTGTGCCCATAGATACGACAACACATGTCACCCAATACATGCATTACTAGGATCAGGCACAACAATATTCTTCACAATACTGGTAAGATCAACAATTCCAATATCTGCCACATCCATAGACTTAGCCTAACATAGCCCAGTCTCCCACCCCTATGACACCTAAACTTCAACTCTTACGAGATGAAGTCAAAATTTTGAATCTACGCACCTCTATCTATGGGCCACAAAAGGCCTATTATGATGAGCTATGAAACGAGCCAATTCACCCATCAGTTCCCATTCCTCCCTACCCCTATCACTTCAAAATACCAAAGTTCGACAAGTATAGAGGTAAGGAAGACCCTAGAGAGCATGTGAGAAACTACCACTCATATTGCTATTAGCGTCAGAGTAGTAATCCCCTCATGTTGTGTACCTTCTCACTTTCACTCACAGGGCTAGCATTGGACTAGTACAACATGCTCCCACGCCATAGCCTACATACTTTTGAGCACCTGGCTAATTCCTTCCTACAACACTTTTCCATCAACATCATGAAAAAGACTATATTTTTTGATGTGTACGCCTTATGACAGGATAATGACAAACCCATCACTAAGTTCATTGCTATATGGAGAGAAATTATCCATGACCTCACCCATAGGCTCCCCACTACTAAGCTAGTGACACTCTTTTCCAAGAGTTGCTACAAACTTATTTGCACATCCCTTCAACTTCATCAAAGCCACAATATCAAAGATGTCATTTCACAAGCAAAATTTATTGAAGACATTAAGGTCCAATCCAAGAAAATTAAGTTGAGAACAAAATCCAACTATAACCCCAACTTTTGCTTCAACAGGACCACACCAAATCAACCTTACCCTCGACCGCCTCAAGCCAAGCAAGTCACAACTGCTACCCTAGTACCAACATCAAATTCTTCACCCTATACACCATAGCCACAAGAATTCTAGGCTAATTATCCCACTCCACTTAGACCATAATAATATCGAGGCATGCACCCACAGGTTCCACTGCACAACCTCACATTGTTATCCAAACCATTACTAGTGTTGTTTCATATATTTTATGAGGGCAACAATCTCCTCCTACCTGAGATCCACCCACTGGATCCAAATGTACCCAAGCCTTACAGATATAATGAGCAACTCTTTTGCCCTTTCCATAGGCAATGCGGCCATGATATCGATTCGTGTCGCTCCTTTCGTGGGCAAGTTTAAGACCTAATCGATAGGGGCATCATCTAGGTAGCAAATCCTCTAGCCCTACAGAATCAAAATTTAGGGATATTTCAAAACCCTCTACCTAATCACAGAGGATCCAATCCTCCTAGTCCTCCAAACAATACTCAAGAACCACCTCATTAAGTTAATAGTGTCCAATGTGATCCTCCATCATATGGTGTAGTAGGTATGATCAACCTTACTACAAGGAACCAACGGTACCCATAACGCCAGAAAAAACCTATTATTTCCCTTCCATATTAGTTCACATCATTGCAAGTATCTCAAATACCTACTACCATACAACCACCACTCCAAAATGTAATTACCATCCATGGTAGCCTAACCCATCAGCTACATAATGCTTCCATGTGGCTATCCATATTTGATCTCCTACAATAGTATCAACCCCATCGTGAGGTGTTGAATGGCATCCTATGCTCCATTGACCTAGAGACACATGACACAAATACATTTATCAATTTTTTAGGAAATATACCACAATGCCTCTAGCCCTCAATTAGCTTCCATGACCATGAGATAATAGAACTCGTTGGAGAAGGAGCAGATCCTCCTCTCCACATCCAAGCCACAATCAATAATATCACCTACAAGTAGTTACTCGTTGACACAGGATCATCCATTAGCATTTTATCCACATCAACTCTACATCACCTGCATATCCCACCAACCCATTTTTACATGCCTTCCCTTGACCTACATGCATTCAATGGCTGCATGAGACCTACCATAGGGTATATATTTTTAGCTATCCATGTAGGTATCTGTACCATATCCATCATCTTTCACATCATACAAGGGGAAATGCAATATAATATTCTCCTTGGTCACCCATGGATTAGATACATGCAGTGTGTCCCTTCCATACTACACCATTGCCTCAAATACATCCAAACCAAAATCATTCACTGTGTTCCAACTGATGGAGATCCCTTCAATTTTTGTAATGTTGCAGACCTTCTACCTGCACCATTATTTTTATCCTCCCAACTTTTCCTCGTGTCCTCTCAACATTTTGTAGGAGCATCGATATCCTCCCCAACTTCCACCTTAATATCCTAGTGTTCATCAAGAGCACCAGCCTCGATATCCATACCATTAGCGCTATCTTTCGTGGGTCCCAAGACCTCTACCATGCCTTTATCATCATCGTCCTTATAGCCTCTACAATTGTCTCAACCCCTACCATTCCAATTCCCACCTACGATGTCGTAATCATCATCGCCACCCATTACAAAAACTATCACATTACCTCCCCCATCCTTGCTTATGGAAGCTCCTATCCTTCCTATGCCACAAACACCTCCCCTTCCTTTTTGACCATGTCCTAGGACATTCACTTCTCCACATAGCCTATTTCTTGCGCCGATACATCCCATCACACAGACCAAACATCCTAGTCAAGATACAATGACCAAAAGCCATGAACATGAACAACAAACACCCATTTCATATAAACAATCTGTTGAGCAAGGTGCAGCAAAAGCATTTGAGAAAGTATTGTCATTGTTGTCAACACGTATGCATTGATGCACTTGATGCAGCTCAGAGGTCACCGGATCAAGTGCGTAAAGTTTCAAGCAAAACAGAGGTGACCCGTATTCATAAATTGGCAGAAAGAGACAAGGAAGAAAACTGTCGCGATATCGCGACATGTTTTCTGTCGCGATTTCGCGACAAAAAGTAGGAGAGAGAAAATGCAAGCCAAAATGTCGCGATATCGCGACATGTCGAGTTTTCGCTGAGGAGAGAGAAAATGTGTCGCGATTTCACGACAAAAAGTAGGAGAGAGAAAATGCACGCCAAAATGTCGCGATGTCGCGACATGTCGAGTTTTCACTGAGGAGAGAGAAAATGTGTCACGATTTCGCGACATGTTCCATTTTCGCTGGAGTTGGCAAGGAGAGTTGTACGGAAGAGCAAAGTGTCACGATTTCGCGACATGTTCCTTTTTCGTTGCTGCTGGCAAAGAAGAGTGTACGGAAGCCGGAAGTGTCACGATTTCGCGACAAGAAGGATGATGACGTCAGCAAAGTTGAAAAGTGTCACGATTTCACGACAGGATGAAAGAAAAGCCACCGGAAGCCGAAACGTCACGATTTCACGAAAGGTGATGAATGAAGAGTGAAACGTCGCGATTTCGCGACAAGAAGGATGATGACGTCAGAAAAGTTGAAAAGTGTCACGATTTCACGATAGGATGAAAGAAAAGCTACTGGAAGCCAAAAATGTCATGATTTCACGACAACCTTCAGAGTGACATCAGCATAAGTTGAAAGTGTCACGATATCGCGACAAGATGCAGGGAAAGCTTCCAAGAGCCAAAACGGTCACGATTTCGCGACATGCTTAAGGATGACGTCAAAAAATGTTGAAAGTGTCGCGATATCGCGACAAGATGCAGGGAAAGCTTCCAAGAGCCAAAACGGTCACGATTTCGCGACATGCTTAAGGATGACATCAGCAAAAGTTCTAAGTGTCGCGATATCGCGACATGAACAGAAGGAAAGCTTTCAAAGCCAAAATGGTCACGATTTCACGATAGCAAGGGCATGAAGTGTGCGGCTTCAAAAAGTGTCGCGATATCACGACAGGTAACAGTCTGGCGGGTAAAACCCGTAGGAGCATGCAAGGTGACACGTGTCAAAAAGCAGATAAGAAAATCATGCAGCCAGTTACGTAAAAAGTAACTGATGTCTGATCAACAGTTACAAATTGATAGGTGTCGATCATGCACTAGTACAGTTGTATACTCTTGATTGAAAAAGCATTCGATGCATCACATATGGAGTTTCGAAAAAGCATTCGAAAAGCCGTATTCGAAGAAATTGAACAACCGAATATGGAGAATCAAAAAAGATTTTTAAAAGACGTATTGTAGGGTTTCGAACAGTCGAAGTGCATGGAACCGAACAACCGTATTGCAAGGTTTCAAACAGTTGAAGTGCATGGAACCGAACAGCCGTATTGCAGGGTTTCGAACAGTCGAAGTGCATGGAACCAAACAGCCGTATTACAGGGTTTCGAACAGTCAAAGTGCATGGAACCGAACAGTCATATTGCATGGATTCGAACAGTCAGAGTATGTGATTCGATTGCATGCAGGATTGAAAGGTTATAAAAGAATAATCGTACAGAGAAGATGGTGCTACTGTTAGAGAAAAGTTGTTGCAGAAAGAGAAATATTGCTGTGAAAAGAGGGTTTGGATAAGAAAATTAGCAGAGCCGTGAGAGTGTGCAGAGTTGGATTAATTGCAGAACTAGTCGTGGTTGTGCATGAAGTGAAGACACTTTTATGTCATTCTAATTGATCGAAATTGTAGTCCAAGTTGGTGCTTGGTACTAGGGGTTGGTGCTCCATCTCATGGTGCAGAAAATTACAGGGGTTGGTGCTCCTTCCAAGTGGATGCTCGGTAAAGAAGTTGTAAAATTGAAATTTTGCAAAGACTGGATTTGGATTGAAGTCCAAGCAGCTTAATTTTTGAGGAGTAGCCAAATTGGTGAACCTCGTTATATTGTGTGTTGTGGTGTGCTCTCATTTTGTTCTTCTGGTTTTATAAGTTTTCTCGTGCTTCAGTCTTTGAATGCCACTGTTTCGAAATTAAATATCTACACTGATTCACCCCCCTCTCAGTGTCATTGTGTGAACATCAATTGGTATCATAGTGAGGTTCCTTGTACAAGCTTAATCAGCTAAGGAGATCTTGGAAGAAACAATGGCAAGCGGTGAAGGATTTTTATCCAACAAAGCTCCCTTATTTTATGGAACAAATTACACCTTCTGGAAACTCAGAATGCAAACATATCTGAGTGCATTGGGATATGATATTTGGGATTCCGTAGATAGTGGATACACAACACCCACTACTCCTCCAACAGATACTGCTGAGAAAAAGAAATTTGAGAACAACTCCAAAGCTAAGAATGCCATAATGTGTGGGCTTGTTGACAGTGAACTGATAAGAGTCATGAGTTGTAAATCAGCAAAAGACATGTGGGATAAATCAAGAGCATCCATGAAGGAGACAAGAAGATTAAGGAAGCAAAACCGCAAACTCATCGAGCACAGTTCGAAGCACTGCAAATGAATGAAGATGAAAACATAGAGACTTATATGCTGAGAGTCAACGAAATTATTAATGCAATCAGAGGACTTGGTGAAGAAATTGATGATGCAGTTGTTGTGAAAAAGGTTCTCAGAACACTTCACAAAATATTTAACTCCAAAGTCTCTGCAATAGAAGAGGCAAAAGATCTAAACAACTTCAGCATGGATGAGTTGCATGGTTCCCTGACAAAGATATGAAATGAGAATAGGACAAACCAAGTCTACAGACAGAGAAGCAGCCTTTTAAAGCACACAAGAATGTAAAAGCTGAACATGAATCCGAGGATGAAGGAACACCGGATGAAACAGAAGCCAATTTTGTTCGAAAACTCACAAAAGGAAAAGGAAAATATAGAGGGAAGCTACCTTTTAAATGCTTCAATTGTGGAGGAGTCGGTCATTTTGCAGCCAAATGTCCAATGCAGGAGAGAACCAAAAATGGTGAAGGTTCACACCAAGAAAAAGGTGACTGGAAGAAGAAACAAAATTTCAGAAAGAACAACTTCAAGAAGAAAAGCTTCATAACCAAGAATGTCAGCAGTTCTGAAGAAAGCACAGATGAGGAGTCTGAAGAAGAAGGAGGTGAAGCTCTTTTCATGGCACTTGAAGAAGAAAGAACAGAGAAAAATCAGGAAGGTGATGAAAATTCCAAGGATGAAGCTGAAGTGTATTTGGAAGGAGAATTGGTTGCTGCACTTGAAGAGTTGAGTGCATAAAGGAAGAAGAATAAGAAATTTTCAAAGAAATTAGAGAATGCCACAGACATAATAAACAATCTAAAAATACGGACAGAGGAATTCAAGAAAATGTCCGAAGTTCTTGATGAACAATTAACTCGTAAAGACAGCTTGAATGCAAGCAAGCTAGAGGAAGACATTGTTAAGTTAAGGATGAAGTTAGAGGAGATGAATAGAAAATTGAACTGTTTTCATAAGTTTGAAGAAAGTACTGTAAAGTCTGGATAAAATGTTAAATAACCAAAGGCCTTCCGGCATAAAATTTGGTTTAGGCTTTGATGAAGGAGAATCTTCAAAGGATTCAAAGAACTTGAATATAGAACTCATAAAGAAAGAAGAAAAGATCAGGGTTGAACCAGAAAAACCAAATATTGCAAAAGAAAACAATAATGCCAGATTCAAGAAGAATACCGACAAAGATGGATTCACAAAAGTCACACATCCAAGGAGGAGAAGAGTCATGGCTCCTACTTCAAACTGGCAAAGACCGGCACCCAGTGTTTAATCATGCATTTTCTGGTTATTGTTTTAAATGCAATGCTTATGGCCATAAGATTTCAGATTGCAGGCATAATGTATCTCAAAGGAATTTTACCAGTAGAAATGTTTTTTCTCCTTTAATGAATTATGCAGTTGAATGTTATAATTGTCATAATTTTGGACATATTGCTAGAAACTGCAGAAGCACTTTTGCATCAAATAATTATCAAGGTAGAAAATCTCAGCCAAGTGGGTTGAAACAAAACCAAAAATTTCCTGAAAAACAGGCACATGCTAATGAAAGGACAAAGGCAAAACAAGTAGCAAAATCTGCTATCAAACCAGAATGGAAAGAAAAGGAATCTTTGATTGTCCAGATCGCTTTTAAAGCTCATAACAAATCAGCACCTTGGATACTTGATAGTGGTTGTTCCAATCACATGACAGTGACAAGCAAAAGTTTGAGAATTTACAGAATTATGAAGGTGGTTCTGTGAAATTTGGAAATAATGATGGAGCAAAGATTGTTGGAAAGGGATCACTCAAGATCAGTGATGGCAATATAAAATCAAAAGAAGTCTTGTTTGTAATTGGCCTGAAGCATAACTTGCTAAGTGTAAGTCAAATATGTGACAGAGGCCATGATGTAATCTTCAAGAAGGAGGGTCATGAAGTAAGAAAGACAAAAAATGGAAAGTTAATAGCCACTGGACTGAGAACTTCTGGAAATCTGTATACACTTTCAAAAACTGCAGAAGGAACATGCTTGATTGGACAGGAAGATGAAAACTGGCTATGGCACAAGAGGCTTGGGCATATTAGTTTTGACAATCTGGCAAAAATCAGTTCAAAAAGAGCACTTAGAGATATACCAAACATTGGCAAACCCGTAAATAGCATCCGTGAGTCATGCCAAAAGGGAAAACAAACCAGAGCCACTTTCAAAGCAAAAGAATACTTCACTAGCAAGCCATTAGAACTAATTCACACCGATCTATGTGGACCCATGAGAACCGAAAGCATAAATGGACACAAATATTTTATGCCGTGTATAGATGACTACTCAAGAATGACATGGGTACTATTTCTGAAACTCAAGTCGAAGCCTTTGAAATGTTTAAAACCTTCAAAAATCTTGTTGAGAATCAATCAGAAAAAGAATTAAATGCCTAAGATCGAACAGGGGAGGAGAGTTTATCTCCGAAGAATTTGTAGAATACTATCAAAAACATGGGATAAGAAGACAGTTTCAGCAGCTAGGACACCTCAGCAGAATGGTGTTGTAGAAAGGAAGAATAGAACAGTGCAGGAAATGGCAAGGACAATGTCGCAGTAAAACAAAATAGTCGACGTATTTTGGAAAGAGGCAGTTCATACTGCAGTTTACATTCAAAACAGGTGCATGCTGAGACCACATGAAAGCAAAACAACTTATGAGTTGTGGTTTGGTAGAAAGGCAACAACAAGACATTTCAAAGTATTTGGCAGCAAGTGCTACATAAAACGGACTAAAGATAACCTCGATAAATTTGAAGATAGAGCTGATGAAGGTATCTTTCTCGGTTACTCAACAAAAAGCAAGGCATACACATGTTACAACAAGAGGTTGAAGAAAATTGTTGAAAGTGCTGATGTGAAAGTTGATGAAGGTAGAGAACAAGAAACTACTTATCAAGAAAACTACCCTATGTATGAAGAAGTCATTGAAGGTGATGATGAAAAAGAAACAGAGAAGAATCAGAAAATTGATCCGGATGGTGTAAAACCGAATCAAGAAGAAGAAAACAGGAAATTTAAAACATGCAACTCGCAAAAAAATCATCCAAGTGAACAGATTATTGGGGATCCCACAGATGGTATTCAGACAAGAAGAACAGCAGTGAGGAACTATTCTCTGTTATCTAGTATTGAACCTAAAAATGTTGCTAAAGCAAGCACTGATGAAAGTTGGATGAAGGCAATCAATGAAGAACTAGATCAGATAGAGAAAAACAATACCTGGGAATTAGTACCTAGACCAACAAATAAAAACATAATTGGCACTAAATGGGTTTTTAGAAATAAATTGAATGAAGATGGGCAAGTTGTCAGAAATAAGGCAAGATTGGTATGTAAAGGCTATGCTCAGGTTGAAGGCATTGATTTTGAAGAAACTTTTGCACCGGTAGCCGACTAGAGGCAATCGTAATGTTTCTGCATTAGCAGCTCATAAAAACTTCAAAGTATATCAAATGGATGTAAAATCAGCATTTTTGAATGGAAAACTGGAAGAAGAGGTTTACATTGAACAACCAGATGGCTTCCAACTTGGTGACAATCCAGATTTTGTTTGCAAGTTAAAGAAAGCTTTATATGGATTAAAACAGTGCACCCGTGAGCATGGTATGCAAGGTCGGATAATTATCTAATTAAACAAGGGTTTAAGAAAGGTTTGGTGGATAGCAACTTATATGTCAAAACAGAGAAGGGTCATCTTATTGTTCTTGTTGTTTATGTAGATGACATAATATTTGGCAAGCAAGATGGATGAATACCGCAAAGACATATCAATTAAAATGAAAAAAGAATTTGAGATGTCAATGATTGGTGAACTTTCTTATTTCTTAGGACCGCAGGTCAATCAAAATGAAAAAGGCATTTTTATTTCTCAAGTTAAATATGTAAAAGAAATGCTGAAAAAGTTCACAATGGAAGACAAGAAACCGGTCAAGCACTCCCATGACAACAAGTCGCAAGTTGAGCAAGGATGATAAATCTCCGGATGTGGATCAAACAATGTACAGTGTCTATGATTGGAAGCCTCGCTGTATTTAACAGACTACTAGACCGGATATACTACGAGCAATATGCATGGTTGCTAGATTTCAGGCAAGTCCCAAAGAAACTCATGTCACAAACTGTAAAAAGGATCTTCAGTGTACCTCAAAGGTACCATGGATTATGGGTTGTGGTACCCAAAAGGCAAAGACTTCACTTTGATTGCATATTCTCGATGCAGATTGGGCAGGGTGCATTGATGACCGAAAGAGTACAAGTGGAGGAGCATTTTATCTTGGAGACAGTCGGTAGCATGGCACAACGAAGAAACAAGAATCGCTTCTCTATCCACTGCAGAGGCAGAATACATTGCAGCCACAACTTTCTGTACACAGATATTATGGATGAGACAAACTTTGAAAGATCTTGGTATCCACTTCAAAGAGCCAATATCAATAAAATGTGATAACACTAGTGCTATCAACATATCCAAGAATCCAGTTATGCATTCAAGAACCAAACACATTGCAATCCGATATCATTTTTTGAAGGATAAAGTTGCAGAAGGAGAAGTCAAGTTGGATTTTGTTCCAACTACAGAGCAAGTAGTTGATATATTCACAAAACCATTGCCCAAGGATGTTTTTGAGTACCTTAGGAATAAGTTGGGAGTGGTCACAATTCCCAAGAACTGACTATCATTAGGGATCACATTCTCAATGGGTGCATGCATGCCTATACTTATAGTTTTGCTTATGTTTATGATTTTTGCTAACTATAACAATATTTTCCCTGAGAATGGTGTACAGAGACTCAGGGGGAGTCTGCAGCAGCCCCTTTGGTATTATTGGCAAAGGGGGAGAAGAAGTTGAGCAAGGTTGTTGTGTGTTGCCAACAATTCCAAAGGGGGAGATTGTTGAGCAAGGTGCAGCAAAAGCATTTGAGAAAGTATTGTCATTGTTGTCAACACATACATATTGATGCAGTTGATGCAGTTCAGAGGTCAGTCAGATCAAGTGCAGAAAGTTTCAAGCAAAACAGAGGTGACCCGTATTCTGAAATTGGCAGAAAGAGACAAGGAAGAAAACTGTCGCGATATCGCGACATGTTTTCTGTCGCGATTTCGCGACAAAAAGTAGGAGAGAGAAAATGCAAGCCAAAATGTCGCGATATCGCGACATGTCGAGTTTTCACTGAGGAGAGAGAAAATGTGTCGCGATTTCGCGACAAAAAGTAGGAGAGAGAAAATGCACGCCAAAATGTCGCGATGTCGCGACATGTCGAGTTTTCGCTGAGGAGAGAGAAAATGTGTCGCGATTTCGCGACATGTTCCATTTTCGCCGGAGTTGGCAAGGAGAGTTGTACGAAAGAGCAAAGTGTCACGATTTCGCGACAAGAAGGATGATGACGTCAGCAAAGTTGAAAAGTGTCATGATTTCGTGACAGGATGAAAGAAAAGCCACTGGAAGTCGAAAACGTCGCGATTTTGCGACAAGCAGGATGATGACGTCAGCAAGAGTCAGAAACGTCACGATTTCACGACATGAAGGATGATGACGTCAAGCAAAGTTGAAAAGTGTCACGATTTCACGACAGGATGAAAGAAAAGCCACTGGAAGCCGAAAACGTCACGATTTCGTGACAACCTTCAGAGTGACGTCAGCATATGTTGAAAGTGTCGCGATATCGCGACAAGATGCAGGGAAAGCTTCCAAGAGCCAAAACGGTCATGATTTCGCGACATGCTTAAGGATGACGTCAGCAAATGTTGAAAGTGTCACGATATCGCGACAAGATGCAGGGAAAGCTTCCAAGAGCCAAAACGGTCATGATTTCACGACATGCTTAAGGATGACATCAGCAAAAGTTCTAAGTGTCACGATATCGCGACATGAACGTAAGGAAAGCTTTCAAAGCCAAAATGGTCACGATTTCGCGACAGCAAGGGCATGAAGTGTGCGGCTTCAAAAAGTGTCACGATATCACGACAGTAATGATCGCGGGTAAAACCTGCAGGAGCATGCAATGTAACACGTGTCGAAAAAGCAGACAGGAAAATCATGCAACCAATTATGTAAAAAGTAACTGATGTCTGATCAATAGTTACAAATTGACAGGTGTCGATCATGCACTAGTACAGTTGTATACTCTTGATTGAAAAAGCATTCGATGCATCACATATGGAGTTTCGAAAAAGCATTCGAAAAGCCGTATTCGAAGAAATTGAATAGCCGAATATGGAGAATCAGAAAAGCTTTTTAAAAGACGTATTGCAGGGTTTCAAACAGTCAAAGTGCATGGAACCGAACAGCCGTATTATAGGGTTTCGAACAGTCGAAGTGCATGGAACCGAACAGCCATATTGCAGGGTTTCGAACAGTCAAAGTGCATGGAACCGAACAGCCGTATTGCATGGATTCGAACAGTCAGAGTATGTGATTCGATTGCATGCAGGATTGAAAGGTTATAAAAGAATAATCGTACAGAGAAGATGGTGCTGCTGTTAGAGAAAAGTTGTTGCAGAAAGAGAAATATTGCTATGAAAAGAGGGTTTGGATAAGAAAATTAGCAGAGCCGTGAGAGTGTGCAGAGTTGGATTAATTGCAGACCATCAGGGTTGTGCATGAAGTGAAGACACTTTTATGTCATTCTAATTGATCGAATTGTAGTCCAAGTTGGTGCTTGGTACTAGGGGTTGGTGCTCCATCCGTTGCAGCAGAAAATTACAGGGGTTGGTGCTCCTTCCAGTGGATGCCGGTAAAGAAGTTGTAAAATTGAAATTTTGCAAAGACTCGGATTTGGATTGAAGTCCAAGCAGTTAATTTTTGAGGAGTAGCCAAATTGGTGAACCTCGTTATATTGTGTGTTGTGGTGTGCTCTCATTTTGTTCTTCTGGTTTTATAAGTTTTCTGTGCTTCAGTCTTTGAATGCTACTGTTTCGAAATTAAATAACTACACTGATTCACCCCCCTCTCAGTGTCATTGTGTGAACATCAACAACTCCCACACCCTTCGGCCGCTACAATTAGGGAATCTCATATTTCACCTTTGTCATATTTTTCCAACACCCCACATCAGTCCCCATATTGTGCCACACCACGCATTTCCATTTTCATGAAAAATGCTAGCCCAAGATACTATAATATGTGCAATGCCTGCATATGTGACCCCCTATCCAAACTACTCATGATTTCAGTCACCTTGTAGCCTTGGTCCTTACCATCAAAACCATCGTAAAAATAGGAAGTCCTAAAAATCATACCAAATTTGTTTATGTAGGAGTCAACTCTTCAATTCCCCCACCAGATTTTCCTCAACCACAATCTAGATTTCATGGTATGCTAGACCACATGGCCAACCCTCACTTTACCTTGTGCTACCTACATCATTTTCATTGGCAAGGATTCAAGCTAGGTCACTACAAACAAGGATTACACATACGTATCAACCCTCGAGTTCAATCACAAATAGATAAATCTGGTATAGTTTATAATCCAAGAGTAGTTCATACCTTAGAAGATGAACTCCAAGACTTGTACCTTTATCCTAATCCTATTCCAATGCATTCTCTGGAAGAATATGTTGGTAATACCCCAAGGAATTACTATAAAATTATTAACAAATTAATGTAAATGTAATCGCAGGCCACTCAAAGGGGGCTCCCTTGTAATCTCTTTTCCACTATAGGGGGATCCCTCATTAGAATCTATGCTTATTATTCTTCTTCTTGGATTATTTTATATGGATGGACAACCTAATATATATATCTACCCTAAAGCTACATTGGTGAAGAGACATGATGGTTCATTTTATAAGTTAATAATATAATAATTAAATGATTAATAATACTAACTAATACTAACTAATAATGTTAGGATTGAGGATCCTAACATGCCACCCTCCTTAAAAAGAGCTTTGTCCTCAAAGCTCAAAGTGAGAAGCTTTATCCTTTGTTTTCCAAGAAGGATTTTTGTAAGTTCTTGGACTCTTTTAATGGCATCCTTTCGTAGGAAGGGATATCGAGAAGGATGAAGTATTAGCAGGGGGTTGCCAAGAACAATAGTAGAATCTTCCTTAGGAAAATCATGATGATGATGGGAGGGCAACCCTTGGGGTTCCTAAAATAATTTAGAACGATGCATCAAAAGTGATGGTAATGATTTCATATCCTTTTTTGGTTCCTTGGTAGAGCCAACAAAGGAGTGTGTAGTCACTCTGCGTTGGTTTCGAATAGGTTTGGTCATATGTAAAGAACTCACTATTGGTGAGGAAGGTATGTGTAGATCTTGTAGAGTGCATGTTTGGCTAGCATTGATAACTTTGGGTATGTCTACCTCATCCTTGCTTGGTACATCAATCACTTCTTGCACATCGACCTCATTGTCTTCATTGCAGTGAGTAGGTGCATTGGTCGCTTTGGACACAACTACCTCATCTGCTTGCTCTATGGAGAGACAGGGATCAACTTACTTCAATAAATACAATGTTAGTGTAGCACATTTATGGTGGGGTCCAAATTGTTCATCATAATTATCACAGAGTCCTTTTGCTCGTCGTTCCTTCATCTCCTCAAAGCTAACATGTTTAATTCATAAATTTTGGTTAGATTTGGGGGTTGTGTAAGTGCTTTGTGCCCTTCCATTATGCATAGGTTTGGGAGCGATGTAAGTGGTCGATGATTTTTCCATAAGTGGTTTCCCTAATCATTGTTGTGCATTAATTTTATCTTTAGCTAATTTTGCCAATCCATATGTTTGCATCATGGTATAGGTATTGAACCTTGTCACCTCCATTCTAATTTCCTCTTTTAATCCCCTGATGAAGCTATTGATGAGAATTGATTCATCCAATCTTGTGTTGTGTTTGGTGATATCCTCAAACCGAGTTTGATACTCATGCATAGAAGTGATTTGATGAAGATCTTTGAGCAATTCCCACATGACTGGGTCCCACATGGCTCTGATACCAAATGGTAAGACCCCAAGGACTTACTATAAAATTATTAACAAATTAATGTAAATGTAATCGTAGGCCACTCAAAGGGGGCTCCCTTGTAACCTCTTTGCCACTATAGGGGGCTCCCTCCTTAGAATATATGCTTATTATTCTTCTTCTTGGATGATTTGATATGGATGGCCAACCTAATATATCTATCTACCCTAAAGCTATGTTGGTGAAGAGACATGATGGTTCATGTATGAAGAGACATGATGGTTCATGTTATGAAGGGTTGTGATGGTTCATTTTATAAGTTAATAATATAATAATTAAATGATTAATAATACTAACTAATACTAACTAATAATGTTAGGATTGAGGATCCTAACATATGTCAACATGGATATTATAGAGTACACTTCATCACCTCATTCTACCATTGTAGTACCCTATGACTTCTTTCAAGAATCCTCTATGTCCGACACCTCGTTTTGTGATGTTGATAGATTGATAGACTACTTCGCTACCTTATCCTTAAATGCGTCATTAATGGAGCCTGACACAATACTTCCTATTTCATAACCAACATACTTAGCTACATTCATGCTTATACATAGGTAATTACAGAGAGTGGTTGCTCTTTCTCGTTCACCCCCAATTATTCTACGACATCCTTTGAGTCTCTTATGGTGTGCACGAACCATCGAGCCTTACTCACTAGATTCTTCTCCACCTACTTCTCCTACAACATCGGTCAATATGGTTGAGGTATATTTGTTATCTCCCCTTCATTACAGTCACTAGTAGATTCAAGATGATACCCCAAATCCAAATTTTATAGATCTCATACATATATCACCCATACCAACACCTCGAGATTTCCTTATTGTACCTCATATATTATAAGCAACAAATGCTCCTTCTTCATCCACGCCACCACAAGTCCCTCAAGTATCTCACACGGGCATTTATGTAGATGAAAAATATGATTTTAGGGAGGCTATCGATGACCTTAACCTCATTCCTGTCCTTGAATAGTTACATGATAGATCTCGCATGCTCATTATAGATACTATTGATGTCAACATTGGTGATGATCCTAAAAATCTCCACATCCTTAAACTAGTCGCTAGCCTCTCACCCGAGGAGTGCATTGCCTTCACAAACTTCCTTTGTACGTTCATTCGAGTTTTTGCATGGTCATACAAGGACATGTTTGGACTTGACCCTACCATAGTGGTTCATAATCTTATACTCGATCCTAATGCCAAATTGGTAAGACAAAAGGCGCAATGCATGCATCCAATTGTCACATTAATAGTAAAATACAAACTCCAAAAGCTCCTAGATATCAATTTCATTATACCCATCGACTATCCTGAATGGGTATCCAGCATGGTACCTGTACCTAAGCCATTCAGTAAAGTTTGTGTCTGCATAGGTTTTTGTGATTTAAACAAATCTTGTCCCAAAGACAATTTTCCCCTACCTAACATCGACTCCCTTTTCGATTCCATCGTAGGCCATGAAATGATCTCCCTCATGGATGGATTCTCTAGATACAATTAAATCAGTATCAACTCAGCCGATCAACATAAAACCTCCTTTACAACACCCTAGGGGACCTTTTGCTATAAAGTCATGCCTTTTGGCCTCAAAAATGTTGGGGCAACATACCAACAAGTAATGACCTATATATTCCATGACTTGATGCACAAAAACATTGAATACTATGTAGATGATCTCATCACCAAATCCAAGAAATGTGTAGACCATCTTGAAGATCTTTGTCAGATTTTCAATCGATTATTAGAACACAACATATGCCTAAACCCAAAGAAGTGCATGTTTGGTATTACCTTAGGCAAAATAATAGGATTCATTGTCTCCCAATGAGGCATTGAATTTGATACTAGTAATGTGAAAGCCATCACCGAGATGCCCCATCCTACCACATTGAAGCAATTGTGCAACCTCAAGGGCAATATTACTTCTATTCATAGATTCATAGTGCAATTATCTGATAAGTATCATCCATTAAACCACCTCTTAAAAAAGGAAGTAAGCTTCAAATGGGATCACAACTATCAAGGAGCATTTCATGCTATCAAAAATTACCTCACAACACCATCGGTTGTCACCATTGCATCCATAATTGCCATTGATTCTATATATTTCAATCATAGAATTTGCATTAGGTACACTTCTAGCTCAAAATAACACACTCAAAAAATAATAGACTATCTATTATATTAGTCGTATGCTAGTCAGTTATGAAACAAGATATGGATACATAGAAAAATTATGCCTAGCTATCATATTCACCACTCAGAAATTATGCCACTACATGTTAAATCACACAACTTTTGTCATCACTCAAGATAATCCCCTTCGATGCATGATGAATAAGAGCTATCACAATTATCGTACATCTAAATGGATTATGCTTTTAACTAAATTAGACCTAGAATTCATTTCCCAAAAATCCATCAAAGGGCAGGTCATCATCGACCAACTAGCTGAAGCCCCTTTGACTGATAATCAACCCTTCCTCATTCAACTTCCATATGATTCTATATTCCACATAACCAAAGCTGAATAATATGTTGAACCCAAAGTAGTAGATGACATCACCTTGTTCTTTGATGGCTCTATATGTCTTCACATTGGGGTGCAGGCATTGTATTCTTCACACCTAAAGGAGAACCACTCCCCTTTTCATTCAAACTCAACTTTCCTTGCATAAAAAATAATGCATAATATGAAGCCCTAATTCTAGGACTGAAATAAAAACATTCCATGTGTATAAAATACCTCCACCTCATAGGTGATTCACTCCCGATAGTCAGTAAAGTGTAGGAACACTAGCTATGTAATTTCCTAGCCCTATAGAAATATAATAAAACCACACAACTCTTATCTCAATTTGAGTGGTATGACCTCGAAGTCACTCCAAGATCATCAAACCATTTTGTATATACTATGGCTTCCTTAGGATTCCTCATTCCACAAAACCCAACATCTGACACAACATCTATATCCATCCATACACTCACTCGATCTGCCATATCACCCACACCTCCTACAGATGATGGTGGCATCTATGTGGTAAATATTTAACCCTATGACCCATGGTTTTCACAAATTAAAGAATACATCAAACTAGGTTTCCTACCTTGTTATTTACCCCATGCTCAATTTCAAACATTCAAATAGAGAGTAATCCACTATAAGTTTCTAGGAGACATCCCTTATCACCACATCTATGACTACATGCTCATGTGTTACCTAGAATTGCAATAATCACAATGGGTTGTACAAGAAACCCATGATGGTACTTGTGATGGCCATTTTAGTGGCATAGTGATCACAAAACGCATCCTCCGTATGGGTTATTACTGGCCCAAAATGGAGCATGAATGCTACGAATATGTGAATCATTGCATTAAATGCCAACAACATGTAAACCTAATGCATCTCCCATCCCAAGAACTTCAACCTATCCAATCCATGTGGCCGATCTAATTGGACAGATTACACCAGCTTCCTCAAGCAACCACAAATTTATCATCACTACCACAGAGTATTTTATAAAATGGGTCAAAGCCCTCCCACTAGTCTAAACCACAAGAGCTAAACTTGCAACATTCATCACAGACCACATCATATGTCATTTTGGAATCCCTTAATCATTTTTGATAATGGAAAATCCTTTAAGAATAAAATTGTCCAAGCCCGATGTGATAAATTCCACATAAATCATAGTTTTTCTACCCCATACTACCCTCAGGGTAATCGCTAGGTAGAATCCACAAACAAAACCATTTATTCCATCCTTCATAAAATTGTAGCAAAATCTCATCGTGAATGGCATAACCAAATGCCCCTAGCCTTATGGGCGTATCATACAAGCATTCATACTCCTATTGGGGCAACACCTTTTTCACTTGTATATGGGGATGAAGCTATCATGCCCCTTGAGCTTGAGATACCTTCCATAAGGATATCTATGAAGGATTTCATGGATGACAACACTGCTCACCAAGCTCATTTAAATTAATTAACACTTCTTGATGAACGTCGTATTCACGCAATCAAGCACACACGTGTCTATCAAGATCACCTTCATCATGCCTATAATAGTAAGGTACATTAGCATGAGTTTAAAATCATTGACCTAGTTCTCAAGGAAAACTAGCAAATCATGAGTCAGCCTCACTAGCAGGGCAATAAGTTTACCCCAAATTGGTTGGGTCCATTCATTATTACACATAAATATGGTTCAGGAGCATATCGGATGGCCAATATTGAAGGACTTAATAACCCTAAACCCATCAACATATTGCATCTTCGTGCATTCAATTCTTAATATACAAAAGCATCCATCATCACGAGTGCCACACATTACTATTTACAAGTCACTAAGCACATCACCACATAGATATGTTATTTTGTGTTATTAATTTACTATACATGTACTTTCATCTTTATGTCATTTTTATGCTATGGGTATTTATTTTTCATTTTGTAGGATCCACATCATCAGTAGGAGACTACTACAGTTTTCCCACACATCACCATGTAGAATGTTCCACCATCATAGTTTGTATCCATTACATCGGCTAACCTATCCCAATTGTTATTTATCATTCACTCGAGACAGACGTCACATTCATCACACTTAGATAATCACTCGTCACTTCACCATAGGTCACCTCACCATTGAGGTTCTTCCTATTCACCCCACTTTGGATATGGCTATGTCTCCATGTATTCCTTCAATGAGGAGGAGAAAACCTCCAACATCCATCCACATGGGTCTCCTTGTCATTTATTTGTAGAGGCAAGGAACCCATACTACCCAACCAATTACCTATATCATCCCAGTGATACCTATCACCCACAAAATAGAGAATACACACCTCAACAAAACCTCCCTCTAGGCCTACCACCTCCACTCCCAAATGGCAAATATTCTTATGCCCAAGCCTTGCAAGCCCATTTCACCCAAGCTACCCAAGTTGGCCACGCGCACATGCCCCCATCCCATTCATGCCATTGTATAGTACCATATCCCATGCCACCCTTCTTGTAGGCCCATCTTGACCATTTCAAGGCTTACCACTTCACCAAGATTTATAGTCTCCTAGATCATTTCATCCTATGCCTCCTCATCATGGTCCCATCCATCCATCCATCCCTACTCATCGTAATGCCCCTTTCATATTAGAGGCTCATGCACCACCTTCACCAGTTTTGTTATCACCTCATCAGGAACTTCAACATATCCTCACATATGTGGAATCCCTAGAGCTCCATATGAGCCATTATCAGTGCCAAATTGTTGCTCGTCGATCGATAACACTGCATACATTTTTGCCACCTCATAGATCTGATCTCACCCTAGAGTTTGACCTACATCAGACTCCTAACCCTTGCCTTCCACATAGGACTTCACTCCACCTCGTACCCCTTCACCCTAGTCAGAATACCATACCCACCACACGACATTTACAACTACCCTGCTATATAATATGTTTTACCACCTAATCTACCAAGGCCTTCTGGCTCTCCCAGAAACCTGACCTATAGATCCATCACACCCTAAACCACACAACTATCATAAGAGTGAATACTACCTTTACCACCGCTAGCCAGGCCATGATAATGAAGAGTGTAGATCATTCAAAACCTTGGTTCACAACATACTACATGGTACTCACCCAACATCACCTGATATAGCCCCTTGAATCACCCAACTAATCAGCCCTCCATGCCACAACAATTCATAAACCTAACTATCCTGGGAATCCATGATACCACCCTCCCATTACATCCATAATATGGAAAATTATCCATACCCCACTATTACTCCATTCTCTCATGTGCATCCTAACCCACACCATTTTACCCACCATTAGGTTCTCTTCTATCATCTCCCTTACTTCTTCCTCTACTTCTTCGCATCTCTTCGTGTGTTTGTATGGTCACGCTTCAAGTGGCTACATACCTACATTGATCTATCCCACTTTTCTTCTATCACTCTTTGACTTTGGTAATATCATTTTCTTGTTGGTTACCCGTAGCACCCTAAAATTGGCATGGTTAAAACCTTAGTAAAAGATAAAAGATAAAAATTTTAATTTTAACCCCAAAACCGCCTGTTACCCACTTTCCCCATTTTCCACACCATTTTTAGGATTTTTTTTATCATTGGACGATATCATCGCAGATCAGACGCAATCGTCCCTGATCTGACGAATTCGTCTGGAACAAAATATCTAGATGATTTCGTCCCAAAAACAAATGTTCATAATTAGCTTTTGTTTCAATAGCCTCTCCAACTTGGGCAGAAGTGCATCTATGCAGTTGGAGATTTCCTTGTTGGAGATCTCCCAGATTGGGATGATTCCCAACATCCTAGCCTCCCCCTAATCCTATATAAACTAGGATTTTTCTAGTTTATCCCCCTGATTATGATTCCCCTGAACCCCTTAGCTAACGAATTTAGATCCTTATTCACTAGAGCATGCTCGTACTACTGTCTATATTCTACATTTTGCATCTTCTTGCAGGAACCCTAATGTTTTTCAGTCGAAGCTAGTTCGAATCATCACAAACGATTCCAGACTATCTCGGATGATCTTGTCAAGGAGCGCAGATGATTTCGTACAATTGGAGGTGATCCTGACTATAATCTAGATTGGGGGCAATCTGAGCCTAGAGTTTGCATTTTCTTAACTTTCCTGCATTTTTCCATTATAATTCTGCATTATCTTGGGTTATTATGTTTATGCATCTTGGAGTTCACCTCATCTAGTGTAAATGCATGATAATATCAAAATACATTGTTAAGTTGATGCATTTCTTCTTTAATTTCTATTTGGATTTATCATTTAGGTAAATTTACCATTACTTCTATCATTTCCCCTGTGTTTCGATACTCATATTTTGGTATTTTGTATCTATTTCTGTGATTGCAAGTTTTTGATGAATTTGTTTGACGAATTCATCAGATCCACAATGAGCTCGTCTAATATCAGATGATCGACTATGATCGGAGACGATTATGTCTCCTTTTAGACGATTACGTGTAGTTTGAGACAATCATACTTCTACAAGACTCAAAACCTTCATCAGACATTCAAAATCAGGTATGATCTGTCCTAATCTGTATATTCTCTATGTTTAGCACCCATTTCTATTTTATGTATCCATTTAAATCATTATTGGCATATATAATAGTTTAGATTCATTTTGGCCAAACCTAGGAATTGAATGATTGAGTATAAAACAAACACATCAAACCCATTCCCAACCTAGGTGTGGAAACTGCCACTCAAAAGTTTCCTGGTGAACCCACCATCCATTGAAAATTCACCTTTATACTCGTCCCCTGAGAGTCAGGACCTTAAAAGGGCCTCTTAGTCTGAGGTATTGTCCCATCCTTCTCGCATCCCCCTTCTGGGCGCGGATCCTATAGCCTGAGGGTAAGGATGTGAAAATTTTGGAGCGATACATTTTGATGAACCCGACGTGAAAACTAAAAACCTTTTGAAAACAATCCAAAAAAAAAACAAAAAAAATAAATGCATTTAGAATCAAAGATTGCATGTCATATTTAGATGGTAGATTATAAAAAAATACGAGTCATCACCATTAATTTTGAGAATCAATTAGCAACTATAGAGATTAATTATTTGCTTAGAGTAGCTCCAACATATAGAGTCCCACATTTATGGGACAAGATTAAAAGGAGATTGAATCTCATTTCATCTAGAGCAACCGAACTTAGGCAAATCAAGATTTTTGTCCTAGATAGAATCCTGGATCCCGATCAAGTGACTTTGTATCATGAGCTTCAGAGAGCTTGCCATAGGTGGTTAGCAGATAAAAGAGCCCTTGTGTCTTCTAAGTTGTATACCTTTGAGGAATACCTCGATAATGCAACTGTAGTACATAAATTTCTATATTGTATAGAGGACCAAGAGGTCGTTCTTATGAATAGACAAATATGGAATAGAGTCCCCAGGGTTGTGTTATATCGAGAGTATTGCCATGAGATTTATTTTTACAAGACAAAATCTGAAACAGATAATATCACTATAGCACACTTTATCAAATTCCTGAAAAACCATTTCCAATTTTAAGAGCATTTTATGACTCCTGATGAACTTGATCCTATCCATGACATTCATAAACTCTTTTTAGAAAACTAAGCTATTATTTTATTATTGTTATTTCTTGTATTTAGTGTGTTGTTTGTTGTTTTTATAAGCATAAAAAAAAATTAAAAAAAAACAAACAACAAAATCATCATTTCAAGTTTGTATATTTTATATTCAACTCTAAATAGTAGATATTAAATATTACTTTTAGAAGTACTGAAGAAATCATGAGTTTCTACTCAAATCCATATGAACCCATCAGTAATGTTGGAAGAATTCAGCCAAATACATTTGTTGATTATGACCAACCTCATCCCTATTCAACATCACCTCCATCACACTTTTCTCATTTTTCATCCATAGCCCAACAGGACAATCCCTTTTCCAATCCTCTTCATAATGATATTATCTATTCTCCCATATATCCATATTATGTCTATCAATCCACATACAATCCTCCTCCACCCTTTCAATATTCTTCTTTCAATACAACACATCCATTTCAACAAGAAAATACTTATTCTTCCAATCCTACCATGCACTCACATCATACTTCACAATATTCCTATCATCATTCTACCCATAATAAAGAAAAAAGAGGTAAAAAACCATTAGGTCATTTTATGACTGAACTCCTAAGGCACTTATCAAAAACCTCTCGAAAACCTTCATCATGTACATTTACAAAGCTCAATCAACCAATGGATATAATTCTCAAGCATTTACTTGATACAAATAAGATTGAACTCCCTTCCATAAGACAACTTGATACCACAACAGATTGGTTTAAAATTGAGCTACATTGTGAATATCATAGAGCAGATGGACATATGACACAAAATTGTAAGTATTTAAGATGTGCAATTCAAGATTTGATTGTTGAGGGTATTTTTAATATAAAGGAATTACAATCTACAACTGATTATAAATCTCCATTAAACAATAAAAATCCTACACAACAAGTACCAATAATCAATCAAGACATGGGGATCTCCCAAGAACCCCTATTCAATTATCAACAATAGGAAACCAATCAAATATTGCATGTTAATGTGTCCCATCATGATGATATTACTAATATTTTAATAGAAACTACAAATGAGCAACCTCAAGTTCAATCAACTCAATTTGATATTCAAGAGATGGATTCCTCATTTGACCAACCTTCAAAACTATCTTTGGTTCTAGAGAATGATCCAAAATGGAATATAGGCATAGAAAGATCATATTTTGAATCAAAATCTCAATTTGAAGTCCACTTTGATAGCCAAAAACAAGTGATTAATCCTCAAGCAAATATATCCCTTTTAGAAGTATTACAAAGTTCTCATAAGGAAACTTTGTTCAAGATACCTAGCCAACAATTTGTTCCTCATGATATTTTCCCTAAGAACATAATTAATGGTGTAAGCCCTATTGAGGTTAACCATATTTCATTCTATGATGAAGAGATTCCTTCCTCTACTCCACAAGAAGGCTCCTCTCTTAATTTATGCACTTATCAATTATTCCAAAAACTCAAATTAAAGGAAGAACATCTTAATGAATCAAATGTTATTGTAAAATATTTTAACAATGAAATTCAAGAAGCTCAAGGTACTATAATTTTTCCCCTTAATATTGGATCCAAGATCCTGGATACTTTGTTTTGTGTAGCATATGCCCTTCACCTTACAACCTACTTCTTAGAAGTCCCTGGATTCATACGACGAGGGTTGTCCCTTCCACTCTTCACCATTGTTTGAAGTTTGAACTTGCAAATAAAATTGTTACCATGCATGGTGACCCAACACCATTTGAAGAATATTTAATGGTTAAAACATCAAGTTCTATACATTATCTATTGTCACAATTATATTCTATCCATCACTTTTCTTCATCCATATATGATCATCCTTGTTTACCAAATAACACCCATGCATATCTTTCAGATATGCTCCCTCCATATTATCAAGACTTGGAAGATAGTGATAAGAATGAAGAACCATCTTATCCTTCTGAAATTCTATTTTGTAACATGATCAATTTTACACATATAAAAGTCAAATCTTTTGCTACATTATTCTACATTATAACAAAGCTTTTGTTATCACTACCTTTTATTCATCACCTTTTGTTCTTACCTTCACCACAACCAAATTATCCTTCAAAACCTCCTTTGATTTTGAAGCAACCTTAGACATGCTATACTCAAATAACCTTGTATAGTGTATATAGATCATCTTGTATATACTACCAATTCCATCATCAAAAATAAAAATAAAAAATAAAATCAAAATATAAAAAAAAAATACATCAAAATCATTAAAATATTAAAAAAAAAAACATTTTTTATTTTGCACCTATCAATTCTCGAAGTATTGCAGTCATATTTTTAGTTATTTTGGATAAATTAGCATTTATTTGGAATCCCACACTTTCACACTCACCTGAATAAATATCTTGATTTTATTTGGTATGATTATTAATATCTCTTATATCAAAGTCCACATTGGCATTAAATAAATTTTTGAGCATAGAGAACTGATCTTGTTATTTACTTGAACCAAGTATATCTTTTCACATTAAAATGATTTCATTGTAAATTCAATATGATGCTACATAGTAGACATGGTTTCTTGAGTGAAAAGTTTCCCCTGCTATCCTATCATGCACATGGTCTAGAATATTTGAGAATTGACAAAAGGACAAGCTCACCCCTACCCAGAATAAAAATCCCTTGCTCTACAGCAAATCCGAGTAAGTACCCCTAGCATAGGAAGAAAAATAAAAGTCAAAGAAAAATGAGAAAAAGAAAAATATCATTTTGTACCATCGCAACAATATTCCAAGCAAAAATACAAAAAGAGAAAAAAAAAGAAAAAAAAAAGCAAAAGTGAAACGAAAAAGCAAAATGCAATAAAATCCCTTTCCCTACCCCTTGAAAAGAAAATAAGGGTGAATGAGCTTGAATCCCCGGAATTCTCAATTATTCAAAAACTATGAGGTAAGCCCCATAACAGGTGGTTTGTGCCCAACCTGCTTGGCCTTGGGTAATTCCTAGCATGGTGATATGTCTGTCACATTAGTGACCTTCTTTTGTACAAACCTATGTCAGCTCATGGATCATCTAGATCTTGATAACCTGACTTACATAGTAGTCTAGTACGGTTATATGCATATAAATCATGGTTAAGGAACACTCATTTGGTTAAGGCAAATTGCTTGTATCAAATTATCCTGCTCAAAAGTGGTGAATGAACAATACAATCGTACACACATTTGTATTTGAGATATTTTGTATCATTATGATAAATCAAGATCGGTAATGAACTCACATTTGCACATGAGGATCCCTTATAAACCTACATTTGTTTTTGAGATAATTTAAAATATTTCTGTAATTCTTTTTAGAATAATTTTATCCTCTTATTTCAGAATTTTGTTTTGTATAAAAACAATTATATACATTGTTTCAAAAAATCACAAAATGATTTCAAACAACATGTTCATCATATTATTATTTTCTGTTTATCAAAAATCAAAAATCAAAAATCAATCATGCAATAAAACTAAAAATATCAATTTTTTCTTTGGATTTCGCGATGATGGTATAAGTCTATACCTATAAATTCTATGCCTAGCGCAAACCATTGTTCTAATTTTATTTTACCATCCATTTTAAAAACACATATGACTTACATCATTATGTTACACAATTGTGCTTCAAAATGAATGAACACTTATTCTATTTCATGTCATTATGTCAAACATTCCATTTTGCAACCATGGTATAATTTCTAAGGAATTATTCAAAAATTTATCACACTTAGGAATTTATGCCTAGCAAAAATCACTTTTAAATATATTTCATGCATAATTTTGTGAAAAATCTAAAAACAAATCATCACCATAATCATCATCACAACACCAAGTCTTAAGACAGTCTCTTAAGCACTCTTTTAATTTTAGCAATATTTCTATACTAGGATTAGCTTGACGACCTAGCAAGCGGTGACTCCATGAAACGGTCTATAATAGCGATAATGTCCTTTGAAATTATTGTTAGAAGTCCCTTTTATTTTTCATCAAATCACACCAAAACAACCAATTTATGCACATCAGATTATTTCATTTATAATTTTATGGCATGACATAACATTACAATTTATTTCCAACGACATAATTACATGAATCAAAAATTCAAGCATCATACAACAGATACACAAGTCATATCATCAAAAATACAATCTATATATATCATCAATCAATTATGTACATCATTTGGATTGGTATGCCACAATAAAAACCCTGGCATACTCAATCCCCTCAAAAACAAATATATATATATATATATATATATATATATATATATATATATATATATATATATATATAATAATGTAATATGCACTCTATAGTAGCTAGCCTCGAGAAGCCCTCGAGCTCTCAGCCTCATCTCCTCCCCTACCCTGACATGGAGGAGGTGGTCCCATAGAGGTTCGGGCTATGTATTGGGTCCTCATCGTCGATCATGAGGATGTCCTCGATGATCTCATAATGACTGGCTATGCAATGGGGGTTGGCAATGGTATCCTCTATCTCTCTAGGACCACTTGATAGTACAACCTATGGTAGAATGCGGTTTGAGCAATAGACCATGCCATATCCTGAGTGCTCACTCATCTGCCTCGATCTTTGAGTCATGTAGCCTCCTCCTGTAGTGTCTGCACCTGAGCTTTAAGGTAGACAACCTTAGCTTGGAGAGCCATCGTCTTGCTGCTCTCCCCTACCTCAACACCCTTGCCCTTATCGGGTGATGGTGGTCTCTCCCCCTGCTGTGAAGGGAATCTCTCCTTCCTCTACCTTATCTCCTCTGGCCTCTATGGAGCCTAACCCATCTATTGGTGTCTCTCCTATGGGGATCACCATTGCTCTCTCCCATCATGACCCCATGATGCCTCAATGGCAGCCTCGCACCGCCTCCCCATCCATCGCACAACCGTGTGCACCAGACCCTGTGTCCTTGTCATTCGAGGAGGGCAGATGCCTATGTACTAGGCATCATAGCCATCTGCAACCCTAGAATCATCACCATCCACTAGCTAGATGGTGGCATCGTCCGCATCCTGAATAAAAAATCGTTGCATGTCTGGAGCCCCGCTCAGCATAGTACTATCTCGAATAGTCTGGGAGTACTCATAATCCCTGAGAGAAGGGATCCCCTTCTGTAGACCAAACTATCGTAGTACCCAGTCGTAGTGGTGGATTTCTACCTCTCCTCGCTCCATCCTGAGCCAACAAAATCACCTGATGTGAGCCAGCTCCTGCCCATCCTCTACCCACCCGAGGTGCTCTCTCCATGGCCTCTAAGTGATCTGGTCTAGGATGAGGTCATCTAGCAATCTCTGAGACATCGGTAGATCTATCCACCACTATGACCCTCACTGTAGCCACCAATAGTAAACCCGAGGCCTCTCTCGGTCAACCCCTATTAGTGGGAGCCCTACCGGCCTCTGCACGACGATGTGCTCCCAGCACCAAATTTGTAGCAACGATATCAAGACCAGACATCGACCTCCCTTGTATACGACCCCATGTAGGATCCTATACAAGCGACATAGTACAAAGCTACCCCATGTAAATATGTACCTATGGTCTCTCATGTCGCAAACTATGTTTGAGAGCACCCACAGTAGTCTGCACCCACTCTGGTGGCACAACAGTAAGCCACCGACCACCCATGCCAAAACTCAAGTTAGCTTGGATGCCCCAGGCACCTGCCTTAGAGACTCGATGTTCACTCTACCCTTCTCCAGGGCGAATCTCGGATCTTTGGTCAGTCTCATCATTGTCTAGCCCTGATTGGTCATAGGCATCATGAGTCATCCCTGTATGGGGATCCTCATGATCCTCCATACGTCCTCTAGTGTGGGAGCCATCTCCCCTATTGGTATCCAGAAATAGGATGACCTCGGATACCATCTCTCTGCTAGGGCTTTCAGAAGCCCTATGTCAATTGGTACTTGTGGCATCTTGCCACATGCTGTAGCCTGACTTGTGCTAGTTGGTCATGCTTTGCCTGGTCAAGAGCAGCCAAGTTGTCTCTCAGCCCACCGTATTTCCATTCCTAGCTCTTTAGTAATCCCCTCTACAAAATAAACAAATAACAACAAAATTTATTAATAACCAATCATTAAAATAAAATTAAAAACATTTTAATCAAGCTTAATTTCTTAACAAGATGATATCGTCCACCATTGGATTATATCATCCCAAATTGGGCAGCATCGTCCTTTGTTAGGACAAAATCATCTTCGATTTTGCAACTTGTGGATCAACCCTAGTTCGTCAATTTCGCGCTCAAACGAAATCGACGATCTAGAGATGATTTCGGTGAAATAGGGATGATTTTGTCCCGATGTCGTCGATGGCCTAAAAACGGCCGTGACGCCCCAAACAATCAAAAATTTAAATCCAAAAATTGCACAAAGCAAAATCAAACCTAATCTATTAGGATTAGATCCTTACTCGTAGCCTGCGTCGGACCCTTGTCGCTCTGTGCGTTGTCTCCACCATTTTTTTGTCTGCAAAGCTCTAAAAACCAGTAAAAATGAATAGTAAAAAATGAATTAGGGTTTTCCCTATTTTTCTTAATTTTATTCAAAACCAACAACATTTTAAAATTTTGCTTTTCCACGTTTTTACCTCAAACGTTCGATTTGGGTAAAAACACGGAGGGGGCACCATAGTCAGCAATCATACGATTTGACCAAGAATCGTCATCTAAAAAATTGAGTACATTTTTGCTTTCTCGTAAAAACGGGAAAAACTTGTCTTTAACGCATTTTCTTCAAAAAATTCGCTAAAGAGGGGGCAAAATGTAGCACCCTAAAATTGGCACGGTTAAAACCTTAGTAAAATATAAAAGATAAAAATTTAAATTTTAACCCCAAAACCGCCTGTTACCCGCTTTCCCCATTTTCCACACCATTTTTAGGATTTGTTTTGATCGTTGGATGATATCATTGTAGATCAGCCACAATCATCCCCGATCTGATGAATTCATCTAGAACAGAACGTCTAGACAATTTCGTCCCAAAACCAAATGTTCATAATTAGCTTCTGTTTCAACAGCCTCTCCAACTTGGGCAGAAGCGCGTCTACGTAATTGGAGATTTCCCTGTTGGAGATCTCCCAGATTGGGATGATCCCCAACCTTCTAGCCTCCCCCTAATCCTATATAAACTAGGATTTTTTTGGTTTATCCCCCTGATTTTGATTCCCCTGAACCCCTTAGCTAACGAATTTAGATCCTTATTCACTAAAGCATCCTCGTACTACTGTTTGTATTCTGCATTTTGCATTTTCTTGTAGGAACCCTAATGTTTTTCAGTCGAAGCTAGTTCGGATCATCGCAAACGATTCCAAACTATCTCAGACGATCCTGTTGAGGAGCACAGACGATTTTGTACAATTGGAGGCGATCCTGACTGTAATCTAGATTAGGGGCAATCCGAGCCCAGAGTTTGCATTTTCTTAACTTTCCTGCATTTTTCCATTATAATTTTGCATTATCTTGGGTTATTATGTTTATGCATCTTGGAGTTCACCTCATCTAGTGTAAATGTACGATAAGATCAAAATACATTGTTAATTTGATGCATTTCTTCTTTGATTTCTATTTGGATTTATCATTTAGGTAAATTTACCATTACTTCTATCATTTCCCCTGTGTTTTGGTACTCGTATTTTGGTATTTTGTATCTATTTCTATGATTGCAGGTTTCTAACGAATTCATCTGACAAATTCGTTAGATCCACGATGATCTCATCTGATCTCAAATGATCGACTGTGATCAGAGACGATTCTATCTCCTTTCAGATGATTACATGCAGTTTGATACGATTCAGACTGCTACAAGACTCAAAACCTTCATCAGACATCCAGAATTAGGTATGATCTATCCTAATCTGCATATTCTCTATGTTTAGCACCCATTTCTATTTTCTGTATCCATTTAAATCATTATTGGCATATAGAATAGTTTAGATTCATTTTGGCCAAACCTAGGAATTGAATGATTGAGTATAAAACGAACACATCAAACCCATTCCCAACCTAGGCATGGAAATTACCACTCAAAATTTTTCTGATGAACCCACCATCCATCGAAAATTCACCTTTATACTCCTCCCTCGAGAGGTGGGACCTTCAAAGGGCCTCTCAGTCTGAGGTATTGTCCCATCCTTCTCGCATCCCCCTTCCGGGCGTGGATCCTATAGCCTGAGGGTAAGGATGCAAAAATTTTGGAGTGATACATTACCAAAGACTAGTTCTTCTATTATTTCTTCTAGATGTACATACCATTTGTAGTCCCTTTATCTGGTTGACATTACCATATGCATCTAACATATTACAACTTCTACACCTACTACACACATACCCCACACACTGGGGCTGTTACTATGGCATTGTGCATTTTAATTATCATGATACAACATACTCATCTGTAAATAATTTTTATAAACTTCTCCTTATACGCATTATAAATTTCCTCTTGTAAATATTGCATTTTTCTACTTGCACCATTTAATTTACACCCAATGCACATATCCATATGTTTTAATGATTAATTTCATTTTAAGTTTGTATATTCTCCCCCAAAATGCACCTTTAAAAGGAGTAATACCAGCACTTGTTAGCATCACCACCGGGATTTCCACTTCCCCTTTTCAAAATTAAGGTATACATAGGTGTCATATTTAGCTTTAACTATTCACTAGTTAAGTCAATCAAATGTCACTCCTAGATGACAAGTTTTACATTCTTCTTATGGATCTTTAGACTGGTTCAACTTCTCTCATGGGCCATTCACAACAGGTTACACATTAAAAAAAAATTGAGCCTAGGAAATATGACACCTTGAGTAGATGTCACCATCCAGCAAACGATCTCCCCTGCTCATCCTATCACTTGCATGGTCAACATATGACCTGATGATAAACAAAGAGATAAGCATAAGAAAAAGTACAAGAATGGGGTAGAAAACAAAAGCCAATGGATATAGAATAGAAAGAAATATAAAAATAGAATTGCAAAAAAGAGAGCAAAAAAAAGAATAGAAAAAAAGAGAAAAACAACAAAAATAAAAAAAAGAAAAGAAAAGAAAAAGACGAAAACAGTACCATAAAAAATAGGTCAACAATAGATGAGGGAAATAAAATAAAATAAAAAGCCTCTTGATATCACCCATGTTATGCTTCATTGCCTTTGGTCCTTAGGTTCAACATAACACCATGGGATGATTTCTGTCACTAGAAATAGGCTCCAAGAGCCTACCTACCAGTGGAATAGTCTTACAAGTAGCGATATATCTACTGCATTAGCTACCAACTTTTGTACAAGATCAATGTTTGCATACAGATGAGCTAGCTAGATCAGCCATGTCTACAATGGGCTAATCCTACCTATTTCTCAAAATAAATAAATGAACTTCACTCATTTACACACACAGGTCCATGATAGATTCTAAACCAGTCTAACTAGTTATGAGTTGCCACATAAACTCACATAGTTGAGAGTCTGCAATTTGATCATCAAAACTACATTAGTCAAAGTCGTTACATACACCTTATATTATCCTACGTCCATGAGATAACGAAAGGGATCACATCCACATAGGTACATGTAATGATACAAGTGCTTCCTTTGCACATTTTAGCATTCTCATACATGCATCCATGCATCTATGTTACACATATTTATTACACAACACACATTATTGCATTTCCATTACATGCATCACATTATAGATCATATTATTGCATTTCCATGATATGCATCACATCAAGGATTACATGATTCCATTTACATTGCATACCTCACATCAAATTCTAAATCAATTTATTCATCATGCATCTATCATCTCACACTCCATCAGCTACATTACATGCGTTTACTAAAAATATCATTGAAACGAGTAGAATACAACATTTGATAATTTAACACAAAACATAATGATGCATTAAAAAAAGAGACTATGATTCCATTGATATTAAAATATATGTGTTACAAGAGGGACATAATGCCCTTTATCCATTTCTCTTCCTAATAATGTTACAATCAATTTGATGTCTTCTTCAATCGTCCATCAGTATAGGTGGGCTTCTTGTATGTGGGCCACCATCGGGGTGATGTTTGTTTGATGTTGCTTTCCCTCTTTAGATTTGCTCAACAACCTATGAAGAGCCTGCAAAAGTGTGTTAGTGTGATGGGGGGATTACCTTAGTCAGGTCCCATATTTATGAAGATGAAATAACCATAAAAACATAACAAAATATGAAATAAATTGTGCAGAAGGTGATAATATGATGAAAGAGAGCTTACCTCCTAAATCTGGAGTGATTTGGGGCATGTAGACCCAATTCGCCACTCGATGGGTGAACTGAGGCTAGATTCATAGGGCAAAGAACGATATGATCTATGAGGCCTATTATGCAAAATCCTTTCTCCTAGGCAGCTAGGGTGCCTCTGTGTACCATCGAAATCCAACTATGTGCATCGGGAACTGACTGTTCAATGCTCACTTTCTATTTTAGAAGAGTAATTGTGCTTTATTGAATTTGTGAGAGATATGTAATTAGGGGTTTAGGACCCACTATTTATAGGAAAATGTAAGGTTCATGGGGTGGGATTAGATAGAATAAACCTAGGTTTGATTTTGACTAGGGTTAGATTAAGAAATGCAATGTGGCAACATCACATTCCTTATGAGAAATATCTCATCTTCACACATGTGTGAGGATGGAATAGGACAAATCCTAATTAGGAGGTGCTTAATTCAATTTAGGATATGATTAAATAAATATCCTAACAAACCCTAATTTCACACATGTGGGAGGATTTAGTTAGTGTTAATCAGGATTAAGGGTTCTTTTAATCAAATTTTCCCTAAAAAAGTGACTTAAGTGAAGTCAACATTAAATTAGATTTTAGGTATTAACTTGTTAATTATTTTTGTCAACTAATACCCCATGAGGGCATAAATCGAGTGCAAATAGGTTGTAGGAGGAGAAGTATTATGAGGGTTTAGGACCTGAAAGCTGGTGAAGTAGTATATGGGAGTCTACATGATGCTATGACAATCTATGGCGATCTACACATGACTACGCATGACTACATCCATCTACGTATGACTACAATAATATACATATGTCTAGGAGGATATACAATAGTCTACTTTAGTCTACGATAGCCTAGGGGTACCTAGGATGGCCTATGTAAACCTAAAAGTTTTTAAAAGGATCCACAAGTATGTAGGTATAGCAGTGTTCAACGTTTGGGTGTCTATAGTTACCCCTTTTTGTACTATACTATGTGGAACACAGTTTAATACAAAAATGTGAAGGGTTTTTATAGAAGGAAAATATATAGAAGGGGAATGGGATCTAATCAAAGGTATGTAGATGCTCGAAGCATGACCATAAAAAAATTATCAATAGCCAAGAAGAGAAAGGAAAATAATGGGATCCAATGAAAGGTATGTATCCGCTCAAATCATGACCATACAACATTGATTGGATAGTGAAGAAGGAGAAGGGAATGGGATCCAATCAAAGGTATATAACCACTCAAATCATGACCATACAACATTGACTGAATAGCCAAGACAGAGAAGGGAATGGGATCCAATCAAATTTATGTAACCGCTCGAAGCGTGATCATACAACATTGAATGGATAGCCAAGAAGGAGAAGAGAAAATGAAAGGAAAAGAGGAAAGAAATAAAAACAATTCCGGTAAAAGGAAATGGATGATTGTGGATGCAATGAAGTGATTTTGCTGAGTCCGTATGACATTTACGATGCCATACTAGTTTCTTGAGAATGACAAATTTTTACTGCTTTGCTTTTTTGACCAAATCAGTGTGGTCCGAAAGTATGAATAGGACAAAAGCCTATCTAAATTTTTGATGTTGATTGATTGATGATAACATGGCGACAAGTGTCAAACCACTCGAGTTAGTTGACATTTGGATTATTAAATCATGACCAGATCAGTGTGGTCACGAAATCCTTTTCCAAATGTTGTGCTAGGATTATTTCAAACGTATCATCCATTATGTACTCGACATACATGAATGCTAGATTGAATTATCCATGGTGACACATAACTCTCATGATGTAATCCATGTCTATTTGGGATTGATATTATAATCGTATGATAATCTTCAACAAAAAATTTCATAGACAAATGTGCTAATCGCACTTTTGGATTTTTGATGTTGTGGTTGGATGCAAAACTGACTTTGGATATGAACACCTCCTCAAATGAGGAATCAACAATGAGGCAAATAGAATATGATGATTTGATGTTGCAGGGATTGATAAAATATCAATACATGTGGTGAATATGATTGAAAATGAAGGTAAAAGGCAATTTTTGAAGGTTCCTACAATTTTAGGTGATATTTTCCTACTTACCTAGGGTTTTGGATGCATTTTGGGGATTTTTGGTTGAGTTCACCACCTGAGGGGTGATTTTGACCTAAATCGCCACCCGAGGGGTGAATTGGGTTTCATTTCACTCCTTGAGGAGCAAATTGGTGGATAATATATTTAAGCCCTAGTTTGCATGGGAGGGGTTCATTTTGATGGTGTACGACGGTGGAAAGTGATTTGTGGAGACATTCGACAGCACGAGAGGAGCACGGGGGATGAGTTTGAGAGTGATAATGATGAGAGGGCATAGAGTGGTTGGTAGCAGGCACGGGGACCCACCGGTAAGTGATCTTTTGCTTTGTTTTTCTTTTGTTTTATTTTTTGGGAGAAATATGAACAAGGGGAAGGGATGTTTTCATCCCGATTTAAATATTTTTATGATTTTTAATTGAAATTTGAATACGAAGTGATAAAAAATCCAAATGGGTATCCAAAAACATGATCAGTTTCTAAATTAGACTTGTTTTGGTGCTGATTTTACTGGGTGAAGGGTAGAGTAGGTGTGATGTTTGACCATCAGTTTTTGGAAGTAACAGTGTACTAACATTGATATGTTTTTGAATTTTATCCATAAAAGTGGAAAATGGGTATTCCATTTTGTGACTATTATATTTTTTTGACATCGTTTGATGTGATTTCAGAATTTATCGCTTTTAGGTGTAATTTATCAAACCTAGACTGTTAGATTTGACATGTTTACAGGTAAATTTTTTGAAAACAGATGAAAATTTCATTGTAGAAGGGCAAAATGGGTGTCCAAAAATTTTATTTGTTTTGGTGAATGACTTCATATGGCCTACCTTTTATTTGTGTGTCAAGGTGTAGATGATGTTAAACTGAAAATGAGCTCTAGGGAACCCGATTTAGACTCTACTCAATGTCTGTTTTAACTTTCACTACTAAGTAGGCAAATGGATATCCAAAAATATGACTATTATTTTTAAATTATGTCTTCTAATATGTGTTTGGTTTTGATGTATTTATGATAGAGTTGAATTTTAGATCTGTGTAGATTGGTATGTTGTTTTTGAATTTTGTCGACACATTTATTGATAAGTGGGCAAATGGGTATCCAAAAATAATATTTGTTTTTGTAGATGTTGTTGTTTGGCTTATGTTTGATTTGCGTGCCAATTAATAGGTAGTTGTAAATTTGAATTGGGCTGTTGGGAGTCCAAATTATGTTGTTTGTCATGTCAGTTTGAACTTTTGCCATGAAATGCCAAAATGGGTATCCAAATGTGTGACTATTATGTCAATATTTGTTGTGTATTTTGTGCATTGTATTGCATCAAAGTGCATGTCAAATTAATAGGTTTTAATTTGTAAATTTTGGTTTATGAAATTTGATTTGATTGCATTGCTTATGTGGATGTCTAATGTGTGTTTTGTTGTGGATGAATAGGTGAAGATGCTTGAACCCCATCATCAGGTGCGGAAAATGAAGGGTGTGTTTGACAAGGTGATGAATCAGGAGGATGAGGTAAAGTGGTTGGATGATATATGGTTCCGAGGTGTGTGGGAGTGTACCAACATACACACTAATAGGGAATATATATCTACACTGTGTGAATAGTGGGGTGTTGATAGGAACACATTTCATTTTCCTACTAGGGAGATGACTGTTACGTTAGAGGATGTGTATCATATCTATAGGTTGTCGATTGAGGGTGTTCCCATGAGAGTGATAGTTGATGAGAGTAAGGACACAGTGTGTAGCCATGATGATGATCTCCACATATGCACTGCCTGATAGTTCTGGGGTTCTATTTACCTGGAATATGCTAGACTTGGTGAGTGACATGGTTGATCACAGGGTTTTATTTTCTTGGTCACCTACTCTATTAGCCCAAGTATATCGAGAGTTACATGATGCTATTCATGGGAGGAGGATAGGCCTGAGTATGATTTCCTTGTTGTAGGTATGGGAATGGGAGCATATAGCTATTGAGAGTCCATCTCTATTGCCTTACCTTGTGCATGTGAAGGGCAAGGATTATTTTCCCTATGCCTTGATATGGAGCATGATGGTTGAGCAGGGTATCAAGAGGCCGCATAAGATTGACCTGCTATTTTTGAGTGGTAAGTTTGGATATGCAAATCCTGATGATATTATATGGAGGCCTTAGTTGGGTGGTGTGATATGGAAGAAGTATGAGGAGAAGGTATGAGCCATTAGATAGGTTCGGTAGATAGTAGGTAGATATACTTGGCAGATTGAGTATTTTTATTTTGATCAAGTGAGGTAGTAGTTTGGCTTGCGATAGGATGTCCTTGGGGCTCCTAAAATTTATTTTATATGGTAGGGCTACATATGAGAGTGGCATGTGGTGTTACCATGGGTTGGGAAGAGGGATATTCCCATGGACATTCCAGAAGTGGTGGATTTCAAGACGACGCTCTAGTTTGAGGCCTGGTGGGGATGTTAGAGTTGGGAGCTTGACAGAGGCATGATTGATCGATGGGTAGAACCTAATGTTGGGGTGGCTACACTAGAGGTTATGATGGGTAGGAGAGCTAAGGCAAAGGATGTGGCTAGATATGAGGAGGAGGTTCCTCTACGGCACTCACAATGCCGCTTGGGTGGTGGAGCGAGCACCCAAGATGTGAGGGTGGAGCAGGTACCCATGGATGTTGATGTGGCTATGAGGTAGGTTGTTGGGGGAGAGGAGGGAGGTGTTGCTACTATTGTGGATGACTTGGATGACACCATTGATATTGGTGTATTCATGGATGCAGTACAATAGATTCCTATTGATATCTCGATAAGGCGAGATGCAGAGGATGAGGTACAGTAGCTATGGGATAGAGTTCAATATTTGGAGGCTGAGGTAGAATAGTTTAGGGTGGGGATGGTCAGTAAGGGGACCGAGGTAGAGCAATTGAGAGTCACTATGTCTAGGTAGGCTCAGACTATTACAAGCCTAACTAGTCAGTTGGCTATGGAGATGATCAAGAAGTTACTGTGTGATACTTCTCTATCGGTACACGAAATTCCTCTCCTTGATTATGAGTAGGTGGTATCATAGTCCAAGATGTAGTCAAAATTCTGAGCACCCTCACATAATATTTAGCATAATTTTGCTCTGATAGTAGAGGTTGATGTGAGGGTGGAGGTGCGGGATCTTCCTACTGTGGAGCGGCCTATAGTAGATCCAATTCTAGAGGTCATTATAGAGTCGAGCTAGGCTACGAAGAGGCAAGCAAGATAGGAGGGACACGAGGGGAATCATGGTGATAGTTAGGAGTTATATACTTGATTTTAGCCTACGAGAATTTTGGATGCTATATTATGGGCATGGTCCCAGGTTGTAGCCCTCGGGAACTTTTAGATGATGATATATATATACCTTAATTTTGGTTGTTATATATGTATGTGTGATTTTTATGATTTGGAATGTATTGTGTTTATATTTTCATAGGTAGCACAATATAATTTGTAGGTATGTATGATAAATAGATGCATATGTGTGAATGGTTTAAATCTATTATCGTTCTTTCATATGAATGAATTGTAGAGTAGTATGCATGATTATGTTCCGAATGCAGTGTGATGTGATATCGAATGTGATGTTGTAATGAATGCACATAGAGTAAATGCAATGCTGTAATTTTATTTTGGGATGTATGTAGCATGAATGCATAATGTGATTCAATTTCGTGACTGCATGTAGGATGAATGCATAACTATAAGGTGTATCAAATGTATATGACATAGATGCATGGATGCATGTATGGACGTACTGAAATGCACCAAGGAAGCACTTGTATAGTGGTATTTATTTGTATGGATGCAGTCCATTCCATGATTTTAGGGATGGTGGATAATGTAAGGCATGTGTAATGGTTTTGAATAACATAGTTATGACAATCAAATCTCAAACCCTTAGCTATATAAGAATTTGTGGCAACTTATAACATAATCAAGATAGTTCAAAATATGTCTTGGACGTATGTGTGTGAATGTGTAAGGTTCATTTATCCATTTTGAGGGAGGTAGGATTAACCCATTGTAGATTCTACCGGACTAGCTAGCTCATCCATCTACAATAGTGATCTATACAAAAGTGAGATCCTAATGTGAGAGATGTGTTGTTACCTGTAAGACTATTCCACTAGTAGGCATTCTCTTGGAGCCTATTTATAGCGATGGAAATCATCCCATGGTGTTATGTTGAACCTAAGGACCAAAGGCGATAAGCATAACATAGGTGATATCAAGAGGCTTTCCTTTTTTTTTCTGCCCTTGTTATAATGTTAACCTAATGTTAACCATCCTAAAGTACCATAATAAGAATGTACAAGACTCAGTAGCTATGGATGACATTGGATTGCCTAAACTACAGAGTAGTCAAAACTAAACATGAAACCTATGTATACCCTTATCCTGAAAAGGGGGAATGGACATCTAGGTGGTGATGTTAACAAGTGCATGTATTACTCCTAATGAGGCACATTTTGGGAGAGAATGTACAAACATGAATTAAAATTCTAACTATAAATACATATGGATATGTGTAATGGAAGTAACTATAAATGATGCAAGTGGGGAAATGCAATATCTACAAGAGGAAAGTTACATTGTGTAGAAAGAGAAATTTAGAAAAATCTATTTACAAATGAGTAACGTGTGCAATGATGAAAAAAAGAGTGATGCTATGATCATGGTTGCTCCAGTGTGTGGGGTCTGTGTGTGTAGTAGATGTATAATCTATGAGATGTATAAGTGTATGTAATAGTCACCAAAAAGAAGGAATATGTGAGAGTGGAATGTACAGGTGGAAGAAGTGAGAAGAAATAGACATTGGTAACCAATCAAGAAAATGGGATTACCAAAATCCAACGATGATAGGAGAGAATAAGTGAGTCAAAATAGGTAAGAAGCAGAAGAAATAAGATAGAATGAGAAAATTAGTTTGAGCTAATGTCAAGTGAAATGGCATGGGTCCGGTCGGTAGTGGGATGGTGAAGTGATGATGTGGCTTGGGTTGCGATTTCTACTGTAATTGGAGATGTTGTGGATGTAATGAGATGGCATTGTTAGGTGCTACATGGTGGTAATGTTCTAGAGGTAATGTGACATGGAGGACTTAGAAGTCAGCTAAATGGAAGAGAATGCTCTGGTGATGGGGTATGCTCACCATGCAACATGTTGTGCACCAGGGTTTCAAATGATCTACACTCTTTGATATCATGACCTGGTTGGTGATGGTAAATACAAAATTTATTCTTATTGTATTTGTGCAGTTTAGGATGTGAGGGATCAACAGGTCAAATATTAGGTAGGTCAATAAGGCCCTGATGCGTGATATGGTAAAATATTTTGGATAATGGTGTGTGTGGAACAAGCATAGGATAAATGTATGGTTTCAATGGCAGTAAGCGGGACCTAGGTGAAGGGTGATCCGATAATGGAGGCATGGGTCTGGGATCCAATATGGGTTGAGTCTGAGATTGGAGGAAGGATCTATATGGTGGTGAGGATGTATGGGCCATAGGAGACTACCATGGGTGAATGTGGCAACAATAGTGGCTCATCTGTAGCTCCAGAGATTTGATGCAAGAGATGATATTTTGTATTTCATGGTGTGGTGGTGATGGTATTGGGGAAGGAGGTGATCGATATTCCAATACGAATGGAAAGACCTGATGCATGGTAGAAAATATATGTGGCTGGGATGACGAAGAAGCAGAGTGGAATGACTATGGTGAGTGCAAGAATTGTTGGGATGGTATACCTCATAGTGGTGAAGGTGGTGTCTTGAGGACCAGTGGTATAGGTGATGGCTCTAAGCGGTGGTGTGAATGGAAAGGGGGTATTTTTGTGCGACAAACTTGAGCATATTGAACCATACGGGCTTGCAAATCCTGGGCATAGGTGGACTCACCATTGGGAAGCAGAGTGGGTAGGAATGCAGGGCGAGGTTGATGAGGTGTATACTCCATATTAGGTGGGTGGTAAAATCCTATGGGATGATGGGGGTGATTTTTTGGTGAATAGATATTTTTGAGATTGTCAGACGGATGGGATGGCGACCCCCATTCTTGGCATTTGGTTGATTCCTCCTTTTCATCAAAAGAGGACATGGTGACCTGGCTATCTCTAAAGTGTGGTGAATAGGATGAACCTCACTAGCGAGGGGAATGGTGTCAAGGTGAGGTATGATGACATGAATGGGATGAATGTGAGAAGCGCCTGGTATGAAGAACAGTTGGTGGTCGAGCTAGATCAATTGGTGTGATGGGTTTGTGTTGTGGCTGCGGATGGTCCTACATGGTGGTAGGTGAGGCCACTGTAGAGGTCTCCTGCTAATGATGTGAGTCTTGTAAAAGGAAAAACAAATACTTGTAGCATAAAATAATGATAGAAATATGAAACATACATGTATAGAAAAATAATAAAGCATAAATAACAGATTCACACGGTGATGTGCTTAGTGATTTACTATTAGTATTGTGTGACACTTGTGATGGTGAATGTGTTTGTGCATTATGCATTGAATGCATGAAGGTGCAAGATGTTGATGGGTTCAGGATCATTCAAGCCTTCAATATCGGCTAGACGATATGCTCCTGAACCATATTTATGTGTAACCATGAATGGGCCCAACCAATTTTGAGTGAATTTATCACGCTGCTAGAAAGGCTGACTCATGATTTACTGGTTCTCTTTGAGAACCAAGTCACAAATATTAAACTCATGATGATGTACCTTGTTGTTGTAGGTACGGTGAAGGTGATCTTGATAGACTTGTGTGTGCTCGATTGCATGAATGTGACATTCATCGAGAAGTGTTAGTTGATCTAGACAAGCTTGGTGAGTAGTGTCGTCAATAAAATCCTTCATAGATATCCGTAATGAAGGTATATCGAGATCAAGAGGCATGATAGCTTCTACCATATATACAAGTGAAAAATGTGTTGCCCTAGTAGGAGTACGGATGCTCGTATAATATGCCCACAAGACTAGGGACATTTGATTATGCCAATATCAATGAGATTCTACTATGGTTTTTAGGATGATGGAACAGATGGTTTTTTTCATGGATTTTGCCTAGCCATTACCTTGAGGGTAATATGGGGTAGAAAAAATATGGTGTATGTGAAATTTGTTACACAAGTCTCATACAATATTGTTTTTAAAGGATTTTCCATTATCAAAACTGATTTGGGAGGGAATTCCAAAGCAGCATATAATATGCTCTGTGATGAACACTACAATTTTAGCTCCTGTAGTTTGGACCAGTGGGATGGATTTGACCCACTTGGTAAAATATTTAGTTGTCATGATGATAAATTTGTGATTTTTGGAGGAGGTAGGTGTAATTTGTCTAATTATATCTAGACCCCATTAGGAGAAGGGCCACATGGAATGGATTGGTTGAAGTACTTGGGAGGGTAAATGTGTTAGGTTAGCATGTTGTTATCACTTGATGCAATGTTTGACATACTCATAACAATCCTAATCCATTTTGAGCCAATAGTAACCCATGCAGAGGATGTGTTTAGTGATTGCCATGCCACTAAAATGGCCACCACAAGTACCATCATGGGTTTCTTGTACAACCCATTATGATTCTTGCAGTTCTAGGCAACACAGGAGCATGTCATCATAGCTATGGTGGTAAAGGATGTCCCCGAGTAAGGTGTAGCAGATCACTCTTTGTTTTAATGTTTGACATTGAGCATGGGGTAGATCACATGGTAGGAAACCTAGTAGTATTTCATTTTTGCAAACCATGGACCATGGGGTTCAGTATTTACCACAGACACACCACCATCATTTGTAGGGGATTTGGGTGATATAGAAGATCTCATAAGCATATGGATAGATACAACTATTGTGTCAGATACTTGATTTTATAGGATGAGGGACCCTAAGGAAGCCATAGTGTCTGCAAAATAGTTTGATGATTGCAAAGCGACTTTGAGGGTACACCACTCAAATTGGGATAGGAGTTGTACAATTTTCTTGTATTGCTAGAGAATTGGACAATTGCATAGCCAGAGTTACTACACTTGATTGACTATCAAAAGTGAATCACCTATGATGTGGATGCAATTGATGTGCATAGAGTGTGCTTGTTTCAGTCCTAGGATTAGGGCTTCGTATTATACATTGTTATTGGTACAAGGGAAATCAAGTTTGAATGAAAAGGGGAGTGGTTCCCCTTCTAGTGTAAAGAAAACAATGCCTATACCCCCAATGTGGAGACACCTAGAACCACCAAATAACATGGTGAGGTCAGCCATAAATTTTGGAATCATCGGGAAGTTGAATGAGTGGGGGTTGATTATCAGTCAATGAAGCTTCAACCATTTGGTCAATGATGACTTGTCCTTTGATGGAATTTTGAGATACAAATTCTAGGTCAAACTTGGTTAGGAGCATAATCCATTTGGCTATGCATAAATTGTGATAACTCTTGTTCATCATGTACCATAGGGGATTATCTCGAGTGATGATAAAATTTGTGTGGTTTAGCATGTAGTGGTGCAATTTTTGAGTAGCAAATATGACTGCTAAGCATAGTTTTTTCATATATCCATATCTTGTCTCATAACTAACTAGTGTGCGACTGATGTAGTAGATAGCCTGCTCTTTTTTGAGCGTATGTTTCTGGGCTAGGAGTGTACCTAGCACAACTTTTGTGGCTGAAATGTATAATATTTAGTGGTAATTTTGGGTGAATTGGTGACATAATCGGTGGTGATCTAAGGTAGGTTTTGATAGCATTGAATTCTCCTTGACAGTTATCATCCCATTTGAATTTTACTCAAGGAGATGGTTGAACTGTTGACATTTATCTAATAATTGCACTATGAATCTATGAATGGAGGTAATCTTGCTCTGGAGGCTATGCAATTGTTTTAGTGTGGTAGGAGACGACATCTCGATGATGGATTTTACCTTAATAGGATCAACCTCAATGCCTCGCTGGGAGACAATGAATCCTAATATTTTTCCTGAGGTAACACCGAACACACACTTATTAAGATTGAGACGCATGTTGTGTTCTAGTAGTCGATCAAAAATCTGACAGAGATCTTTGAGATGATTGACATGTTTCATTTATTTGGCGATGATATCATCTACATAGTCTTCCATATTTTTGTGTATTAAATCATGAAAAATGTAGGTCATGGCTTATTGGTCGGTTACCCCAGTGTTCTTAAGGCCAAAGGGCATGACATTGTAGCAAAATTTTCCCCAATATGTTGTGAATTAAGTTTTGTGTTGATCATCTGGGTTGGTCTTGATTTGATTATATCCAAAAAATCCATCCATGAGGGAAATCATTTCATGACCCATGATAGAATCAATGAGGGAGTCGATGTTGGGTAGAGGGAATTTGTCTTTGGGACAAGCTTTGTTTAGGTCATGAAAATTTGTGCAAATGCAAACATCACCAGATGGCTTGGGTATAGGGACCATGTTGGATACCCACTCGAGATAGTTGATGGGTACTATGAAATCAATGTCTAGGAGCTTTTGGAGCTTGGATTTCACTATCAATACGACAGTTGGATGCATGCATCGTAGCTTTTGTCTTAATGGTTTGGCATTGGGATATAGTATAATATTATGAATTACTATGACAGGGTCAAGTCCCAACATGTCTTTGTAATACAATGCAAAAATATTTATGTACTTGCATAGGAATTTTGTGAAGGTGATGCACTCCTCGGGTGAGAGGCTAGTGGCTAATTTGAGGATGTGTGGATTTTTTGGATCATCACTTATTTCTACATCGATAGTGTATTTGATGAACATACGAGATCCATCACATAACTATTCGAGAATAGAAATTAGATTGAAGTCATCAATGGCTTCGCTGAACTCATATTCATCATCTATATAAATGCCTATGTGATGGACATGAGGAGCTTGGGATGGCATGGATGAGGAAGGGGCATTTGCCACGTGTAATACATGAGGAGAGAGAAGGAAGTCTCTAGGTTTTGGTATGTGTGAGATCGATAAAGTTTGGGTTTGGGGTATCATCTTGAATTCACTGGTGTCTATAATGGAGGGGAGAGCGTAAGTCTACCTCAACCATGTTGATCGATGTTATAGGTGAAGTAGGTGAGGAAGAGTCTAGTGAGGGAGGTTGGATAGTTTTTTCATGTCCTAAGAGACTCAAGGGAGGTCACAGGACAACTGGTGGTGAACGAGGATGAGAGGGTGTAGCTGTCTATGTATAGGCAAGCATATCGATGGTGGATTAGGTAGGACTAGGTTCAACTCTATCGATGGTGGATAAGACGATACTAGATATAGCTTTATTAGTGGTGTACCTATGGATAAGGTAGCTAAGTTTTCTTCCAACCTATTCATATAACAAAATGAGGAGGTATCGGATGTAGGGGATTCTAGATAGAAATCATAGAGGACTATGATGGTTGATGTGGGCAAAGGCGTATCTTTTAGCATATCCATATCAATATACTCCTCCAAGGTATGTGTTGAATGAGGAGGAGGATGTAAAGATATATCTTAGATCTCATCTTCTAATGTATAGACGGTGGTTGGGTGATAACCTAGATCAGTTTTATCGATGGGTGATCAGAAATGAGGGTTAATGGGTGTATGTAGCCCTTGCTCATAACGGCCTAGCCTGAACCCATGCCAATGAAAATGTTGTAAGTAGCACAAGGAAAATTTAGGGTTGGCTAGATGTGTAATTGCATCACCAGAGCTAGATTATAGTAGTGGATCAGTTGGTGGAGGTATTGACGAGTCGACTCCTGCATACATAAAATTGGTATAATTATCAGGGCTTCCTAGTTGGACAACGATTCCAATAGTCAACATTGAGGCTGAGGGATGGCCAAAGTCTTGGGTATATTGGATAGGGATGTCACATACATGGGCATCGTGTACACTATAGTCTCCTAGGCCACTATTTTTCATGAAAATGAATATGCATGGTGTGGTACGGTCTGGTGACTGATGTGGGGTATTAGAATTAGTTGAGGAAGGAGAAATTTGTGAGTCCTTGATGGTGGCCGCTGAAGGGTGTGGAGATCCATATAATCTGGGTATTGGTTGTTCAGGTTCATGATGTTTGGTTGTTATGGCTTGAATAGGATGTTTTCTCTATGTAGGGGATGACATCGACATAGGTGCAGGGATACATGGAGATGTGAATGTCTTAGGTTTTGGTTGAAATGGTAGAGGAAGTGTTTGCAATGTAGGAAGGATAGGGGCTTCTATATACAAGGGTGGAGGAGGTAATATAGTTGGTTGTGTGGTGGGTGGCAATAGTGGTTGTGATACCATGGGTGGAAATTGGAATGGTAGAGGTTGGGAGGATTATGGAGGCCATGAGGATGGTGGTGAGAAAGGCATGGTAGCAGTTTTAGGTCCCCCAAAAGAGTGTGCTAATGTGCAACTATAGAGGTTTGTGTTCTTAATGAACACTAGTATGTTGACGTGGAAGTTGGGGGGGATATTGATGCTCCTACTAACTGGTGAGAAGATATGGGCAATAGTTAGAAGGATGAAAATGAAGGCACAGGAGGAAGGTTTGTGATATTACAAAACTTAAAGGGGTCTCCATTAGCTAGGACACAGTGAACAAGTTCATTGTGTATGTATTTGAGACAATGGTGTAATGTGGATGGGACACACTACATGTCTCTAATACAAGGGTGATCAAGGAGAATATTGTATTGCATTTCTCCTTTGATGATATGAAAGAGGATGGGAATCGTACGGATGCCTACATGAAAAGGTAGATCTATGGATCCTACGATAGGTCTCATAGAGCCATCAAAAGCATGCAGGTCTAGGAAAGGTGTGGTGAAATAGGCTAGAGGGAGGTGTAGGTGATGCAGGACTACTATGGATATGATACTGATGGATGACCCCATGTCAACGAGTACCCACTTATAGGTGATGTAATTGATATTGGCTTGTATGTGGAGGGGAGGATCGACTCATTCACCAATGAGTTCCATTATCTCATGGTCATGGAAACTAATTGAAGGTTTGAGGCATCATGGGATGTTCCCTATGAAGTTGACAAAGGCATTTGTGTCATGTGTCTCTAAGTCAATGGAACATAAAATGGCATTCAACACCTCATGATGGGTTTGAGACTATTGTAGGATATTAAATATGGATAGCCATGTAGGGGAGTTACGTAGCTGATGGGTTAGGATACCATGGATGGTAATCATATTTTGAGGTGGTGGTGGTATAGTATTAGGAATTTGATATGTTTGTGGGGATGTAAGTGGATAGGGAGAGAAACAATAGGTGCTATCTAGCACAATAGGTACCGTTGGTTCCTCATAGTAAGGTTGATCATACCTACTACACCACATGATGGAGGATCATGCTAGACATTGTTTACTCAGTGTAGTGGCACTGGAGGATTGTTTGGATGTCTAGGGAGATTGGATCCTCTATTATCTGGTAGAGGGTTTTGGAAAATCCCTAGGTTTTGGTTATATGGGGCTAGAGGGTTTGCTACCTAAATAGTGTCCCTATCGATTAGGTCTTGAACTTACCCACATAAGGAGCAACACAAATCAATATTATGGCCACAATACTATGGAAAGGATAGAATATCTACTCATTATAGTCATGAGGCTTGGGTGAATTTAGATCCAATGGGTGGATATCATGTAGAACGAGATGGGTACCCTTGTACAATCTGTGGAATAGAGCTAGTGATTATTTGGATAAGGGTGTAAATTTGCATAATGGACCCTATGGGTGCATACCTCAATATTATTGTGGTCGACATGGGGTGGGAGCTTTATCTTAGAGTACTTACACTTGGGATGTATATGGTGGAGGAGTCGGTACTAGTGCTAGGGTAGCAACTACAACTTGGTTAGCTTGTAGTGGCCATGGGTAATTTTGGTTTGGTGTGGGTCTACTGAAGTGAAATTTGGAGTTATAGTTGGATTTGTCTCTCAAATTAATATTCCCAGACTGAATCTTAATGTCTTTGATCACTTTTGCTTGTGAGATGGTGTCTTCAAAAGTATGACTTTGGTGAAGTTGGAGGGATGTGGAAATGTGTTTGTGGCAACTCTTGGAAAAGAGTGTCACAAGTTCTGAGGTGGGAAGTCTATGAGTGAGGTCATGGATAATTGCTCTCCATATGGCAACAAAATCCGTAATGGGTTCATAATCTTCCTGTCGTAAGGCATAGACATAAAAAAATATGGTCTTTTTCTTGATGTTGATGGAAAAGTGCTCTAAGAAGGAGTTGGTCATCTGATCAAAGGTATACAGGCTATGGCATGGGAGCATGTTATACCAATCTAGTGCTAGCCCATTGAGGGATAGGGAGAAGGTACGCAACATAAGAGGGTTACTACTATGAATTTGGTAGTAGAACGAGCAGTAGTTGCTCACATGTTCTATAGGGTCTTCCTTACCTCTATATATTTTGAAGTGATAGGGGTAAGGGGGAATGGGCATTGATGGATGAACTATCTTATTGCATAGTTCATCATGTACCACCCTAAAATTGGTGCAGTAAAACCTTAATAATTACATTTACTCTAGTAAATAATTCAAATTCAAATTTTAACCTCCCAAACCACCCGTTAACCGTCGTGTAATCCGTTTCCTCCTTTCCTGTGCCATTTTTAGAGGTTGTTTTGACCGTTTGACGATATCATCGCCGATCAGACGATATCACCTCATATCAGATGATTTTGTCTAGGCTAGGACGTCCAGATGATCTTGTCCCAAAACTAATTTTGCACAATTAGCTTTTGTTCCAACGACGTCTCTAATCTAGGTAGAAGCATGTTTGCGCCATTAGAGACCCTTCCCCGTTGGAGATCTCCCAAATAGGGATGATCTCCAACCTCCTAACCTCCCTCCTAAGCTTATTTAATCCTAAGCCCTCCCCTTAGCACCCCCTGGCTGAAATCCTCTGTAAACTGACTTCACACGCATTAAGATATCTCAAATTATTGTTTGCATTAGTTCTATTCAAATTTTGTTGCAGGTACCTTAGTGTTTTTTAGCCGGAGCAAGCTTACATCATTGCAGATGATCCTGTTCAGATCGGAGGTGATCCTGTCGAATCAGAGATGATTTCGTACCAATGCGAGACGATTTCGACTGCAGTCAACATTGAGGCAATCAGTGCCCAAAGTTTGCATTTTCCCCACTCTTTTCTACTGTTTTGTTTTGCAATTAGCTAGTTTATTTGTTATTTTATGTTATCTTGCATCTTGGAGTTCACCCATCTAGATCAAATGCATAATTAAGTCATAATTATTATTTAATCAGTATGATGCATTCATGTTTCTGTTTATAAGTTTTAGTTTGATATTGTTACTTTCATTTTACACTATTTCCCTTTGTTAGAATAGTTGTATTTTCTATGTTTTGCACCTATTTCTCTGTTTGCAGGTCTTTGACGAATTCGTCAGATCTCAGATGATCTTGTCTGATCTCAGACGATCCTGTCAAATCAGAGGTGATCCTGACTGCTTCAAGAATCAGAATCTTCATCAGACATCCGGATCAGGTATTTTCTTTTAATATTGCTTAATTTCTCTATTTTCTGTCTTAATTCTCTTTTCTGTATTCATTTAATCTACATCTTCATATAGAATAACTTAGATGCATTTTGGCCAAACCTAGGATATGGATGTTTAAGGATAAAAATGAACACATAAAACACATTCCCAACCTAGGCGTGGAAACTGCCATTAAATGTTTCCTGGTGAACCCACCATCCATCGAAAAATCACCATAATACACCTCCCTTGAGAGGCGGGACCTTCGCAAGGCCTCTCAGTTCGAGGTACCGCGCCATCCTTTTCCCATCCTCCTTTCGGGCACGGATCCTATAGCCTGAAGGTAGGGATGTGAAAAATTTGGAGCGATACATTTTGGTGAACCCGACGTGAATACATAGGCATCTTTCTAATTCAAAAATATAAAAAAATGAAAAAATATATATATGTATACAAGAAAAAAAAAAAATCATCATTTCAAGTTTGTATGTTTTAGATTCAATTCTAAATAGTAAATACTAAATATTACTTTTAGAAGTACTAAAGAAACCATGAGTTTTTACTCAAATCAATATGAGCCCATCAATAATGTTGGAAGAATTCAGCCAAATACATTTGTTGATTATGACCAACCTCATCCCTATTCAACATCACCTCCATCACACTCTTCTTATTTTTCATCCATAACCCAACAAGACAATCCCTTTGCCAATCCTCTTCATAACGATATTATCTATTCTCCCATATATCCATATTATGTCTATCGTTCCACATACAATCCTCCACCACCTTTTCAATATTCTTCTTTCAATACAACACATCCATTTCAACAAGAAAATACTTATTCTTCCAATTCTACCATGTACTCACCTCATGCTTCGCAATCTTCCTATCATCATTCTACCCATAATAAAGAAAGTAGAGGTGAGAAACCATTAGGTCCTTTTATGACAAAATTCCTAAGGCATTTATCAAAAACCTCTCAAAAACCTTCATCACGTAAATTTACTAAGCTCAATCAACCAATGGATATAATTCTCAAGCATTTACTTGACACAAATAGGATTGAACTCCCTTCCATAAGACAACTTGATACCACAGCAGATTGGTTTAAACCTGAGCTACATTGTGAATATCATAGAGTAGATGGACATATGACACAAAATTGTAAATATTTAAGATGTGCAATTCAAGATTTGATTGATGAGGGTCTTTTTAATATAAAGGAATTACAATCTACAACTGATTATAAATCTCCATTAAACAATCAAACTCCTACACAACAAATACCAATAATCAATCAAGACATGGGGATCTCCCAAGAACCCCTATTCAATTATCAACAATAAGAAACCAATCAAATATTGCATGTTAATGTGTCCCATCATGATGATATTATTAATATTGTAATAAAAACTACAAATGAGCAACCTCAAGTTCAATCAACTCAATCCGATATTCAAGATATGGATTCCTCATTTGACCAACCTTCAAAACTATATTTGGCTCTAGAGAATGATCCAAAATGGAATGTAAGCATAGAAAGCTCATCTTTAGAATCAAAATCTCAATCTGAAATCCACTTTGATAGCCAACAACAAGTGATTAATACTCAAGCAAAGATATCCCTTTTAGAAGTATTACAAATTTCTCATAAGGAAATTTTGTTCAAAATACCTAGCCAACAATTTGTTCCTCATCATATTTTCTCTAAGAACATAATTAATGGTATAAACCCTCTTGAGGTTAACCATATTTCATTCTATGATGAGGATATTCCTTCCTCTACTCCACAAGAAGACTCCTATCTTTACATTACAGGATCTAGTAAAGAAACACTTGTTAAAACTATCATGGTAGATAATGGCTCCTCTCTTAATTTATGCACTTATCAATTATTCCAAAAATTCAAATTAAAGGAAGAAGATATTAATGAATCAAATGTTATTATAAAATATTTTAACAATGAAATTCAAGAAGCTCAAGGTACTATAATTTTTCCCCTCAATATTGGATCCAAGATCCTGGATACTTTGTTTTTTGTAGCATATTGTCCTTCACCTTACAACCTACTTCTCAAAATTCCTTGGATTCATATGATGAGGGTTGTCCCTTCCACTCTTCACCAATGTTTGAAGTTTGAACTTGCAAATAAAATTGTTACCATACATGGTGACCCAACACCATTTGAAGAATATTTAATGGTTGAAACATCAAGTTCTATACATTCTCTATTGTCACAATTATCTTCTATCCATCACTTTTCTTCATCCATATATGATCATCCTTGTTTACCAAATAACATCCATGCATATCTTTCACATATGCTCCCTCCATCTTATCAAGATTTGGAATATAGTGATAAGAATGAAGAACCTTCTTATCCTTCTTACATTTTATTTTGTAACATGATCAATTTTACACATATAAAAGTCAAATCTTTTGCTACATTATTTTACATTATAACAAAGCTTTTGTTATCGCTACCTTTTATTCATCACCTTTTGTTCTTACCTTCACCTCAACCAGATTATCCTTCAAAACCTCCTTTGATTTTGAAGCAACCTTAGACATGCTATACTCAAATAACCTTGTATAGTGTATATAGATCATCTTGTATATACCACCAATTTCAATTCATAAATTAAAATCAAAATACAAAAAAATCAAAATCCTCAAAATCTTCAAAAAAATACTAATGCAACTACAAGCCTTAAAGGTAAATTTGAGCCCAACTGGCTTGGACCATACATTATCACTGCTAAATTTGAATCAGGAGCATACAAATTATCTACCTTAGATGGTAAAGAACTTAAAGAACCCATGAATATTTTGCATCTTAAACGTTACTATGTATAAATTTGGTCATTTCATCCTTGTATATATTTGTTTAAAATATTTCAAAATCACTATTTTGTATTTCTTTCAATTTATAAATTCAAAAACACCAAAAACATTCATAATCATCAAAATCTTCAAAATTATTTGGCACTTGTTAATTCTTTCAAAAATAATAAATAAAAATCAAAACAACAATATTCTTGACTCTTTCGAAACCAAAATAATATAAAGAAGAAAGAGAGAGTCAACATTCTCAAAGCTTCTCAAAAACAGTATTTATTTATATATATCTGCTTACAAATGTTGCAATTATATGTTTCAAATTATTTTGGATAAATTAGCATTTATTTGGAATCCCTCACTTTCACACTCACAAAAATAAATATCTTGATTTTATCTGGCATGATTACTAATCTCTCTTATATCAAAGTTCACAAAATTCAATTAAATAACGTTTGAGCACAGAGAATTGATCTTGTTATTTACTTAAACCAAGCACATCTTTTCACAATAAAATGATTATATTTGTAATTTCCATGCTTTGCTACATAGTAGAAGTGGTTTCTTGAGCGAAAAGTTTCCCCTGCTATCCTATCATGCACATGGTCTAGAATCTTTGAGAATTGGCAAAAGGACAAGCTCACCCCTACCCAGAATAAAACTCCCTTGCTCTACAGCTAATCCGAGCAAGTATCCCTAGCACAAAAAGAAAAAGCAAAGTTCAAAAAAAAAGAGAAAAAGAAAAATGTTATTTTATATCATTACAACAATGTTTCAAGCATTATCTCAAAAATACAAAAGAAAGCAAAAGACAGAAATGAAAGCAAAAGCAAAAGCAATAAAATCCCTTTCCCTACCCTTTGAAAAGAAAAGAAGGGTTGATGAGCTTGAATCCCTGGAATTCTCAATTATTCGAAAACTGTGAGGTAAGCCCCATAACAGGTGGTTTGTGCCCAACCTGCTTGGCCTTGGGTAACTCCTAGCGTGGCGATATGTCTGTCACATTAGCGACCTTCTTTTGTACAGACCTATGTCTGCTTATGGATTAGCTAGCTCTTGATAATCCGACTTACATAGTAGTCTAGTATGGTTATATGCATCTACATCATGGTTAATGAACACTTCTTTGGTTCATTCAAATCACTTGTATCATAGTACCTTGCTCAAACTGGTAAATGAACAATGCAATTGCACACACATTTTATATTTGAGAGATTTTGTGTATCATTATGATAAATCAAGATTGGAAATGAATTCACATATGCACATGGGATTCCTTATAAATCTAACTTTTGTCTTTAAAATACTTTGAAATATTTTTTGCAAATTGTTTGAAATAATTCATTTTCTTCTTCAAGTACAGTTGTTTAGTATAAAGACAACTACATGCATAATAGAAAAATTAAAATTTCTTTCAAACCATACAATCAAAACATACATATATATATATATATATATATATATATATATATATATATATATATATATTATTGACTTTCGCGATGATGGTATAGTTCTAAAACCAAAATTGGAATTTTATGCCTAGCGCAAGTCCTCATCTTCATATTTTCTGTTTATCAAAAATTAACCATGCAATAAAACTATCTCTTTTTGGATTTCGCGATGATGGTATAAGTCTATACCTACATATTCTATGCCTAGCGCAAACCATTGTACCAATTTTTTTCCCCATTTATTTAAAAATCATGAAAAACATATGACTTAAATCATTATGTTACACAAATTATGCTTTCAAAAGAATGCACATTATCACTATTTCATGTCATTATGTCAACCTTCAATTTTGCAATGATGGTATAATTCCTAGGGAATTATCCAAAAAATTTATCACACTTAGGAATTTATGCCTAGCAAAAATCATTTTAACATTATTTCATGCATACTATTTTTATGAAAATCTGAAAACAAACCATCATCATCATCATTTGCACCATTGCACCAAAGTCTTAAGACAGTCTCTTAAGCACTCTTTTACTTTTTAACAATATTTCTATACTGGGATTAGCTTGACGACCGAGTGAGCGACGACTCCATGGAATGGTCTATAATAGCGACAATGTCCTTTGAAATTATTGTTAGAAGTCTCTTTTTATCTTTTATCACATCACATCATTACAACCAATTTGTTACATCAGATTCTTTCATTTAAAATCTTACAGCATGACATTCAAACCATAATATTTCCAATGACGTAATTACATGAATTATCAAATCAATCAATCAAAACATTTAAAAACATCATACAAATACATAAGACACAAGTCATATGATCAAAAACATATCTCATCTCATATATATATCAACAATATATACATCATATCAAAACTGGATTGGTATGCCACAATCTGTACCTCGGCATACTCAATCCTCTATCAAAAAAATAATAAATACTATATATCCATCTGTACAATGCAATCAGTAGTAGCTAGCCTCGAGAGCCCCTCGAGCTCTCAGCCTCATCTCCTCCCCCGCCCTGAGGTGGACGAGGTGGTCCCATCGTAGTATGAGTGGTACTACGAGTCCTACTCGTCGATCGGGACGAAGTTCTCGATGACCCAATCCTGATCGGGTCAGCAATGCCGGTTGGCAGCTGTACCCTCTGACCCTCTGGCACCATCTGGAAGTAGATACCCTAGTAAAATGCGGTCTGAGCAATCGACCATGATAGCTCTTGAGTGCTCGCCCCTCCGCCCCATGCTCTAAGGCGTGCAATCTCATCTCTGAGCTGTGTCACCTCAGCTCGGTGTCGTGCAGCCTCCTCCTGTAGGGTCTGCACCTGTGCCTGGAGATGGATTGTCTCCGCTCAGAGAGTCACTGTCTCACTGCTCTCCCTAGTGTCGACACCCTTGCCCTTATCGGGCGATGGTGGCCTCTCTCTCTGTGGAGAAGGGGGCCTCTCTCGTGCCTCTCCCTTGTGGCCTCCTTTGCTCTCTCCTACTATGACCCTGGGCTGCCTCAATAGCCGCCTGGCATCGCCTCCCTATCCGATGCACAACTACGTGAATCGGACCCTGAGCCCTCGTCATCCGAGGAGGGCGGATGCTTACGTACCAGGCATCATAGCCATCGGCTACCCCTGCATCGTCCCCATCCACTGGCTGAATGGGGGCATCGTCCGAGTCTTGACTCCAGAAGCACTGCATATCTGGAGCCCCGCTGACCGTAGTGTTATCCCGGATAGTCCGAGAAAACTCGTAATCCCTGAGAGATGGGATCCCCTGCTGTAGACCAAACTATCACAAAACTCGGTCGTAGCGGTGGAGCTCCACCTCTCCCCTCTCCATCCACAGCTAGCAAACTCGCCTAACGTGAGCCAGCTCCTGTCCATCCTCGGCCCACCTTGGGTGCTCTCGCCATGGCCTCTAGGTGATCTGGTCTGGGACAAGGTCATCCAGTAGTCTCTAGGACATCGATAGGTCAATTCGCCGCTGTGACCCTCTTCGGAGCCACCAGTAGAAAACTCGAGGCCTCTCCCCGTTAATCCCTATCAAAGGAAGCCCTATCGGCCTCCGCATTGCAATGTGCTCCTAGCACCAAACTCGTAGAAGCGATGTCATAACCGGACATCGGCCGCCCTTGTACACGACCCCATGCAGGATCCTGTACAGTCGACATAGAACAAAACTGCCCCAAGAGAACCTGTAACCATGGTCTCGCATGTCGCAGATCACATCTGCTAGCACCCATGGTACCCTACACCCGCTCTGGTGGCATAGCAAAAGTCCACCAACTACTCCGGCCAAAACCTGTGTGAGTCTAGATGCCCCAGGCATCTGATGCAGTGCCTCGATGTTAACTCCGCCCTTCTCCAGGGCGAAGCTCGGGTCACCACACAACCGCATCATAGCATGGCCCTGATTGGTCGCAGGAGTGATCAACCGTCCTTGTATGGGGATCCTCAAAATCCTCCATACATCCTCCAATGTGGGAGTCATCTCCCCTGTTGGTAGCCAGAAATAAGAAGAACCCAGATACCACCTCTCTGCCAAGGCTGTCAGTAGCCCCATGTCTGTAGACACTTGTGGCATTTCTGCCACATGCTATAAGCCGGCTTGTGCCAGCTGATCCCGCTCTGCCTGTGTTAGAGCGGCCAAGTCATCTCTCAACCTACCATACTTCCATTCTCTACTCTTTAGCAAACCTCTCTGCAACATAAACAACAATAAAAAACAAATCATTAATAACAAACTCAAGTGATTAAAAATGCAAGTTAAAATAAGTTCAATTTTTTTTACAAATGATGATATCGTCCACTATTGGACTATATCGTCCCCCATTTGAGCATAATCGTCTCCGATTTTGCAAGCCGAAATCGTCCCTAATTTGATGAAATCGTCCCCCTTTCGTCGATTTCGCCCTTAGACGAAATTGGCGAACTTGAGACGATTTCGTCGAAATCAGGACAATTTCGTCCCAATGACGTCGATGGCCCAAAAATGGCCGCGATGCTCAAAAATTGATCAAAATTCACCTAACAAGCATGTAAATTCAAATTCAAGCATTCTAAACTAAGTTTAGACTCTTACCCGTAGCCCACGCCGGACCTCTGTCGATCTGTGCGTTGTCTCCACCATTTTTGCTTGCAGAGCTCTAAAAACCAGAAAAATGAACAGTAAAAATGAATTAGGGTTTTACCCTATTTTTTTTAATTTTATTCAAAAATAATTAAAAACAATTTTGCTTTTTCGCGTTTTTACCTCAAACGTTCGATTTGGGTAAAAACATGGAGGGGGCACCATAGTAAGCTGTCGTACGATTCGACCAAGAATCATCGCCTAAAAATGGGAATAATTTTTTTGCTTTCTCGTAGATCGAGAAGAACTCATCTTTAACGCATTTTCTTCAAAAAAATTTCTAAAGAGGGGGCAAAATGTAGCACCCTAAAATTGGCACAGTAAAACCTTAATAATTACATTTACTCTAGTAAATAATTCAAATTCAAATTTTAACCTCCCAAACCGTCCGTTAACCGTCGTGTAATCCGTTTCCTCCTTTCCCATGCCATTTTTAGAGGTTGTTTTGACCGTTTGATGATATCATCGCCGATCAGACGATATCGCCTCAAATCGGACGATTTTGTCTGGGCTAGGACGTCCAGACGATCTTGTCCCAAAACTGATTTTGCACAATTAGCTTCTATTCCAACGACGTCTCTAATCCGGGCAGAAGCGTGTCTGCGCCATTAGAGACCCTTCCTCATTGGAGATCTCCCAAATAGGGATGATCTCCAACCTCCTAACCTCCCTCCTAAGCTTATTTAATCCTAAGCCCTCCCCTTAGCACCCCCTAGCTGAAATCCTCTGTAAACTGACTTCACACGCATTAAGATATCTCAAATTATTGTTTGCATTAGTTCTATTCAAATTTTGTTGCAGGTACCTTAGTGTTTTTCAGTCGGAGCAAGCTTACATCGTCGCAGACGATCCTATTCAGATCGGAGGCGATCCTGTCGAATCAAAGATGATTTCGTACCAATGCGAGATGATTTCGACTGTAGTCAACATTGAGGCAATCAGTGCCCAAAGTTTGCATTTTCCCCACTCTTTTCTACTATTTTGTTCTGCAATTAGCTAGTTTATTTGTTATTTTATGTTATCTTGCATCTTGGAGTTCACCCATCTAGATCAAATGCATAATTAAGTCATAATTATTATTAAATTAGTATGATGCATTCATGTTTCTATTTATAAGTTTCATTTTGATATTGTTACTTTCATTTTACACTATTTCCCTCTGTTAGAATTGTTGTATTTTCTGTGTTTTGCACCTATTTCTCTGTTTGTAGGTCTCTGACAAATTCATCTGACGAATTCGTCAGATCTCAGACGATCTTGTCTGATAGTAGACGATCTTGTCAAATCAGAGGTGATCCTGACTGCTTCAAGAATCAAAATCTTCATCAGACATCCGGATCAGGTATTTTCTTTTAATATTGCTTAATTTCTCTATTTTTTGTCTTAATTCTCTTTTCTGTATTCATTTAATCTGCATCTTCATATAGAATAACTTAGATTCATTTGGCCAAACCTAGGATATGGATGTTTAAGGATAAAAATGAACACATAAAACACATTCCCAACCTAGGCATGGAAACTGCCATTAAATGTTTCCTAGTGAACCCACCATCCATCGAAAAATCACCATAATACACCTCCCTTGAGAGGCGGGACCTTCGCAAGGCCTCTCAGTCCGAGGTACCATGCCATCCTTTTCCCATCCTCCTTCCGGGCATGGATCCTATAGCCTGAAGGTAGGGATGTGAAAAATTTGGAGCGATACACATCATAGCAAGGCATTTGTGGTTTGTAGGTAGAGGTGCATACGTTCAACATTTTGACTTCATCTTGTAAGATTTGAATTTTGGGTGTCATAGGAGTTGAGGGTTGGGCTATGGTAAGTTGACCCTATGGATGTGGTGGATATTGGTATTGTTGTTTTTCATAATACTATGGGAAATATTGTTGTTCCTGATCATGATAAGGTGGGCACTGGACAACATATGTTGTCATGTCTATGGGAACACTAGGTTGTGGGGTAGGTGTCTATTATGGATAGTAATATTGTGAAAGGGAGGCATATGGTTGTGACACATGTACTTTTTGGTTTGAAGCCTACTATACTGGTTGAGCCATGGGTGGAAATGACCAAAATAGAGCAAACTTAAAGAAGCTAGGTGTAGCTAGTGGTAGTGTAGGTGTCAGTAATACTGGCACTAGGGGTGGTCGAGATGAGGTATCAAAATATGGGATTTGTCTCTACCCTGGAGAGTAGGAAGAAGAGAAGCTAAACTATGTGGAATGGTTTGGTTGAGTGTGTGGATAACCTATCAATGTTAGTACATAGTTAGGATGAAGATTGGTAGTGAGAGACTAAAAAGGAATAGGTGGCGGTATCCTAAAGGTCATCGTAGGCAAAGGTGGTTCTAAAGGTTGGGTATCATACAGTTCGGATACCTAGGAGATTGGTGGAAAAGCTGTTGAAAAGGAGGGATAAGCTATCAAAGTAGGAGCTTGGGTTGAGTGGAAAGTATATGTGTACACTCCATCTTGGGTTTGTGCATCTTGTGTCTGAAGATGTTGTTGGGAGGTGCCTTCAGATATGGTGAAGAATGGCTCTTGGGAAGAGGATGGTTGGTACTCTTGTGAAGAGTACAAGTGTGAGGTTTAGGGGAATGCTTGCAATTCCTATTGGGTAGGTATTTGTTGTACAATTTGGAAGGATGGTTTCTAGCTTCTTATAGTGGAGGAGGATGGGTCAGACACCATTCCTATGATAGGGGTGAATGATGTGGCCTTATGTATTAGGAGGGAGGAATCATTGGAGGGAGGAATCATTCTCAAACAGGGATTGAGATATATTTTTGAATAAGGGATGTGCAAATGTGGGTGAAGTAGGCATGACCTCCTCATCTATGGTGAAGGATGAAAGAGGTTTTCCTAGTGTTGTGTAGATCACATGGTCATAGAATGTGGTCGGTGTGTTAGGTGAGGATGGGGATGAAAGGGGTGGGTAATCTTCTATGAGTGAAGTAGCAAGGATTTAACTCAAGATTGATGTCTCATCATGAGGCATCATGTGTGAGAATTGTATATTGGATTCTATGTGTGAATTAGATGTTTCTATGATCTTCTCCTTCATGATCGAAGGAGTAATAGTGGACTAACTAGAGGATGGGGGAGGTCATTCCTCTGTAGAGCGTGCTTGATCATGCGCTCTACTATGGGTAACCACAGGTATAGTGGCATGTGTAAAAGGGATTTTTAGAAATAAACCATGTGTGATGTAGACTCAACTATGTTTAATGTGAGTGTAAATTAAGTGACATGTTTTGTGTAGTAAAACAATATATAGTGTAGTGTGTTGAGATCGGTCTGTGATCATGTAAACAACGGTATACCAGAATAAATTCACAATGCTGAGAAAATAAAAGTGTTCTGTTTATTTTGTGTGTTGTAATGTTGATACTCCCTATGTAGAATCACAGGTAATGGAGTGAGTACTTTATAAAATTGGGAATGTCATCAATATCAAACCTCCTACAACACCCAAAGATGCACAAAATAGAATGGTATCACAATGTGCAAATGGTTATATGTATGGAAGGTGCAATAAAATGATATCTTAAAGGGGGTGGAACTCACTATGCTAAAGCAATTTCACAATATCCTCTCACAAGAAGAGGTGGCGCTGTCTAAGACCTGCTACTGACATACCCATGCTTTCGCTTTACCCTTGGGTGGGCTTAGTCAAGAATGACAATTACCAATTCCACAAATTATACAAGCCTTATGGATGAAGGTGCTAATCCTATCCCACTCTGTAGGTAATCACTTGTGATGAAATCTAGGGACTAGTTGCAAAAGTGGGGGATTTTTTGGTGATGAAATACAAAAAATCGCTCCTGTGGGGTTGCTAGGTGTCTAGGGGGGTGAGCTGATGGAGAGTGCAACTCGATCCACACCAATCTCGAGTGATGGATTGGGGATAAATTCCAATATCACCACTTGTTTAAATACCACATGAGTGTGTGTGGGTTTGTGTTTTGCTAATGGTGTATACGAGATAAGAAACTAACTAGATGCATTTTCAAAATAAAACTAATCCAAAAGCCTTTTTTGAAAGCAAATTATTAGGTAACTTGTATTCTTTGTAAATAAATGGTCTAGTCCTAAATGCATTTATAAAATAAATTAATCTACTTTGCAAAGCATAGAAACATGCAATCCAAGTGTGTGAAATAAAATGGGATTAGGAAACCTTGATTTAAACTATAGATTACAACATGCTTCAGAAATTAAATGACATGAAGTAGGGGATTAAGAAACCCTAATTTTAAACTTTCAAAATGTGAATTTATTTTAGTGATAGATGATATAAATAAAGGGGGAAATGAGGTAGGATTTGTACTACATGTAAAAAAAAGGGAAATATAAATTTATTTGTAAATTAAACTTAAGGAAGTTTCTAGAAATTTGTAGGTCTTGAAACTTCAGAGAAATTTAACCATCCTACGAACTTGAAATGAAAGCAAATCTACACTTAGAAATTGTTATTTGACTAGTGCATGCTTTGTACTTTCAAAATATTATAGAATAGAGGTGTAAAATGAGGAATACTTGTATTCTAATGATATGGGGGGTTTTCTTGGCCCATGAAAGAGCCAACCCTATGGATTTGGGATTTTTTTAGGCTTCTATGCTCAAATTGCCACCTAGGGGATGAAATGGGTTTTGAAGGGTCAGATCTGATATCTAATAGTTTAGAAGACCTATGTAGGTTGTAGGAAGACCTGAGAAACCAATATTATGAGGTTTTGGGGCTCTTAGGTGTAAATCGCTACCCAAGGGGTGAATTGGTTACTGGTTTGTGTGGCAGGGGGCGAATCCAGTGTAGAAGCTCCAAATCTAAAATCAGATGGCCTAGGGTGATTCCTAGGGCTTTGGAGATCTCTGTGAAAAATAGATATAGTACGTGAAAACATAGAAAATAGAGAATAAAGTTAGATTAAATTGAAATAGTTAATCTAGAATTATCTATTGTGGGGGTCCCATCGGGCGTGCCAGAATAAAACAGGTAGAAAATGATATTTGATAATTTAACATAAAACACAATGATGCATTAAACAAAGAGACTATGATTCCATTGATATTAAAAGATACATGTTACAAGAGGGACATGATGCCCTTTATCCATTTCTCTTCCTAACAATTTTCTAATAAATTTGATGTCTTCTTCAATCGTACCTCAGTGTAGGTGGGCTTCTTTGTATATGGGCCACCGTTGGGTTGTTGTTGGTTTGATGTTTCTTTCCCTCTTCAAATTTACTTAATAACCTGTGAAGAGCCTATAAAAGGGTGTTAGTATGATGGGGGGCTTGCCTTAGTCAGGCCCCATATTTATGAAGATGAAATGACCATAAAAAACATGAAATAAATTGTGTAGAAGGTGATAATATGGTGAAAGAGAGCTTACCTCTAAAATCTGGAGTGATTTGGGGCCTATAGACACAATTCACCACCCAGGGGGTGACTGAGGTCAGATTCATGGGGCAAGGGGTGATTTGAGATGTGAGGCATCTTCTAAAAAATCCTTCTAGTGGGTCAACTCCTAGGTAGTTGGGGTTCCTCTGTGTACCATTGAAATCCAACTGTGTGCATCGAGAACTAACTGTTCAATGTCCACTTTCCATTTCAGCAGAGTAACTGTGATTTGTTGAATTTGTGAGAGATATGTAATTAGGGTTTTAGGACCCATTATTTATAGGAAAATGCAAGGTGCAAGGGATGGGGTTAGATAGACTAAACCTAGGTTTGATTCTGACTAGGTTTAGATTAATAAATGCAATGTGGCAACATCGCATTCCTTATGAGAAATATCTCATCTTCACACATGTGTGAGGATGGATCAGGGATAATCCTGATTAGGAGGTTCTTAAGTCAATTTAGGACATGATTAAAGAAATATCCTAACAAACCCTAATTTCACACATGTGGGAGGATGTAATTAGTGTTAATCAAGATTAAGGGTTCTTTTAATCAAATTTGCCCTAAAAAGGTGACTTAAGTGAAGTCAACATTAAATTAGATTTTAGGTATTGACTTGTTAATTTTTTTGGTCAACTAATACCCCATGGGGGCCTCAATCGAGTGTAAATAGGTTGTTAAAGGATATCCCAGTGCACAATATGTGATATTGAAGGCTTATGAGGGTAGGACCTGAAATCCAATGAAGTAGTATATGGGAGTCTACACAATGCTATGACAATCTATGTTGAGCTATGATGGTCATCTATGTATGACTACGCTTGACTACAACAATCTAAGCATGTCTAGGAGGATCTAAAATAGTCTATGTTGGTCTACGATAGCCTAGGGGTACCTAGGATGACCTATGTAAACCTACAAGTTTACAAAAGGATTTACAAATATGTAGGTATAGTAGTGTGCAACTTTTGGGTGTCTACAATCATTTCATATTTTATCACTTCTCATCGCATTCCAAATAAAATCATGTAAGACTACTCTACAACATACATACACTACAACGTGATAGTAAATACAAATCACAATACACATGAATGTCCATTCTTTATGCATACCTAGAAATCCATCCCATAATATCTATGCAAAAAATAAAGAGAATGCATTTCAAACCATAACAATAACACATGTATATATAACAGTCAAAATAAATCATGTCTATATATGTCATCCAAAATACTTGAAGGTTACAAACTAGGCCCATGTCCATCATACATTATCCAAAATTCCCACAAGCTATAATCATAAATAACCCTAATGATCACCAGTAGTCTCCCCATATCCCTCACATCTCGCTCACATCTCTGCATCCCTGCTTGACTCTGCTTTGACCTCTAGAACTAGATCCACGATAGGTTGATCCTATGCTACAATCCTAGCACACATCTATCCTATCAAAGTAGCACTACACTAACTATGATGTGAGAGTGCCCACACTCATGATCATGACTCAGATTACAACACCACCTAAGCATAATCTGGGAGAGGAATTGTTGAGTGGTATTTTCACCCAATTGTGAAAGTACACTCTCCCTTAGGATTTGGGTTCCAAATCCCCTCTTGCAAAGAAGTCAAATTAACAACTTCTCCAAGGTCTCCGCTGTATTAGCATTTGCAACTGTGTATTAGTAATCTCAAATAAAGATATTCAATTTAAATGCTTGGAACACCTTAGTGATTGCAAGTAACTATAAACAAGGGGCAATGTTGGTTTATTTCACCCTGAAATTTAGTGATTGTTCATCATTTTATTATTTTTTTTTAGATTTTGTAATTTTTAATGTTCATTAAACCTTCTGGAAAAATAAAATAACATGAACAAAAAAAGAAATACAGAAAATTAAAAGTAGAACACGTTCAGTCTGATGCTATCCTATTCCGACAAAATCGAATACGTGAGAGTTTCGTACATGCAACCTAGCTTATTTGACCTGCAAAACAAACACAATCAAAGTAAACTAGGTGCTGGCTTCTGAGGTTTAAAATAATTTCTAGATTGCAGACATTCACATGAAATAATCCAAAACAATGGCATAAATTTCATATACAAATCTGAAATCTGAAAGGAGGAACATAGAACAGTTAAAATGAAGCATGCAAAAAATTTCTCATCCTTTCTTGCCCATAAAATGCAAATTTCTGAACAATTCTGCATTAAATAAATATGTCCTGTTACAACAATAGAATCTCTGGTTTTTCTCAGAACCAGCAAAAGTGGAAGAAAAGCACTCCATAGCAGGCTCAGAACGGCTAATCACCATCAACTCTGCAACCCGCTCGCAGCGGTTTTCGACCCCATATCAATCTGTGCCTCTACGTTTTATACTTGCTGGCAAACTGCTTCTCCTTCCATGACGGTTCGTTTCGTCTTCCAGATTGCTTCGTTTCACCTTCCCCGCCTTTCCATTGCTTTTGATTTTGTGCTCGAGATCTTCTCTATGAACTGTAACGCCTCTGCAGCCTTTACACATGTATGCCACGTGTTTCGCACTTTTTTGCATGTTCTATAACGACCCCATGAAAATCGTGACCAAAAATAGCATGTAACTCTGCTCCTTCACTTTCATCGCGAAAACGCGACATGTCGCGATATCGCGACATTTTCCTGCCAACAGCCTTGTCCTCCTTCATGCATAGCGAAAATGAGACATGTCACGATATCACGACATTTTTCTGTCAATAGCTTTGTTTCTCCTCATGCATCGCGAAAATGATACATGTCACGATATCGCGACATTTTTCTGCTTCGGGCCGCGTGGATGCAACCTATCGTGAAATCGCGACGCTTTTCTCTTTTGGGCTGTCTCACTGCTTTCTGTCATGAAATCATGACATTTTTCTCTATCGTTGGGCTTTGTTGCACTTAGCCGCGAAAACGTGACATGTCACGAAATTGTGACATGTCGCGAAATCGTGACACCTTTCTGTTCCGTACACTCTGCCGGCTTTCCATTGTGAAATCGCTATGCTTTTTTGCTTTAGGCCCCTTTGATTTTTCCTATCACGAAATCGTGACGCTTTTTTGCTTCGGGCCCCTTTGACTTGTTTGACCATGATTTTGTGACATGTCGCGATTTCGCTACCAGTTTCCATTCTATCTTTCTCTCTCCTCTCTGGACCGCGATTTCACAACACGTCGCGATATCGCGACACTTTTTCATTTTTGCCAGCGACGGAGCAACATGTCGCGATATCGTGACACTTTTTCATTTTTGCAGCGACGGAGCGACATGTCACGATATCGCGACAACTTTCGACCGCGACGGAGCGACATGTCGCGATATCGCGACACTTTTTCTCCTTAGTGAAATTTTTGCTTTTTTCTTGATCTTTTTAGCATCTGGGCTACTGCAATTTTCTTTGAAAGCATGCAAAAAAGGTGGGTCCCCAATTTTGGGGTGTGTTGTGGATCAGCCACAACAAATGGCGACTTTGCTGTCAAATGCTCTTGAGCATTTTGGTGAGAACCCAACTCTGAAACATACAAGCTTAGATACAGGCGTCAGCACATAGAAGATAAACAAATACCAACGGATCAGAAATACATGAAACACCAGAATCATTAAGTATCAGCTCGATGTGTGCAATGTGTTTCATTCCCTATCATTTGAACTTGTTCAACATTCCATTGTCTGTTTCACTTATGATTTGTATGCAAGGCTATGAATGATTTGTGCAGGATTTGATGTATGATGAAGATGCTAGAGATGTAACAACCTGCTTTATAAATGCTCAAACCTTCTAATATCATGGACAAACATATTAAAAATGTCAAACCCTCTTAGGACCAAAAATATGTATACTGAATTAATTTTACTAGATCCCAAAGTTGGTTATGTGTCACTACCATCTTGAACCCATGTGCAAGTGTGAGTGAAATCAGAACTTTGGGGAATAGGATTCCCAACCTAAGCGAGATGGGAATTTAACCCTATCCTTACTATTCTGATTTGGAGTTCATTACCTCATCTTGAACAAAATAATTTAACTTGTTATGGATGAAATGGTCGAGGCTAGTCTATCCATATGAGCAATCGGTGGTCTTGCTTTTAGGCAAGACATGTTGCCACGCATGAGCATACTTAACCCCATAATCCATGACTTGGCTTCATTCATTCTTTTTCTTTTATTTCTTGGACCTTTGGGATGACTACCCATCCTTGCTAGGGACATGTAGTACGATCCTTCCAATCCAAGATTTATGAAATGGGAAATATTAATTTTTTATTACTTGGACCTTTGGGATGACTACCCATCCTTTGCAGAGGACACGTAGTACAATCCTTCCAATCCAAGATGGAGATGAAATGGAAAAAAATAGTTTTACTTTTATTGCTTGGACCTTTGGGATGACTACCCATCCTTTGCAGAGGACATGTAGTACGATCCTTCCAATCCAAGCTTTATGATGAAATGGGAAAAATGGAAGCTTTGGGGAATCGAATTCTCAACCTAAGCGAGATGAGAATTAAGTCCTATCCTTACTACTCCATGTAGGTCAAATCAGAGCTTTGGGGAGTTGGATCCTCAACCTAAGTTCGATGAGGATTTAACCCTATCCTTACTACTCTGGTTTTAGGCTTTAAGCTTGATGGAAATGGTAAAAACCATTGTTTTAAGGATTATGTTGCATGATAGGACAAACATGAAATATTCTTTTCACCTCACCTTTTCATCCAAGTATGGTTTTAACCATTTTGCTCAAGACTCTTTTTTATGTGCATGGAATGTGCTTGGTTCAAGATAGCTTGGACGGCAGTTCCCAACCTTAGGATCCTTTTAATATATGTTATGTAATAATCCTAAGAGGATTCAACACCTTCTCAATAATTGCCCATGGAATGAAAATGTAACTCAGATGACATGTATATGCAATGTGGAATATGACATAAGATATGAATGCACTGCTTCTTTTGGAAGATATCATCTATTTTACCATAATGTGCAAAACTGACAACTTCATGCATCACAAGATTCAAACGATATTATTTACATGTTTGTGTTACTTGTGGAGCTTTCTACAACACAATTCCAAAGTTTCATATTCTCCTGATTTTAGGCATAAGTTAACATCTCAAATTTTCTTCTCTTTTTTTTTTTTTTTTTATCAAAACAAACTAAACATGTCAAATAAAATCAAACAACTTTAAATTAAAACTTATTCAATCCAAAACCAAACTGCAATCCCAAAAAATGAAAATTTGAAAACACAAACCAAAACCAAAACCAAAATCTATATACAATATAGTACAAGATGATGCAAAGCTTGGACTATTACTTTCCTGGATCCCAAACATGATTAGAACATTTCAAAAGACATATGTCACAATACACATGCCAAATGTTGTAGGAATCCAACAACAATAAGATCAAACCAAACAATGCAACAAATTTCAACTTGCCATGCTCACCATACCAATTTGATTTAGTTCCAATAATACTCCCATAGGTTAGCATCAAATTACTAAAATGATTAGACAATAAATGATTTTCAATTTTATCATGTCTATTCTTTAAAATGTAAACTTTATCATTCCATTCATGATTTAGAAGTAGGCTTTCCTTTTCAAATGTGAGATATTGCAAACAAGAGCCTATTTCTAAAAGTCTTGAATTCAAATCATTTTCTAGGATTTTAAAGCAATCAAAATCATTCAAAACTTGACAAGCATCAACAAAATTTGGCATTTCCTCATTAATGATGTTAGCATCCCAAGGGACATCATGTAACCTATCACTTGAAATCTTTGTAGCTACTACCAAAGGTAAAGATTTCCCCTTGTCATCCATACTCAACCCATCATGATTAGAATTTATCACAACTTGATGAGTGTTAGTAGCTTTTTCTTTTTCTTCATTGTCTTCTTCATCATCCAACACCTGTTCAAAAACACCAAAGTTAGGCACCCAATCAAACATGCGTCCATCCTTTTCAAAACAAGAGCCTAATTCTTCAAGATATGTGTCACGTGACACCTTTCCATGATCAATGGCTTGAGTTGCCTCAAAATCCATATTTTCATTAGGATCATCAATAGTATCAAACCCACACCACTTAGGCTTTGTAATTTCATCATTTTGAGATGGCATAGACATTGTAGAAACAATAGGTGGATCAAGATTTTCGATTTCTTGCCCCCCAAGGGGAACAAAAACAATTGATTCTCCTTCTTCATCCATGGTAGTAAAATCATTATCCTTCTCAAACCTTTGATGAGATTCCAACCCTTCTTCCAAAACATTCTCAGATTGTACAGGACTTGTAATATCCTCATGTGAAAGGGCAATTGTATCATCCTGCATATCCATAGGCACACAAATTTCATTAGCAGTTTTGGAGTGAGCATACTCTTCCCAAGAATCATGATGATCATCTTTCAAAATCAAATTGTGATGCTCACTTATTTCTTCTTTATCTTTTAATTCATCAACATGTTTCTCATCAAATTTATCTTCACCTTCCTTAGATGGTTCAATTACTTCCAAAATTGGGTTATTGCTTGTATTCAAATTGATAAGGCTATCATAATCCACATGTGTAACCCATGATTCAGTTTTATCACAATTTGGAAGGTGTGGATCCTCTTGGTCATCATTTTCAACAATGTCATCCGAAATAGATTCATCCTCATAGAATTCATCTTTTGGTGAGTCAAGGGTTTCCAATTTGTCACATGTTTCAATACTAGTTGGATCTAGTACTCCTCCCTTGCCTAAAATCATATTCTTATGAAAATCATTAAAATTGATTTTAGAAATATCCTTTGAATCAAGATGAGTATTTTGAAGTTGATTCATACTTAAGAAAGATGATTGATCTTGCATAGTAGGTTGAGGATTTTGAAATTGATTGAAGCTTGGGAATGATTGTTGATTCTGAAATTGATTTACACTTGAATTTGGTTGAGGTGGATAAATCATTGGATGGGTAAAGGATGTATTAAATGATTGAAGATTATACGATCCAAAACCCCCACCATAATTTTGACAACTCAATTGTTGCTCAATTGCCATTGCTTGAGTATAGGCTTGTGACAAAGATGTGATTTGAGGCATCCCTCGCAAATATGTGGAAATGAGTGGGTCAAGAGCATTTACATATATTTGGAGAGCCATTTCTTCTTGAAGAGCATAAAATGTCACTAATTGAGCATATAATCCAAAGAACCTTTCAGAAAATGACTTCACATTTTCACTTGGTCCTTTTTTAATAGTGAAAAGCTGCTCATACATGCGGATTGGGTCAACTTGCTTTTTGTTGAATTGATTAAGAAATGCTGCCTCTAGTTGAGCCCAAGAAGTGATAGACCCTAAGGGCAGACTTGTAAACCAATCAAATGCCACTTTGTCCAAGGTGTAAGGGAACATTTTACAAACAACATCATCATGCCAAATTGTTAAGTGATTCACAACAAATTTGAATGCTTGAATGTGTTCTCTGCAGTATTTGTCCCGTTAGACAAAAATCGAGGAAGACATCTCTCAAAACCAACGGGAAAATAATGTTGAACTCCTGGTATGTTCAATGGGCTACCTGTCATCCATGGTGAAAACATAGCCATTAGTGAATCTTAAAGAATATAACTTTAATACCCAAATTTTTTATTTTATTTTTATTTTTTATTTATTTTATTTATTTATTTATTTTTATTTTTTAAATTAAATTAAATCACATTATTCCTGTATGAACAATCAAAGCGTTAGAACAATGCATAGCAATTCATGTCCTCCTTTTAACAATACAAAGTTGTAATATTAAAAGAGGGCTAAAGATAATAATCAATAGGGCATGAAATATTCAAAATTTAAATCCCTATAGCATTTAAATCAATCTGAAATAAACCGGTTCAGGCCCTCCTTCTAGCGCCAAAATGTTGAGTGGTGTTAGAGGAGGCCGAAGATGCTAATCAAATGGACTTGAAATATTTAGCAATGGAAAGCTCTTAAACAATTATAAACCTGTAGCATCTAAAATCACGATAAAATAAACCCTTTCATGCCCTCCTTCTAGCGCCAAAATGTTGAGTGGTATTTTCACCCAATTGTGAAAGTACACTCTCCCTTAGGATTTGGGTTCCAAATCCCCTCTTGCAAAGAAGTTAAACAACCAACTTCTCCAAGGTCTCCGCTGTATTAGCATTTGCAACTGTGTATTAGTAATCTCAAATAAAGATATTCAATTTAAATGCTTGGAACACCTTAGTGATTGCAAGTAACTGTAAACAAGGGGCAATGTTGGTTTATTTCACCCTGAAATTTAGTGATTGTTCATCATTTTATTATTTTTTTTTAGATTTTGTAATTTTTAATGTTCATTAAACCTTCGGAAAAATAAAATAACATGAACAGAAAAAGAAATACAGAAAATTAAAAGTAGAACACGTTCAGTCTGATGCTATCCTATTCCGACAAAACCGAATACGTGAGAGTTTCGTACATGCAACCTAGCTTATTTGACCTGCAAAACAAACACAATCAAAGTAAACTAGGTGTTGGCTTCTAAGGTTTAAAGTAATTTCCAGATTGCAGACATTCACATGAAATAATCCAAAACAATGGCATAAATTTCATATACAAATCTGAAATCTGAAAGGAGGAACATAGAACAGTTAACATGAAGCATGCAAAAAATTTCTCATCCTTTCTTGCCCATAAAATGCAAATTTCTGAACAATTCTGCATTAAATAAATATGTCCTGTTACAACAGCAGAATCTCTGGTTTTTCTCAGAACCAGCAAAAGTGGAAGAAAAGCACTCCATAGCAGGCTCAGAACGGCTAATCACCATCAACTCTGCAACCCGCTCGCGGCGGTTTTCGACCCCATATCAATCTGTGCCTCTACGTTTTATACTTGCTAGCAAACTGCTTCTCCTTCCACGACGGTTCGTTTCGTCTTCCAGATTGCTTCGTTTCACCTTCCCCGCCTTTCCATTGCTTTTGATTTTGTGCTCGAGATCTTCTCTATGAACTGTAACGCCTCTGTAGCCCTTACACATGTACGCCACGTGTTTCGCACTTTCTGCATGTTCTATAACGGCCCCATGAAAATCGTGACCAAAAATAGCATGTAGCTTTGCTCCTTCACTTTCACCGCGAAAATGTGACATGTCGCGATATCGCGACATTTTCCTACCAACAGCCTTGTCTGCCTTCATGCACAACGAAAATGAGACATGTCACGATATCGCGACGTTTTTCTATCAACAGCTTTGTTTCTCCTCATGCATCACGAAAATGATACATGTCGCGATATCATGACATTTTTCTGCTTCGGGCCACGTGGATGCAACTTGTCGCGAAATCGCGACGCTTTTCTCTTTTGGGCTTGTTGAGTGGTATTTTCACCCGATTGTGAAAACACACTCTCCAATAGGATTTGGGTTCTAAATCCTCTGCTTGCAAAGAAACAATTTCTCCAAGGTTCTTGTTATGTGACCATTTTGCATCTGTGTATAAAAGATATTTAATTAAAATTCTAGGAACACCTTAGTGGTTGCAAGTAACTGAAAACAAGGGGCACCGTGGTTTATTTTACTGTGAAATTTAATGATTGTTCCTTGAACCCTAATAAAGTAAATGTGATTTGATCCTTAAATGACCATGCTGTAACTTCAAAATAAAATTTAATGAAATGCCATAACATGAATGGAATTATTTTTGGGTTTTGAAGTTTTTTAATTTTTAAATTTTATTTTAATGCTTGAAAATAAAATTGGAGTTTCTGAAAAATAAAATACAGCAAAAGAAAATAAAATGTAAAGAAAAGAAATTAAAAATTGCATCCAGATCCGATGCTATCCCGTCCTGGCAAAACCGAAGCTGTGAGGTTTCCATGCATGCAACCTAACTTACTGGACCTACAAACATGCACAATCTCGATAAGCTAAGTGCTGATTCCTAGGGTTTGAAATAAAAATTTAGATTTCAAACATTCGCCTAATGCAACCCACAAAAGTGGCATTTAACATTATCTATAAATCTGAAATCTGAAAACAAAAGAATAAACATTAAATCCATTAGCATGCACAGAAGATCTCCTTCTTTCTTGCCAACAAGATGCAAATTTTTGAACACTCTGCATTAATAATATGTCAAGACACAATGGCAACATCTCTGGTTTTCTCAAAACCAGTAAAAGGCAAAAAATAGTCCCAAGAAGGCCCAGAATGGCCCTCTGGCCTCTAGCACTGCAACTCTACTCTAGCGGCTTCCCCCTCCTATCTGTCCTGTGCTTCTGCTTTTAAAGCATGGTAATGCTTTCTGTTTCGGCCTGTGATGCTTTGTTTCATCTTCCCGATCGATTCGTTTCATATTCCCGCCTTTCGAATTGTTCTTGAATTTACGTTTAATGCTGAAACGTTTGATAATATTATATGCATGTAACATTTCTATAACCCTTATACATGTATTCCACATTTTTTGCACTTTCAGCATCTTTCATAATGGCTCCCATGAAAATCACGACCAAAAATAGCATGCACTTTTTTTTGCCTTCATGGCCGTGAAAATGCGACATGTCATGAAATCGTGATGTTTTCCTGCCAGCAGCCTTTCTCACCATCACACCCAACGAAAATGTGACATGTCACGAAATCGCAAATGCTTTTCTCCTTTGTATGCCCTCGCTGCTTTTCTATCTTGAAATCGTGACACTTTCTCACTTCGGGAACCTTCGCTGCATGTTGTCGCGATATCGCGACGTTTTTCACTTCATGCCTCTTTCGTTGCTTTCTGTCGTGATTTCATGACGTTTTCTTGCTTCGTACCATCGGCCAGCTTTCTATCATGAAATCGTGACGCTTTTTCGTTTCGTACTGTTTTGCTGCTTTTGGCCACGAAAATGTGACATGTCACGATTTCGTTACATATTTTCCTTCCGTATGCCTCGGCTCATTTCTATCACAATTTCGTGATGCATTTTCGCTCTGTACACCTTCGTTGCTTTCCTGTCATGAAATTGTGATGTTTTTCCACCTCGGGCTGCTTAGCTGCTGCTGTTGACTGCGTTGACCACGATTTTGTGACATGTCATGATTTCGCTATGCCTTTTTCATTTCGTACAACTTCACCGTTTGGAGCCACGAAAATGTGACATGTCACGATTTCATGACATATTTCCTCTTCATGCTCCTTTGCCGTTTCTTGTCGCGATTTCGCGACGCTTTTCTGCTTTACCCTGTTTGACTGGTTTGACTCATGATTTTGCGACATGTCGCGATATCGTGACACTTTTTTGTTTCATATTTCTCTCTCCTCTCTAGGCCGCAAAAATCAAACACGTCATGATTTTGCTATGGTTTTCTCCCACCTGCTACCGTTGACTGCGTTGATCACGATTTTGTGACATGTCACGATTTCGTGACACCTTTCTGCCTCCTGCCTCGTTTGACCAGTTTGACCATGATTTTACGACATGTCGCGATATCGTGACACTTTTCATTTTCTGGCAGTGACAGAGCAACTTGTCATGATTTCGCGACACCTTTTCATTTTTGGTCGTGATTTTGCGACATGTCATGATTTTGCGACATTTCGCGACACTTTTCATCCTTGTACAATTTTGCCCCTTTTTCTTGATTTTTAGCATCTGGGTCACTGAGATTATCTGTGAAAGCATGTAAAAAAGGTGGGTCCCCAAGTTTGGGGTGTGTTGTGGATCAGCCACAACAAATGGTGACTTCTATTGTCAAATGCTCCTAAGCATTTGGTGAGAACCCAACCTGGAAACATATATAAACTCGAAAACATGCATTAGCACATAAGCAATATAAACAAATGCCCAAAGATCAGAAGTACATGAATCATCAGAATCATCAAGTATTAGCTCAGTGTGTGCAATGAATTTCATTCCCTATCATTTGAAATTGATCAACATTCCATTGTCAGTTTTATATGAATGCATGTGTGAGATTGTGAATGATTTGTGTGGCCTGATAACTATGCTTAAAGATTTTGCTTTTATAAGATGCATAGTATTTCTTCTAGTATCATACACAAACATTCAATATTATCAAACCCTCTTAGGATCAACTATATGTATAATGAATTGCTTATTATATCCCAAAGTTGGTTATGAGTCCCTACTATCTTGAACCCATGTGCAAGTGGATGTGAAATCAGAACTTTGGGGAATCAGAATCCCAACCTAATCGAGATGGGAGTTTAACCCTATCCTTACTATTCTGATTTAGAATTCATTACCTCACTTGAGAAAAATAATTTAACCAATTATGGAAGAAATGGTCATGCTAGTCTAACCCTTTGGACAATCGGTGGTCTTGTTTTTTAGACAAGACATGTTGCCATGCATGGGCATATCTAACCCCACAATCCAAAACTTATCTTCATTTCTTTGGACCTTGGGGATGACTACCCATCCTTTGCAGAGGACAAGTAGTACGATCCTTCCAATCCAATATAAATATGAGATGGGAAAAAAATATTTTTTACTTCTTGGACCTTAGGGATGACTACCCATCCTTGCTAGGGACAAGTAGTACGATCCTTCCAATCCAAAATTTAGATGTAAATGGAAAATATTAATTTTGTTGCTTAGAACTTGGGGATGACTACCCATCCTTTGCAGAGGACAAGTAGTACGATCCTTCCAATCTAAGATTTATTATGAAATGAGACATAGGAGCTTTGGGGAATCAGATTCTCAACCTAAGCGAGATGAGAATTTATGCCCTATCCTTACTACTCCATGTAGGTCAAATCAAAGCTTTGGGGAATTGGATCCTCAACCTAAGTTCGATGAGGATTTAGCCCTATCCTTACTACTCTGATTTTAGGCTTTAAGCTTAATGGAAGTGGTCAAAACCACTGTTTAAGGATCATGCTGCATAAATAGGATAGACATGAAATACTTCTTTCGCCCAACCCTTTTCTTCCAAGTTAGGTTTTGATAATTTTACTCAAGATCCTTTTTAATGTGTATAAAATGTGCTTGGTTCTAGATATCTCAAGACTCAGTTTCCAACCTTAGGATTTTTCTTATATTTATGTTATAACACAACCCTAAGAGGATTTGACATACTTTAATGATTTGCATTTGAAATGCACTTGCAACTACGATGCCCTGTAGTTGCAAAGTGAGATGTAACATGAATGCATTGTATTTGGAAATGCAGATGAAATGTTGCCATATAACTGACTACTTAATGCATCACAATTTTCAAATGATATTACTTAAAATGTTTGTGTTACTTGTGGAGCTTCTACAAGACAATTCCAATGTTTCATATTTCCCCGATCTAGAACATAAGTTAGCATCTCAAGGCAACTTTTTCATCATTTTTTTTTTTAAATAAACAAACAAAAAATGTCAAATAAACACACAACTTTAAATTAAAACTTATTCAATCCAAAACCAAACTGCAATCCCAAAAATGAAAATTTGAAAACACAAACCAAAAACCAAAAACCAAAATCTATATACAAATGTACACTATAATACAAGATGATGCAAAGCTTGGCTTATCACTTTCCCGGATCCCAAACATGATTAGAACATTTCAACAAAAACAAAAATATAACGTGATATGCATGCCAAATGTTGCGGGAATCCCACAAAAACAACACTAGACCAAACAATGCAACAAACTTCCACTTTCCATGCTCACCATACCAATTTGATTTAGTTCCAATAATACTCCCATAGGTGAGCATCAAATTACTAAAATGATTAGACAATAAATGATTTTCAATTTTATCATGTCTATTCTTTAAAACTTCCATTTCCAAACTTACTCTTTGATTTAGAATTAGGCTACCCTTTTCAAATATGCAATTTTGTAAGTAGTAGCCTATTTCTACAAATTTTAAAGCCAAATTATCTTCCAAATTTATAGGCCAATCAAATTTGTGCAACAATTTACAAGCATCTAGGATATTTACTAAATTAGGATCATTAAAAGTTTTTATCCTAGATCCAATTAATAATTGTTGATGAATTTGATTTAACAATTCAAGTGCATCAACTTATTTTCCATTCATTAAAACCATGTTATTAAAGGTGTGATTAAAAATTATACCTTGTTTTTCAATTACCTTTAATGACATTTCATCACAACTATCAATCAAATTCAAAACATGGTCATGCAAATTTTCAACCCTCAAATGCTTTTGGTCAAAGTGTATGTCCCATGACTCATCTTGATGATCCTTCATTTGACTTTATTCCAATTGATCAATCTCTCTGTAATTTGGTTCCAATTCTTTGTTCACTACCCAAGGTATCTCTTCATTTGAATCCTCAAAATCATCATGCAAACTTGCATCCCCACTTTCAATGAATTTATATTCAACATGATCTAATTTTGTCACCTTTTCAAATCCTGTGAATATGAGATCTTCGTATGATGTAGAAGGCTCACCATCCTACATGTCAAGTGAAATATGAGTTTCATCTATAGGGATGTGAGAAAAGAATGCATTACCATACCTTCCCCAACCATTGTAAAAATCATCATCCAAATCTGTGAGATGAAACTCCATGGTATTTGTGACATGATCTTTTGATTCATTCATAGATTCTCTTCTTTCTTTTTTCTTGGCAATAGGATCATTATAATCTTCCAAAATTTGATGAGATTTGAAACCCTCTTCCAAAACATCCTCAAATTGTACAGGAGTTGTAATATCTTCCTTTGAGTAGGCAATTATGTTGTCCTGTATATCAATTGGCACAAAAGTTTCATTAGTAGTTTTGGAAAGAGTGAAGTCTTCCCACTTCTTCCAAGCATCATAATAATCATCTTTCAAAATCAAGTGGTGACGTTCAACTATTTCTTCAACATCTTCCAATTCATCAATGTGCTTCTCATCAAATTCATCTTCACCTTCATTAGATGGTTCAACTATTTCCAAAAGTGGGTTATTTCTTGAATTCAAATTTATAAGGCTATCATTGTCCAAATTAGTAACCCATGATTCATTATCATAATTTGGAGGGTGAAGAATTTCTTGATCTTTAATTTTACACATTTCATCAATAGTATCTTCCAAGAACAAGTGGTGAAATTCTATCATATCTTCAAATTTATTTATTGATTTTCTTTCCATTTCACTTTCAACCACTTCATTCAATTCTATGGTGGGTTCCATCCATTCACATATATCAAACATTGTTGAATTTAGAACCCCTTCATCTAGATAATCATGTATCTCTACATGATCCTCACTAGTGGATGTTGTCTTAGCAATTTGCACCTCCTTGTGGACTACATCTAAGGTGGTTGTAAGATTTGGATATTCAAATTCATCCCCTTGATCATTTACCTTAGATATCATTGGAGTGGAGGGTGCTATGTTTGATGGTTGGTGTAGGTTGGCATCAAAAGAACAATCTTTCATATGAACATGTTGTGCCTTTTCTTCTTCAAGACCTTGTCGTTCTATCTCTTCTAAGACCTCATGGATTTTCTCTAGGGACAAACCACTCAGTTTTTCCTCAATGAGTGAAGCAAGTGTGGGGTGTATGGCTCCTAGGTATACTTCCATGGCTTCTTCTTCCAATGTGTTAAAATTTTCCCACATTTGGGAGTGCAATTCACGAAATCTTCCATTGAATTGACTCAAGGATTCATTAGACTCTTTACATATGGAGGTAAACTGATTTTTCAATATTTCTAAGTCAGCCTGATTACCAAAATGATGAAGATAGGCTGCTTCTAACTATATCCAAGAAGTCCTAACCTCCATGGGTAGTTGGATATACCAAAATAATGGTCTATCATCCAAAATGTATGCAAATAACTTACAAGCCACCTCCTCATAAAAAATCTGGAATTTACATAATGCAGTTTTTGCAAGTATCCTTGTGGCACCTCTTGATTAAAACACCGTAAAAAATCCAATAACATTGTATGAATTTGATAGGGTACCACAGGTATAGATAAACCCTCATAATGATCATCTATCATAGATACCATTCTCTCTCTTAGGGATTATTTCAGCTCTCAGGGATACCATTTGTTCCTCAAGTGTTGCCATTAGTGAACTTAAAATGTAATTTTAGAACCAAATCTGTTGAATATTCAACCTGCAATATAAAACAGAAATCAAGTTAGCATCAACTAAGAGATGTATTCATTAAAATCAAATGAAAAGTAATTGCATGAGACCAAAATTCTGAAAAATTAAATCAAATCACTTTAATTCTGTATGAACAATCAAAAAAATATACAGCATACCTAAATTGCTTAAAATAGAACAAGTAAATAAATTTAGACTGTCCTTTTTACAATCCGTTGAATGTTAGAGGACTAATGCATACAAAAATTTAAAATTATATTACACTAAAAATAAACCCGTACGGCCCTCCTAGCACCAAACCGTTGAGTGGTGTTAGAGGCCGAAGATGCTAATAAAATGGACTTGAAATATTTAGCAATGTAAAGTTCTTAAAAAATTATAAATCCGTAGCATCTAAAATCACGATAAAATAAACCCGAACAATCCCTCCTTCTAGCGCCAATCTGTTGAGTGGTATTTTTACCCGATTGTGAAAACACACTCTCCGATAGGATTTGGGTTCTAAATCCTCTGCTTGCAAAGAAACAATTTCTCCAAGGTTCTTGTTATGTGAGCATTTTGCATTTGTGTATAAAAGATATTTAATTAAAATCCAAAGAACCTTTCAGAAAATGACTTCATATTTTCACTTGGTCCTTTTTTAATAGTGAAAAACTGCTCATACATGCGGATTGGGTCAACTTGTTTTTTGTTGAATTGATTAAGAAATGCTGCCTCTAGCTGAGCCCAAGAATTGATAGACCCTAAGGGCAGACTTGTAAACCAATCAAATGCCACTTTGTCCAAGGTGTAAGGGAACATTTTACAAACAACATCATCATGCCAAATTGTTAAGTGATTCACAACAAATTTGAATGCTTGAATGTGTTCTCCTGTAGTATTTTTCCCGTTAGACAAAAATCAAGGAAGACATCTCTCAAAACCCACGGGAAAATAATGTTGAACTCCTGGTATGTTCAATGGGCTACCTGTCATCCATGGTGAAAACATAGCCATTAGTAAATTTTAAAGAATATAACTTTAATATCAAATTTTTTATTTTATTTTTATTTTTTATTTTATTTTTATTTATTTATTTATTTTTATTTTTTAAATTAAATTAAATCACATTATTCCTGTATGAAAAATCAAAAAGTTAGAACAATGCATAGCAATTCATGTCCTCCTTTTAACAATACAAAGTTGTGATATTAAAATAGGGCTAAAGATAATAATCAGTAGGGCATGAAATATTCAAAATTTAAATCCCTATAGCATTTAAATCAATCTGAAATAAACCGATTTAGTCCCTCCTTCTAGCGCCAAAATGTTGAGTGGTGTTAGAGGAGGCCGAAGATGCTAATAAAATGGACTTGAAATATTTAGCAATGGAAAGCTCTTAAAAAATTATAAACCTGTAGCATCTAAAATCACGATAAAATAAACCCTTTCATGCCCTCCTTCTAGCGCCAAAATGTTGAGTGGTATTTTCACCCAATTGTGAAAGTACACTCTCCCTTAGGACTTGGGCTCCAAATCCCCTCTTGCAAAGAAGTTAAACAACCAACTTCTCCAAGGTCTCCGTTGTATTAGCATTTGCAACTGTGTATTAGTAATATCAAATAAAGATATTCAATTTAAATGCTTGGAACACCTTAGTGATTGCAAGTAACTGTAAACAAGGGGCAATGTTGGTTTATTTCACCCCCGAAATTTAGTGATTATTCATTATTTTATTATTTTTTTTAGATTTTGTAATTTTTAATGTTCATTAAACCTTCTGGAAAAATAAAATAACATGAACAGAAAAAGAAATACAGAAAATTAAAAGTAGAACACGTTCAGTCTGATGCTATCCTATTCCGACAAAATTGAATACATGAGAGTTTCATACATGCAACCTAGCTTATTTGACCTGCAAAACAAACACAATCAAAGTAAACTAGGTGTTGGATTCTAAGGTTTAAAGTAATTTCCAGATTGCAAACATTCACATGAAATAATCCAAAACAATGGCATAAATTTCATATACAAATCTGAAATCTGAAAGGAGGAACATAGAACAGTTAACATGAAGCATGCAAAAAATTTCTCATCCTTTCTTGCCCATAAAATGCAAATTTCTGAACAATTCTGCATTAAATAAATATGTCCTGTTACAACAGCAGAATCTCTGGTTTTTTTTTAGAACCAGCAAAAGTGGAAGAAAAGCACTCCATAGCAAGCTCAGAACGACTAATCACCATCAACTATGCAACCCGCTTGCAGCGGTTTTTGACCCCATATCAATCTGCGCCTCTACGTTTTATACTTACTAGCAAAATGCTTCTCCTTCCATGACGGTTCGTTTCGTCTTCCAGATTGCTTCGTTTCACCTTCCCCGCCTTTCCATTGCTTTTGATTTTGTGCTCGAGATCTTCTCTATGAACTGTAACGCCTCTGTAGCCTTTACACATGTACGCCACGTGTTTTGCACTTTCAGCATGTTCTATAACGACCCCATGAAAATCGTGCCAAAAATAGCATGTAACTCTGCTCCTTCACTTTCACCGCGAAAATGTGACATGTCACGATATCGCGACATTTTCCTACCAACAGCCTTGTCCGCCTTCATGCACAACGAAAATAAGACATGTCACGATATCGCGACGTTTTTCTGTCAACAGCTTTGTTTCTCCTCATGCATCACGAAAATGATACATGTCATGATATCATGACATTTTTCTGCTTCAAGCCACGTGGATGCAACCTGTCGCGAAATCGCGACGCTTTTCTCTTTCGGGCTTGTTGAGTGGTATTTTCACCTGATTGTGAAAACACACTCTCCAATAGGATTTGGGTTCTAAATCCTCTTCTTGCAAAGAAACAATTTCTCCAAGGTTCTTGTTATGTGACCATTTTGCATCTGTGTATAAAAGATATTTAATTAAAATTCTAGGAACACCTTAGTGGTTGCAAGTAACTGAAAACAAGGGGCACTGTGGTTTATTTTATTGTGAAATTTAATGATTGTTCCTTGAACCCTAATAAAGTAAATGTGATTTGATCCTTAAATGACCATGCTGTAACTTCAAAATAAAATTTAATGAAATGCCATAACATGAATGGAATTATTTTTGGGTTTTGAAGTTTTTTAATTTTTAAATTTTATTTTAATGCTTGAAAATAAAATTGGAGTTTCTGAAAAATAAAATACAGCAAAAGAAAATAAAATGTAAAGAAAAGAAATTAAAAATTGCATCCAGTCTGATGCTATCCCGTCCTGGCAAAATCGAAGCTGTGAGGTTTCCATGCATGCAACCTAACTTACTGGACCTGCAAACATGCACAATCCCGATAAGCTAAGTGCTGATTCCTAGGGTTTGAAATAAAAATTCAGATTTCAAACATTCGCCTAATGCAACCCACAAAAGTGGAATTTAACATTATCTATAAATCTGAAATCTAAAAACAAAAGAATAAACATTAAATCCATTAGCATGCACAGAAGATCTCCTTCTTTCTTGCCAACAAGATGCAAATTTTTGAACACTTTGCATTAATAATATGTCAAGATACAATGGCAGCATCTCTGGTTTTCTCAAAACCAGCAAAAGGCAGAAACAGTCCCAAGCAGGCCCAGAATGGCCCTCTGGCCTCTAGCACTGCAACTCTGCTCCAGCGGCTTCCCCATCCTATCTTTCCTATGCTTCTGCTTTTAAAGCATGGCAATGCTTTCTATTTCGGCCTGTGATGCTTCGTTTCATATTCCTACCTTTCAAATTGTTCTTGAATTTACGTTTAATGCTGAAACGTTCGATAATATTCTATGCATGTAACATTTCTGTAACCCTTATACATGTATGCCACATGTTCTGCGCTTTCAGCATCTTTCGTAACGGCTCCCATGAAAATCATGACCAAAAACAACATGCAGTTTGTTTGCCTTCCTGGCCGCGAAAATGCGACATGTCACGAAATCACGACGTTTTCCTGCCAGCAGCCTTTCTCGCCATCGCGCCCAGTGAAAATGCGACATGTTGCGATTTCATGAAATGTCACGAAATCGTGACGCTTTTCTCCTCCATACGCCCTCGTTGCTTTCTTGTTGCAAAATCGTGACACTTTCTCACTTCGGGCACCTTCGCTACATGTTGTCGCAATATCACGACGTTTTTCACTTCATGCCTCTTTTTTTGCTTTCTGTCGTGATTTTGCGACGTTTTCTTGCTTCGTACCATCGGCCAGCTTTTCGTCACGAAATCGCGATGCTTTTTCATTTCGTACTACTTTGCTGCTTTTGGCCATGAAAATGCGACATGTCACGATTTCGCAACATATTTTCCTTCCGTACGCCTCGGCTCATTTTTGTCGTGATTTCGTGACACATTTTCGCTCCGTACACCTTCGCTGCTTTCCTGTCGTGAAATCGTGACGTTTTTCCACCTCGGGCTGCTTAGCTGCTGCCGTTGACTGTGTTGACCACGATTTTGTGACATGTCACAATTTCGCTACGCCTTTTTCATTTCGTACAACTTCGCCATTTGGAGCCGCGAAAACGCGACATGTCATGATTTCGCGACATATTTCCTCTTCATGCTCCTTTGCCGTTTCTTGTCGCGATTTCGCGATGCTTTTCTGCTTTACCCTGTTTGACTGGTTTGACCCGCAATTTTGCGACATGTTGTGATATCGTGACACTTTTCTGCTTCGTCTTTCTCTCTCCTCTCTGGGCCACAAAAATCAAACACGTCGCGATTTCGCTACGCTTTTCTCCCACCTGCTGCCGTTGACTGTGTTGACCGTAATTTTGCGACATGTTGCGATTTCGCGACACCTTTCTGCCTCCTGCTCCGTTTGACCAGTTTGACCGTGATTTTGCGACATGTCACGATATCGTGACACTTTTCATTTTTTGGCAGTGACGGAGCAACTTGTCACGATTTCGTGACACCTTTTCATTTTTGGCCATGATTTTGCGACATGTCACGATTTCGCGACATGTCGCGATTTCGCGACACTTTTCATCCTTGTGCAATTTTGCCCCTTTTTCTTAATTTTTAGCATCTGGGTCACTGAGATTATCTGTGAAAGCATGCAAAAAAGGTGGGTCCCCAAGTTTGGGGTGTGTTGTGGATTAGCCACAACAGGGCTATCTCGCTACTTTTCTATCGCAAAATCATGACATTTTTCTCTATCGCTGGGCTTTGCTGCACTTGGCCGTGAAAACACGACATGCCACAAAATCGTGACACCTTTCTATTTCGTACACTTTGCTAGCTTTCCGTCGTGAAATCGCTATGCTTTTTCGCTTCGGGCCCCTTTGCTATTTCTTGTCATGAAATCGTGACGCTTTTCCGCTTCAATCCCCTTTGACTTGTTTGACCACGATTTTGTGACATGTCACGATTTTGCTACCAGTTTCCATTATGTCTTTCTCTCTCCTCTTTGGACCGCGATTTCACAACACGTCGTGATATCGCGACACTTTTTCATTTTTGCCAACGACGGAGCAACATGTCGCGATATCGTGACACTTTTTCATTTTTGCCAGTGACGGAGTGACATGTCGCGATATCGCGACAAATTTTGGCCGTGACAGAGCAACATGTCGTGATATCGCGACAACTTCTGGCTACGACAGAGCGACATGTCACGATATCGCGACACTTTTTCTCCTTAGTGAATTTTTTGCTTTTTTCTTGATATTTTTAGCATTTGGGCTACTACAATTTTCTTTGAAAGCATGCAAAAAAGGTGGGTCCCCAATTTTTGGGTGTGTTGTGGATCAGCCACAACAGGAATCCCATGCACCGTTAAAGAAGTCTCACATAATAACTTCTTTGCAGACTCCACCACCAATTGACTAGTCAATATCTCAATGGCCTATGTATTCCCATCCATCATGGTCCTCATATACTCCATATCAGCTAATACCTTAGCATATATAGCCTCAATAGCCTCCTCTTGTCTATGTATATTAGTCTCCAACTCATGCACCCTACCTCCTAGCTCTTGTTCCTCCTCATCTGCATCCTACCTCTCCAAAACATCAATAGGGATCCTTTCCAAATCTATGAACACACTAATATCAATGGTATCATCTATACCACCCATAACAATAGCTCCACCTCTCTCCTCTTAAGCTCCAATAGTCTACCCCATAGTCACATCAACATCCATAGGTACCTCCTCTACCCTCACTCCCTGGGTGCTTGCTACACCTCCCAACCGTCATCGTGACCATCATAGAGGAACCTCCTCCTTGTCATTAGCCATATTATTTGCCCTAGCTTGAGCACCCCTGCTAGCTCTCCCCTCTAGTGGAGGTGCCCTAACATCAGGGACTACCCACTGATTGACTACACCTCTGCCAGGCTCCCAACCTTGCATCGTCCACCAGACCTCAAACTCTAGAGTCATCCCGACATCCTCCACATCAGGGGTAGCCATAGGTGGATCCATCTCCCCAACCTAAGGTAAAACCATAGGTTTCTCTCCTCTGTCACCTTGCCACCTAAAGTAAATTACAGGAGCTCGTGGAACATCTTGTTGTAATCCAAACTACCACCTCACTTGATCAAATTGAAAGTACCCAGCCTACCAAGTGTATCTCCCTACAAGCCACCTACCCTATAGGATGGCATGCAACTACTCACTATCCTCATGCTAGGTCACTCCACCCAACCACGACCTCCATTTGATGTCACCAGATGTCAGGTCTCCAAACTTACCCCTCCATAATAACAGGTCATCCTCATGCAACCTCTTAATACCCTTCTTCAACTTTGTACTCCACCTCAAAGCATAGGGAAAATACTCCTTGCCCCTCACATGCATAGGGTAAGGTAATAAGGATGGTCTCTCAATAGCAATGTGCTCCCGTGTCCATACCTATAATAAGGGAATCAAACTCAATTCCATGTGTCTACCTTGCACAACATCGTGTAACTCTCGATACACTTGGGTCAGTAGTGCAGGTGCCCACGCAAATACAAACCTACACTCCACCATGTCACTCACCACATCTAGCATATTCTAGGTGAACAGGACCCTGTAAGTATCTAGAAATGCATAAGTGGAGATCATCATCATGGCTGCACACTATCGATCAGATATCTTCTTCTTGAACCACAACCACTCGTAATCTATATTAGAGACATCTATTTCTTTCCAATACGCCCCAAAGAACCACTCCAACATAGTTGCCTTACTCTCATCAGTTGTCGCTCTCATCGGAACACCCTCGATTGGTAATCTATAAATGTGATATATATCTTCCAAAGCAATGGTTATTTCCCCATTGGTAAAATAAAATGTTTTCTTGACTGCATCCTACTACTCACATAATGTAGACACATATGCCTTGTTGGTTTGTATACTCTTACTCTCCCATACACCTTGGAACCAAATGTCATCCAACTACTTTATCTCATCAGGTGTATTCATCAACTCATCAAAACCATCATTCATTTTTTGTACACGATGATGGGACTCTAGCATTTTCACCTGTTCATCCACAACAAAACACAACAAAACATACATTAGTCATCAATCCAATCACAAACCATCAATCAAATCTACAAATTAAAACAATTTAATTTGACATGTACTTCAAGACATAAACAGTGCACAAGTCACATGGTGAAACATATCAACAAAATAGTCACTTACTTGGATACCCATTTTATCATTTTATGGCAATAGTTCAAACAGATGTGACAAACAATACATATTTGGCTTCCAATAGCCAAAAACAAAATCACCCACACATCCACTATGGCATGAAATTCAAAACACAATCAATTCATTCAACATACAAAAAACAAAATACATTTTTGAGTACCCATTTGCCCACTTCGCAATAAAAATATTGACAAAATTCAAAAATAACATACAAATTAACACGGATTTCAAGGTCAATTTTACCATACATACACCAAAACAGAACACACATCAAAACACACAATTCAAAAATAATAGTCATATTTTTGAACACCTATTTGCCCACTTCATGGAAAAATTTCAAACAGATGTGGAAAATAGTATAAATTGGGCTTCCTACAACTCATTTTCAATTTCACATTACTCACACCTTGGCACGCAAATCAAAGGCAGGCCAAATAAAATCATCTACAAAAATAAACAATATTTTTGGATACCCATTTTGCCCTTCTAAGGTGAAATTTTCATTGGTTTCCACAAATATTACCTCTAACATGGCAAATAGAATAGTCCAAGTTCACTACCTTACACCTAAAAATAACACAGTTCAAAATCACACCAAACGAAGGTAGAAAAATATAACAGTCACATAATGGGATATCCATTTCCCACTTTTATGGACAAAATGCAATAACATTTCAAAAATAGTACTCCATTACTCCAAAAATGGATGGTCAACCTTCACACCTACTCTACCCATCACCTGGTCAAAAAAATGCCAAAATAAGTTAGACTCAGAAATCAATCACATTTTTGGATACCCATTTGGCTAGTTTTACACTGTGTTCAAATTTTAATTAAAATTTGCAATTTTGTTTTTAAAACGGGATGAAAACCTCCCCCCACTTCATTCACATTTCTCAAGAAAAATAAAACAAAATAAAAACAAATAGAAAGGACACTTACATATGGACTTCCATGCTTACTTCCCACTATACTAAATCCCCTCGTTATTGCCTCCCTTGCAATCACCAATCGCGCTCTCCCTGTGTCGTCAAAAGATATGCCAAGTTGCTCTCCAATCTCTCTCATCGTCAAAATGAGCTAATTCTAATCAAATTTGGGCTTAAATATGCTTTAATCCCGCATTCGTCCCCTAGGTGGTGAATCCAGATCTAATTCATCCCTCGGGTGGTGATTTAGGTCAAAATCACCCCCCGGGTGACGAATTCAGCTAAAACCTTCCAAAATCAATTTAACTACCCCCAAAACCCTAGGAAATAAGGCAAATTTCTTCTAAAACCCTAGGAAATCCTTCAAATTTTCCTCTATATTTATTTTTTATCATTTTCATCATGCATTGGTATCTTATCAATCGATGCATCATCAAATCATCACATTTCATTCACCTCATTGTTGATTCCTAGTTTGAGGGGGTATTCATATCTAAATTCAGCTTTGCATGCAACCATACAACTAAAAATCCAAAAGTGCGAGTAGCACATTTGTCTACAAAAATTTTTGCTGAAGATTTTTTTTGAAAACTTTTGAAAAAACTTGTATTAAAACAAAGATCATTTACATGATGGGAAGAGACTTTTCCCATCCATAGTCATAGAGAACACATGCTTACAAAAGTAAAATAAGATTTGCAATGGAGCCAAATCTCTTAAACCATTAACTAGCTAGTAGGGGAGACGACGAATCTGACATTCAAGAGTGGAGAAACTCCTTCCCCAGTGGCCTAAGGCATGATCCAACAGGATTAAATGTTCACACAATGTGAGATGTTGCCAGAGGGATCAGTTTGGACTATTGATGCAACTTGTCGTGATATCGCGACACTTTTTCTTTCTTCTCTCTTGGCCGTGAAAATGCAACATGTTGCAATATCATGACACTTTTATCCTTTGGCCACGAAAATTTAACATGTCGCGATATCATGAAACTTTTTTCTCTTCTATCCGCAACGTTGCAATGTGTCCTAATATCGCGACACTATTTTCTCCTTTGGCTACAACAAAGCAACATGTCGCAATATCGTGACACATTTTTCTTTTGGCCGCAATGATGCAACATGTCACAATATCATGACACTTTTTCTCTTTGGTCATGATGATGCAACATGTCACGATATCGTGAAACTTTTTCCTCCATTGTCCACGGCAATGCAACATGTCGTGATATCATGACACTTTTTCTCCTTGGGCTATGGTGTTGCAACATGTCACGATATCGCGACACCTTTTCCTCCTTTGCCTGCGATGAAGGAACATGTTGTGAAATCGTGACACTTTTTCTCTTTTGGCTGCGATGTTGCAACATGTCACGATATTGTGACACTTTTTCTCCTTCGGCCGCGACACTGCAACATGTCACAAAATCATGACACTTTTTCTCCTTTGGCCGCATCGATGCAACATGTCACAATATCACAACACTTTTTCTCCTTTGGCTGCAATGATGCAACATGTCACGATATCGCGACACTTTTTCTCCTTTGGCTGCAACGATGCAACATGTCGCGATATCACAACATTTTTTCTCCTTTTGGTGCAACGATGCAACATGTCACGATATCGCGACACCTTTTTCCCTTGGCCGCAATGAAGCAACATGTCACGATATCCTAACACCTTTCCTCCTGGGACCATGATGGTGCAACATGTCACGATATCGTGACATCTTTCCAACCTTGTCCATGATGAAGCAACATGTCACGATATCGTGACACCTTTCCAACCTTGGCCACAACGAAGCAACATGTCGCGATATCGTGACACCTTTCCAACCTTGGCCGTGACGAAGCAACATGTCATGATATTGCGACACCTTTCCAACCTTGGCCATGACGAAGCAACATGTCATGAAATCATGACACCTTTCCAACCTTGTCCGTGATAAAGCAACATGTCACGATATTATGACACCTTTCCAACCTTGGCCACAACGAAGCATCATGTCGCGATATCATGACACCTTTCCAACCTTGGCTGCGATGAAGCAACATGTCTCGATATCGCAACACCTTTCCAACCTTGGCCACAATGAAGCAACATGTCATGATATCATGACACCTTTCCTCCCTTTGATTTTTCTTTGATCATTAGCTCAGGGACCTTTCAAGACCCTGCCTAATCACCTCATCCTCAATAGCCATGTCATTGTGCAACTGAAACCCTACCTCCTTCTCAGCACCCATCTTAGCTAGGAAGTCAACCACTTTATTTAAATCTCTACTCACATAAACTGGAATCACATCATCTAATTCCCCCCATAATTCCTTAATTTGAGTGACAAGAATCCTCAACCTCCATGCTTTCAAAGCAAAGTTCCTCATGCAATCTAGAGCTCCAACCATTATTTGAGAATATGATTCAAGTATTATCCTCCTATGGCCCTATTTTACTGCCCAAATAGAAGCATATTTGATAGCTATGGCTTCTAATTCATTGTTTGTGGCTCTTTCCAAGCCTTGCAGTTCCCAATAGAGCATTGTTCCAACATGATTTTGGAAAACCAGTCCAATTTCAGCTCTACTCGGATTGCCTTTTGCAGCTCCATCGGTATTAATTTTAATTCAACCTTCTGGGGGTGGTTTCCAACTAGGTCTATCCTATCCCTCTTGCACTTCAACTTCCTCTTCCATTGCCCCAATAACAACCTGATTTTCCTCTTTAGCATAGACGACCACAGTTTTTGTGACTTTGCTCCAAATGACCTGCCAAACTCCATCTAAAGAAGGAAAAGATTCTCTAAAAATTCTAGCATTTCTCTCCAACCACACTTACCACCAAATAAATTTTAATCCAAGCTCCCAACCAATAGAAAGAGCTTTAGATTTAAATCTACCCCTCTTCCATCTTTCCTAGATATTAATCTGATTCATGTCACCATTAACTTGAATTTTATAATATAAAAACCATCTCTCCCAAATCTAGCGCGTGAATGGGCACTCAAACATCAAGTGATCAACTGTTTCCTCACTCTTGTAGCATAAGACACATTGATATGGACTGATGATTCCTTTACATTTGAGATTATCAAAAGTGAGAATTTCATTATGCATGAACTGCCAGGCAAAAAAGTTTATTTTCGGCCAACCCTTGGATTGCCAAATATTTCTCCAATCCTCAACCTGATATGTATGAGGGGGAGGCTCTGGAAGGATATTATCATATCCGTCCTTCACTGTGTAGACACCAAGGCTCCCATAGCCCCAAGCTAATTCATCCTCCTCGTCTCTACTTGTGAGAAATCTTTCTGTCAAGATTTTAGTCATGATGGGTGCCAAATCCGGAGGGATTGAAATTGGCCACTCATCCAACTTCTTAAACTACTTAAACTTATAATCCCCCAGCTAACTAGTGGTGAAATAACTTTCAATTTGGACCCATACCTTAGTTTCTATGGCTATTTTTATTGGTTGCAATTCAATAAATTCAACAATGATAGGTGGGTATTGATCCCATGAATCTTTCCAAAATCGAGTCTTCTCCCCTCTCCCCACTTTCCAAAATAATCGATATTTTACTACCTGAGATCCTAACTTGAGAGCCTGCCACACTAAGAATCCATTACCATACAAAGGGAAATGACCCACCTCATTTGGGTTAACATGTCCCAAAAATTTACTAGTTAGGATTCTACTGAATAAGGAAGTTGGTTGGGAAATCCACATCTAATAAAGCTTTCCAGCCAAAGCTTTATTATTTAACTTTGATCTTCTCAGTCCCAAACCTCCTTTTACCTTGGGCTGGGTAACTTTGTCCAAACCTACTAAGGCCCATTTCCTATCTCCTTTCACTCCTTCCCATAAAAATTTTCTAGCCATATTGTCCAACTCTTTCCATATAGTATGTGGGGCATCCAGGATAGAGAATTTATAAATTGGCATGGCCTGAATGACTGACTGTAAAAAATTTAATCTACCCCCATAGCTTAACCATTTGTGACACCAATGATTAATTCTATCCTTGATACAATCCAAAAGATTCCTCTCAATATCTATTTTTAGTTTTTTAAAATGCAAAGGGACCCCCAAGTAAACCACTGGGAGAGAAGTCCTTGTGAATCCCAAGATCTCTAAAACTCTATCCTGAAGCCTTTGATGAAGATTGAAAAAGACCACTTTGGATTTTTTATCATTGATGACTTGGTTTGTAGCCCTAAGGTAGACATTAAGAGTATCTCTAATCATTATTGCTTCCCCGAAGTTGGCCACTCCCACCAATCCTGTGTCATCCACAAACTATAGGTGAGTCAAAACTTCCTCACCCACCTTGATACCTGTTAGCAAACCTTGTTGTCTTCTCCTCAAGATAAGTCTATCCAATCCTTCAGCCAATATGAGAAAAATATAGGGAGAGCAAGGATATCCTTGACGAAGGCCTCGAGTGGTTCCAAACGGTTGTGAAGGAATACCCTTGATTAACATTGAGTATGTCATAGTAGAAACACAACTCATGACCCATTCTATCTAATCCTGAGAGAAACCAAAGGCTACCATCATCTTTGACAAGAAGCTCCACTCCACCCTATCATAAGCCTTTGACATATCTAATTTTATGAACATTCCTCTATTACCATATGTTTGCATTGAATGGATTGCCTCCTGAGCTAGAACCACACCATCCAAGATCTGCATACCCTCTACAAAAACCCCTTGCTCTAAAGAGATGATGTTATGTAGAAGAGGTTTTAGCCGCTCAGCCATTACCTTTGTAATTATTTTATATATGACATTGCCTAAAACAATAGGTCTATAATCTAAAATATGTAGCCCCTCCTCCCCTTTTGGAATTAAGGTAATGAAAGTATGATTTAGTGCTTTAAGCATTCTTTTAATACCTTTGGACTCCTCTATAACAACCATTACATCCTCCTCCAAGTTATCCCAAAAGGCCTGAAAAAACTCAATTGGAAAGCCATCTGGACCTAGGGTTTTTTCGGTGCTCATTCCAAAGACTACATTCTTTAGTTTCTCTCTATCAATGGGTTTAAGAAGGGTCTAATTTTCTTCTTTCAAGATAACAGAGGGTATGACAGCAATAACGTCTTTTTGATCCTCTTCATCTTGCACCATACTTTCCTTAAATAGTTTAGATAAATACTCCATTGAATGTAAATGCATACCTGGAAGTGTATCAAAGGAGTGTTTGTTATCGTCTTGAAGAGCTTCCATGTTGTTCATCTGTCTCCTAGCACAAGCAGTCCGATGGTAAAATTTGGTATTTTTATCACCAAGTGGTTCTTGCTCTCTATTTCCAGTAGGTCTCCTCTTGGTTTTCAATGTCCTCAACCACTTTAGGCAAAGCATCATCCTCTTCTTTGAGCTGCTTTGTAATTGTTCCTTCCCTAAAGTGTTTTTGAACCTCATCCCATCTGGCCACCAATGGAGCTCTTTGGACCTGGAAGTTTGTCTTGTTAGCTCGCCTCCATTGTTTCAGTTGATCTTTGACATAATGTTGTGGAATATAAACATTGTTGTCCCATATGCTGGGCGACCTTCTTCCCACCACTATGGAATTTTCTTTCGAAGTTCCTCTTTTTGTAACCAAAAGTTTTCAAATTTAAATGGTTTGTGATGTTGCACTGTCTTGATCCCTCCTTCCAAAAAAATGGGAAAGTGATCTGAAACTGGACCCTCCAAAATCTGAAATTTTATATTCCATTTTACAAATGCCTCCTCAAAAACCAAAAAATGGTCTAACTTCGCCTTCCTGGTATGTGGCTCCCTCCACTTATTAGTCCAAGTAAATTTGGTTCCAAGGCATTTAATATCCACCAAGTGTAATGCCTGGACTTGGGTAATCATAAGTCGATCCCCTAGGTCCAAAATTGGGGTTCCCCCTTCTTGATCTCTAGAGGATAATTTACCACCAGTCTAAATCTTCCCTTGAGACCCTCATGTTATGCAAAAATTTCCATTGATGCATATGACCATCTAGGTTTTGAGCCCCATAAAAATTGATGATTATTAAAACATGTTCAACTGTGACATTATTTCTAAAATGTGATGTGAGAACACCCCTCCAAGCTATATATTCTATTGCAGTCCATTCAAGAGAGTTCCAAAGAGTAACTATCCCCCCTGAGGCACCTTGGACAACCACTTCCATATGACCAGCACCCATCCAAACTCTACTAACTATTTTACACATAAGATCTAATGACATTTTTGTCTCCTGGATAAGCAAAAAATCTGTTTTACAATTTTCTAAGAGTCTTCGAATAGTAGATTGATGGGTTCTACTGTTTAAACCCCTAACATTCCATGATTGTATAATCATTGGTTACCTTGAGAGCATTAAGAATCTATTGTCCTCACCGATCCTCCAGTGATCAGTTTGTCTCCTTGAACTGCTAGCGTTCCCTTATTTGATTTTCTACCCACTCCTTGAGAGTTACTATTTTTTGATCTCTTTTCCACCTGAGTTATCCCTAAAGTTGGCCTTTCTTTGTTATTTTCTGCTATTCCCATGCTAACATCCTTAATTATTGGCTGCTCTTGGTTATGCACTATCAATGCCCCTACACTCTTTGACTGTGGTAACTCACTGTACTCAATTGCCTACTCTATGACCGGGGGAGATGAAAGAGGAGCTTGAACATGGATGTTATTATTTTCATTATTCCCATATACTCCTTCCATGAATTGTTCTTCTTGGTCCATTAGTGTCTTAAATATCTCATACCTATTGGAGGTCTTGAGTTGGGTTTGCTCTTTACCATATTTTTTCTTTTGCCTTCTCCTTCTTTTGGGTTGTTCAAAACCATCTCTTTGTGCTTCTTTACCCTGAGAAATATTGGTTGGTTCTTTGTTTATTGTTGAATTACCCTCCTTAGGAATATTTGACATTCCTAGAGGAGCCTCCATTTTTGTATTCATATTATTTGGGCAATATCGGGCCAAATGCCCATATTTGTGGCAAACTCTACATCTGAAGGGCAATGCCTCATAATCCAGCTGTTGAATCCAAGATAGTCCTGCAAGTTCAAGTTCCACCTCTGTCGATAGAGGTTGGCTAAGATCCATCTCCACACATAATCTTGCATAAATAGCTATGTTTCCTTCTATTGTGTCTTTGGAAACACCCAACTGTCTTCCAAGGGAATTATCGATAATTTCCAAAACCTGCTCACTCAAAAAATCCATTGGAAGTGCATACAACCAGATCCAAATCGGGACAGTAGTGGGTTCAATTTGAGGATCAAATCCCACTTTCCAGGGCTGAACAAATAATCCTGTCGAACCATGATTCCTCTTTTCTGATTCGAAAGCCCTATTTATATTGGCCAGTGAAGAAAAACTAACAATGAAATATCCATTTCTAATAAACCATAAAGTGTACTCACCAAGAGGCTCCTAGTTTTTCCAGACCCAGGAATGCAAAAAACTCAAGGTAGGGCGAATACCCATGAATTTACAGATCAAATCATGATTTGCTCTGTATAAAACTATTTCCTCAACCATCCTTTGCTCAATGACAATCTTTGGCCTTGATTCTAACTGTGGCAAGCATCCATTAACTTGTTGAGATGTAGATCTACTTCCAGCAGTCGTAAAGAGCTTTTTTAATGCAATTTTTTGTGCCTCTTCTGTCGTTGATGGAGATTTATCCTTTAATAGATCTACATAAGAACTATGTCTCTCTAGAAGAGGATCTGGAGGCATCCCCATTGGACCCTCTTGGGGCAGTAATCTTGTCTTCAAATCCACAGTAACCAAAAATCTCTTTGGCTACCCAACTGATGCCCTAGTTTTTCCTTAGCTCCAGAAACCCTAGTTTGCAAGTCGCTCATCCGATACCCAAATTTTTCTAAATATTATCATACGAAATAATCTCAATTTCAAATAAATAAGCATTATATAATGAGATCTATACATTTTTATGGAGAATCCACTCTAGCATTCTTGTACGTCGAGTACATGACGAATGATACATTTGGTGTAATCCTAACACAAATTTTAGAGTATTTATATCTTACATTCATGGAACATCATGAATGACACATTCAAATAATCTAAATGTCCTTTTAGTTCAAATGGTTTGACACTTGTCGCCATGTTCTCATCAATCAATCAACAACAAAGATTTAGATAGGCTTTTATCCTATTCATACTTTTGGACCATGCTGATATGGTTGCAAAAGCAAAGCGGACAAAAGTTGCCATTATCAAGCAACTAGTATGGCACTGAAATGTCATACAGACTCAAAAAAATCATAACATTGCATTCGCAATCATTCATTTCCATTCACCAACATTGTTTTTATTTCTTTCCTCTTCTTATTATTTTCTTCCTCTCTTCTCTCCTTGGACATCCAATTAATGGGTATGGTCACGCTTCAATCGGCTACATACTTTTCATTGGATTCCATTCCCCTTCTATCCCTTTTCCTCCTACACAAACCCTTCATATTTTTGTATTAAACTGTGTTCCACATAGTATAGTACAAAAAGGGGTAAAATGTAGACACCAAAAATTCATACATTGATGTCTCTACATATCCATAGGTGATTCCAGATATCCCTAGGCTATTGTAGGCTATTGCAGTCATGCATAGTTATACATAGTTAGGCATATATTTCCATATACCACTTTGCCATAGCAATATGTAGACTTCCATATACCACTTCATCAACCTTTAGATCAAAAACCTTGATAAACCTTCAAAATCGCATCTTGTGCATTGGGATATCCTTCGATAGCCTATTTTCACTCAATTGAGGCCCCCACAGGTCATTAATTGATAAAAATTATTATAAAGTCAATTCTTAAAATCCAATTTAATGTTGACTTCACTTAAGTCACCTTTTTAGGGCAAAATTGATTAGTTGAACTCTAAATTATTAATTAGCTCTAGTTACATCCTCCTACATGTGTGTAATTAGGGTTAGCTAAGATATTTCTCTAGGAACCCTAATCAAGCTCTAATTTGACTTAAGACCTCCTAATTCTAAGTAGACTTAATCCTTCCTCACACATGTGAGAGGATAGAAACCCAACAAACCCTAACCTAAATTTGGTTAGACTTCAGCCTAGGGTTAGTTTATTTAACTCACCCCCCTACACCTTGCATTTTCCTATAAATAGTGGGTCTTAAAATCTAATTACCTCTCTCTCCATTAATGATCTAATCACAAAAATGCTGCCCAAATGGATACTGATGCATTATACAGTGAATTCAAGTTGAACAACAACATTACAACAACCAAGGAACCTTCCCACCAAAGTATTTTTATAGAATATTTCTTAGGATATGATTCACCCCTCGCATCGTGAATCCGACCTCAGTTCACCCCCCGAGTAGCAAATTGCTTCTACAGGTCCCAAATCACCTCAAATTTGAGAGGTAATCTCTGTTTTAGCATTTTATCAACTTTTGCACCTTCAATTTCAATTTTCAATGCATATTTACCATATGTTTTGTCTTTCTAAACATGGGGCCTGACTAAGGCAAGCCCCCCAATGAACTAACCCTTTTTTGTAGGTTTTACCCAAAATCAAGGAGGAAAAACATCATCAACTACAACCCCGTAGTGGTACGCAAGCCCATCTACATTGAGGGACGATATAAGACTACATCGAACTTATTGTAGCATTATTAGAAGAAGAAATTTCTAAAGGCATCATGTCCCTATTGTAACACATTTTTCAATATTAATGAAATGCGACATTTTTATTTAGTACATTTGTGTTTTGTATTAATGGATCAAATGTTGATTTCTACCCATTTTAGTTATTTCTAAGTACAACAGTCTAGCCCTGTTTGTAATAAGGTTTTGGGTTCCTTTCAAAACCCAATTTGTAAATATATTAAATTAACAAAAAAAACAATAACATTGCATTACAAACATCATATTCATGTCTTACAAAAACCTTGCAAGCATCAAAAGCACTTACATAAAATTGCAAAAATATTTTACAATGATAAAATTGCATTTGCACAAAATCAACTACAAAGTTTCCCATCACATTACAAGACATTTGCAAAGATCACAAAAATGGTTATATAAGTAATTCATCACTTTGTAAAACATTTGTAATAATTATAAAATATTACAAAACACTTTGCAACTAGCATAAAAAATATTACCAAACATAATTTTAAAGCTTTGCAAAAGGCTTACAGACAATAACTATATTATCTACATAGTCAAGTGTTTCATAAAGAATGACACTTGAACATTGATAAGAAGCAAAAAAATATCACCTATGCAGTCAAGTGTTTCATAGATAATGGCACTTGAACATTGGTGAAAATCCTAAATTTTATCTACATAGTCAATTGTTTCATAAAGAATGGCACTTGAACATTGATAAGAAGCAAAGCAATTTCATCTACGTAGTTAAGTGTTTCATAGAGAATGGCACTTAAAATTTGATAAGTGTAGCAATCTTATCTACGCAGTCAAGTATTTCATAAAGAATGATACTTGAACATTGATAAAAATCAAAACAATTTCATCTACATAGTTAAGTGTTTCATAGAGAATGACACTTAAAATTTGATGAAAATCAAAACCATATTATCTATGGAGTCAAGTGTTTCATAAAAAATGACACTTGAACATTGATAAGAAGTGTAGACACCAAAATATAGCCACTTTTCATCCATATATAGATTTCCGCAATAATTATCCATTATTTATATATATTTAAATAATAATAATTTATATTATATTTAAATATATTTAATATATATATATATGTAAAAATTAATCCTAGTCATCCATCATGATCTAATACTAGCCATTCATCCATCTTAATCCATGCCACTTGCCTAGATTTAATCTCCACCCTCCATCATGTTTTAATCTTGACCACACAAATTGTTTTATTGAAACCCTAACATGCCCTAGGGAAGATTATAAAAAGGAGTCATTTTGATGACTCAACACCTAAGTCTCCCTAATTTCCAAGCCCCAAGTTTCTTAAGTTTTGGAATGCCCTAAGTCCTCTAAGTTCTTAATGTCCTAAACATTCTGAAGCATCCTTGTTGCTTCCATCCTCCATCGCTCCTCACTGTATCCTCCATATCCATCACTACCTAACTCACAAATAAGATCTGCTTTATAGCTTTTGTTTCACATCTTGAACATCCACCAGAGCTTTGTGAGTACCTCTAAGTACTTTATACCATCCTCGAGCACCCCCCAGAGTTCCATGAGCACCCATCAAAGTTTCTCAAGTGCCCTTGGGAATTTTTGGTCATCGTCGAGTGCCTGTGGATGTTTCCCATTCCTGATCTACAATCCTACAACCCTCAAGTGCCACTAGGGAACATTTACGTACCCATCCTCTACAACCACAACAAATATAGAAAATGACAAGTCAGCATAAAAAAGGTAAAAGTTCATTTGCAATTATTTTAGTATTCTCAGAGTTGTTTACAATTTATTTATGCAACTAGGATTAGGAATTTATCTTTCTGAGGGTCTCACATGGTGGAGACCTCACAAATGTTATTAATATTTTTTTTTTTTACTATGTGTAGGTGTGAGAAGAATATTCATTGGTAGTTGCTTAAGCTAGAGTGGTCCTGCATAGGATACCAGAAAGCCCACTCACTCTATTGGGATCAAATATAATTTTGAAGACATCATAGTTTATTGACCTATGGTTTCTAAGAACCCTAGATTTGTAATAATTGTAACATTTGTATCAATATCATATTATGTTGTAACATTGGAGATTTAAGGCTCCCCATTTATATCAATAAAATATTCTCTCTTTTGTGCAACATATAGTGTATAAATTTTATTATCCATTATATTGGTGTTTCATTTTTGCATTAAAAAATGGTGATCATGGTGGGACCCAAAAAGGGTTCTACATTTTAAATTATCTTGTTATTGAATTGTGGTTTTATGTTTTCGTGTTGCAGGTTTTTAGAAAAATAGATCGTGCAAATTTTGCAGAATCAGGGTTTTTGAAGAATTGCAAAAGTTGCAAAAGTTATGCAGATGCCCTATGACACTCGAGGGGTGTCTTACAGAGTTCAAAAGGTGCCTTGGTGTGTTTCAGAAGCACCCAATGATGTTTCACAGAGAGGAAGGAAAATATGTAGGCTTATTTTTAAGTCTACCTAAAAAATCCTAACCCCTTTGTTTTACGTATTTTTATATTTTTACAAATTTAGTATTAAAAAGAACATCATTAAATATTTTTTAAAATAAGCATGTTTAATCTACATCATAGCGTTATAATATTTTTTGCATCTATATTCATTCATGCATATCACATTTCCAATTAAAGTTTCATTGTTTTCTGTTGTGTTGCACTTAAAAACCCTGCATTATGTTTTCATATGAATTGTTAATGAAATGAAATAGTCTAAATTTTAGGGTTATGAATTTCTCCTTTTACTAGTCTAAGTAGGAACAACATTAGTATATTGAAAGTACCCCCACATTTTGTGATTCAAGGTGGAAGAGTAGATGAATCCTCCTCTATTTAGAGAGTAGTCTTAAGCGGTGTACTCTACTTATTTTGGGGAAATTAATATTTTTGGTGTTGGCTTCTAATTTAGACTTGTGAAATTAGTTATTCTTGACATTGTGTGTATACCATAAAACACTAAAAATATTAAAAGTAATCACACACAACACGTATCACATTAAACAATAATGTGTTGTATTCATCACCAACCATTGCTTGAGATCTAATGATGGTGGGCTTCATCTCCATACATAAATATCTACCCTTAGACACCTTAGGACACCCCTAAGAAAACTTGTTGGACTTCATCACTAGTAAGAATATCATTGCCCAACCAAGACATTTTTTACTTGTTTTTAATCCATATTAGTGCATCATAACACACAAAACAAAAACACAAAAAAAATATTAAAATGAAATAAAAAAAATAAAGAAAGAGGTAAGACACATTTGTTGTATAAAAATAGGATTGGATTACCTGGTTTTATTTTGTGAGTTTTTCATTCCACATTTTATTTTCTACCACAGTTTATATTTGGTTCATTAGTTTATGGTATTAACAATAAATTAAGATAAAATAATGAATCAAATGTTCACCAATTAAACCACTTCAGCAATGGATTTTTCATCGTCACCTTCCACCAACACTTCCATGATCAACCCCTCTAGTGTGATACAAGCAAGTCATCCAAATTTATATTCAGGTCCCTCACACATTGTGTCACCCACACAATCATTTCACATGGTCGTCTTATAAATAAAACCATCTTCACCTACCATTAACCATCACATCACCCTTATAGACATGGCACAAGTGGAATCTCTTTTAAAATCTACTAAATATATCTTAGAACCAGTTAATAGCCCACCTAGGCATGATCCTTCTTTCCAGTAGGAACTTATCTCCTCCCAACATTCAAGCCTTACCCAGGTGTACAATAACCCTCTTTTTGAGGTATCTGCTACACCTTACCAACATTTTTCCATACCACAATAATCATGTGCTCAAAGTACATCCATACCATCCTCATAAACATTAGACAATGATAACCCCTTGTATGAAGCACATGTTAATGTTGCTTCATAAGTGTTTGTGTCCTTGCCATCTAGTGTTTTCCATCAAGTTGCAATTCCCATTACAAATTACTCCCTACCTACTTCATCAATCTCATCCACATCCATTCCATAAACCTCTGATATGGAAATACATGAAGCATGGAAACACCCCAAAAAATTGCTTAAGAAGCGATATAATACTCAATAGCAAGTTTAGGTGATCGACCCTAAACCTCAAACTATTTCCACTTAGCCCATCTTTTTCAGTCAAATTCCATCTTTGGTACCACAATATTCTATTATTTCCATTCCCACACCACCACCAACCATGCTCATTCTATTCCCTTTAGCCAATCATTCCAAATCCCTCATACATCATCTCTATATATTCATTCACAATCATTATTTCATCAACCCCATTATCATCAACATCAAACCACTTTGCCAAGTCACCATCACCTCATTACACCTCAACATATTTCCACATCACCATCATAAAATAATCAAGTGATTTAGGATTTCCACATTCTTGGGGAGGATCCTAAAATCCAGGCTATGCAAAAATAGATTAGCAGTTTGATGCAACATACTCATAGCATGATAAAACTTAAGCCTAACCTACATTAATTGATCAATCAACCAATTCATACTTTGGTACCATCACCGCCATATCTAGCAGACTTCACAGTATTGAAGTTTGAAAATTTTAAAGGGATTGTGGACCCTAAATAGCACGTGAGCACATTTATTCATTTCTACTTTAGAATTCAAAGTAATGATTCTCTAATTCTTAGAATCTTTCCTTAGTTGTTAGGTGGAGATGCTATAGAATGGTACAACCATTTGCCCAACCATAGTATTTATACTTTTGAGCAATTGGTTAACAAATTTCTTGAAATATTCTCCCTCAACATAATAAAGAAAGACTAATTATCTAATATATGGTCTAAAATAATATAATTATGAGTCTGTCTATGACTTTGGTAACTTTTGGAGGGTCGTTATCACAAAATTTCCATTTACCCTACCAATGAAGGAGCTGATATGATTGTTCACTAAGAGTTGCCTAAAACCCATCTCTTGGTTATTTGTAATTACAAAAATATAGATCATTTTATGAAGCTCTTGCTTAGGCTAACACAATTGAGGAGATAAAAATTCAAGAGGGTGCGCTTAAGCCTAAGAAGAAAGAATGGAAAAATGAATGTCAATATAAAGGAGTTATTTTGACTAAATTAAATCCAATCAGGCCAATTCACCCAATCCATATAATCAAATAAATAGTGTGGTCATGAGCCAACCTGTAATGGCTCAACAACAACATATGCAACAAAAACTGTGACAAATTGAATATCATATGGTTTCCTCAACAACTCAATCAAATTTAAGCATAGTTCAAGCTGTGGATAATCAACCACATTGACAATATGTTTGACAACCCCATAAATATACTCCATTGTATGAATATTATACCTCCATTTTCTATAGGTTATATGACAAAAATCAACTTTCCTTGCCTGAGGTCAAACCTCATGATCCTGATCAATGTGGTAAATACTACATGGAGCATTTATTTTTTTCTTATCATAGATAGAATGGGCATGATATCAATAGCTTCCATCAATTCAAATATAGAGTGCAAGAACTTATAGAGTTAGGGACTATCAATATTGATAGTCCTCTGGTTAAACAAAATATAAATCTTAGGATTTATCAAACATCACTTCCTCATCATGAGGAAGCACAACCAACAACAGGAGGGTCAAATACCAGGACTCCTCCTAATAAGGTTATTCATAATTAATAGTACCAAGGTTTTGTAGGTGCTATTCATGTAGTAACTTGAGGTCAACAACAACACACCAATCACCAAAATTCTCATCAGTAGTCTGTTCAACCATCCATACCTCCACAGGCAAGTTTATCTCAACCAACCACATCATCATCTCCCATACAATTTTTTTCTAATCCCTCACCACCAATCCATATTATTATTCACCAAAATCAATCTAGTCATCCTTCCAATCATCCATATATGCCAATAATATCATTGAGCAGTTGATTAACCATAATATTAAAAATACCTTTAGCCAAACTGCATATATATGAGCTAATTCAATAATATACTCCACATCATGAAGCATTAATGGATATTCTAGCATCTACTGAGCTTCAATATCAAGACACTAATGCATTCAAAAATTTTATGGGGAATATTCAAACATGTATGAGACTTCCATTACATTCTACGATTTTGAGATTAAACCAATATTATCAAAATTAGTGGACCCTCAGTTACATATCATGGCTCAAATTGATAGGAAACCATTAAAAAGAGTTTTAATTTATATTGACTCCTCCATAACATCATTACCATATATGCTATTCATCATATCAATATTCCTCTATCCCACATCACCAAAGCCTCTTTCATATTGAAAGAATTTAATGATGCTCTCTGATCCATAGTTGGCACTATTGTTTTACCCATCAAAGTTGGGATCAAAACATTGCATACCATGTTCCACATCTTGGAAGGATCCATGGTGTATAATTTACTCCTTTTATGATCTTGTATGAGGTAAATGAGATGTGTCCCTTCAATATTGCATCAATTCTTGAAATACGTACATGAATGAAAAGTCCATTGCATACCGATGGATGTTGAACTATTCAACTATTGTAATTTATCTCAAATCCCTATGAGTCCATGTTACCTTCCACTCATCTATTCCTCACTTCATAAACCACTTCATCAACCATCCATACTTCTCTTCATCTAAATCCCCTATTCTAGAGGAGCTTCCCATCACCACTTCACATCAAGCATCCACTTCCATACCCCCATATTCATCGCCATTAACTACATGTACATGTGATAAAACTCATTTTATTTTAGCCACATCATCAACATAAAAATTTTCCACCACCCTTTCCACACCATTTCCAATTCACCAATCATCTCAGTCAAATCCACAACCATCCACATCAGCCAATGTCTCACAAGTCAAATTAATGAATTATGAGATACCATCCCAATCCACACCCCAAGCCAATCATGAGTCATCCATTTCCAATCCATCCACATCATCCCAAGTTGAGGTCCACCTCACTAATATTGGTATTGGTGAATATGTGGTCCAAGATATCATAGTTACACTGCTCAACATTCAAACTGCTAAGGATTACAATTACCCATGTGATCCACCCTTATCTATAGGAGTGGTATATAACATGGGTTTAGTGCCTAATAGCATTAATTTTGTATATTAGGGCTTGATTCATCATCCAATATAGTTACTCCAGATGAACCCAAAACACCAAAACCTACCAATATACAACATATATCGGGTTTTCCATCTCGATACTTCCATATTTTTAATTCGCAAGGACATGGAATGCATGATATTATCGATGTTTCATATTGAAAAATGCATGACCATCCAGGTTTAGGCTATCATCCACTTCTTCTCTTGAAAAATATTTCCAAAGCTTAAATTTTAATTCATGAGAAGACATCCATCACATAGATGAATTTGAAAATGAAATCTATGAAGAATTTGACCTTATGTTGATAGCTTCTGATGAATCTAAAGAGGAATCAAACCCCATCATTCCACACACTGAATAGGATGAGATTTACCTCAAAATGTTTCCCATCCATCAACCCATATTTATCTTGCTTCTTCTACAAGAACAAGTCAAACCAAATGGTGAACCACCACATCCATCTCATTGATCCAAATCATCGACCATTTTACCTATAACATATGTACATAACCAAAAACAAAATTATAAAAATAAAAACATTTTGCATGTACATTGCATTTATTTTTGTTTCTTTCTATTGTTTAGGTTTACCAGAGACCTAGCATTGGTTCTACCAAATAGGATCCACCCCTCCATTTACCCTTGCCAGCCATTCATTTTCCCCTTAAGTCAACATGAATCCTATTGAATTATTCACCCCACTCTATAATCCATACGATTTGGCAAATCCAATTCCTATTAACATGAGTCTTATTGATATGGATCAAATTTCCTTGCCACCATACTTTTTTGAGTTTTTCCTTTCTAAGGAATTATTAAGAGCTTCAGCTATCTACATTTCTCCATCACCCCCACCTTCACCTTCACCTTCAGATCCTGAGGTTTTCTAGGTAAACATAGACAAGGTTGAGTCAGAAGAGTTTTATGACATCATATATGACATTCATATGATCCCAAATCCCCATAAACTTAAGGAAGGTTCTCACATGTCTATTGAATATCCTATCAATTTGAACCTTATTTCATATGAAGGCAATTTCCAAATTGTCAAACTTGGCAAAATTTTATCCACATATGAACAAGAGAAATTAATTGCTCTCATAAAAAATAAGGATATTTTTGCATGGTCTTACAAATATATACTTGGCCTTGATCCTAGTTTGGTGGTCCACAATCTCACCTTGCACTCTAATGCTAAGCCAGTAAAAAAAAAAACTTAGAAGGATGCATCTTATCATTGCCATCTTGGTCAAAGAAGAGCTTCAAAAACTATTAGATTGGGTTTCATTGTATCCATTGACTATCTTGAGTGGCTTTCAAACATGGTACCCATTCGTAAGCCTAACACGGTGATATGCATTTGCTCTAATTTTTGATATCTCAATAAAGTGTGTCCTAAGTATGAATTTTATCTTCCAAATATTGATACTCTTGTCAAATATTATGCTATCCATGAAATTATTTCTCTCATGGATGATTTTTCAAGATACAACCAAATTTTAATAAATTCTAATGATCAACACAAAACATCATTCACTACACCTTGGAGAAATATTTTTACAAGGTGATGCCCTTTGGCCTAAAAAATGTAGGTGTCACTTATCAACATGTCATGACATACATATTTTATGATTACATGCATAATATTATCAAAGATTATGTGGATGATATCTTGGAAAAATCTAAAACTCGACAAGAACACATTGGTGTATTGGAAAAAGTCTTTGATCAACTTTTAGAGCATAATGTAAGGTTGAACCCCAAGAAATGTGTCTTTGATGTTACCTCTGGAAAACTACTAGGGTTCATTATCTCCAAAAGAGGCATTAATGTGAACCTAAACAAATTTAGTGCCATCATGAAAATACCTCCCCAAAAAAACTTAAAGAAATTGCATAGCTTACAAGGAAATATTCAATCAATATGTTGTTTCATTGCACATATTTCTAACAAATATAGGCCATTCAATCACCTGTTACAAAAGGGGTACCATTTTCATGGATAGATGAATTCCAAAAATCCTTTGATGACATTAAGCAATACCTACCTTCTCCACCAGTATTAGATCCTCCTTTTCCAGGGGTCCCCTTTCATATTTATGTTTTAGCAATGGATTTTGCATTAAGGACAATGCTTGTACAAAATAATGAAAACAATCGAGAGCAAGTTGTCTATTACATTAGTCAAACATTAGTAAGCTATGAAACTAGATATTCTTACATGGAAAAAATGTGCTTAGAAGTGGTTTTTGCCACTAAGAAACTCAGAAATTACATGCATAGTCACACCATATATGTTATAGATAGAGAAAATCATCTACATTATATGATGTCACACACTTAAAATAACACCCATACCGCTAAATGGATAATGCTTCTAACAAAATTCAATCTTGAGTTCATAAGTAAAAAATCCATTAAAGGACATGTTATAGCTGATCAGCTTATGAAAGCTCCAATACCTAGTGATCATCCCTTGATTATTGATATCCTAGATGATTCAGTATTCACTGACACTGAATAAGAAGAATATTTCATTCCAAAGGAAGACATCGATATCACTCTATTATTTTATGGTTCTAAGTGCAAAAAAAGGTCAAGGTGTTGGATTTATTTTTCATACACCCTAGGGGGTGCCTATCCCCTTATCACTCAAACTAGACTTCCAATGCACAAACAACAATGTAGAGTATGAAGCCTTAATCTTAGGTCTTCAAGAAGTTATAGCTATGGGTATTAAGAAAATCAAGATATTTGGTGATTCTCAACTTGTTTTAAAATAGGTAACTAGAGAATACCAATACAAAGAACCTACCATAAAGCTTTATCATGAAGTAGCAATGAAATTGCTCATAAAATTTGATAGGTATTAAATTTATAGTTTACCACGTTTGACTAATAGATTTATAGATGTAATTACCTATATTGGATCATTGATTCCAAAGGATACCTTAGGAGGGGTACAACCACTTATAATAACAATGATATCTAAATTTACAATTATCTACGCTAAATTTAAGGATGAAAAGGATTTTTGTTTTATATATTTGGAACCATGTGAGCCTTGGTCAAACCAAATAATAGCCTTTCTCAAGTTTGAAACACTCCCATAAGATATGCCACAAACTGTTAAATGCACTTTCAAGAAAAAGGCAGCTCATTTTACTCTCTTGGGGGATGTGTTGTATAGACATGGTTACAATGGATTTCTCCTTCATTGTCTTGAGTCTTATGAGGCACAAAGATCCATAGATGAAGCTCATGATGGTACTTATGGTGGTAATTGTAGTGGAATGGCCATTATAAAGTGTATTTTACAATGCGTTACTATTGGCCCATAATGGAACAATAATGTTGCACTTATGTAAAATATTGTAAGCAATGTCAAGAGTATGCTAATTCAACTCATGTGCCATCACAATCATTACATACTATTCAAATACTTTGGCCATTTTCACAATGGGATCTAGATTTAATTAACAAAATCTTGCCTCCTTCCTCGGGATAACATACATTCATCATCACAACCACTAAATACTTCATAAAGTGGGTTGAGGTAATTCCTCTAACCAGTATGACAGGACCTATAATTATGGAGTTTATACTTCATAAAATCATTTATCATTTTAGAATTCCATAGAAAATCATCTTAGACAATGGTAAGTCTTTCAAGAACAAGGATTTTCAAGAACTTTGTGAGAAATATAATATCCAACATAGTTTCTCAACTCCTTATTACCCACAAGCAAATGGATAAGTTGAGGCTATCAATAATACTTTAATTACTATTCTAAGGAAACTTGTTAAAGAAAATTATAGAGATTTGCATACACAAATTCCCTTAATACTATGGGCTTATTGAACAAGCATTTGCACACCTACTAGGACAACACTATTTTCATCGATCTATGGAGCCGAAGCAATCATACCTCTTGAGATTGAAATCCTTTCCTTGAAAATTTTATTGCAGGAATTCATATATGATGATACTTCTAGACAAACACGTCTTAACCAACTCACACTTCTTGATAAGAGGTGATTCAGTTCTTTAGAGCATTTACAAGTATATCAAGACCACCTAAAGCATGCTTACAACTCCAAAGTTCATCTACATGAATCCCAAGTAGGAGATCTTTTTCTTAAAGAGAATCAACAAGATACCAATGCTTTGTCACATATTCATGATAAATTCATGGCTAATTGGTTAGGTCCATACATTGTGTAACCACAAAAAAGGCTCACACCTGATCTAACTATTGCAATTGAAGCAAGATACACAAATAGGCATGCATAAATTGATAACAAGAAATAACATGAATACAAGGAATTCTTTAGTAATTTCAATGGATTCAACTTATAGATTTGTTCCTCTTAGGGATACCCATTTGATACATCAATTACAATAGTGTCTAATCCCTATAAAGGGTAGGTGTGATCAAAATGCCCCTCAAGGTGACACGAACTACTCTAGGGTGTCGATGACCCTTTTCTTCGCATTGAGGAAGGAACTAGATGCTTTATCTCTCATTCAAATTATATTCCCTATGATCAAGAAACAACAAGAAGCAATTAGTAACAAAGGATGCCTCTCTTGATGAGGCTTTTGGAGGAATCTTGCATAAATAATAGCATAAAATCAAGAAAGCATTTAAAACTATCAATCTATGCAAGAAATGATGAAATTATAATATAGCATGTAAAGAAGCATGAATCTAGCTAAGAAACATCCTAATTAACCATTAGAAAACTTGAATTGTATGAAACTAATCTAGATTAACAAATATAAGGAAAGGTGAAACAAATCTACCTCTAATTCCTAAATTAATCGGTCAAATATTTGCTAAAATGTAGATCTATGCTAGATTAAGCTATTTGCATCACTGAAAATGAAAATCTACTACTAAAATTGATGAAGGAGAGCATAAAACTGTAGCCAAAGGCCTGAGGTATAGTTGGTACTGTTAACCACGACTGACAACCATGGTTAAGATGAAAGTATCCTTTCTCTCAAAACCAAGGCCAGAAACTCTTAAATCCTCTAAGGAATTGATGGTCAAGGGTCGTCTATGTTTTTTGGAATAAATTGGTGCTTGAATTCAATGGAATTAATAATGGAGGTGTATCAATTGTCAATCTTGCTCCTCAAGCTCTTTATATCTCCATTATTGCATGCATAGTTGTCATAGATCAATTGGACAACACTTCATTACTCTTCAAGGGGATATGAAATTGCTCTCCAATCCGATAGGGCTCCGCTATGTGCAATTGAGCTATTATATAGGATGGTTGCTCTCTAAAATTGGGATCTTAAGTAGAATCCCAAAATCCTTGCTCTAGCTTCATGGAGAAGCCAAGAACAAGATTGGCAGTTGGGAGGAAGCTTCTGGATGCTTCCCAGCCCAAACCACTTTGAAAACCATTGCAATTCGGCTGTTGCAACTAATTTGACTCGGCTCTGGTCACCTGATTTTGTTACAGTGCTAACTTTAGGTGTCATCCATGGTTAGCATGTATGATTTTACCAACCATAGGTGTCAGCCATTGTTAGCATGCAGGCTTTTGCTAATTGCAAGTGTTAGTTGAAGTTAGAACTAAATAGGCCAAGGAGCCCAAATTGAGTGGTTAAAACCATTGCTTGGTCTTGGAAAGGTCCAAGGTCATTCATATGGTCTGCAAAGGTGCCCATATGAGTAGTCTCCATCGACATGACGTGTTTTAGGTTTCTACACTTTGTTACTCAAAAAGTGAGTAAAGGTGCTTATCAACTTGCTAGTCTAGAGGGAGTTGAAGAGCTTGAACCACTTAATGTCATCCATTTGAAATCATTCTATGCATAATATGATTTATATATGTACATATACATGGCTATTACATAAAAAATAAAATTGCATTTCATACATTGCATTTGCAAACATTTTAGTTCATACATTTGCATTAAACACATTTCATTTCATTTAATTTCATAAAATTGCATTTCAAAAACTACATTACACTCATTCCATTGCACAAATTACATTTCATACATTAAATTCATATATACCATTGCATATTAGGGATAATTTATTCAATTTAGATAATAATTGGTCCAATATAGTCATGTTGCCTTAATCAGGGGCACCTTCAAAACATCATCCATTTCACACACCATGTCATTGAGTTAAAATTACCATTTGCAACCACATATTCATAATTCCTCAGTCACTCAACCACTCCTAGTTTTTTAAGCAACATCCAAATAGATGTCAAGTTTTATTTAGTACCAAGACACATTTTGACTAAGAAAATCTTGAAAACTAGGAATTGACTCCAAAACATTCTTGAACCAAATACAACTATATATATTTAAAACATCTTGTATCAAAGAGGAATAACACCATTTTTGGTTTGAACCTTTAAGTGAAAAGGGTAATCCTTGCTTGTTTCGTTATGCAACATAGTCCACAAAAATAGTGGTTTTCACCACTATCACAAATTTCAAAATAAAATATAGAGTAGTAAGGATAGGGTTTAATTCTCATCACACTTAGGTTGAGAATATAATTCCCCAAAGCTCTAAATATTTCATCACACACCACAAATACTCAAGCTATAATAATAGTACTATATTTCCAGTCAAACAGTTAGGTAGTCATCCCCAAGGCCTACAAATCAAATTATTGGACTATGGAGCTAGTCTCCACTAGAGCTATAGATGATTTAATGGAAATGGAGTATGCTCATGCATGGTGACACATATATTTTAAATATACCTTTGACCACACATAATGACAAGCTAGCTTCTTGGTCTCATCCATAATAGATCTCACCCAATTTACTCAATATGGATTAATGAACTCACTTGCACACACATTGGTTCTTGATTACCTCAAGTCACTATCATGGTCATGATCCAGTAAATGAATTCACTACACACACATTTGGTCTTAAATAAATTAGATAAAATTTAGTGAGTTTGTTTGATACCACTAGTATGTCTGAGTCTTTGCAAAACAACCAATTTTCCATATCAACATCCATATCTTATTCTATATCAACATCCATATCTTCTTCCATGTTAATTTACATGTAATTTCATGAGTATTCCATCTCACATACCACCAGTTTGGTGCCCCTGATTAAATAATAATTCTAAACATGGCCAAGCAAATTCTAAACTATGAACGATCATTAGAACATTTGTATTCATCCACATTATCACTTGCATTAATCATTCATATACATTTACATCCATACACATTATCATTACATTATCATTGCATTAATAATCCATATACACATGCATCCACACAAAATCATTCACACAAGTGCATAAAACAAAAAGTAAATTCCATGTATGTATATATATATCGAATATACAATGGAGCACCAAGGCTCATATACAAAAAGTGCTTCTAAGAACTAGCTAACACCTATAAGAGGATCCTTGTGATCCTAAAGGAGTCCTAGATCTAGAGCTATGCCTAGAATCACTAATCCTAATAGACTTAGATATGGATGAGGAAAGAGGATCTAGAAGTCCAATTTCATGCTCCATCAACTGATCCTCCAAAAACCGGATATATCCATCCCAAGCTCGAAGATGATGTACATCATGTCTCTTCTAATGACTCCTCTTTAGTATCTTTATTTGGAGCCTCGTGATCTTATCCTTACCTCCACCTATGGTTGAATGTACCCTTAGCTCCACCTACAATAGAGCCACCTCTGCATCCCAAGCCACTATCTCCACATACTATAGCCAATCTATCTATGTATCTTGAGTTGCTACCATAGCATCCCATTCTACCACAAATTTATCCAACCTATCCCAATCCTCCTCACTTTAACCAGGAGATCCATTCAAAATATCCTCCATATCCCCTATGCCATCTCCATACTCTATAATATTAGGTTCCTACTCTACTATACCCCTATATCACCTCTTTTTACTACTAGATCAAAGGTGTCTTTGGTTCTTAGGAGCCTCATCAACATCCTCAACATCTACCTCATACCCATTCCCCTCATCTACTATTGTAATTGATACCCATGGTGGTTGAGTCATGAACCATGCATCATACTTTTTAGTAGTACCTACACCATCCACATCAAAGAGATCCATCTCCTTGTCATCCTCATAAGTGGCCCTCCATACCTTAATGAAATGGAGACATGTCTCATCCTGATGATGTCTATAGAGCACTGGTGCCTTAGGAACCCCTTGCCTTAGTCAAAACTTTTGTAGAACTTGTGAGAATTGAACTAGCTCCACCTCACTCATTTTCCTCCCAACCACCCACCTAGCCTATCACACCCACTATATATGCTTCGCATCACCTATCCACATGGCACATTGCCATGGACTCCAAATCATCCGAGTTGATATCAGTCCAACCCATAAATCTTGGTACCACTGACTCATAAAAATAGTATAGCTCAATTGCACCTCCTCTACCATAGGCCATCTCATAACATAGGGTTGATCCCTATCCCATACCATAGGAGGCAAGCCCACAAGTTGAGCTACATTGAACAACTCCTAGTCCCAACATTGTAGTAGCAGATTACACCCTAAATCCTTCTACCTCTACCTCCTCGCCTCATATATATATTGGTACAACTATTCCAATAAATTATGAGCCCATGCATACACTCAAGGTGTAGTGATCGTATCACACACCAACCTGATAAGGTTCCATGGGAACCAACATCCAATGTTGTTCGATGTCACTATATTGGCCAACACGAACATCACCAAATTAGTAAGGGCATCCAAATTGTCTATATACATGGAAAAGTATGCAATCCCTCCACCCATCACATACACATATCATAAATAATATCCAAACAACTAGCTCAAATCACATCCCTTATCATATCCAACCTTGACATGTAATCCCTCCAATAAAAACTTGAGGAATCGATATACATCCTCAAGTATCACGATCATCTCTCCAGTAGGGAGCAAAAATGTCCCCCTATCAAGATCCCATATCTCTTCCAAATTAGATATATATTCCTCATCTACCCTCACCACATATACCCAGGATATCGTAGCTAGTCTCACAACCTCTAGCATTTTCCACTGATCCTCTTGCATCACATTCCTCATCCCAAGATGAGAGGCGAGAACCAATGTCAAGCCTCCAAAATCCTCAATTGCAGCACAATTCACATTGCAAAAAAATAATGTTACATAAATTTCAAAAAGAAAACAAACAAAATTTTGCACAAAAACAAAGAGCTTCAATTATACTTACCTTGAAAAAATGCACGTTTACTCCTGCTACCACATCTGCACCCTTCATTGCCATAGCTTCTGCAGCACCCCCACTCCACTCCACTCCCTTAGATGTAGCTTCAAAAAGTTTCAAACACACAAATGAATTTTTTTTCCATTATATAGGTTTTTTATAGTTTTTTCAAGCACATTCAAATGTCCATGGGTGCTCCTAGCGTATTGAAAAGCACCCCTGCATTTGGAGAAGAACAAACTCTGGCAGGTGTTTGTACTTTCGACAAGCACACATCGGTGTTTGGTGTCAACATTGATAAAAAGAAAAAACTGAGTCAAAAGGTAGCTTACCTCCACCCCATCATTCCAAATTGCATCCATACATTAATTTTATCACAATTTCATGTTTTGTAAAAACCAAAATAAAATTGGATTCATAATTTTTGGTTGTGACCTAAAGTCACAAAATCACATTATAAGTTACAAAGTATTCCAAAATGGTCCAAATTTTCACAATACAATAATTTTCATCATTCTGATCATCAATTTCATCATTGCATTCATTTTTGTGATAATATGAATTGATTTGGATGGCTAACTTTTATTTGTGCCCAAAAGGTGTAAAATTATCCAAAATTGCTTCAAAATGCTCCAAATCAATGCATAATTTCACAAAATTGCTCAATTCAATCATAAATTAATTCCTCATTATCACATCTTCATTTCAGCACCATTTTCACCCATCAATCATTGCATTTGCACATTTGGTCAAGTCATATACAATTTCAAGTGAACCTTGTATCCAGTGGTCTATTATATTTCCTTGGTGATTGCAATGATTTGCATCCATGCAATTTGGTAAGATGAATAAATAACCATAAGAAAAATTGGCCATATTCATCATCTAATATTTCATTTTTTGAAAATAAAATCAATTTTGGTACTTCACCTTTCGAGTGAAACTATGCCAAGACCAATTTTCTCAATAGTTGTCATTGATGGTCTTGTTCATGGGGCTTGAAACATGGATAAATTACAATACATAATTCTCCTTAACAATTAGGAATTGCATAGATTCAACTAGGACATGTATTCCTAGAAATCATCCAATCTTAGGATTATTGGAACCTGATATTTTGCATCTTCATCACTTTACATTTCAATGGTGCCATATGGAAATTTCCTCAATAGCATGGAATCATCTCAATCTTGGGGTAACCAAAATTTGATATTGATCTCCCACAATGGGATACAACTTACATTATCATGGCATCTACACTTGTAAAAAATCCCTTTCTCTGTTAGGGTAAAAATAGAATCAATCACTTGCATTTTTCCAACAACCCCTTCCACCGTTGGGGCAAAAACGACATCACATTTACATAATTCATATTGTCCATAATTGCACCATGCATTTCACATAGTAATTTGTATAAATTTATCAAGTGGCTCATGATATGCATCCGTCACTCATTCACCAATTTAAGGGTTAATATACACAATCAAAATTCTTTTATCTCCAAGTTCATCTTTGCATTCCAATAAGAAAAATTAGCTTCTGCATCAGGCTAAACCAGGTTTCTTGTATTTGTGCATCGCATTGTGTTTCATGCAACACAATACAAAAAGGGGTATCTGTATATGCCAAAATCTAGTCGCTTGTCAACCATCCATAGATTCCCGCCATAATTATCCATTATTTATATATATTTATTTAATATATATATATATATGTAAATAATAATATTTTTTATATTATATTTATATATTTAATATATATATAAATTAATCCTAGCCATCCATCATGATCTAATACTAGCCATTCATACACCTTAATCCATGCTACCTATGCAGATTTAATCTCCACCCTCTATCTTGTTTTAATATTGAGCACACAAATTGTGTCATTGAAACCCTAAAATGCCCTAGGGAAGATTATAAAGAGGAGTAATTTTGATGAATCAACCCCTAAGTCTCCCTAAGTTCCAAGCCCCAAGTTTCCTAAGTTTTGGAATGCCCTAAGTCCTCCAATTTCTTGAGGTCCTAAGTATTCTGAAGCATCCTCACCACTTCCATCCTCTTTCGCTCTCTATCACATACTCCATATCCATCGCTACCCATATTGTGAATTATATCTACTCTATAGCTTATTCTTCACACCTTGAACACCTACCAGAGCTTCACAAGTGCCTCTGGATGCTTCAGACCATCATCAAGCAACCCCCAGAGTTTTTTGAGTACCCAATAAAGTTTCTTGAGAATCCTTGGGTATTTTTTGTCATTACCAAGCACCCATGGTCATTTTCCATCTCTGATTTGCAACCCTACATCCCTTGAGTTCCGCTAGGGCACATTTGAATACCCATCCTATGCAACCACAATGAAGACATAAAATAACAAGTCAACATAAACAAGGTAAAAGTTCATTTGCAAGTATTTTAGTATTCTCATATCTATTTATAGTTTATTTATGCAACTAGGGTTAGTGATTTCTCTTTCTAAGGGTCTCACATAGTGGAGCCCTCACATATATTATTAATATTATTTTGTTTAACTATGTGTAGGTGTGAGAAGAATATTCATTGGTAGCTGCTTAATCTAGAGTGGTCCTGCATAGGATGTTGGAAATTTTGAGCTCATTTAGTTGTCATTGATGTCAATATGAAAAGTTGTCAAAATATTGTTTTATAAGGATATTTATACATTGTGATGGCAGAATTAAGGTTTTTATTAAAACCATGGTGGCAGAATAATTTACATCAAATCAGTGGAGTTCAAAGAAAGGTTTAAATTTTATCTCAAGAAGGCTTTAATTTTTATTAAAGTCAAAGGTTTATAAAAATAATTTATAAAATTTAAATTCTTTTAGAATTTAAATAATTTATAAATTATAAAGGTTTTAAAGAAGTATCGATGTCATAAATTTAGTGGAGCATCAACGTCTATGGAAAAATGTGGAAATCATGTATAAATACCACACCAAAGGACATTAAAACTTACCCTTCTTCGATTAAATTTCATGCAACCAAGAGAAAGAATAATTCGTGCAATCATTGAGGAAGAAGACAAATTCATGTTATCTTTTAGCGCCAGGGAAAAGAAAAAAATGGAGGTCTTAAGGCCTCACTCCCATTGGATGCAGTGGTCCATTTGTAGTGCATGTTTTGCAAGAGCGTTGGGAGTGGAAGTGAGTTCTTGTAGTTGGCGTGTTTGTATTGAGTGCTACGGAGGAAAATGTTTTGGCATGAACTTGTGTGAGCGCGAGGCTTAGAAGAAATAGCACAATGTGCTCTTAATCTTCCAAGCATGCATCTAGCACACACAGTGGTCTAGCCCACAACTAGGGTGCACGAAGAGGTAGATATTGAGGGTTCAAATCTCATAAGTGGCAAAGGTATTATTTTTGTTAAATAAATTTTTATTTGCCTAAAGTTTTTCCTAAGGTAAAAAGGGAGTTATAAGGGTAGAATAAAAAGTTGCATGTTTGGTAATTGATTTATGTTATTGGAGTTATAAGGAAAGTGGATTTGATTTATGCCAAATTTATTCTTGCTATTAAAATTTAATTAAAGAGGTTTTTGAGTTAAATTTTGGTGGATGTTAAATTTATTTTAATTGGGAGATTATAAGGTGTTATTGGAAAATATTTTTATGTATGTTGATGGTTGTTTTTATAGATGGAGTGATAAGGTGTAATTGAGATTTTGCATTATATTGTGAGAAATATTTATCTTCTAACCTATTTGAGTTTGGCATAGAAGTGGTTGTGGTTGTGGAATATTTATGAGATCACTTAATCATCAAGAAAAATATATGAGTACATTCTTCCATAATTGAGTTGATTGATTGATTTTCTGAAAATAAGTTTGGAGTGAAAAATATTTGATTAGGGCTTCCTTATTGAGTGTGTTTGAGTTAATGATTCAAGGTTTTATGGGTTAAATATTTTTTATGTGAACCTTATTTTATAAGAATTTTTGTTGAAGCCATTGGTTGTGAGAAGAGCTTGATCTAGGGTTTGAGTATCATTGCTATGTGAGGATTGTTTTATAAGCATTATTGTTGAAGCCATTGGTTGAGAGAAAAACTTGAACTAGGGTTTGAGTATCATTGCTATGTGAGGATTGTTTTATAAGCATTGTTGTTGAAGTGAGTTGTTGAGAAAATAACTTGAACTAAGATTTGAAAAGAACATGAGTATCATTATTATGTGAGATTTGTGGTTGAGCATTGTTGGAAACATTTTGAGTTGATGTTTATATGCTTGGACTAGGGTTTGTGAGCAAGGATTATTTCATTGAGTGATTGGTTGAGTAGAGTTGGTTGATCCTATTCAAGTGGATGTGTGAAGTGATTGTTAAAGTTCCATAAAATAAAATATTTTATATTCTAAATTGAGTTGAGAAAGTGATTTATTGTTGAGTTGAATTTGAAGCATATTGAATCTCTAACAATTATCCTTATGTTTCTAAGAGAGTGATTGAAAGTACTTGACATTGTGATTAGTATAGAACATATTGAGTCTCTAAAAATTCTCTTTATGTTTCTATGAGATTGGACAAGTTCTGTGTGGAATTTTTGAGCAAATTTGAGGTAACACTTTGAGGAGACTTGTGGATTGATTTTGTGTGAGATTTTGTGGAAGCTTACAATACATATTTGGATAAGTTCTTGAGAGGACTTATTGAGTAGATTTGGACAAGTTCTAGAGAGGACTTGTAGAGAAAATTTGAGAAAGTTCTAGAGAGGACTTGTAGAGCATATTTGAGTAAGTTCTAGAGAGGACTTGTGGACAGATTAGTGTGAGCTTTTATGGAAGCTTACAAGGCAGATTTAAGACAAGTCTTTGAGAAGACTTGAGAGCAGAGTTGATTGATTTGTTCAAATCTTGAGTTAAGTTTTAGGGTAGATCCAATAGAATTGAGTCAAGCCTTGATTTAAGGCTTGAGGACAGAGATCAAGGATAGATTTGTGTTAGACCGAAAGACTATGTTTAGTGTAGATTTAAGAGTAGATTTTGGTGCAGATTTGAGGACAGGTTTGTGCCAAAACAAAGACAAATATTGAGCAGAGTTGTACTAGACCGAAGGACTATTTTTATTGCAAATTTGAGACAGAGCTTTGGATGTGACATAGCATAAATGATAGTAGTCTCTAGTGGATAGATATCCATTAGCCAGGGTAGTGAGGACAAGTCTTTTGAGTGGTGAAAATATTCTTCAGTTGAGAGAGATCCATAAGCCAGTGTAGTGCAGGAAGTAATCTTCTAGAGGATCATCAGCTAGATCAGAGTAGAAGGAGTTCTCCTATGGATAGAGATCCATGAACTTGATTTAAGGTATTGGTGTCTCCTTTGGATAGAGGTCCATAAAATTTGTAATAGGGAAAGGATTCCAAAGATATTGATTGAGAAAATTTTAGTGAAAGATTTTCTCCATGGAGTAGCCCACATTGGGTGAACCACATAAATTGTGGTCTCTCTATTGTGTGTGGTGATTTATGCATTGCTTTGATTACTATTGTTGATATTGCTATCTATATATTGCATAATATTGATTTGGAAAGAAAAGTAAAAAGTGGTCTTATACTGTTCACCCCCTATCTTAGTATAATATTGTGTTCTTCATAGGATACCAAAAAGCCCACTCACTTTGTTGGGATCAAAGACAAGTTTGAAGACACCATAGTTTATTGATCTAGGGTTTCATAGAACTCTAGATTTGTAATTTTTGTAACATCTGAATCAATATCATATTATGTTGTAACATTGGAGATTTAAGGCTCCCCCTTTATATTAATAAAATATTCTATCTTTTGTGCAACTGTTGGTCATAAATCTGCCTAAGTACAAGATTTCATCACTTGTGCGCCCTAGACTCAGCCAAAATTGAAAGTCCAAGGGAAAAATAAAATTCCTTCGAACCGATCTCCAGAGAGGGCTGGATCCCTTACTAAATTCTACATCGTTTGAAGACTAGGGATGCAGGAAAGAAATTGAAAAATAACTGAAAGAAATGGAAATATAGCCATAGGCCTAAGTGTAGAATTTGGGGTAGACTAACAGCAAATATTCCACCAAGTTTTATAACAACATATAATAAAAGGAAAGTAGCAAAATTTAACTCACCTTTGTAGAGATAACCCCCAGATCGCATTTCAAAATCTACTCACTAACCAACAACGTTTGAATTCAGAATGCAGAATTCAAAACTTAACAGGAAGAGCATGAGCATAAACAGAAATGATTTAAAAAAAAAAAAAAAATCACACACATAAGAATGCTTGCAAATTTTAGAAGCCAAGTCTCTTCTATTGATGCAGAGAACTTAGAGAGTTTTCTTGCAAAATATCTAACCTCTCTTTACAATAAGAATTTGATTAGTATTTATAGAGGTTTTCACCTCTTTCATTAAATACATGTGGAGGCAAAGTGTCGGCCACTCAGCCACCAATAGCAACAAATTTCTCCTCGACCACAACAATGAACCAATGAGAAAATGCCAAATAAAATAACTGATGATTTTATCACATGGCATATCAAGCTTCAGAACAAATCATCTATCCAGTTTCAATCTCCATGGTGACGCCTTGGAAATGCATTCCCACGAAGTGATCAATGCCTCAAAAATGAACAATATTGCATTGGAATCAAGAGCACATGCTTAAACTTAGTAGCTTCAGTGATCATATCACCTCAAGAATTATCTTTATCAATATTAATCTCTTTTCAAGGAATATTTGCACCAAAATTCACCCAAAATTACATCCAGTGTTCAATGTGTGAAAACACTTAAAAAAGAAAAACAATTATAAAAAAAAATTACAACAAAATTCCAAGGTGGCACCAATGATTACAACGAAATGTCAATGTGGCACACTACAACAAAATTCCAATGTGGCAAAATGCCAACATTTCTTGTGGCTCACGGGGTATTCAGCTTGCCTGAATGCAATCGATTCTAGGCCTTTATTCATTGGGTACAGATTTCCCACTTGCAGCTGCATCTGATGGTTAACTACTTGTATCAGCTTCATCTTTCTTGTTGAGATGTGCTGCGGTGGATTCATATATCGCAATTGCTTCAGCCCATCCATCTATGGTAATTGCCTCCCGAGCTTTGAGAGTACCCACAAGATATCAAAAAGTCTCAACCTTTTCTATATCAAGATGTTTGGCCCTTTGACTGAGCTCCAATAATCTAGATTCAATGTGAATGAACTTTCTCATTAATGGTAACACATGCTCTTCGGTGATGGGCTCCTCCAAATTATCAATATCTGAAGTATCCTTCATGAAAATAGCCCATAATGTATCCAGGTCTTTCTTTGCTAGAATATTTCCTTGATCATCAACAAAATTAGGAAAACAATTATCTGCAAGTGTTTCAAAATAAACCAATGAAATACATCTTTCATGCTCAAAGGTCTCTTGCAACTGATGAGCTTCTTTAATCAGATTCATCTTGGAGAAATAATTGTGTAATGTGATTTTAGCACTCGCCCAAGCATGGGCTATATCACTCATTGGATGCATCTTGAGATTTATTTGAGTCATTGCTTGGATCTTCATGGCCATTTCCAATTTTGGATCTAAATCTTGCTCCATGTTGTCTATTATAGGTCCACCATATGAAACATCTGCTCGAACATCCTCGAAGGAATAAGAGCACTAATGTAGCCTTGGTCTCCATTTTTTTACAATTAGTCAACATCTGATCGTGAGCTTCCTTAATATTGTCCTTGGTGAGGGACACAGAGTGCATTGATTTTGCTGCCAATTGATTCTACAAGTTCTGAAGCTGATCCTGCAGAGCTTGAATTTTTAGTTGTGCTTCCTGATCGGTTGCCTAAAATTGTGTAGTTGTCTACTTGCTCTCTGCTATGTCACTTTACAAATGCATCACCTATTGCTACCACTATTAAGATTCAAATTGTACTGCATCAAATTTAGCCTATTGTTCCTCTAAGTCTTCCTCGAGCTTTTTGATTTTCTCTTCAGCCTGAATGAGAAGATCCTTGTAATGTTATGCCTGCAGATACATGGAACTTGATGCCTCCTATATGTTGCCCATGTGCTCAACTGGATGCTTCTTTGTGAGGTCCTCAGTGACAGTTTGGTATGAATAGTCACTAGATGTCATTTTTATTTGAGGTTTTTGAACTCGAGGAATCATGGTCACCATGTGCTTCTCCATTGCTATGGGATCAAAAGTCACTTTCTTTACTGGTTGTGCCATGGCTAGTGAATCCTTTCTCTTATGATTCTTCCACCACCTAGATGAACTTTGTTGTGCCTTGCTAAGTTTTTTCGCTATTGAGCACTCAGGTAGAAACTCTATCTTAGGGACTAGTGGCTCCTCCATGGCAAAAATTGGGGAAGAGAGAAAAATAGCTTGTTGAGGATTGGATTCAACAACAAGAATGGAACTGGAGGAGATCTTATCTAAGCTTACTCGAAGAGGTGCTTGCATGCTTATGGAAGAATATGAAGGTATGGAAGATGAAACATAGGGTAATGGAAGGGAAAGTGGATTTGGGGCAGATGCAAATGAACTGAAGGCAAGAGAAAAGGATGGAATGGGTGAAACTGAAGAAGCACTAGTGACCTGTGACTGTGGGACAAAAGTGGGAATGGGAGAGGTGGATGTGACGAGAGGTGAAGTAGACATAGGAACTTTGGATGAAAAAAATAGTTGTCACCAAATTCTTATTAATGAGAGAAGAAGGAAAATGCATACCTATGGTCTCCTCTCCTTTTGTGCTTATGATCATTTGAGCCGATGGTAAAAATTGTTGTATCACAATATTTTCTTCTCATTTAGATTTTTCCTTCCCCATGTTTAGATTAACTGATGTCACCATTGAATCAGAGTGTGTTGGCTCAATTTCTTGTGATGAATACTATTTTATGCTTAGTGTAGAATGTGCTCCACTCCTAGGCTTCTTCGCTATGTGAGGGAAAGGAATTTCCATGGTTGCACTCCTTTTATTTTGTAGAAATTGCTCTTGCCTCTTCCTCTTCAATAACAATCCTCTCTTTTTCCAATACCTCCACTTGTCCGATCATTTCTTGTTCTTTACCTGGACTACTAATACTTTTAGGCACCAAATTAGCAAAGGAGAGGGGCTGATACTTCTCATAATTATCATCATAAATATTTGAAAAAGAATCATCTATAGCCATCGAATATTTTGTTTTGATCTTATTTTGATGAACTCTCATGATCCACCAATTGGCAATCTTTTCATCATACCAATCAGGCAATTTGGTCTTCATTTGTTTGATCTTATTTTGATGAACTCTCATGATCCACCAATTGGAAATCTTTTCATCAAACCAATTAGGCAATTTGGTCTTCATTTGATCAAACAAACCTTCAGGAGGAAATTGTTCTGAGTGATTGGAAGGATCATATTCAACCTCCATTTCATAAAAATCATGCCAAGGAGGAAGTGATATCATCTTCTCTACATGCCATTCAATGTCATGCCCTTCAGGATTGTTCCTTTGTCACACAATATCTTCTCTGGGGCAACAATGAAATATTTTTGCATTGATGAAACTGGAAAAAATACCCAAAGGATCATACTTCCATCATTGGGGGATCTCAACCAATCCATGATCATAGAGTGTCTTAGAAATCAGTTCATTTTGCCCACATTGAGTAACTGTGATATCACCAAACTTGAAAGGCATAACACATGTATTTTTTTTCTATTACCTGACCCATAAGTTGTTACAAAATGTAAGACAAGAATTATTATTGATTAATCTCATCAACTATAGCATAGGATAGCTATAGGATTAAATAGGTTACAAAATAGATTATTTAACAATAGATGCTATGTCTACGCTAACAACTAACCTATCTGTCGTCCAAAGGGAAATGACGGTAAGGTAGACTACTAACCAAGGTAATTGGTAATAGTAACTACTAGTGGTAAAAAGTAAGAAATTACTTTTTACCATGTGGTAAATTATATCTACCTAGGTGAAACTTAAATATTACCTAAATGAGGTAATAATTATAGTTACTAACATAGTAACTCTACCATCCCCCCTTATTACATTATTTGGGTAATACATACATATCCCTCTATACAACAATATTTGGGTGAAGTATATAACTACCCCAATACAGTGAAAAAGATGTTGATCTATTGGTTCTTTGCTCTGTCACAGTGCTTTGGCTTCTCCTAAGCAAAAAGTGGGTCATTCCTCACTATGTCTTCACGCCAACAAATGTCCTTATGGTAATCACATCATCCAGCCAAATTTGCATGGGTAACCAACAGCTGCAATCGCTAGGTGTAGTACAATAGATTACTTCATACAATGTTCATTCATTTACAATATGAATTTGCAAAATATAAGGTATCTAAGGTGTCGGTCACTACCGAAAATGCACCCTTATAAGTTCCCCCCTTCTTGTTGCAAAACATAGTGTAATTAATTTCTGAAGGAAGTGTGACTAAGGTGTCGATCAAAGCTGAAAATGCACCCTTATAAGTCATCTTCCCTATTTACAAAAATGAGTGAAGAAAAGAAATGGATTTCCCCCTCAATTGCAAAAAATATGCAACTCAAGAGTATTGTGAAGGATTTTACAAATTTTGCCTCCTAGACAATTTTACATCACAAAAAATTGCTCCTCTTGTTACAAGTACTTCAAACACCTAGAATTTGCTATTTATGAAGCCTAAAAGAGGTACAAGCACCCCTTATTGCAAGGTCTTCAAACAAAAAACTTATGCTATTTATGAAGCCTAAAAGAAGAGTGAGATAAAATGGTGCTTTTGCCCAAGGGACTCATGTGTTTTTGCTCTACAAAATAGTTTTAGCAATTTAGCACTCCTTGTGCTATATTTGAACCAAAAACAAAATCAGAATGAGACACTTCACTAGAAAGATGGCTTCTGTGATGTGCCTTTGCCATTTTAGTTTTGCTTGATTTGAAACCAACACTGAATGGTGTCTTGGTTGTCATTTTTACAATGTGTGCAAAACTATGCTTTCTAGGCAATGTGATCAAAAAAGTTTCACCAATTTGTCCTTTCTTATTGTAAGTACTTCAAGCATGATTACTATTATGAAGTCTAAAAGAAAAGTTTTAATGTGTATGACTTGGACTTTTCTGATTGCCTTTACAAGTTTTATTTCCCTCTTATAAAAATTGATGTTTGAAGGAAGAAAGGAATTATCACCCCTTAGTGTAAAGGATTGCAACTTTTAAGGTTCCTTATTTCAAAAAAAACTTGTTCTTTCTTTTGATTACCTTAAAAGAGTACCAAAATATAATTCACTCAAACAGATATTTAATGGCACCTGCCTTAACTCCCTTCAAGAAGGATGAAAAGTTTGAGGAAATTAAGCCAAACAAATAAGAGTGAATTAGGGGTTTTGATGATTTAGGAGAGAATATCAAGTAATTTTGGCTTTAAATCTGTGCAAGGATTTACACAAATTTGTGAAATTTTGGGGTTTAGTGTGTTCTTGATTATATGACTTATAATTTCAAAATAAATAATGCAATAATCAAACAAGAAGGCCCACAAAATTCTTATCACCTAGGTGTCGGATGCTACCAAAAATGCACCTAATTTTTCCAATAAAGGTGTCGAGTAAAATCGAAAATGCACCTTTTAATTTTTGCAACAAAATGTGTGTTTTGTGTTGTGCATAAAAAAATGATATTTTTATGTCTCCTAATTTGTTTTCCAATTTTGAAAAAGAAGTACAATGTTGTCTTCTCCCCTGAATTTTGCAAAATTAACAAGTTTGAGCACTCCTTCCAAGACAAGTCGACACATGACCCGCATTTGGAAGGCTTCCAGAACTAGTTGACACACGACTTAGTTTTTGATGGACCAAAGGTTACAATTACTTCTCAAAATTTTGCAAAAAATAATGTGCAATATTTTTATGTCTTATATCCCCCTTTGGAGAAAACAAATGCACACTTTGCCTTTGAATTTTACAAAAAAAATTGATCTCCTTGTGTTACAATTTGGCAAAAAATAATTCATGTTTGAACCTTTATTGTATGTTAAATTAACAAGGTTGAGAAGAGTTTAGGGTTTTCTTATTTGCAAAAAAAAATTGCTCTTCTATGTCTTATATCCCCTCGTGGAGAAAACAAAAGCTCTTCTTGATTTGTTTGCAAAAAAAAATCCTTAATTCTCTATTTTAATGCAAAATTTTAATAAATCTAATCATTATTTAATTAATAATAAAATTTAATTTTGTAAAAAAATCAATGTAATATTAAAAAAAAAAGATTTTTAGACAAAATATATTAAATTATTAAAAAAAAAAGATTAAAAATAAAAAAATTTACAAAACAAATAATTTTTTTTTTACCTTTTAGGGTCTCCATTTTATTGCTCCATGGAGCAAAATGAATATTTGCCCCTTGCTGCCCCCCAACGGGAGTCGAACTCCTGACCTCCCGTCGGGCAGCGCCTTAGCGCTGGCCTGCTCTCCAGTCAGGCTAGCTGGCCCTACGAGAGGGGGAGGGCATTGCCTTCATATTGAAGGTTTTGCCTGCCCCATGACTTTTAAAAAAAATGGGGACTTTTGTCCCACATTGATGTCGTGGGGCATCTATTGCTCTTTAAAAGAGCAAAAGCACCCAAAGCGCTTGTGACTGCCTACGTGCAGTCACTCCCTCGCATGGCTAGTTTTGCTGCCAGCCACGTGGACAGTCTGTGTCAGGACACATGGCTTGTCCACCATGTGTCAGTCTCATCATGTCAAGGGACATGTGGCTAGTCCACCATGTGTCACATCTGTCATCGTCGAGTGGCTTGTTTGCCACATGTCATGTTCGATCTGTCCAAGTCTAGGTGTCCTGTCCAGTGGCTGTGCCACATGTCCTATCTAGTGGCTATGCCACATGTCCGATCATGTTCGGTGGCTGTGCCACATTTTTGGTCATGTCTAGTGGTTGTGCCACATGTTTTATCTAGTGCCTCGAGGTCTGTGCCCGAGCATGCGTGGGTCCCAGCTGCAATTGTCCTCAGGATCCATGCTCGATATTGTCTACAGTTTGTAGGGTCGTCGGTCACCTGTGTCGGATCTCTGCCATCGGTCACCGGATTTGGCCGTCGGTCATCGGGGATCATAGGGAATGCCTGCCCTCTTATATCCCGGTCATCAAAAATCTGACAGGGTTGTTCCCTATCAGTGGTGGTCAGATCCCCTCACAAGGATGTCCCCTGTCAGTGGGGGTCAGACCCAAGGGCGCTCCTGCCATAGGGTGTGGGTTTGGTCCCTACCTAGGAGGGTGTGCTTGCCCTCTCAGCTGTATGTTGGACCCATGGGGGCAGCACTAGCGATTGTCGATAATCAGAGGGTCGCCTGCCCTTGAGATTTGGGCCCTGTGTTGCGGGCTCTGGCTGCCTGTCAGGATCGATAGGTCAGACAGCAGAGTGTTGTCAAAACTATTGGGGCCTACGAGCCTGCTCCAGTGGCCACCCGATGATATGGGCCTACGGGCCCTACTACCTGGGATCCACCTCGAGATTCGTGTAGGTCCTCGATGATATGGGCCTATGGGCCCTACTACCTAGGATTCGCCTCGGGATCCATGCAGGTCCTGAGGGCTAGTAGGGCCCTCAAAGACTGTGCTAGGTCCAAGTCGGGTGGAACGAGCGAAGCTCATATTAGGCCACCCGGTTGTGATGATACCAATGTTACAAAAGGTAAGACAAGAATTATTATTGATTAATCTCATCAACTATAGCATAGGATAGCTATAGGATTAAATAGGTTACAAAATAGATTATTTAACAATAGATGCTATGTCTATGCTAACAACTAACCTATCTGTCATCCAAAGGGAAATGACGGTAAGGTAGACTACTAACCAAGGTAACTGGTAATAGTAACTACTAGTGGTAAAATGTAAGAAATTACTTTTTACCATGTGGTAAATTATATCTACCTAGGTGAAACTTAAATATTACCTAAAAGGTAATAATTATAGTTACTAACATAGTAACTCTAACATAGGTATCATTTATAAAATCACTTTGTCGGGCTACTTCCAAGGAAAAAAGATGTTCAGTTGTAATATATGGTTGCAAAAAAGGTTTACTAGTAAAACCATACACTCTAACTACCACGCATTGGGTTAGTCAGAAAACATCACCTTTTTTTTGATCAACCACTTCTGCTTGTAGGGCCCGAGGCACTCTGTTGCATACTCCATATATTATTTCCAAAGAAGGTCCTAAAAACATTCTGTTGAAGATATAATAGGACTCGTTCTTGGACAAACTCTGAGTCCATGAGTATACTGGTAATGCTTTTCCTGCTTCATATGTCTTTTTTATTGCTAAAAAAGCAAAAGGAGAGTGCATATGGTAGAAAAAATACCATGTCAAGAGGGAACAATGCCTAAAGGTAAGATCTTCTCCATTTTGTACCTTTCTCAATTGTGAATGTATCCTAATTTCTAAGAAACTTGCCCAATCAAAGAAAATTGAATTTGGAGTTGTTGTCGTGGCAGTTGGAGCATAAAACCCTGGCTGTGAAATGAATTGAACCAACGATGCTTGCCACTTTTGTACTACAAAATCTGAATATAATCCTATTAGCCATGCTATAATTGAATACAAATCTGGGCTCTTGAAACTTTTCAATGGTGTTGGTATTTTTGGCAACTCGCCCAATCATGGGGTCTTTAATAACTGGCTCTCCATGAACTACCGCATCTGAATGGTAGGTTGATACCTCTCCTCCTCCTCCTTAAAACTAATTTTTTTTGATGTAGCAGAAGATGAAAGTTGTGCACCGTAAGCAAATGCATCCTGTATGGAACTAGCCAAGATACTAAACAATACTTCTCCATGGGAATTTTGGACAGTTCTTGCAGCAGTGTTGTAGCATTGTGCGATTGCCTAGATCAGCTCAGGACATGGATGCAAAGGTGTACACAAGTACGAAAAGATATAAGAATTAAATGCTATAGTACAGGGACTCCAAGTAGACATATGTTGTACAACAAACTCAGCATCTAGACACAGTCTTTCTACTCCCTTGTTGGTTATATTACAATCTTTAATCTGTCCCAAGCGATCATCATAAGGTTTCAATTCCATATCTTCAACCTTTTCTTCTCGAGATCTTTGTGGCTTCTTCGTTATCTCAGGCCTTTTTTGTACATTCACCTTCTTGGCCTCTGTAGCTTTCCTCCCCATCTTCAGCTTCCTTTGAATATGCAGCAACAAACAACAAACCTTGGAACAAAAGGGATTCGCAAGACTTCGATATAGGAACCCTGCAAATGCTTTGATTGAAAACAAAAGGATGGGCCTCCTTTTTATAAATTTCCATACACATCCATTGAAAATATTTCTAATTTCATTGACACAGCATGCATTCCAATGATGCTTTTATTTTATTTTTTTATTTTATGCTTCTTACCACTTCTTGAATTGCGAGAAGTGGTAGTTTTTTTTTTTTTTAGAAAGTGTAATGAGTGAGCGGAGTGAGAAATGTTAATGAGTAGAATTTACGGATAGTGCAGCATGGAGGGCGGTGCATGGGAAAAAAGATGAGTGAAAGGATTTAAATGCATAATGTTTTTTCTCATTGTAGTATCATTGCTCTTTTGTTTTTGTTTTTTTTTTTAAATGGCCGAAATGGTTTATTCGGGGGATGGAATGGGAATTTTGGGACCCGAAATAGTGTTTTCGGGTGTTCGTAATGAGTATTTCGAAAGGATAACGAAGACTGCGGATGGGGAGTGGTGGAAGAAATGTATATTGGTGGTCTGGAAGGGCTTTTTCGGGACTCGAAATAGTGTTTTTGGAACCCGAAAAGGCTATTTCAGGGGCAATATGAAGGAATTTCGAGCATGCAATTTTTTATTAATTATATATTTTTTTAAAATAATGAAAGGAGGACCCAAAAAGGGTTTTTAGGGGACCCGAAAAGGCTATTTCGGGGGGAATATGAAGAAATTTTGGGAAGCATGCAATTTTTTATTAATATTTTTTTTTCTTTTTTTTTTTTGGTTGACTAGTCAAAGGGCGAGAGGGAAGGGTTTCGGGATCCCGAGAACACTATTTCGAGATCCGAAAAGGGTGTTTCGGGCATGAAGGAACGGGAGGGACGGAAGAAAGTTTTTATAATATTTTATTTGAAGTCCGAAATGGGTATTTCGGAGGCCCGAAAAAGGAATTTCGAGTTATGCCTTTTCTTATTTTTTAAAAAAGGGTTTGGGAGGGAAAATTCAAATTTCAGAATTTGAATTTGGAATTGAGCATGGAGGAAGTGGAGAGTTATTTTGTTTATTAAAAAATTTCTTGCATGGGGGAGTTGGGAAAAAAATGCAGCCAAAATCTAAAAAATAAGGATTCCAAGGTAAGGCCATGTTTTAGAGCGGAAAGCGGGGAAAATTAAAGCCTTTTTTTTTTTTTTTTTACACCTCCAGAACCTTGGACCCCCTAAACACCTCATCCAACTTGATTTTTTTGGTTTTCAATTTTTTAAAGAACTCCCTAGTTAAGCATAACCTTCCTAGAGTAGTACTCGGATAGGAGACCCCCTGGGAAGTCCCGGGCTCTGTACACTTTTTCATTTTTTTTTTTCTTCTTTTTCAAATCAAATCCTAGAAGAAACGTAAAACGACAATATGTACATATTTACATCAATAATTTCTTTTTTTTTACTGATAATAGGCCTTCAAATGAAGACCATTAACTGGAATTAACAGTGCATGACCATCCATATCTTGCAAATAAAAATAATTAACTTGATTGGCACCTGTGATTTGAAATGGACCTTCCCATATTGCCTTGAACTTGTGATGTTTGCCAGGCTTTGATTTCTTTTCATTCCACTTCAATACAAGATCACCAACCTTAAAATTCCTTTTAGAGACCTTTTTACTGAACCATTTATTTGTCATCTCAGCATGTTCTATAAAAGCCTGGTATGATTTCTCCCATTCTTCTTCCAACTGTAAAAGTTGAGCTAATCTCATGTTCATAGAATCAGGTTCATCATCCCCATCATCAATCAAATGCCAAGTCTGGAGGGCCGGTAATTCAATATGAATTGGCAAAACCGCTTCTTTGTCATATACCAATGAATAAGGGTATGTCTTGATATATTTTTTCACCGAGATGCGATCAGCCCACAATGCTTGATTCAAAAGTAGGTGCCAGATCCGCTTATTGTTGCCAAGGGTCCTCTTCAAAATTCAAAGAAAATTCTTGTTTGTAGATTCGGCCAAGCCATTCCCCTGCGGATAATAATTAGATGAATTTTTCAAATAAATTTCATACTTACTAGCAAATTCATTGATTTTGGCACCTATGAAAGGAGTTCCATTATCTGTTATAATTGCATCTGGGATACCAAAGCGAGTGATCAACCCCTCAAGAAAAGTGATAACCATGGCTTGATCCACCTTTTTAGTTGGAATTGCTTCAGTCCATCTAGTGAAATAGTCGATTGCAGTCAAGATGTACTTATGACCAGCAGATAAGTTGGGATCAATGACCTCGATAAAGTCTAGGCCCCATTGTTGAAATGGTACTTCTACTTGAATCGGGTGAAGAGGTAATGATGCATTCCTGGTTCTATCGATGTATCTTTGGCACTTATCACATTTTTGACTAACTTTGAAGGCATCTACAAAAAGAGTAGGCCAAAAATAGCCTGATCAAATAATATTTAATGCCATAGGTCTACCTGCATAATGACCTCCTGATAATCCATAATGGAATTCTTCTAAAATTTTCTCGTTCTCTGATTCTTTGACACATCTAAGAAGAATGCCATCAATATTCTTATGAAACAAGCCATTTGGTAGCAAGACATATTTGAGGGCTTGTAGTCTAAATATTTCTCTCTGTGAGGCATTCAGATATGAAGGACATTTCCCAGAATAAAAATATTCAATCAGCTCCTCTGTCCAATCTTGATCCACTATAGAATGATTGTCAAAATTACAATTATCTACTACATCCTCATACTCATGAATTGTGGATCCAAAGGAAGCATTCTTTGCAAGCTCTTGGCACAATGCTCGACCTCGAACAATTTTTGTTGGTTGGATCTCAACATCAAATTCATGAATTTTAGAAACCCAACCAACTCTCCTATCTCCAAGTTCTCCTTGTATGATAAAATTTTGAACATCTGGATGAACAACATAAACTATTGTTTTACTCTGTGAAACAAAGTGCCAAAACTTCTTTAGAGATTTCATTATCGCATACACTTGTTTCTCAATGAAGTTATACTTCTCTTGATATGGTTGGATGACTTGGCTTAGGAAAGAAATCAGACATTCATTTTCATCATCTCCCTTCTGTGTAAGCACCACTACATAAGCTTCTTGTTCACCAACAACATAAAGGATAAAATCCTTGGAATAATCAGGGTTCACCAGGACCGAAGCTTGAGTGAGCCTTTCTTTTATCTCCTCAAATGATTGCTTCCTCTGCTCGGTCCATTTAAATTCAGCATTTTTCTTTAAAATCTCTGTCATTGGCCTTATTACTTGAGTGAAATCTGCAACAAACTTTCAAACAAAATTAATTTACCCAAAAAAGGATTGCAAATCCTTTTATTGGCTAGCAATGGAATCTTCAAAAGAGATTGGGCCCTAGCTGGATCAATAGCTAGGCCATTTTATGAAATTACATGTCCTAGGAGCTTTCCCTCCTTTACAAAAAAAAATGACTTTTTTGGATTAATAGATATGCCAAATTCTTGACATTTTTCAAATACCTGCCTTAAATGAGATCCGTGCTCCTTCCTATTGTGAGAAAAAATAGTCATATCATCCAAATAAATCACAATAATGCAATTTAACAACTCACCAAAAGCCACATCCATTGCCTTTTGAAAATTTGTACCAGCATTTGAGAGTCCAAACGACATTCACTGGTAAGCAAAGGTTCCCCATTTTGTGGTGAACGTTGTTTTATGTTGGTCCTCATCCCTGACCCAAATCTAGTTATACCCATAGAATCCATCCAAAAAAGAGAATATCTGAGCTCCCGCAACCACATGAAGAATCTGGTCAATCTGAGGCAGAGGATAATGATCTTTTAGCGAGGCTTGATTCAAATTTAAAAAAATCATAGGTGAATATCTCCATTATTTTTTCGTACTGGGACCATATTTGCCACCCAAGTTGAATGCTTGATGGGGTAAATGATTTTAGAATCCAAATTTTTAAGAAGCTCCACCTTCATCAGTACTTCAATCTTAGGATTAACCGGTCTCTGCTTTTGTCTAAAAGGTTTCACCCCATCATGCAACTCAATAGTATGTTTTATTACATATTTGTTATATCCCTTCAAATCATGGTAACTCTAAGCAACTGTGTCAAGAAATTCATGACATAAATTTATGATTTGTTCTAACTCCTCGGGAGTACAATTCATCCCGATATTTATCAATTTTTGGGGACCCAACTCCAGTTTAGTATACTCCTTCTCATCTACTTTTATCTTATGCTTCTTTGCCCTATCATTTTGATCAAAAATGCTATCAAGTGTAATCAATCCTTTTGGGATATGATTATTCCTTAGTTGAATAAGCCCTTCAGCTTCCTCCTCATCAAGCGTTCTCTCTTCCACAGTACTCGCTTCTCTTATCAAAAAATTTACAATCTGCTCATCACTTTCAAATACTTGCCAATACATGTTCTTGTCCGGGACTGAAGGTCTGTAAACTAATCTTACAGTCTTAGATTTCCTCACTACATGCTCAATCAGAGAGAAGTTTGCTCCAAGAGATGCTATAAGATCAACATGCTTATTCAGCTCTCATGAAATGGATTTAATATTCAATGTTGTGAAAGCCTCAAATAGGTCCTAAAATCTGTTGTGGTATGCCTTGAGATAATGTTGCTTGGAGATGCACTTGTTCATTACTTGATTCACAATCAATTCGGAGTCACCAAAAATTTGCAATTGTTCAATCCCTATTTTTTTGCCTTCTTCAAACCTAGGCACAACGCTTCATACTCAGCAGCATTGTTAGTACAACTCCAGGTCAGTCGATATGAATATGTTTTTTTGTAGGCTAGAGGGAGAAATAATAACAATCCTTGCTCCCGCACCATTTTTACATCTTGCTCCATCAAACTACAACTTCCATAGTTAATCGGGCACAGAGTCTTGATCATCTTGATCAAGAGGCATATTTATTTTAACCTCTTTAGGCTTTGTAATGGAGTAACAACCAATTTTAGTTTCCATCATGGCATTAAAATTGAGCATTGAAAACTCATCCTCCAAGCGAAGCTCATCCAGGACTTCATCCATCAAATCAGGATTTTCTAATTCTTCAGTTATCATGTTGACAGAATGTGTGGACTTTTCTTATTCTTCCATCTTCTCTATATGAAAAGTAGAATGCTTCTCATTGTAGATCCGGATTCTTCTTCCTTTGAAAGGAATCTCCAAGTGAGAATAATCCAGAGAAAGGTAGCCTCCTAGCTTGGCAATGAATTATCTCGACAAACACATACTGAAATATGGTTCCAAATCAACCACAACTACCTCTTGAATTACTGTAATTTGAGGCATACTATGTAGAACAATAGGAATATCCTTGATTACATCCACTATTTTCATGGGAGTCCCATCCAATTGCAAGACACCAGGGCTAATTCTTGTATACTCCATACACATGACTTCACAAACTACCTTTGGCATGACAGTTGTCGCAACTCCAGAATCAATCATGCAGTTGTGCACTATCCAACCCTCCATCTTGAGTGACAAATAAAATGGGGGTGGTCTATTTTTTCTAGTGGCTGAAGTAGTTAATGTTTGAGAAAAAATCATCTGGGTAGGATTCTTCTCATTATATTTCATAGACTTCAATGATTCTTGTAACAAATCAACTTGCCTAGGTAATTGTAATGCATCATAGACACTAACCTTGGCTGAAATATTCTTCAATTATTCAACAATATTATATGTAGATGCACCAGACTCCCTCTTTTCAATAGTGGCTTCATATTTTCTCTGATATTGCTGAGTGGCTTCTACCCTCAGTATTTTAGTCAAATATGGGTACTTGAGCTTTTCTCTGGCTTGTTCCTATGAAGCTGAGGCTTTTTCTTGTAATATTTCCTTTGCTTGTGGTGGCAAAAGAAATTTTAATAGAACAGGTGAATCTAGATTTGGTATTGAAGCAGGAGCTTTCACTTGTACTTTTTTCTTCTCATTTTACATCTTTGGATTAGCCAGTACCCTTAATGGTTCCATATCTGCTGGATCTTCCATGACTGTCTTCTTCCCAGTTCTTGTGAGAACTAAGACTTGTTCTTCAGATGAAACCATAAAATTATGATCTACCTCAGTAATCATGTTAAGTTGTCCTCTAGAAGAGATTGCAGTCAATTTTTGTACATAGTTCAAATGAACCATACAAGTCTCCTCACCGTGTGGATCATTACATGTAGAGCACCAATATGTTCTTTCTATAGGGTCGGCTTCCTCATTCGTCAATACAGTCGAGTTCTTCTCAGGAACTTTGCTTTTTGAAGCCGCTTGTTCTCTAGTATCGATGGAGGTTGAAATATCCTAGGTTGGAAATCTCTCTCGACCTGCTTTCTTTCAATAATTGTGATTTTATTTCCCATTGCTCTTATAGCTGAATTAGCAGATTTTACCTCTTGTAATAGCATTGTGTAAGGATCAATATTTGAGGGCACAGGAGGTGCCGGTATAGGTAGAGGTGCTGGCGATGCAGGAAATGCTAGGAATGAAGTGGGAGCTGGTAATTACAGAATGCATTGTGCGAACAATTGTGGAATAGTTGGAGCAGAGAGTTGGGGAACTGGAATGGGTATGATCTGAGGTGCACTTGAGATCCATGATGGAATAGGATACATGGAAGGCATAGGCTATGAAAATGAACCAGAATACAAATACTGAAGAAGATCACGTAAGATAAGCATTATTACCTTTGGTGGAAGCCTATCAATGGCAATCAAGTTTGCTTCTACCTTTTGTGCTTTTTTGAATAGCTTTGGGAATGTAGTCACGTTGGACTGTCGGATAGCCAAGCCAATGTCTGTGTTAAAAGGCCTGAGATAATAGAATGTAGCTTGCTCGTGAGTGGGCTGAAGACCTTCAGGAACTCTTTGCCAGCTTTTGGTAACTCTGACATTGAAGTCCGCTATCTCATCCTACGGATGCCTTTGAATTACATTAAATTGATGCAACAAGGAAAATGGATCAGCTTGTTCATGAAATTTTTTGATTAAAAACTCTCCTAATTGATCCCATGATGCAATAGTGCCTGGTTGCAATTATTAGTACCAATACAACAATTTTCCTCTTAGTGACAACACCAACAATTTTATCATCACGTCTTAGTCCATTATGTCATGGATGGTCGCAAAGGAGGCTAGATCTTGAATATGCTCATAAGTAGTTTTACCAGTACCATCATAGGTCAAAAAATCTTTCAAAGCAACTTGAGGGACTGGATTTTGTGCCTATAAATTCAAGGCTCCCAAACTATTCCATGCTGAGAACTACTTTAGTGGAGGATTCTGGGCCATTTGGACTGGTGTGTGTGGCTAAGGAGGTGGAAAACTAGTAGCAGTACTAGATGAACTTGAAGGAACAAAAAATACACCAACAATTTTTGAGGATGTTGCAGAGTACGTAAGTGGTGGGGAGACAAACTTAGGGTGTCCACTTAATTTTTGGTTGTCAAGTTCAAAAAACTCAAATGTATTTTCAAAATTTTCTACCTTAGATCTTGTGATCATGAAGTACATCTCTCATTCGAAGGCTTCTGGGTAGTTCTGAGTCGCCAAATGTTCTAACTATATAGCATGAAGGTGAACATTAAACCTCAATACTATTGAAAGTGAAACTTTCAGTGTCCCACCGGGCATGCCAAAAACTATTGGTCACAAATCTGCCTAAGTACAAGATTTCATCACTTGTGCGCCCTAGACTCGACCAACATTGAAATGCCAATGGAAAAATAAAATTCCTTTGAACCGATCTCTAGAGAGGGCTGGCTCCCTTACTAAATTCTACATTGTTTGAAGACTAGGGATGCAGGAAAGAAATTGAAAAATAACTAAAAGAAAGGGAAATATAGCCATAGGCCAAAGTGTACAATTTGGGGCAGACTAACAGCAAAAATTCCACCAAGTTTTATAACAACATATAATAAAAGGAAAACAACAAAATTTAACTCACACCTTTGTAGAGATAACCCCAGGATCGCATTTCAAAATATACTCACTAACCAGCAACGTTTGAATTCATAATGCATAATTCAAAACTTAACAGCAAGATCATGAGCATAAACAGAAATGATTTTTAAAAAAAGAAGGAAATCACACACATAAGAATGCTTGCAAATTTCATAAGCCAAGTCTCTTCTATTGATGCAGATAACTTAGAGAGTTTTCTTGCAAAATATCTAACCTCTCTTTACAATAAGAATTTGATTAGTATTTATAGAGGTTTTTGCCTCTTTCATTAAATACATGTGGAGGCAAAGTTTCGGCCACTCAGCCACCAATAGCAACAACTTTCTCCTTGACCACAACAATGAACCAATGAGCAAATCCCAAATAAAATAACTGATGATTTTATCACATCGCATATCAAGCTTTAGCACAAATCATCGTTCCAGTTTCAATATCCATGGTGGCGCCTTGGAAATGCATGCCCACGAAGTGATCGATGCCTAAAAAATGAACAATATTACACTGGAATCAAGAGCACATGCTTAAACTTGGTAGCTTTAGTGATCATATCACCTCAATAATTATCTTTATCAATATTAATCTCTTTTCAAGGAATATTTGCACCAAAATTCACCCAAAATTACATCCATAGGAAAAAGTGTTCAATGTGTGAAAACACTTTAAAAAGAAAAACAATTTTCGAACAAATATTACAACAAAATTCCAATGTGGCAAAAATGCCAACAACAACATATTGTGTATTTATTTTATTATCCATTATATTGGTGATTCATTTTTGCATTCACAAGAAGCAAAATAATTTCATCTACATAGTTAAGTGTTTCATAGAGAATGACACTTAAACATTGATGAAAATCAAAACCATATTATCTATGCAATCAAGTGTTTCATAAAGAATGATACTTGAACATTGATAAGAAGAAAATAAATTTCATCTATGCAATTAAGTGTTTCATAGAGACTTTCACTTAAACATTAAATAAAATCAAAACCATATTATCTACGCAGTCAAGTGTTTCATAAATAATAACACTTGAACATTGATAAGAAGAAAAGTAACTTCATCTATGCAATTAAGTGTTTCATAGAGAATGACACTTAAACATTGATGAAAATCAAAACCATATTACCTATGCATTCAAGTGTTTCATAGATAATGACACTTGAAAATTGATAATGAGCACATATTTTATCTATGCAGTTAAGTGTTGCATAGAGAATGGCACTTAAACATTGATGAAAATCAAAAATCTTATCTATGCATTCAAGTGTTTCATAGAGAATGGCACATTAAATTTTTTTTTATTATATGGACTAAGGAATTTTGAAATGGTATCCAAACCTTTAACAAGGTAGATTAGTCACCAAAATGGTAATGAAACACTTCAACCAAAGATCAAGCTGTCGACCAAAGAGCTACCATGTGATAATTACATTAGCAAAAATAAATTAAAATTTGAAAACATAATGCTACCTAGAAAAGAAGGAATCCAACACAAATATTGAAACTAAAAAGCATTTAAATGGGCCAAGAATAGACAAATAAAATCTAAACTACCACCCAGACAAAAAGGATCAAAACCACCACAAAAAACTACATTGATTTGGCACCTAGAAAACTACCACTTAACAAAAATATTAAATCCATATCCTTCTTGATGAAGAAATTCGGATCTCTACTAGGGGTAGGACACCCACCAATATGCATAGAAGAAATATTTGAATCCTTTCAGTTGAGACAACTAGACCTTTGCTAAAATTTGGAAATCAAAAACCACTAGCCCAACTTCCACTCAAAATTGAAACTAATTTTGTCTTTCACTAGCCCAAGGTAAAATATTCATTTACGAGATTTTATATTATTTTCCCCTAAGGATTAAAGGATTGGTAGAATGAATCAAGCTTAATTTTTTTATGTTTTGGCTCCTTTTTCTTTTAAATTTTTGATAGGAATTGAAGATCATCTACATCCCCTGTATCTATAACTCAAACCCTGGGCTATTTTTCAATATTCTTTTTTACCCCTAAATCTGATTGGCCTTTCCAAATGCTTCTTGTTTTATGTTGATAATATATTACTCTTGGTGCTCCCTCCCTAGGTAGAGGGGAAAAAACATATTTTTGAGAAACCATAGCCTTCAAAGTAGAACTAGGCTCCATAACAACCTTTGAAGCGAGATAACCACCTTGAGCTACAACTTGAGGAATTCCATGTTCCTATTGAGCCACTTATTGATAATTTAATTCAAGAAAATAATTTTGAAGGAACTCTTGAGGAATAGGAGTTTCAGATTTTAGAACAACCTAGTTAGGCTGAGAATGGCCACTACAGGAACTATCCAGATTGTTCACAACTACCACTCCTAGATTACTATCCATATTCTTCATAATTGCCACTCTTGGATTACTAATATCAACGTCCACCAGCTCATTCATGATCATATCCCCTACAACTAGGTCCTCATGCTCAATATGACCTTGAGATGCCACTGGTTGATTCTTAGCTCAATTATGGTTGGGAGGATCCCTTTTAAGACTCTCTATTTTATTTTAAAAATCCTTATGGCATGCACTAGAGGAATGACCAAAACTACTACAGATTGAGCATAATATAGGTTTATTCTTGTAAACTATGGATTAGATCCAGGATCCCTACCTAGAAATGAGATCAATATGGTATGAAAAATCCACCTCTAGGTCTACCATTACACACATCCTAGAAAAAATCATTCTCAACTTGGCTCGAGTTGCAAAATTGATCAATATTAAATCCCCAATAGCTTTAGCTATACCTCACAATATATCTTCATGCCAAAAGTGGAAAGGCAAATCTAGGAGCCTAACCCAGAGAGGAGCCAAATTAACTTTTTGAGTCCTTGGGTTAAAATCTGGCCCCCATTTTCATAGGAAGAGCCCCCTTCTATCGAAGAACTAGGGCCCTCCCCCAAGGATACATCACAATTGAGTTTGATTAATAAAAAATCATTGGAAATTGCCACAATCTCCAAATATTCGTTGTGTTGGAGAAGGAGCAAAATAAATCATATAGGTACCTCATCTATGTAGTCAAGTGTTTCATAGAGAATGACACTTGAACATTGATGAGAGGAAAATATTATACTTCATGTACATATCACAAGTACCTCATCTACACAGTTAAGTGTTTCATAGAGAATGACACTTGAACATTGATGATAAGAAAATATTATACTTCATGTACATATCATGAGTACCCCATATATGCAAATAATATTTTCATATAGAATGGCACTTGAACACTGATGAGAAGAATATATATATATATATATATATATATATATATATATATATATCATGTAAATACTACAGGTACCTCATCTACACAGTTAAGTGTTTCATAGAGTATGTCAAACATTAATGAAAGGAAAACCATTTTTTGAAAAACATTATACTTCATGTACATATTACATGTACCTCAGTCAGTCTTAAATGTTATCATGAATATGACACTATAAGCCACCATTTAAAAATAATGAGGTCATGTTCCCACACACAAGAATGCATGAGCGTTATCCTATGTCTGGTCTAGATATCACCGCTTGCAACATACTTCTATATGAACCTATATCATCCAAAATATCAATACATATCTCAAACAGGGTAACTACCCTCCCTTAACATTTGATCATCATTATATTACAAAATTATTATCAAACTACCAATCATAACTACAATCACTTAGTCAACTATATCATAAAATCTCAACACATCAATGCATAAATCACACATCAAAGCATCAACATCTAAATAAAACCATAAGCAATCAAAAAATCATAAATAAATCAAAGCACACATATCATATATATACCTCATATCACACATGACACTAGAGAAGGTGTATCACAAAAGAAAACAAAATGATACACTCAACTCATGAAAGGAGGGTGTACCACAGTCCCAAAATATGGTAGAATCACCCGTAGACATCCCTAAAATTAGTCTAGATAGTGGAACCCACATCCCCATCACCCCTAGAGGAGGAGAGGATGATAATTGATAGTCCTTCAAGAGCTATCATTCATTAACGAAGCTCTCAATCATGATCCTAAAGGTGATGGCACCCATTGCTCCTTAGAGACCTCTTTCTGATATGGCTAGTGGTACTACATGGTCCTAACCCACTCTCTCAACCTAAAACACTACATGCTATAGTAACACTATAATATCCACCCTTACAGTCTCCATCGCTGCTCTAGAAATCTTTAGTGTCAGTCTAGAACTCTCCAATATCTCTTTAGAACTCTCCAACTATCACTCTAGTAGCCCCATAAGTATGTACACCACTACACTATAAAATCCTCATCCAACATATACTCAAGCCTTATTTTTCTCTTATTGCATCTACTCCAATTCATACCTAAGACTAGAAATAATCATCTAGTCAATGGCCCACTCCTCTGTAACTCGATCCAAGATCGATCGAAGTTTGGTAATAGTCTCCTCACTCTCATCTCACATTTGGGTCACCTCATGTCGAACCCTAGTAACCTCCTCCACTTGCATAACCTTAGAGGCTACCAAATGGCTCCTCACCTTCCTAAGGTATGATATAGAGCCCTTAGATTTGTCATCGAAGCCTCCTCCATAGTCTTGCTAGGACCTACCCCTCAGTTGAAGTTTGGTTCTGTGCCACCCAAGTCTGGTCCAGTACCTCCCAAGTTGGATCCCACTCCACTATATGGAGTGCATAGAAGTGGAATCATGGTTAGTAAGGCTACATATAAAGGGGCACTAGATGGTTCTCCATATCTCCATCTGGTTATAATACTCCACCATATCTCCTGTTTGAAGTGATGCGTAACTACCCTCAAAGAACTAAGAATATCCTAAAAATCCTATCTTTGATCCCTTGGTGGTGGGCCTACTATCAGTCAATGAGACCTAAATTACCTATAACAATAATCATACCCTATTGCTACCTCCACATCATCTAATCTAGGAGTCAGTACTACTAGATCATCCTCACAAACCTCCATGAAATTTATAGGGTCCATAGGATCCCACCATGTCTCATGATGCACCTATAATATTCATACCTCACATACCATTGGTACTCCTTGTACCTCTCCAAACTGGTGAGTCACGTGGTCAAATTGATATATCTCATAGGCCTTGTTCCCATCATCTAGCCATCAAATCTACCTCACCTTGGCCATATATTTATGGTCATTCAACCATATGTACCTATCCTTCCATGGTCACCAGATAACATGTGCCACACTCATATCATCAATAAGATATCTCACCCAAACCAAGGAGGAGTGTGAATTTTGGATACAACTATCCCATCTATTAACTATAGGCCTCTTAGAATTTACACTCCTCATCATCATAATAGATCGATAGATAGCTATGTGCCTAGAATTGAAGTAAAGTGTAACATGCCAAGCTTTGGCCATGTCTATACACCACCCTATATAAAGTATGGTATAACCTCACCAAAATAGTAGGGGCCCATGCATAGAATATCTGATTACCCCTCAACCCTTCTATAATTGGTCCCCAATCCCAAGGCATGAAATACCTATTGGTGTCACCCATAATAAATCTTGACATGATTGATACTAAGAACATAGTCAACTAATCAATATACCATATTACATAAGCATCATTGATCATCAGTCCATCCTTCATCCTTGATAATTCATCCTTCATTGAGAAGGCTAACTTTCTAAATCTCACACTTGTTCCCAAGTGAATAGGAACACCTCGAATAGGCACTCTGAGAATATTTCATACATCCTCTAGTGTAACTATCATATCACCCATCGACAACCTCAAGGTATTAGTGGACATGTACCATATCTCTACAAGGTATATCAATAAGGACTTATCAAACTCTAACTTAGGCATGTATGCCATATAATAAAATCCTATCACCACCAAAGTTGCCATATACACCTCCATCTTATCACTAGCTAAGATACTATTGTACCTATGTACTTGTAGATCCTTTTGGACACTTGTAGGTTTACATAGGCCATTCTAGGTACCCCTAGGTTATCATAGACCAGTTTAGACTATTTTAGATCCTCCCAGACATGCGTATATTTTTGTATTCATGTGTAGTCATACGTAGATGATCGTAGTCATACGTAGATCGCCATAGATTGTCATAGCATTGTGTAGACTCCCATATATTACTTCATCGTCTTTCAAGTTCTAAACCCTCATAAGCCTTCAAAATCACATCCCATGCATTGGGATATCCTTTGATAACCTATTTGCACTCGATTGAGGACCCCATGGGGTATTAGTTGACCAAAACAATTAAGAATTCAATACCTAAAATCTAATTTAATGTTGACTTCACTTAAGTCACCTTTTTAAGGTAAAATTGATTAAAAGAACCCTTAATATTGATTAACACTAATTACATCCTCCCACATGTGTGAAATTAGGGTTTGTTAGGATATTTCTTTAATCATGTCCTAAATTGACTTACACAACTCCTAATCAGGATTAACCCTAATCCATCCTCACACATGTGTGAGGATAAGATATTTCTCATAAGGAATGTGATGTTGCCACATTGCATTTCTTAACCTAACCCTAGTCAAAATCAAACCTAAGTTTAGTCTATATAACCCCCCTTGCACCTTCCCTTTGCCTATAAATAGTGGGTCCTAAACCCCTAATTAGATAGCTCTCACAAATTCAACAAAGCACAGTTACTCTACTGAAATGGAAAGTGAACATTGAACAGTCAGTTCTCGATGTACACAATTGAATTTCAACGATACACAGAGGCACCCCAGCTACCTAGGATTTAACCCACTGAAAGGATTTTGTAGAAGAGGCCTCACATCTCAAATCACCCCTTGCCCTATGAATTCAGCCTTAGTTCACCCCTTAGGTGGTGAATTGGGTCTACAGGCCCCAAAGTCACTCTATATTTTGGAGGTAAGCTCTATTTCATCATATTATTAGGGAAAGAAGCATCAAACCAATAGCAACCCGATGGTGGACCACATACAACGAAGCCCACCTACATTGAGGGACGATCGAAGAAGAAATAAAATTTATTGTAACATTATTAGGAAGATAAATGGATAAAGGTAATCATGTCCCTCTTGTAACACTTATCTTTTAATATCAATGGAATCATAATCTCTTTGTTTAATGCATCGTTGTGTTTTGTGTTAAATTATCAAATGGCATTTTCTAACCATTTCATTCTGGCACACTTGGTGGGACTCGAACCCACAATCGAACATTGCTATGTTAAATATTGCAAGTGAATCTAACTTTATTCTCTGTTTTCTATGTTTTTAGGTACTGTATATATTTTTCACAGAGATCTCCAAAGCCCTAGGAATCACCCTAGGCCATCAAATTTTAGATTTGGAGCCTCTACACCGGATTTGCCCTTGCCCCGTGAACCAATCACTAATTCACACCCTGGGTGGATATTTGCATCTAATAGCCCCAAAACCTCATAATATTGGTTTCTCAGGCCATTCAGCAACCTCCAGAGGCCTTCTAAACTGTCAAATATCAGATCTAAGCCTTCAAAATCCAATTCACCCCCTGGGTGGTGATTTGAGCATAGAAGCCTCAAAAACCCCCAAATACATAGGGGTGACTCTTTCATGGGCCAAGAAAACCCATACATGTCATTATAATGTGATTATACCTCATTCTACACCTCTATTCTATAATATTTTGAAAGTACAAAACATGCACTAGTCGAATAACAATTTCTAGGTGTAGATTTGCTTTCATTTCAAGTTCGTAGGATTGTTAAATTTCTCTGAAGTTTCAAGACCTACAAATTTCCAACAACTTCCTTAATTTTATTTTACAAATAAATTTATACTTCTCTTTTGTTTACATGTAGTACAAATCCTACCTTATTTCCCCTTCATTTATATCATCTATCGCTAAAATAAGTTCATATTTTGAAAGTTTAAAATTAGGGTTTTCTAATCCCCTACTCCATGTCATTTAATTTCTAAAGCATACTATAATCTATAGCTTAAATCAGGGTTTCCTAATCCCCTTTTACCTCACACATTTGGATTGCATGTTTTGATGCTTTGCAAAGTAGATTAATTTGTTTTATAAAGGCATTTAGGACTAGACCATTTCTTTGCAAATAATATAAGCTATCTAATCATTTGCTTTCGAAAAGGAATTAAGATTAGTTTTATTTTGAAAATACAACTAGTTAGTTTCTTACCTTGTATACATCGTTAGAAAAACACAAACCCACACACACTCACATGGTATTTAAACAAGTGGTGAGATTGGACTTCATCCCCAATCCATTGCTTGAGACTGGTGTGGATCGAGTTGCACTCTCCATCAACTCACCCCCCTAGAAACTTAGTAGCCCCAAAGGAGTGGTTTTTTAGATTTCATAACCAAACAATCTCCCACTTTTGCAAATGGGCCTTGGATTTCATCACCAGTGGTTACCTGCGGAGTGGAACAAGATTAGTGCCTTCATCCACAAGGCTTGTATAATTTGTGGAATTGGTAACTTTCGTTCTTGACTAAGCCCACCCAAGGGTGAACGAAAGCATGCTGGTAGAAGGTCTTAGATAGTGCCACCTCTTCTCCTGAGAGGATATTATGAACTCACTTTAGCATAGTGATTTCCACCCCTTTAGGATATCATTTTACTGCACCTTCCATACAGGTCACCATTCGCACATTGTAGTACCATTCTATCTTATGCATCTTTGGGTGTTGCAGGAGGTTTGATATTGACCACATTCTTGACTCACTAGAGTATTCACTCCATTACTTATGATTATACATAGGGATTATCAACATTACAACACATAAAATGAACATAACACTTCTATTTTCTCAGCATTTAGAATTTATTCTGGTCTACTTTTGTTTGCATAATCACATACCAATCTCAATACATTACACTATATATTGTTTTGCTACACACAACATATCACTTAATTTACACTTATAGTAGACACAGTTGAATCTACATAACATAGGGTTTATTCCTAAAAAGCCCTTTTACACATGCCACTATGCCTGTGGTTACCCATAGTAGAGCATGTGAGCAAGCACGCTCTATAGAGGAATGGCCTACCCCTTCCTCTAGTCAGTCCACTCTTACTACTTTGATCATGAAGGAGAAGATCATAGATAAATATGATTCATGCATAGAATTTACAATTCACACATATGATACCTCATGATGAGATGTCAACCTTGAGTGAAATCCTCGCTACTTCACTCACAGAGGATTACCCGCTCCTTTCAGTCCCATCCTCACCTAATCCATCGACCACATTTTGTGACCATGTAATCTACACAACACCAGGACAACAACCTTCATCCTTCACCATAAATGAGGAGGCCATGCGTACTTCACCCACCTTCACACATCCCTTCTTCCAAAATCTATTTCAATACCTATTTGAGAATGATTCTTTCCTTCTAAACTGTACCTATCCTAAGGTTGCATCATTTACCCTTAGCATAGGAATGGTGTTTGACCCATCCTCATCCACTGTAGGAATCCATAAACCATCATTCCAAACTACACAACAAATCCCTACCCAGCAGGAACCACAAGCATTCCCTAAAACCTCACACCCATACTCTTCACAAGAGTACCAACCATCATCTTCCCAAGAGAAAATCTTCACCATATCTAAAGGCATATACCAACCACCCCTTCAGTAGTAAGATTCACAAACCCAAGAGGGAGTGTACACATACACTTTCCCCTCGACCCAAGTTCCTACCTTGGTAGCTTATCCCACATTTTTGGTAGCTTTCCCGCCAATATCCTAGGTATCTGGAATGTAAGATACCCAAGCTTCGAAGCCACCTTTACCTATGATGATCATTAGGATACTGCCACCTTCTCCTTTTTAGACTCTCACTACCAATCTCTATCCTACCTATGGACCAAGACCAGTAGCTTACCCACCCACTCAACTAGGCTATTATATGCAGTTTAGATTCCCTACCTCTTAACATCTAGGGCAGAGATAGATCCCATCCTTTGATACCTCATCTTGACCACCTCTAGTATCGGTAGTTATGATACCTACACTACCACCAGTTGCACCTATCTTATTTACACCTCCTCCAAATTGGTCATCACTGCCTATGGCCCAACCATTACAGCAAGCTCCAACCCAACAAGTACCTATGCCACAACCACATGTTTACTAGTCATAATATTATTACCCATAATAAACACCTACCCCACAATCTAGTGTACCAGTGGACATGATATCACATGTCACCCAGTACTAGCCTTATCATGATCAGTCACAATAGTATTCCCATAGTATTATGAAGAACAACAATATCAATATCCACCACATCCACAAGGTCAACCTACCCTAGCTCAATCCCCTACGACTATGACACTTGAAATTCAAATCTTATGAGATGAAGTCAAGATGTTGAACCTATGTACCTCTAGCTACAGGCCACAAAATCCTTGTTATGATGAACTATGCAATGAGCCAGTTCACCCATTAGTCCCTATTCCTCCCTATCCCTATCGCTTCAAAATACCAAAATTTGACAAGTATAGAGGTAAGGAAGATCCTAGAGAACATGTGAGCAACTACCGCTCATCTTGCTACCCACTTCATAGTAGTAACCCTCTTATGTTGCATACATTCTCCTTGTCCCTCATTGGGCCACCATTGGATTGGTACAACATGCTCCCACACCATAGCCTATATACCTTTGAGCAGTTGGCCAACTCCTTCCTAGAGCACTTTTCCATCAACATCAAGAAAAATACCACATTTTTTGATGTCTATGTCTTATGACAAATAGATGAAAAACCCATTACTTAGTTAATTTATAGATGGAGAGCAATTATCCATGATCTTTCCCATGGCCTCCCCACTTCGGATCTTGTAACACTCTTTTCCAAGAGTTGCCACAAACAATTTCCACATCCCTCCAGCTTCACCAAAGTCATACTTTTGAAGATGCCATCTCAGAAGCAAAAATGATCAAAGATATTAAGGTTTAGTTTGGGAAGATTAAGTTGAGATCCAAATCCAACTATAATTAAATTTCCACTTCAATAAACCTGCACCAAATCAACCTCACCCATGACCATCACAAGCTAACCAAGTCACAACTACTACCCTAGCACTAGTACCGACTCCTCCACCCTATACATCGCAACTGTAATAATTCTAAGCTAATTCTCCTACCCCACCTTGACCATCGCAATATCGAGGCATGCATCCACAAGATCCACCATGCAACTTTACACCCTTATTCGAACCATTACCAACCTTGTTCCATAGATTGTACGAGGGCAACCATATTGTTCTACCTGAGATCAACCCATTGGATCTAAATTCACCCAAGCCTCATGACTATAATGAGAAGTTCTTCTATCCTTTCCATAGGAAGCATGGCCATAATATCAATTCATGTCATTACTTTCATGGGCAAGTTCAAGACCTAATTGATAGGGGTACTATTTAGGTAGCAAATCCTCCAGCACTATAAAATAAAAACCTAGGGATTTTCCAAAACCCTCTATCGGATCACAGAGGACCCAATACCCCTAGACCTCCAAAAAATCCTCCAGTATGACCTCATCAAGTCAAAAATGTACAACATGATCCTCCATCACATGGCATAGTAGGCATGATCAACCTTACTATGAGGAACCAATGATACCCATCTCACCATACCAAACCTATCATTTCATCGCTATCTCATTTCACATCACCACAAGTACCACAAATGCCTAATATTGTACCACCACCACCTCAAAATGTGATCACCATACATGGTAGCCTAACCCATCAATTATGTAATGCCCCCACACAATTATCCATATTCAATCTCCTACAACAATATCAACCCCATCATGATGCATTGAATGACATCCTATGTTCCATTTACTTAGAGACACATGACACCAATGCCTTTATCAATTTTATTGGAAATATCCCATGCTACCTCTAGATCTCGATCAATTTCCATGACCATGAGATAACGAAACTTGTAGGACAAGGAGAAAATTTGCCTCTTCACATAAAAGCCAATATTAATGATATCTCCTACAAGCAGGTACTCATTGATGCAGGCTCATCCATTAGTATCATATCCATAATAGCTCTTCATCATCTACACATCCTACAAGCCCATTTTGCCATGCATTCCCTTGACTTGCATGCTTTTGATGGTTCCATGAGACCTACCATAGGATTCTTAGTCTTACCAATATGTGTACATATCTGTACAATTCCCATCCTATTTCACATCATTCAAGGAGAAATGCAATACAACATTATCCTCGATCACCCTTGGATTAGATATATGCAATGTGTCCCATCCATACTACACCATTTCCTTAAATACATCCACAATAGACTAGTTCACTATGTCCCAGCCGATGGAGACCCATTTAAGTTTTGCAATGTGGTAGATCTTTCGCCTGCACCATCATTCTCATCATCTCAACTATTCCCTGTATCTTCTCACCAGTCAGTAAGAGCATCAATATCCTCGTCAAACTCCACCTCAATGTCCCAGTTTTCACATGAAAAGCTGAGTGGTAGTTCTGAGTTGTCATGCGCTGAGGTCTGACTTTTTGCTGGTCAAACCTGGCGTTCATCCCACCCTGGAGCGAGCACTAATAATCGTCCCTGGGTGAAACGAGTACAAATCCATACTCGTCCTTGGGTAGGACGAGTACAAATTTGCACTCGTCCCTGGGTGGGACGAATAAGAAATAAAGTGTCTAAAAGGTGCCAAACTGATTTTTGACTTGTAAAACTGCTATGTAAGTGGTTAGAACCACTGTTTAACCTCTGGGGTCTACCTTGGGGGCTGTGTGTGTTAATGTGATCAGTGTTTGTAGTCACATAATTGGATTGGTGCTGTTTTGGTGTCTACAGATGCCCCTTTTTGGGAAGCATTGTGCATGGCACAGCGTCGAGCAAAAATAGATAACCAAAGCACTAATGATTAGGGTTTCTCAGTAACCTAACCAACTCTTGATGCCCCAAGCATGGAAAGGGCATGCATTCTTGAATCCTTGCTTCTGACGAGCTAAGGAATTTGATTTCAAGTATTAACCTATTTTGGTGAGGTGTGACTTGAGCTTGGACATTGATCAGTCATGAATAGGCAAAGGGCGCAACCTTTTATCCACGGGGGAACCTTGTGTTCATGCTTCGGGAATGCCAAGTGTTTGATCAATTTTGTGATTATTGCTTGTTTGTTGCCCCAAGCAGGAGCGTGATTATCTTTGTCAATGATTCTTTGAATGCATGCTATTGTCGTGATTGGGTGTGTTGTTGTTGATTGGTGACTAAGTGTGACTACCCCCTCAAGCGACGAATCGATGAGGGAATGACCTTCGTGAGAGAAGCGACGAGTCGCTTGACCCAAGATGACTTGTGAAAGGGGGTCTTCAGATGTTGTCCGTTGAATGCGCGAGCAATTTCTCAATTTTTTTTTTGTGGACCTATTTTTGGTGGGTGTTAACCCTTTTGGTGATGTCATAATGAGGTGAAATCGTCGAAAACCTATTTCCCGTGGAGCGGTCCGGCTATGATAGCCTTCTTGGGGAATTAGGAGAGCGATAATTTGGACCTCGACATCGATTTTTCTATGCCAAGAGGTTAAGTGCAAAAGCACTTGTGTCTGGCAATTTTTATTGCTATGTTTTTGTGTTGCCTTTTTGTGATGTTTTTGTTGTTTTGATTTTCTTTGATCTTGTGCATGATGGTTGGTGAATATGGATGTATTATGTTGATTTATTTTGATGGATGCATATGCTATGATGACTGCAAATGTTTTTGATTTATATGTGATATGCAGAGGTGAAATGGATGAATGGGATTTGTGATGTTTGGTTATGGCACCATAGATTTTTTAGAACTCTGTTATTTTGTTTTTAGGCGATTGTTGTGATGCATGAGTTTTTATGTGTACATGTGGTTTTTTTTTTTTTTTGTATTATTTTTTTTTTATGGTATTGTAAGGATGAAAAGTAGCGCAGTTGGTTTAGAAATGTAGCTAAGGTTTTCTGAGACTCAGACGGTTTTAACTCACTAGCCATGACTGTACTTTATCTTACAAGACTTTTGAACAAGGTATGAATCATACTTGTTTTTGACCAAGCTATTTCACATCCCTGTGTGTGCCATTGAGTTCATTTATGTGGTATTTATCAGGATACCGCCAGTGCCAGATGGGCTTTCGACCGAACTCGTATCGAGGATCACCTAACTAGCTCCACTAACTCCTTTGTTATGTTTAGTTAGATTAATCCGCGATGTTTTCTAGGATGTCATAAGCTAGCTTATCCACATGCAAACATTGATCTGTACACAAGTTAATGTGACAGATATATCGTCATGCGAGAAGACCTTTAGAATGCTGAGAGTTCCAGGGATTCAAGTTCAACTCCCTTCTTTTCTTCAATTGTATTGGGATACTTGCTCTTTATAGTGATAAGATCACTGTTTATTTTGTTTTATTGATGTTTTTTTTTTTTTTTTTTTTTTTTTTTTGAGAAAGGGATAGGGAGTGACGAGAATCACTATTGTACGTGCCTTTTGATGTGTGCACTGTAGGATGTCAATTTTGAATGTTTTGACGTTTTGCAAATTTTTGATGTTTTGCAACTTTTGAGAACTTGGGATTCATGGGGAATTGGGTAAGGAGGATGCTTGTCCTTTTGCCAACTCTCAACATTCCTAGGGTCATTCACACAGGGGGATAAGCAAGATAGCCGTTTCGCTTATGGTGACCTGGATTACTGTGCAGGTTTCATCTTTCGTTCACACAACTTAGGAATTATTATATGTGTGTTAAGTGGTGTTGGGATGTTACATAACAAGGCGTGATCCAAGTAAAAATTTCCCGTGTAAAATCTGTTGAACTGTGTACAATTTTTGGCTAGAAATTTAAAGACATTTGAATGATGAAAACCCTATATACATTAGGAAACAACTGACTATGCTAAAATAAAAAGGTGATATGCTGGATGTATGCGTTTATGGAAATGGATTTGAGGTGGAAATGATGGAATTGCCAAGTAATGACAGCCTATGGTGCTTTTGACTTGTATGACCTATCAAAGTATGCAAGGGATGGATGCAATGTTTAATGCAACCTATATTTTTGTATTTTGATTTGTATGAGAATGCATGGAATTGGAATGCAATTGTTTTTGTAATTTTGATTTTTTTTATGAGTATGCATGGAATTGAAATGCAATTTGTTGTGTGATTGTTGATCATTTTATTGTTATGCATGGAATAGAAATGCAATTGTTTTTGTAATTTTTGATGATTTTATTGTTATGCATGGAATTGAAATGCCATTGTTTTTGTAATTTTTGATGATGTTATTGTTATGCATGGAATTGAAATGCAAATGTTTTTGTGATTTTGATTTTTGTGTTGTTTTTGTTGATTTTTGAATACTTATGTTGACCAAGCAATTATGGTAACGCTTGGAGCTTTTGGGTTGACCAAGCGATTGTGGTAATCCTTGGAGCTTTTGGGATGACCAAGAGATTGCGATAATCCTTGGAGCTTTTGGGGTGACCAAGAGATTGCGATAATCCTTGGAGCTTTTGGTATGACCAAGAGATTGCGATAATACTTGGAGCTTTTGGGATGACCAAGAGATTGCGATAATCCTTGGAGCTTTTGGGGTGACCAAGAGATTTTGATAATCCTTGGAGCTTTTGGGGTGACCAAGAGATTGCGATAATCCTTGGAGATTTTGGGGTGACCAAGATATTGCGATAATCCTTGGAGCTTTTGGGGTGACCAAGAGATTGCGATAATCCTTGGAGCTTTTTGGGATGACCAAGCGATTGCGATAATCCTTGGAGCTTTTGGTTTGAACAAAGGGTTTATGGACACCTTTGGAGCATTTGGTGTAACCCACTGGCTCTTCAAGGAATAGAGGTATCCCCAGCGTGATGATCTTTGTGCACCGGATCTGGCTCCGTAGGAATTGGCACGAATGGATCAGCCTTATGCACAGATAGGAGGGCAAGGTCTGCCTTCAGCACTGATGGTGCTATGATATCTCTGGGTGGAAGGTGCTCGCGATCTTCCCAAAGGAGCAAAATCAACATGTGATGCCAGTGGGCTGGGTCTATGCGCCACTCATGCCATAGTCTTATGCCTAGTTGGGCCATTAGTTCGTCATGGGTGATAGGGTTATTGTGCCGTCGTGCATGATTGAGATAAGCCATCTCAGTTTCATCTTCATAATCATTGTTGGTGATCCAAAGGCCCTCGTTGGCCTCGACAGCTATCTGTGACATGCTAAGCTCGTTCAGCTCGAGCAGATTGACATGGTCCCGATGGGGTTGTTCTGCGCTTTGCGGGGGGACCGGATTTTCTGGCAATGGCACGGGCTCGATGGGAGCCTCCAAAGGGAGTAATGTTAAGAGAATTTTGTGATGCTCATACATGGGGACCACCTATGAATTAGTGATGTCAGACTCGAATGGGTCCCATAGCACTATTGCATATGCTGACTCATCTTTGGCAAGAGAGTCAGGCTTATCAGAACCTGGTGATTCTAAGATATGGAAGACCTCATCATCAGGTAGCTCTACAACCAGGGGTTGATCCTCTTTGAGAGGAGTTTCACGTGAGTTGGGATTTTGTGGCCCCAAAATCTTGGTCTCTACTGACTCTAAGTGCTTGGGCAGTGCATTGCTTGTATCGGGGGATTTGAGCTCCTCCTGTTTGATTTGTTCCCGTTGCAAGTTATGGGAAACTTGATGCCTTGGGAGGGGTGGCTGGATAGCACCCCCCATGCTTTGGTATATCATTTCATCCGGCTCTTCTTTTCGCTCAGGTTCCTTAGAGGCCTTTTGAAGAATTTTTAGGGGTGGTCCATGAACCTGGGTGGGCGCCTGAAGAAGGCACCCATCATTGGTATTAGGATTGGCCTCCCGCTCAAGTCTAGGAGGCATCGAGGGCGATGTTTGATAAGGTCGTAGAGACCTGTCTTGCACCCAGTTGTGTCTCTCATAATGTTTTGTCTTATGCATGCGATGGGTTGGAGTCTTCACCTGCATAGTGTGTTGGAACAACTCATCCTCCTGGCTCTGAATGCACTCTTTATTTAGAAGATACGATTGCTCTAACTATTTTTGTTCCAGCTCAAGTATCGTGAGTTGCATCCGACGTGCAATATGCTTGGCAGATTCTAAGATAGTTGGTCCTATCGTCTCATGTATAGAAGGCCTAGATGCCTCTCCTAGATATCTATCTCGGTCATGGTGATCCGAGATCTCTATAGGTCACCTCCCTCTGTTGGGGGTAGCGGCATTCCCCTGAGGCTTTGGCCTCAATAGGTAATCCTGAAAGCTAGCAATTGCGGAGGCGTGTTGCTCCTGCGATATATATTATTCTTGATGAAGGTAAGGTTTTTCCTCATGCTCTCTTTTGTAAGTGAAAAAGGAAAGAGCGAAATTGTCTTGCCCCGCCTGAAGAGCCTTGTGCTCTGGATTTGTCCTTGTAGTCCTGACAACTAGAGGGCGTGAAGGAGGGATAGTGTAATCATGTGGTTCCTCCCGTCGAACCCTATGTTGACCTAGTGCTTCATTGCATGGTGAACACTCATAGAAAGCATCTAAGGGAGCTCTCCTACAGATGTACCCCTCATGGAAGGGTGTGTGCTGGGTGCTATGCTGAATAGGAGTGCCCCTAAAAGAGGTACCCCTATAGTCCCTTTCTGTTAAGGTGTGGAGGGGACTGCCTCGTATGTTAGGTCACCAAGGTGGTATGACAAAATCCTTGGGATTGTAATGGAAATGACTTGTTCTTCCTTGGATATTCCCCATAGCCTCCGCCCATGATTGGGCTTGGCTATGGGTGATCACCATGACGATGTCTCTAAAAACCCTAAAAATTGAAATGAGTCAGATGGGGCCCAAAATCGGTGTGTGCATCCCTCTTATAGTAAATAAGACAAAAATGAAGTTTCAAGTCCTAGCTCTAAATACATTAGGAGATATTGACATCCGAACAGCTCAAAAAGTGCATAGAATTGCGTGTCCAATTTTAAAACCTAATTTCGGGGCACTAGATGATGGAATTTGGCCCCGAAAACTAACTTTTTTGGGAAAATAGGATTCAAAGGAATCATATTTGTTTAAAATTATCCCAACTAACTCCCTGTAAAATTTCAAGTCAATCGGAGCTACGGTTGAGAAGTTATGGCCCCGGCAAGATGCACTAAAATTTAGAGAAAAATATAAAATTTCCCATATTTTGTTGGATGGTCCTACATCACTTATGGGCACATTTGGGGTGCTTTTGGGTTGAACAAAGGGTTCATGGACACCTTTGGGGAATTTTGGAGTGACCAAGCGATTACGAGAATCCTTGGAGCTTTTTGGAGAAAATGACAAAATGCGTAGATTTTTTTTATCTTTGTTTTTAATGATTTTTTTGTCTACACTAAACAGAATTAAACACACACATTCACAAAACCATGATTATCTCTTTTAAGGATTCTTGGTGTGCCCTAGACTGGTTTAGTGCATTTTGGTGTTTTGTTTTTGTTTTTCTAGGTTTTGTAGAACGTTTAAATGCATTATGTAGGCTCTTATAACTCCCAAAAGGTCGCCCCTTCAATATACCAACCAGGCCGATATACCAACCTCTCTATATACCCGCCCTTACGAGAGGGAGACTATAGGTACGTGAGAGTAGAAGGTACATGGTACGTAGGCAGTACAAAAGGGGGATTGTCCTGTTAATGGCACCTACCATAGAAAACTTATCCTCGCACGCATGGGAATCACCCCAGCTATGCTCGGTCTGTCTTCGTCAGGATTTACGCCTAACAAAAGTTGACAATCAGGAAATGTATGCAAATCAAGCCAAGGTGGTGATTAAATCCACCAATGGTCTTGATCAAGGGCTGGGGTCTTATGACTAGCTCCTTGGTTTAAAATTGTTTCATGGAGTGTGTGAGGTTCATTTTATCCAACGAAAATGAAACATGCATGAATGACTTTTCCTAAGCAATGCAAGCTAAAATGGAAACAGTCAAAGAAACAGAAACAGAAATAGAAAATTTCAACAAAGATGATGAAAATCCCTACCTCTTCTCTGCCTGCTCCAGTTGCCTCTAAAATTTTGCTCTAAAAAGTTGCAGACAAAAAATTGTCCCTTGGTGAGACGATTAACAGAACAAAAATTTTCCCTAGCAGAGACGATTTTACAATCGTCCCAGGGTGAAACGATTGTCAGAACAGAAATCGTCCCTCGTAGAGACGATTTTACAATCATCCCAGGGTGAGACGATTTCCAGAATAGAAATCGTCCCTTGCAGAGACGATTAACAGTCTGCAAGAAAAAAAATGTACCTGTCAAGCACAAACACAAAAATTCAATCAGTTTTTGTGATTTTAAAAACATGGGGACAGTGTCCCACCGTGATCGCCATTGAAAGCACGAGATTCCAAAAACAAAAAGGAAAAACTAAACAAAATTGCATTAAAAGGAAAGAACACAAATGAATGAACACAAGATATAAAAGCAATATAAACTATAGCCCTTTTTATTGATATTCTTTTCAATTCGTGTTACAATACGTCTCCTTCCTTTTTAGCGGATAGGAGCGTTAGATATTGATCTCTAAAATTTGCTTCAGAATTCCTCTTTCGCATGCCCACGTTTGGAATGGGCGGGCCAAATGTTTCCGCCGCTTGCATTGGTAAGGTAGACTCCTCGCCGCTCCTCTAATGTTGCAACTCTGCACTCAAAGAAACAAACAAGAAAGTCAGTAGCACCTGTGTATGAAAAATAAAAGATGAATCTAACGATGGTTGAAATGAATCTAAATGAAATGAAAAACTTGACAAAAGCATAAACCTAAAACTAAAAGAAATACCACGATTATGAAAGCACAAATCGCCAGTAAGTGAACTAGCAGCACTTCGTTGCTCAAAATGCTCCTTCTCTATATATTTTTTTTGGGTGAGAAAACTCACCATTTTATAGACCCAAGGGGTTTCTTTGAATTAACATGCAAAAGTGTTTCTTTGCATGAATGCTTTTGTTTGTGAATAGAAGACTTCTTCTTGATCAAGGGCTTCTTAACTGCCTCTGTGCATGTATTTGTGTGTTTTAGAAAACTCACTTGCACTCCTATGTCATGCATGAAAAGTTGAGTGGTAGTTCTGAGTTGTCATGCGCTGAGGTCTGACTTTTTGCTGGTCAAACCTGGCGTTCATCCCACCCTAGAGCAAGCGCTAATAATCTTCCCTGGGTGAAACGAGTACAAATCCATACTCGTCCTTGGGTAGGACGAGTACAAATTCGCACTCGTCCCTGGGTGGGACGAATAAGAAATAAAGTGTCTAAAAGGTGCCAAACTGATTTTTGACTTGTAAAACTGCTATGTAAGTGGTTAGAACCACTGTTTAACCTCTGGGGGCTACCTTGGGGGCTGTGTGTGTTAATGTGATCAGTGTTTGTAGTCACATAATCGGATTGGTGCTGTTTTGGTGTCTACAGATGCCCCTTTTTGGGAAGCATTGTGCATGGCACAGCGCCGAGCAAAAATAGATAACCAAAGCACTAATGATTAGGGTTTCTCAGTAACCTAACCAACTCTTGATGCCCCAAGCATGGAAAGGGCATGCATTCTTGAATCCTTGCTTCGACGAGCTAAGGAATTTGATTTCAAGTATTAACCTATTTTGGTGAGGTGTGACTTGAGCTTGGACATTGATCAGTCATGAATAGGCAAAGGGCGCAACCTTTTATCCACGGGGGAACCTTGTGTTCATGCTTCGGGAATGCCAAGTGTTTGATCAATTTTGTGATTATTGCTTGTTTGTTGCCCCAAGCAGGAGCGTGATTGTCTTTGTCAATGATTCTTTGAATGCATGCTATTGTCGTGATTGGGTGTGTTGTTGTTGATTGGTGACTAAGTGTGACTACCCCCTAAAGCGACGAATAGATGATGGAATGACCTTCGTGAGAGAAGTGACGAGTCGCTTGACCCAAGATGACTTGTGAAAGGGGGCCTTCAGATTTTTTTCGTTGAATGCGCAAGCAATTTCTCAAAAAAAAAAAAATTTGTGGACCTATTTTTGGTGGGTGTTAACCCTTTTGGTGATGTCATAATGAGGTGAAATCGTCGAAAACCTATTTCCCGTGGAGTGGTCCGGTTATGATAGCCTTCTTGGGGAATTAGGAGAGCGATAATTTGGACCTCGACATCGATTTTTCTATGCCAAGAGGTTAAGTGCAAAAGCACTTGTGTCTGGAAATTTTTATTGCTATGTTTTTGTGTTGCCTTTTAGATATGTTTTTGTTGTTTTTATTTTCTTTGATCTTGTGCATGATGGTTGGTGAATATGGATGTATTATGTTGATTTATTTTGATGGATGCATATGCTATGATGACTGCAAATGTTTTTGATTTATATGTGATATGCAGAGGTGAAATGGATGAATGGGATTTGTGATGTTTGGTTATGGCACCATAGATTTTTTAGAACTCTGTTATTTTGTTTTTATGCGATTGTTGTGATGCATGAGTTTTTATGTGTACATGTGGTTTTTTTTTTTTTTGTATTATTTTTTTTTATGGTATTGTAAGGATGAAAAGTAGCACAGTTGGTTTAGAAATGTAACTAAGGTTTTCTGAGACTCAGACGGTTTTAACTCACTAGCCATGAAAGCAACTGTGATCGCCATTGAAAGCACGAGATTCCGAAAACAAAAAAAAAAACTAAACAAAATTGCATTAAAAGGAAAGAACACAAATGAATGAACACAAGATATAAAAGCAATATAAACTATAGCCCTTTTTATTGATATTCTTTTCAATTCGTGTTACAATACGTCTCCTTCCTTTTTAGGGGATAGGAGCGTTAGATATTGATCTCTACATTTTGCTTCAGAATTCCTCTTTCGCATGCCCACGTTTGGAATGGGCGGGCCAAATGTTGCCACCACTTGCGTTGGTAAGGTAGACTCCTCGCCGCTCCTCTAATGCTGCAACTCTGCACTCAAAGAAACAAACAAGAAAGTCAGTAGCACCTGTGTATAAAAAATAAAAGATGAATCTAATGATGGTTGAAATGAATCTAAATGAAATGAAAAACTTGACAAAAGCATAAACCTAAAACTAAAAGAAATACCACGATTATGAAAGCACAAATCGCCAGTAAGTGAACTAGCAGCACTTCGTCGCTCAAAATGCTCCTTCTCTATATATTTTTTTTGGGTGAGAAAACTCACCATTTTATAGACCCAAGGGGTCTCTTTGAATTAACATGCAAAAGTGTTTTTTTGCATGAATGCTTTTGTTTGTGAAGAGAAGACTTCTTCTTGATCAAGGGCTTCTTAACTGCCTCTGTGCATGTATTTGTGTGTTTTAGAAAACTCACTTGCACTCCTATGTCATGCATGAAAAGCTGAGTGGTAGTTCTGAGTTGTCATGCACTGAGGTCTGACTTTTTGCTGGTCAAACCTGGCGTTCGTCCCACCCTAGAGCGAGCGCTAATAATCGTCCCTGGGTGAAACGAGTACAAATCCATACTCGTCCTTGGGTAGGACGAGTACAAATTTGCACTCGTCCCTGGGTGGGACGAATAAGAAATAAAGTGTCTAAAAGGTGCCAAACTGATTTTTGACTTGTAAAACTGCTATGTAAGTGGTTAGAACCACTTTTTAACCTCTCGGGGGCTACCTTGGGGGCTGTGTGTGTTAATGTGATCAGTGTTTGTAGTCACATAATCGGATTGGTGCTGTTTTGGTGTCTACAGATGCCCCTTTTGGGAAGCGCTGTGCATGGCACAGCGCCGAGCAAAAATAGATAACCAAAGCACTAATGATTAGGGTTTCTCAGTAACCTAACCAACTCTTGATGCCCCAAGCATGGAAAGGGCATGCATTCTTGAATCCTTGCTTCTGACGAGCTAAGGAATTTGATTTCAAGTATTAACCTATTTTGGTGAGGTGTGACTTGAGCTTGGACATTGATCAGTCATGAATAGGCAAAGGGCGCAACCTTTTATCCACGGGGGAACCTTGTGTTCATGCTTCGGGAATGCCAAGTGTTTGATCAATTTTGTGATTATTGCTTGTTTGTTGCCCCAAGCAGGAGCGTGATTGTCTTTGTTAATGATTCTTTGAATGCATGCTATTGTCGTGATTGGGTGTGTTGTTGTTGATTGGTGACTAAGTGTGACTACCCCCTCAAGCGACGAATAGATGAGGGAATGACCTTCGTGAGAGAAGCGACGAGTCGCTTGACCCAAGATGACTTGTGAAAGGGGGCCTTCAGATGTTTTCCGTTGAATGCGCGAGCAATTTCTCAAAAAAAAAAAAATTTGTGGACCTATTTTTGGTGGGTGTTAACCCTTTTGGTGATGTCATAATGAGGTGAAATCGTCGAAAACCTATTTCCCGTGGAGTGGTCCGGCTATGATAGCCTTCTTGGGGAATTAGGAGAGCGATAATTTGGACCTCGACATCAATTTTTCTATGCCAAGAGGTTAAGTGCAAAAGCACTTGTGTCTGGCAATTTTTATTGCTATGTTTTTGTGTTGCCTTTTAGATATGTTTTTGTTTTTATTTTCTTTGATCTTGTGCATGATGGTTGGTGAATATGGATGTATTATGTTGATTTATTTTGATGGATGCATATGCTATGATGACTGCAAATGTTTTTTATTTATATGTGATATGCAGAGGTGAAATGGATGAATGGGATTTGTGATGTTTGGTTATGGCACCATAGATTTTTTAGAACTCTGTTATTTTGTTTTTAGGCGATTGTTGTGATGCATGAGTTTTTATGTGTACATGTGGTTTTTTTTTTTTGTATTTTTTTTTTATGGTATTGTAAGGATGAAAAGTAGCACAGTTGGTTTAGAAATGTAGCTAAGGTTTTCTGAGACTCAGACGGTTTTAACTCACTAGCCATGAAAGCAACTGTGATCGCCATTGAAAGCACGAGATTTCGGAAACAAAAAGAAAAAACTAAACAAAATTGCATTAAAAGGAAAGAACACAAATGAATGAACACAAGATATAAAAGCAATATAAACTATAGCCCTTTTTATTGATATTCTTTTCAATTCATGTTACAATACATCTCCTTCCTTTTTAGGGGATAGGAGCGTTAGATATTGATCTCTACATTTTCCTTCAGAATTCCTCTTTCGCATGCCCACGTTTGGAATGGGCGGGCCAAATGTTGCCGTCGGTTGCGTTGGTAAGGTAGACTCCTCACCGCTCCTCTAATGCTGCAACTCTGCACTCAAAGAAACAAACAAGAAATTCAGTAGCACCTGTGTATGAAAAATAAAAGATGAATCTAACGATGGTTGAAATGAATCTAAATGAAATGAAAAACTTGACAAAAGCATAAACCTGAAACTAAAAGAAATACCACGATTATGAAAGCACAAATCGCCAGTAAGTGAACTAGCAGCACTTCGTCGCTCAAAATGCTCCTTCTCTGTATATTTTTTTTGGGTGAGAAAACTCACCATTTTATAGACCCAAGGGGTCTCTTTGAATTAACATGCAAAAGTGTTTCTTTGCATGAATGCTTTTTTTTGTGAAGAGAAGACTTATTCTTGATCAAGGGCTTCTTAACTGCCTCTGTGCATGTATTTGTGTGTTTTAGAAAACTCACTTGCACTCCTATGTCATGCATGAAAAGCTGAGTGGTAGTTCTGAGTTGTCATGCGCTGAGGTCTGACTTTTTGCTGGTCAAACCTGGCATTCGTCCCACCCCGGAGCGAGCGCTAATAATCGTCCCTGGGTGAAACGAGTACAAATCCATACTCGTCCTTGGGTAGGACGAGTACAAATTTGCACTCGTCCCTGGGTGGGACGAATAAGAAATAAAGTGTCTAAAAGGTGCCAAACTGATTTTTGACTTGTAAAATTGCTATGTAAGTGGTTAGAACCACTGTTTAACCTCTGGGGGCTACCTTGGGGGCTGTGTGTGTTAATGTGATCAGTGTTTGTAGTCACATAATCGGATTGGTGCTGTTTTGGTGTCTACAGTATCATATCCATAATAGCTCTTCATCATTTGCACATCCTACAAGCCCATTTTGCCATGCATTCCATTGACTTGCATGCTTTTGATGGTTCCATGAGACCTACCATAGGATTCTTAGTCTTACCAATATGTGTACATATCTGTACAATTCCCATCCTATTTCACATCATTCAAGGAGAAATGCAATACAACATTATCCTCGATCACCCTTGGATTAGATATATGCAATGTGTCCCATCCATACTACACCATTTCCTTAAATACATCCACAATAGACTAGTTCACTATGTCCCAGCCGATGGAGACCCATTTAAGTTTTGCAATGTGGTAGATCTTTCGCCTGCACCATCATTCTCATCATCTCAACTATTCCCTGTATCTTCTCACCAGTCAGTAAGAGCATCAATATCCTCGTCAAACTCCACCTCAATGTCCTAGTTTTCATAAAGAGCACAAACTTTAATGTTTGCACCATTAGCACCATATTTCATGGGATCCAAAGCCTCTACCATACCTTTTTCACCACCATCCTTATGATCTCCATAATCCTCTCAACCTCTACTATTTCAATTTCCACCCACGGTGTCGCAACCATCATTGCCACCCACCACAAAACTGAATACCATACCTTCTCCACCCTTGCATATGGAAGCCCCTATCCTTCTTACATCGTAAACACTTCATCTTCCCTTTTGACCAAAATCTAATACATTCACATCTCTACATATCCTAGCACCTGTGTCAATGCCATCACCTATGCAGAACAAGCAACCTATTCAAGACACAACAACCAAACATCATGAACTAGAACAATCAACATCAAATTCAAAGGAACAACTCCCACACCCTTCAGCCACAACCATTAGGAAATCTAAACTTTCTCCTTCCTCAACTGATTCTGATACCCCCACCTCAGTCAACAGAGCGTACCACACCATGCATATCTATTTTCATGATAAAATTGGGCCCAAGCAAATATAATGTACACGACACTCATGTATGTGACCCTTTGATCCAATCCACCCACGATTTTAGTCACCCTTCAGCTTTGGTCATTACCATTGGCACCATCATACAATTAGGAAGTCCTAAAAACCACACCATATTTGTGTATACAGAAATTGACTCTTTGATACCTCCACCAACTACTCCAACATAATAATCTAGCTCTGGTGATGCAATTACACATCTAGCCAACCCTCAATTTACCTTGCACTAATTACAACATTTTTATTGGCATGGTTTTAGGTTAGGCCATTATGAATAAGGACTACGTACACCCATTAACCCTTATGTTTGATCACCCACCAAAAAAAATAGCCTAGGTTATCACCCAACCATAATCTATACATTAGAATATGAGATCCAATATCTATCCTTGCATCCTCCTCCTTTTCCAACACATACCTTGGAAGAGTACATTTATATGGACATGATAGAAGACATGCCTTCACCCACATCAACCATAACAATCCCCTATGATTTATTTCAAGAATCCCCTATGTTCGACACCTCATCATTTTGTGATATGAATATATTGGTAGAACACTTCGCCACCTTATCCTTGGTTAATAGAGCTGAATCCAGTCCTTCCTGATCCACCACTGATAGAGTCGGACCTAGTCCTACCTGATCCACCACAAATAGAGTCAGACCTAGTCCCGCATGATCCACCATCGATACACTTACCTATATTACCACCTATACATAGACAACTACAAAGAGTAGCCTCTTGTCCTTGTTCACCACCAGTTATCCTATGACCTTCCTTGAGTCTCTTAGGATATGCGCAAACTATTCAACCTCTATCACCAGAATCTATCTAACCTACTTCTCCTACAACATCGATTAATATGGTTGAGGTAGATTTATGCTTTCCCCTTTGTTATAGTCACTAGCGGATTTGATACGATACCCCAACCCCAAACTTTATTGATCTTGCAAACATCTCGCACATACCCGTGCCTGGAGACTTTATTCTTTCACATCATGTCTTGAGGACAGAAAATACATCATCCTCATCCACGTCATCCCAAGCCCCTTAGGTCCATCACATGAGCATTTATATAGATGATGAATACGAGTTTAGTGAAGCCATTGATGAATTCAACCTCATTCCTATCCCTAAAAATTACGTGACATATCTCGCATGCTCATTGAAGACACTATTGATGTAGACATCGGTGATGATCCAAAAAATTTGCACATCCTCAAATTAGCTGCTAGCCTCTCACTAGAGGAGCGCATTGCCTTCATGGATTTCCTTTGCAAGTATATAAAAATTTTTGCATGGTATTATAAAGACATGTCAGAACTTGACCCTATCGTAGTAGTTCATAATCTTATATTAGATCCCAATGCCAGACTAGTAAGACAAAATTTGTGATGCATGAATCCAACTGTCGCATTGATAGTGAAATTTGAGCTCCAAAATCTCCTCGATGTTGATTTCATATTACCCATAGACTATCCTGAGTGGGTATCCAGCATGGTCCCTATCCCCAAGCCATCTAGTGACATTCGTGTCTGCATAGATTTTTGCAACTTAAACAAAGCTTGTCCTAAAGACAATTTCCCTCTACCCAATATTGATTCCCTCATTGACTCCATCACAGGTCACAAAATGATTTCCCTCATGGACAAATTTTTTGAATATAACCAAATCAGGATCAACCCAGATGATCAACAAAAAAACTCTTTCACAACACCCTAGGGGATATTTTGCTACAAGGTCATGCCCTTTAGCCTTAATAATGTTGGGGCAGCCTATCAATGAGCCATGACCTATATATTTCATGATTTAATGCACAATAACATTGAGGATTATGTGGATGATCTTATTGCTAATTCCAAGAAATGTGTCCACCATCTTGAAGATCTTTGTCAATTTTTTTATCGACTACTAGAACACAACGTGCACCTCAATCCTAAGAAGTGTGTTTTTGGTGTTACATCAGGAAAAATATTAGGATTCATTGTATCCCAATGAGAAATTGAAGTAGATCCTAGTAAGGTAAAATCCATCATTGAGATGCCTCCTCCTACCACACTAAAGCAATTGCACAACCTCCAGGGCAAGATTACCTCTATCTATAGATTTATAGTGCAATTATCAAACAAGTTCCAATCGTTCAATCATTTCCTACAGAAAGGAGTAAACTTAAAATGGGATGATAACTGCCAAGGAGCATTCGATGCTATCAAAACCTACCTTACATCATCGTCGATTATGTCACCACCACACCCAAAATTACCACTGACTCTATAAATTTTAGCTATAGAACTTGTGCTAGGTACACTCCTAGCCCAAAAAAATATGCTCGACAAAGAGCAAGCCATCTACTACATCAGTCGCACACTAGTTAGTTATGAGACAAGATACAAATACATGGAAAAACTATGTCTAGTTGTCGTATTCACTACTCAAAAATTATGCCACTACATGCTAAACCACACAACTTTTGTCATCACCCGAGACAATCCCCTACAGTACATGATGAACAAGACTTATCACAATTCACACACAACCAAATCGATTATGCTCCTAATCGAGTTCGACCTAGAATTTGTATCTCAAAATTCTATCAAAGGACAAGTCATCACTGACCAACTGGCTGAAGCTCCGTTGACTAATAATTAATCCCTACTCATTCAACTCCTTGATGATTCCATATTTCACATAATCGAATATGAGGAATACATCAAACTAGAATTTGTGTCTGACCTCACCATGTTCTTCGACGATTCTAGGTGTCTCCATGTTGAGGGTGTGGGCATTGTTTTATTTACACCTAAAGGAGAACCACTCCCATTTTCATTCAAAATTGATTTCCCTTGTACCAATAATAATGCAAAATATGAATCCCTAATCCTAGGACTAAAACAAGCACACTCTATGCACATAAAATGCCTCCACATCATAGGTGATTCACTTTTTATAGTCAATCAAGTTTAGGAACTCTAGCTATGCAATTTCCCAGTTATCCAACAATACAAGAAAATTGCACAATAACTCCTATCCCAATTTGAGTGGTATGCCCTCAAAGCTACTCCGCAATCATCAAACTATTTTTAGACACTATGGATTCCTTAGGGTCCTTCATCCCATAAAACCCAACATTTGACACAACATCTATATCTATCCATACGCTTATAAGATATGCTATATCACCCACATCCCCTATAGATGACAATGGTGTGTATGTGGTAAATATTGAACCCCATGATACATGGTTCTCACAAATGAAATATTACATCAAACTAGGTTTCCTACCATGTGATCTACCCCACACTCAATGTCGAACCTTCAAACAAATATTGATTCACTATACGTTGTTGGGGGCTATGATGACATGCTCTTGCATTTCCTAGAACTGCAAGAATCACAACGGGTTGTACAAGAAACCCATGATGGTACTTGTGGTGGTCATTTTAGTGGCATAGCAATCACTAAATGCATCCTCTACATGGGTTATTACTGGTCCAAAATGGAGCAGGACTTATGAGTATGTCAAACATTGCATCAAATGCCAACAATATGCCAACCTAACACATTTACCCTCCCAAGCACTTCAACCAATCCAGTCCATATGGCCCTTCTCCCAATGGGGTGTAGATCTAATTGGAAAAATTACACCTACCTCCTACAACAATCATAAATTTATCATCATAGAAACTAAATATTTTACCAAGTGGGTTGAAGCCATCCCACTGGTTCAAACTACAAGAGCCAAAATTGCAACATTCATCATAGAGCATATCATATGCCACTTTGGAATTCCCTCCCAAATCATTTTAGATAATGGAAAATATTTTAAAAACAAGACTCTTTGAGCCCTATGTAACAAATTTCACATACACCATAGCTTTTCTACACCATATTACCCTCAAGAAAATGGATAGGTAGAAGCCACGAATAAAACCATTTGTTCCATCCTTTGTAAAATCGTAGCAAAATCCCACTAGGATTGGCATAATCAAATGACCCTATCCTTGTGGGTATATCGTACGAGTATCTGTACTCCTATTGGGGAAACATGTTTTTCACCCGTATACGTGGTAGAAGCTATCATGCCCCTTGAGCTTGAGATACCTGTTGATAAGCAACACACCCCCACTGAAAAATGAGATTCCATCCTTAGAAAATTCTGAACTTTCATTTTTTGCAGCAGGGACCCTCTTGATCTTTTCAGGTTTTAAATCCAAATTTGCTTGCCTCCTTTTTAAAGTTGTGCTTTTTCTTGCATTCTAGCCGTGTTATCCAAGAATTCACTTTTTACATGCTAGAATCATTCATGCACAAGCAAAATCTTGCACCGGTACCGAGAAAATCCAGAAAACAGTTGCATAATTCACTGAAAAATCAAACTTTCCATTTTTGGTAGTGTCGCGATATCGCGACACTTCCATTTTTAGAAATGTCGCGATATCGCGACAGGTAAGTCAAAATGCGGCTAAGTGCCAAAAAGGTCGCGATTTCGCGACATGTCGCGAAATCGCGACAGTTTTTGGAGAGAGAAGCAAGTCGTACGGAGGGCGCGATTTTGCGACATGTCGCGAAATCGCGACATGTCGCATTTTCGCGGTAGGAGAGAGAAAGTGGGCTGCAGGATGAAAAATCGGCTAAGTCGCAAACATGTTCCAAAATCGCGGTCAACGCGGTCAACGCATGCAGGTACGGAACTGTCGCGATATCGCGACGTGTTCTAGAATCGCGGCTGAAAATCGGGATGGCTGTACGGAGGCCAGGAGGGTCGCGATTTCGCGACACGTCGCGAAATCGCGACATGTCGCGTTTTCGCGGCCGACGAGGGAGGAAGTTGCCGATGCGCTGGCGTAGGTCGCGATTTCGCGACATGTCGCGAAATCGCGACATGTCGCAGAATCGCGGTAGGAGAGAGAAAGTCATAAGTTGACCTGAAAGTGCATTCCGACGGGAAACAGAAGGCATCCTGGGGTAGCGACACGTGTCAAAGCGTGAATGGGACAAACAGAAGCCGACATGCAAGCTTATTTTGCGGTTTTTAATCTGTTTTTAATGTTTTAAGCTTCTGATTTAATTAAAATGCTAATCTAATGCATCTTTTTGTCTTTCATGCAGGATTCCACCTGGCACTTGCGGGACAACCGGAAAGACCATAAAGGCAAAGATAAAGTGCGGATTTAGTCAAGGACCGCCATGCTAGAGGAGAAGAAGCCGTAAAAGCATTCAATGACAAATTTATTGCAGACTTGATAGCATGAAGACAATTTCAACACAGGGATGGCTTTACGGAGATCAGATCTGAGAGAAGTGGTGACTCATCCGGCTCACCAGTAGAATTAATGGAGGCATTTATTTGCAGCTGCGGATGAATGCAAGTTGCATTTGATTTTATCTTCTCCATTTATGGCAGTTGACTGCACAGATTTTCCGAAGGGTTAAGTTCTATCCGGACTTTGATTTTAAATGGATTTTTATTGTAAAACCCGGGTCCTAGGGTTTAAGTGCGATAAGATTTAGGGTTTGAGCAAGATATTTTGAAAAGATCAGGGTCTGTCCTGAGTCTATAAATACAGATTCTAAATGTAATCGCAGGAGGCGGAGACTTAGAAATAAAAGGCTTATAAGCAATTTCTTGCAAATTTTGTGAAATCCTTTGTTTCTGGACTTGGAGTTGATGTGCTTTAGCTTTTCTGTGATAGCATGGCCAGGAGCCTAATATTTTGCAGAGTGTGATAAGTGTATCTTCTTTTGTTATCCGTTCCATTTAAAGTTTGTTAGATATATGTCGTAAATCTGAGTTATCAAGTTTAAATATGCTGTTAGGCTTCAGTTGTTCTATTGTCTGCTAGGGGAAATTACAGATTTGAGGTGTAAGTTTGTTCTAATTGCTCTGTCTTCACCGTGCGAGCTAGGTCGCCGGTGAAAGATACCAGCTTTAACCAACTGCCCTTGGATTTATAATTTTTTGCTAGATCTGTTTCACTCGCCTTTGTGCTCTTAGTTGAAAGTGATCTTAGACCGACTGGACACTTTCTTCTTTGATTTGTTCTGTTGTGAAGCTAGTAGCATAGATAAGATTGATAGTTTGGGGTTTTACAGTTGATGTTTGATAAGCTTCTCTTTTCTGCCTTACCCTACCCTCTCTTTGCTTTCGATGAATGATCCATTTTTATTTTCTTTGTTTGTCTTTTATTTAAATCTACGACCCATGAGAGCTAGATCTAGAATTCAAGTTAAATCTGATTGTCAACAACTTTTGCAACTACTGAACAAGTTCAAGAACCCCCCGTAAGGTAACAGAGCAATCCATATTGAAATCTATTCCGTAAGTGGAAAAGAGTGAATTGCCATTCGACCCAACTCTGTAACTCGCACCTTGGATAACCAACTAGATCCTAAAGATGAGTGGGATCCGTCCCGTGGGTGTCTCCGGAGCTTTCCTTGCCTCATCCTTTCCCGGGTGTGCATGAAAGCCGGACCAACAACCTAATTGGCGCTAGAAGGAGGGCCGTGAACTCAGTTCAAGTATTGTAAGGGCATAACAACAACATTTGAAGGACCCACAAGGAACTCCGGACAATTTTGTAAATTGTCAGTACAGTTTTGTAAATTGTCAGTACAGTTTTCTAAATTGTCAGTGCAATTTTTAAATTGTCAGTACAGTTTGAAAGTTGTCAGTGTAGTTTTTAAAATTGCCAGAGAAGGCCTTAAGTTCGGTGGTTTGTTAAGAACAGCTTCTATCATCACTTGCAGTTATCCAATTACAAATCATAACATCACTGTCAGCCAAGTAATAATGGCAAATTGGTTGGGCCCCACTGCTTTGAACATTCCGGGTATAGCCCATGACCTGCCCAGAAGCCCGAAAAGATATCTCCCCAGGTACAAACATGATGGGACAAGAACTGCAGAAGAACACCTACTAGCTTTTAAAAATGCTTTAAAATTGTTAAATATACAGCATGAAGATGTTGCCCTGCAGATTGTTCCCGTTCACTCTCCAGGAGGGAGCTTATGACTGGTTTTTAAACCTCACCAAAGAATTCCATTACTAGCTGGGATGATCTAGAGAAAGCTTTTATATCACAGTTCGGTGAAGTGATAGATCCCAGCATTTTATATCAGCAATTTTCAAGCATCAAGAAAGAGTCGGGAGAAACTGTCAGGTCTTTCAATATGAGGTTCCAAAGAGCTTACGGTAGAATGACCGGCCATTACATCCCAAATGCAAATCTGGCCTTAGAAATCTACAAGAATGCATTGGATTCGGTGACCTCTATTTTCCTCAAGAGAGACATCAATATCACAACCCTGGCATGTGCTTATAAAGAAGCCTTAATTCTTGAGAGACAGCTTAGGGCCTCAAATTCTCGAGCAGCTCCTTTGATATCCTATGTTACACGTAACATGCCTATTTCAGACCCCATTCCACATCATGAGTTAGTGCCAACATGTCATGCTCTACCCAAGGAGACTTCGTTAATTGTGACATCCACTCAGCATGTGCAAAATACAGAGAAAAGTTCTGACAAGTTCAAAGTGCAAGTGCTTGAACTGAACAGCTGTGATCCGGCACCACCCAAATCTGAAGTTTTTCCCGGTGAGTTAAATTTTCCTAGAGATCAAAGAAATATTGATATTTCTAGTTCACCCAAAAATAGTACAACCAGGGTTTCAGATTCTTTCACTTTTCTTGAAGAGACAGAAAGTCTTGTACAGACTCCCATGGATGAAATGCAAGATTTTCAACTGTTAAAAAGAGACAGTTATGACTTGAGATGTCAGAGTCCAGAACTTAACAATGATCCATCCTCATCGTAGGATGATGAAAGTGAGATTCAATCTCACTATGCGTAAGTAATCGAGGAGGATAACATCATTGAGGATATGAGGGAACTTAAAGCCGACATCACCCTCTATGAACTCGCCTCGCATTGTTGAACAAAAGGTTAACTTGATTGAGGCTTACTCCGGACCACCTGTTGGATTTCAAGAAAAGGAGGAAAAGATAGTAAATATGAATGTGGTCAGCCAACTTGGAATTGATGAACTGTCTCAACATAAGCCTGCAACTTCTGAACATAATGTCAAAGAGAAGGCTATAAACTGTGTTGATGCAGATATTGGAGTTTATGATTTGGCAACTGAAAAGGTGAGAACAGTTATAGCCCTAATCAATCACAACAATGATGTTTGGACATTGCACATTGATGAGGTTAAATCTAAGCAAGGCTCAGGTGAAAAGGAAAATTGTAAGCATTCTGCTAGAGGGATAAAAATTGAAGTCCTGGATATTGAAGCAATCAGCAAGAACCACAAAATGTTCAAGTTGTTAAGAACCAGGGCATACAGATAAAACATGATTTCTTTCAGCTTGTCACATAATTTTGAAAATGTGGTGGTCTCGGGTCTCGTCAAGATTTTAAGGTATTTGATCCTCGGGGTTTTTTACATTCAAATTCTTTTGAAAGAACTCGCAAACCCTTCAATTAGAAGCATAAACATGTTATCATATGATTTGTTATTATATGATTTGTTTAATTTGAAGGAGTTGCAGATTTGTTTTTCAAATGGGACAGGGAAGACAGTAAACCCAAGTCTTTCCCAGATAGCAAATTTTTGAAGCACATTCTGGAGTGCATTTCGTCAACAGACTCGAAAGGTAATTTTTTTTAAATTACTTGCATGGTCAAAATTTTTTAAAGCACCATTTCTCTGCTTTCCCAACTGCCGCATTTTTTGAGTATGAAGGGAAGTTGTAACATATGTATGCATTTGTAAATAAGCTTTGAGTTTTTTTGTTTTTTTGTTTTAGGTTTTGTTTATTTCTTTGTCGTTGCAGTTTTATTTCTATATGTTTTTTAACTGTTTCGTTTAATTTTAATGCTCAGTTTTAATTTATTTGTTTTTTCAGTTTTTTTTAAAATGTCTCGTATATTTGTAGCTTTTTAGTTTTCTTTAATTGTTTTTCGCTTTTAGCTTGTGCGCTTTATTTCTTTTGTCGTTGCTTTTTATTTCCTTTCTTTGTCTTTTTATTTTAGCTTGCTTTTATTTTAGTCTCGTATAGCCTTTTCTTCCTTGCATTTCTTTTTCTTTGTTGTCTCGTACAATTAGTTTAATTTATTTCATTGCTTTTTATTTGCTGCTTTAGCTTATTTCTTTTATTCGCTACGCTTTTATTTTGCTTTGCTTCAGTCATTTGTTTTAGTTCTTTTCTTTGCTGTCTGTTCAGTTTATTTTATTCCTTTGCCTCGTACAGCTTCGTGCTTTAGTCTCGTGCAGTTTTTTATTCTGTTTTGCTTTAAAGCCTGTGCTCGTCCTTGGAAGCCTCGTACAAAGTCCTTTGGCTTCTAAATTTTTTGTCCTTTGCCTTTGCTTGAGCAATCAATGAAAAGTCAGCCTGCTAAAAATTGTTTTATTCTGAGCTGATAAATCCACAATCCAATGCCCATGCTGTTCACCATTCTAATTGAGATAGTCTGCTTGCACTGAACAGTGGAACTATTTTGTTATTCATGACAAAGGTAGAGAGATGATTGGATCTTGTGTCTTACTTGCCACAGCTTGTTTTAATGATAGAAAAATCGCTATGTCGTTTAGTTGGAGGAACTCCTGGGGAATCCAAGAAAAGTCGGTTATGAGAGGGGACTATGGTTCATGCAATTATTTGGGTGTCACCAGAGGCTATCAATGCCTAGACTGAAACAGTTCCAGATTGATCAAATATTAAAAGAAAATTGTAATTTCTCTAAGGTCTTCCAGATAGTGATATATTTCAAAAAGAAGAGAGATAAAAAAAAAGAGAAAAAAAGAAAAAGAAAAAAAGAGTTGACAATTAAAAGAGGCAGCCAATATTAGATTCTCGCCCCTAGCTTGTAAATTTGGGTCGTGTAAATCTAAAGGGTAACTCCGTCTAGGTCGTAAAAGGCTAAACTAGTAAACAGAGCTCTACTCGGTTTCCCCTTTTACAATCTAGAAAAGTTGATTAATCCAAGTTTATCATTCAATTCAGTCATCCTTGAAGAAAGTTTTATACCCTTTGAAATTGCACATCATAAATCTTCCTTGAAGTAATTCAACCCTAGTATGTCCTTGGGAAATTTTAACAACTTTGCAGCTAATAAGTCAATTTATTGTGAAGAATGTTCGTGGCAAGGCATGATGCATGGTCTTTTTGTTTTGAAACCGTAGTCTTGGGTTCTAAAATAGTGCTACTATTTTACCCGTAGATATCGCCATTTGTTGATAAGCAACACACCCCCACTGAAAAATGAGATTCCATCCTTAGAAAATTCTGAACTTTCATTTTTTGCAGTAGGGACCCTCTTGATCTTTTCAGTGTTTTAAATCCAAATTTGCTTGCCTCCTTTTTAAAGTTGTGCTTTTTCTTGCATTCTAGCTGTGTTATCCAAGAATTCACTTTTTACATGCTAGAATCATTCATGCACAAGCAAAATCTTGCACCGGTACCGAGAAAATCCAGAAAATAGTTGCATAATTCACCGAAAAATCAAACTTTCCATTTTTGGTAGTGTCGCGATATCGCGACACTTCCATTTTCGAAATGTCGCGATATCGCGACAGGTAAGTCAAAATGCGGCTAAGTGCCGTAAAGGTCGCGATTTCGCGACATGTCGCGAAATCGCGACAGTTTTTTGGAGAGAGAAGCAAGTCCCACGGAGGGCGCGATTTTGCGACATGTCGCGAAATCGCGACATGTCGCATTTTCGTGGTAGGAGAGAGAAAGTGGGCTGCAGGATGAAAAATCGGCTAAGTCGCAAACATGTTCCAAAATCGTGGTCAACGCGGTCAACGCATGCAGGTACGGAACTGTCGCGATATCGCGACGTGTTCTAGAATCGCGGCTGAAAATCGGGATGGCTGTACGGAGGCCAGGAGGGTCGCGATTTCGCGACACGTCGCGAAATCGTGACATGTCGCGTTTTCGCGGCCGACGAGGGAGGAAGTTGCCGATGCGCTGGCAGGGTCGCGATTTCGCGACATGTCACGAAATCGCGACATGTCGCAGAATCACGGAAGGAGAGAGAAAGTCATAAGTTGACCTGAAAGTGCATTCCGACGGGAAACAGAAGGCATCCTGGGGTAGCGACACGTGTCAAAGCATGAATGGGACAAACAAAGCCGACATGCAAGCTTATTTTGTGGTTTTTAATCTGTTTTTAATGTTTTAAGCTTCTGATTTAATTAAAATGCTAATCTAATGCATCTTTTTGTCTTTCATGCAGGATTCCACCTGGCACTTACGGGACAACCGGGAAAGACCATAAAGGCAAAGATAAAGTGCGGATTTAGTCAAGGACCGCCATGCTAGAGGAGAAGAAGCCGTAAAAGCATTCAATGACAAATTTATTGCAGACTTGATAGCATGAAGACAATTTCAACACAGGGATGGCTTTACGGAGATCAGATCTGAGAGAAGTGGTGACTCATCCGGCTCACCAAGCAGAATTAATGGAGGCATTTATTTGCAACTGCGGATGAATGCAAGTTGCATTTGATTTTATCTTCTCCATTTATGGCAGCTGATTGCACAGATTTGCCGAAGGGTTAAGTTCTATCTGGACTTTGATTTTAAATGGATTTTTATTGTAAAACCCGGGTCCTAGGGTTTAAGTGCGATAAGATTTAGGGTTTGAGCAAGATATTTTGAAAAGATCAGGGTCTGTCCTGAGTCTATAAATACAGATTCTAAATGTAATCGCAGGAGGCGAAGACTTAGAAATAAAGGCTTATAAGCAATTTCTTGCAAATTTTGTGAAATCCTTTGTTTCTGGACTTGGAGTTGATGTGCTTTAGCTTTTCTGTGATAGCATGGCCAGGAGCCTAATCTTTTGCAGAGTGTGATAAGTGTATCTTCTTTTGTTATCCGTTCCATTTAAAGTTTGTTAGATATATGCTGTAAATCTAAGTTATCAAGTTTAAATATGCTGTTAGGCTTCAGTTGTTCTATTGTCTGCTAGGGGAAATTACAGATTTGAGGTTAAGTTTGTTCTAATTGCTCTGTCTTCACTGTGCGAGCTAGGTCGTCGGTGAAAGATACCAGCTTTAACCAACTGCCCTTGGATTTATAATTTTCTCGCTAGATCTGTTTCACTTGCCTTGTGCTCTTAGTTGAAAGTGATCTTAGACTGACTGGACACTTTCTTCTTTGATTTGTTCTGTTGTGAAGCTAGTAGCATAGATAAGATTGATAGTTTGGGGTTTTACAGTTGATGTTTGATAAGCTTCTCTTTTCTGCCTTACCCTACCCTCTCTTTGCTTTCGGTGAATGATCCATTTTTATTTTCTTTGTTTGTCTTTTATTTAAATCTACTGACCCATGAGAGCTAGATCTAGAATTCAAGTTAAATCTGATTGTCAACAACTTTTGCAACTACTGAACAAGTTCAAGAACCCCCTGTAAGGTAACAGAGCAGTCCATATTGAAATCTATTCCATAAGTGGAAAAGAGTGAATTGCCATTCGACCCAACTCTGTAACTCGCACCTTGGATAACCAACTAGATCCTAAAGATGAGTGGGATCCATCCCGTGGGTGTCTCCGGAGCTTTCCTTGCCTCATCCTTTCCCGGGGTGTGCATGAAAGCCGAGCCAACAATACCCTCCTTATGGATATCTATGAAATATTTCATTGAGGATGACACTACTTGTGAAACTCATCTAAATCAACTAACACTCCTCTATGAACATTGCATCCATGCAATCGATCACACATGATTTTATCAAGATCACCTTCATCATGCCTACAATAGTAAGGTGCATCAACACGAGTTTAATATTAGTGACTTGGTTCTCAAAGAAAACCAACAAATCACAAGTCAACCTTGCAAGAAATGCAATAAATTTACCCTAAACTAGTTGGACCCATTTACTATCACACACAAATACAGTTCGGGAGTATATTGTTTGTCCAATCTTGAAGACCTTAATTATTATGAACCTATAAACATCTTACATCTTCGTGCATTCAATGCATGATGCACAAACACATTCACCATCACGAGTGTCACATAGTATTAGAAGTAAATCACTAAGCACATCACCATGTGAATCTATTATTTCTATTTTATATTTCCTCTATACATGTACATTTCACCTTTCTACCATTTTTATGCTTGGGGTATTTGCTTTTCTTTTTGCAGGACTCACATCATCAGTAGGAGATCTCTAAAGCGGCCTCACCTACCACCATGCAGGGTCATCTACAGCCACAACAAAAACCCATTGCATCAGTCGATCTTGCTCGACCACCAACCACCCTTCACACCAGGCACTCCTCGCATTCATCTCATTTATGTCATCATACCTCACCTCGACACCATTCACCTTGCAAGTGAGGTTCACCCTATTAACTACACTATAGTGAAAACTAGGTCATCATGTCCTATTTTGATGAAAAGGAGGAATCAACCCAACCCCAAGAATGGGGGTCACCATCTCACCCGTATGACTATATTAGACATCACTATTCACCAAAAAATCACCCCCATCATCCCATAGGATCCTACCACCCACCTAATAGGGAGTATACACCTCATCCACCTTGCCCTGCATTTCTACCAGCTCTCCTTCCCAATGGTGAGTCCAACTACTCCTAGGATTTGTAATCCTATGCAGCCCAAGATTCCCAAGCTGGTTGCAAAAACATGCCCCCTTACCACTCACGCTATCGCTTAGAGCCATCACCTATGCCATCAGTACTCAAAATTCCATCTTCCCCTCTACAAGGCTTGTCTTTTCAACAAGCTCTCCAATATATGAAACATTTTCATTTTTCCACATCATCATAGAGACCTCACCCACTATCTCATGCCTATCAGGCTACACCACTCACATCAAGGTCCCAATTACCACCTTTCCCAAATGCTATCGCTATAACATCATGATATACAACATATTTTATCCCATGTAGAGGCCCTAGAGTTGCATATTAGCCATTGTCATTGCTATGTTCACCCATGGTAGTCTACCATGACCTGTCCATCCTCACCACCACATAGATCCCTCCTTCGACCTTGGACTCGAACCATACCAGATCCCAAACCCATGCCTCCATTATCGAACCATCCTTCACCTAGGTCCCACTCACCTCCAGTAGACCCATACATATATCCTATACTTGTTCCACATACGCCGTTATCTAAAATGGTCCATCATCTCATGCATCAGGGTCTTATTGACATACTCGATATTTGGCCTATTGATCCCTCATGTTCTAAACTATGCAACTACAATTAGAATTTTTTTTGCATTTAGCATCGTAAACCAGGTCATGATATCGAAGAGTGCAGATCATTCAAAACCTTGGTGCACAATATGTTGCACGACGAGCATACCCCATCACCAGAGTATTCTCTTCAGTTTAGCCAACTTTTAAGTCCCCCACATCGTATTACCTCTAGAACATTGCCACCCCATAGTACCCTAACAATGCCATCCCATTACATCCACAACATGTCCAATTACACTAGTAATTGCAACCCAAGCCATATCATCACTTCACCATCCCACTCCCGACCGGACCCACACAATTTTTCCCAACAATAGTTTCAATTACTCTTATTCTCTTATCTTATTTATTCTACTTATTACATACGTCGATTGATTTCTTCCTTCCTATATTTTTTGGCTTTTGGTGATCCCCTTTTATTGATTGGTTACCAATGACCACTTCTTCTCACTTCTTCCACATGTACATTCTACTCTTACATCTTTCTTCAATTGGAAAATATTACATACACTTATACAACTCACAAATTATACATCTACTACACACCCCACACGCTGGGGAAACCATAATCATAACATCACGATTTTTGTCATCATTGCACACTTTACTCATTTGTAAATAGGTTTTTCTAAAATTCTCTTTCTACACAATGTAAATTTCCTCTTGTAGATATTGCATTCCCACACTTGCATCATTTATAGTTACATCCATTGCACATATTCATATACTTTATAGTTAGAATTTTAATTCATGTTTATACATTCTCCCCCAAAATGTGCCTCAATAGTAGTAATACATGCACTTGTTAGCATCACCACCTAGATATTCATTCCCCCTTTTTAGGATAAGTGTATACATAGGTGTCGTGTTTAATTTTGACGACTCTAAAGTTTATGCAATCTAGTGTCACCCATAGCTATCGAGTTTTGTACATTCTTCTTACGGTCCTTTAGGCTGGTTCAACTTCTCTCATTGATCGCTCATGCTAGGTTACACATTAAACAATTTTGAGCTTATAAAAGAGGACATCTTGAGTAGATATCACCATCTAGTGAATGGTATCCCCTGCTCAGCCTATCACCTACATGGTCAACATACAACCTGGGGATAAACAAAGGGATCAAGAATAAGCAAAAATAAATGATTGGGTAGAAAATAAACATCATCACCCATACAAAAAGAGCACCATGAAAAAAAAATACAAAAAGAGCACCATTAAAAAAAGAAAAAATAAATAAAAAGAAAAGAGCACTACAATCAAATAGGTCAACATTAGAACAGGGGTAGAAAACAAAAGGAAACACCTCTTGATATCACCCATGTTATGCTTATCACCTTTGGTCCTTAGGTTCAACATAACACCATGGGATGATTTCCATCGCTAGCAATAGGCTCCAAGAGCCTGCCTACCAGTGGAATAGTCTTACGGGTGACAAAACATCTCTCACATTAGCATCTCACTTTTGTATAGATCACTATTGCGGACGGATGAGCTAGCTAGTCCAGTAGCATCTACAACGGGTTAATCCTACCTCCCTAAAAATGGATAAATGAACCTTACACATTCACACACATAGATCCAAGACAAACTTTGAACCAACCCGATTATGTTATAAGTTGCCATAAAAATTGTATAACTAAGGGTTTGAGATTTGATTGTCATAACTATGTTGGTCAAAGCCATTACACATGCCTTACATTATCCACCATACCTGAAATCATGGAATGGATCGCATCCATATAGGTAAATTCCATGATACAAGTGCTTCCTTGGCGTATTTCAGTAATTCCATACATGCATCCATGCATCTATGTCATATACACTTAGTATATATTACGACCATGCATTCATTCTACATGCAATTAAAATAGAAAATCACATTCTTGCATTCATTTTACATGAATCCCAAAATCAAATTATAGCATTGCATTTACTCTATGTGCATTCACAACAACATCACATTTGATATCACATCACACTGCATTCGAAACATAATCATGCATACTATTCTACAATTCATTCATATGAAAGAATGATAATAGATCTAAATCATTCACACATATGTATCTATTAATAATACATACCTACAAATTATATTATGCTATCCATGCAAATATAAACGCAATACTTTTCAAACCATCAAAATCACAAATCATATATAATAGCTGAAATCAAGGTATATATATATCATCATCCAAAAATACCCAAAGGCTACAACCTGGGACCATGCCCATCATAGAGCATCCAAAAATTCTTGCAGGCTACAATCAAAGATATAACTCCTAACTATCACCATGAGTCCCTTTGCATCCCTCTTGGCTTGCTCGCCTCTCCACCACCTAACTTGACTTTGTAATAACCTCTAGAACTGGATCTAATACAAGCTACTCCACAACATGTGGATCCTGTACCTCAACCCTTGCACCAACATCTCCTATTGGAGCAACATTACATTGAATCTGATTTGAGGGTGATCATACTCATGACTATATCCTCAAATATAATATCACATGCTCATAATCCAAGAGATGAATCCCATGCACCGACAAAGAATTCTCACATAATAACTTCTTTATCGTCTCCATAGCCAGATTACCAGTCAGGCTCATAATATTCTAAGCCTACCTATCCATCGTTACTATGAACTACTCTGCCTCGGTCCCCTACCTAACCATTACATCCCTTAGCTACTCAATCTTAGCCTCCAATTATTGAACTCTATCCTGTAGCTCCTATACCTCATCCTTTTCATCTCGCCTCACCAAGATATCGATAGGAATATTTTGTACTGCATTCATGAATACATGAATATCAATGGTGTCATCCATGTCACCCATAATAGTAGCAACACCTCCCTCCTCCTCTATCCAAGTAGCCTGTCCCATCTCCACCTCAACATCCATAGGCACGTGCTCCACCCTCATGTCTTAGGTTCTTGTTCCACCACCCAAGTGGCATCATGAACATCATAGAGGAACATCCTCTACATCGCCAGCTACATCCTCAACCTGAGATCTCCTACCAATAATCCCCATTGATGGAGGTACACCAAAATTAGGTGTTATCCATCGATCAATCATACCTCTACCAGGCACCCAACTCTGAAAAGCCCACCAAGCCTCAAAACTAGGCATCATCTTGACATTTGCCACATATAGGATGTCCATAGGAGGATCCCTCTTCCCAACCCATGGTGGTACCATAGGCTGCTATCCTCTATCGCCCTATTACCTAAAATAAATTACAAGAGTCCAAGAGACATCCTATCGTAAGCCAAACTGTCGCCTCACTCGATCAAACTAGAAATACTCGGTCTACCGAGTATATCTACCTACTATCCATTGATATTGTCTAATGGATTGCAGTTGCTCCTCATCCTTCTCCTCTCTCGCACCATCCAACCAAGGCCTCCATATAATATCATCAGGAGTCGCATCCCAAAACTTACCCCTCCAAAATAGTGGGTCATCCTCATGTGGCCTCTTAATACCCTGATCAGTCGTTGTGCTCCATATGTAAAATACTCCTTGCCCTCAAAATTCATAGGCTAATACAATAGAGATGGTTGCTCAATAGCTATGTGCTCCCATGCCCATACCTATAGCAAGGGAATCACACTCAGCCATGTCCTCCTCTCACGGAAAAAATAATATAACTCTCGATATAATTGGGCTAATAGAGCAGGTGCTCAAGAAAATACAACCCTTCACTCAACCATGTCACTCACCAAGTCTACCATATTCCATCTACATAGAACCCCGAAACTATTAGGCAACACATATGTAGAGATCATCATCATGGCTACATACTGTCAATCAGATATCTTCTTCTGTAACCACAACCACTCATAGTCCATCTTCAAGATATCTATAGATCTCCACTCTACCCCAAATAACTGCTCCAACACTGCATCCTTACTCTCATCAGCTACCATTCTCATAGGAACACCCTCAATTGGTAGCCTATAGATACGGTACACATCTTCCAATGTAACAATCATCTCCCAAGTGGGAAAATGAAATGTGTTCCTATAAGCATCCCACCACTCACATAATGCAGATATGTATGCTCTATGAGTGTGTATGTTGGTACACTCCCATACACATTAGAACCATATATTATCCAACCACTTAAGATCCTCTTCCTGATTCATCACCTTGTCAAACACACCCTTAATTTTCTGCACCCAATGACAGGGCTCGAGCATCTTCACCTGTTCATCAACAACAAAACATGTGTTAGACATCCACATAAGTGACACAATCAAATCAAATTTCATAAACCAAAATTTACAAATTAAAACCTATTTAATTTGACATGCACTTCAATGCTAAATAATTCACAAAACACACAACAACAAACATCGACATAATAGTCACACATTTGGATACCCATTTTAGCATTTCATGGCAAAAGTTCAAACTGATGTGAAAAACAACATAATTTGGACTCCCAACATCCCAGTTCAAATTTACAACTACCTATTAATTGGCATGCAAATCAAACATAAGCCAAACAACAACATCTACAAAAACAAATATTATTTTTGGATACCCATTTGCCCACTTATCGGTAAATGTGTCGACAAAATTCAAAAACAACATACCAATCTACATAGATATAAAAGTCAACTCTATCATAAATACATCAAAACTGAACACATATTAGAAGATATAATTAAAAAATAACAATCATATTTTTGGATACCCATTTGCCTACTTAGCGATGAAAGTTCAAATAGACATTGAGTATAGTCTAAATCGGACTTCTATAGCTCATTTTCAGTTTAACATCATCTACACCTTAGCATGCAAATCAAAGGTAAACCAAATGAAGTCATTCACCAAAATAAATGATATTTTTGGACACCCATTTTGCCCTTCTACGGTGAAAGTTTTATCGGTTTTCAAAAATTTTACCTCTAACATATCAAAAATAACAATCTAGGTTTGATAAATTACACCTAAAAGTAACAAATTCCGAAATCACATCAAATGAAATCAAAAAATATAACAGTCACAAAATGGGATACCCATTTCCCACTTTAGCAAACAAGATATAAAAACATATAAATGTCAATACACCATTACTTCCAAAAACTGACAATCAAACCTCACACCTACTCTACCCTTCACCCGGTCAATTCAACGTCAAAACAAGTCTACTTCATAAACCGATCACGTTTTTGGATACCCATTGGATTGTTTAACACTTTGTGCTTAAATTTCAATTAAAATTTGTAAAAAAATTTAAATCAGGACAAAAACCTCTCCCCCCTCATTCATATTTCCCTAAAAAAATAAAATAAAAACAAAACAAGGCAAAAGATCACTTACCGATGCTTCCCCGTGCCTGTTGCTAGCCGCTATGCATCCTCTCATCATTATCGCCATGACAATAATCACATGCTCTCCTATCGTGCTATCAAATTCCCTCACAAGTCACTTTCCAATTTTGTGCACCATCAAAATGAGCCCCCCCATGCAAATTAAGGCTTAAATATACCTTATCTACCGATTTGCCCCCCAAGGGATGAACCACAACCCAATTCGCCCCTCAGGTGGTGATTTAGGTCAAAATTACCCCTCAAGTGGTGAATTCAACCAAAACACCTCAAAATGTAGCCAAAACCCTAGGAAAGTAGGTAAATGTCCCCTAAAACCCTAGGAACCTTACAAAATAACCTTTTACCTTCATTTGCAATCATAATCATCATGCATTGATATTTTTATCAATCGCTGCATCATCAAATCACTGTATTTCATTTGCCTCATTGTTGATTCTTCGTTTGAGGGGGTATTCATATCCAAAGTCAGCTTTGCATACAACCAAAACATCGAAAATCCAAAAGTGTGATTAGCACATTTGTCTACAATTTTTTTTGTTGTATGGTCACACTTCGAGAAGATACATACCTTTGATTAGATCCCATTCTTTTCTCATTATTGGCTATCTAGTCAATGTTGTATGGTCACACTTCAAAGCGGATACATACCTTTGATTGGATCTCATTCTCTTCTCCTTCTTGTCTATCTAGTCAATGTTGTATGGTCATGCTTCGAGTGGCTACATACCTTTGATTTTATCCCATTCTCTTCTCCTTCTTGGCTATCCAGTAAATTTTGTATGGTCATGCTTCAAGTGGCTACATACCTTTGATTGGATCCCATTCTTTTCTCTTCTCCTTCTTGGCTATCTAGTCAATGTTGTATGGTCATGCTTCGAGCGGCTACATACCTTTTATTGGATCCCATTATTTTCTCTTCCTATTAGCTATCTAGTCAATGTTGTATGGTCACGCTTCGAGCAGCTACATACCTTTTATTGGGTTCCATTCCCCTTCCATCCCTTTTCCTTCTACACAAACCCTTTATATTTTTGTATTAAACTGTGTTCCACACAGTATAGTACAAAAAGAGACAAATGTAGACACCCAAAAGTTGCACACTGCTATACCTATGTACTTGTAGATCCTTTTGGACACTTGTAGGTTTACATATGCCATCCTAGGTACCCTTAGGCTATCGTAGACTAGTGTAGACTATTGTAGATCCTCCTAGACATGCGTACATTACTGTAGTCATGCGTAGTCATACGTAGACAGTCATAGTTATGAGTATTCATGCATAGATCACCATAGATTTTCATAGCATCGTATAGACTCCCATATACTACTTCATCAAATTTCAGGTCCTAAACCCTCACAAGACTTCAAAATCACATCCCATGCACTAGGATATCCTCCGATAACCTATTTGCACTTGATTGAGGCCCCCACGGGGTATTAGTTGACCAAAACAATTAACAAGTCAATACCTAAAATCTAATTTAATGTTGACTTCACTTAAGTCACCTTTTTAGGGTAAAATTGATTAAAAGAACCCTTAATATTGATTAACACTAATTACATCCTCCCACATGTGTAAAATTAGGGTTTGTTAGGACATTTCTTTAATCATGTCCTAAATTGACTTAAACATCTCCTAATCAGGATTAGACCTAATCCATCCTCACACATGTGTGAGGATGAGATATTTCTCATAAGGAATGTGATGTTGCCACATTGCATTTCTTAACCTAACCCTAGTCAGAATCAAACCTAAGTTTAGTCTATCTAACCCCCCCTACACCTTGCATTTGCCTATAAATAGTGGGTCCTAAACCCCTAATTAGATAACTCTCACAAATTCAACAAAGAATAGTTACTCTGCTAAAATAGAAAGTGAACATTGAACAGTCAATTTCGACGTACACAATCGGTTTTCAACGATACACAAAGGAACCCCAACTGCCTAGGAGTCGACCCACCGAAAGGATTTTGTAGAAGATACCTCACATCTCAGATCACACCTTGCCCCACAAATCTAGCCTCAGTTCACCCCCCAGGTGGTGAATTGGGTCTTAAGCTCTGTTTCATCATATTATTACCTTATGCAGAATTTATTTCATGTTTTGTTCTATTTTTATGGTTATTTCATCTTCATAAATATGGGGCCTGACTAAGGCAAGCCCCCCATCATACTAACACCCTTTTGCATGTCCTTCATAGATCATGTGGTAAATCTGAAGAGGGAAAGCAACATCAAACCAATAGCAACCCGATGGTGGCCCACCTACATTGAGGGATGATTGAAGAAGACATCAAATTGATTGTAACATTGTTAGGAAGATAAATGGATAAAGGGCATCATGTCCCTCTTGTAACACTTATATTTTAATATCAGTGGAATCATAGTCTCTTTGTTTAATGCATCATTGTGTTTTGTGTTAAATTATCAAATGTCATTTTCTAACCATTTCAATACTCCCTATGCACTTAGGACAAAACTCTTGACTCATCAAAATATTCATTTCTTGTCAAAACTACCCAAAATATCAAGTTATAAAATCTATCAAATATTCTCAAAACCTCACAAAAAACTACCATTAGATAGCCCTCAAAAAGAGCTTTTCAACGAGTATTAATATGCCTATATTTGCACAGACATCAAGGCCAAAAAGTGCAAAATAAAATTATCTTATCCCAAATTCACCATTCGCACCAAATTTGCTAGTACCAAATTCACCATTGGGACCAAAATATCCATTGGCACTAGTGCCAAATTTACCACTAGTGCCAAATTCACCATAGCTCACAGAAAATTGAAACAAAAGGATCTAGAATCAAAATTTTTGGTTTGAAACAAAGACATACCTCTCGGTATTTCTTCGACACATCCATCATCCCTTGAACAAAATCTAATCAAAGTATCTAGCCTCAAATATGTACCATCTCTTCTCACAAATCTATCTCACTCTCTCCAACATTCTAAAAATAGTAGAATACAAATGAAGGTATTTCACCTTGTCTTTTACCTTTTAAACTGCCAGCCTATCGTCAAAGCAACTAAGCATCTCGTATTTCCAAAAATTCATCCCAAAACCTATCGTTAGGCACATTGTTCATAAAAGGGGATTGTACCACAAGATAGAATTTTCATGGGGTAAAATAATTTTCTCCAGATATAGAGGCACACAAAACATGGTATATATAAAATCATCAAAAAGAGAAAATATCAATCATCTTTTCAAATCAACAAAGCAATACAGTAGCAATACATCATAGTGTCAAAATTGATTATCACAACTTAAATTCTTATACAAAATCATAGATATCACATCAAAATTGGTGTAAAATGTAGACACCCAATTTTGACACACTAGTCACAAACATCCCAAAATTTCCCAAAAATAATTAAATATTACAAAAAAACCTCAACTTGACCACTCCCAATCATTTTGGGTATCATTTTTCATGTTTACTAAATTTTCCACTTTGACCAAATTCGATAGTTGTAATTTTGGCAAGTTGAGTGGTAAATTTGGCAAAACTACATAAATTGACCTCTAAAAATTAGAATTAGTTCTAACCAAATTCACCACTTCTACTAAATTTTCCAGTGGAATTTTTTTCTAGTGGTAAATTTGGAAAAGTTTCAAATGTCAAACCTTACAAAATTAGATTCGACACCTTACCAAATTTGCCACCCGGGTCACCAAATTCACTAGTGAAAAATTTAGTCGACAATGGCTTATTTGGAAAAAATAGCCAAGAATATTCCACATGAACTAGAGAGGAATGAATTAGCCTTCCTTTCACCTCTGCCATTGATTTTGCATGCTTCAGCAAAGTCTCAGATGCATTGGTTTGAATTTGGTCTTATCCTTCCTCCTTATAAGTCCCCTACCAAATCCTATTTAAGTAGGCCATGTGGCAAGCATTCCAAAAGGTTTTTCACTATACCAAAGCTCTACCAAAATTTTCTATCATCCTCTCTTTCATAGCATTTTCTATTCCTAAGCTTCCCTCAAGCATTTCTAACTTTTCATTGAGTATCTTCAAGCATTTTGTGAGCATTGATATCAATTCAAGCCAAGAAAGGAGGATTTCGGAGCAAGGAGGTCACCATTGGAGACAAAAAAGAGAGTTATCCTAGCTTTTTTATTCTCTCCTCCCACCTTAGCTTCATTGCATTTTATCCTCTAGGTTGTAGCCTTGCTCACTTGTCATATTTCTTTATTGTATTTTACATTCTATGCTCTAACTTCTCTTGTAGGATTCTAATCCTTGTCTTTGGCAGCCTCTAACATTGTTTTTGCAGCCTTATAATAGTATTTTGGTAGCCTTTTTCTTCAATTATAGCATCCTCATTTCATTTTGAATACTTCTTTTGCAGATTTATTTTGATTAACATTCGTTTCATCATCATATTTTTGTCACAATCCTTTGTTTTTACATGGTATTGTGACATCTTCTAACATATATCATACTTCTTTATTTGCTACCTTCTTATTTTCAGTTTTCTTGCTTAAACATATAGCATACCAACTTATTTTCTTCATACATCCTCGTTTAATTTCATATTTCTTTCACCTACAAGCATTTAATCTAGTTTTGTTCAGTTTCTTACCATTTCCTTCCATACACTATATGTAGTTTTACATTGCATATATATAAGTATCCCTTTCTCCTTTTTTCATCAAGTCAAGGTGATGAGTGTCGTTGAGTCTCATCATTTAATCTCAATGATTTATCAATCCGGGGTGGTGTCCAAGGTTGTCTACGATAGAAGGCTAGGGCAGAGTACAATTCAGGCATTCAGATTTCAAGCATTTATTGGTGAAGCAAATTTTGGTTTAGCCTTTTGGTGTCACACTAAACCTAGTCTGAAGAATGGAAACTAAAATAAATTACAGGAATTGAAAACTAAATCTAAGTTGCAAGAATTGAAATCTAACTACAATTGCATGAATTGAAATTGCTAAATTGAAATCTAATCTACTTTTGCAGAATTGAAATCTAGTTACTCTTGCATAATTGAAATTGCTAAATTGAAATCTAATCTACTTTTGCAGAATTGAAATCTAATTACTCTTGCAGAATTGAAATGATGCTTGTAAATGAAACTTATTCTAAAAACACCTGTCAATGCCCTACCACAAAAGGTCGTCAAGCTTCTACTACAGGAATTGACAACAAAATGAAATATGCTGAAAAATGGAAAGTTGCTAAAATAGAAAGCAGGGAAAACATGGAAAGCAAAGGAAAAATGCTTAATATAATTTTTCAGCTGACATACACACAAATGCTATACACAAACATAATAGAAAACATAAATCACATAATACAAAATAAAAACAAGAAAATGAAATCTGGCAAGCAATCTATTAATTCTGCTGTAGCAAAATTACAGATTAAAACCTGCCATAAAATCCCTCCTTCTAGATCTGAAAGTGGGCCCATACTTCCTGATCTAGAAGGAGGTGAAAAGCACTCCTTAACTAATTAACACTCAAAACATAAAATGATAAAATAGCTGCACTTTTATTGATGACAAAACATGCTGAAAACTATTACAGAAAATTACTGTACAGTCCTAATTGCTGCAATTGAAAACTCTCCTCTATTCTAATTCCTAACTGGCTCAACCAAGGAGGGAGCTATGTTATTTATATAAATATTTACAATATATCCCATGCTCAAATCAGCCTATGTGCTATTTTACGGTCATTTGCCAATAATTCTGGATCTGAAATAAATGCAAATCCGGACAGTTTGTGTTGCAGTAGTAGTCATTGGCCCTTAGAAAGCATCTTCGGTGGTGGGAGTACATGGGAGGAGTCTAGAAATATCTCACACATAATTCTCCACTTCAGAATATGCCATTCCTATCTTGCAAACAACTTTCTATTATGCTGCAGTTTTTCTGGGTTTATCCTAGAAGAGGATCAAAATTGATCTTTTCCATGAATGGTGGCTTTGGATGGCAAGGACGGCAAAATTAGATGGGAGATATTTTCCCTTAACTTTATCAACCTTCTTATCCCATTTTCCACCACCAAAATTCAGTCAACAAGTCAAAAAGTACATTCTGTTTTCATTTCGAAGATAAGTGGCTCATTCCGAAGATACTACAATTCTCATTCTGAAGACATTGTGTTCATTTCGAAGATCTTTAGAATGACCAACTGTGTTGACTCCAAATGGTTTTGGCTGCATTTCTAAGGTGGATTAGCCCTCAGGATCAGATTGCAATAGTCTTCATTCTTCCTTGGATGTGAATTTCATGCCTTGCCATTCATTGGTAGCTTGCTGGAATTTACATGGTAAATTACTGCATTTTCTAGTTTTGCTACATAGTTGTAAAATATTGGCATTTCTTGCAAATTCAATCAAATTAGAACATGGAAAAATTATTCAAATATCAACATGAAGGAGTACATCAAGTTGCTACTGAATTTATACACTTCATTCACCAAGTAACCATGCTGAAATAGTGCAACAATGCCTTGCACAATTGTCCCCTGCTCGTTATACCCTATTGTTGCCTATTTAGACCATGTGGGAATGCTTCTAAATAGGTCAGATGTCTTCTGTAGTCCTTCTGAACTCATTCCATCCATATCCTCATGCTTTGCTTGACAACTTCAAGGTGTTCCTATAAAGTGACAGCTTGCTGATTTTTATATGGCTATTTTTTCCAGATTTTCAGATTTATGACAGTCCTAAACTTTTGGCTTCAATGTGGATTTGAAACAAGTTGAAGGGCAGGAAAACATTCAAAAACCATTGAGAAGTTAATGGATATCAGCATACCACATTTGGTTAATTGAAATGCATGTTCTTACTTGCTACTTAATCAAGCAAAATCAGTCACAAAATGCTGAAAATAGTCAAAAAGAGAGATATAGTATTCCTAACATAAAATCATGCAAACACTTAACAAATAGTATATTCTAGTCAACTATTTGGCAATTAACTTATCATATGGTAGTCAAACATTGTGCAATAATGATTCAAACATTGTGCAATAATGAGGCATTCTTGGGCCTCATCATCCCCCCCAACTTGAACTGATGCATGCCCTCATGCATCTTAGTAGGCCATAGTAATATGTAGGTTTTATTCTTGTGAACAACATCCTTTGCTACCTGCTAACTGAGAAATTCCTCCTTGCTGCACTATATCAAGTATTTTGCAATTAAGCACATGTATGACTCTTTTTCTATTTTTCTACAAGTTTTAGTGCTGCAAGGTACCTCTTAAAGGCTTGATATCATATGATTCATCTTGCAATAGTCTTATTGTGGAACCGTATTTGGCAGATGCACTACTACTGATGGAATTTTCTGTTCTTAACAACATTTCAGCCCGAATGCTTATTTTTGTTGTTTGCACCTTTTGAACAAAATTGATAAATTTTTTAATTTGAAATGCTTGAGGGATGTACTTACTTGTGGTAGAGCCTTATAAACCTCAATATTTGATGTACCCTACTCTTTTTGCTATTCTATAGCATTTTCAACAATTCTGGTACAGTTTCTGCTCATTCCGAAGATATCCTGCTCATTTCGAAGATACTGCAATTCTCATTTCAAAGATCCGCTCATTCTGAAGATACTGCAATTCTCATTCTGAAGATCTACTCATTTCAAAGATACTGCAATTCTCATTTCGAAGATCTGCTCATTTTGAAGATATTGCAATTCTCATTTTGAAGATGTCTGTTCATTTCGAAGAGACTGCATTTCTCATTCCGAAGATGTCTGTTCATTTCGAAGAGACTGCATTTCTCATTTCGAAGATCTTCAAAAAAATGCAGAAATGACCTTCTATGCAAAAGTTAGCTACAGATTCTATTGTGGGTCCATCTCTAGAGTGTATAAGCCTTCCATAACATCAAAAATCCCTTCTTCATCCTTTTGTTTAGATGTTATTCTTTGTTTTGTATGTTGTTGTTTTATTCTAGTAGTACTAAAATAGAACCTTCGGTGCATTTTTTTGATTATCCTCCTTCAATTTATCAGACAATTGTGAGATATAAACTTGTAGTTCTCCTTCTAAAATTTGCCCTACAAATTGAAATAGAATTGCTGCCATGTCTGTCCCAAAATCAGGTTTTTGCATAGTTTTGGAATTTCCATGCAATTAATGGCATAAGGGGGTGTTTCTTGACATCTTGAACATGTTCCTTTTTTTCAACTTGTCACTATTGTATGAATAGTTTATGCCAAATACCGACTATCATACACTAAATGCTAAATGTTTACTATGAATTAAATGCAAGAAACACATACCTTATTGTCCTGAAAATTGGTCATGCACCTTACAAGCTGCTTTTGATGATTGTTAGCGGGCTATCTGAAAACATAAACAAACATAACACATGTGCAGTGTGAGATTTGTACAATGGTGGAACAATGATGGGTAGATCAACAAGGCAATGCATGCTAAAAAATCGGTTTTCATGCAAGCCAACTCAGTAGCGCCTCCAAGAAGGTTTTCACTACTGAATTATTCATTTTTTTATTCATTTTTTTTCATTTTTTTTTCATCTCTTTTTTTTTCATTTTTTTCATCAGAAGAGGCTGCCATTTCTGGTTTTCAACCAACTTCTATCCTCTTTTTTTTTTTCAAGTGCTTCAATCAGAGAGAACATCTCTCACTCTTATTTGGATAAGACCAATCCTTATTCTGCAAAAACATGTCAATTGTTGTATGAAAACACCATCTCTTTCTGTTGAAACCTGCAACATTGATGCAACCTTCCTTACTAGATGAGCAGTAAGAATCTTCTTACATCATCATTGCCTCCTTATTGCTGGAAATGAAGTATTGGCTCCATTGTTCCTCTTTCTTGCTGAAATTGATGCTTGTCCTCATGTATCCCCATTTTGTGGGACATGCCTTTGCTGCAATTTTTTTTTCTTCTCTCTTTTTTTTTCTTTTTTTTTCAATTTTTCTTGTCTTGCTTGTACCCAAGAAGGAAGTTCACAAACAAGACTATTCTTCTTTTTTTCTTTTCTTGTATTTTTTTTTTTTTCTTTTTGTCAGACTTTTTATCATCACTCTGAATCTGATATTGAAGAGAAATTCTCTTCCATTATGTGTACATCCAATGGAATCTCCTTCAAGAACTCCTCCTTAGTTAATGGTGCATGGTATACCCGAAGGCAATGTCCATTCACCACTAACATCCTCCATGAATTACCAATGGGAGAAAGAAGCACTGCTCCATATCTAAAAACTTCTTCAATCAAGTGTTGTCCATGCCTCCTAGTCTGCAAAATCTTGTCAATCTATTCTTGAAACAATTAAATACCAATTCCCAAAAGATGTTAAGTGCTTACATCAAGATAAAATCTTGATATACCCTTGTAATTCTATGTAAAGGGATTGAAATATTGTTTCAAAATAGCAACAATTTTGCTTTTTGTTTATAAGTCAGCCAACTAATAATGTTCAAGAATTTTCTTGGCTGCACTTCAATTTGTTTCATTCCTAGGAGGACAAAATTTACCCCTTTGTAAAATGGAAGTAAATTTTCTATGTGCAATTTTTCTAGTTTTTCTCCTTTATCCAAGGCTAATTTCTGTGTGTTTGGACTAAAGGTTTTCTATGTATCTCCATTGATTTTTATCTCTTCAAGCTCAGGTAAGTTCTTGTTTGAGCACAGTTGGATGTTGTTGCAGTCAATAACATTTCTTGCAGGTTTTTTTTTTTTATACTAGATTCAGCTACATAGACAGGGGTTGCCTATCCTGTATTATTCAGACTGATCATAGGTTGGGCTAAAAAAATATTTTTGGTTTGCACAATAAGACAAGAAGTGTACAACTTTAGCAGATCAACTACTTGTCAGGTAGGATCACCTCTAATGAGATCAACTATTGTTTGTGTAGGCTAAGAATTGCTAGGTTGCGGTTTAGCACGGTAAAATCCTAACAATATTTAAGTAATAATGGAAAACTCTAGGATCATCATTAAGTTGTAAACTCCTATTTTTATTGTGCAAAAGTTTTTGTGATTTTTTTTTTAATAGATTCAGCTTACATAGACAGGGGTTGCTATCCAGGTTGGGTTGAAGGTGGTGGTTGCTTGTTTTCTAAATGGACTGAAATGCAACTATCAATAATTATTATTTATACCAGCTATTACATTCAGATTTAACGTTGAACTTCATAACTTAGCACAATAATAATTATTTGACTACTTTTACCCTCTAACAACACCATGTTCCCCGACAACGATGCCAAAATGATGAGTGTCATTGAGTCTCATCATTTAATCTCAATGATTTATCAATCTGGGGTGGTGTCCAAGGCTGTCTACGATAGAAGGCTAGGGCAAAGTACAATTCAGGCATTCAAATTTCAAGCATTTATTGGTGAAGCAGATTTTGGTTTAGCCTTTTGGTGTCACACTAAACCTAGTCTGAAGAATGGAAACTAAAATAAATTACAGGAATTGAAAACTAAATCTAAGTTGCAAGAATTGAAATCTAACTACAATTGCATGAATTGAAATTGCTAAATTGAAATCTAATCTACTTTTGCAGAATTGAAATCTAGTTACTCTTGCATAATTGAAATTGCTAAATTGAAATCTAATCTACTTTTGCAGAATTGAAATCTAATTACTCTTGCAGAATTGAAATGATGCTTGTAAATGAAACTTATTCTAAAAACACCTATCAATGCCCTGCCACAAAAGGTCGTCAAGCTTCTGCTACAGGAATTGACAACAAAATGAAATATGCTAAAAATGGAAAGTTGCTAAAATAGAAAGCAGGGAAAACATGGAAAGCAAAGGAAAAATGCTTAATATAATTTGTCAGCTGACATACACACAAATGCTGTACACAAACATAATAGGAAACATAAATCACATAATACAAAATAAAAACAAGAAAATGAAATCTGGCAAGCAATCTATTAATTCTCATCATAACAAAATTACAGATTAAAACCTGCCATAAAATCCCTCCTTCTAGATCTGAAAGTGGGCCCATACTTCCTGATCTAGAAGGAGGTGAAAAGCACTCCTTAACTAATTAACACTCAGAACATAAAATGATAAAATAGCTGCACTTTTATTGATGACAAAACATGCTGAAAACTATTACAAAAAATTACTGTACAGTCCTAATTGCTGCAATTGAAAACTCTCCTCTATTCTAATTCCTAACTGGCTCAACCAAGGAGGGAGCTATGTTATTTATATAAATATTTACAATATATCCCATGCTCAAATCAGCCTATGTGCTATTTTACAGTCATTTGCCAATAATTCTGGATCTGAAATAAATGCAAATCCGGACAGTTTGTGTTGCAGTAGTAGTCATTGGCCCTTAGAAAGCATCTTCAGTGGTGGGAGAGTACGTGGGAGGAGTCTAGAAATATCTCACACATAATTCTCCACTTCAGAATATGCCATTCCTATCTTGCAAACAACTTTCTATTATGCTGCAGTTTTTCTGGGTTTATCCTAGAAGAGGATCAAAATTGATCTTTTCCATGAATGGTGGCTTTGGACGGCAAGGACAGAAAAATCAGATGGAAGATATTTTCCCTTAACTTTATCAACCTTCTTATCCCCTTTTCCACCACCAAAATTCAGTCAACAAGTCAAAAAGTACATTCTGTTTTCATTCCGAAGATAAGTGGCTCATTTCGAAGACACTGCAATTCTCATTCCGAAGACATTGTGTTCATTCCGAAGATCTTTAGAATGACCAACTATGTTGACTCCAAATGGTTTTGGCTGCATTTCTAAGGTGGATTAGCCCTCAGGATCAGATTGCAATAGTCTTCATTCTTCCTTGGATGTGAATTTCATGCCTTGCCATTCATTGGTAGCTTGCTGGAATTTACATGGTAAATTACTGCATTTTCCAGTTCTGCTGCACAGTTGTAAAATATTGGCATTTCTTGCAAATTCAATCAAATTAGAACATGGAAAACTTATTCAAATATCAACATGAAGGAGTACATCAAGTTGCTACTAAATTTATACACTTCATTCACCAAGTAACCATGCTGAAATAGTGCAACAATGCTGCACAATTGTCCCTGCTCTGTTATACCCTATTGCTGCCTATTTAGACCATGTGGGAATGCTTCTAAATAGGTCAGATGTCTTCTGTAGTCCTTCTGAACTCATTCCATCCATATCCTCATGCTTTGCTTGACAACTTCAAGGTGTTCCTATAAAGTGACAGCTTGCTGATTTTTATATGGCTATTTTTTCCAGATTTTCAGATTTATGACAGTCCTAAACTTTTGGCTTCAATGTGGATTTGAAACAAGTTGAAGGGCAGGAAAACATTCAAAAACCATTGAGAAGTTAATGGATATCAGCATACCACATTTGGTTAATTGAAATGCATGTTCTTACTTGCTACTTAATCAAGCAAAATCAGTCACAAAATGCTGAAAATAGTCAAAAACAGAGATATAGTATTCCTAACATAAAATCATGCAAACACTTAACAAATAGTATATTCTAGTCAACTATTTGGCAATTAACTTATCATATGGTAGTCAAACATTGTGCAATAATGAGGCATTTTTGGGCCTCATCACAAGATGTGAAGAGTACAAAGTTGTAATTGCCTTGTATCTCACATTCGTTTGTCTAGCCTCAAAGGCTCCCTTCCACTATAAGCTCTCTTTCCATTCCTCCTTCCTTGTTGTAAGCATTTCTAGTTTTTTTTAATTAGCATTCTCACATATACTAAAATTTTTAGTGAATTTCCATTATGCTAGTTTATTTTTCCTAAAGATTAAATTTACTATTCTACATCCTCTTTATCATCATAGCATACATTTTTATCCCCTGCATTTTCAATTTTAACTCTAATTTTAGTCTCTTGTTCACTATCGCAATTTCTTATATGTTGTAAGTAACATTACATATTTTTGCACTTTCACTTGATTACTCCAATTAAACACTGATTTTACCTATAGGAGTTAGATTAGATGTTTTAAATCATTCCTCACAATATTATATACTCCCATTTCTCTCTTTTACCTTTGTTTCATTAAATCTCAGTCATAATCAACATTTCATCCTCTTTGCACACATTCTAATTTCAGTCCTTAAATTCTCTATTTCTATACCTTAATCCTCTAATTTTATCAGCTAAAAACATAGTAAATACTGTTAGGATCCTTACCATTCAATTTCATCCCAAAACATAGTCATAATCAACCCAAATTGATCTTTGAAACTTTCAAAAACCATCCCAGGATCAAGTTCCTCACCCCCACTATTAGTTGTGAATTTGACAGCCTAAAATACATAAAACCAAATTCACCAATCAGACCAAAATTTTTAGTGATAAATTTGGTAGATCCAATGGTGAATTTGTCAAAAAGCCAAATTCCTTCCCATGAGGTAAGCATACTTATTTCTTTTTTTAAATAGGTTTTATCAACTATTTAAACAATTTTCTATCCTATACAACCCTCAAATAGGCCTCTTAAATTAGAAACCCTAATTCTTTTTTTAGTTTTTATGTATATTTACTAAATCTGCTACCCTAGTGGTGAATTTGGCACTTTTTAGTGGTAAATTTTGTAGACAAGCTTCAGGAGAGGTAATTCAGCTACTTGGACCTTCCTTAGTTCTGTAATTTCATTTCCTATATTTTTGTTTCTTGATCTCTATTGTTTTGCATTAGAAATCACATTTACTTTGGCAAATTAAAGAACCTTAACTAGAAATCCTAATCATTTATAAAATATTACAATTTATTTACAAAATGTTCTAATTTCCTTACAAAACATCTCTAAAATAGTCAATTAAGGAACCATAGGCTGAATTTTAGCTTCTTCATAATTTTCAAGAACATAGGCAAAGAATCAAATATCATTTAGTTGTATTTAGGCTAATTTATCTTGTGTTTCTCCTTGTTTTACCTTAAAAATCAAAATCTCCTTAGTTTAGCTCATTCAAACTTGAAAGACATATAGGTTAGCTCTTGTTTGTATGCATTTGTGTGATTTAAGCTTTTGCATTACATTTATATGATTCTTGATAATTTAGGTTTAAATAATTGTTAAGGCTTGAAAAAGAGTCGGATAGATAGAGATCCAAAACCTTAGGTTTTTTCTTTGAATAAACCCATTAAAACATCAACAACACAAGCATTACATCAACTTATACACAACCATAGAAAAAAGCATTGAGTAGGAGTCTAGTTGTGTTGAGGATCTTCGTATCCTTGGGGTATCCTTTGGAAAGAGACTCTAAAGTGGGGAAGTAGAGATTCTAATGAATCTCCCCCATGCACACTTGACATTAAATTAGAATTAAAAGGAAAATAAAATGAGGTTTTCATACCATATACATATTTGATGAACCCAACGTAAACACCTCATTTTTCCTTAAAAAAGGTAAAATTTTGTTAAACTTGAACAAGATCATCTAATTTACTTGCTTAGATTACATCACATTAAATTAATATAACAAGAACATAACAAATTTCTAATCCTACTAGAGGAAGGATAATGAGCCCTTGAGCAAACCAAAGTATGAACCTTAGGGGAGAAATCTTCTTTGGAAAGTATATCACTATGGATTAGTGGGAGTCACAAGGAGGGGTGCTTATCTAGGTGACATAAGGATCTCAAAATTCTTCTCTTCTTTTCGATAAGTACTCTGGAAACAAAACTCTAATAAATTAATTCCTTTCAAACTCAAACTTTCAAATGATGTCTCAACATCCATACAACACCTGAAACAAGGGTGTACCTATTACATCTCATGATGGATCATCCTCTAATGGACAAATTGAACAAGAGGTAAACCTTTGGTCACAACAAGAACCTAGGGAACAATAACTAATCATCAAAAAAATATCCTATAAAACTATAGATCATGTCAAAGAATACATAAAAAAAAAGACATCATCTTAGATATTCTTAAAGATGAACTTAGAGAACAAGAGGAAGCAGAATCCACCACAATGCATGAAAAAATCAGATACTCTAATGAAAAATCAACCACTTTTCAAATCAATAAAATTCATTACAACTTTGCAAGTCTCAATGTGGCTACATAACAACCTAATAATTCCACAACACCTCCTATCTTATCCATAAATATCCCCACTTCAAAAAACTCATTTTCAATACTTCCTGATGAAAAAATAATTCTATAAACCCCTTTTTCACTCTCAAAATGGGACCTAGTCAAGTCCCTCCCACTGTTGGATGCCAAACACTGATCAAATTTGTCCTATATATGTCACAACACTCACATTTAAATTATCAAACCAGGGAGCTCATAGACTTTTGAAGTGCCATGATTGAGACTACTCATGTTACTGCTTCTGAAATGAATCAATTCAACTATCATTGGGGGTGTTTTTAAAATAGCAATTTATTCATCCACACCAATAAAAATTATGCATAAATAAAATATGTAAAAATAAATACACCACACTGAAAGCGGTAAACACACTTACGTAATTGAAAAGCACACCACTCTAAAGCAAATAAATTTAATCTAAGAAATAAACATACTATCATGCATAATTAAATCTACAAAAATAACTAAGAAGTAGGGGTGGAATACTGGCTTGGAGTGGGCCTGATCTCTAGTAGATCCCACCCAACGAATCATGAAGACAAAACATAAATGAAAGAATGCTCAATATTTTATTAATAGTGCAGTGAAATATTACATGCGATGATGTTCTTTGAAAAATTGCCTCCCCTACTATAGAGAAGTTTGTGTGTTTATATAACACACATAGGAATTCCTATCATAGTTTTGTTACAAAAGGCATCCTATTTACAGTCTAAACTGGGGTAGTTTAGTTACTGTAACAGGCATACATTTAAACCTCTTTTCATCGTCTCCCAACAATTAGATAGTTTCTTATTGGTTATGGTTTTGCTTCTTTGAGTGGTTACATGTTCATCCACTCTGGTTGGGATAACTTGTTAATTCAATGGTTTCCCATAGATGACATGGAACTATGGTCAATGGGGTCCTTCTACAGTTGTCCATTCAACACGTATAATTATGGAACCTGCTTGAGTAAGGCACCTACTTGGTGCCTACTTGAGTAAGGTGCCTACCTCAGTAAGGCATCTACTTGAGTAAGGCATCTACCTTAGTAAGGTGCCTACTTGAGTAAGGCACCTACCTCAGTAAGGTGCCTACCTTAGTAAGACACCTTCATGGGTAAGGTGCCTACTTGGTATACCTTAGTCTGATGAGAGAAAGTGTGCCAAGTCTGTGTAGGACCTCGACTAAGAAAAATATGATAAAATTAAGAAAATAACTACACAAAACACACTTCATGCATAGATTAGATAATACAAATAATTTCAGTAAATAAATACATAATGTTTCATAAAAAATATACAACTCATTATATATTTTCGTGTAAAAACCATTAGTACTTATACAAAAATATGACCATATCTGGTGCTCATCATACCCCCAGGACTAATATGTGCCATGCCCTCATGGAACCTAAAACTGGTAATCACCTTCTTTGCATAGGCCACTTCTCCCTATTTATTTTTCTTACTAGTGGTATTGGCTTTCCCTTCAGTCTGAGTCTTCCTTTTTTGTTGTGGGACACTAGTTTATTGTGGGGTATTTTTAGGTTGTTCTAACCTTCAACTACATTGGCTTTCAGTTGTGTTGGGTTGGCCTTCATTCTACATCGACTTCCTGGTGAACTGGCTATGCCTCCCTATTATTCTTGGCCCAACACCTATGATGGATGTTGCTGCCATAGTCGTTTCTCCCTTCTATAAGGAAACCTCTACTTCTTGCCATAAGTCAGCGAGTTGAGGGCATAACTCTCCAAAGGGAATTTTAGAATCATCCCTCTTTTGAATTACCATGCTGGCTTTGTATAGTTGAAGTTCTTCAGGGGTGAGGTCAATATTTTCTTTTATGATTGTTGTTGGCTCTACCTCTATTTTGTATATCCCCTATATTTCTAGCCATTTCCTCATCTTGGAATGCCAACCCTATGATGAACCATAGCTCTCCCAAAATTGGTCATCCATAGCAAGGTCCACACAGATACCAAGCCCTTTTTTAGACTTCTTTGAAGATTTCCTATTTGCCTTTGCTACCTCAAACTCCTCATAGATATTTTCAAATTTTTCTTTTACTTCAATGAAGGACTGCATGCCTTCTTCCCATTCTTCATCTGAGTGGGGGTTTGATTCAATGAATGTAACTCTGGCCTTTATTTTGGCCTTCTTATGCAACATTTGAGGTGCCTTCCATTTCCTTATGTCTGGTATAGCAACATCCTGCATGGGGATATCTTTCTTTCCCATGGGAGAGGCCTCCTAGTTAGAATATCAAGGAATCTACCCTTCTAGTCTTAGGTCCCCTGTAGCTATCTCCCTTGTTCCTTGGTTTCCTGATGCTTGCTCCTCTAGTTATTCAGGTAGTGGCCCCTCAAATTTGGGTACCTAGCACTCCGTAGAGTCCTTGGCATTGGGTTCAAGGTTTTGCCCTTGGCCCTTCCTTGAAGGCTCCTCATCATCATCAATTTCAATAACAAGGATTTATGTTTGAAAAATAGAATTCCCTTGTTCCTCTATAGTCGCTCTATTAGAGGTGCACGGACCCTATCCTACCTTGACTTCCTAATTTTAGTCGTCTAACCTGACTACCCCATATGAGACTACCTGTAGGCCCAAGATGGCCACATACTTAGTAAAATTTTATACAAATTTGACTAAGTGATAAAAATCATCATTCTGCAAACCTTGTAGTATGATTTTATCTGAAACCAGGTCAGAAGATATGAATCTTCTCAGCAATTAGTCAAGTTTTCTTGTTTGGAGAAATTTCAGGTGACTTTACTCCAGCTCCAAAATGAAGAGATATCTCAAATCCACAAAAGTTCCTAAGAAATGATGATGTCAGCAAAAAAAAAGTGTGGAATGGCAATTCTAGGAAGGTCTTTTTGTTTTTTACTCTGAGATTATTCAAATTTCAAAATTTGTAAAAGTTCCTAAGATATGATGATGTCAGTGGCTGAAAAATGTAGAATGGCAATTCCGAAATGGACAAGTCATCCTTTTCCAAAATGAATATAATATGGGGCAATGTAATAATGAAAGTGTGGATTCATGATAGAAGAAGTACGTGACTAGCTCCAGACTCGAATTGAGTGATATAATATTGAAGATTAATATCCCATAGTGGATTCAAGGTCCAAAGGTCTAGATTGGAGATATTTATGTTTCTAATAAGAAAGAGGATTTCATCATTTTTAAAGTGGATTGGAATTTATCTTATGTCGTATTGAATATGAGTCATGTGATGAATAAGATCGACAGTTGAGGTTAAGCTACAAAATCTTGGTTGTTTTAAAGACATTGATGTATCAAAATTTTAATAGTCTACTGAGAGATGAAGTATTTATGGTTTCCAAGATCAAACCAAAGGCAGTTACAGATCGACAATGGTAATTCACTCCCAAGAAGGATCGATATAATATGTGATATTTAACACCTAAACTTCAATTCCACTAAATGATCAACAAGTTGCAGAGACCCCGAGCTGTCATGGAAGATTTTCTTTCAGTGGATTTCTTGGAGGACGAACCAATGAGCTGATGCTAACTAATATCTTTGTTGTACTATTGTAACAAGATTGTGTGTATTGCTTCTTGATTATTGTAATAATAAAACTATAGGTAGAGGTCAAACCCTCATTTTTAAGGGTCATATCTAGTGTGTTTGTCTATGCTATTGTAAATATTCCTGAAGAGCTGAATGAAAGGAGCAATACATTGATCTTCACCTCAAGTTTGCATTCTCTTGCTTGATGTCAAAGGTTTAGATTTCATAGTTGCATTTCTGTAAATACTTAGATGGTTATTTTGTACTTGTTTTGGATTACTCACTGTTGTGAGTAATTGAAATCTGCTTTGAGTTCATTTTGTGTTATTGGAAAGTATATTTCTATAAAATCTAAGTGTTTGGTGAATTTTGTTATTTGTATTATAATTCTCTGGGTATTGAAATTGCTTACTATAACATTTACTTATTATGCTTTAATATATGAAACAATCTATTGTGAGATAAATTTTGATCTGAGTGTATGTCCCTTAATATGGTTTTTTGGGAGATTTTTATGATGGTGTAATGTTGTTAACCTATCTGTCCACTTTTATCTACATATATCTAACCCTAACCTTCTCTTACCCTAAAATCCAAACCCTAATTGAGCATAATTATGTCAACAACCTGCTAAGTTGACAAGGAACCCACCTACTCTTGAGGTTGGATCAGAAACTCCTATTTTGGTCCATCCAATGTTGAGTGTTGAGCTGCAGCTATCGGGTGCAAGCTTGGATAGGACAGTCGCAGTACTGAGTGAAAACTTGGTGCAATTCAATGCCCAATAATTTTGGCACCCCTGGTAGGACCAATTCACAAGGAACATGAAACCCATAAAAAGAGTTATTGTTATCTCAACCTGAAGGAATCAAGATTGGGTGAATTGTCTTGACCTTGTTAGCAAAGAAAAGAAAGTTCACCTAGCAACTCCCTAGTCAGAAGACCCTGAAAAGTATTGTAGACTAGTACCCTTTCATGTATATCAGGTCTTTCAAGAGGAACAACCCTGATTCTTCCTTTCATTGTGAGTTACCTCAGAGAGGGTTTGCTATTATCAGAAGTTTGGATCAAGATTTTATTGAAGAAGAAGAGATTCTGGAAGAAAACCCAATAGTTCCTCTAAGAAGACCTGTAGCCAGAAACACGACACATAATGTGGGTCCTAATCAGCCACTTCAAAAGTACCCTAACTAGGATTCAATTGGGCCCCTTAGATTAGCACAAATGGATGCCATTCCCTAGGATTTATCTAAGGAAACCCCCACATATTATGGATTTGTGAAAATAGCTTACGAGCACTACCAAGATATCCTGAATCTAGCAGTAATCCACAACATAAAGGAAGAAAATATTATTGTCAAAATTCTAGCCCTGTCCTTTTGTGGAAAGATATTGCATTGGTTCAAAACTCTAGAAGATAATTTTATCACTTTATGGCAATCTTTGGTTGAGACATTCATAGAAGAATTTAATGAATCTAGTGATACATTTTCCCTATTGAAACAGTTTACAACCATGCAAAAAACCCAGCAAGAAACTATCTCAAAATTCAATTTGATATTTAGTAGAACATGGAAGAGAATTCCCCCACTGCTAGACCAGTTGCATGTTTGGATTATATGTATTATATACTTGCCCTGGGATCAGAACTAGGTGTATAGACACAACACTCTAGAGTAGAAACCTTTTCCCAAGTTTATAATGCAGTCGTCCATGCTGAAAATATCCTAATCAATGTGGGAAGAATTCCCCCCAAAACCATGTTACCCTATAACTTAGAAACCAATAGTGGCCATGAGCAATCCACAAAGCCCTCCTACATGGACCCCCTTGCTTTACCATCTCCATCTTCACAAATGAATTTGATTCCTTGGTCTAAATCGGTATCCTCTACACCTCGTTTTCCTCCCCTTCCTTCCCAACCTTCTCAAGAAATGTATGTTATTTTGGATATACAAAATACCATGAAAACTTTGAGTAATAGAATGAATTCAATGGAAAATAGAGATCAGGAAAGGTTACAATAGATGAGATTACCATATGTGAACAAATATTAAAGGCCTAGTCCTAGCAATAATACTGGGGTTAGGGTGAATGCAACATATGAGGAGGCAAAGTGTTCTGCAGATACCACTCTTGCAAATATTTGGTGTTTGGTATGCAATGACCCCCATGACTCATGATCTTGTGTAATTTATCAACACCATGTTCAAAAAGCTATGGATCAAGCTAATAGGAATCAGAAGGGGAGGGTTAATATGTTATGGCTCCCTAATCAGATCATGGCCAAAAAAGAGTTGGATGAAGAAAGCCCAATTGTTGTTATGACAAGATCTAGAAATAAATCTTTACAAGTAGACCCCCAGAAGATGGGATAATTCCAGGTCCCTTCTCAAAAGAAATTTGACTTCCCCCATCAAAGCATCGACACTTTTCCTATCCCTCAAGCTAGAGGGAAGGAGAAGACAAATACTCTCCCTAAAAATCTCAAAAAATAAACAAAAGGAGACAGAATGAGATCCAAGGGTGAGAATCAAGAAAGGCTCATGTTCCCCTCTATTACCAAAAGATAAATATTAGAGGCAACCCAATGATACAAAAGGAAATATGGTGAGCTAGACAGAGGGTTAGAAAGACTATCCCTGACCAAGTCTGAGTACAACATTGCTGAGGAGATGAAAAAGATTCCTTCAAAATCTAGCCTATATGACACTCTTTTCATCTCGGCCAAATTGACCTGCTTAAAGCTTCCCTCAGCGAAAATCCCCAAAATAGACCAACCACCACCATCCTCAATATACCACCAAAAAAGAGAGAAATGAAACCTATTGTTCTAAAAAACAAACCTCCCACTTTATATATATCATTAATAATGGAGGGATGGGTAGTCTGAAATTGTATGATTGATTCAAGAGCATCAACCACAGTTATGCCTAAGGCGGTCTGTGAATAAATGGGTATGGAATATACCTGATATTGTCTTGGAGTGTTGTAATTAGATGGGACACTTGTCAAAACAATTGGGGTTATTAAATATGTACTGATGAGGTTGCATAGAGATCCTGAGGTAACATTGGTGCAAGAAATAGTGGTGGTGGACTTGGAACCTTATTTCGAGTTATGCCTCTCAAGAGAATTTACTGAAAAACTAGAAAGATGTATGTACATGGATTATTCTAGCATGGTAATCCCTTTCAAAGGAAAAGTAATAAGTGTATCGCTCCAAATTTTTTGCACCCTTACCTTCAGGCTATAGGATCCATGCCCGAAAGGGGGATGGGAAAAGGATGGGACAATACCTCGGACTAAGAGGCCCTTTGAAGGTCCCGCCTCTCGGGGGAGGTGTATAAGGGTGAATTTTCGACGGATGGTGGGGTTCACCAGGAAACTTTTGAATGGCAGTCTCCACGCCTAGGTTGGGAATGTGTTTGATGTGTTCAGTTTTATCTTTAATCATTCAAATCCTAGGTTTGGCCAAATGAATCTAAACTATTCTATATGAAATGCAGATTTAAATGAATACAAAAAATAGAATTAAACAGAAAATACAAAGAACAAGCTAAGTGAGAAAAACCATACCTGATCCGGATGTCTGATGGAGGTTCTAATTTTTGAAGCAGTCCAGATCATCTGGAATTTGACAGGATCATCTCTGATCTGACAGGATCGTCTGAGATCTAACGAATTCATCAGAGACCTGCAATCAGAGAAATAGACACAGAATATAGAAAATGCAGCTATGCTGATAAAGGAAAATGATGTGAAATGATAATAATGATGTTAATAAGATAATCCCAAATAGAAATGCAAGTAAATTATCATGCTTTAATAGCTAATTATGATTTTATTATGTATTTAAGCTACATGGGTGAACTCCAAGATGCAGAATAATAGGAAATAATAATAAAACTAACTAGATGCAGAATAAAATAGCAAAAAGGTATAGGAAAAGTGCAAACTCTGGGCACTAATTGCCCCCAATGTTGACTACAGTCGAAATCATCTCGAATTGGGGCATGATCGTCCGAGATTGTACAAGATCGTCTACGATGATCTGAGCTTGCTCCGACTGAAAAACAATGAAGTTCCTACAAACAAACTTGGAAAAATACGAAGGCAAATGGTGATTTAAGATGGTCTAATGCATATAGAACTCGTGTTACAGGAAATTTCAGCCAGGGGAATGTCAAGGGGAGGGCCTAAGATTAAATAGGCATAGGAAGGAGGTTGGGAGGTTGGAGATCATCCTAATCTGGGAGATCTCCAATGGGGGAGGTCTCTAACCGCGTAGACACGCTTTTGCCCCAGTTAGAGACGTCGTTGAAACAGAAGCTAATTATGAAAAATCAGTTTTGGGACGAAATCGTCTGGACGTTCTTCTCCAGACGAATTCGTCCGATCTGAGGCGATATCGTCTGATCGACGACGATATCATCCAACGGTCAAAACAAATCCTAAAAATGGCATGAAAAATGAGGAAAGCGGTTTAACGAGGCAGTTTGGGGTTAAAATTTGAATTTGAATTATTACTAAAGTAATTTTAATTATTTGCTAAGGTTTACTGCGCCAATTTTAGGGTGCTACATTTTGCCCCCTCTTTAGCGAATTTTTCGAAGAAAATGCGTTAAAGATGAGTTCTTCTCGATCTACGAGAAAGCAAAAATTTATTCCCATTTTTAGGCGATGATTCTAGGTCGAATCGTACGACAACTTACTATGGTGCCCCCTCCGTGTTTTTACCCAAATCGAACGTTTGAGGTAAAAATGCGAAAAAGCAAAATTTTAAAATGTTTTTAATTGTTTTTGAATAAAATTAAGAAAAATAGGGAAAAACCCTAATTCATTTTTACTGTTCATTTTCTTGGTTTCTAGAGCTCTGTAGACAAGATGGTCGAGACAGCATACAGATCGACAGAGGTCCGACGCGGGCTACGGGTAAGGGTCCAAACTTAATTTAGAATGCTTTAATTTTGAATTTCATGCTTTTTAGATTAATTTTGAATGATTTTTGAGCATCACGGCCATTTTTGGGCCGTCGACGTCGTCGGGACGAAATCGTCTCAATTTCGTCGAAATCGTCTCGATATCGCCGATTTCGTCCAAGGGCGAAATCGACGATATGGGGACGATTTCGTACAATAAGGGACGATTCCCTCTTGCAAAATCGGAGATGAATTTTGCTCAAATTTTGGATGATATCATCCAATAGTGGACGATATCATCATTTGTATGAAATTGAACTTGTTTTACTTGCATTTTTAATCACTGTTTTATTAATGATTTTTATTGTTTTGTTGTTTATGTTGCAGAGAGGATTACTAAAGAGCCGAGAATGGAAATACGATGGGCTGAGGGATGACTTGGCCACTCTATCTCAGGCAGAGCGAGATCAGTTGGCTCAAGTCGACTTGCAGCATGTGGCAGATATGCCACAGGTTTCTACAGATATGGGGCTATTGACAGCCCTAGCAGAGAGGTGGTATCCGGGTTCTTCTTGTTTTCGGTTATCGATAGGGGAGATGACTCCCACATTGGAGGATGTATGGAGGATTTTGAGGATCCCCATACAAGGATGGCTAATAACTCCCATGGCCAATCAGGGCCACGCGATGATGCGACTGTGCGGAGATCCGAGCTTCGCCCTGGAGAAGGGCGGAGTGAACATCGAGTCGCTACGCCAGATGCCTAGGGCATCTAGACTGACACAGGTTTTGGCTGGGGTGGTAGGTGGTCTACTGCTATGCCATCAGAGTGGATGCAGACTACCATGGCTACTGACAGATGTGGTCTACGACATGAGAGACCATGGGTACAGGTTTGCTTGGGGGAGCTTTGTACTATGCCGATTGTATAGGATCCTACATGGGGTCGTATACAAGGGCGACCGATGTCTGGTCATGACATCACTACTACAGGTTTGGTGCTGGGAGCACATCATGGTGCGGAGGCCGGTAGGGCTCCCACTAATAGGGATTGATGGGGAGAGGCCCCGAGTTTTCTACTGGTGGCTCCGAAGAGGGTCACAACGATGGATAGATCTGCCAATGTCCCAGAGACTACTTGACGACCTTGTCTCCGACCAGATCACCTGGAGGCCTTGGAGAGATCATCCAGGGTGGGCCAAGGATGGACAAGAGCTGGCTCACGTTAGGCAAACCTGCTGGCTAAGGATGGAGAGGAGAGAGGTGGAGCTCCACCGCTATGACCGAGTTTTGAGGCAGTTCGGTCTACAACAGGGGATCCCATCTCTCAGGGACTACGAGTTTTCTCGGACCGTCCGGGATAACACTATAGTCAGTGGGGCTCCAGATATGCAGCGCTTCTGGAGTGAGGACATGGATGATGCCCCCATTCAGCCAGTGGATGGGGATGACGTAGGGGTTGCTGACGGCTATGATGCCTGGTACGCAGGCATCCGCCCTCCTTGGATGATGAGGGCTCAGGGTCCGATTCATGTAGTTGTGCATCGGATGGGGAGGCGGTGCCAGGCGGCCATTGAGGTGGCACAGGGTCATGGCGGGAGAGAGCAGAGGAGGCCACAGGCTCAGCAGAGGCCATGGTAGCGGGAGAGGAGGGAGGAGAGACCCCCTTCTCCATGGAGAGAGAGGCCACCATCGCCCGATAAGGGCAAGGGTGTCGAGGTAGGAGAGAGTAGCGAGATGGCTACTCTCCGGGTGAAGACTATCCGTCTCCAGGCTTAGGTGCAGTCCTTGCAGGATGAGGCTGCACGACACCGAGAGGAGGCCACACAGCTCAGAGATGAGGTCGCACGCCTCAGAGCATGGAGCGGAGGGGCGAGCACTCGGGACCTAGCATGGGCTATTGCCCAGATCACATTCTATCAGATGCTATACCACCATATGGTACCAGAGAGGCAGAGGTTACCACTGTCGGCCCACATTGCGGAGCCTATCATGATGAGGTCATCGAGGACATCATCACGATCAGAGTCCAGGACTCATAGCACCACACGGACTACGATGGGGCCACCTCGTCCACCTCGGGGCGGGGGAGGAGATGAGGCTGAGAGCTCGAGGGGTTCTCGAGGCTAGCTGCTACAGATTTCACTACATAGATTGATACATAGTGTTTATTATTTTTGATAGAGGATTGAGTATGCCGAGGTACAGATTGTGGCATACCGATCCAGTTTTGAGATGATGTATATATTGTTGATATATATATAGATGAGATATTTTTGATCATATGACTTGTCTTATGTGTTTGTATGATGCTTTAATGTTTTGATGTGATTGATTTGATGATTCATGTAATTATGTCGTTTGGAAATATTATGGTTTGAATGTCATGCTTTTAAAATTTAAATGAAATAATCTGATGTAAACAAATTGGTTGTTTGTGGGATAATTTGATAAAAATAAAAAGGGACTTTTAACAATAATTTCAAAGGACATTGTCACTATTATAGACCATTTCATGGAGTCGCCGCTCGCTAGGTCGTCAAGCTAATCCTGGTATAGAAATATTGCTAAAAGTAAAAGAGTGCTTAAGAGATTGTCTTAAGACTTTGTTGTGATGATGCAAATGATGATGATGATGGTGATTTGTTTTCAGATTTCCATGAAAATATTATGCATGAAATATATATATTTAAAATGATTTTTGCTAGGCATAAATTCCTAAGTGTGATAAAATTTTTGAATAATTCCCTAGGAATTATACCATCATTGCAAAATTGAAGTTTGACATAATGACATGAAATAGTAATAATGTTTGTTTGTTTGTAAAGCATAATTGTGTAACATAATGATTTAAGTCATATGTTTTTATGATTTTAAATAAATGGGAAATAAAATTAGTACAATGGTTTGCGCTAGGCATAGAATATTTAGGTATAAACTTATACCATCATCGCGAAATCCAAAGAAGAAAATAATAGTTTTATTGCATGGTTGATTTTTAATTTTTGAAAATAAACAGAAAATATAAAGATGAGGACTTGCGCTAGGCATAAAATTCCAATTTTGGTTTTGGAACTATACCATCATCGTGAAAGTCAAAAAGTTATATATAAATGTAACTTTATTGCATGTTTTTTGAAAATGATTTTGATTTTTTTGATAATGCATGTAGTTGTCTTTATACTAAACAACTGTTCTCAGAGAAGAAAATGAAATTATTCCAGACAATTTGCAAAAATATTTCAAAGTATCTTAAAGACAAAAGTTAGATTTATAAGGAATCCCATGTGCGTATGTGAGTTCATTTCCGATCTTGATTTATCATAATGATACACAAAATCTCTCAAATACAAATGTGTGTGCAATTGCTTTGTGCATTTATGAGTTTTGAGCAAGATAATTTGATACAAGTGATTTGAATTAACCAAATAAGTGTTCATTAACCATGATTTAGATGCATATAACCGTACCAGACTACTATGTAAGTCGGGTTATCAAGAGCTAGCTAATCCATAAGCAGACATAGGTCTGTACAAAAGAAGGTCGCTAATGTGACAGACATATCACCATGCTAGGAGTTACCCAAGGCCAAGCGGGTTGGGCACAAACCACCTGTTATGGGGCTTACCTCACAGTTTTCGAATAATTGAGAATTCCAAGGATTCAAGCTCATCAACCCTTCTTTTCTTTTCAATGGGTAGGGAAAGGGATTTTATTGCTTTTGCTTTTGCTTGTTTTGCTTTCTTTTCTTTTTCTTTTTTTTGTATTTTTCTTTTTTTCGTATCTTTTGCTTTGATATTTGAGATAATGCTGAAATAGTGCTAAGAGAGTACAAAATGATTCTGAAATAATGCTTCTTTTTCTCATGATTTTGCTTGATTTTTCTTTTTCTTTTGCTTCCTATTCTAGGGATACTTGCTCGGATTAGTTGTAGAGCAAGGGATTTTTATTCTGGGTAGGGGTGAGCTTGTCCTTTTGTCAATTCTCAAAGATTCTAGACCATGTGCATGATAGGATAGCAGGGGAAACTTTTCGCTCAAGAAACCACTTCTACTATGTAGCATAGCATGGACATTACAAATATAATCATTTTATTGTGAAAGGATATGCTTGGTTTAAGTAAATAACAAGATCAATTCTCTGTGCTCAAACTTTATTTAATTGAATTTTGTGGACTTTGATATAAGAGAGATTAGTAATCATGCCAGATAAAATCAAGATATTTATTTTTGTGTTTGCAAAAGTGAGAGATTCCAAATAAATGCTAATTTATCCAAAATAATTTGAAAATATAACTGCAATACTTTAAGAAGAAATATATACAACAAATATTTTTGAGGAGTTTGATAATTTTGACTCTCTCTTTCTTCTCTTTATTATTATTATTTTTTTTGGTTTCGAAAGAGTCAATAATATTGTTGTTTTTACTTTTATTTTTGTTTGTTTTTGTTTAAATAGTTTTATATATTTTTAAAATGAGACAACATGCAAAATATATACAAATGATGAAATGACCAAATTTTATGCATAGTAACGCTTAAGATGCATAATATTCATAGGTTCTTTTAAATATTTACCATCTAAGGTAGCTAATTTGTATGCTCCCGATTCAAATTTAGCAGTGATAATATATGGTCCAAGCCAATTGGGTTCAAATTTACCTTTAAGGTCTTTAGTTGCATTAGTATTTTTTTTATTTTCTTTTAAAACAAGGTCGTCGACCTCAAAGGATCGATGACGAACTTTCTTAGCATATGATCTTTTAAGCTTGTTTTGGTAGGCACGAAGATGCTCCAAAGCATTGATGCACTTTTCATCTAGGAGTTCCAGCTGATCGAGTCTCTACTCGATATTCATCTCCTACTTCGGTATCTTGAAGTAGTAGAGCCAAAGAAGGAACTTCTAATTCAAAGGGAAAAATAGCTTAGCGCCATAAACCAAAACAAAAGGTGAAGTAGGCCGGGGGGGGGGGAACCCCTTGGGGACGGCCATGCATAATAATAGCTTGTATAAAAATAACATTCAAGAGTTTTTCTAACTCCCTTTGACTAGCAAGGCCACTTTGGGATGCATTTTTCTAAGTTTCTTGTTTAACAGGTTTAGCATCTGGATGGACTACTAGGTGATGCATGACTACAGAAGGGTCTAAACCTGGCATATCTTCATATGTCCAAGCGAAGACATCTTCATATTCTTTAAGGAATGCAATGTATTGCTCTTGTTTTTCTTGACTTAATTCTGATCCAATACTGATGATGTGAGGATTATCCTCAGTTCCAATGTTAACCTTAATGACGTTTTCTACTTCCATGTGTAGATCTCTTTCAAAATTAGGTGGGGTAGGTGAAACGCCCAATTCTTGTAATTCCTTTAAGGTTAACTTGGATAATTCATCTTGAGGAGTCGTGGCCTCAAGCTGGGCTATAGTAGGTATAGAACCATCAAAATAAAAACCATTGTGTAACATCTCTTCCACGGAGACATCATGGAAAATATCTCCTTCCAACTCATCGTCGGATTCAACAATCATTTCAGGATAGGCTATGGATAGCATATTGCAGGTAGAAGAATTATTCTTGGGATACAAAGAATCTTGTTTATCTAGATAATCTTGATAACATATGAGTTGATCATCATCTTCAAAAGGGAAGGGTTGATCCTTACTAGGAAATAGGCCCACACCACATCGGGCGGGCCATGGTTCTACCTCAAAGGGTTCTTTCATACCATCTTGGAGAGGTCCCAAGCCTTTCCCTTTATATCCCAATTTAAGCATTATGGGTTTAGCTTTAATATATTCATTAGCAAAATAGCATCGAGCATATCCATCACAATGCGTCTTGATGTTTCGGGGTATTCTTCCCCAATCATATCCTTTATAAATAAAAGCACAACTCCCGACTTGGTAGATACTTCCCATAGGTTGTGGGAGGCCCAAGGTACGAGGAGAAGGTGGCAAATTACTTAAGATAATGGAATCTTGCATAGAAGCATTTGTTTTTTCTGATATAAGAATTTTAGATAAATCAGGTAAGAGTTCATCAGTGAGAGCATAAGAGGTAGAAGGATCATTCCCTATATCTTTAGATGTGGAAGGTATGATAGATGTAGATAATGTGGAGGTGTTAATAAATGGGTCTATAGGTTTTGAAATTATAGGGATGGAACATGAAGGATTGGTTGTGGATTTAAGATCTTTTTGAGGTTCTAGTGTGGTTTGTTTAGAAGATTGTTGAGCTATATATGAGGGTGAAATTAATGGAGGAGAAATAGATGAAGTTATGGGTGTGTGTTTCACACGTTTAGATGAAAAATAAGAATTAGGATGTGTGGATGACAGAGCAGGGCAAAATTGAACTCCAACGGGTTCTGCCAAAGCACACATATCAAAGGGTCTAGGATCACCATGGATAGTGACCAACTGATTTTTAAATTCGAATTTAACACATTGGTGTAAAGTTGATGGGACAGCCCGCATTGCATTGATCCAAGGATGACCCAAGAGTATATTGTATGATGCGGGGCAATGTACAATAAACACGGTCGTGTCTAAGGTTCTCGGACCAACTTGCAATGGGATGGTGATAACTCCACACGTTTCTTGTGTTTCGTCATTGAAAGCTTTTATGATCATGTCGGTTTTCTTCATTTCATCACTTCTAAACCCAAATCTTTGGTAGAAGTCAAAAGTGCAAATATTTAGAGATGAACCATTATCAATCAAGACCCTTTTAATGACTACATCTCCTATTAGGGCAGTAATATATAAGGGGTTATCCTTATGTAAACTATGTTGTGGGATATCTTTATCTCGAAAGTCAATACAATCGACTTCTCGAGTGATGATAGTATTGGACATGGCTTGAGGTTGAATATTTTGAGGTACCATCATTTGGCTTAATGTGAGCATTAATTCATCCCTATGGGTAGGAGAAGATCTTAACAAGTCCAAAAGGGAAATTCTGGCTGTAGTATTGGATAATTGTTCATTAATATTGTAAGGAGGCTTAGGTTGAACATTAGACATATGATTCCCTTTATTGGGATTTTTCAAAATAAATGGAGCTGATCCATCATTCTGAGTTTGATCCTGTTGAGAATTGTGAGCCTGTTGTCTGGTAACAACTCCGATGGTACCTACAATGTTATATTGAAGACGTTGAATTGGTCTCGGTCTAGCGTTTATGGCTTGTTCATTAGGAAGGAACTGATTAGAAGAGGGTCGAGTAGTAACTCTTCTAGGAAATGGTTCTTCCGAAACCATAGCATCTGTGATAGGTTGAATAGGATCTGATTCATTTTCAGAACTATTCGATTGGTTTGAGGTGATGTCTATTTCACTTTCATTATCCGATTCTACATCACTAGGATCCGGTGTTTGAGTATTATATAGGGGTCTGGACGTAACCATGGAGAAAGTTGTGCCAAATTTTTGAGGATCATGATTAGGTAATTGTCCGCTAATAGTCCCTACATATCGGGTAGGAGGGGGGACATTATGATGCTCAATTTGATTGGCCACCTCTTTACCATGTTTTGGTAAAGGATGTTGAAATATATCTAATGATTGATTAGCATTTTGATTCTGATTTTGGGGAATGTTCTTTTGAGTATTATTAGGAGGATTTTGTTTAGGTTGAAAGGCTTGCACCTCCATTTCATTATTATCAATCAAGTCTTGTATTTTATGTTTTAATATTTTACAAGAGTTTGTAGCATGTCCAGGTCCTCTATGAAAATCACAATGTAAATCAGCTCTGTATCCGGGTATAGTTGGATCAGGTTCCCGGATAGCTGGTAATTGAATCAAACCTCTTTCGAGTAATTGGGGTAGAATAGTTGATAATGGTTGATTCAATCTAGTAAACTCTCGAGGTGGTTTATCAGGAGGTTTTAATATAAACTTCTCCGTTGTTTTCGTAGTATTAACATTAGCAATGTTTCTACTATCAGTGACTCCGTCACCTACAACTTGTTTGTTTTTATATTGATTTCTGGATGTTTTCTCATCATCTTTCTTTTTGAGCTGACCTCTTCTAATGAGAGCATCTTCCACCCTTCGAGCTAAGTCTATAGCTTGATCGAAGGTGGTTAAGGTAGCAGTTGATAATTCATAGGATATTTGTTCTTGCAAATTATTAATAAAAATGTCCAACATTTCCCTATAAGGTAGCACAAAGTGCAGTTTTCCTATCAACTGCCTCCATCTAGCTAAGAAATCAGCAAAACATTCATCTTTGTCTTGTTTTAAGTTGTATAAATCTTTAATGGTCACGTGTCTCTCGATGTAGGCACTAAATTGATGGACAAAAGATTCAGTTGTTTCTTCAAAATTCCTCAAAGAATGAGTGGGCAATTGATAGTACCACTCTAATGCCATTCCTCCTAAACTTTTTGGGAACATTTTTAGTAATAGCAAGTCATCATGTGATATATCATGACATGCTATCCTAAACATGCGAAGATGCTCTATGGGATCTTCAGTTCCTTTATATATAGGCAGGACGGGCATGGGAAAGTGCTTAGGGTATGGTTGTGCTACAACTATGGGATCCAAAGGCTGACTACACATCTCTCGATAATTATACGAGGGACGGTAGGGATCTATCTGGTCCATGCGGGAAGCTAACTGTTTCACCATGGCTTCCAGATTACTTGGTTTGCCCACCATATTGGTTCGGTAGGGCATTAATATGGGATTTGTGAGCATATGATGGAGGGACATGAAGATTAGATGCTATATTGCTATTGTGTAAATTGTTGGTAGGAAGGGTGTTATGAAGAAGTTTTGAAGTTGTATTATGTTGTATCCCAGATTGTTGAAAATTGGTGTTTGGCTTCATTTTAGGTTTTTGTCGATTTGAAGCATATTGATCAATAGTTTGGCGAAATAAAGCAGTGAATGAAGGTCTCTTTTGTGTGGGAATGATTTTAGGCTCAATAACAGGTTCCTTAGGGGGTTGGGTAACCTGTTGTTTTTGCATGTTCTGAATCATAGTGACCATATCTATATTGGATGGTCCAGCTTTATCACTTTCTTGATCGACAAAGGACAAAGGATTAGTGTGCATGTTAAACATATGTTCCATGGCTGCTTGAGTGTCACTAATTTGTCCTCTATCAATACGAACTGCCATATTAAGAGCACCAATGTTATTATTGAAAAATTTCCAGAAATGATCTATGTTATCAAAAGCAACAGTTCCGTCTGGAGCCATTCTAGGGGATGAGGATCCTTCCTCTTTAACATTTTCTTCTTGTTCATCTACAACAAGCTCATCTTCTGGCTGTTCTAGAGTTCCTCCTTCCGGAATTGGATCCTCAGGAAGGGCATTTGGTTTTTTTGTTTTCTTTCCTAGCCAATCTTCTTCTTCTTCTTCTTTAGTTTGTTTACCATTCCTAAGTCTAGGCATTGTGCTTAAGTTTAGATTTCAGCAAATATATATATATATATATATATATATATATATATATATATATATATATATATATATATATATATATGCAACAAGCTTAAGAGGTATATATTTTAATTATATACCTACTATAGTATTTAAAATAAAATGTTTTGGTTTTGTTATGTTTTTGGTTTTTCTTGTTTTTTTTTTTTATAACAATATTATAAAGATAACAAACAACACACTAAATGCAAGAAATAATAATAATGAAAGCAATGATCTAGTTTTCTATAAACAATTTATAAATATCATTAACGGGCTCAAGTTCTTCAGGAGTCATGAAATGTTCTTCTTCAAATTGAAAATTTTCTTTCAAGAATTTGACAAAAAGTGCTATAGTGATATTATCTGTCTCAGACTCTGGTTGGTAGAAATAAAGTTCGTGGCAATACTCTCGATATAACACAGCTCTAGGAACTCTCCTCCACCTTTCCCTATCCGTAAGAATGACCTCTTGGTCTTCTACACGACCTAGGAATTGGTGTATAACAGTTGCGTTCTCGAGGTATTCCTCGAAGGTGAACAATTCTGAAGACACAAGAGCTCTCCTATAAGCTAACCACCTATGGCAAGCTCTCTGAAGTTCATGATAAAAAATGAGTTGATGAGGATCCAGGATTCTATCTAGGGCAAACCTCTTAATTTTCCTAAGTTCGGTTGATCTAGATGAAATAATACCCAATCTCCTATTAAGTTCATCCCACAAAGGTGGAACTCTATATGTTTGAGATAGTCTAAGCAAAGAATTAAACTCTATGGCTATTATTTGATTTTCAACATTAATAGTGACAACTAGTCTTTTCTTAGGAGCTACCATCTAAACATGATATGCAACTTAGTAGTTTTCTAATGATTTTAAATGCATCTATGTTTTTTTTTTTGTTTTCAAAAGGTTTTAGTTTCACGTCGGGTTCACCAAAATGTATCGCTCCAAATTTTTCGCACCCTTACCTTCAGGCTATAGGATCCATGCCCGAAAGGGGGATGTGAAAAGGATGGGACAATACCTCGGACTGAGAGGCCCTTTGAAGGTCCCGCCTCTCGGGGGAGGTGTATTAAGGTGAATTTTTGACGGATGGTGGGGTTCACCAAGAAACTTTTGAATGGCAGTCTCCACGCCTAGGTTGGGAATGTGTTTGATGTGTTCAGTTTTAGCTTTAATCATTCAAATCCTAGGTTTGGCCAAATGAATCTAAACTGTTCTATATGAAATGCAGATTTAAATGAATACAAAAAATAGATTTAAATAGAAAATATAGAGAACAAGCTAAGTGAGAAAAACCATACCTGATCCGGATGTCTGATGGAGGTTCTAATTTTTGAAGCAGTCCAGATCATCTCGAATTTGACAGGATCGTCTACGATCAGACAGGATCATCTGAGATCTGACGAATTCATCAGACGAATTCGTCAGAGACCTGCAATCAGAGAAATAGACACAGAATACAAAAAATGCAGCTATACTGATAAAGGAAAATGATGTGAAATGATAATAATGATGTTAATAAGATAATCCCAAATAGAAATGCAAGTAAATTATCATGCTTTAATAGCTAATCATGATTTTATCATGTATTTAAGCTATATGGGTGAACTCCAAGATGCAGAATAACAGGAAATAATAATAAAACTAACTAAATGCAGAATAAAATAGCAAAAAGGTATAGGAAAAGTGCAAACTCCGGGCACTCGATTGCCCCCAATGTTGACTATGAGGTGCAGAAATCATCTCGAATTGGGGCGTGATCGTCCGAGATTGTACAAGATCGTCTGCGATGATCCGAGCTTGCTCCGGCTGAAAAACAATGAAGTTCCTGCAAACAAACTTGGAAAAAGGACAAAGGCAAATGGTGATCTAAGATGGTCTAATGCAAATAGAACTAGTGTTACAGGAAATTTCAGCCAGGGGAATGTCAAGGGGAGGGCCTAAGATTAAATAGGCATAGGAAGGAGGTTGGGAGGTTGGAGATCATCCTAATCTGGAAGATCTCCAATGGGGGAGGTCTCTAACCGTGCAGACACGCTTTTGCCCCAGTTAGAGACGCCGTTGAAACAGAAGCTAATTATGAAAAATTAGTTTTGGGACGAAATCGTCTGGACGTTCTGCTCTAGACGAATTCGTCCGATCTGAGGCGATATCGTCTGATCGGCGACGATATCGTCCAACGGTCAAAACAAATCCTAAAAATGGCATGAAAAACGAGGAAAGCGGTTTAACAGGCGGTTCGGGGTTAAAATTTGAATTTGAATTATTACTAAAGTAATTTTAATTATTTGCTAAGGTTTACTGCGCCAATTTTAGGGTGCTACAATAAGGATGACACCTAACAAACCAGTTGCTTATCATATTGAAAAAATTGAAGAGGATCTATACAATCTTAATCCTTTGGAGGAATTTGAGCTAGTGGAAAACATTGAAGAGCTAGACATTGAAGATGAGTTGCCTTTTAGAGAATACTATAGTCAATTTAGAACTGGTATAGGTACATACAACATCACAAATGAGCTAGAAAATAAAATCCCTACTATTTCTAATCAATACCTAAGAAACAAAGAAATGTGGGTTATGCATTTTGATGGTGCTAAATTTAGAAATGGTGCAGGGGCTGGTGTGGTTCTACAATCATAGTCTGAAGGGATAAAGAATTTTGCTTATAGATTGACATGGTCATGTACCAACAATGTTGTAGAATATGAGGCTTTTTACCTTAGATTGATGCAAGTATAAAGCATGGGCATCAAGATTTTGAACATATATGGTGATTCTGAGTTGATAGTCCATCAGGTAATGAATAAGTGTAGTAGTAAGTACCATTACTTGAAAGATTACAAAAACTTGGTATGGGATATAATGGATTCATTTGTGGTCTGAATCTAAGTTTTGTGCCTAGAGAAGATAATCACCTAGCAGATGCATTGGCAATGAAGGGAGCTAATTTCAATCCTCCTATATATTTTGGAACTAAGAATACCAAGGAAATTAAAATGGTTTTCAGACCTGCAGTGCCAGACAAGTAGATATTTTGGCAGGTTTTTGAAAGTGATGAACAAATTCTAGATTTTATGATAAGAGAAGCATGCTTCTCAAATTTCCAAGAGGAAGACTTAGAAGAAATATATCAACAAGACTATCCAACTAAGAAACAATCATATCCCAATGGGATTGGTCACCCTTGAAATTCTATTTGATAATGAATATAGAAATAAGGTTGGATCTATGAAGGTCGGTAAAAATACCTATAAAGAAGTTGAGGTCATAATAGGAAAGAAGATCAATGTTGGGATCCAGTGTTCACCTAAGGAAGCAGAGGAGATTAAAGCTTTATGCTTAAAATACCAAGACATTGTGGCTTGGTCATATGAAGACCTTAAGATATATGACAAAAATATTATTCGGCATACTATCGAGTTAGAACCATTCCAGCAAAAATAGAGGTCTATCAATCTGAGGATGGAAGCCATTATGAGAGAGGAAATATTAAAGCTACTGAAGGCTAGGATAATATATCCAATAAAACATTCCACTTAGGTAGCTAATTTGGTACCTGTAAGAAATAGGAATGGGGATATATGTCTATGTGTAGATTTTAGAAATCTGAATCAAGCATCCCTCAAGGATCACTACCCCCTCCCTCAGATTGACCAGGTCTTATAAGTTGTATCTGAAGTGGAATTATTCTCACTATTGGATGGTTACTCTGGATATAACCTAATATGAGTAAATGATGAAAACCAATACAAAATAGCATTCACCACAAAATGGCATACATTTGCCTATCATAGAATGCCCTTTGGGCTATCCAATGATGGAGCTATATTTTAGAGGGCCATGGACTATGCCTTTGGTACACTTATAAAAAAAGTTATTCTGATTTACCTGGATGACATGATGGTCTTCTCTCATGATAAAATTGATCATCTATCTCATTTGGAACATGTTTTTCGAAAATGTAGAGAATTTGGTATCTCACTTAATCCTAAGAAGTCATTATTTGCAGTACATGAGGGAAAACTATTAGGCCATGTAGTCTCAAAGGAAGGTAAGGCCATAGATACATAAATAATTGGAGCAATTATAGCTATTCCTTTGCCTACTAATCAGAAGACCTTGCAGTATTTCTTGGGTCAAATCAATTTTCTCAAGAAATTCATTTTTGATTTTGCATAAAAAGTGAGGCCTATATCTAAACTACTCAAGAAAAAGGTAGAGTTCAAGTGGACTGGGGTTAGGAAGAAATATTTTGAGGTCATCAAGAAATCCATTGCAACAGCCCCAGTCTTGATAAATCCTAATTGCTTATTCTCAATGCTTATCCCATTGCTTATTCTCTATGCTTATGGAGCTAAAGAAAGCTATGCATCGGTACTCACCCAGAAAGATAGTCAATGGGATGAGCACCCTATGTTATTTTGTAATTAGACTTTACATGATTATCAGGTAAAATATAAATTTATTTAAAGACAAGTGTTCATTGTAATAAATTTGTTAAAGAAGTTTAGACAATAAATGGTGTAGAGCAAAACTCGGGTATATGTGGTTCATCCAAATGTAAGAAGTTTTATTTTACAAGGTGACATAGGAGATAAAAGGTCTGGTTGGATTACTAATATCCAAGAATATGATGTGGAGATACATCCCACAAAGCTATTAAGAGGTATAACATTGTGCCAAGGATTGACAAATGCTTCAGTATTGGCCAAAATGACCACTTGTCAAATAACATAAGAAGATCAAATAGAGATTGTACACACTCTAGATTCTAATTGGATTGAGCAAATGACCAGGTATTTCCAAACCAGGATCTACCCACCTGATCTGAATTATTATCATGGAAGGAGGTATAGAATCCATGCTCTAAAATATGTATTACTACCTGAAGGGTTGTTCAAAAGAAACTTGGATGGCATTCTCTTGAAATGTTTGAGGGAGGACCAACAAAAAAGAGTCATTGGAGAATTTCATGGAGGGTCAGCAAGTGGTCATGGCTAAGGCTAAATTATAACTTTGAATATAATAATAGCAGGCTATTATTGGCCTACTATGTTCAATGATGCTTTTAAAATTACCCAAGCTTGTGATAAGTGTCATAGGCACGTTGGAAGAACTGAAAATTCTAACTCTCCCTTGAAGCCTATTCAAGTCGAAGAGCCTTTCCAACAATGGAGATTAGATTTTATAGGAGTTATAAATCCTAATTCTTCAGCATAGCACAAGTTTATCTTGACAGCTATAGATTATCTTACCATATGGGTAGAGGCCATTCCTACAAAGAAGGCAGACCAGGAAGTTGTGATCACCTTTATGGAGAGTTTGATTTCTAGAATTGGAGTCCCAAAAGCTTTGGTGAGTGATAATGGCCCTACCTTCATAGGAGCCAACTACATAAAGTTTTCCAGAAAGTATGTGTATTGCTCCAAATTTTTCGCACCCTTACCTTCAGGCTATAGTATCCGTGCCCGAAAGGGGGATGTGAAAAGGATGGGACAATACCTCGGACTGAGAGGCCCTTTGAAGGTCCCGCCTCTCGGGGGAGGTGTATAAGGGTGAATTTTTGATGGATGGTGGGTTCACCAGGAAAATTTTGAATGGCAGTTTCCATGCCTAGGTTGATAGTGTGTTTGATGTGTTCATTTTTATGCTTGATCATTCAATTCCTAGGTTTGGTCGATATGAATCTAAACTATTCTATATGCCAATGCGGATTTCAATGAATACAAAAAATAGAAATAGATGCATATTACAAAGAATATGCTAACCAGAAGAATTCATACCTGATTTCGGATGTCTGATGGAGATTCTGAGTCTTGTAGCAGTTTAGATCGTCTCAGTTTGAACATTATCGTTTGATATTTCTTAGGATCATCTCAAATCACAGAAGGTCATCTGAAATAGAACAAAATCGCCTGAAATCTGATGAATGCGTCATACGAATCCGTCAGAAACCTGCAATCACAGAAATAGACACAAAATACCTAATATGCAAATGCAGAAGCAAGGGATAATGATAAAAATAACAGCAAACTTGCCTAAATAATAGTGTTTAATAACAAATGAGGAAATGTAGTGAATTTAACAATTGATTTTACCTTTATCATGCAATTATGCTAAATGAGGTGAACTCCAAGATGCATAAAACATAGTAACTTAAAATAGTGCAGAGATATATTATGAAAAATGCAGAAAAACTTAAGAGAATGCAAACTCTAAACTCGGATAGCCCTCAATCTGGACTATAGTTAGGATCATCTCTAATCGTACGAAATCATCCGCAATCGTCTGAGATCATCTGTGATGATCCAAGCTAGCTTCAACTGAAAAACAATAGATTTCCTATAATAAAAGATGCAAAAATACCAAATGCAAGCAATAATACGAAGGAATAAAGGAGCTAACTCTGCAATGAAATCCTGTCAACAAAGGGGTTGGGAATTTAGGGAGAATTAGCAAGAATTAGGCAGGGAGGCAGGGGGATAAACTAAAAAAATCCTAGTTTATTTAGGATTAGAAAGAGGTTTGGGAGGTTGGGGATCATCCCAATCTAGGAGATATCCTGTACTCTGCTGCTTGTATAGGATCCTGCATGGGGTCATATACAAGGGAGGTCGATGTCTAGTCTTGACATCGTTGCTATAGGTTTGATGCTGGGAGCACATTGCGGTGCGGAGGCCGATAGGGCTCCCATTGACAGGTGTTGACCAAGAGAGACCTCGGGTTTTCTACTGGTGGCTACAAAGAGGGTCACAGTGGCGGATAGATCTGTTGATGTCTCAGAGGTTGCTGGATGACCTCATCACAGACCAGATCACCTGGAGGCCATGGTGAGAGCACCCTGGGTGGGCAGAGGATGGGTAGGAGCTGGCTCGCATCAGGCAAGTCTATTAGCTGAGTATGGAGCGAGGAGAGGTAGAGCTCCATTGCTATGATCAGATACTATAGTAGTTCAGTCTTCAGTAGGGGATCCCTTCTCTCATGGATTATGAGTACTCCTAGACTATTCAGGATAGTACTACACTAAGCAAGACTCCAGATATGTAGTGATTCTGGAGTCAGGATGTAGACGATGCCCTCATCCATCCAGTGGATGGTGACGATGCCAAGGTTGTTGATGGCTACAATACCTGGTACGTAGGCATCCACCCTCCTTGGATGATGAGGGTGTAGGGTCCAGTGCACGCTGTGGTGTGCCAGATGGGGAGGTGATGGCAGGCTACTATTGAGGCAGTGCGGGGTCACGGGGGGAGAGAGCAGTGGCAGATCCTATAGGAGAGATGCCAGAGGATGGCACGAGCTCCACAGAGGCTACAAGAGATAGAGCGAAGGGAGGAGAGGCTCCCTTCATAGCAGAGGGAGAGACCACCATCACCCGATAAGGGCAAGGGTGTGGATGTAGGGGAGAGCAGCGAGAAAGCGGCTCTCCAGGTTGAGGTTGCCCACCTCTGAGCTCAGGTGCAGACACTACAGTATGAGGCTACACAGCTTAGAGCTCAGGGTGGAGGGGTGAGCAGGGATGATCTATCATGGTCTATTGCTCAGACTACATTCTACTAGGGGTTATACTATCACATGGTTCTAGAGAACTAGAGGATACCACTGCCAGCCCCTATTGCAGAGCCGATCATGATGGGATCGGTGAGGACATCCTCACGATCGATGACGAGGACCCGAGATATAGCCTAGACCTCTATGGGACCACCTCCTCCATGTCAGGGTGGGGGAGGAGATGAGGCTGAGAGCTCGAGGGCTTCTCGAGGCTAGGTGTCTATGGACTATAGATTTTGCAGAGATTGTTGAGAGGATTGAGTATGCCAGGGTATAGATTGTGGCATACCAATCCAGTTTTGATATGATGTAAATAATTTTTGGATATATATATATATATATATATATGATATTTTTTCTGATGATATGACTTGTTCATATGTTTTTATGATGTTTTACTGTTTAAAATGTTTGCTTATTGGATTGAGGATTCATATAATTATGTCATTTTGAAATATTATAATTTTGATGTCATGTTGTAAGATTTTAAATGAAATAATCTGATGTAAACAATTGGTGGTTGTGGTGTGATTTGATAAAAAATAAAAGGGACTTCTAACAATAATTTTAAAGGACATTGTCGCTATTATAGACCATTTCATGGAGTCACCGCTCACTCGGTCGTCAAGCTAATCCCAGTATAGAAATATTGTTAAAAGTGAAAGAGTGCTTAAGAGACTTGTTGAGAAGCAACACACCCCCACTGAAAAATGAATTTCCACCCTTTGAAAATTTTGAGCTTTCATTTTGCAGTAGGGACCCTCTTGATGTTTTCCAGGTTTCAAATTCCAAATTTGCTTGCCTCCTTTTTAAGTTGTGCTTTTATTTGCATCTGGTTTTGATTTATTCTAGAATTCATTTTTCACATGTTAGAATCATTGCTGATTAAAGAAAATCTTTCACCGGTACGAAAAAATGCAGATTCCAGACAGAAAAATTCATGAGGAACCAAAACTTTCCATTTTTGGCAAAGTCGCGATATCGCGACACTTCCATTTTTGGAAATGTCATGAAATCGTGACAGGTTTCAGGAAAATTCGCCAAGTCGCAAAAACGTAGCGATATCGTGACACTTCCATTTTTGAAAATGTCACGATATAGCGACACTTTCCATTTTTGGAAATGTCACGAAAACGCTACCAGTCTGGAGAGAGAAAGCAAGATCGTACAGAGCGTCGTGATTTCGCGACATGTCACGAAATCGTGACATGTCGCATTTTCATGGCAGTAGGAGCGAAGAAGAAGCTAAGGCATAAAGGAGGTCACGATTTCGTGACATGTCGTGAAATCGCGACGGGTCCAAGGCAAAGAAGAAACAAAGAGAAATCAAAGTGAAAAATCGACTAAGGCATCAAACAGGGCGCGATTTCGTGACATGTTGCGAAATTGCGACATGTCGCGGTTTCGCTGCAGATGAAGGAGAAAGTGGTTAAGGCAAGAACATGTCATGAAATCGCGACGTCGTGAAATCGTGACGTTTTTTAGAGAAACGCCCAAGGCATGAAAAGCATCACGAAATCACGACATGTCGCAGTTTCATGGCAGAAGGAGCCAAAAGGTTGCCAAGAAAAAGAAGCAGGCACGATTTCGTGACATGTCGCATTTTCGTGGCTGTAGAACAGAAGCTAAGGCTTAAGGCCTTGGGTGTCTCGAAATCGTGACACGCCAAGAATTGCAAGGAACACAAGGCTTGGGTGTCGTGAAATCGTGACACGCCAATGCCAAAGGGCTGTCGAGGGAGGCCGTGTCACAAAATCGTGACACGTAGGAACAAACGAAAGTGAAGTGCAAGAAACAAAGGGTGCCACCATGTCATGAAATCGTGACATGGTGAGCGCAAAGGCAACCAAGGACGGGGAGAGTCGTGATTTCACGACATGTCACAGTTTCACGGCTAGAAGTCGGCAAGACACCCAAGGCATAAGATAAGGCATGATTTCGTGACATGTTGCGAAATCGTGACATGTTGCATTTTCGCGACTTGGACAGAAAAAGGTCGAAATAAAGAAAAACAGCTGAAAATGGACACGTGTCATGATTTTTGCGACACGTGTCAAAACAATAGAACAAAGCATGTCGCGTATACTGAACTGTAGGGTTTCACTTTAATATTTAAGGTTTTGATTTAATAATTTTAAAATGCTAATCCTTGTTTGTCTTTCATGCAGGAAGCCATCTGGAACTTACATGATAGCGGAGAAATGGCCATAAAGACAAAGTTAAGTGCAAATTAATCGAAGATAGCCGTATTGAAATAAGAGATGCCGAAAATTGCTGTTTCATCCAAATTTTACAGATCTGGCCGCAAGGAGACTTTACGGTGACTAAGAAGCTGCCCATTTAATGGAGTATGTCGGGAATTGGCCAAAAAATGAAAATATCTACACACAGTTACCAGAATTTGTCGGTGAATGCATTTTGAAAGCATGAGATTTCGGAAATAAAAGAAACACTAATATGCAATAAAAACAGAACTAGTTTAATGCATGTAATAACACGGATATGATCAAATTAAAAGTAGGAGCACAACCCTTTTTATTAATGTGATTCCGCTCGGTTACAATACGTCTCTTCAGTTACATGTTTCCATTACAACAAATGAATATTGATCTTCTTCCGCATGCCCACATTAGAAACGGGCGGGCCAGAATGTTGTCGTCGCTGGTTGCTGATGAATCTTTGCTCTTGCTGTTCTTCCTGCATTCAAAGAAACAATAAACTGTTAGTAGCACCTGCTGCAAGAATGAGAGATTTACTTCTTACAATTAGTGAAAGACATATACCTAAAATCATTGAAACAGTGAATAAAATGTGTATAGATGGCCTGTACGCTTTAACAGAATAAAACACGTAAACTGTTGCTTTAACATTAAAAAATGACATGTATTCGAGCATATGAAACGTAGACTGTTGTTTTAATGTATTCGCAAACAGCATGTGTTCAAAACAAAACATAAAACGTAAACTATCGTTTTAATATATTCGCAAGCAGCATATATTACAAAGCGTAAACTGTTTTGACATTTTCAAAAACAGCATATATTAAATTAACGAAGAACATGCGTGGGGTGCCCAAGCGGGCCGCCCCGTTAAAATCCGATTTTGACGCCAATCCACTAGGAATGGGCCCAAAATCTAAGATTATGTGAGTTGTCGACAAATTAATGGATTCCAGTGATCCAATATCGGGTATGAAGGTTCGACTTCACCTTTTGAAACCACCCACCAACCTCTCTTTCGCAAGAGATTCTAGATGTGAAGAAGGTGAAATCCAAACTGATATAATCTAGTCTCGAGTTGAACAACACTTCGTTGTGTTTTTAAAATGCTTCGTTGTCCTCTTTTTACATTGCATTGAGCTAGTTTTTATAGAGGATTTCGCCTCTGAAACATTAATGTCAAACCCTAAGTCCGTAGGGGCCGCTGAGATTTGACCCCGTCAGATGATTATGAGACATGGCTCGCACGGAGATTATCGCTAGGAACTCACGTCAGTAGTTATGAGGCATGGCCTCGGATCGGATTTGTTGTTGAAACTGCTCGTCTCATTAATGCAGTTGGTGAAGTCCGCCGTTCTTACAGACCCACGGGGTCTCTTTTTAAAAAAAGTGGCACGTAGTGACGCCACGTGGCGGCCATACCTTATTGCTTTGAAGTATGCAATGACGCCATGTGTCTGCTTTTAATTGGTCGAATTCGCCTTGACTAGTCGCAAGTCTGTTAAAGCGCAAAATGCCGAAGTGTCGCGATATCACGACACTTCGACCGAGCCTTCCCTTTGGGCCTTAGGTGTCGCGATATCGCGACGTCGCGATATCGCGACACCCTCGGCCGAAGCTCCCTTCGGGGCCTTAGGTGTCGCGATATCGTGACGTCGCGATATCGCGACACCCTCGGCCGAAGCTCCCTTCGGGGCCTTAGGTGTCGCGATATCACGACGTCGCGATATCGCGACACCCTCGGCCGAAGCTCCCTTCGGGCCTTAGGTGTCGCGATTTCATGACGTCGCGATATCGTGACACCCTCGGTCGAAGCTCCCTTCGGGCCTTAGGTGTCACGATTTCGCGACGTCGCAAAATCGTGACACCCTCGGCCGAAGCTCCCTTTGGGCCTTAGGTGTCACGATTTCGCGACGTCACGAAATCGTGACATCCTCGGCCAAAGCTGCCCTTCGGGCCTTAGGTGTCACGATTTCGGCGGACGTGACATCGCGAAATCGTGACATCCTCGGCCGAAGCTGCCCTTCGGGCCTTAGGTGTCACGATTTCGCGACGTCACGAAATCGTGACACCCTAGGCCAAATCTCCCCTTCGGGCCTTAGGTGTCACGATTTTGTGACGTCGCGAAATTGCGACACCCTCGATCGAAGTTGCCTTCGGGCCTTAGGTGTCACGATTTCGCGACGTCGCGATTTCGCGACACCTAAGGCCAAAGCTCCTTTGCTTTTAAAGTTTGCTTAAGATTTGAAGTTTGAAGTTTTGCTTTTGATTAAAGGCTTGCTTTTGACTTTGTTTTAATGAAGGCTTGTTAAAGCGACCAACTTTGCTCTGCTCATTTTTCGACCTTCTAAACTGCTGTGTGAGTGGCTAGGACCACCGTTTGACCTCTGGAGGGCTGCCCCGAAAGCTGTGTATGTCAATGCGATCAGTGTTTGTAGTCACTTAATCGGATTGGTGCTGTTTTGGTGTCTACAGATGCCCCTTTTTGGGAAGCGCTGTGGGTGACGCAGTGCTGAGCAAAAATAGACGACCAAAGCACTAATGATTAGGGTTTCTTGGTAACCTAACCAACTTTTGATGCCCCAAGTATGGAAAGGGCATGCATTCTTGAATCCTTGCTTCTGACGAGCTAAGGAATTTGATTTCAAGTGTTAACCTATTTTGGTGAGGTGTGACTTGAGCTTGGACATTGATCGACCATGATTAGGCAAAGGGCGTAACCTTTTATCCACAGGGGAACCTTGTGTTCATGATTCACGAATGCCAAGTGTTTGATCAATTTAATGATTGCTTGTTTACTGCCCCAAGCAGGAGCGTGATTGTCTTTGTCAATGATTCTTTGAATGCATGTCATTGCCTTGATTGGGTGTGTGCTTGTTGATTGGTGACTAAGTGTGACTACCCCCTCAAGCGACGAATCGATGAGGGAATGACCTTTCGTGAGAAAAGCGACGAGTCGCTTGACCCAAGATGACTTAGGTTAGGGTGCCTTTAGATGTTTTTACCATTTAAGCACGTGCAGTTTCCCGACATTTGGACCTATTTTTGGTGGGTGTTAACCCTTTTGGTGATGCCATAATGGGGTGAAATTATCAAAAACCCGTCTTCCCGTGGAGCGGTCCGGCTATGGTAGCCTTCTTGGGGAAGTAGGAGAGTGACAATTTGAGCCCCGACATCGATTTTCTTTATGCCAAGAGGTTAAGTGCAAGAGCACTTGTGTCCGGCAACTTATTGCTATGGTTTTGGTGTTGCATTTTTGTGATGTTTTGTTGTTTTGATTTTCTTTCTTTGGGTATATGCCATGATATTATGGTATGCATAATGATTGATGTTGATGGATGCATGCTACTTTATATGGATGCATATGGTATGATAATTACGAATGTTGTATGTTGATTTATTTTGATGGATGCATGATGAATGCAAATGTTTTTGATTGATATGTGATATGCAGGAATGGAATGGATGATGGACTTTGTGGTGTTTGGCTATGGCACCATAGACTGTTTTAGAACTCCATTATTTTGTGTTTTTAGGCGATTGTTGTGGTGCACGACTTTGTATGTATACATGTGGTTTGTTCTTTTTTTTTGTATTTTCTGATGGTATTGTAAGGATGAAAAGTAGCGCAGTTGGTTTAGAAATGTAGCTAAGGTTTTCTCGAGACTCAGATGGTTTTAACTTACTAGCCATGACTGTACCTTATCTTACAAGACTTTTGAACAAGGTATGAATCGTACTTGTTTTTGACCAAGTTATTTCACATCCCCGTGTGTGCAGTTGAGTTCATTTATGTGGTATTTGTCAGGATACCGCTAGTGCGATGGGCTTTCGACCGAACCTATACCGAGGATCACCTAATTAGCTCCACTAACTCCTTTGTTGTATTTAGTTAGATTTATCTATGGTGTTTATCCAGGATACCATAAGCTAGCTCATCCTTATGCAAACATTGGTCCGCACACACGCAAAGCGAATGTGACAGTACATATCGTCATGCGGGTAGGATACCACCATTGCCAGATAGGCTATCAACCAAACTTGTAATGAGGATCACCTAGATGGTTTTTCGAATGCTGAGAATTCCAGGGATTCAAGTTCGGGATGTTTGTTGGCTGAATGATTTAGAGGGTTGCTCGTCTATATAGTGATGAAAATCACTGTTTATTTTCTATTAATTCTTTTTGAGCAAGGATTTTGAATAGTGGCGATGACCACTGTTATTTGATTTTGTGTTTTGTGTATTGTGGATTTGAGCTTGTGAATGGCTTTGATCCTTGTGGCCTTGGGGATGACTACCCATCCCGGTTAGGGGCGGATAGTACGAATCCTTACGACGTTGGGGACCAAGGGGATGATGGAGGTTATGGAGTAAGGGCATTGATCTGTTAGGCCTTGGGGATGACTACCCATCCTGGTTAGGGGTGGATAGTACGAATCCTTACAACTTGGAGACCAAAGGTGAATGGAAAGTGTTAGGATGATGATTTGTTGGAATTTTGTTTGTGAATGGTGTTGATCCCTTTAGGTCTTGGGGATGACTACCCATCCTTGGCAGGGACGTGTAGTACAAATCCTTACAACTTTGGGAACCAACTATGATTGGGATTTGGTAGTGGTGAAAACCACTGTATATGGAGGTGAATGGATAGGAAAGAGCTCGTCCTTTTGTCAATTCTCAGCATTCTAGAACCATTCGCACGGGGGATGAGCAAGATAACCGTTTCGCTTATGGTGACCTGGATTACTGTGCATGTTTCATCTTTCGTTCACACAACTTGGGAATTTTTATGTGTTTTAATTTGTGTTGGGATGTTACGTAACAAGGTGTATTTCAAGTGTAACTCTACCTTCATAAAATCTGTTTGACTTGATACATTACATGGCTAAAGAGCAAAATGATGACCGAATCACGAAAACCCTTGATACATTAGAAGACCACCGACTCTAGTATGGTAAAAGCAATGCATGGTGTTTTTATTGTTTTTGTAAAAATTGAATAGTGTGGGACAAGTGTACTAGGAGAGTAATTACAGCCTATGGTGCCTTTGACTCGTATCGACCACAAATATGCAATGTATGGATGCAATGCTTTGATGCAACTATGTATTTTTGTATTTTTGATGGATTGATTTTTGTGAATATGAAGATGAAGTGCGAGAAGAACTCTCTTATTGATGAATTTGAGTATGCCTAGAAATGAGATGCAAATTTTTGTTGTTTTTGAATTTTCTTGATTTTTGACCAAGCGATTGTGGAAATCCTTGGAGCATTTTGGGATTGACCAAGCGATTGCAAGAATCCTTGGAGCCTTTTGGGATTGACCAAGCGATTGCAAGAATCCTTGGAGCATTTTGGGATTGACCAAGCGATTTTAAGAATCCTTGGAGCATTTTTGGGTTTTGACCAAGCGATTGCAAGAATCCTTGGAGCATTTTTGGGTTTTGACCAAGCGATTGCAAGAATCCTTGGAGCATTTTGGGATTGACCAAGCGATTGCAAGAATCCTTGGAGCCTTTTGGGATTGACCAAGTGATTTCAAGAATCCTTGGAGCCTTTTGGGATTGACCAAGCGATTGCAAGAATCCTTGGAGCCTTTTGGGATTGACCAAGCGATTGCAAGAATCCTTGGAGCCTTTTGGGATTGACCAAGCGATTGCAAGAATCCTTGGAGCCTTTTGGGATTGACCAAGCGATTGTAAGAATCCTTGGAGCCTTTTTGGGATTTGGCTCTCTTAGATATGAAATGGTCACAAATGACTAATATTCAAGGGTTCTGTTTCCTTGATACCATCAAGAGAAGCTAGCCGGTATGTCCTGGGTCCTATTTTGCTATCAATGATATATGGACCTAACCAATTTGCCACAAACTTGTCCCTTAGGTGGGACGACAAACTAGAATTTTGCTGGTTTTCCTTCAAAACCAAATCACCAACCCGAAAGTCCCTCAGGTGAACTTTCATGTTGTAAGCTTTCTTAAGTCGCTCTTGATAAATACGTAAATTCTCGAGAGCATTAACGCGTCGTTCATCAAGCAACGTAAGCTGGTCTAACCGGGCCTGGCACATAGAATCATCATCGATGAACTCTTGCATTGATATGCGTAGGGAAGGAATCTCCAACTCGAGAGGCATGACTGCCTCGGAGCCATACACAAGCGAAAACAGAGTGGCCCTAGTGGGTGTCCGAATGCTAGTGCGATAGGCCCATAGGGCAAGTGGGATTTGAATGTGCCAATCCTTATGACTATCTCACGATGGTCTTTTTAAGGATGGCAACTAGCATTTTGTTTGACGCCTCTGCTTGCCCATTCGCCTACGGATAATAGGGTGTTGAAAAGCTATGCTGAATTTTGTACTTTGTGGTCAAAGCACGCACGTCTTTGTTCTTGAAAGGCGTCCCATTATCCGAGACTATTTTGGATGGAATACCAAAACGACATATGATGTTATGCAAAATGAACTCCACAATGCGGGGTCCTGTCGTAGAGGTAAGCGGAATTGCTTCCACCCACTTGGTAAAATACTCTGTGGCCGTTATGATAAACGTGTGACGGCCTGACGACGTAGGGGAGATCTTTCCAATTAGATCGAAGCCCCACTACGAGAACGGCCAAGCAGACTGGACTGTCTGCAAGGCCCGAGAAGGTACGTGCATCAAATTGGCATGATGTTGACACTTCACGCACTTCTTGACATAGGTGCAACAATCTCGCTCTAAAGATGGCCAATAATAGCCCATGCGAAGAATGCGCTTTGCGATAGCCATACCACTAAAGTGGCCACCACATGTACCATCGTGCGCTTGGGCGATCGCCCAAGTGGACTCTTGTTGGTCCAAGCAACGAAGGAGGATTCCTTCATAGCTGCGACGATACAAAATGTCTCCTATTAAGACATACTTAGCCGCTTTCTGCTTGAGTGCTCGTTTTGCGGCATGAGTCAATCCAAGTGGGAGATTACCTAACTTGAGGTAGTCTCTGATGGGTAAATACCAGTCCTGTTGATCTTAAACCTCGACAATATGAACAGCCAATCCCTCTTGAAGTTCATCCCTAGCAAACGCTGAATGGGATAGAACCTGTAAGAATAGCGTTGTGTTGCTATTAATGGGAGTAGGGGAGAACAAGGACCCCCAGTTGGCACGTTTCAGATGATCTCGGATTCGAGAGAACTTATCCGAGGATGGTTCAATCTGGATCATGTGGATTCCTGGCGTCAAGTCTGAGCTTGCACGCTCCATCGCGGATTGCGATAAGGTTTTGACTTGAATGGTTGTCATATCACCGAAAAGGTCTTGCGGAATTAGTGACCCCAAAGAGGCCATTGTGTCCGCAAAATGATTCGATGATCGAGGGAGTGCCTCGATGTCATACCACTCAAGTTTTGCCAGGAATTTGTCCACGAGGGCTTTATAGGCCTGCAGGACTGGGCATTTGCATTGATATACCCCTTTGACTTGATTGACTATTAACAACGAATCACCAAAGATATTCAGTCGTTTGATGTTCATGGCGATTGTTGTCTGAAGACCTAGGAGCAAGGCTTCATACTCGCATTATTGTTGGTGCACGGGAAGTTTAATTTAAATGACAGGGGCATTGGAGCACCTTGCGGTGTGAAGAATACAATTCCTGTGCCACCACCTTACTCACATTTAGAACCATCGAAGAATAAGGTTATGTCGGCTCGTGACTCAGTGCTCATCGAAATCTGGCGATTCTGAGACGTGGAAGACCCCATCATCGGGTAGTTCTATGACCAGAGGCTGATCGTCTTCAAGAGGAGCCTCTGCTAGTTGATCGGCTATGACTTGTCCTTTGATAGATTTTTGTCCAATAAACTCTATGTCAAATTCCGTCAACAACATGATCCATTTCGCCGTGCGACTACTATGATAAGTACGACTCATCATGTATCGCAATGGATTCTCCTTAGACACAACATACGTAGTGTTGCTCAAAATGTAGTTGCATAGCTTTTTGGTAGCAAACACCACTGCCAAGCAAAGTTTCTTAACGTATGCATAGTTAAATTCATAACTGACCTGGGTGCGGCTAAGATAGTAAGTAGCCTCGTTCCTTGTGAAGTTCATTCTTCTGGGCTAGCATGGCGCCCAGTGCCACCTCGGTAGCTGAGATGTATAAGTAGAACGACACTCCTGGTCTAGGTGGTGCCAATACGGCGACGAAACCAGGTATTGTTTGATCTCGTCAAAGGTCGATCGGCACTCGTCATCCCAATGAAATGTAACCCCCTTGTGCAATAATTTGTTCATGGGTCGGCACTTGTCGGATAATTGCGCTATGAAGCGTTTAATCGATGCGACCTTGCCCTGCAGACTTCTGAGCTGCTTGATTGTAGTTGGGGGAACCATTTCGAGGATTGCCTTGACTTTCTTTGGGTCCACCTCGATTCCTCGCTTTGAGACTATGAAACCCAAGAGTTTTTCGGATGTGACGCCAAAGACGCACTTCTTGGGGTTTAGTCTAACTTTATGCTCCATGAGGCGATCGAGGATCTTGCTTAAGTCATCGATATGATTTGAGCGCAAAAGAGACTTGGCTAACAAATCATCCATGTAATCTTCCAAAGTTTTGTGCATGTAATCATGGAAGATATATGTCATGGCACGTTGGTAGGTGGCGCCAACATTTTTAAGGCCAAAAGGCATGACCTTATAACAAAATGTCCCCCAAGGCGTTGTGAACGCCGTTTTTAGTTGGTCTTCAGGATTGATACGAATTTGATTGTATCCTGAGAAACCATCCATTAGGGAGAGCATTTCGTGACCTCGCTGTAGCGTCTACCAATGCGTCGATGCTTGGCAAGGGGAAATCATCCTTAGGACTCGCTTTGTTTAGATCTCAAAAATCGGTGCATATGCGAATCCTCCCGTCGGGCTTCTTGACGGGAACCATGTTGGACAGCCATGGCGGATAATCCACGCAGATGACAAACTGTGCATCCAACAGCTTTTGCAATTCGTCTTTGACCATTAAGGCCACTGTTGGATGCATCTTACGTAGTTTTTGCTTTACAGGCTTGATTGTCGGATCAAGCGTTAAATTATGCGTGACTAGCTGCGGGTCTAGTCCTGGCATATCTTTGTACGACCATGCAAAAACCTCCTTCTTCTCTTTGAGAAGGGCAATGTAGTCGGCTTGCTCTTCGAGGGAAAGACTTACCCCCAGTTTGAGAATCTATGGATTCATTGGATCTGTGCCGATATCCACATCGGTCATTTCCTCGACTGACATGTGGGATCCATCCTCCAACTGATGTGGAGTTGGGATCAAATGGATATCATTAGCTGAATTTAGATCCGCATTGGGAACCTCGGGTTCCTCTTCAGCTCAAAAATATCCCGAGTTGTCCCTGGGGTAAAATGATGCATTTCACCGAAAGGCCAGTACTCTGATGGTGATAAAGGTGAATTGACGCGATCCCAGTCGATGGCATCTATGTCTAGATGCAATGACCGTGCTGGATCGGCCGGATTGCGGATGGGTGCGGTCAAATCAATGGAGATCATGTGGATGGAATGAATTTGGTCTCCATTACCACGGGTGTGATAACTTGATTCTTCTAGATGCTCCCTATACTCTGGATCTGGCTCTAGGGGAACGGGCACGAACGGATCGGCCCTATGTGCGAAAAGGAGGACAGGGTCTTCCCTCGGCACTGTTGTCATGATAGGGTCTCGGGGTGGACGGTGTTCATCGTGAATTTGGAGCCATGGATCCAACACTTGGTCCCACCTCGCTGGGTCTACCCACCATTCATGTCCTAACCTTATGCCCATTTGTCCCATTAGGTCTTCATGAGTTAAAGGGCGATAATTCCGTCTCGCATGTCTGAGATAGATCATCTCAGTCTCATCTTCTGAATCACTTTCGAGGTCCAAAAATGTTCATTTTCTTCAACGAATCGTTACTTGCGACATTGAGGGTTCTCCTTGTTCCAGTAAGTTAATCTGGTCCCATTGCGGTTGTTCCACTCTTGGTGGAGGGACCTGATTCTCTTGACATGGTATTGACTCAACTGGAACCTCTAAGGGGAATAGCTTCAAAAAGATGTCCGGACATCGTTGATGTTCTCTTTGAGGATTAATGTCCGAACTTTCACCTCTTGCTAGCAAAGGAAAGGGATTACTGTTGTTGCCAAGGGTGTTTGTTGACCATGGGAGGTAGTCTCCCAATGTATATTCTGTATTTGGGTTGGCATAAAGATCTAGTGCCAATCCCCCCTTGTTGCCTATTTCTAGGCCTTGCATATTTTCTACCAAGATGTCTAAGGGCAGGGGGTGGTTGAACCCTACTCCTGACTTATCATATGGCATCTGATATCTTGGTTGGCAAAGGACCCGCATCCCTTGTTCATATCTGCCTAGCCCGTATCCATGCCAATTGCATTGGCCGAGATATTTTAGGGCGAAGTCTGGGTTTGACAGATAGTTGATGTTTTCAACAAAAGGCTCTTCGTCTGCTTCCTTTTGCGGGCATGGTTCAAGACCATGATCAAGGCCCCCATACACAAAATTTGTCCGGTTGGGTGGGTGACCTAGAGGAACAACTGTTCCTATGGGAAGGCGAGGTCTCCCCATATCCCGTACCGATTCTACCGTAGGCGTTGCCACAACATTCTCGCACTAAGTACTCCCCGTGCCTGTACTGGCCATTTCAACAGTGATTGTTGATGCTTGGGAGGGAGGGAACGGGAGTCCTTCCTGAGTCCATTCCATGTTTGGTGGTTTAGGAATCTCAGCTTCCGTAGTGCTAGGTGTTTCCTCTGTTGATACCGTTGAAATTGTGGGCAAACCCTCTTCTAGGGGCTGAGCCTCTTCCATGATCTTTTTTCCCTTGTCCTTCTATTTAGCCATGACAGGTGGCGTTGGTAATGAAGGAGCAGATGATGAGGATTCACCTGGTTGGGATTTTGGTGATTTGGTCACCAGTGGTGCCTGCGGTATTGGACCCCGTTTAGATGGATTTAACTGGAAATCCAAATGCGTTGAAGGGAGGGTCGATTGAGGCATTAATTGTACCGCATTGCAATACTTGAAGGGTTCTAAGTCCATCGGGACTACATGTATTTCTCCTTCAAAAGCATACTTTAAGCACCGGTGAGCGATGGAAGGGACACACTTCATGTCCCCGATCCAAGGTCGCCCTAGCAAGATATTGTAAGCCATCTCGCCTTCCAACACATGGCACAATGTTGGTATTATCTTTTGTCCTACCTGGACAGGTAGAACAACTGTGCCGACTGTCGAGCATATTGCATCATTGAAAGCTCGCAATGTGTATGTGGAGGCTGTGATATGAGAGGTCGGCGCCTTCAAATGTTTTAAGGCTGCAGTGGTGATGATGTTACTGGACGAACCAGTATCTACCAACACTCTCTTGTACGGGATCCCATTGACCCGCGCAACAACGTGCAGGGGTGGATCTGCCGTGTCATTCGATATTGCTTTGACTTCATCCTCTCTGAAGGTGATGACCGGCTCCGTACATCGCTTCACATGTCCCACGAAGTTGTTGAAAGAATTTGCTTCGTGAGTCTGTAATTCGATGGCTTTTAATATTTCCATAAGAGCTTCTCTATGAGGTGTTGATTGTTGAATAAGCTCGTAAATGGAAAGCCTAGCCGATGTGGTCCGCAAACTCTGCGTGAGTTTGGTTCGTATCGTGACCTCGGGTCTAGGCGGAGGCAACTGCGTTGGGCGTTGCTGAGGCTGTGATGTTGTCGAAACTTCCCTCGTAGCTACCTCGGGGGCAACTGCCGGGTACTTTTTGTTCCTTGTCACTATGCTGATCATTCCCACAAATCCTTGCATGGGAAGATTCTGTCGCACCTCGTTAATCTGGAGAGGTTTTTCCTGTGCCTCGTGAGCAGGCAAAGGGTCCTTGAATACCCCCATTTGTTGATTATTTGGCGCTATGGGGTTGTCCACGGCCAATGTTTTATTGTCGATTAAATCTTGGATTAATCCTTTGAATTTCTAGCATCCATTTAAATCATGTCCCCAGCGCCTATGGAATCTACAATACAATTCCTCTCTCGTATCCCTTAGGCTTGGGGGCGTTAGGGTCTATAGTTTGGATTTCTCGCAAGGTGACTAAATTTGCCGCCGACAAGCGGTCAAATAGGGAGTCCCCGGACTCCGTGTAAGGGGTGAATTGTCGCCTAGGGCGACGCTGCCGATTCTGCTCCTGTTTCTTATTGTCTTTTTCATAACTAGGAGGCACTGCTGGTAATTAGCCTTTTGGGGCTGCATTTCTTGCACAGGCTTGGGAACATTTATCGCAACTTGGTTAACCACAGCGGGTTGTGATTGCGTTGTCCCAGTCTTAGTGGTTTTATTCCACTCTTTCTTTTTAGGCTTGGCGATTGCGCCTTCGCCTATTTTAATCTCTTCTATAACTCTGGCTTGCGCCAAAGCGTCTTCTAAACTGTCGTATTGCTACAGCAACAATAGACCAGAGATTGATTTTAAGCAACTCCGTGCAAACATCTGTGTAAGATCAGACATAGGGGGACGGTAGGGTAGCTTAGAAAGCAAAGCCCTCCATCGATTCCCGTATGCTGTCATTGTTTCTTCCTCATATTGCTTGAGGCTGGCCAGATCACTCAGTGATGCCTTCTTCTTTGTGTTGAAGGCAAAGCGTTCAAGAAACGCATCTACTAATTGATCTAGGTTGTTTATGCCGTGTTTGGGTAATTGTGTGAACCAATCCGAGGCGAGGCTCGCGAATGTGGTTATGAAAGTTCGAAGCAACAATGCATCATTATCTTGGATGCCGAAGCATTGACTTAGGAACCTTGTCACATGTTCTTGTGCGTCCTCTTCACCTTTAAAGACTGCCAATTGAGGCAACTTGAAGTGTTCGGGGTAAAGAGGTGTGGGCACTGAGGGGTGTACTGGGTGACTGCGGAGTTGACGTAATGTGGGTTTTTGATGCCCAGAAGCTTTTGTCTCCACAGACTCCAAACGCTCTAATAGCGCTTTGTATGCATCGAAAGATTTTATTTCTTCCTCTTTTGTTTGCTCCCGTTGCGAGTTATGGGAGACTGGAGGCCTATGGGGGGGTGGCCGAGTGGCAGCCCTCCCGCCTTGATGGGGCGTTTTGGCCCGCTCTATTTCTGGTTCGTACTCCTCATAAACTTCTTGAGGAGTCTCTGGGCGAGACCTATGACCTTGATTGAGTCCCCGTTGGGGGTACCCATCATTGTTTCAGGGAGTGGCCTCCCTCTCGGGTCTATAAGGTCTTGGAGGCAAAGCTTGATGAGGTCGTGGAGACCCGTCCCGCATCAAAGGGTTGTGCCTCTCATATTGTTCTTCTCTGTGGGTGCGAGGGGTTGGCACCCTCTCAGGTAGTTTATAGCGCAACTCATCCGCTTCATGCCGCATGCGCTCTTTATTCAAGCGGTATAAGTACTCTAACTCCTTATGACCTTGCTCAAGCTGCGTGATTCGGGCTTGGCGGGCGGCATGTCTGGCGACCGCCGGGTCAACTTGGTCTGCCCTCTTTTGCTGAGGAGGCTTGAATGTTTTTCCTATGTGTTTGCCTCGATCTTGATGATCTAAAATTTCAATGGGTTGCTTCCCTCTGTCGAGGTAGGCACCATTTACTTGAGGCTCCAGCCTCGATGTGTGATCATGATACCTAGCAGGTGCGAAAATGCAAGGTTCCCGCGCTGTTTGTTGTCCTTGAGGAATGCGATGGCTTTCCTCGTACTCCCTTTCATGGGTTTGAAAGGGGCGGGCGGAGTTAGCTCGCCCTGTGTAAAGAGCCCTGCGCTCTGGATTTTGTCTTTCTATTCTGATGGGAGGCAAAGGAGAGATACCATATCCACGTTGTCTCTCCAAATGAATACTATGCCTCTCTAGCGCTTCATCGCGCTGCGGCCACTCAGATCTAACCTCAAGAGGCGGTTGTCTATTTACATTGAAATCTACATGTAAAGCTTCTTCCCGAAAGGGACTGTGTTGAATGGGCATACCCCACGTAGGGGGTTCCCAATAAGTTCTTTTTGATGGGGCCTGATATGGACTCTCTTGTAGGCTGGACCGCCAAGGCGGTATGGCCAAGTCCTCGGGGCTAAAGCGAAGGCGACTAGCGCCCTCTCTTTGTGCACCTTCCGCAGCGTCCGCCCTTGATTGGGCTTGGCTACGGGTGTACACCATTGTGGTGCTTCTCTACTATCTAAGCAGATTTTATCTCGTTTATGGTGATTTGTCTTTTTGTCTACACTAAGCAGTAAATGAACACACTCATACACAAACCGTGATTATCTCTTTTAAGGATTAATAGTGTGTCCTAAACTGGTTTAGTGCATTTTGATATTTTGTTTTGTTTTTGCAAGTTTTGAAGAACGTTTAAATGCATAATGTTGGCTCATATGACTCCCATAAATGGTCGCCCCTTCAATATACCATTGCCGGACCGATATACCAACCTCTCTATATACCCGCCCTTACGAGAGGGAAACTATAGGTACGTGAGAGCAGATGGTACGTGGAACATAGGCGGTACGGAAGGGGGATTGTCCTCGTTAATGACACCTACCATAGAAGACTTATCCTCGCGTGCATGGGAATCACCCCAAGCAACACTCGGTCAGCTTTCGTCAGCATTTACGCCTAACAACAAGTGACAATCGGGGAAATGGATGCAAAGCTAAGCCAAGGTGGTGATGAACCCACCGTTGGTCTTGCTCAAGGGCTGGGGTTTTACGACCAGCTCCTTGGTTTAATTTACCACGTGAAGTGTGTGTGGTTCATTTTATTTTTAAAAATGAAACAAGCAGCGAAAAAGAAACCTTTCCCTATGCCATACAAACACTACAAACCGAAAAAAAGCAAGTAGAAATTTAATTTTTTTTTTTTTATAAAAAAACAAAAATATTACAACAATATTACAGCAGAAATATTACAACTAAAAAAAAATATATATAAAAATAAAATAAACAGAAATATCACAAAGAGAAAATGAAGAAACTGTTACCTCTTTCCTGCCCGGACTTGCTGTTTCTGACCTTCGGCTTAAAAAATAGGGTACCTGTTAAGCACAAAACACAACAAATCTGATTAGTTTCTGTGATTTAAAATTATGGGAACGGTCCCACCGTGATCGCCACTGAAAGCATGAGATTCCGGAAATAAAAGAAACACTAATATGCAATAAAAATAGAACTAGTTTAATGCATGTAATAACATGGATATGATCAAATTAAAAGTAGGAGCACAGCCCTTTTTATTAATGTGATTCCGCTCGGTTACAATACGTCTCTTCAGTTACATGTTTCCATTACAACAAATGAATATTGATCTTCTTCCGCATGCCCACATTAGAAACGGGCGGGCCAAAATGTTGCCGCCGCTGGTTGCTGATGAATCTTTGCTCTTGCTGTTCTTCCTGCATTCAAAGAAACAATAAACTGTTAGTAGCACCTGCTGCAAGAATGAGAGATTTAATTCTTACAATTAGTGAAAGAAATATGCCTAAAGTCATTGAAATAGTGAATAAAATGTGTATAAATGGCTGTACACTTTAACGGAATAAAATACGTAAATGCTTTAAAACATTCGAAAATGACATGTATTCGAGCATATGAAATGATAATCGTTATTTTAATGTATTGAAACAACATGTGTTAAAAAAATGTAAAACGTAATGTATTTTAATATATTCGAAGCAAGATATATTACAAAGCGTAAGTATTTTGAATTTTAAAAACAACGTATATTAAATTAATTAAGAACGTGATGGGTGCCCAAGCGGGCGCCCCGTAAAAGTTTGATTTTGACGCCAATCCACTAGGAATGGCCCAAAATCTAATTATGTGTTGTCGTCAAATTAATGGATTCTGTGATCCAATGTCGGGTATGAAGGTTCAGATTCACCTTCTAAACCACCCACCAACCTCTCTTTTGCAAGAGATTCTGGATGTGAAGAAGGTGAACTCAAACTGGAGCAATCGGGTCTCGAGTTGAACAACACTTCGTTGTGTTTACAAAATGCTTCGTTCCTCTTTTTACATTGCATTGAACTAGTTTTTATAGAGGATTTCGCCTCTGAAATATTAATGTCAAAACCCTAAGTCCGTAGGGGCCGCTGAGATTTGACCCTTGTCAGATGATTATGAGACATGGCTCGCACAGAGATTATCGCTAGGAACTCACGTCAGTAGTTATGAGGCATGGCCTCGGATCGGATTTGTTGTTGAAACTGCTCGTCTCATTAATGCAGTTGGTGAAGTCCGCCGTTCTTACAGACACATGGGGTCTTTTTTTTAAAAAGTGGTATGTAGTGATGCCACGTGGCGGCCATACCTTATTGCTTTGAAGTATGCAATGACGCCACGTGTCTGCTTTTAATTGGTCGAATTCGCCTTGACTAGTCGCAAGTCTGTTAAAGCGCAAAATGCCGAAGTGTCACGATATCGCGACGTCGCGATATCATGACACTTCGACCGAGCCTTCCCTTTGGGCCTTAGGTGTCGCGATATCGTGACACCCTCGAAGCTCCCTTCGGGGCCTTAGGTGTCACGATATCGCGACACCCTCGACCGAAGCTCCCTTCGGGGCCTTAGGTGTCACGATATCGCGACGTCGCGATATCGTGACACCCTCGACCGAAGCTCCCTTCGGGGCCTTAGGTGTCGCGATATCGTGACGTCACGATATCATGACACCCTCGGCCGAAGCTCCCTTCGGGCCTTAGGTGTCATGATTTCGCGACGTCGCGAAATCGTGACACCCTCGGCCGAAGCTCCCTTCGGGCCTTAGGTGTCGCGATTTCGCGACATCGCGAAATCGTGACACCCTCGGCCGAAGCTGCCCTTCGGGCCTTAGGTGTCACGATTTCGTGACGTCGTGAAATCATGACACCCTCGGCCGAAGCTGCCCTTCGGGCCTTAGGTGTCGCGATTTCGCGACGTCGCGAAATCGCGACACCCTCGGCCGAAGCTGCCCTTCGGGCCTTAGGTGTCGCGATTTCACGATGTCGCGAAATCAACGTCGCGATTTCGTGACACCTAAGGCCAAAGCTCCTTTGCTTTTAAAGTTTGCTTAAGATTTGAAGTTTGAAGTTTTGCTTTTGATTAAAGGCTTGCTTTTGACTTTGTTTTAATGAAGGCTTGTTAAAGCGACCAACTTTGCTCTGCTCATTTTCCGACCTTCTAAATTGCTGTGTGAGTGGCTAGGACCACTGTTTGACCTCTGAGGGCTGCCCTGAAAGCTGTGTATGTCAATGCGATCAGTGTTTGTAGTCACTTAATCGGATTGGTGCTGTTTTGGTGTCTACACATTTAATGAAAATTTATGGCAAAATTAATGGCTTGCAGACATTTTCAACTCAGGGATGGCTCTACGGAGATGAAATGTCAAAGAAGTGGTGACTCATCCAAATTACCCGAGGGAATTAATGAAGACATTTACTCACAGTTGTGGGTGAATGCAAGTGGCATTCGAATTCTATCTTCTCCATTTATGGCAAGTGACTGCACTGATTTGCAGAATGGTTAAGTTTTATCAAGACTTCGTTTTAAATGGCTTTATATTGTAAAACCCGGGTACTAGGGTTTAAGATGATAAGATTTAGGGTTTGAGAAGAAGATATTTCTAAAAAGATCGTGGTCTGTCCTGAGTCTATAAATACTTCTTCTCAATGTAATCGTAGGAGGCGGAGACTTAGAAATAAAAGGCTATTGAAGCAATTTCTTGCAAATCTTGTTAAATACTTTGTTTCTGGACTTGGAGTTGATGTGCTTTTGTTTTCTGTGATAGCATGGCCAGGAGCCTAATCTTTTGCAGATTGTGATAAGTTCATCTTCTTTTGTTATCCGTTTCTTTAAAGTTTATTAAATATATGCTGTAAATCTGTGTTATCAAGATTAAATATGTTGTTGGGCTTCATTTGTTCTATTGTATGCTAGGGAAAATCACGGATTTAAGGTTCAAGTTTGTTCTAATTGCTCTGTCCTCACTGTGTGAGCTATGTCGCCGGTGAGAAATACCAATTTTAACGGACTTCCCTTTGGCGTATGATTTTCTTTTAGACCTGTTCCATCTCTGCCTTATGCTCTTAGTAGAAAGTGATCTTAGAAAGCTGGACACTTTCTTCTTTGATTTGTTTTGTTGTGAAGTTGATAGTATAAATAAAATTGGTAGTTTTGTTTTACAGCTAAGTTTGATAGAACTTCTCTTTCTACCCTACCCTACTCTCTTTGTTTTACCGTGAAATGATCCATTTTTATTTTCTTTTAAATTTGTCTTTTATTTAAATCTGCCGACCCATAAGAGCTAGATCAAAGAATTAATTTTAAATCTGATTGTCAACAAGTGACAACTTCTAAACATTACTGAACAAGTTCAGAGCCCGTTGTAAGGTAATAGACAGTCCATATTGAAAACTATTCCAGAAGCAGAAAAGAGTGAATAGACATTCGACCCAACTCTGTAACTCACACCTTGGATAACCAGCTAGATCCTAAAGTGAGTGGGATTTATCCCGTATAAGTGTTATCAGAGTTTCATGCTCATTCTTCATAGGGTGTGTATAAAAGTCGGACCAACATTTAAAAATGGCGCTAGAAGGAGGGCCTGAACTTACGTTCTTAGTGCGCTTGAGTTGAGAAATCTGATCGTATGTGGTACTTGACAAATGCCGTATTTTATCCAAAGTCTGGTAGCCAATTTTCCCTCCTCCTCTGCCTTTAAAATTTTGTTGTTTGAATTTTTTGCCTGAACAGCGGAACTTAACACCAACATTTAAAAGGCCTACTAAAATCCGGTCAGTATTGTAAGTTGTCAGTACAATATTTTAAAATTGCTAGAAAAGAAGACCTCAAGTTCAAGACTCTGTTAAGGATTGTAAGTTTGTAAGCGCTTGTGAAAAGTGGGATTCTACATACAGGGTAACAAGGTCCCACCCCAGAGCCGGAGAGCTCCTTGTGCCTGAATTAGAAACTCCGAGAAGAAGTAGCCTCATAAGGGCCAAGTCTCTGTCTCAAACAGTTTTATCACCGCTGATAGTTACTCCAACCACAACTCAGAATATCACCGTCAACCAAGTAGTAATGGCAAATTGGTTGGGTTCCACTGCTTTGAATATTCTGGGTATAGCCCATGACCTGCCCAAAAATCCGGAAAGATATCTTCCCAGATATAAACATGATGGGACAAGGACAGCAGAAGAACATCTGGTTGCATTCAAGAATGCTTTGAAATTATTAAATGTACAACATGAAGATGTTGCTTGCAGATTGTTCCCGTTCACTCTCCAAGAGGGAGCTTATGACTGGTTTCTAAATCTTACTAATGATTCTTTCACCAGCTGGAATGACTTAGAAAAGGTTTTTGTGTCACAGTTTGGTGAAGTGATAGATCCTAGTATATTGTACCAGCAGTTTTCTGGTATCAAAAGAGAATTAAGTGAATCTATCAGATCTTATAATGTTAGATTCCATAAAGCTTATGGTAGACTTACTGGGTATTATGTACCGAATGCAGACCTGGCATTAGAGATCTTTAGAAACTCTCTGGATCCAATGACCTCTGTCTTCTTGAAGAGAGATCCCACTGTTACTAATTTGACAGAAGCTTATAAAGAAGCTTTGATTCTGGAAAGATAGTTGGGACCCCAACCTTTAAATGCTCAAGGAAATTCCTCCGGTTACACAAGCTGCCCCCGTGTTCAATCCCATACCCCATCAAATGATGTTGCCAGCTTGTCGACTCTACCATCAAGAAATCCATTGGCTGTAGCACCCGTTGAGAATGTACGTAACCCAGTGCAAAGAGGCTGACAATGCAAGAGTTGAAGAAGTCTCAAAAATAGTTCAGAAGCTGGCCAATGATTTTTTGAGTTTTAAAAGGCAAGTTTCTACTGGGGACAACTCAAACAGGTATTCATATCAACCGAACAGATTCAACCGGCCCCCATATGAACCTAATAAATATTACAAGGGTAAAGGTCATGATGTGAATATTTGCGATTTAGCTCTGCCTAACTGGTGTAGAATACATGCTACTTCTCAACATGGGGAGTTGGATTGTCTGGAATTTTGTAATGCATTTGAAGCTTTGTCTAGGGATTTGATCTCTCCTAAAAATCAAAGAACTGCTGATGGCCCAAGTTCATCCAGCCACAGTGCAGCTATGGTCTTGGATTCTTTCACTTTCCCGGATGAATCTGAGAATGTAGTTGAAATGCCTATGGATGAGGTGCAGGCTTTCCAACAGTACAGTAAGGGATAACTACAACCTAAGAAACAGGAATCCGGAGCCTAATACTACATCAACCCCTCCGGACAACTCTCACAATGTTCCTCCAGACCCCTCTCCAAGTAATAATCCATCTCCACCCAAGGGAGGAAATCTGAGAGGACCAGATGCTTTTGTCCCTCCACTTAATAAAGGATATAACATAGTGGAGGACATGAAAAAGATCAAGGCCAACATTACTCTTCATGAGTTGGCCCAAATTTCAGAGCAGAGGGACAACCTGATAAAAACATACTCTGGCCCTACTACTAAACCTCGTGGACAAAGGAAAGAAGATGGCAAACGCCAATGTAGCCATGTACAAAGAGAAAACTGAAGTTCCCCCTTTTTACTGACTGTTCGTATTTTTGGGAAGAACTTACACAATTGTTTGGTAGATTCGGGTGCATCTCGCTAATGTTATGCCTTTGGCCATTTGTCAACAGCTGGGTCTGACCCCAATGAAGTCTGAAAGGAGAGTTGTCCAATTGGACAAATCAGAGGTTAAAGTAGTGGGAGAACTTCAAAATATTCATATCCAATTAGCATCTGAGCCAAGGGCTCAACATAAAATTGAAATCCAGGTTGTGGATATCCCCGTGGGGTACGGGATGCTTTTGAGCAGGGATTGGTCGAGATCTCTGAACGGATACTTGGCAACAGATTTTTCACACATGTGGTTGCCATGGAAAGGAGTGGCAAATCAATTACGGGTTGAAAGAGAACCTAGGTACAAGCATACAATTACAGAATACAATGCAGAGAATGAGACTGTAAATATTACGGAGGTAGATATTGGAGTTTACAATTTAACAACGGGACAAAATGAGAAGTTTAATAAAGCCCATCCTGTTCATAGTAATGAAGTCTGGACGCTTCATGTGGATGGGGCTAAGTCTAAACAGGGTTCTAGCACAGGGGCAGTCCTTAAAGGGCCTGAAAGTCAGACATATTTTATGTCTTACCGCCTACAGTTCCCTTGTACAAATAATTTAGCAGAGTATGAAGCTCTGGTATTAGGTTTGAAATTTGCTTTGGACAAAGGAGCAAGAAATATTCAAGTTTTTACTGATTCGAAATTGGTGGCTAATCAAGTCAAGGGTAAATTCCAGTGTAAAGCATCTTATTTAAAAGGATACAAACATCGGGCTTGGGATCTTGTAGAAGACTTTGATGCTTTTAATCTGACACACATACCCAGAGAGCAGAATTCACATGCAGATGTCTTGGCTTCTTCAGCCACAAGTTTAAAACCACTGGAAGAATTTAAATGGAATAAGTTTTCAATTGAGTTAGTCCCTTGTCCTTCAGTCCCAAATAATATAGATAATTTTCAGGTTTTCTCTGATGATCAACAGATTGTAAACTTTTTGTAGAGTACTAACACATTTGAAAATGCTATAATCGATGAGGGCCAAAGGGATACTCTACTGGAGCAGTTAGATGATGACAGGGGAATAATGAGGTTGAAAGACAATAGAATTCCAAAAGGGATGGTGGAGCTAGAGCGGCTCTTTGATGTTGACAAAATCAAGCAAAAGGTGAATTCTGAGGATTATGTGGGTGCCACAGATAGTGAGACTGAAAACCTGAACATAGGAACTGAAGAAGATCCCATGCACATCAAGTTGGCTAAGAACCGTGATCCAAAAATAAAAAGAAGTATGATTGATTTTCTTCACGAGTCCAAGGATGTTATGGCCTGGTCATACAAAGACTTAAAGGTATTTGATCCTAAAGTTTACACTCATATTATACCTTTAAAAGAATTCTGCAAACCTTTCCGACAAAAATAGAGGCATGTCAATGCTCTGTTAGAGCCCCTCATCCAGAAAGAGGTAGAAAAACTATTGAGTGCCGCCATTATTTTTCCCATCGTGCATTCTACTTGGGTGGCCAATCTGGTGCCGATCGAAAGAAAAATGGAGAGATCCGCCTCGTGTGTGGATTTTAGAAATTTGAACAAGGCATCCGAGAAAGATAATTATCCTCTGCCTTCTATGGATGAGGTGTTGCAGATTGTCAATGGTTCGGAGATGATGTCTTTCCCGGACGGTTTCTCGGGGTATAATCAGATATTGGTTGAGAAGGAAGACATAATGAAAACTGCTTTCACAACTAAGTGGGGAACTTTTGCTTACAAGAGGATGCCATTTGGATTAATAAATGCCGGAGCTACATTTCAACGAGCAATGGATCATGCCTTCAAGGGCCTTATGGGTAAATGCATTGTTGTTTACATGGATGATTTAACAGTCTTCTCTAAATCTCGGTTTGACCATGTAAAACACTTGGAGTCTGTGTTTAACAAATGCAGGGAGTTCGGCATTTCTTTGAATCCGAAGAAGTGCATTTTTGGTGTAACAGAAGGAAAGCTCCTTGGGCACTTGGTCACAAAAGATGGCATTTCCATGGATCCGGACAGAGTTGAAGCCATATCCGGCATACCATTTCCCAACTCCAAGAAAGAGTTGAGGTCCTTCTTTGGAAAAATTAACTTTGTCAGGAAGTTCATCTCCGGTTTTGCAGAGATAGTCAAGCCAATGAATGACATGCTAAAGCAAACTGCTCAGATTGTCTGGACCACAGAAGCTAAAACAACTTTCCAAGAAATCAAGACCGCCATCAAACAAGCACCAGTTTTGGTAAGCCCAGATTTCAGTGCAGATTTTTATCTGTACACCTTTTCTTCTGAACACACACTTGCTGCAGTTTTGACCCAACGGAGAGAAACTGGGGAACATCCAATTGCTTTCAAGAGTACCAATTTAAAAGGGGCTGAGCTGAAATATTCTCGTTTAGACAAACAAGCTTATGCCTTGGTGAGAGCAGTTAAGCAGTTCAGGCACTACATACTAAGAAGCAGAATTCATGCTATAGTTCCAGACCCAGCTGTTAAGTACCTATTAAGTCAGAATGAGTTGGGTGAACTAAGAGGTAATTGGGTTACAAGGCTGCAAGAATATGACTTAGAGATTCAGCCTACAAAATTGATCAAAGGACTTGGTTTGTCCCGACACATTGCCGAAGTACCTGTACGGGAAGAAGTTAATCAGTTAAATTTAGAATCTGATGGCTGGTATGGAGATATTATTCATTTGCTGCAATTTGGAGTTTGCCCGTCTCACTTGAATAGAACCCAAAGGAGAGCATTAAAACCGAAAGTTGCTCATTATCTCCTCAAAGCAAGTAATTTGTTCAGAGAAAATTATGCTGGCATTTTCTTAAGATGCATTTCTCCGAGTGAAGTCAATGAAGTCATGTCCAGTTTTCATGAAAAGTTAGGGGCAGGGCATTCATCAGGATCTGCCACTGCACACAAAATATTGAGAGCAAGCTATTACTGGCCTACACTATTTAAAGATGCCCATCAAGCATGTGAGAACCTGCCATCAGTGCCAAACTTTTGTAGCCAAAGAGGCCAACCGGGCTCTACCATTGCAACCTGTTGTAATAAATAAACCTTTTATGCAATGGGGACTTGATTTTGTGGGAGTGATTAATCCAAATTCTTCAGCAGGGCATAAGTATGTTCTAATAGCTACTGATTACTACACAAGATGGGTCGAAGCAGCAGCCACCACAAGAAGTACAACTCATGAAGTGATTGAATTTCTAGAGTCAAATGTCATAACTAGGTTTGGGGTTCCTCTAAATTTGGTGTGTGATAATGGACCAGCCTTCCAATCATTGGAGTTTGCAGAATGGGCATACCAGATGGGGATAGTTATCAGATTTTCATCCAACTATTATCCCCAAGGCAATGGACTGGCTGAGTCCACAAACAAGAATTTAATGAATGCCATTAAGAAATCTGCAGCAGACAAACCCGTGCAAGTGGCATACATTATTGAAATATGCACTTTGGGCTGACCGGATAAAATATAAAGTGGCTCTTAAAACTTCCCCTTTTGCTTTGTTGTATGGTACCCAGCCAATTGTTCCCATCTCTCTAAAGTTACCTACTTACCAATTTGTCTTAGACTATTTTGAGGATCAAGCAGATGCAGAAGCCCGTGTTTTAGATCTAACTAATTTGCAGGATGAAAGACTCCAAGCCCTGGAACACTTCAGTCGGCACCAAGAAACCGTCAAGCACTGGTTTGACAAGAGGGCCAAAGTGAAAGCTTTCAGACTAGCAGACTGGTGCTTCTATGGGACAAGGCCCATGAAAAGAAGGGTAAGCATACAAAGTTGCAGCCACCGTGGATAGGCCCGTACCAAATTGCTGAGATTCTGGGTAATAATGCATTCCGTTTACAAGACCTTGATGGTAATTTTTTGGACCTCCCTGTTAATGGTCAATACTTAAAACATTATTTCTCGACTGTTCCGTCCAATGTATCATTTGAATGAGTCACAAAGAAGTTGTAACATGTGTATACATTGTAAATAACTCTGCAGTTTTTAGTTTATTTTAGTGTTATTTTATTTTATTTAATTCTAAATGCCTGTACAGTTTTTAGTTTTATTTTAAAATGTCTGTATAGTGTTGTTTATTTTAGTCTATTTTTAGATGTCTGTACAGTAGTTTTTAGTTTTATTTCCTTTGCTACCTGTACAATTTTGTTTTGTTTTATTTTATTTGTTCTTAGTTGTCTGTGCAGTTTTAGTCTATTTTGAAGTTCTGTATTTTATTTCCTTTGTAAATAACCCTGTTTTATTTCCTTTGCTGCTTGTACAGTTGTATTTTATTTTATTTGATTTTGTTTTATTTTGAAGTCTGTGCAGTTTTATTTTATTTTTGTTCTTAAAGGTCTGTGTTTATCCTTGGAAGTCTGTACAAAGTTCTCTAGCTTTTAAAATTCTGTTTTTAACCTTTGCCTGAGCATCAATGAAAAGGTCAGCCTTCTAAAAAATTGTTTTATTCTGAGTCCCGAATCCAGTGTTCATTATCATAATTGTGAGATAGTCTGTTTGAACTGAACAGTGGAACTATTTTTTTAGTCAAAACAACGGTGGAAGGATGATTGGATTTTGTGTCTTGCTTGCCACAGTTGTTTTAATTATAAAGAAACTGCTATGCTGTTTGGTTGGAGAAACTCCTAGGGAATCCAAGAAAAGTTGGTCATAAGAGGGGACTATGATTCATGTAATTATTTGAGTATCCACAGAGGCTATCGGTGCTCAGTGCCGAAGCAGCTCCAGATTGATGAAATATTAAAAGAAAATTGTTATTCTTTCTAAGGCTTTTCGGATGTTGATATATTTCAAAAGAGAGAGAGAGAAGATGAAAGTTGAGCAAGACAAGATGAAATTGGCACTCTGTTATTTCCAATATATATATATATAAAAAAAAAGATAAAAAGAAAAAAAAAAGTTATATAATGAAAGAGGCAGCCAAGACTTCAAAAGATGTTTTTCTTCTACCAAGTTGTAGATTCTACCTTACAGTTGTGAATTTGGGTCGTGTAAATCTAAAGGGTAACTCTGTCGGGGCTATAAAAGGCTAAACTAGTAAACAGAGCTCTACTCGGTTTCCCCTTTTACAATCTAGAAAAGCTGATCAATCCAGAGTTCAACATTCGAAGGCCAAGTCATTCTTGAAGAAAGTTTTATACGCTTGTAATTGCACATCAGAAATCTTCCTTAAATGATTCAGCCTAGTATGTCCTTGGGAAATTTTAACAACTATCGGCTTAGTAGTCAATTTATTTTGAAGAATATCTGTGGCAAGGCTTGATGCATGGTCTATGTTGTTTTGAAACTAGAGTCCTGGGTTCTAAAATAATGCTACTATTTTACCCGCAGATATCGCCATTTGTTGAGAAGCAACACACCCCCACTGAAAAATGAATTTCCACCCTTTGAAAATTTTGAGCTTTCATTTTTGCAGTAAGGACCCTCTTGATGTTTTTCAGGTTTTAAATTCCAAATTTGCTTGCCTCCTTTTTCAAGTTGTGCTTTTATTTGCATCTGGCTTTGATTTATTCCAGAATTCATTTTTCACATGTTAGAATCATTGCCGATTAAAGAAAATATTTCACCGGGTATGAAAAAAATGCGGATTCCGACAGTAAAAATTCATTGAAAATCAAAACTTTCCATTTTTGGCAAAGTCAAGATATCGCGACACTTCCATTTTTGAAAATGTCACGAAATCGCGATGGGTTTCGAGAAAATCCGCTAAGTCGCAAAAACGTAGCGAAATCGCGACACTTTCCATTTTTGGAAATGTCACGAAATCGCTACCGTTTTGGAGAGAGAAAGCAAGATCGTACGGAACGTCGCGATTTCGTGACATGTCGCGAAATCGTGACATGTCGCATTTTCGCTGCAGTAGGAGCGAAGAAGAAGCTAAGGTATAAAGGAGGTCGTGATTTCACGACATGTCGCGAAATCGCGACAGTCGAAGTGGGAAAGAAAGTAAGGCATGAAAGAGCATGATTTGATGACATGTCGTGAAATCGTGACATGTCGCGGTTTCGCTACAGATGAAGGAGAAAGTGGTTAAGGCAAGAACATGTCGCGAAATCGTGACATCGTGAAATCGTGACTTTTTTCAGAGAAACGCCCAAGGCATGAAAAGCATCATGATATCGCGACATGTCACGAAATCGCGACATGTCGTAGTTGGATAAGGAGAAAAGTTGCAAGACAAAGAAGCGATTGGAATGTCACGAAATCGTGACATGTTGGAGAAGAAGTAAGGTTAAGGAGGTGTCATGAAATCGCAACACGCCAAGAATCACAAGGAACACAAGGCTTGGGTGTCATGAAATCATGGCGTCACGATTTTGTGACATCGTAAAATCATGACAAAGAAAGGATAAGGGAGGATGTCATGAAATCGTGACATGGCAGGAACAAAGAAAGTGAAGTGCAAGGAAGAAAGGTGACATGTCACGAAATTGTGACATGGTGAGTGCAAAGGCAACCAAGGACGGGGAGAGTCATGATTTCGTGACATGTCACGGTTTCACGGTTGGAATTCGGTAAGACGCCCAAGGCATAAGAGAAGGCGCGATTTCATGACATGTCGCGAAATCGTGACATGTCGCATTTTCGCGACTTGGGTAGAAAAAGGCCGAAATAAAGGAAAACAACTGGAAATGGACACGTGTCACGATTTTTGCGACACGTGTCAAAACAATAAAACAAAGCATGTCGCGTATACTGAACTGTAGGGTTTCATTTTAATATTTAAGGTTTTGATTTAATAATTTTAAAATGTTAATCTTTGTTTGTCTTTCATGCGGAAGCCATCTGGCACTTACATGATAACGGAGAAATGGCCATAAAGACAAAGTTAAGTGCAAATTAATCGAAGACAACCATATTGAAATGAGAGATGCCGAAAATTGCTGTTTCATCCAAATTTTATAGATCTGGCCGCAAAGAGACTTTATGGTGACTAAGCAGCTGCCCATTTAATGGAGTATGTCGAGAATTGGCCGAAAAATGAAAATATCTACACACAGTTATCGAAATTTGCCGATGGATGCATTTAATGAAAATTTATGGCAGAATTAATGGCTTGTAGACATTTTCAACTCAGGGATGGCTCTGCGGAGATGAAATGTTAGAGAAGTGGTGACTCATCCAAATTACCCGAGGGAATTAATGAAGACATTTACTCATAGCTATGGGTGAATGCTAGTGGCATTCGAATTATGTCTTCTCCATTTATGGCAAGTGACTACACTGATTTGCATAATGGTTAAGTTTTATCAAGATTTTGTTTTAAATGGCTTTATATTGTAAAACCTGGGTACTAGGGTTTAAGATGATAAGATTTAGGGTTTGAGAAGAAGATATTTCTAAAAATATCAGGGTCTGTCCTGAGTCTATAAATACTTCTTCTCAATGTAATCGCAGGAGGCGGAGACTTAGAAATAAAAGGCTATTGAAGCAATTTCTTGCAAATCTTGTTAAATACTTTATTTCTGGACTTGGAGTTGATGTGCTTTTGTTTTCTATGATAGCATGGCCAGGAGCCTAATCTTTTGTAGATTGTGATAAGTTCATCTTCTTTTGTTATCCATTTCTTTAAAGTTTATTAAATATATGCTGTAAATCCTTGTTATCAAGATTAAATATGTTGTTGGGCTTCATTTGTTCTATTGTATGCTAGGGAAAATCATAGATTTGAGGTTCAAGTTGTTCTAATTGCTCTGTCCTCACTGTGTGAGCTAGGCCGCCGGTGAAAGACATCAATTTTACCAACTTCCCTTTGGTTTATGATTTCCTACTAGATCTGTTCCATCTTGCCTTGTGCTCTTAGTTGAAAGTGATCTTAGAAAGCCGGACACTTTCTTCTTTGATTTGTTCTGTTGTGAAGCTGATAGTATAAATAAAATTGGTAAGTTTTGTTTTACAGTTAAGTTTGATAGACTTCTCTTTCTGCCCTACCCTACTCTCTTTGTTTTACCGTGAAATGACCCATTTTTATTTTCTTTTAAATTTGTCTTTTATTTAAATCTACTGACCCATAAGAGCTAGATCAAAGAATTAATTTTAAATCTGATTGTCAACAAGTGACAACTTCTAAACATTACTGAACAAGTTCAGTGAGCCCGTTGTAAGGTAACGAGATGATCCATATTGAAAACTATTCCGAAGCGAAAAAGAGTGAATAGACATTCGACCCAACTCTATAACTCACACCTTGGATAACCAGCCAGATCCTAAAGTGAGTGGGATTTATCCTGTATAAGTGTTATCAGAGTTTTATGCTCATTCTTCACAGGGTGTGTATAAAAGTCGAACCAACAAGACTGTCTTAAGACTTTGTGTTGTAATGATGGAGATAATGATGGTTTGATGATTTGTTTTCAAATTTTCATAAAAATAGTATGCATGAAAATATGATGTTTGCTAGGCATGAATTCCTAAGTGTGATAAAATTTTGAACAATTCCTTTAGAATTTATACCATGGGTGAAATATTGAATTTTGAACATAATTTCATGAAATAGAATAGGTGTTTGTTTGTTTGTAAAGCATAATTGTGCTACATAATGATGCAAGTCACATGTTTTGATGAATTTTGTTTTAAAATACATGGAAAAGAAAATTAGAACGATGGTTTGCGCTAGGCATAGAATTATAGTTATAGACTTATACCATCATCGCGAAATCCAAAGATAAAATAGATTGTTGGTTTTATTGCAAGATGCATTTTTGACTTTTGATAAACAGAAAAATAATAATATGAAAATTTTGTTTGAAATTATTTTTGAGATTTTATGAGAAGATGTATGTAATTGCTTTTATACAAAACAAAAATTCTGAAAAAGGATACAATTATTCCGAAAAGAGATACAAAAATATTTTAAATTATCTCAACGAGAAATGTAGATTTATAAGGAATCCTCATGTGCAAGTGTGAGTTCATTACCAATCTTGATTTATCATAATGATACAAAATCTCTCAAATACAAATGTGTGTGTAATTGTATTGTTCATTTACCAATTTTGAGCAAGATAATTTGATACAAGTAATTTGCCTTGACCAAATGAATTTTTGTTGACCATGATTTATATGCATATAACCGTACCAGACTACTATGTAAGTTAGGTTATCAAGAGCTAGCTAATCCATAAGCTAATAGAAGTCTGTAAAAAAGAAGTTTGCTAATGTGATAGACATATCACCACGCTAGGGATTACCCAAGGCCAAGCAGGTTGGGCACAAACCACCTATTATGGGGCTTACCTCACAGTTTTTGAATAATTGAGAATTCCAGGGATTCAAGATCATTCACCCTTCTTTTCTTTTCAAGGGGTAGGGAAAGGAATTTATTGTATTTTGCTTTTGCTTTTCACTTTTGCTTCTTCTTTTTTTTGTACTTTTGTATTTTTTTCTTGATATTTGAGATAATGCTGAAATATTGCTATGATGATTCAAATAACATTTTCTTTTTCTCTTGTTTCTTGAACTCTTCTTTGCTTCCTATGCTAGGGATACTTGCTCGAATTAGCTGTAGAGCAAGGGATTTTTATTTTGGGTAGGGGTGAGCTTGTCCTTTTGTCAATTCTCAAATATTCTAGACTATGTGCATGATAGGATAGCAGGGGAAACTTTTTGCTCAGGAAACCATTTCTACTATGTAGCATCATATCGAATGTGCAATGAAATCATTTTAATGTGAAGAGATATACTTGGTTCAAGTAAATAACAAGATCAGTTCTCTATGCTCAAAAATTTATTTAATTCCAATGTGGACTTTGATATAAGAGAGATTAATAATCATAACAAATAAAATCAAGAGATTTATTCATGTGAATGTGAAAGTGCGGGATTATAAATAAATACTAATTTATCCAAAATAATTGAAAATATAACTGCAATACTTCACAAATTGAGAGGTACAAAGATAAAAGACGGTTTTGAAGATTTTGATGATTTGGATGTTTTTTTGGTGTTTTTATATTTTAAGTTTATGAATTGAAAGAAATACAAGATAGTGGTTTTTTGAAATGTTTTAAACAAATATATACAATGATGAAATGACCAATTTTTATGCATAGTAACATTTAAGATGCATAATTTTCATAGGTTCTTTAAGTTATTTACCATCTAAGGTAGATAATTTGTATGCTCCTAATCCAAATTTAGCAGTGATGACATATGGCCCGAGCCAGTTGGGTTCAAATTTACCTTTAAGGTTTGTAGTTGCATTAGTATTTTTTTTATTTTCTTTTAAGAAAAGGCCGTCGATCTCAAAGGATCGAAGATGAACTTTCTTAAGATATGCTCTCTTAAGCTTGTTTTGGTAGGCGTGAAGATGCTCCAAAGCATTAATGCACTTTTCATCTAGAAGTTCTAGCTGACTAAATCTGCTAGCACGATATTCATCCCCTACTTCAGTATCTTGAAGTAGTAGAGCTAAAGAAGGAATTTCTAATTCAAATGGGAAAATAACTTCAGCACCATAAACCAAGATAAAAGGTGAAGTTCCAATGGGGGTTCGAACACTAGTTCGATAGGCCCACAAAGCAGGATATAACTGAATGTGCCAGTATCAACCAGTTTTATTGACTAATTTTTTGAGAATTTATTAGATGCTTCTACTTGATCATTACCCTGAGGATAATAGGGAGTGGACCAACGATGTTGAATTTTATACTTTTGACATAATTTCTTGACATCTTTATTTTTGAAACAAGTTCCATTATCAGAAATGAGATTGGCAGGAATTCCAAACCTACAAATAATTTGATTAAAAACAAACTTGGAAACTTGTGTTCCAGTGCAAGAAACTAATGGCATAGATTCAACCCACTTCGTGAAATACTCAGTGGCAGTTATTATGAATTTGTGTCCATCAGATGACACAGGGTTGATTTTTCCAATGATGTCTAGGCCCCATTTTGAAAAGGGCCAAGGAGATGAAATAGCCTGCAGCTCTTGTGTAGGCACATGGACAAGGTCAGCGTGTTTTTGGCACTTGTCACAATGTCACACATAATTATGTGCGTCAGTTTCCTTGGTAGGCCAAAAATATCCTATCCGAAGGAGTTTCTTAGCAATGGCGCTACCACTAAAATGTCCCCCACAAGATCCATTGTGGGCTGCATTCAAAGCTGCTCTAGATTCTTCTAGATTCAAACATCTCAATAAGATGCCTTCAAAAGATCTTCTGTACAAGGTATTACCAATAATCACAAAGCGACTTTCTTGTCTACGTAATAACCTATGCTGGTTGCTAGTGGAACCATCATGGAAGGTTCCTTTCTGCAAAAAATTAAATATATCAGTATACCATGGTGCAGGAGTTGTTTCGTTGATGAGAAACACATCCAAAGGTTCTAAGCATGATTTTCTTGAAGTGGGTTCCTGGTGTCAATGAATAATGATGGTAGCATATTCATCGTCAACTCCAAGGGTAAAAGAGATGCAGCTACAACCATAGCATCAGCCGCATGATTGCTAGTTTGAGGAATAGCTTCCAAAGTAACTTGATCAAACAAGGATAACAACTGCAAAACATATGCTTTATATGGGTGTAATTTATCATCTCTGGTTTGATAAACATCATTTATTTGATTTATGACAAGTTGGGAGTCATCGAAAACCAATAAACTTTTGATTTTCAATTTCAAGACAGCTCGTAATCCAATGATAAGAGTTTCATATTCAACAGTGTTATTGGTGCAAGCAAATGTTAATTTGAAAGATAGAGGAATAATATGTTTTTGTAGAGATATTAAAATAATACCCGCACCAGCCCCACTCATGCATCGGGCTCCGTCAAAGTATAAGGACCATTGCTCTGAATAGTCTGCCTCTAGGTTAAGGCATTCATCAAGAAACTCAATGATGGGGGGATGAATAGATTCTAAGGGTGCAGCAGCTAGTTGATCTGCGATGATTTGACCTTTAACAAAATTTTGTCCTATGAAGGTGAGTTCAAATTCGCTTAGCACAAGAACCCACTTGGTTGTGCGACTAGATAAATACGGTCAACTCATGAGATATCGCAAAGGGTTGAATTTGGCAACAACATACATTTTCTGACTGAGCATATAATGTCATAATTTTTGTGTAGAAAATATGACTGCTAGACATAATTTCTCTAATATGGTATAACGAGTTTCATAACTAATGAGGGTTCTTCTAATGTAATAATTAGCACGTTATTTCTTCTCATCATCAAGCTGAGCTAACATAGCTCCTAAGGTAGAATTAGAAGCAGAAATGTACAAGATAAAGGGATGATCAGATCTAGGTGGGGAAAGCACTGGAGGTTTGAGGAGATATTTCTTAAGGAGTTCAAATGCTTCTTGGCATTCATCGTCCCAATGAAAAGAGACATATTTCTTAAGAAGCTTAAAAAAGGGTCCAATTTTGTCTGCCAACTTATCGATGAAGCGACGAATAGCTTGAAGCTTACCTTGTAAACTTCATAATTCTGATATATTTGTGGGTGCGAGCATATCTGTGATAGCCACGATATTGAGAGGGTCAATTTCAATGCCACGTAAAGAAACTATAACCCCTAATAATTTACCGGACTTAACTCCAAATATGCATTTAGTAGGATTTAGTCGGATAAGATATTCCCTTAACTGATCAAATACTTTCCTTAAGTCATTTAAATGATCATCTTCTTTGATGGAACGAGCTATGATATCATCTACATAATCATGTAGGATATCATGCATCATGTCATGAAAAATATAAGTCATAGCTCGTTGATAGGTTGCATCTACATTCTTTAAGCCAAATGGCATCACTTTCCAATAAAAAGTTCCCCAAGGGGTAATAAAGGTTTTTTTGGCCTGATCTTCAGGAGCTATCCTAATTTGATTATAACTGGAAAATCCATCCGTTAAGGATATCATTCCACTTCCAATAGTAAATTCAATGATCTGATCCATGTTGGGAAGAGGAAAATCATCTTTAGGGCATGCAACATTAATGTCTCTGAAATCGGTGCAAACCCTAACTTTAGTGGCTTCTTTCTTAGTTACTGGAACTACATTTGAGATCCATTCGGCATAGTCAATGGCTTGTATAAAAATGACTTTCAATAGTTTTTCTAGTTCTCCTTTGACTAGTAAGGATGCATTTTTCTGAGTTTCTATTTAATAGGTTTAGCATTTGGACGGACTACTAGATGATGCATGACTATAGAAGGGTCCAGACCTGGCATGTCTTCATATGTCCAAGAAAATACATCTTCATAGTCTTTAAGAAATGAAATGTATTTATCTTGTTTTTCTTGACTTAATTCTGATCCAATATTGATTATGTGAGGGTTATGTTCGGTTCCAATGTTAATTTTTATAACATTTTCAATTTCCATATGTAAATCTCTCTCAAAATTAGGTGGTGTGGGTGAAAAACCCAATTCTTGTAATTCTTCCAAGGTTAGCTTGGATAATTCATTTTGAGGAGTCGAGGCCTCAAGCTGGGCTATACTAGGTATAGAACCATCAAAATAAAATTCATTATATAACAATTCCTTAATGGAAATATCATGAAAGATATCTCCCTCAAACTCGTCGTCGAATTCGGTAATCATTTCAGGATAGGCTATGGATAGCATATTGCAGGTAGAAGAATTATTATTTGGACACAAAGAATCTTGTTTATCTAGATAATCTTGATAACATATGAGATGGTCATCATCCTCAAATGGAAAGGGCTGACCTTTACTAGAAAATAGGCCCACACCACAGTGGGCAGGTCACAGTTCTACCTTGAAAGGTTCTTTCATACCATTTTGAAAAGGTCCCAAACCTTTTCCTTTATACCCCAATTTAAGCATTATGGGCTTAGCTTTAAGATAATCATTAGAAAAATAGCATCTAGCATACCCATCATAATGTGTCTTAATGTTTTTGGGTATTCTTCCCCAATCATATCCTTTATAAATAAAAGCACAACTCCCGACTTGGTAGATACTTCCCATAGGCTGTGGGAGGCCCAAGGTACGAGGAGAGGGTGGGAGTTTATTTAAAAGGAGGGAAGTCTGCATGGCAGTGTTGATCTCTTATGATATAAAAATTTTAGATAAATCAGGTAAGAGCTCATTAGTAAGAGCATAAGAGGTAGAAGGAACATTTCCTTGATCTTCGGATGTGGAAAGAATGCCTGTAGTGGATGTAGATGTCATAGGGATATTGACGGGTGAATCTAGAGGTATGGAAGATATAGGAGTAAAATAGGAAGCATTGGGTGTAGGTTTAGGCTCTTTTCAAGGTCCTAATGTGGTTTGTTCAAAATATGGTTGAGCTAAATGTATAGGTGTAGTTGATGGGGTAGATGATGTTATGGGTGTGTGTTTCACATGTTTGGACAGATGATAAGAATTAGGATGTGTGGATGACAGGGCGGGGTAAAATTGCACTCCAATAGGTTCTTCCAAAGTGCACATATCAAAGGGTCTAGGATCACCATGAATGGTAACCAACTGGTTTTTAAATTCAAATTTAACACACTGATGTAAAGTGGAGGGAACTGATCGCATCGCATTGATCTAAGGGCGACCCAAAAGTATATTGTACGATGCAGGGCAATGTACAATAAACACGGTCGTATCTAGGGTTCTAGGACCAACTTGCAAGGGTATAGTAATGACTCCACATCTTTCTTGTGTCTCGTTATTGAAGGCTTTGATAATAATATCCATTCTTTTCATCTCGTCACTCCTAAAGCAAAATCTTTGGTAAAATTCAAAAGTGCATATGTTTAAAGATGAACCATTATCAATCAAGACTCGTTTAACAACTACATCTCCAATTAGGGCAGTAATATATAAGGGGTTATCCTTATGTAAACTATGTTGTGGTATATCTCTATCTCGAAGTCAATACAATCGAATTCTCGAGTGATGATAGTATTGGACATGGCTTCAGGTTGAATATTTTGAGGTACCATCATTTGGCTTAATGTAAGCATTAATTCATCCCTATGGGTAGGAGAAGATCTTAACAAGTCCAAAAGGGAAATTCTGGCTGTAGTATTGGATAATTGTTCATTAATATTGTAAGGAAGCTTAGGTTGAACATTAGACATATGATTCCCTTTATTGGGATTTTTCAAAATAAATGGAGCTGATCCATCATTCTAAGTTTGATCCTGTTGAGAATTTTGAGTCTGTTGTCTGGTAACGACTCTGATGGTACCTACAATTTTATATTGAGGATGCTGAATTAGTCTTGGTCTAGCATTTATGGCTTGTTCATTAGGAAGGAACTGATGAGAAGAGGGTCAAGTAGTAAATCTTCTAGGAAATGGTTCTTCCGAAACCATAGAATCTATGATAGTTTGAATAGGGTCTAATTCATTTTTAGAACTATTCAATTGATTCGAGGTGATGTCTATTTCACTTTCAGTATCCGATTCTACATCACTAAGATCCGATGTTTGAGTATTATATAGGGGTCTGGATGTAACCATGGATAAATTTGTGTCAAATATTTGAGGATCCTGAATAGATAATTGTCCGCTAATAGTCTCTACATATCGGGTAGGAGGGGGAACATTATGATGTTCAATTTGATTAGCCACCTATTTGCCATGCTTTGGTAAAGGATGTTGAAATATGTCCAATGATTGATTGGCATTCTGATTCTGATCTTGGGGAATGTTCTTTTGAGCATTATTAGAAGCATTTTGTTTAGGTTGGAAGGCTTGCACCTCCATCTCATTATTATCAATCAGATCTTGTATTTTATGTTTTAATATTTTACAAGAGTTTGTAGCATGTCCAGGTCCTCTATGAAAATCACAATGTAAATTAGCTCTGTATCCGGGTATAGTTGGATCAGGTTCCTGGATAGCTGGTAATTGGATCAAGCCTCGTGCTAGTAATTAGGGGAGAATGGTTGATAAAGGTTGATTTAATCTAGTAAATTCTCAAGGTGGTTTATCAGGAGGTTTCAGTATAAACTTCTCCATTTTTTTCGTAGTATTAACATTAGCAATGTTTCTACTATTAGTGACTCCATCACCTACAACTTGTTTATTTTTATATTGATTTCTGGATGTTTTCTCATCATCTTTCTTTTTGAGATGACCTCTTCTATTGAGAGCATATTCCACCCTTCGAGTTAAGTCTATAGCTTGATCGAAGGTGGTCAAGGTAGCAGTTGATAATTCATAGGATAGTTGTTCTTGTAAATTATTGATAAAAATATCCAACATCTCTCGATAAGGTAACACAAAGTGCAGTTTTCCTATCAACTGTCTCCATCGAGCTAAGAAGTTAGCAAAACACTCATCTTTGTCTTGTTTTAGGTTGTAAAAATATTTAATGGTTACATGCCTTTTGATATAGGCACTAAATTGATGCACAAAAGACTCAGCAGTCTCTTCAAAATTTCTCAAAGAATGAGTGGGTAGTTGATAATACCACTCCAATGCCATCCCCCTTAAGCTTTTCGGGAACATTTTTAGTAATAGCAAATCATCATGTGATATGTCATGACATGCTATCCTAAACATACGAAGATGCTCTATGGGATCTTCGGTTCCTTTATATATAGGTAGAACAGGAATAGGAAAGTGTTTGGGATATGGTTGTGCTACAACTATAGGATCTAGAGGTTGACTACACATCTCTCGGTAATTATACGAGGGATGGTAGGGATCTATTTGGTCCATATGGGAGGTTAATTGTTTCGCCATTGCTTCCAGATTGCCAGCTTGTCCACCATATTGGTTTGGTGGTACATGAGTATGGGATTTGTGAGCATAAGAAGGTGGAACATAAGGATTCGATGCTATGTTACTATTATGCAAATGATTGGTAGGAAGAGTATTATGAAGAAGATTTGTGGTAGCATTATGTTGTATCCCAGATTGTTGGAAATTAACATTTGGTTTTGTTTTAGGCTTTTGTTGATTTGAGGTATATTGATCAATAGTTTGGAGAAATAAAGTAGTGAATGAAGGTTTATTTTGTGTAGGAATAACCCTTGGTTTGGTAACAGGCACTCTAGGTGGTTGGGTAACATATTGTTGTTGCATGTTCTGGATTATAGCAGCCATGTCCAAATTGGACAGTCCAGCTTGATAACTTTCTTGATCAACAAAGGACAAAGGATTAGTGCGTGTGTGATATATATCTTCTAGGGTTGCTTGAGTATCACTAATTTGATCTTTATCCATATGGACTGCTCTATTAAGAGTGCCAATATTATTATTAAGAAATTTCCAAAAATGGTCCATGTTCTCAAAAGTAACAGCTCCGTCTAGAGTTATTTTAGGAGATGAGGATCCTTCCTCTCTATCATTTTCTTTTTGTTCATTTGCGTCCACAAATTCTTCTTCTTGTTGGTTTAAGGTTACTTCTTATTGAATTGGTTCTTCAAGAAGGAAATCTGGTTTATTGGTTTTTCCTAACCAATCTTCTTCTACTTCAATTTGTTTTCCATTCCTGAGTCTAGTCATTGCGTCTAAATTTAGGTTTTAGCAAATATATATTAATATATTTGCAACAGATATTAGGAGGTATATATTTTAATTATATACCTACTATAATACTTAAAATAAAATGTTTTGATTTTTTTTTGTTATTATTATTTTTTTTATGATAATTTTATTTATTTTTTGTTTTTGTTTTTATAAAGACAATAAACAGCAAACTGAATACAAGAAATAACAATAATAAAATAATAACTTAGTTTTCTATAAATAGTTTATAGATGTCATTGATAGGATCAAGTTCATCAGGAGTCATAAAGTGCTCCTCTTCAAATTGGAAATGGTTTTTCAGGAACTTAATAAAGTGTGCTATAGTGATATTATCTGTTTCAGATTCTGTTTTGTAAAAATAGATTTCATGGCAATACTCTCGATATAACATAGCTCTGGGGACTCTATACCATCTTTGTCTATTTGTAAGAACATCCTCTTGATCTTCTATATGAGACAGAACTTTATGTACTACAACTGCATTATTGAGGTATTCCTCAAAGGTATACAACTCAGAAGACACAAGCTCTCTTATCTGCTAACCACCTATGGCAAGATCTCTAAATCTCATGATACAAAGTCACTTGATCGGGATCCAGGATTCTATCTAGGATAAACCTCTTGATTTGCCTAAGTTCAGTTGCTCTAGCTGAAATGAGATCTAATCTCCTATTAAGTTCGTCCCACAAAGGTTGAACCCTATTTTTTTGAGGTACTCTAAGCACAGAAGTAATCTCTATAGCTGCTAATTGATTTTCAACATTAATGGTGATAGCTCATCTTTTATTATAATCTACCATCTAAATATGATATGCAATATTTGATTCTAAATGCATTTATGTTTTGTTTTTTGTTTTTGAATTGAATTGTTTTCAAAAGGTTTTTAGTTTTCACCTCGGGTTCACCAAAATGTATTGCTCCAAATTTTTTGCACCCTTACCTTTAGGCTATAGGATCCATACCCAGAAGGGGGATGTGAAAAGGATGGGACAATACCTCGGACTGAGAGGCCCTTTGAAGGTCCCACCTCTCGGGGGAGGTGTATAAGGGTGAATTTTTGTCGGATGGTGGGTTCACCAGGAAACTTTTGAATGGCAGTTTCCATGTCTAGGTTGATAGTGTGTTTGATGTGTTCATTTTTATGCTTGATCATTCAATTCCTAGGTTTTGCCGATATGAATCTAAACTATTCTATATGCCAATGCAGATTTCAATGAATACAAAAAATAGAAATAGATGCATATTACAGAGAATATGCTAACTAGAAGAATTCATACCTGATTTCGGATGTCTGATGGAGATTCTGAGTCTTGTAGCAGTTCAGATCATCTCAGTTTGAACATTATCATCTGATATTTCTCAGGATCATCTCAAATCACAGAAGGTCATATGAAATAGAATAGAATCGCTTAAAATCTGACGAATTCGTCAAACAAATCCGTCAGAAACCTGCAATCATAGAAATAGACACAAAATACCAAATATGCAAATGTAGAAGCAAGGGATAATGATAGAAATAACAACAAACTTGCCTAAATAATAGTGTCTAATAACAAATGAGGAAATGCAGTGAATTTAACAATTGATTTTACCTTTATCATGCAATTATGCTAAATGAGGTGAACTCCAAGATGCATAAAACATAGTAACTTAAAATAGTGCAGAGATATATTATGAAAAATACAGAAAAACTTAAGAGAATGCAAAATCTAAACTCGGACAGCCCTCAATCTGGACTACAGTCAGGATCGTCTCTAATCGTATGAAATCATCTGCAATTGTCCGAGATCGTCTGCGACGATCCAAGCTAGCTCTGACTAAAAAATAGTAGAGTTCCTGCAACAAAAGATGCAAAAATACCAAATGCAAGCAATAATACGAAGGAATAAAAGAGCTAACTCTACAATGAAATCCTATCAACAAAGGGGTTGGGAGTTCAGGGAGAATCAGCAAGAATTAGGCAGGGAGGCAGGGGGATAAACTAGAAAAATCCTAGTTTATATAGGATTAGAAAGAGGTTTGGGAGGTTAGGGATTATCCCAATCTGGGAGATCTCCAACAAGGAAATCTCCAATCGTGCAGACACGATTATGCTCGAGTTGGAGAGGCTGTTGAAATAGAAGCTAATTATGAAAATTTGGTTTTGGGACGAAATCATCTGGACGTTCTATTCCAGATGAATTCATTAGATCGGGGACAATTTCTTCTAATCTATGACGATATCGTCCAACGGTCAAAACAAATCCTAAAAATGGCATGGAAAACGAGGAAAGCAGGTAAAATGCTGTTTAACGAGCAGTTTGGGGTTGAAATTCAAATTTTAATATTTTATATTTTTACTAAGGTTTTAACTGTGCCAATTTTAGGGTGCTACAATATGACATTACTCTTAAAAATACTTCAAATTATTATCCACAAGGTAATGGACTTGTGGAATCTACCAATAAAAACCTATTAAGGATTTTGAGAAAATATTTGGAAGGTAAAAAAAGGAGTTGGCACCTATTGCTCAACCATGCTCTATGGGTAGATAAGATTACTATTAAAAAGTTCCTCAAAACTTTACCTTATGCTGTGGTATATGGAAAAGAGGTGGTATTGCCAATTCACATAGAGATCCCAACACTTAGGCTTGCCAGTGCAGAGGAAGAATTAGAGGATGATCCAGGTAAGACCAGGTTGACACACTTGCTACTATTAGAAGATAGTATGACTCAAGCATATGATCATTTTCAAAAGAACTCATCAGACATTAAAGCATGGTTTGATAAAAATGTCAGGTTCAAAAAATTCCAAGTTGGAGACTCATTTCTCAGGTGGAATGTTGACAAGGCAAAACCAAACAAACATGAAAATTTTAATTCCTTTTGGGATGGTCCTTTTGAAATAGTGGAAGCTAAAGAGTCTAAGGTATTTCAGTTGAAGGATCCAGAGGGAAAAATAAAACCAATTCCAGTGAATGGTTTCCACCTTAAGCTCTACTATATGTAAGAAGTAAGCTCATTGTAACATATGTATATACATTGTACAAATATTTTCCCTTCCTTTCTACAATTTCTATTTGATTTTATTTCTGCACTTTGTAATTAGCTCTTTTTCAAAGAGATGCTAAAAATAGAAGAGAGGGAGAATAAATTTTGCAAGAAATAATTTAGTGTTGGCAAAAATGCATGGTGATGTTCCATTCTGCACGTGGTGCTGAGTACTCTCCGGAATGACGTTTCGCTCTCAAGTCCACACAGTTAAATCCAAATTTCCATGGAGTGGTCTATCAGTTTCTATCCCGCATAAATAAGGACAAATAATGGCACTAATCCAAGAACCAATCAAAGCTGGGAATAGCCAGAGTGGAATCGCAGTAGTGTGCCATGTGTGCAAGCTTCAAGTACCAAAGCATATTCAAAAGGTTCTTAAGATACTAAGCAGAATTAGGAAAAAGCTGAACAACAAGTCCCGATCTGACACATGGAGGCTAAAGAGTGCTCCTACATTTAAATCTAATAAACTCATGCATGAAACAAAGAGTAGTCGAAGGGATGCAATGAGCTGGCAGCACAATTTTAAAATTTGACCAATAAGAAGACATGACGTCACTTTTAAGTCGCTAAATAAATAATAAAAAGAATTGAAACGTGTGCCAACAAAGATATCGTGCAACAACTGCATTAATTGTGAAAGATACATGAGATCCAGAGGAGAGAAGTAATGAAAAGCACGCACAAAATTCATTAGGAAACCCCTTACACCTATAGGAAGGGAGAAAGATACGGTGATACCTTAGAGAATTTTTTGCAAGTCGAAAGGATGAAGTGTGCTACTATCAGGATGGCACCCAAAAATTCATCCATCGAATTATAAAAGATAGCTACGAGATTGTAGGTTCATGTACATTAGACCAGTCAAGTCGTAGATACAGTAATGACAAGAGTAAGAAGGATCCGCCTCAGGATAGATTTTGAATTTCTATATTTTGAAGGAAATCCAATGCGACGATAAGGTATGATAGCCATAAAATCCTTTTTGTTATCTTATATATGTGATTCTGTGCACCACTTCCCTGAACTAGTCTCTGCTATGATTCAATTCTATGTTCTGAAAATAGAACAGTTAGAACCCCTATGGAAACTCCCCTATTTTTAATCACAAGAGAGACTTGCTATGATTTATTTGCCATAGGGGGTAGGCCCATCCTCAGAGCTTAGATCATTTAACATACCAGAGCTTGACAGAGCTTACACTAACATGATGGACTCAAAGGAAAAAAGAGAGGCACTTGAAAAATAGTTTCATTTTAATTTTATAAGGATAAGAAATCAAGACAAAATGCCCGAAGTCCCAATTCACATTGATGAATTTGCAAACCTAGAATTATTTTCAATGTTGGTTAGTATGGAGGGTTTGGACTCTGATAGGATGGTTCGTGGTTGGAAAATTGCCACGGCATATTGTATTTTTGATGAAAGGATGTACAAGGATGTGAGAGAGAGAGGTACCAGAGTAATTTACTTTGACTGGTAAAATTTTCACTCAAAGGATCCATGAGCAAATCATAAACATGAAGAAGGGATTTGGTGCTCCTAGTTTTAGACATTGCTCGAGTATGGTGTGGATGTTCTATGCAGCCATCAAAAGTAGAATGTCATGGATATTGGCTAAGGATAAAACCAGTGATGGAGAACCCTTGTCGGTCTATTATTGGATGGATTTTTTGAAGAGCAGTAAGTCCTATTACAGATTCAACTTGGAAGTTTTGGAGCCTGCCCTAAAAATAATGTACAATGAGTGCCCTAGGTTTCCCTCCTTAGCTAAGCATATTTTGAGGAAATATTACAGTGAGGAGGGGGATTGGTATCTATTAACAAATAGCACAATAGTCAGGTTATATGGTTTCATACGTAAACCCTTTCTCCTACCTCGCTTTGTCATAAAGAGGCTATTTGCCCTAGAATACCTAAGGTAGGTGGTGTATATTGATGCAAGCTAAGATTATGGAAGGAAGAAGTCTTTAATTACTTACTACACTAAAAATAATGTTATTGTATCTGAGTGGCAGGGCCAAAAAATTTATCAGTACCTCAATAGATTAGGTTTGTTTTATATTCCTTAGATATGGATTTATGATCTTGATGGTGCTTTCACTATGAAAAATAAAACCCTAAATGGAGACAAGGATTATAAATTCTAAAAAATACCCAGGGCTAATTTTGAACAGGAAATGAATAATGATGAAACTACTCTTTTGGAGTGGAACATCTCAAAGATGGATCAGTTACCTCCATGGTTGGATTTTTATGAATAGAGTATAGATTCTAATCTGTAGAATGAGCTCAGCCATCGAATTACAAAGGAGACATTTAATAAAGTGAGGGTTGAATCTACCAATATGAAAGACACTCCTTCTGAAGAAGATGTAGCAGAGAGAGGAAAACCAAAGGATAAAGGACCATGGAAGGTAAAATATATTACAGATTGGTGGTGTATGAGGATCAAAATTGGCAAGCCCAAATCAAAGTTTGGAATAAAAATTGATAAGGAATTTTCAAGGTTTTATAATAAGAACATTGAATATTGGAGACAAAAGGATGTCAAAAATATAGTATTGATCGATAAAAATCCCTAGAATGATTCTGATTCCCCCTCTCCTATTACAAACCAAAATATTCAGACAGAGATGCAAAAGTTTCCTTTAACCACAGCTGAAGTACTAAAAAACTTTAGTCCTACTTCTAAGAAGGTAGAGAAGTTTCCTGAGAAGGTTGAATTGGTGGATGAAATGCAATTCCCCAAAGAAAGAGCTATCAATATTCTACTAATTGAAATAAGATGTCCACCTTTTTACATCGTATCTACAATATTAGTTAAGCTACTGCCCATATCTGAGTAGCCTCTACTTTCAAGAGTAGTTCAAGAAGATGAAGAGGGAGAAAATTATGAAGGAGAAATGGCTACTTTCCAATTAGTTTATAGGAGGAATAAGAGAACCCCAAAAATAGAAGAGGAAGAGGCTTATAAAATGTAGAAGATGAGTATGGAGGAAATTTCTGAAGAGGTAGCTACTTTTAATATAGAAGGGTTAGTTGAACAAGAACAACAACTTGAAATAGAAGTTGAAAAAGAAGACCTTACATCTGTAGGCGAAGGTATGGTTTCTTAATCCCTATTTTTATTCTCATATCCATGAATCCCCAAAAGGATTTCCCTCCCTTTCTAGCCAAGATAATATGGTAAATTTACCTCCTCCATCTCATAGTTCTTCCCTCATCCCATAAATAGCAATGGAGGTACCAGTCAGTTCTATTGTGTCACAGTCTCCTCAAAACCCACCTTCCACTTCTAAGATATCCACTTCAATATCCACCATTGTTGCATCCTCATATCTTTCATTACCACCATCCATGAGACACTACATTTTGATTTCATCCATCCCTTCTACTATCATTTTTATCCCTACTTCAATTAATTTACCTATGTCTACAGTAGCAGTAGTCACAAAATCTACCATTGTAACAGAGGTTGTTGTCAATGTATATTCACCCCCATCAATAGAAAGTTAGTCTACCCTTATGTTTTTGATGTCATTATCTCCTTTGGCTACTGATTTTTTGAGGCCTATTGTTGTATCAAAATAATAGGCAGCTATTCAAAGCATAAATGACTATTGGTCAAAGAAGCTTATCAGGCCTTCCAGCAGAATGGTTGTGACAAGGAAAAGTATGTATGTTAACCCCGTCACTAGGCAAAGGGTTTCAAGGTCTTTGATTTTGAAGGTAAGGAAACCTGAAAATGAAATGACTGCTCAAGATTATAAAGCAGAGGAAATCATAGAAGATATCGACAAGCTTCCTACTAAAGATGAGTTAGGTATGGCCAAGGCTCACTTGGATACCTTTTATGTAAAGACAGATATAGCAAAATATAAGGTAGAAAAGTTGAAACAATAGGTTGAAAATCTTAAGAAGAGCCTCAATGATAAAAAAGAAGTAGATATAGTTCTAAGAAAAGAGGCTAAGAGTTGGCAGGAAATATTTCAAAAGGCTAATGAGTTGAAAGATAAGTTATAAGAACAAAATAAGTTGAATTAGGATCAGGCAAAAGAAATTCAAAATATGAAACATTAGCTTCAGATTGAGAAAGCCAAGTCCTCAAGATTTTCCAAAGATAATTTGAAAATGATAAAATAGGAGTTGTTTTTTGAAGTTCAAGAAAAATGTTTAGGTCTTCAACTCATAATCGACTACCTAAAGGATGCCAGCCAATTATTATCTACCATTTAGAAGGATTTAGATCAAATCACTGGAGAGTTATAGCCTATGGTGATTTCAGTAGAATAAATGTACAGGTTGGTTGGTAGTAGGCTCAGTGATACTACTAAACCAATTTCTAATAAATAATGGAATCTAACTGGGGTAGCCTCCAAGATAGTGGTGAAAAGACAGGGAAGTTCAAAGAGCCTGGTTGTTGTTTGACAGGATGGACAGGGGAATTAAATATATTATTGAAATAAATGAGGAGATGGTTCATGTTGGTTTCAAAGGGCTCTAGAAGGAGGATCATAGCTTGTTATATGTGGAAGAAGCCCAACAAAGCATCAAGGAGAACCTACAAGATGAAGCTGAAATTGATTCATTGGAAGAGCCATTATCCCAAGAACAAGCTACCAAATTAATTATGGGTTACACCCACTTAAAATATCTCATGGAAGATCTGGTAACTAGAGGGAATGCTGCTAATTATGAGGATGTTGGAGAACTACAATATGTTTAGGAGTAACTCAAAGAGACATTAAATCCCTCTGAGCAATCCTAGAAATAGGCTTTTTAGTATTTGGAATCAATGGTCCAAGTATTTGGGGACACCTCCGGTGAAGATAATCAGAGACTATAGGCTTTGGGAGAAGATGATAAGGAAGAGGCTATATAATGTGATGATGAATAGGCTGTAGAAGAATTAAATGGGATTGAGAAGCTACAGGCCTAATATGGCCTCACACTTAAATCATTTCATTTTTGTTTGTACATATGCATGTTTTTTGGGTTCTTAATACATCGATTTTGTATTTCGTAAAATGGCCACATACTTAGTAAAATTTTGTACAAATTTGACTAAGTGATAAAAATCATCATTCCGCAAAACTTGTAGTATGCTTTTATCTAGAACTGGGTCAGAATATATGAATCCGCTCACCAATTAGTCAAGTTTTCTTGTTTGGAGCGATTCCGAGTGACTTTACTCTGGCTCCAAAATGAAGAGATATCTCAAATTCACAAAATTTCCTAAGAAATGATGATGTCAGTAGTGGAAAAGTGTGGAATTGCGATTCCAGGAAGGTGTTTTTATTTTTGACTTTAGGATGATTCAAATTTCAAAATCTACAAAAGTTTTTAAGAGATAATGACGTCAGTGGCTAAAAACTGCGGAATGGTGATTTTGGAATGGACAAGTCTTAACTTTATGGAATGAAGATAAGATGGGATGGTGGAATAATGAAAGCATAGATTCATGATATAAGAAGTACGTGACTAGCTTCAGATCCATATTGAGTGATATAATATTGAAGATTAATATCCCAAAGCGGATTCGAGGTCCAAAGGTCCAGATTGGAGATTTTGATGTTTCTGATAAGAAAGAGGACGTCATAATTTTTAAAGAATATTTGCATTTAGCTTATGTTAGATTGAATATAAATCATGTGATGAAGAAGATCGACGATTGAGGTTAAGCTACAAAATCTTGGTTGTTTTAAAGACATTGTTGTATCAAAATTCTAACAGTCTGCAGGGAGATGAAGCATCAAGGGTTTCCAAGAAGATCAAACCAGAGGCTATTACAGATCGACAATGGTAATTCACTCCCAATAAGGATCAATGGAAATACGTGATCTTTAACACCTGAAATTCAGTTCCACTAAACGATCAGCAAGTTGCAAAGACCCCAAGCTATCAAGGTGGATTTTATTTTAGAAGGTTTCTCGAAGGACAGACCAATGAGTTGATGCCAGCTAAGATCTTTGATGTACTATTGTAACAATATTATGTGTATTTCTTCTTGATTATTGTAATAAGAAAACTATAAGTAGAGGTCAAACCCTCATTTTGAAGGGTCGACTCTAGCGTGTTTGCCTATGCTATTGTAAATTTTCCTAAAGATCTGAATCAAAGGAGCAATACATTGATCTTCACCTCAAGTTTGTGTTCTCTTTATTGATGTCAAAGGTTTGGATTTCATAGTTACAATTCTATAAATACTTAGAGGTTAGTTTGTGCCTGTTTTGGATTACTAGCTGTTGTGAGTAATTGAAATCTACTTTGAGTTCATTCTATGTTATTGGAATGTATATTTCTATTAAATCTAAGTGTTTGGTAAATTCTATTATTTGGATTATCATTTCCTAAGTATTGAAATTGTTTGCTATAATATTTATCTGTTATGCTTTAATATATGAAATGATCTATTGTGATATAAATTTTGATCTAAATGTATATCCCTTAATATTGTTTTTTGAGATCTTTTTATGATGGTGTAGTGTTGTTAACCTATCCGTCCACTGTTATCTACATATATCTAACCCTAACCTTATATTACCCTAAAATCCAAACCCTAATTGATCATAATTGTGCCAAAAACCTAATAAGTTGACAAGGAATCAGCCTACTCTGGAGGTTGGATCGAAAACTCCTATTTTGGCCCATCCAAAGTTGAGTGCTGAGCTACAGCTATCGAGTGCAATCCTAGAAAAAAACTAGGAATATAGATAGATGCATTACTGAGTGAAGACTTGGTGCAATTTAGTGCCCAACACTACCCTCTCTGACGAGTTTGGAGAGTTCATGGGCACCTCAATTTCCCAATCTATTTGGGTAGAGGTATCCTACCTTTCAATCACCCTGATCTGAAATTGCTAGTACTTTACCCTGAGTTGCTGGATCAGTTATTGCAATTGGGTGATGGTAACCTCCTAACTTACATATTTCTTGCAATCATATCCTTAAATTCCTTGAATAGCTCATGCATCATGAAATTCTCACTCTACCTAGTGCAGTCCTCTCCCATCAACACCTCAGTCTACTATTGCAGTCTTTTCCAAAGATTACGGGTCTTTTGGACTATGAGCAACCAAATTCTACAAGGTTTGGTCCATGAAGCTGACCTATGCATTAGTTACCATAGGTGTCTCTGGCCATGTATGCGCTCCATCCATTAAGCTGAGGGTTCGAGGCTGGAGGATTTTGGCCTATCCTCTATATAATTGTATAGATAAATCTACCCCTCCTCTGTAGCATATAGTGAAGTTTGGGGTTGTTCCTCTTTGGAAATTCCCCCTAATTTAGCCTCATATCTAACCTCTGATGCTGCCTACTCCTGCACATCAGAATTTTTGGCCTTAACTTCATCGACTGCTACTCATAATTAAACCTCTTACTCTGCTTCGATCACCAACTACTCGTGTGCACTAGAGTGTTCAATACTTGCCACCGACGAGCTTCCCTTGTGCTCCTTCGCATGGTGTATTAGGGCTATAATTATCCCATGTAGGGCTAGGGAAGAGACCGCCCCTCAATAGTATCATGATGCCTCATATTACAGGGCATTTTCTAGGTATAACGAGATGTTAATTTCTCACTTGTGCACCAGGTGGTTCAAGAACTGCATATGGTTCATGTTCAGGTGTGAATACTTCCTGGTGCATGTGAAGTATATTACAACATGCTCAAAGAGCTTCCTCAGGTGCATCAAGAATCCTTATTTTGGGAGCCCCCCATAGTCACATCAGACGTTGCTCTATCTCAACAATAATTCTACACACTTTTTTCTCGTGCCATATTTGTATGTGTATTCCCCAGTGAAGGGAGACCAGTGACATGAGCAATGTGCTCTAGGATGACTGGAATCTCCATTCCATGCAATTGAGAAACTCCTCTGCTCATAGCAGTAAAAAACTCCTTTGTTGCCTTTGTGTCCTAGTCTTGGCTAGCCAGGCGATAGTAATTCATCCACCCAAATTCTTCGAACTGGTTGCAAACTTCTCCCTTAATCCCCTCAATGTTGTTGGGATTATGCTTTTTGAGTGCATGATTCTTTGAATTTCCTCCCATGGTGAACTCTCTGCTGATTTTGACTAGCATGATTCCATATTCTTAGTAATGCACCTTCTTATAGACTTAGGTACCATATTCTGGAAATTATTTTTGCATTGGGGTTGGTAGGGTATGCCATCCGAATTGATTTTTGGCATGACATATTAGGCATGAGGGATGAATTCAATTCTTGCATCGACATTATTTTCATAGAAGCATATCATATGAAAAATTACATATATATTTAAGATAAATCATGTGCATACCTGATTGGTCATTTTGTGCTACGTGGAGTATGCCAATTTGGTACTCGATAATATATTTCCCATGTGCTAATTACATCACCTTGGGTACTGCAATTCTAGTTCACTTGAGGCCCTACACTAAAAATATGGTGGATCCTATGGGTTTAGTTTGAGATGCATATCTCCTCAATGGTTGGCCTTGGGATGTGCAAATATCTTGTCCAATAATTTCAAAATATTTTTGGATGTTTTCATATTTCCATCACATGAGATTATGGGATTGGCTTCAGTTGCTCCACGTACTACCAAGTTGTGCATATGCTTTTGAGTCGATTGAGGCATGTACTTGAGTAAGGCACCTACTTGGTTCCTACCTCAGTAAGGCCCATACCTTAGTAAGGTACCTACTTGAGTAAGGTGCCTACCTCAGTAACATGCTAGAGTAAGGAACCTACCTTAGTAAGGTGCCTACTTGAGTAAGGTACCACTTAATCAATTTTTTTTTACCATGGGTAAAGGCCTTTGAAGTGGCGCCTCCTTGGCGGAGTAAGGCACCTCCTTTACGGAGTAATGAACCTCCTTGGTGGAGTAAGACACATCTCCTCTGGAGTAAGGCACCTCCCCTCCAAAGTAAGGTGCCTCCCTTAGTAAGGCATCATAGTAAGGTGTCTTCCTTCTTGAGTAAGGTACCAGAGTAAGGTGCCTTCCTTCTAGAGTACAGTGTTGGAGTAAGGAACCTACCTTATAGATTTAGGTTCTATAGTAAGGCAACTCCCTTCCATAGTAAGGTTCCATATTAAGACACCTCTCTTCTAGAGTAAGGCATCAGAGTAAGGCACCTCCCTTATAGAGTAAGGAATTCTCCCATCGTTGAAAATTTAGTAAGAGTTGACGTATCTATTTATGTGAGGTTGATCAAGCCTCCTAAAATTCTCCTTGCACTACATCAACATCTACTTCATCCAGGCATGGGGTGCATGATTTTTCCTTTGCAGAGAATGGGTGCCTGCGCCCATGCTTGGATCATAATTATCTTCCTAAATGTGTAGGTTCATGGATGCTAAACCGGTCTAGGCCTTGTGACCCAAGATGCCTATTGTTCGAGTAATCAATCCATTTCCATATAAAAAGAAAATGGAAAAAAATAAAAATGTAGTTAAACATGATTTGTGCCTATTAGGCCCTGGCTCTCAGGATGCCTATAGCTTGCATGTAGGTGTTGTTCCTACAAACACACTATAAGCTAAAAAAATTGGAAACTAATTTAGCTTACTTTTGGTGGACACCTTTGTGTTCACCATCTTGTTAAGAACTCTGGAAAAATTTACTTGGATGGGGTCTCCTCCATGCCTATTCTAGACTCCACCAGTAAGATTTTGGGCGCATGGTATGGGCATAGCTGGTGGCCGTTAGCTATTAAAATGGTGTTGTTGTCGTCAATTATCTTGATGTGCATAGCACCATTTTTTATGATTTTCACCACTTTGTAAGGTCCCATCCACCTTTGCATTAGTTTTTACTTCTACTTCTGGAACCTAGAATCATACAACAATACCCTATCTCCTTTAAATTATTTTATTTTAATATGGCGATAATGTCATTGCTTCCTTTGCCTCTTTATGATTTATGTTCTCTATAGGGCATCCATTCAAAATTCGTCCAGTTGGTTCAACTGCCAAATTCATTCTCTTTGTGCTTTGTCCAAGCTCAGGTCCATTTCTACCACCGTTCTCAGCATCTTAACCTCAAACTCGATGGGAATCATTACATCCTTCCTGTATACCAGATGGAAGGGGGTAAATCCTATGGTTGATTTCCATATTGTATTGTATGCCCACACTACCTTCAGTAATATTGCAGCCCAATCCTTTTTATGTTGTTGAATGATTTTTATCAAGATGTTCTCAATTTCCCTATTGGTCACTTCCACCTACCCATTCACTTGTAGATGGTAGGGGGTATTCTTATTGTGTCGAACCCTGTATTGTTCCATCAACTCCTCAATTAGCTTGGAGGTGAATTGGGGTACTTGGTCCATTATAATTTCCATGGGAATCCTGAACCTCATAAAAATATGGGCAAATAGGAATTTAGATACTGGCCCTTCCTTGGAGTCCCTCAATGCTTGGACTTCGACCCATTTAGTAATGTAGTCTATGCAGAGTAGAATATATCCCCTTCCATCCTAAGGTGGGTTTATGGGTCCCATTAAATCCATACCCAACTTGTCAAAGGGATCTATATGCATGTGATGTTGAAGGGGTATTTTGTACCTATGGGTTGGCCTGCCCATTTTTTGGCATTCATAACACCTACTAGCATATGTGGCTACATATTTGAATAGCATGGGCTAAAAATACCTAGTTTGTAATACCTTATACATAGTCCTTCTCCCTGCAAAGTGCCATCCACATGGCTCACTATGATAAGCTTTGAGTATCTTTGAAAACTCATGCTCTTCCATTCACCTCCTCATGATCTGGTTAGGCCCTATTTTAAATAGGAGTTCATCAATCCATTAAAAGGAAGCGCTATTTTCAATCACCACCTACTTCTATCTATATGAAAGAGTAGGGGATGTTTTATCGATGGATAAATAGTTGGTGATGTCTGCATACCATGGTGTTTGTTTGTTGATGATGAAGAAATGTTCGTTCAATAACTGGTCCTCTACCACTGTGTGATCTTCTGGTATTAGCCTGGATAGGAAGTTCACGACTATGTTGTATTTCCCAGGCTTATCAATGATGGTAATGACAAACTCCTATAGCAAAAAAAAACCACCTGATGATCCTACTAGTGATTTTTGGTTTACTCGTTAGGTACTTGTGAAACGGGTAGAAATCAACATTTGATCCATTAACACAAAAAATAATGCATTAAACGAAAATGTTGTATTTCATTAATATTGAGAGATATGTGTTACAATAGGGACATGATGCTCTTTATCCATTTATTCTTTTACTAATGATACAATAAGTTCGATGTCGTCTTCAATCGTGGTAAGGCCCCAAAGTCTTACTATAAAATTATTAACAAATTAATGTAAATGTAATCGTAGGCCACTCAAAGGGGGCTCCCTTGTAATACCTTTGCCACTATAGGGGACTCCTTCCTTGGAATATATTATTCTTATTCTTATTATTATTCTTCTTGGATGATTTGATATGGATGTCCAACCTAATATATATCTACCCTAAAGCTACGTTGGTGAAGAGACATGATGGTTCACTTTATAAGTTAATAATATAATAATTAAATGATTAATAATACTAACTAATACTAACTAATAATGTTAGTATTGAGGATCCTAACATGCCACCCTCCTTAAAAAGATCTTTGTCCTCAAATCTCAAAGTGAGAAGCTTTGTCCTTTTTTTTCCAATAAGGATTTGTGTAAGTAGTTGGACTCTTTTAATGGCATCCTTTCATAGGTAGGGATATCGAGAAGGATGAAGCATTAGCGGGGGGTTGCCAATAACAATAGTAGAATCTTCCTTAGGAAAATAATTATGACGATGGGAATGCAACCCTTGGGGTTCCTCAAATACTTTAGAATTATGCATCAAAAGTGATGGTAATGATTTCATATCCTCTTTTTGTTCCTTGGTAGAGCTAACGGAGAAGGAGTGTGTAGTCACTCTGCGTTTGTTCTGAATAGGTTTGGTCATATGGCAAGAGCTCACTATTGGTGAGGAAGGTATGTGTAGGTCTTGTAGAGTGCATGTTTGGATAGCATTTATCACTTTGGGTATGTCTACCTCATACTTTCTTGGTACATCAATCACTTCTTGCACATCGACCTCATTGTATTCATTGTGGTGAGTAGGTGCACTGGTCGCTTCATACCAAACTACCTCATCTGCTTGCTCTATGGAGATACAAGGATCAACTTACTTTAGTAAATACAATGTTAGTGTAGCACATTTATGGTGAGGTCCAAATTTTTCATCACAATTATCATAGAGTCCTTTTGCTCATCGTTCCTTCATCTCCTCAAAGCTAAGATGTTTAATTCATAAAGTTCGGTTAGATTTGGGGGTTGTATAATTGCTTTGTGCCCTTCCATTATGCATAGGTTTGGAAGCAATGTAAGTGGTCGACAATTTTTCCATAAGTGGTTTCCCTAATCGTTATTGTGCATTGATTTTATCTTTAGCTAATTTTGCCAATCCATAGGTCTGCATCATGGTATAGGGATTGAACCTTGTCACCTCCATTCTAATTTCCTCTTTTAATCCCCTAATGAAGCCATTGATGAGAATTGATTCATCCAATATTATGTTGTGTTTGGTGATATCCTCAAATCGAGTTTGATACTCATGCACAAAAGTTATTTGATGAAGATCTTTGAGCAATTCCCACATGAGTAGGTCCCACATGGCTTTGATACCAAATGGTAAGGCCCCAAGGTCTTACTATAAAATTATTAACAAACTAATGTAAATGTAATCGTAGGCCACTCAAAGGGGGCTCCCTTGTAATCGCTTTGCCACTATAGGGGGCTCCCTCATTGGAATCTATGATTCTTATTCTTATTATTATTCTTCTTGGATGATTTGATATGGATGGCCAACCTAATATATATCTACCCTAAAGCTACATTGGTGACGGGACATGATGGTTCACGTATGAAGAGATGTGATGATTCATGTTATGAAGGGTTGTGATGGTTCACTTATAAGTTAATAATATAATAATTAAATGATTAATAATACTAACTAATACTAACTAATAATGTTAGGATTGAGGATCCTAACAAATTGTCCCTCAATGTAGGTGGGCTTCTTTGTATGTGGGCCACCGTCGGGTTGTTGTTTGATGATGTTCTTCCTCTTCAGATCTGCTAAATAACCTATGAAGAACCTGCAAAAGGGGGTTAGTGTGATGGGGGGCTTGCCTTAGTCAGGCCCCATGTTTAGGAAGACAAAATGACTATAAAAACATGATAAAAACTGAAATGAAGTATGTAGAAGCTGATAAAATGGTAAAACAAAGCTTACCTCCCAAATTTGAGGTGATTTGGGCTTTGTAGAACCAATTCGCCACCCGAGGGGTGAACTGATGCCGGATTCGCAAGGTGGGGGGCGAATCAGACCCTGAGAACTATTCTGCAAAAATCCTTCGATGGGAAGGTTCCTTGACTGCTATAATGTTGTTGTTCAGATTTAGGTTCACTATATCAGATGTCGATATGCATTTGGGCAACATTTATGTGCTTATGTCATAAAATGGAGAGAGATGTTATTAGGGGTTTAAGACCCACTATTTATAGGAAATGGCAAGGTGTAGGGGGGAGGGTTAAGGAAACTAACCCTAGGCTGAAGTCTAACCAAAGTTAGGTTAGGGTTTGTGACATGGAAGTCTCCTATTCCTCATAGAAAATATCCTATCCTCACACATGTGTGAGGAAGGATTAAGGCTAATTAGGGTTAGGAGGTCTTAAGTCAAATTAGGGCTTGATTAGGGTTTCTTAGGAAAATATCTTAGCTAACCCTAATTACACACATGTGGGAGGATGCAATTAGTGTTAATTAAGGATTAAGAGTTCTTTTAATCAATTTTGCCCTAAAAAGGTGACTTAAGTGAAGTCAACATTAAATTAGATTTTAGGAATTGACTTGTTAATTATTTTTGTCAATTAATACCCCATGGGGGCCTCAATTGAGTACAAATAGGCTGTTGAAGGATATCCCAATGCATGGGATGTGATTTTGAAGGCTTATGAGGGTTTAGGACCTGAAAGCTGATGAAGTGGTATATGGAAGTCTACACGATGCTATGATAATCTATGGTGATCTACGCATGACTATGACCATCTACGCATGACTACGCATGACTACAATAATATACGCATGTCTAGGAGGATCTACAATAGTCTACACTGGTCTACAATAGCCTAGGGGTACCTAGGATGGCCTATGTAAACCTACAAGTGTCCAAAAGGATCTACAAGTATGTAGGTATAGCAATGTGCAACTTTTGGGTGTCTACATTTTACCCCTTTTTGTACTATATTGTGTGGAACACAGTTTAATACAAAAATGTGAAGGGTTTGTGTAGAAGGAAAAGGGATAGAAGGGGAATGGAATCCAATCAAAGGTATGTAGCCGCTCAAAGCGTGACCATACAACATTAACTGGGATCCAAGGAGAGAAGAGAGGAAGGAAAGAAGAAGAAGAGGAAAGAAATAAAAACAATGTCGGTGAATGGAAATGGATGATTGTGGATGCAATGTTATGATTTTGTTGAGTCCGTATGACATTTTCAATGCCATACCAGTTGCTTGAGAATGACAACTTTTGATTGCTTTGCTTTTGTGACCAGATCAGCATGGTCCAAAAGTATGATTAGGACAAAAGCCTAACTAAATCTTTGTTGTTGATTGATTGATGAGAACATGGTGACAAGTGTCAAACCATTTGAGTTAGTTAACATTTGGATTATTCAAACGTGACCAGATCAGTGTGGTCATGAAATCCTTTTCCAAATGTTGTGCTAGGATTAGTCAACCGTGTCATTCATTGTGTACCATGAATGCCAAAGTGACCTTTCCATTGTTACACATAACTCTCTTGATTTAACCCATGTCTATTTGGGATTGAGATTATAATCGTATGATAATATTCAACAAAAAATTTGTAGACAAATGTGCTAATCACACTTTTGGATTTTTGATGTTGTGGTTGCATGCAAAGCTGACTTTGGATATGAATACCCCCTCAAACGAGGAATCAACAATGAGGTGAATGGAATGCGATGATTTGATGATGCAGCGATTGATAAGATACCAATGCATGATGAATATGATTGAAAATTAAGTTAGAAGACAAATTTGGGAAGTTCCTAGGGTTTTGGAGGACATGTGCCTACTTTCCTAGGGTTTTGGGGGTAGTTTGGGTGATTTTGGGGTGTTTTAGCTGAGTTCACCACCCGAGGGGGATTTTGACCTAAATCACCACTCAGGGGTGAATTGGGTCTGAGTTCGCCCCTCGAGGGGTGAATCGGGGATTAAGGCTTATTTAAGCCCTAATTTGCTTGGAATGGGTTCATTTTGATGGGAAGAGGTTGGAAAGTGACTTGTGGGAGCATTTGATGACACGAGGAGAACGTGGTTGATGACTTTGAGGGTGACGATGATGAGGGGATGTAGGGTAGCTGGTAGTAGAGAGTGGGGACCCATCGATAAGTGTCCTTTGTCTTTGTTTTTAATTTATTTTATTTTTTTAGGAAATGTGAATGAGGGGGAGGTTTTCATCCCGTTTTAAATTTTTTTGTAATTTTTAATGAAAATTTGAATACGTAGTGATAAACAAGCCAAATGGGTACCCAAAAATGTGATCTGTTTCAATTGGACTTGTTTTAGCGCCATTTGACTGGGTGATGGGTAGAGTAGGTGTGAAGTTTGACCATCTATTTTTGAAGTAACGGTGTACTGATTTTGAAATGTTATTGCATTTTGTCATAAAAGTGGGAAATGGGTATCCCGTTATGTGACTGTTATATTTTTTTTTTTGGCATGATTTTAGAATATGTTGTTTTTGGGTGTAAAATAGTAAATTTTAATAGTTAGATCTACTATCTTAGAGGTAGTATTTTTGGAAACCGATGAAACTTTCACCTTAGAAGGGCAAAATGGGTATCCAAAAATGTTGTTTGTTTTTGTAGATGACTTCATTTGGCTTGCATTTGATTTACGATGCCAAAGGTGTGGGTAATGTTGAATTGAAAATGAGTTGTAGGGAGCCCGATTATAGAGTTATTCAACATCTGTTTGAACTTTCACCGTGAAGTGGGAAAATGGGTATTCAAAAATGTGACTATTATTTTTGAATTATGTGTTTTGATGTGTTTTCAGTTTTGGTGTATTTATGGTAAAGTTGACTTTGATATTTGTGTAGATTGGTATGTTGTTTTTGAATTTTGTCGACATATTTATCGCTAAGTGGGAAAATGGGTATTCAAAAATGTATTTTGTTTTTGTATGTTGAATGAATTGGTCATGTTTTGAATTTCGTGCCATAATGGATGTGTGGGTGATTTTGTTTTTGGTTTTTGGGAGTCAAATATGTACTGTTTGTCACATCTATTTGAACTTTTGCCATGAAATGACAAAATGGGTATCCAAATATGTGACTATTTTGTTGATGGTGTTTGTGCCATGTGATTTGTGCATTTTTTGTCTCAAAGTACGTGTCAAATTAAATGTTGTTTAGTTTGTAAATTTGATGTTTGTTATGTATTATGTGTGTTTTGTTGTGGATGAATAGGGTGAAGTTTGAAGCCTCGTCATCGGTGAAAAATGAAGGAGGTTTTGATGAAGTTGATGAAGATAAGGATGAGGTTGGAGTGGTTAGGATGATATAGTGGTTTGAGGTGTGTGGGGAGTGTAAGATTATACACACCAATAGGCATATGTGTCTATGTGTGTGAGGATGGGGATGGGATAGGAACACATTTCATTTTCCCACTAGGGAAATGACCATTACTTTGGAGGATATATACCGGATTTATAGATTACCAATTGACGGTGTTCCGGTGAGGGTAGAAGCTGATGATAGTAAGGAGGCTATGTTGGAGAGATTATTTGGGGTAGATTGGAGAGCCATTGATGTCTCAAAGATTGATTATGAGTGGTTGTGGTTAAAGGATAAGATATCTTATCGATAGTGTGTGGCCATGATGATGATCTCTACGTATGCCTTACCTGATACTTTTGGGGTGTTGTTCACCTGGAATATGTTAGATGTGGTGAGTGATATGGTGGAGTATAGGGTTGTGTTTGCATGGGCACCTACACTATTGGCCCAAGTTTATCAGGAGTTACACGATGTTGTTCATGGTAGGAGGATAGGATTGAGTGTGATTCCCTTGTTGTAGGTGTGGGCATGGGAACACATAGCTATCGAGAGGCCCTCATTGTTGCCTCACCCTATGCATGTGGAGGGCAAGGAGTATTTGCCCTATGCTTTGAGGTGGAGTACAGAGGTAGAGCAGGGTATCAAGAGGCCACATGAGGGTGACCCGCTATTGTGGAGGGGTAAGTTTGGAGGTCTGACACTGGATGACATTATATGGAGGCCTTGGTTAGGTGGTGTTAGGTGGGATGAGGATGATGAGGAGTTGCGATCCATCTAATGGGGCAGATGGTTGGTGGGGTGTATACTCGTAGATAAGTATTTTTAGTTTGATAGAGTGAGGATAGTTTGGCTTATGATAGGATGTTCTAGGGCTCTTATTTTAGGTGAGGGGATAGAGGGGAGTGTCCTATGGTGTTGCCTTGGGTTGGGAGAGCAGGACACTCCTATGGATATCTTAGATGTAGGGGATGTTGGGATGACTCTGAGTTTGATATGTGGTGGGCATTATAGAGTTGGGAGCCTAGTAGAGGTGTGGTTGATCGATGGGTGGCACCTGATGTTGGAGCACCTCCACTAGAGAGGAGAGTTGGTAGGGAGGCTCAAGCTAGGGTGAGGGTGTGGTAGGCGATGAGGAGGAGGTTCCTCTATGATGGTCATGATGATGCTTGGGTGAGGCAACGAGCACCTAGGAAGTGAGGGGTGACTATGGGTGTTGATGTGTACTATGGTAGAGTAGGAGGAGGAGAGGTATATGGGTGGTATAGATGATACCATTGATATTGGTGTTTTGCTAGTATGGCAGATATTCCTATCGATGTCCTAGAGGGGTGAGGTGTGGAGGAGGAGACATAGGCCTACGAGATAGAGTTTGGTAGTTGGAGGCTGAGGTGGAGTAGCTAAGGGCTAGGATGACTAGGTAGGAGTAGACTATTGAGATATTGGTTGGTGTGTTGGTTGTGGAGTCTAGGAAGATATTATGTGAGACTACTCTATCGATGCATGGGATTCCTCTTCTTGATTATGATTGGGTGGTGTCATATTGAGTCTCGATCATGAGTGTGGGCCTCTTCACATCATAGCCAATGTAGTGCTACTAGGTGGGTAGATGGGTGCTAGGGTTGAGGTGTAGGATCAGCCTATTGTGGATCTAGTTTTAGAGTTTGGTAGAGTCGAGTAGGGTTCTAGAGATGCGAGCGAGCCATGAGGGCATGGGAGACTCTTGGTGGGAGTTAGGATTTCTATGTATTGTAGCCTATGGGCATTTTATATGCTAGATGATGATGGGCATGGTCCCAGATTGTAGCCTTCAGGTATTTTGTATGGATGATATATATATATATATTTTGATTTTGCTATATACATGTGTCATTTTGATGGTTTGAAATGTGTTCTTGTTATGTTTGCATGGATTAGCGTAACATAGTTTGTAGGTATATATGATAAATAGATATACATGTGTGACATGGTTTAGATCTATTATCATTCTATGGTATGAATGAATTGTAGAGTAGTATGATGATTGTATTTTGAATGTAGTATGATGTAATATCATATGTGATTTTGTAGTGAATGCATGTAGAATGAATGCAATGATGTGATTTGATATGGAAATGCATGTAGGATGAATGCAATAATGTGATTTGATTTTGAAATGCATGTAGGATGAATGCATAGCTATAATGTGTACTAAATGTATATGACATAGATGCATGGATGCATGTATGGACGTACTAAAATGCACCAAGGAAGCACTTGTATCATGGAATTTACCTATATGGATGTGATCCATTCCATGATTTTAGGGATGTTGGATAATGTAAGGCATGTGTAATGGTTTTGACCAACATAGTTGTGACAATCAAATCTCAGACCCTTAGCTATACAAGTGTTTGTGGCAACTTATAATTAATCGGGCTAGTTCAAAATCTGTCTTGGACCTATATGTGTGCATGTGTGAGGTTCATTTATCCATTTTGAGGGAGGTAGGATTAACCCATTGTAGATGTAACTGGACTAGCTAGCTCATCCATCCACAATAGTGATCTATACAAAAGCAAGATGCTAATGTTACAGATATGTTGCCACTTGTAAGACTATTCCACTGGTAGGCAGGCTCTTGGAGCCTATTGCTAGCGATGGAAATCATCCCATGGTGTTATGTTGAACCTAAGGACCAAAGGCGATAAGCATAACATGGGTGATATCAAGAGGCGTTTCCTTTTGTTTTCTGCCCCTCATCTAGTGTTGACCTATTTATTGTAGTGCTCTTTTTTTTTTTTTTTTTGGTGCTCTTTTGTATTCTCGTGGTGCTCTTTTGTATGGGCGATGACTTTTGTTTTCTACCCAATCATTTATTTTTGCTTATGCTTGATCCCTTTGTTTATCCCTAGGTCGTATGTTGACCATGCAAGTGATAGGGTGAGCAAGGGATACCATTCTCTAGATGGCGATATCTACTCAAGATGTCCTCTTTCCTATACTCAAAATTGTTTAATGTGTAACCTGTTGTGAGTGGTCCATGAGAGAATTTGAACCAGCCTAAAGGACCATAAGAAGAATGTACAAGACTTAGTAGCTATGGGTGACACTGGATTGATTGAACTACAGAGTAGTCAAAGTTGAACATGACACCTATGTATACCCTGATCCTAAAAAGGGGGAATGGACATCTAGGTGGTGATGCTAACAAGTGCATTTGTTACTCCTGCTAAGGCACATTTTGGGGGAGAATGTACAAACATGAATTAAAATTTTAAATGAAAAACATATGGATATGTGCAATGGATGTAAATGTAAATGATGCAAGTGGGGGAATGCAATATCTACAAGAGGAAATTTATGATGTGTAGAAGGAGAAGTTTAGAAGAACTTATTTACAGGTGAGTATATTGTATCATGATGATCAAAAAGTGTGATGCTATAGTAATGGTTGCCCCAACGTGTGGGGTGTGTGTGTAGTAGGTGTGTATAAAATGTGAATTGTATAGATGTATGTAATAATCACCAAAAGATGGAAGATGTAAAAGTGGTATGTACATATGGAAGAAGTGGGAAGAAATAGACTTTGGTAACCAATAAAGATAAGGGGATTACCAAAATCCAAGAGAGATAGCAGAGAAGAAGTGAATCAGCATAGGTAAGAAGTAGAAGAAGTAAGAAAGAAGAAGAAGAAATTACTAGAACTACTATCGAGTGAAGTGGCATGGGTCCGGTCGAGAGTGAGATGGTGAAGTGATAGTATGACTTGGACTTTGGTGATTGGTGTAATTGGAAATGTTGTGAATGTAGTGGGTTGGTGGTGTTAATGTTTCTATAGGTGGTAAGGTTCTAGGGGTAATGCGATGTGGAGGACTTAGAAGTCGGCTAAATGGGATGGAACATTCTAGTGATGGAGTTTGATTTCCATGCAATATATGGTGGACTAGGTTTTTGAATGTTCGACACTCTTCAATGTCATGACCTGGTTGGTGATGATAGATATAATATTGATTCTCATGGTAGTTTTATGGTTTAGGATGTGAGGGATCTATGGGTCGAATCTTGGGTAGGTCAATAAGGCCCTGATGCATGAGATGGTAGAACATTTTGGATAAGGGGTGAATGGAATCGATATGGGATAGATGTATGGTTATTTGGAGGTGAGCGGGCTTGTTGAAGGGTGATTACAATGGAGGTATGGGTTGAGGATCTAATGTGGGATGAATCTGAGGTTGAGGGATGGATCTACATGGTGGTGAGGATGCACGGGTTGTGGGAGACTGATGTGGATGAACATGACAATGATAATGGCTCATTTGTAGCTCGAGAGCCTTGATATGGGAGAGGAGATGTTGTATCTCATGGTGTGGAGGTGATGGTGTTGGGGAAGGTGGTGATCGAGATTCCAATGTATGTGGAGTGGCTTGGTATGCATGAGAAAGTGGATGAGGTCATGATGATGATGGGGTGGAGTGGAATGGTTGTGGGAATTGCACAATTTTTTGGGAGGGTATGCCTCATAATGGTGAAGGTGGTATCTTAAGGATGGGTGGCATAGGTGATGGCTCTAGGTGGTGATGTGAATGGGAAGGGGGCATGTTTGCAGCCATCTTGAGTAGCTTGGGCTACATGGGCTTGCAAGGCTTGGGAGTAGGAATATTCTCCACTAGGAAGTGGGGGGTAGGCATGAAGGATGAGTTGGGTGAGGAGTGTATCCTCTATTAGGAGGGTGATAGGCTCCTAGGGGGTGATGGGGATGATTTGTTGGTGAATAATGATTCATAGTATCTTCATGCAACTATGAAGGTGATTCTCATGGTTGGGGATGAGATGTTTCCTCTTTTTCATCAAAAGAGGATAGGGTGACTTGGCTATCTCCTGAGTGGGGTGAGTAGGATGAACCTCGATGGTGAGGTGAATGATGTCAGGGTGAAGTATTATGGTCTGAATGGGATGAATGAGAAGATCGTCTAGTATGAAGAGTAGTTGGTGGTCGAGCTAGGTCAGTCGGTGTGATCGGTACATGCTGTGGTGGTGGATGGACCTCCATGATGATGCATGAAGATGTTGTAGTACTCTAGATGATGTAGATCCTACAAGAAGGAAAAAAATACCAATATCATAACAATGACATAAAGGTGAAAGTACATGTGAATAGTGAAATAATAAAGTAAAGTAATATATTTACATGATGTGCTTAGTGATTGACTACTAGTATGTGTGGCACTCATGATAGTGAATGCCTATTTGTGTTAGGCATTGAATGCATGAAGGTGCAAGATGTTAATAGGTTTAGGGTCATTGAGGCCTTCAATATTAGCTAAATGATATGCTCTTGAACCATATTTGTGTGTGACAATGAATGGGCCCAACTAGTTTGGGGTGAACTTGTCTTGTTGTTGGTGAGGTTGACTTATGATTTGTTGGTTTTCTTTGAGGACTAAGTCATCGATTTTAAACTCATGTTGATGTACCTTACTATTGTAGGCATGGTGAAGGTGATCTTGATAGACTCATGTGTGCTCGATGGCATGAATGTGATGTTCATCGAGGAGTGTGAGTTGGTCTAAATGAGCTTGGTGAGCAGTGTCATCGTCTATGAAATCTTTCATAGATATCCTTAGGGAAGGTATCTCAAGCTCAAGGGGCATGATGGCTTCTACCTTATATACAAGTGAAAATGGGGTTGCCCTAGTAGGAGTATGAATGCTCGTACGATATGCCCACAAGGCTAGGGATATTTGGTTATGCCAGTCACGATGTGATTCTACTATGGTTTTACGTAAGATAGAGCAAATTGTTTTGTTTGTAGCTTCTACCTGGCCATTACCTTGTGGGTAGTATGGGGTAGAGAAGCTATGATGAATGTGAAATTTGCTACAAAGTGCTCGAATGGTTTTGTTTTTAAAGGATTTCCCATTATCAAAAATGATTTGGGAGGGAATTCCAAAGTGACATATGATATGATCTGTGATGAATGCTACAATTTTAGCTCCTGTAGTTTGGACCAGTGGGATGGCTTCGACCCACTTCGTAAAATATTCTGTTGTAGTGATGATAAATTTATGATTGCTTGAGGAAGTTGGTGTAATCTATCCAATTAGATCTAGGCCCCATTGGGAGAAAGGCCACATGGACTGGATAGGTTGAAGTGCTTGGGATGGTAGATGTGTTAGGTTGGCGTGTTGTTGGCATTTGATGCAACGCTTCACATATTCACAACAATCCTGCTCCATTTTGGGCCAGTAATAACCCATACGAAGGATGCATTTGGTGATTTCCATGCCACTAAAATGGCCACCACAAGTACCATCATGGGTTTCTTGTACAACCCATTGTGATTCTTGTGGTTCTAGGCAATGCAGGAGCATGTCATCATAGCTACGATGGTAAAGGATGTCCCCCAACAAGGTGTAGTAGATCACTCTTTGTTTGAAGGTTCGACATTGAGCATGGGGTAAATCACATGGTAGGAAACCTAACTTGATGTAATATTTAATTTGTGAAAACCATGGGTCATGGGGTTCAATGTTTACCACATACACACCACCATCATCTGTAGGAGGTGTGGGTGATATGGCAGATCTAGTGAGTGTATGGATGGATACGGATGTTGTGTCAGATGTTGGGTTTTGTGGAATGAGGGATCCTAAGGAGGCCATGGTGTCTGCAAAATGGTTTGATGATCGTGGAGCGGCTTCGAGGTCATACCACTCAAATTGAGATAAGAGTTGTGCAATTTTCTTATATTGTTGGAGGATCGGGCAATTGCATAGCCAGAGTTCCTGCACTTGATTGACTATCAGGAGTGAATCACCTATGATGTGGAGGCATTTGATGTGCATAGAATGTGCTTGTTTTAGTCCTAGGATTAGGGCTTCATATTCTACATTGTTATTAGTACAAGGGAAATCGAGTTTGAATGAAAAGGGGAGTGGTTCTCCTTTAGGTGTGAAGAAGACAATGCCTACACCCCTAACATGGAGACATCTGGATCCATCGAAGAATAGGGTGAGGTCCGCTATGACTTTGGGTTTGACATATTCTTCCTCTTCGGTTATGTGGAAGATGGAATCATCTAGGAGTTGAATGAGGAGGGGTTGATTATCAGTCAAAGGGGCTTCAGCCAGTTGGTCGATGATGACCTACCCTTTGATAGATTTTTGAGATATGAATTCTAGGTCAAATTTAGTTAAGAGCATGATCCACTTTGATGTGCGTGAATTGTGATAACTCTTGTTCATCATGTACCTAAGAGGATCTCGATGACGACAAATTTGTGTGATTTAACATGTAGTGGCATAATTTTTGAGTGGCGAATATGATCGCTAAGCATAGTTTTTCCATGTATCCATATCTTGTCTCATAACTGACTAGTGTGTGACTGATGTAATAGATAGCTTGCTCTTTGTTGAGCATATTCTTTTGAGCTAGAAGTGTACCTAGCACAAACTCTGTGGCTGAGATGTATAGAATCAATGGTAATTTTGGATGCGGTGGTGACATAACCGATGGTGATGTAAGGTAAGTTTTGATAGCATCAAATGCTCCTTGATAGTTATCATCCCATTTGAAGCTTACTCCTTTTTGTAGGAGGTGATTGAATGGCTTGCATTTGTTAGATAATTGTGCTATGAATCTATGAATAGAAGTGATCTTGCCCTGGAGGCTACGCAATTGCTTCAATGTGGTAGGAGGAGGCATCTCGGTGATGGCTTTCACCTTACTAGGATCAACCTCAATGCCTCATTGGGAGATAATGAATCCTAGTATTTTTCCTGAGGTAACACCAAACACACACTTCTTTGGGTTCAAGCGCACGTTGTGTTCTAATAATCGATCAAAAATCTGATGAAGATCTTCGAGATGGTCTGCACATTTCTTGGATTTGGTGATGAGATCATCTACATAGTCTTCAACATTTTTGTGCATCAAGTCATGGAAGATATAGGTCATTGCACGTTGGTAGGTTGCCCTAACATTTTTAAGGCCAAAAGGCATGACCTTATAGCAAAAGGTCCCCCAGGGTGTTGTAAAGGAGGTTTTGTGTTGATCGGTTGGGTTGATCCTGATTTGATTGTATCTTGAGAATCCATCCATGAGGGAGATCATCTCATGACCTACTATGGAGTCAACAAGGGAATCGATGTTAGGTAGGGGAAAATTGTCTTTGGGACAAGCTTTGTTTAAATCATGAAAATTTGTGTAGACATGAACTTCATCGGATGGCTTAGGTATAGGGACCATGTTGGATACCCATTCGGGATAGTCGATGGGTACAATGAAATCAATGTCTAGGAGCTTTTGGAGCTCAGATTTCACTATTAATGCGATAGTTGGATGCATGCATCATAGCTTTTGTCTCATCGGTTTGGCATTAGGATCGAGTATGAGATTATGAACTACTATGGCAGGGTCAAGTCCCGACATGTCTTTGTATGACCATGCAAAAACTTGAATATACTTGTGAAGGAAGTTTGTAAAGGCAATGCGCTCCTCGGGTGAGAGGCTAGCGGCTAGTTTAAGGATGTGGGGATTTTCAGGATCATCACCAATGTCGACATCGATAGTGTCTTCAATGAGCATGTGAGATCCATCACGTAATTGTTTAGGGATGGGGATGAGGTTAAGGTCATCGATGGCCTCATTGAACTCATATTCATCATCTACGTAGATGTCTGTGTGATGTACCTGAGGAACTTGGGGTGGCGTGGATGAAGAGGGAGCATTTTTCACTCATAATACATGAGGTGAGAGTAGGAAATCTTGAGGCGTTGGTATGGGTGAGATATGCATGAGATCTATAAAGTTTGGGTTTGGGGTATCATCTCGAATCTGTTGGTGACTGTAACAGAGGGGAGAATGTAAGTCTACCTCAACCATGTTGACCGATGTTGTGGGTGAAGTAGGTGGGGAAGAATCTGGTGAGGAAGGTTGAGTGGTTTGTGCGTGCCCTAAGAGACTCAAGGGAGGTCATAGAATGATTAGAGGTGAGCGAGGATGAGTAGCTGCTCTCTGTAGTTGCCTATGTATAGGTGGGAATATGGCTAAGCATGTTGGTGATGGCTTAGGAGGGACTATGTTAGGCTCTATTGGTGGTGCAGCTAGGGATAAGGTAGCGAAGTGTTCTGCCAATCTATCCATATCATAGAATGAGGAGGTATCAGATGTAGGAGATTCCTGAAAGAAGTCGTAGGGGACTGTGATGGTGGAATTGGGTGAAGGAGTGTCTTCTAGTATATCCATATCGATATACTCTTCCAAGGTGTGTGTTGGATGTGGAGGAGGATGTAGGGATAAATCTTGGATCTCATATTCTAATGTATAGATAGCGGTTGGGTGATAACCTAGGCTAGATTTGTTGGTGGGTGATCGGACACGAGGGTTAATGGGTGTACGTAGCCCTTGCTCATAATGGCCTAGCCTGAACCCATGCCAATGAAAATATTGTAGGTAGCACAAGGTAAAGTGAGGGTTGGCTAGGTGCGTAATTGCATCACAAGAGCTAGATTGTGGTGGTGGAGAAGTTGGTGGGGGGATCAAAGAGTCGACTCCTGCATACACAAAATTGGTATGGTTTTTGGGACTTCCTAATTGTATGATGGTTCCAATGGTAAGGACCGAGGTTGAGGGGTGACCAAAATCATGGGTAGACTGAATAGGGGGTCACATACATGGGCATCACATACATTATAGTCTCTTAGGCCAGAATTTGTCATGAAGATGGATATGCATGGTGTGGTACGCTCTGGTGATTAAGGTGGAGTATCAAAATTAGATGAGGAAGGAGAAAGTTGAGATTCCTTGATGGTAGCGGTTGAAGGGTGTGGGAGTTGTTCATTTGAATTGGGTGTCGTTTGTTCTTGTTCATGATATTTGGTTGTTGTAGCTTGAACAGGATGTTTGGTCTATGTGGGGGAAGGTATCGATTAAGGTGCTGGGATACGTGGAGACGTGAATGTCCTAGGCTTTGGTCAAAGGGAAGAGGAGGTGTTTGTGGTGTAGGAAGGATAGGGGCTTCCGTATGCAAGGGTGGGGAAGGTAATGTGATAGGTTGTGTAATGGGTGGTGATGGTGGTTGTGGCACCATAGGTGGAAATTGGAATGGTAGAGGTTAGGATGATTGTGGAGGCCATAAGGATGGTGATGAGAATAACATGCTAGAGGTTTTGGATTCTATCGAATATGGTGCTAATGGTGTGGATATCGAGGCTTGTGCTCTTGATGAACACTGGGATGTTGAGGTGGAAGTTGGGGAGGATATCGATGCTCCTACTGATTGATGAGAAGATATAGGAATAGTTGGGAGGATGAAAATGATGGTGCAAGGGGAAGGTCTATGACATTACAAAACTTAAAGGGGTCTCCATCGGCTGGGACATAGTGAACAAGTCCATTGTGGATATATTTGAGGCAATGGTGTAGTGTGGAAGGGACACACTACATGTCTCTAATCCATGGGTGATCGAGGAGAATATTGTATTGCATTTCTCCTTGGATGATGTGAAAGAGGATAGAGATTGTATGGATGCCTACGTGAATAGGTAAAACTATGGATCCTATGGTAGGTCTCATGGAGCCATCGAAAGCATGTAGGTCTAGGGAAGGTATGGCAAAATGGGTTGGAGGGATATGTAGGTGATGTAGAGCTATTGTAGATATAATGCTAATGGATGAACCCATGTCAATGAGTACCCACTTGTAGGTGATATCATTGATTATGGCTTGGATGTGGAGAGGAGGATCTGCTCCTTCTCCAATGAGTTTCATTATCTCATGGTCATGGAAGCTAATTGAGGGTTGGAGGCATCATGGGATGTTTCCTACAAAATTGACAAAGGTATTTGTGTCATGCGTCTCTAAGTCAATGGAGCGTAGGATGTCATTCAACACCTCATGATGGGGTTGAGACTATTGTAGGAGATCAAATATGGATAGTCATATGGGGGCATTACGTAACTGATGGGTTAGGCTACCATGGATGGTAATCACATTTTGAGGTGGTGGTGGTACGGTAGTAGGCATTTGAGGTACTTGTGGTGATGTGAACTGAGCTGGTGGGGAAACAATAGGTGTTGTCTGGCGTGATGGGTACCATTGGTTTCTCGTAGTAAGGTTGATCATACCTACTACACCACGTGATGGAGGATCATGTTGGACATTGTTCACTTGGTGAGGTGGTGTTGGGGGATTGTTTGGAGGTCTAGGAGGGTTGGGTCCTCTATGATCTGGTAGAGGGTTTTGGAAAATCCCTAAGTTTTGATTCTATGGGGCTAGAGGGTTTGCTACCTGGATGATGCCCCTATCGATTAGGTCTTGAACTTGCCCATGGAAGGAGTGACACGAATCGATATCATGGCCACATTGCCTATGGAAAGGATAAAAGAGTTGCTCATTATACCCATGAGGCTTGGGTATATTTGGATCCAATGGGTGGATCTCGGGTAGGAGGAGATGGTTGCCCTCATATAATCTATGAAATAGAGCTGGTAATGGTTCGGATAATGGTGTGAGGTTGCATGGTGGAACCTATGGGTGCATGCCCCGATATTGTTGTGGTCTAGGTGGAGCAGGAGCATTAGTCTAGGATGCTTGTGCTTGTGGTATATAGGGTGGAGGAGTCGGTGTTGGTGCTAGGGTAGCGGCTGCGACTTGGTTGGCTTGTGGTGGTCGAGGGTAAGGTTGATTTGGTGTGGTCCTATTGAAGTGGAAGTTGGGGTTATAGTTGGATTTGGCTCTCAACTTAATTTTTCTGGATTGAACCTTAATGTCTTCAATCACTTTTTCTTGTGAGATGGCATCTTCAAAAGTGTGGCTTTGGTGAAGTTGGAGGGATGTGGAGATGTGTTTGTGGTAACTCTTGGAAAAGAGTGTCATGAGCTCCATAGTGGGGAGGCTATGGGTGAGGTCATGGATAATCGCTCTCCATCTAGAAATGAACTCTGTGATGGGTTCATCATCAGCCTATCGTAAGGCGTACACATCAAAAAATATGGTCTTTTTCTTGATGTTGATGGAAAAGTGTTCTAGGAAGGAATTGGCTAGCTGCTCAAAGGTATATAGGCTATGGCATGGGAGCATGTTGTACCAATCCAATGCTGGCCCTATGAGTGAGAGGGAAAAGGTACGTAACATGAGGGGGTTACTACTATGAAGTTGATAGCAGGATGAGCGGTAATTGCTCACATGCTCTCTAGGGTCTTCCTTACCTCTATACTTGTCAAATTTTGGTATTTTGAAGTGATAGGGGTAGGGAGGAATGGGAACTAATGGGTGAACTGGCTCATTGCATAGTTCATCATAACAGGGCTTTTGTGGCCCATAGCTAGAGGTGCATAGGTTAAACATTTTGACTTCATCTCATAGGAGTTGAAGTTTGGGTGTCATAGGAGTTGAGGGTTGGGCTATGGTAGGCTGAGTCTATGGATGTGGTGGATATTGGTATTGTTGCTCTTCATAGTATTATGGAGAATATTGTTGTGCCTGATCTTGATAAGGTGGGTACTGGGTGACATGTGCTATCGTATCTATGGGCACACTAGGTTGTGGGGTAGGTGTCTATTGTGGGTAATAGTATTGTGACTATGAGGCATGTGGTTGTGGTGTAGGTACTTGTTGGGTTGGAGCCTATTGTAATGGTTGGGCCATGGGTGGTGATGACCAAGCTGGAGGAGGTGTAAAGAAGTTGGGTGCAGTTGGTAATGGTGTAGGTGTCGGGACTACCGATACTAGGGGTGGTCGAGATAAGGTATCAAAGGATGGGATCTATCTCTGTCCTGGAGGGTAGGAAGTAGGGAAGCTAAACTATGTGGAATAGCTTGGCGTGGTGGGTGGATAAGCTATTGGTCTCGATCCATAGGTGGGAGAGAGATTGGTTGTAGGAGCTTGAATAGGAGGAGGTGATGGTATCCTAAAAGTTGTCGTAGACAAAGGTGGCTCTAAAGGTTGGGTATCGTACACTCCGGATACCTAGGATATTGGTGGAAAAGCTACCAAAAAGGTAGGGTAAGCTACCAAAGTAGGAGCTTGGGTTGAGGGGAAGGTGTATGTGTACACCCCCACTTGGGTTTGTGCATCTTGTGTCTGAAGGGGCTGTTGGGAGGTGCCTTCAGATATGGTGAAAAATGGCTCTTGGGAAGATGATGGTTGAGACTCTTGTGAAGAGTATGGGTGTGAGGTTTGAGGAAATGCTTGTGGTTCCTATTGGGGAGGGATCTATTGTGCAGTTTGGAAGGATGGCTTTTGTCTTCCTATAGTAGAGGAGGATGGGTCAGACACCATTCCTATGGTAGGGGTGAATGATGTGACCTCTGGATGGGTATGGTTTAGGAGGGAAGAATCACTCTCAAAAAGGGATTGAGATAGATTTTGGAAGAAGGGGTGTGTGAAGGTGGGAGAAGTAGGTATGACCTCCTCATCTATGGTAAATAATGGATGAGGTTGTCCTAGCACTATGTAGATCACATGGTCACAGAACGTGGTCGGTGGATTAGGTGAGGATGGGGATGAAAGGAGTGGGTAATCCTCTACGAGTGAAGTAGCGAGGGCTTCACTCAAGGTTGACATCTCATCATGAGGCATCATGTGTGTGAGTTGTACATCAGATTCTATGCATGAATCAGATGTGTCTATGGTCTTCCCCTTCATGATCGAAGGAGTAAGAGTGGATTGACTAGAGGAAGTGGGAGGCCATTCCTCTATAGAGTGTGCTTGCTCATGCGCTCTACTACGGGTGACCACAGGCATAGTAGCATGTGTAAAAGGGGTTTTAGAAATAAACCCTATGTGATACAGACTCAACTGTGTCTAATGTAAGTGTAAAGCAAGTGACATGTTGTGTATGGTAAAACAATATATAGTGTAATGTGATGAGACCGGTCCGTGATCATGCAAACAATGGTAGACCAGAATCAATTCTAAATGCTAAAAATAAAAGTGTTTTGTTCATTTTTGTGTGTTGTGATGTTGATACTCCCTATGTAGAATCATGGGTAATGGAGTGAATACTCTAGAAAATCAGGAATGTCATCAATATCAAACCTCCTGCAACACCCAAAGATGCACATAATAGAATGGTATCACAATGTGCAAATGGTGACCTGTATGGAAGGTGTAGTAAAATGATATCCTAGAAGGGGTGGAACCCACTATGCTGAAGTGAGTTCACAAATTCCTCTCACGAAGAGAGGTGGCACTATCTAAGATGTGCTAGGCATGGTTAACATCCCCATGCTTTCGCTTCACCCTCGGGTGGGCTTAGTCAAGAATGACAATTACCAATTCCACTAATTATACTAGCCTTGTGGATGAAGGCACTAATCCTATCCCACTCTACAGGTAACCATTGGTGATGAAATCTAGGGCCCAGTCACAAAAGTGGGGGATTTTTCGGTGATGAAATCTAGAAAACCACTCTTGTGGGGCTGCTAGGTGTCTAGGGGGTGAGTTGGTGGAGGGTAAAACACCTACCACACCAATCTCGAGTGATGGATTGGGGATGAAGTCCAATCTCACCACTTGTTTAAATACCACGTGAGTGTGTGTGGGTTTGTGTTTTGCTAACGGTGTATGCAATGTAAGAAACTAACTAATTGCCTTTTCAAAAGAGAAACTAACCCTAATGCCTTTTTGAAAGTAAATTAATCTAGTTTGCAAAGCGTGGAAACATGCAATCCAAGTGTGTGGAGTAAAGGGGATTAGGAAACCCTAATTTAAACTTTAGATTACAAAATTCTTCAAAAATTAAATGACATGGAAGAGGGGATTAGGAAACCCTAACTTAAACTTTAGAATGTGCACTTCTTTTAGCAATAGATGCTATAAAAAAAGGGGAAACAATGTAGGCTTATACTACATGCAAAAAACAAAGGAAAATGTAAATTTATTTGAAAAATAAATTTAAAGAAGTTGCTAGAAAGTTGCAGGTTTTGAAACTTCAAAAAAATTTAACAATCCTACAAGCTCGAAATGAAGGCAACTTTACACCTAGAAATTGTCATTTAACTAGTGAATGCTTTATGCTTTCAAAATTTAATACAATAGAGGTGTAAAAATGGGAAATACCTACATTCTGATGCTATGGATAGTCTTATTGGTCCTTGAAGTGCTCACCCCTATAAATTTGGGGGTTTTTGAGGCTATCTATGGTTAAATTCACCCAGGGGAATTAGATTGTCACCCGGGGGAATTGAGATGTTTGTAGGGTAGGGGCGAATTGGGTCTAGAGACCCCAAATCTCTATTTTGAAGGCCTGAGGGGGTTCCTAGGGCTTTGAAAATCTTTGTGAAAAGTCAGATTTAGTACCTACAAAAACAAAAATATAGGATAATATCAGATTTATCAAAAAAGTTAGCCTAGCATTATCCATTGTGGGGGTCCCACCGGGCATGCTAGAATGAAATGGGTAGAAATCGATATTTGATCCATTAATACAAAACATAAATGTACTAAATGAAAAGGTTGTATTTCATTAATATTGAAAGATATGTGTTACAATAGGGACATGATGCCCTTTAGCCATTTCTTCTTCTAATAATGTTACAACAAGTTTGATGTCATCTTCAATCGTCCCTCAATGTAGGTGGGCTTCTTTGTATGTGGGCCACTATTGGGTTGTTGTTTGATGATGTTCTTCCTCTTTAGATCTACTAAATAACTTGTGAAGAACCTACAAAATGGGGTTAGTGTATTGGGGGGCTTGCCTTAGTCAGGCCCCATGTTTATGAAGACAAAATGATTATAAAAACATGATAAAAATTGAAATAAAGTATGTAGAAGTTGATAAAATTGTAAAATGGAGCTTACCTCCCAAATTTGAGGTGATTTGGGATTTGTAGAACCAATTCACCACCTGGGGGGTGAACTGATGCCAGATTCATGGGGTGGGGGGTGAATCAGACCCTGAGAACTATTCTACAAAAATCCTTCGGTGGGAAGGTTCCTTGGCTGCTATAATGTTGTTGTTCAGATTCAGGTTCACTGTATCAGATGTCGGTATGCATTTGGGCAGCATTTATGTGCTTATGTCATAAAATGGAGAGAGATGTAATTAGGGGTTTAAGACCCACTATTTATAGAAAATGGCAAGGTGTAGGGGGAGGGTTAAGGTGTAGACACCTAAAACATGTCATGTTTAGGATAACTAATAACATGAGCACATTCCTAGTCCATGTGACTAAACCTTGGACTTTCCAAGTATCAAAAGTGGTTCTCACCACTCATCTGGGGTAGTCTCAGCCCATCCAAGCCTGGCCACTGTAAACTAGGGCAGCTAGATCCTGGCTGCTCAAGATTAGGGTGGCCAAACCTCAGTCACCATAGACAATAGTGGCTAAACCTTGGTCACTGCGGATGATAGCGACTAAGCCATAAAAGTAAATTATTGACAAATTGGCCCATTCATGGGTGGAATTGGTAGTTTGCATGCAATAAAGGTGATCAGGGACAACTTTGTATTCCCCTTTCATGACTAGTTCACATGGGAGACTTAAGTCCAAATTTAGACTTCAGTTAAACATAGAAAATCAAAATCTTCTCATGCTAACACCCAGTACACATGAGGGATTCAGTTTCAGGGTTTTGAACATAGACCTAGGGTTTCACACACTTTAAAAGGTGCAAGCCTAATAGCACAAAGGGATCATGAATTGAATAGAATAGGTTATTGAGGAGAGTTTTTCTTGAGGATCACTTTTACAGTGAAGCCCTATCGGATTGGAGAGTATATTGAAGAATATTTGAGGAGAAACAAAGTTCTAGCCAATCAAGGACTTAACACATATAGGATATTTAACACCTCAAGCAAATCAACCATCATTTCAACATCGAATACAAGCTTTGGTCTATAGCCTTGTAGCAAAGAAGACAAGTTTCACTTTAGAGGCCACTATCTTGGACAATGGCCTGTAGGCCTAACATAGGGTGTAGACACTAGTTTTTTTTATGTATTCATATCATTAGCATAGATTTACTTTAGTTACTTGGTTGCATAGCATTAGTTTCATTGTATTTTAATTAATCTCATTTATTTCTAACAACCTCATCTGAGGAGGTAATATCAGATATCTAAGCATGTGTTGTTATTTCATTACTTGAAGCGCTACAGGTTCATCAAGAAAATCCACAACATACGAGAGCAAGAGGATCCCTCTAGCAATCAAACCTAGAGAAAGAGGAATCTATAAGCCCTCATACATTTTTTTGTGCATCACTAGGAAGCCATATAAATCATGACCCCTGTGCGAAGGGATATTTTATACACCTGCTACCTTCTTTGTGTGTAAAATAATGTATCAAATGAAGGGTATCTCTTAGAGGGACTCATATATAACCAGATATTGGAAATATCAATACAAAAGCATTCATTCCTTTATTTATTTGCATTTTGGTTATATCTGCATCATGCATTTCATTTATTGCATGTTTAACATTAAAGGATTCAATTAAATTACAATTAGAGTAGGTGGTGGGGATGGTGCGCCGCTTCCATGGGGTCGCTACAAATAGTGATCATGGTGGGACTCCTACTCAATTATTTAGTTTACTTTAATTTTTTGCTTCTTTACTAAGGTTTTGTGTGCAGTTTTAGCTTCTCTAATGTACAGTGGCTAGAAGTCAGCTGCTTTGGTCTACAATGGCCAGGAGTTAGCTGCTCTGGTCTATAACGACTAAAAATTAGTCACTCTAGTCAACATCGACCAGAACTAGAGTGCAGTAAAGGTCAAAACATTGATTTTATGAGTTGTATTAAAGGTTGATATAGATTTTCTAATGCTTTATGGTTTGTTGTCTATTTCTATTTTCTTAAAAATAGTAATAATTAAGGAATATTTCTATTTGGGAAACTAAAATAATGAAAAATAAAAAACTTGCATATTTCACATCTTAGTTTTCTTTTTAGATTCCCTCTAGGTGCTGCTAGGAACAATGGATATTTGCCTGTAAGGTCTGCCCTATTCTCCAATGTTCTAGGCCATTGTATGTTGGTTTGCTTGCATGTGGCCTAATTAGTTGCTACCCATTCACATTGTAGGAAATGCATTATATGAGAAATTATTTAGGTTAAATTATATGTGCATATTTCTTAATTCAAAATGTTATTTTTAGGCATGTAGGAAAGTAGTCATGAATGCTGCTTGATGCATCACTTTCCATTTCAAAAATCTAAAAAGAATCCCATACACTTGCGCGTTCTACCATAAACATTGGGGATTTGGATTTCATCACCAAACCTAAATTTAGTTTGGTGGCATTGGCATTCATCTCCTTCCATTGGTTTACCCCCTAGATCTTCCTAGAAATGTATTTAGGAACTCACTCATAGTGATACTAAGTTACTTGTATTCAAACTGTCTCTCGCTATTGGAACAATCATTGTTTCATAGTGGAAGAGCTAGATGAACCCCCCACTGGTATTTAAGTGATGTACCCTACTCTCTTTTGAGAAATCATGTTTGGCATGAGTGTTCTTATTTATCACTATGGATGAGTCTCCTCATTCTCAATCCAAAGCAAGAACAAGAAATAAGAAACAACAAACACTTAAATTTGTAATCAAGATAAACATTTTCTTGATATTGTTTGGCTATATTTAATTGAAAACACAAAAAAAAAACTGAATCCGCAAACACAATGGTCAAAACAAGAAGTAAACATCCTCGGTCTGATACCGAAGGAGAAACTAAAGCAACCCACACTCATAGGTGAAGTTGTAGTCACATTGGAAGACCCACTCGTAAGACCATGATACGCAGTTCTACGAGTCTTAGGAGTGATAACTAAACACTTGGGGAATCTCCCCAAGAAACCCAAAATAGGGAGCAACATCATAGAACTACATAGCCTAAACACAAAGAGGCCTCATAACTATCATCATCAAGGAGACATGAGGAGACCTCAAGGGCCTCCTCCAAAAACACAAAAACTTCTCAAAGACATGAGGAGGCTTCAAGAGCTTCCTCCCCACATGGACATAAGAGAGGTTCTAAAACCAATTCTTCACACAGGTATGAAAAGGCTTCCACACATCCATCCTCATGGAGAAAGAAGGTGACAATAGATCCTTCATCATAAAAAGGACACACATGAGTCACAACATCCCAACATTCACATGAGACACTTAGAACAGATCAGCCCACTAAGGGCATGAAACTAGTGATACATCCAATCATAGACATCAAACATAAGATATCCTTCACAAAATAGGAAGTATTCCAATATACTATGACCTCATTGGAGTAAATGGCACCCCACAGGATCAACCATGGAAAATAAGATGGTTAGATTAGGTGGATTGTATTTATTCGAGACCACCTCCCAAAACCATAGCCACAGAGAATTTTGCATTGGAAGTTCATGAACATTGACTTCTTAACCCACTTCTCAAACTGGGGGTACCTCAGGGTGACCCCATACTAAACATATAAAGTCTAACAATAGAGACACTCAACAGTACATTGAACAAGTCACATTAGCTAGCAAGAGTAAGTAAATAGCAGAAACCTCTTCAAGGAATATGCAAATCAAAACTACTTGAACAGGGTCAGATAAGCATGATTCTTCTGACCTTGCAAGTTAACCATAGGTGACGGTTAGAAAATACCTTACACAAGGAGCAAGAGATTGTGGAAGATCTTAGATATGACAAGTAAAGAGAAAGGTTGTTGCACCAACATGAGTAACATTTAAGAGAGCAATATGAGCAACTAGCTCGTAGCAACCAACAAGAAAATAGAAATGATCATCAAAGAGATCAATGCATTGACTCACCAAGAGAGGAGCACACTAGAGAAGAAGGAAACCCATAGAAAAACCACCCTCCAAATCATGAATGAAATCCAACTAGAGGACAAAGGGTAAACCTGATAGAGAAGAATTAGACACATCCTGAATCCTCTTATAGGAGGAAAGAAAATAGAATAAATCAAATGGATAGAGGGCTACCTCCACTGCCACCATAGGGGGGTTTGCAAGAGGAGGAAATCCTCACCTCAAAATAATTCCAAGAACTTTATAAAAATATGATATCCTTTGAAAAATAAGAGATGACTGGGAACCAACCGACATTGAGAAAAATGCACAATCAACCATTATGTCCATCTATCCCTAGCCCCACATACCCTAAGCATTTTGATATGCCTAGGTTTGAAAATTTTAAGGGTGAATAGGATGCACAAGAGCATGTCACAAATTTCATCAATGCATTTTTTCATCTTGAATAAAATGATGCTCTTATGCTAAGGACATTCATTATGAAATTTTTGGGCACTTCCACTCAATGGTTCAACCAAATTCCCAAGCGTAGCATATCCAATTTCAAACAACTAGTGAATGCTTTCCTGAAGAATTTCTTGTTTCATGCTAAGAGTAAGGTGAACCTATTAGACTTGGCCAACTTGAAAAATTATGACGATAGTAATAGAATATGGGAATAGATGGAGAAAAGTCATGGTAAAATTATCATTCTCCGTCCCCATAGAAGAGATTATCCAGATGTTCAACAAGAGTTATTCCAAACATATTTACCTCTTGCTACAACTTCAATAATACCCCTCATTTTAGGAAGTCGTGGCATGGGCCAAACTCATTTATGACATAAAATTAGATGAGGAAACCATCAAACTCCGAACCAAGAAGGAGTGGAATAAAAATAATAAAAATAACAAATATAAGTAAAAGCAGGCAAATCCTACTCTAGTTAATCAAGTGGTATTGGTTATGCCTAAGGATGGGGTTGCACAGCAACCCCAAAATTATAAAGCACAACCCCCACTAGCCAATTATGATCAAAACAACAATCAAGAGTGAAACAAAGAACACAAGCCCCATCGCTATTTCACATCATTGACATAATCAATGTAATCAATCTTCAACTAATTGAGAGAGACAAGAAATATTAGGTTTCCTAATATGCCTCTCATATATCACAACCATCCTAATCCAAAAGTATATAAGGAAGATCAATTTTACCCTCATCATAGGATACCAAGGCATAACATAGAGATTTGTGTTGGTTTCAAGCACCAGGTGAAATACATGATTTAGGTAGGAGAACTTAAAGTTGACAACCCACTAGCTCTTGATAACAGAGATATGGACATCTAAAAAACCCCATTGCTAAACCATGAGGTCCCTAGAGAGCAAGGAGCACAAGTCAATGAGGTCCGAGTTGATATGCCTACCCACAAGTGCATTAGGATGGTTTAAATTATCAATATAGCAACTAGGAGTAGATGGTATGGTTAACCGCAACCTCCTACAACTCCCATTAACATCCCCACTGCACCTAGGCAGAGGTAGGGGTAAAACAACCTTCCAGGTCCACCAACCCGACCTATGGTGACTATTCGGAGTAGACTTGAGCAAAAATTACAAACGACTCTGGCTAAGCTATCCATATATGAGCTCATAAAATAGTCCCCAAAGCACATGGAGACCTTGATGGATATTTTAAGGTCGATTGAGCTCCAAACACAAGATCCAAATGCATTCACCCATTTTTTGGGATAAGTACAAGAATGCCAGGAACTTCTAATATTATTTTATGATTACAAGATTAAGATAGTGCCTACTGGACTTACCAGACCCTCTGATACACATTATGGTTTTAGTCAATAATTTACCTTTTAAATAGGTCTTGATTGATATATGTTCATCAATCAACATCATCACAACAATAACAATAGAACACCTTAAGATCCCTAAGTCCAATATCGTTCTGGGAGCCTATACATTAAGGACTTTCAATGATGCTCTATGCAATACCATGGGAATGCTAGTCCTACCTATCAAGGTGGGGCATAAGACCATCCCTATGATGTGTCATGTCTTTGAAGGGGCCATGCAATAAAACATCCTCCTAGGGAGACCTTGGATAAGGGACATGAAGTGTTTTCCTTCAATCTTACACCAATGTGTCAAGTATGTGCATGATAACAAATTCTATATGGTGATGGTTGATGAGGAGCCATTCAAACATGTCCATCAAGTGGATTATCCAGGATAATTTGTGATTCCTTCTACCCACTTGTACATAGGACCTTCATCTCCAACTACACAACTAAATGATAAAATCAAAGGGGTGCAAAAGGACCCATCTACATCAACACCTCATCTAGCGCCCAACATGACTAATGCTTCTAAGAGACCATCAACATCTAAACCAAAATACAATAAGAAGCTAAAGGCACCCTAAGTTGATAAAAGAAAGCTCAAGGAAGTGCTAACCATAGCCATTGATAAAAATCCAAGTCCCATGGAAGAAGAAGATCTCCAGGATCAAGTTGAGGAGATGCTAGAACCCACTTCGCTAGTGTCATCTGTAGGATTATCCACATTGCATGTGACTATACACTTTGCAATTATAGAGGTTATGAGAGTATCTTGTGCAAAATATAATATTCACGCCCATCATAGAGTCCATACAAGACATGGGACAACCAAAATACTTAAGACCATCAGTGGGAACAGTGGTTTCACTTGGAATCTCTCCTAATAAAAAAAAAATTGTCTATGATGGACTAGAATCCACCCATAAGTCTACTGATGAAGAAGAGGACAATGAAAAATTATTCACTGTTAATGTTCATTACCTCTCTAATCCTAAGTTTTCTCTAAGCTACTTAAAATGTTATCATTGGTATGATTATGGTCTTGGTATATATGAGCAGGGTTGTAGGCAACCATTCGAGCCACAATACCATCTTCCCACTGATAGGTTTGGATTAGGATATCATATCATAGGTTGGGATGATTATCTATCAGTAGCCTTGGATAGATTAAGCTTGGGGATAGGAGAAGAGATCAATTTTATTCCTTATCATCGACCAAGTACAAAACATCTGAGCAACATACAAGTGGCCATGGTGAGCATACCACCACCCAAAACTTATCATCCAAGCCCCACAATTGATGCCACCCCAATGGGTTACAACTCATGGGATGATGAGCAAGAGGAAAATGGATATGTGGAAAGTGATGATGAAGCACAAGTAGGCTTGGCCTATCATGGGCCTTGCTATTTACACATATTTACGTGGTCTGCAAGAACCTTGATGTTCTTGTGTAAATTGATAAATAATTTAATATAAAATATAATCACAGGACACTTAAAGGGGGCTCCCTTGTAATCGCTTTGCCACTATAGGGGGCTCCCTCCTTACCACTTATAGGGGGCTCCCTATTTATAATCTAAGCTTATTATTCTTCTTCTTGGATGATTTGTGTGAATGGCCAACCTAATATATATATATATATATATATATATATATATATATATATATATATACCCCAAGCTATGTTGGTGAAGAGACGTGATGGTTCATGTTATGAAGAGATGTGATGGTTCACATTATGAAGAGATGTGATGGTTCACTTTATGAGTTAATAATATAATAATTAAATTATTAATAATACTAAATAATAATGTTAGGATGGAGGATCCTAACATGCCACCCTCCTTAAAAAGAGTTTTGTCCTCAAAGATCAAAGTGAGAAGCTTTGTCCTTTGTTTTACAAGAAGGATTTGCGTAAGTTCTTGGACTCTTTTAATGTCATCCTTTCGTAGGTAGGGATATCAAGAAGGATGAAGCGTTAGTGGGGGGTTTCCAAAAAAATAGTAAATGTGTGATGATGAGGGAAGTATAACCCTTGGGGTTCTTCAAACGCATTAAAATGATGCATAAAAAGATGTTGTAAAACTTCTACATTCTCTTGTTGTTCCCTGGGAGAGGCAATGGAGGAGTGTGCAGTCACATTTCTGCCTTGTTTTTGAATAGGTTTGACCCTATGGTGATAACTCACTATTGGAGAGGAAATTGAGTGTAGTTATTGTAGAGTGCATGTTTGGCCATAATGAGTCACTTCAATAATATCTACATCATCCTTACCTGCTGCATCGATCAATTTTGGAATATCGAGCTCATTGTCTTTATTGTTGTGAGTAGATGCACTAGGAACTTCAGATACAACTACCTCATATTTACCTTTTAGATATTTATAAGGATCAACTTCCTTTAATAAATACAAAATTAGTGTAACACATTTTTTATGGGATCCAAAATTCTCATAATAATTATTGTAGAGGTCTTTCGCTCGTCATTCCTTCACTTCCTTTAGGCTGAGGTACTCAACCTCCAAGGTTCGGTTAGGTTTTGGGGCATCGTAAGTGGTTTGTGCTTTCCCAATAGGTGTTTTTCCTAATCGACGTTGAGTATTGAATTTATCTTCAGCTAATTTGGCCAATCCATAGGTTTGCATCATGGTATAGGGATTGAACCTTGTCACCTCCATTCTAATTTCCTCTTTCAATCTACTAATGAAGTTATTGATGAGAATTGATTCATCCAACCCTGTGTTGTATTTGGTGATATCCTCAAACCGAGTTTGATACTCACGCATGGAAGTGATTTGACAAAGATCTTTAAGCAATTTCCACATGACTGGGTACCACATGGCTCTGATACCAAATGCAAAAACCCTGATGTTCTTGTGTAAATTGATAAATAATTTAATATAAAATGTAATCACATGCCACTTAAAGGAATCTCCCTTGTAATCGCTTTTCTGCTATAGGGGTCTCCCTCATTACCACTTATAGGGAGCTACCTATTTAAAATCTAAGCTTCTTATTCTTCTTCTTGGATGATTTGTGTGAATTGCCAACCTAATATATATCTACTCTAAAACCATGTTGGTGAAGAGACGTGATGGTTCACATTATGAAGAGATGTGATGGTTCATGTTATGAAGATATGTGATGGTTCACTTTATGAGTTAGTAATATAATAATTAAATGACTAATAATGCTAACTAATACTAACTAATAATGTTAGGATGGAGGATCCTAACAAAATCATACCAGAATTACATCTGATAATTATAGACCCTGCAAAGAGCATCAGAGCATATTGGGAGCCCATACAAACAAAGGATCTCCATTGGGGGATAGTCATAGTCCAATTCACACCCTACCTTGCAAATCCAAGTTCCAATTTGTAGGCCACCCTATGAATTGACCTTGCAATGGATCTACATAATAAAATTAGCAGGTATCAATTATTTAATATTTTAACAGCATTTCCTTTCAGTTTCTATCATTTTCTATGTTAGTTTTATGTCAAATTTATCTTTATCACTATAGGGCTTGACTGAGGCAGGCCCCCAAACTTATTAACCATCCTTTTTAGGTCTCAATATTAGGTACATTAGAACCACACTAGCAAAACTATCGATGGCCCACATAACAAAAGCCCACATGCATTGAGAGGCCCTAAAGGATATCATCAGAGTGCTTCACATGTGTAAAGAGAATAGAGAAATTCATCTTGTAACCCAAAAACACTCTTAATAAATGAAAAGTAGTATTTTTGAGCAATTTATATGTTACTTAAGTTGTTTTATCAAATGGTCACTTTTAGTTAGCTTCACCAACATTGGTTTGTACAAAATAAGGTTGTTAATGTGACATAAATATCGCTATAAGTAAGGCTACTCCATTACAAGGTGGGTTTTATTCAACCCATTATTGTAATGGAGGTTTCCCCATGGATTTTGAATATTGAGATGTAGCTTTAAAATTCTTGCACCCATTTCCTCTAGGCTAATGGATTCATGCTTCAAATGAGAATAGGAGAATGATAGGTCTACACCTCCGAGAGAGACACTTGAGTTTGTGTCTTTTTTGGTGATTTTTTGATGAATTGTTTAGGGTTCACTAGGAAATATTTTGTGGTAGTTTCCACGCCTAGGTTTTGGAGTATGTTTGATGTGTTCTTTTTATATTTTCTCACAATCACCTATTTTTTAGCCAATATGTAACTATGCTAACCTGTATGTAATTTTGATTCATATGTAAACAACAAACAATAGGAAATAAAACTTTAATGAAGTATACAATGCTTATAAAGTAATTTGAAACTCTGACCTACATCTAGAAGTTTGATGAATATTTTGATTTTTGTAGAAGACAAGATCGTATGTAGTAGGAAATAATCGTACGATTCTGCTCAATATCGTACGTACAATATTGCGACCATACCATCCGATTAGTGATCGGATGATCCAATCTTGATAGAAACCTATAATTTCATGAATAGAGTGTAAAATAGAAAACTAGGATATGCTACAGATATTATCAGATAGAAATCAGATTATGTATGAACTATTAAATGCATTAATACAAATATTTAATAGGTATGTGCCTTAATTTAGATGAAATATGTAAATGAATGCAGTTTGGTGAACTCCAAGAATGCAAATGATTAAATCTAATATTGTATATAATGGAAAATGATAAATTAAGTGATAAACATGCAAATGAGAGATTAAGAGATGTAAACCAACACTTGGAGTTGCCCCCAAGTGATATGCAAGCAATATTCTATAGCAACAAAAATATCGTACAATAGCAGCAAGATCGTATGCTCCGATCACAACATCGTACGCTCTGATCACTGATCGTACCCTCTGATCCTGTAGAAAATAGAAAATAACTAGGACTAATGTTGAAGTTATAGTGATTTGAATGAAAAATTATATCGTGGATTCAGGAGATATTAGAGGGGAGGAATGTCTGATTAAATAGGATGAACTAGCAGGGAAAAATAGGCTGAAAATAGAATAGGTTGCAATTCCTTCGAAGCTGGGACTGATCAACGAATCCAATCCTATAACTACCATACGATTGCACAAGTAAAGATAAAATAGGTTGTAACTAGTTTATCATTTTGCTACTTTGAGTTTTTCTATTTTGGGCAAGATTGTACATATAATCTCAAATATCGTACGTACAATCTCGTCACTTCCATCTGGTCTCATCTGGAAGGCACAAAAATCGAGGTAATAAGCTACAAAGTTGTTTGAGTTAATTTTTTGGATATTTTTCTATTTAATTCAAATTTTTGTGTCAATTTTAGGGTGCTACATTTTGACCCCTCTTTAGCGCATTTTTGAAAAAATGCATTTAAGAAAATAATAGCATGTTTTACAAGAAAATAAAAAATTTATTGCACAAAAAAGTTTGTAATTTGAAGTTTTCTTGTGAATTGCATTAGGTGTTATACCCCATTCAAGTTTTTATGTCAAATATTTCGTTTGAAGAAAAACTCAAAAAAAAATTGCATTAAGGGTAAATAACTTAAAAATAGAAAAAGGGGTAGAACTCACTTCATTTGTTATTTGTCTTTTGTTGTGCTAGAGCTTTGGAGAAAATATGGTGAATGCTCCCCATCATGCCGATTTAGTCTGGGAAAGATATGGAGCTCTCAGGGTAAGCATTTTTTTGCTCTTTTAGTTTAGATTTTTCTTTTTTTGGTTTTTAATTTGATTAGGGCATGGTTTTTGTTATGCAGTTCTAACTATGAAATCATAACGATTTTGCAAGATCATAGCGATTTTGTGATATCATATGATACAATATCGATGAACTAAACCCAATTTTATGATATCGTATCATACAATATTGACAAAATTGATTCGATCGAGGTCAATATCATATCAATTTTAGCGATATCATAGAGTACGATATCGTGGAAATCAATACGATATCGCCTGATCGATACGATCTCATACTTTTGATCCGATCACTAATTACAATTTTGTTATTTTTTCATTGATAGATGGATGAACTAAAGAACCAAGAGTGGAGACATGCTACACTCTAGGCATATTTGGCTGCTCTCTCAGTTTATGAGAGGACATGCTTGGAGATAGTGGGGCTGAAACATGTGGCAGAGATGCCACAAATCCCAGTGGACATGAGACTATAGATGTCTCTGGAAGAGAGGTGGTATCTAGAGTCCTCATGCTTCAAACTATCGACAGGGGAGATGACTTCCATACTAGAGTATTTTTTGAGGATTCTGAGGATACCAATGAGGGGTGCTCACATAACTGTGTTTGACAACAAAGGCCAGGCACTAAGGAGATTGATAGGGGACATTAGATTCTTACTAAAGAAGGGTGGGGTTATTATCGATAGGCTCAGGGAGATATAATGAATCTCTTGTTTGATAGTTTTGTTGAGTGGCATCATGGGAGGTCTTATACTGTTACACCTTAGTAGATACCACCTACCATAGAACTTAGCAGAGGTGATCTGCAATATGCATGATCAGAGCACTCAATTTTTTTAGGGTCCATTATTTCTTTGTAGGTTGTACAGATTTTTGCATAGGGTGGTCTACAAGAGGGGAAGGGATTAATTTTGACATCCTTTCTATAGGTGTGGTGCAAGGAGAACCTAGCCATTAGATGGCCTATAGGACTTCCTCTAGCTTGAGCGGGAGATGATGAGCCCAGAGTAGGGGAGGACCAACCAAGGATATTCTACTAGCCTCTACAGAGGGGGCATCAGGGACGGGTTAGCATCGATGTAGTGAGGTGACTCTTTGATGAGATATTAGTAGAGGGTATTAGATGGAGGCCCTAGAGAGAGCTACCCGGGTGGGATGAGGATGCTTTTGAGATGGCTCACATCAGGTGAACCATTTGGTTACATATGGATTAGGGAGAGGTGGAGTTGCATCACATGGATCGGGTGCAATGATAGTTTGGGCTATGATAGGATATTCCTTAGTATAGGAATATCATATTTGCCAGATCTACTCGGGACCCTACTACTCTTAGTGGGGCTCCTAATATGCTATAGTTTTTAGATCTGCAGCTAAATGATGATCCAATGTAGACAGTGGATGGATATGATGCTAGGGTTATGGATAGGTATCGATAGTGGTACACTAACATTAGGCTTGCCCGATTGATACTATAGAGGAATGTAGTATAACAGGTAGCTGAGAAGTTCTTTAGATAGCACCACATAGCTAGTCAATAGCAATCTAATACATAGGTGTCTTCTAGGAAATAGGATCCTCGTACTAGGGTTGGACATCAGTACTATCTGAGGTGGGATAGGCATCTAGATCAGAGAGATTAGATGGGATAGGAGAGAAGGACTACTTATCAATAGATGGTGGATGATAGGATGGAGGAGGAGCATGTAGCCTCTTCTCAATAGGGTGATGTACCTGAGATACCCGATAAGGGCAAGAGGATTATGGAGGAGGAGGAGAGTAGTGATATGGTTGCTCTATGGGTAGAGTTGACTAGTATGAGGGAGGATAATACCTCCCAAAAGACTAATATTGAGCCTCTAGAGGCACAAAATGCGGTTTTAAGGAGTAGGATCCAAGCTCTATAGGTAGAGCTCACACAGGTGCGAGCTCAGGAAAAAGTGGGATAGGAAGCTAGGGAATCATCTCCTACATATTATTAGTTAGTATGGTCAGGGAGGAGTGACTCAAAGAGTACATTGACTTAGGCACTCCAGCTGGTAGGTTCCTATTAGGGTTTATATCATGTAGTAGTGTCTGTGGATTAGAGGTAGTCAAATCCTTCAATGCTTGACATACCTGAGACTTCGAGTCACCCCAAATATCGATCAACTTCTAGGACAACCACTACTATAGGAGTAGGGGGGTTCTGAGCACCACAACCCCCTAGTGGAGATGATGATGCCCAAATTTCTAGGGCTTCTAGAGGATAAGGATTTATATATGTGGGGATTCTTTTTGTACTATGTTTTGGTGACTGAGTATGCTGACGTTGGAGATTGTGACATATCAGTCTGACTCTATTTTGTATATATAATTTTGAGATATATATATATTATTTTTTTATATTGTGACTTTGTATGATTTGATTGCATTTGATTGAATTTTTATGATGTTTAAATTTATTATAATCATGCTTTTGATTTAAGTGTTTTGATCATAATTAAAATGATTTAAATTTTTGTAAATGTATTTTTTAAAAGATGCTTTTGTAAAATGATGAAATAAATGGATTAGTGATGTTCCTCAAAGGATGTTGTGCTATTATATTACCATTTGTGGAGATCAGTTCTTGCTAGGTCATGGAGAAAATCCTGTTGTGAGGAATTTTGTATTGCTAATAATAGAAATGTTTTTGTGGTGCTCAAGTATAATGTTGAGGCTTATAATGATAAAATAGGATGTTTGATTTTGGTTTTGAAAAAAAATAATAATTTTTAAGAAATATTTTGATTAAGGTTTTTTTTTGTGAAAATAATGTGATTTAAGCATGAAAATTTGGGAAGGATGACTTGCGCTAGGAATAAAATTCTTAGTGTGAAAATTTTGAGGACAATAGTAACTAAAAAATATACCATCATCATGAAGTCAAAAATGCAATGCATGATAGTATGAAAATGTTTTATTCTTTACAATATAGGTTGATATGCAACAAATAATTTGTATCACATATTTAGGAAGATTAATAAATATGGAATGTTTTAGACCTAAAAATTGAGAAATATGACTTGCTCTAGTCATAGAATTCCTAGTGTGAAATTTGAGAAGAATAATTCCTAGGTATTTTACCATCATCACAAAGTCAAAAATACAATGCATGATAAAAGATTTTGTACTACGAGTTATTTTTTAAATAAATTGTTTTTGGATATTTTGAAAAAAAAATTGAAATATAAATGATGAACTAATGTTGTCTAAAAAATTTCAAAGAAATATTTTAACTTATTTCTAAGACAAAATCAAATTTATCAAGAACCAGTGTGTGATAAGTGAGTTCATTATCCATATTGATTTGACACAATGATATAAAATCTCTCAAGGATCAAATGTGTGTGCTTGTGAAATTAATTTGCCGATTTTGAGTAAGGTAGTGATACAAGCAAACTTTTATGAACCAATGTGTGTGCAAGTGAGATTTTCATTACCCATGATTTTGTGCATGCCATTGTACCGAGCTACTATGTAAGTAAAGTTACCAAAATCTAGCTAATCCACAAGTGGATATTGGTCTGTACAAAATAAGGTTGCTAATGTGACAAACATGTCACCATGTGAAAGGGATTACCCAAGGTCAAGCGGGTTGGGCATAAACCACCTGTTATGGGGCTTACCTCATGGCTTTTAAATAATTAAGGGATTCTAGGGATTCAAGCTCACTACCCCCTGTTAGCGTACTTGTATTTTGTCTCTATTACATTGTTTAGATCACTGTTACAACTGCTGTAACAAGTTCAGTTCCGCCAGTGTGCTATTCCTGGCTGCTACTGTATTATTTATACCTACTGCTGAATAATAAACTTTGGTTTGCTATTTTATCATGGCATCAGAGCCAGCGACGTGAAGAGAAAGGCTGGAGGCGGAGAAGGTTGCTGGGTGATTTTTTTTCTTTCACGCCATTGCGTGATAAATTAAAAAAAAAAAAAAATTCGTTGGCCACTGGAATAGAGGAGTGGATCTGAGAAGAAGGGCGCAGGCCGCTTCACCCCCCCGCACAGCTATGCGCAGGCAGCCTGAGCGTGCGCGATTTGAAAAAAAAAAAAAAATCGCGCATCCACGCGACAAAGGGAAGGGCTGGAGGCAGCGTTCCGTGGACGCAGCGCAGCACGTACGTCCACGTTGAGCAGCGTCCGCGCACCAAGACTGCGCTGGAACGAGTGGACACTGCGCGTGTCCAGTGCGGACGGCCAGGCCCCAGGAACGCACGGACACTGCGCGTGTCGTCCAGCCCCGGGAGCCCCCCCCTCGGGTGAGCACGCGCGCATCCACGACGCGCCCCCTCCCGCACGGGAATTTTTTTTTAATAAAAAAAAAAAAAAAAAAAACCGTGACTGTGGACGCACCAGGCAGCAGCGGATGCAGAGGAGGAGGCACAACCAGAGTTGAAAAAGGAGGGCTCCACTGATCCCTTCGGATCAGCCCGCTAGCTCACTTGGCAGTGAGCTATGCGGTAAGGAGCCTGCAGGTCGAGGGTTCAAATCCCGCTGACTCCCCCCAAAGGTATAAATTTTTATTTTTCAAAGGTTTTATAATAATTATTTTTTTTAGTTAAAATTTTTTAATTTTAATTTATTTTTTAATAGTTTTTTAAAACTTTATAAATTAAAATTTAATTTTTAATTTATTTTTCATAAGTTTTTTAAAACTATATAAATTAAAATTATTTGTTTTAACTTTAAATAAATAATAATTATTAAAATGCTTTGTTAAAGAAATTTTTTTTAAGGGGGGATATTTTTTCAAAAAATCAAAGGGGGAATGTGAGTAATTTTCTGAAAAGGCAATTTGGCGAATTGTAAAAGGTGCATTTTCGGCTGTGATCGACACCTTGTGGGTTATTCTTGTGGGCAATTTTTCTTGTTGTATGTTGCATATTTCATTTTTGCACTATAACATTAAAAATTAAAATCAAAACACTCCCTAAGTCCCCGGAATAATTAAAACCCATCCGTGCAATTTATTGCACTGCAGCGTTCGGTATTTGTGATACCTCTGGCCAGCACTTACGAGTAAAGCTGTCGTGATTTGGCTACTGTATCCACCGCCTAATATATCTACTAAAACGATGTCTGAGCTTGTTCTCTATAAATTGTCGGGGAGGAATAAGTACGCCATTTTTGCATTTTTTTACTCCATCCACTACCCTTTATCGCACTTGTGTTTAGGCGTAAATCCTGATGAAGTATTCTTCATAGTGTTTAGGGGAATTTACGCCCCACGCATGAGAAGAATCTTCTATGGTAGGTGCCATCAACAAGGCGATTCCATTTTAGTACCGCTTATGTTCCACGTATCGTATGATATCTAAAACTCACCTATAGTCTCCCTCACATAAGGGCGGGTGATTTTTGTTGATCTTTCTAAATACCTATAGTTTCCCTCACGTAAGGGCGGGTATTTTGTACGGTATAACGGCCTAGAAAAAGGTATATCGAAAGGGGGACCAATTGGTGATATAAGGAACCTTCACTATGGCCGTTGTTGCAAAGTTGATGACTGATCCGCATCAGTTATTGAAAGGTCCAAATTATACACCATGGAAACATAAGATGAAAGCAATTCTCCAAATGGAAGATTTGTGGGATATTGTTACTGGAGTAGCAACTAGGCCTTCACCAACAGCAGGATCCATAGGTCCTTTTGCAGATCAGATAGCTTTTGACAAGAAATACAGTCGAGCAAAGGTGCTCATTTTGTTTCTCGTTTGAGATGAAGTGCAACCTCATATAGTTGACAAAGCAAGTGGTAAAGAGGCATGGGATGCCCTTAGAACCATCTATGAGGGAAATAATGATTCAACCATTCTTCATCTTCAACAACAACTTCATAACCTGAGTTTGAGACAGGGTGAAACAGTTGAACTCTTTCTGTGCAGAGTGTCTGAATTGAAAGAGAAATTGAATTCTTTGGGAGATACTATGGACGAAAAGCTTCTCATTTCACTTGTGATGAGAGCTTTACCTTATTCATTTGATATGTTGATAACCTCCATCCAGGTGTCTCAATGAAAAATTACCTACATCAATTTGGTCAATCTACTTCAACAACAGGAGGCACGCCAACTTCACAAGGATGATTCTTCCAATACAGCCCTATACACCAACAGGCAGGGTTCTAGGAAGAAAGGTAATGGGAAAAAATGAGGCAAATTTTATAAAGGAGGAAATTCTCAACAAGATATGAAAGGAAAAGGCAAACAACCTCAATAGAAGAAGAGGTGGTGCAAGATATGTGAGAAAGACAACCATGACACCAACAGGTGTTGGCATAAGAACAAGCAGAAAGGCCAAAACAAACCATAAAATAAAAACAAGCAACCCTAGGTGAATGTTGCTATTGAAGAATATGACTCAGATTATGAATGGGCACACAAGGTGCTCATGACTACCATAGATTCCACACAGAGGGATCCTGTTTGGTATGTCGATTCTAGAGCTAGAAAACATATGACTGGCGACAGATTGTGGTTTGAATCATTTGTGGCCAAAGAGGGCAAACCTGTCACCATTGATGATGATAAAACCTACAGGTTTCAGGGAGAGGGTACAGTTTCAGTCACTCTTCCTGATGGCAAGTGTCAGATTGACAAAGTCCTCTATGTTTCGGGATTGGCTAACAATTTCTTGTCGATCACACAAATCCTGGATAGAAATATGGTTGTCAACTTTCGTGTTGAGAATGGAAAGAAGTGTTGTACCATTACCAGGAAGGGTAAGCAGATTGCAACGACTTCATATAAGCACAACTTATTTGCACTAGATGCTATCTCTACTCCACATGTTGCCATGACTGTCTCTACCAAGGAGGCAACTTCCCTATGGCACAAGAGATATGGGCATCTTAGTTCTGGCTACTTACTTGAGCTCAGTAAGTATGATATGGTAAAGGGTATTCCTTCCCTTTCTGCCACATTGCCAGTGTGATCTGACTACTTGGCAGAAAAGCAGCATAGAGTACCATTTGAGAAGAGCTAAACAAGAGCACGAAAACCTCTGGAGTTAATTCACACCGATCTGTGCGGTCCTTTCACACCCAATAGTTATGGAGGGAAGAGGTACTTCAGTTATTCGTAGATGACTACTTACGAAAGATGTGGGTTTTCTTTCTTCAACTGAAATCTGAAGCTTTCGCATTCTTCCAACAGTTCAAGAAATCCATTGAGAAGGAGTCAGGAGCTTCTATTAAAACCCTCCGCTCAGATCGAGGGGGAGATTTTACCTCTAATGAATTTTCTACATTCCTAGATAAGCATGGAATCAAGAGACAGTTAACAACTTCCTATACTCCTCAGAAAAATGGAGTTGTTGAGAGAAGGAACCGTTCTATAATGGAAATGGTTCGTTGTATGCTCACAGGAGCTACTCTTGGGCAACAATATTGGGTAGAATCTGTCACCACTACAGTGTATCTGTTGAATAGGGTACCCACAAAGGCCCTAAAAGGAATGACTCCATAAGAAGCATGGAGTGGTCGAAAACCCTCCATATCTCATCTGCATATTTTTGGATGTCACGCTTTCATGCACATACCGAAAGATAAAAGGAAGAAGCTATATGAGAAAACACTGAGATGTATTTTTCTTGGTTATTCTGAGCACTCTAAAGGATATCGGTTGATAGATCCTTTGACCAAGAAAATTCATATTAGCAGAGATGTTGTCTTTGATGAAGCTTTCACATCACAGAGCACATCTAAAGTACACCAAGATATTGTGGAATCTAATGAAGAGAAGATTCCTTTGTCAACACAGACAGGAGGTCCTTCTACATCTTCTTCAACTCCATCGAAGAAGAATCCTAAATGGTGTACAAATACAATCAGAGACGCAAATTTATCCACTCCTCCCAATTTGAACTTGGATAGACCTCGTACACGTAGTATGGCTCAAAAGGAAAAAGAAGCCAAAGAAACTGGTGAGGTTGATGATCTTTGTCAATCTTTTGAGGAACTTTCTGTAACTCCAAGTACAAAAGTAGAGGATATGGATATTGATGATGACAGGGCGTTCATGTCTACCATAGATGATCTTGAACCTGCATCAGTGCAAGATGCTCTCGGTGAGCCTCGGTGGAAGGCCGCTATGGATACCGAGTATGAGTCTTTGATGAAAAATAAAACTTGGAAGCTTGTTGATTTGCCGCATGGAAAGAAACCCATTGGCTGCAAATGGGTATATAAAGTCAAGTACAAGGCAGATGGAACAATTGATAAGCATAAGGCCCGTCTTGTTGCAAAGGGCTATGCTCAAAAAGAAGGCAATGACTACGAAGAAACTTTTGCACCTACTGCTTGGATGACCACAATTCGGGTTATGTGTGCTATGGCAGTACAATATGGGTGGAAAGTTCACCATATGGATGTCAAAAGTGCCTTTCTAAATGGTGATCTCTAAGAAGAAGTCTACATGACTCAGCCAGAAGGATTTGAAGCAGAAGGCCAAGAGGAGAAGGTTTGTAAATTGGTCAAATCCTTATATGGTCTAAAAAAAGCTCCTCGAGCTTGGTATATAAAAATGGACAATCACCTTATGCAACATGGATTTAAGAGATGTCCGTCAGATGCAAACCTCTATTTCAAGAAACAGGGTTCTGAGATAGTGTTGCTTGTACTCTATGTGGATGATCTGCTCATTACAGGGAGTTCAAAAACTATGATCTCTACTATCAAAAGAAACTTGTGCAAATATTTTGAGATGACAGATCTCGGACTTCTCCATTACTGTCTTGGTCTGGAATTCAGCCAGAAGGAGCACTCCATCAAAGTGTCTCAGAAAAAATATGCCAAGACATTGCTGGAAAAATATCGCATGACTGATTGCAAGCCAATGGCAACTCCAATGGAGAATGGACTTCGATTATCATGATATGATGATTCACCTCAGGTAGATGGTACTCTCTATCGACAGTTGATTGGGAGTCTCATATATCTGACCAATACTAGGCCAGATCTCGTATTTTTTGTCAACTATCTTTTGAGGTTCATGCAGGAGCCTAAGACCACTCATTGGAAAGCAGCAAAACGTGTTCTTCACTATGTTCGTGGTACTATGGAATATGGCCTAGAATACAAGAGGAACAACAAATTCTTCTTGCAAGGATACATGGACTCTGACTATGCCGGATCATTTGATGATCGCAAGTCAAATTCTGGATACATTTTTCATCTGGGATCCGGTCATGTCTCTTGGCACAGCAAGAAGCAACAGGTGGTTGCTATTTCATCAACAGAGGTAGAATATCATGTCGCACGTGAATCTGTGTGCGAAGTGATATGGTTACGTCGCATTCTAACAAGTATGGGCCATCCATAAAAATCTCCAATACACTTGTTTTGCGACAATCAGGGTGTTCTGAACCTCGTCAAGAATCTAGTCCATCATGAAAGAACAAAGCACATTGACACACAATGTCATTTCATTCGAGATGAAGTTCCAAAGCACCGAATTCAGCTTCAGCACATTCCCATCGATGCTCAAGTTGCAGACATTTTCACTAAGGCACTTGGACGTGTCAAATTTGAATTGTTTCGTAGCTCACTTTGTATTGCAAAATAATGTAAGGGGATGTTAGTATAGCTATTAGTTATTACATTACCCAAATAATGTAATAAATGGGGATGTTAGCGTACTTGTATTTTGTCTCTATTACATTGTTTAGATCACTGTTACAACTGCTGTAACAAGTTCAGTTCCGCCGGTGTGCTATTCCCGGCTGCTACTGTATTATTTATACCTGCTGCTGAATAATAAACTTTGGTTCGCTATTTTATCACCCCCTTCTTTTCTTATGATTTTTGGAATAGGGATTCTTGTCCATTTTTGGACAAGGGGATTTTATTGCTTTCTATAGTAGAAATAATTTTTCTTTTATTTGTTTTTTGCTTTTTCTTTGCTTTTTTTTCTCTTTATTTTTCCTTTTATTTTTATCTTTTCTTTTATTTATTTATCTTTTTCTATTTTCTTTTCTTTTTTGGGATACTTTCCCAGATTATATGTAGAGCAAGGAATTTTATTTAGGTAGTGGGGGAGCTTGTCCTTTTGCCAATTCTTAGTATTCTAGACCATGTGCATAATAGGATAGCAAGGGAAACTTTTCGCTTAAGGAACTAAGAATACTATGTAGTATCCTTTTTGAATTTGCAAAAAATCATATTTAAGATGTGATAATGTGTTCTTGGTTCAAGAAGTAGCAAGATCATTTCCCAAAACTCAAAATTTATTTAATGAAGTAATAGTGCTTTTCGATACAAGAGAGATTTATAATCAAAGTGACAAAATCAACATTATGAAAGATGTAAATTAAGTGCATGGTTCAAGATAACTTTTTAATTTATCTGAAATAAAAGAAAATATAACTTGAATTTTGGGAAAACAACACACACTGATGCAAAGAACAATATTTTAACAATTTGAAATATTTTTGGAAATTTTATGTTTTCTTGATTTTTTTTGGTATTTTGATAATATGAGAATTGCAAACTAAATGATGAAGAAACTATTTACAAGTATGTATAGAAATGGAACTTTTTTTCTAGGCATAATATCTTTTGAGGTGCATGATATTCATTGGCTCCTTAAGTTATTTTCCTTCTAAGGTGGCCAAACGATATGCACTTGATCCAAATTTAGTAGTGATGACAAATGGTCCAAGCCAATTAGGTTGAAATTTACCTTTTAAATATTTTCTAGCATTTGTTTTCTTTTGATTTTCTTTGAGTACTAAATCACCTATTTCAAAATATTGACAATGGAATTTATTGGCATATGATCTTTTGAGTTTGTCTTGGTAGGAGCAAAGATGCTTTAGGGCATGAATACATTTTTCATCTAGAAGTTCTAACTGACTTAATATACTAGCATGATATTCATCCCCTACTTCAACATCTTGAAGTAAGAGAGATAGAGAAGGAACTTCTAACTCAAATGAAAAAATTGCTTTAGCACCATAAACCAAGATAAAAGGTGAGGAGAGTACAAACACTAGTTTGATAGGCCCACAGGGCAGGATAAAATTGCATGTGCCAATCACAAACTGATTTATTAACCAATATTTTTAGGATTTTGATTAATTTTTTATTTGATGTTTCAACCTGGACATTTCCTTGTGGATAATAAGGAGTAGACCATCTATGTTGAATTTTATATTTCTTAACATCTTTGTTATTAAAACATGTTCCATTATCTGAGATGATAGTTGATGGAATTCAAAATATGCATATGATTTGACTATAGATAAACTTAGAAAATTGGACTCCTATGCAAGAAGCTAATGGTATAGCTTCTACCCATTTTGTGAAATATTCTGTTGTTGTTATTATAAAATTATGACCATCAGATGAGATAGGATTAATTTTGCCAATAATATCTAAACCCCATTTAGAGAAGGGTAAAGGAGATGAAATATCTTGAAGTTCTTGAGCAGGAGTGTGAACAAGGTCTACATGTATTTGAAACTTGTCACAATTATGCACATAATCATTAGCGTCCTTTTCCATGGATGGCCAAAAATATCCCATTCGAAGAAGTTTCTTAGCAATGGCACTTCCACTAAAGTGTCCTCCATAGGATCCATCATGGGATTCACTTAAGGCTTTATTAGACTCTTCTAACTTAATACATATTAATAGGATACCTTCAAAGGATCTCTTGTATAGGGTATTACCAAAAATTACAAAGTGAATAGCTCACTTACGTAATGACCTATGTTGGTTCCTATATAATCCTTATGGGAAGGTTCCATTTTGGAGAAAATTAAAGACATTTGTATACCAAGGTTCTGGGGCTGTTTCATTAATTAGAAACACATATAATGGCTCTAGACATGATTTAGAGGAAGTGGGATATTAGATTTGGTGAATAATAATAGTAGCATACTCATCATCCAACTCCAAAGGTAATAGAGAAGCAGTTGTAGCCATGGCATCAGCGACAGTTGCTAGTGCGAGGGATGGCTTCTAAAGATACTTTCTTAAACAATAAAATAAGTTTAAGAACATACTCCTTATAAAGTAGGAGCTTCTTATATTTTTTTGATAAAATTCATTGATTTGATTTATCACAAGCTGAGAATCTTCGATGACAAATAATATTTTAATTTTTAAAGCTAAAGTAGCTCGTAACCTAAGGATTAGAGCCTCAGACTCTGTAGTATTATTAGTACAAGCAAATTGTAATTTGAAATACAAACGTATAAGGTGCTTTTATGGAGATATTAATATAATACCAACACTTGCACTACTCATACATCTAGCTCCATCAAAATACAAATACCATGACTCAGATAGATCTTCTTCTAAGTTAAGGTACTCATCAAGAAATTCTATAGTTATAGGGTGAGTAGACTCTAAATATGCAGTAGCTAACTAATCAACTATAACTTGGCCTTTAATAGATTTTTGGTTGATAAATGTAAGGTCAAACTCACTTAGAGCAAAAAACCACTTAGTTGTGTGCCCTGAAAATTAAGGTCTACTCATTAAGTACCTTAATGGATCAGACTTAGCTATGATAAATATTTTCTAACTAAGCATATAATGATGCAAATTTTGTGTAGAAAACACAACCGTTAAACAAAGTTTTTCTAGTGGAGTATAGCGGGTTTCATAACTTATTAATGTTATGCTTATATAATATGTGGCTTGTTCTTTATTTTCATCATCAATTTGATCCAACATATCTCCAAGTTCTGAAGCAAAAATATATAAAATAAATGGACAATTAGGTCTAGGAGGAACAAGCACTAGAGGGGTAAGAATATATTGTTTAAGACTCTCAAAAGATTCTTGAAATTCCTTATCCCATTGTAATGGGATATTTTTCTTAAGTGATTTAATAAAATATTATGTTTTATCCACCAATTTATCAATGAAACGATGGATAGACTATAATTTACCTTGTAAACTTCTTAATTATGATATATTTTTAGGTGGTGGCATATCAAGGATAGCTTTAATTTTGAAAGGATCTATTTCTATACCACACATAGAAATAATAACCCCCAATAATTTTCTTTATTTAACTCCAAACATACATTTTTTAGGATTTAAATGAATCAAATATTCTCTTAATCTATCAAACACTTTTCTCAAATCATTGATATGCCCTTCTTCTTTAGCTAAATGAGCTATAATATCGTCTACATAATCATGTAGAATATCATACATCATATCATGAAATATGTATGTCATAGCTCTTTGATATGTGGTTCCTACATTATTTAAACCAAAAGGTATTACTTTCCAACAAAAGGTACCCCAAGGTGTAATAAAAGTTATTTTGGGTTGATCTTCAAGAGCTATTATAATTTGATTGTATCCTAAAAAACCATCCATGAGGGATAATATCCCACTTTTGGCTATAAAATATATGATTTGATCCATATTAGGGAGAGGGAAATCATCCTTAGGACATGCCTCATTAATATATCTAAAATTAGTACAAACCCTAACTTTAGTGGCTTCTTTTTTAGCTACTGGAACAAAACTCGATATCCACTCAGCATAATCAATAGCTTGGATAAAAGTTACATTCAAATTTTTTCTAATTCAAAAGTTACATTCATCATGATGTTTGACAAATTGACAATGGGGATGGCAACAAGGCTCTCTCTATGCACTCAAGTGAGTCCACAATTCGATAGGGCTTCATTGCTTTGATCTCCAAAATGCACTCTCTCTTAGTATTTCGATAGCGCTTCGCTATCAAAATGCTCTATATCTTTGCCCTAATTTGAAGGGGTACTTATAGGATGTCCCAGGGCTAGGGGTGGCTTCATGGAGAAGCCAAGATCAAGAAGGGGTGGTTAGGATAGTTGGATTGGAAGCTTCCATCCTCTAACCACCTTCTTCTAGAACAAATGGTCGTTCAAACCGATTTGGCTCGGATGAAGGCCAACTGAACTTCAGTTAAGACCGTAGGTTGCAGCTGTGGTTCAGACTATAAACCATAGGCCTTAGCCATGGTTCAGACTATAGACCATAGGTCTGGGCTACGGTTCAGACTGATTAGGCCAAGGAGCCCAACTTGAGTGGTTAGAACCACTGCTCTATCTTGGAGTCTATCCAAGATCTTCCATATGGTCTTGTAGCATGTCCATATGAGTAGTCACCCTCGACATGATGCATTTTAGGTGTCTATAGATGCCCCTTTTGAGATGCATTGTGAGATCGAACAACGCTGAGCAAAAATAGACCTCCTAAAATGATGTCGAAGGTTCTATGATGATCATTAGTCGGATCAACATTAGATGCCCTAGGTCCTGCAAAAGGATGCGCATCCTGGAATCATTGCTTCCAACTCTTTGGAGGCTTAAACTTGAAAGAGTTTGCACTCGTCATCAGACATTCGAGTAGCTTTGGCGCTACAATAGGAGTTAGGCCTATATAACCAAAAGGATGAGAGTTACAAATAAATTATCATATTTGCTATTTTCCCCAAGCAAAGGGGTAAGCTTATGATAGTTGTTGACAATGATTCGCAAGGACGAACGCAATTTTGACAAGATCAAGGGATCTACGATCTCAGGGATCTTCTACTGATTTTGATTATGATTTGATATTATGACTACCCCCTCAAGCGATGAGTCGATGAGGGTAATGACAATGATTGAAGCGACGAGGTCACTTGACCACTATGAATGATCTGAAAAAATTTAGATTTGAGCATTTTAATGCCTTGGCTAGGCCTAGTTCAGCTTCTGATTCCAACTGTTAATAGTATTTGCACATTTCTATCCCATGGAGTAGTCGGGCTGCAATAGCCATCTTAGGGAATCAAATTGATACAAGTCCAATTAGATTTGTGTTGAATCAAATTATCAATGATTTGCTGAAAATATGTCATAGGAGAAATGACATGCAACACCTCGTTCCCATGGAGCAGTCCGGCCTCGAAGGCCTTCTTAGGGATTGAAAAGAAGCATATCAGATCAATGATGACAATTTTACCCCAAATGTCCTTATGGTAATTTACTCATCTTGTCGAATTGCATGGATCACAAGTCACTGCAACCGCCAAGTGTATAGGGTAAATTACTGAATACGAGGCGCATTTGGTTTTTAATTATTTGATTTTTTTGTTAATTTTGATTTATTGATCAATCCTGGTGCTTTGAACATCACCAAATTTTGCAATATTGATTGCTCTTTTTGAAATTTGATCCGTTAGGAGTCATTAATTTGTCATTTTAGACCTTCCCACGGTGGGGTTTGAGTGCATTTAATGTTGGTTGCAAACCACGGGTACGGTCTACGGTTGAAAATTTCCAATTTGGGAACCGCAAGTCGGGGTTGCGGTCCATCGAAATTAGGGGAAACTATAAATAGTTTTCCCACTTTGAAAATTTCATTATTCTCATTCAAATAACTGCATTTCAGAGAGCTCTAAGAGGTGAGAGACATTCCTTGATCCAGAACGCTACCAAACTTGACCTCAAATTTCACTCGTACCCCGATGGCGGACCCGGGACAACCATCCACTAGCAGAGGCCATGGTGTGGGCAAGGTAACTCAAAACCGAGTCCTCACACTCATTACCAACTAAAAATAAACCGCATTAAGTAATGGGTTAATGAACTTCACTAAATTGTTGGCAACGAACCTCACCGTAGACTAGGCTAGGCTAGATTTTCATTTTTTTGGCTAGCTAGGCTAGGAAGGGACCCAAAATGGGTCTCATTCCTAGACCGTAGCTGGCACCTATGGCTCCCAATTGTCAGTTTGGGAACCATAGCTATCAGCTGTGGTTAGAATTTAAATTTCCAATGGTCAAATTTGACCGTAGTCGGACCGCAAGGTTGACCCGTGGTTCGATGACTTTGGAAAATTTTTCTAATTTTTCTCACTTTTCTAAGGTTTTCTGGCAATTAATGCTAGTTATTGCATGTCTGAGATGCCTTTTGAATTTTCTTGATGTTTTTGACATTTTTAGAGTCATTTTTTATCTATTTTTGCTTGTTTTTAGTTAGATTTTTCTCTTATGCATTGTTTATTTCTAGACATTGACTTCTAGGGCCCGAGAGCTAGACATACTTTGCACCCTCTATGGACAGCTTACTATAGGGGAGCGAGAGTGGTTCAGAGCCATTGGCTTTGGCTATGTCTTGGATCTACCCATGATTAGGGTAGATACAACATATATGACCACGTTGGCCCGGAGTTGGAATGCCCGGACCAACACATTTCATCTATCGATGGGTGAAATGACCATCACCTTGGAGGATGTCTATCAGATCTTTAGGATCCCTATTGATGGTGAGGCCATCACCTCCTCTTCCTCTCAGAGGAAGAAGGTTGTTTGTGATGCTATCTTTGGTGATCGGAGTGATGAGGCCTAGTAGAAGATGGATCATGGAGGTGTACACATCGGCTACTGGTAGGGGAGCACATCTTCTCTATCAGAGAGGTAGTCTTCATGCACCTGGTCATGCAGATAGTCCTTCTAGACTCCTCAGGTATGAGGATCCCCTAGAACCTTCTTGCTAGTATTAGGAGGGTTGTTTAGAGCACCATCTATTGGCCACTACTCCTAGCCTAGGGGAGCACTTTATTATGCTAGCTCTATCAAGAGCTGTATCAGGTGACTTGTAGGAGCTGGGTAGGCATCAGCTATAGCCTACTACTATAGATCTAGGGTTGGTAGCATATCCACATTGAGCATCCTATAGAGCTGCCACTTGAGATTACTACCATTGATGATGCGCATCAGTGCTACGTAGCTTGTTGGCCTCATGAGGAGGAGGGGTTCTGGAGTAGGTCCCATGTAGGGGACATCGGGCATTACCTTAGTAGATTCATGGGATTGAGGCTTGATGATATAGAGTGGCACCCATACATGGGGTGCCCTACATGGTTGGAGGTTGACGAGTGATTGCATCAGGCTCATCGAGATAGGTGGCTCCTGGGCTACAAGGATGAGATCAGGGAGTACCATTTTTACTCTCGTGTCTTGTGGTAGTTTGGCTTAGTTTAGGATATACTAGAGCTATCGATCATCTACAGGTGGTTGGCTCTAGAGATAGGTTTGTAGTGGATACAATCGACAACACTTGGGGATGCGATTGATGATTTCTAGGAGTCAAGGGTTTCTGTGGTTGGGACTACTCCTGCATATGATGCTTGGTGGTCGCTACTATAGTGGTAGGGATCTGGGCCCCTCGGTCGGGTTGATGATGAGGTTGAGGTTGATCCATAAGGGTGCAATGTGCACCCATGGACTGAGGGTGGTTAGGGGGTAGAGGCTATAGTAGGAGATGCACCCCCTATGGAGATCGAGGAGGAGGCACTGGATGAGGGCGAGGTGCCTCTAGATAGTGAGGTAGGCCAGTTGCTAGCCTAGGTAGCAGATCTACAGAGCTAGGTTGGGTGGTTCCACACTCAGATGCTATAGAGGGACACTAGCATCACCATGTTAGAGGTGAAGCTAGCTCATAGTGAGAGACAATGGTAGTAGATCTAGGAGGAGCTCATAGGTGCCATGACTCATGCCACAATAGTAGAGGGTCATATTCAGGAGCTGACTAGCTCACTACAGGTATCAGAGGTATGATGAGCTATGGCTATAGTAGAGAGGGACTTGGCTCAGTCCCAGGCTCATAGAGGAGACCCCTCCTCATCTCAGGCTATCATGGCACCACCAGTAGCACCATCAGCTATACTACCAGGAGGTGGTGATCCCATGGTAGATATTAGGTGGCTCACTTCCCTCGTAGAGGAGGGAAATGACCTTTGTGATGCGAGGGCAGCTCACATCTCCTAGCTAGAGGGCTTTATCAGATTGTGGGGCTTGGAGGTGCTAGAGGATAGACATGCTACGGGGTCTCAGAGGACCAGGTCTAGGACTACAGGATAGTCCATAGTGAGCTCCAACCAGTGGACTCATAGGACAGAGAGGACACATAGGTCCTCTAGCACACATGGAGGCAGCTCTCATAGGGGTCACAGGGAGATGGGTGCGACCTCTAGTCATAGGTCTAGCCACATAGACATACTAGTATCCCATGTGCTAGGCCTCTTTGGGTTAGGTGGCACACAGGGCCCTCAGTAGGGCACACAATAGGCACCAGAGTTGACTGCAGAGTAGGCTCTAGAGCATAGGGCTGAGGGAGGTGGTGAGAGCTCTAGTTTAGGGGAGCAGGCTAGAGCTAGGGCTCTACTAGATCTAGGCTACATTTTTGCATATGTACCATTTTTGGTGTAAGGTCTAGGACCTACACGATTGTAGCCTATGGGTATTTTGTACTCTTGATGTACTCTGTTGGACACACAAAAAAAAAAACACACACACACATATATATATATATATGAGATTGATCATTTATGACTCATTATGTGTACTTGTGTATTTTTAATTTTATGTTTATGTGATGCACATGGATGCAATGCTTATGTTAATTTGATGCTATATGATGTGATGTATGGATGACATGCACTAGATAGCTATTTAATTTATGATGATGATGATATGCAGTGATCTAGATGCTTAGATGTGCGATGTATGTAATGCATTATTTACATGATGGTAATCTAATGTAAATGAACTTGTATGCTTTAATCACTTAAAACATAAGGAATGAATGCAATTATGTTTATCAATCTAATGGACGACACCACAAAATGTATAAAAATCATGAATGTAATTGAAAATCCTTAAGATAAGAATTTAATCAATTAATCACCCATATATGAAATGCAATGGTATGCGATGTTATGATGCGAATGATATAATGTGTCATTCTATTTTCCTTTGCAAATTTGAAAAATATGCACGATATAGTCAGTGGCCATCTAAATATTATTTCTAATATCCATCCGGTATCTATCCTATATCTTGATTGTGCTTTATATGATGATGTATCATGGACTCGATACTTTGCAGTTTGATGATTTTATATGGTTTGTGATATTTGATATTTTGTTGCTATTAGAGAAATTTTTGAGGTTTTCCATGAGACTCAAACACCCTAGTAGACTTATCAAAAGTTGCATACTAACCACACTAGACTTTTGAAGTGCAAGGCTTTTGCTAGGATAGGCCCTAACTATTCATTATCCCTGTGTGTGCACATGAATATTTTAAGATAAGACATGAGCGTTCCCCGATGTCAAGATGGATTCTTTCAGCCCATTGCTAAGATAGGGGTTCCACAAATGTCTTATCCAATCCCAAGTTTAGATTTTAGTTGGACTAAGCCACTAGGCAATGCAGGACACCTGAAGCTAGCTCTTCCACATTCAAACATTGGTCTACCCACAAGCGAGATGCAAGTGTATCAGACATATCATCATGCGTAAGGTATAGTAGTGCCAACAATTCTAGGGATTCAGGCTCATTCCTTTCTATCCTTCAATTTTTGGGATACTTGCTCATATGTGGTGAAGCAAGGGAGTCGATTCCATCTTCATTCTGAACTGTCTCTGGATCTTCATTTGATCTCTCTTCGAACTGGATTTTTGATCTTCATTTGATCTCCACTCGAACTTTGATTTATGATCTTCATTTGATCTTCACTTTGAACTTGATTTGAGCCTATTTTTTGATCTTCATTTGATCTTCACTTTTCGGCATTTACATTTGATAATTTTCTTCAAAAAATTTCCTTTGGGGGATTTACTTGGGAAAATATTTCTGGTATATCGATTGAGGATATCGATCTTATGATATCAATATGGGATATCAATCTGGGAATTCGATCTATGATATCGATCTAGGGTATCAATCTTGAGGATTGATGTGGGATATCACTCTGGGATATTGCTCATTTTATCATAAGCAAGGGATTCTGAATAGGGAACTAACCTATCCTTTTTCCAACTACCAACATTTCCCATACCGTCCACATAGAGGGATAAGCAAGAATAACTCTTTTCACCTCAGGATACCCGGTCCTGCTTCATGACTTTCATCTTCCCCTAGTCCTTGTTAGGATTGTTTAATTTGTTGATTAGTGATAGGATTATGATATGCTAAGGGCTATACTAACTGAACCTCAGCTACAAAAGCAAAGCAAGCTTTCTACCAACTCTTGATAAGACCTCTAGGTATGGTTGAATGATTAAAAAACCCTAGTATATCTCCATAGCAACAAAATAGGTTGTGTTGAAAAACACAATTACTCACATGAATGATGGATTTATGATAAATGCAGAGATGCATGATTTAGACACAAACGTGGTGTCATTTGTAAGATTGACAAACATAATCCCTCCTACTACGAAATGCAATCGGATGATGAATGCCTATATGCAATGCAATAATGCAGTGGATGCATGAGTGAATGCAAAATGAAAATGCAAAATTCAAATGCAAATGCAAATGTTTTTGGATTTTATGCTTTACCAATTTTTTTGGATTTTATTGATTTTATAATTTTTATGAGTTTTGAGCCTCATATCTGACCAAACGGTGAGTACATGCCTCTGGAGCCTTTAGGAGTGACCAAACGATGTGGAAATATCATTGGAGCCTTTAGATTGACCAAGCAATTTTTCAAAAAAATCCTTGGAGCTTTTTAGGATGATCGAGCGGTTTTAAGCAAACCCTCGGAGCCTTTTGGGTTTGACCAAAGGGTTTATGAGCACCTTTGGGACTTTTTGGGATGACCAAGTGATATTTTAAGAATCCTTGGAGCTTTTGGGTTGACCAAGAAATTTTTCAGAAACTCTTGGTGCCTTTTGATTGACCAAACTACTCACAGACGAGCTTGGAGCCTTTTAGGATGACCGAGCGGTTATAAGCAAACCCTCGGGGCCTTTGATTGACATGACCAAGTGGTTTTAGGAACCCTTGGAGCCTTTTGGGATTTGACCAAAGGGCTTATAGATGCCTTTGGAGCTTTTTGATTGACCAAACTACTTATGAGAGTGTTTGGAGCCTTTTAGGATGACCGAGCGGTTATAAGCAAACCCTCGAAGCCTTTTACTATGCTCTCAAGCATAAAATACCTTAATATGGATGATGTTGAGAGGTTCAGGCTCTTCAACACCTCCTAGCGATGTTAGGTGATAGGTACCTAGGACCAATATTTTTAGATATGATGTAGGGTCCTAGCCAATTAGCCATGAATTTGTCTCGCATATCTGGCAGAAAATTAGAGTTCTGTTGGTTCTCTTTCAAGACAAGATCCCCAACTTCAAAGTCTCTCTGGTGGACTTTGATATTGTAAGCTCATTTTAGTCACTCTTGATAAATATGGAGATGCTCCAGGGCATTCATGCGATGTTCATCAAGCAGCGTCAGTTGATCCAGTCGAGCTTGCCATGCGGTGTCATCATCGATGAACTCTTTCAATGCGATGCGCAACATTGGAATTTCCAATTCCAAGGGCATAATGGCCTCAACGCCATATACTAGTGAGAATGGTGTTGCCCTAGTGGGCATCCGAATACTAGTCTTGTAAGCCCATAATGCAAGGGGTAGCTGGATATGCCAGTCTTTGTGGTTTTCTTGGACCATATTTTTCAAGATGGCCACCACTATCTTATTTGAAGCTTCAGCCTACCCGTTTGCTTGTGGATAGTATGGAGTCACAAAACTATGTTTGATTCTATATTTAGATGTCAAAGCTCTCACAGTTTTGTTCTTGAAGGACGTTCCATTATCCGATATTATTTTGGATGGAATCCCAAAATGACTTATGATATGCTCTAGTATAAACTCTGCTATACGAGCTCTAGTTGTCATTGTTAAGGGTATTGCTTCCACCCACTTTGTGAAATACTCAGTAGCCATGATTATAAATGTATGTCAACCCGATGATGGAGGAGAGATCTTGCCTATAAGATCTAGTCCCCACTGAGAAAATGGCCAAGCCGCTTGGATGGGTTGTAAGGCCTGTGATGGCAAGTGCATAAGATTAGCATGATGCTGACATTTGATGCATTTCTTGACATACACATTGCACTCCTTCTCCATAGTGGGCCAATAGTAGCCCATTCGAAGGATGCACTTGATGATGGCCATGCCACTGAAATGGCCACCGCACGTACCATCATGAGCCTACAAAATTGCCCATGATGCCTCTTGGGGCTCTAAGCAATGAAGGAGAACTCCATCGTAGCCTCGTCGGTACAATATGTCTCCTATTAAGATATATTTAGCCACTTTCTATTTAAATGTGCACTTTATGACATGCAAAAATCCCTCTGGGATTACACCAAGCTTTAGGAAGTCATGGATTTGTGACATCCAGTTTTGATAAGCCTCAGCTTTGACTACTAAGATGACTTGCTCCCCCTGTGTATTTACTTTTGCAAATGTAGACTGGGAAACAACCTTATGGTGAATGGTGGTACCACTCCCCATCGGACTCTAAGAGGTTAATGACCCCTAGGGTGCCTTCTTCAGAAAGTCTTCAGCTCTGTAGAACCATTTGGATTTTGGTTCTACGCTGATCATGTTGATTGACATTCTATTATCAAAGGCTTCACATTCCGCAACTGGGTGCGAAAGCATTTTAACATGAATGGTAGTGAAATCAGTAGATGGATTCTGAGGGATTAAGGATCCCAAAGAAGCCATGGTGTCTACGAACCTATTTGATGATCGAGGGATTGCCTCGATGTCATACCATTCCAATTTAGCTAGATATATTGCAACAAGATCCTTGTAAGCTTTCAATATGGGACATCGACATTGGAAGAGCCCCTTAACTTGATTTACTATGAGCAAGGAGTCACCAAAGATGTTTAATATTTTAATATTCATGGCGATGGCTATGTGGAGGTCCAGTAGTAGGGCTTCATACTCAACATTGTTGTTGGTGCATGGAAAGTCTAGTTTAAATGACAAGGGCATAGGAGCTCCTTGCGGTATGAAAAACACTATTCCTACACCACCCCCTTGCTCGCACTTCGAACCATCGAAGAATAGAGTCATATCAACATTGTTCTCTGGTTCTTCAGGTTTGAGAGCTTCAGATATGATGAAGACTGCATCTTCCGAAGCTCTATGGTTAGAGGCCTACTTTTTGATAGTGGTGCCTCAACTAATTGATCCGCTATGACTTGTCCCTTAATGGACTTCTGGCTTATGAATTCTAGATCAAATTCTATCAGTAGCATGATCCACTTTGCAGTACGTGTATTATGATACGTCTTACTCATCATGTACTACAAAGGATTTTGTTTGGATATAACATATGTCGTATGACTTAACATATAGTGTCACAATTTCTTTGTAGTGAACACTACTGCTAAACATAATTTTTCCACATATGCATACCCGAGCTCATAGCTCACCAAGGTTCGACTAATATAATATATGGCCTGTTCTTTGCCTTGCACGTTCTTTTGGGCTAACATGGTTCCTAGTGCAAAGTCAGTTTCTGATATATATAGTAGAAAAGGCACCTCTAGCCTTGGTGGAGCTAGCACTAGCAGCGTCACTAGGTATTGCTTTATTTCAGTGAAGGTTGCTTGATAGTCCTCATCCTAGTTGAATGGGACCCCCTTATGTAGCAGTCGATTCATGGGTCGACATTTATCTGATAATTGAGTGATGAATCACTTTATCGATGCTACCTTGCCCTGAAGGCTCCTTAACTCTTTAATATTAGTGGGAGGATGCATTTCCAAGATAGCCTTGACCTTCACTGGGTCAACTTCGATGCCTCACTTAGAGATGATGAATCCTAGTAGTTTTCTAGAAGTTACACCAAATACGCACTTCTTAGGATTCAGCCTGACATTGTGCTCTATCAAGTGATCGAAGACCTTCCTTAAGACCTCTGCATGCTCTTCTCGCAGCAATGACTTGGCCAACAAGTCATCGATATAATCTTCTAGAATTTTATGCATATAGTCATGAAAAATGTATGTCATGGCCCATTGATATGTGGCACCAACATTTTTGAGGCCAAATGGCATAACTTTATAGCAAAACGTTCCCCATGGCATTATAAATATGGTTTTATGTTGGTCTTTGGGTTTAATCTAAATTTGATTGTAACTAGAAAAATCATCCATTAAGGAGAGCATTTCGTGACCTGTAGTTGCATCTACGAGAGCATCAATATTGGGCAACGAAAATGAATCTTTGGGTGTTGCCTTATTTAGGTCTCTAAAATCCATGCAAATATGGATTCTTCCATTAGGTTTTCCCACATGGGTACCATATTGGACACCCATTCTGGATAGTCGATGGAGATTACAAATTCTACATCCAACAACTTTTGTAGCTCATATTTCACCATTAAGGCTATTGTTGGATGCATCTTTCTAAGCTTTTGCTTGATCGACTTCTTCGTCAGATCTAGCGAAAGGTTATGCGTAACCAATTTTGGGTCTAGACCTGGCATATCCTTGTACATCCAAGAAAATAGATTTGGTCTCTCTTTCAGTAGAGGGATGAGGGTGGCCCACTCATCTGGAGTGAGACTCTCTCCAAATTTAACCTTCTTTGCATTGGTGGGATCATTACTGATATCCACCTCAAAGGTTTCCTCTATTGACATATGTGATCCCTCCTCAAGATGATGAGGTGTAGGAATCAAATGGATGTCATCAATCGGGTTGATAGGTTTCATGTTGGAAGTATTTTTGGCATGATAGACATCGTATGCATAGCCTGGCGCAAAATGAAATGGTTGTAACATTTCTTCATTAGGGAAGAAATATTCAGGCTCAATGGGTGAATCAGTGTGATCCCAGTCGATAGCATCTTTGTTAAGATACAACGGTTTGGATGGATCTGCTGGATTGTGGAGTGGAGTGGTCAAATCAATGGAGACCATGTTTATGGAATGGAATTGATCTCCAGGACCACATGGACCAACTTCTACATAATCGATGTAGTCCTCATACCCATGATCTGGCTCTAATGGCATAGGCACAAAGGGGTCTTCTCTGTGAGGACTATGAACAACTAGATCCTCCCTATGCACTGACTACAAAATAGGATCATTTGGCTCATGGAGCTCCATGTAGGTCGGTAGAAGGGGATTAACCAACCGATAAATTTGATCCAGGTTTAACCGTCTTGCTCTCAGATGAGGACCAACATGTAACTATCGATAGACCTCATCTATGTCGATGGGTTGATGATGGTAACGCAAATAAGGAGGACCAAGGTAGGCCCTCTCTAACTCATCTTCTTCATCACTATTAGACAACTAGAACCCATCATTCACTCCTACTCCTATGGGGCACTCTGGCAAGTGCGGCCCCATGAATCTGACTTCTTGATTGCTATCATCACTATCTAGAAAAATTGGATAATTATACCGTAAGTGTGACATCACCAAGAAATCTAGCTCTGCTTCTTCCCCTGAATGATCAATGTTGGGAAGGATCTCTTCGGTAACATGTACCGACTCTATAGGCAGTAGGTGATGCACATACAAAGGCCTTAAATAGCCCCCCTCAGCTTCCTCCTCAGATTGATCATTGTTTGAGGATTCATTGTCGACATCATAACTTGGTCCACTTATCTCGGAGGTGGACTCCTCTCCATCATCATTGTAAAGATCTCCTGACTCGAGATCACCTAAAACTATGGGGTTATGCCCCTGCACACCTGTGTCATCGGTTGCACTATGGATTTGATGACCCAGGTTGCCTCTAGGGTTCTGATCTGTATCAGTCTACTCTAGGAACCCTTCATGATGTTCTTCAAGTGGCTCAATAGTGATGACAGATACCATCGGGTTAGTCCTCCAAAAGCTAGAAATATTAGGATGATATGGATTGAAGTCCACATCATCCCCTAGACTCAGGTACAAGTGATCTAAGGATGCTGCAAGCAAGTCATCTTGTCCTTGTATCTGTAACCCCAATCCAAACCTATCAGTTGCTAGCTGATAATGTGGCTCGAACGGAGTTCTACGCCCTTGTTCAAATAGACCAAGTTCATACCCATGCCAGTGATACAACTCAAAAATATGCATGGAGTACTCTGGGTTGGATAAATAATGAACATTTACTGTGAAAGGTTCATCACTATCTTCATCCATGGGCTCTCGCGTTGGAAGTTGATCTAGCCCAACGTAGATGAAATTAGTCTGATTAGGTGGCTCTCCCAATGGAACCACCGATCCAACTGGGTAATGATGAGTGGATGGTCGACCCATCTCTTGTGTAGTCTCTAGAATCGGTTCAAAGGTTACATTCTACACAATGTACTCACCTAATCTGGTGTTGGTGAGATGTACTATCACCCACGGTGTGGATGACCCTATTGATGATGCAGGTGAGGCAGGTTGAGGTACCTCCTCGGCTATATCTTGGGCTTCCTCCACTTCCATGGGGATGGGAGCCTCCTTAGTGATTGGTTTGGGTGTTTGCTTCTTCTCTTTTTTCCCATATTCACCTTTAACTTCCTGTCATCCCGAAGCATCACTGATGCAGTCGATTTCAGTGAAGTAGTAGTAGTGCGCTCAGATCTGTGAGACACAGATATCGATGGTTGAGCATGTACTATTGGTTTACCTCCTAGATTTTTAATCGGCGATGCAGGACGGATGTCCAGGTGCATTGATGGGAGTATGAAACCCCCAAGAAAATCCACTAGGTTCATGAACTTAAAAGGTTCTTCATCTGATGACACTACGTGAACCCATCCCTCATGCAGATATTTTACACATTGGTGTAATATAGAGGGAACACAATGCATTTCATGAATCCAAGGCCTCCCAAGTAGGATGTTGTATTGCATGGCCCCCTCGATCACATGACACATCACAGAGATGGTCTTTAGGCCTACCTGCATAGGCAGGACAATCATGCCAACCATCGAGCATAGGGCATCGTTAAACGCTCTCAACGTGAAGGTGGTGGGCACAATGTGTGATTTTGGTAGCTTCAAATGATTCAATGCCTTGGTCGTTATTATGTTGATCGATGAACCAGTGTCGATCAAGACCCTCTTAAATGGTACGTGATTAATGCATGCAATGATATGCAATGATGGGTCAGCCATATCTGTAGGAACCATCTTAATTTCATGATCATAAAATTGAATCATGGGCTCCTGGCACTATTGTACATGTCCCACAAAATTGGTAAATGCTTGTGCATCCTGAGATTGTACTTTGATGGACCTTAGAATGTCCATAAGAGTCTCCTTATGCCTAGGGGACTACTGTATTAGTTCATATATAGATAACTTCGTAGGAGCTATCTATAGGTTTTGGACTAACCTGCTCTGTATGGTCACCATCGGTCTCGTTGGTGGGCCTAGAATATTTTGTGTTGGCCACTGATTCGATATGGCTTGTATTCTTATGGGAGACCATGGTTGATTCAGTTGCTCATATCTCCCATGTCTTGTAACAACATTGACCATGCCTATGAACCCTTGGGTAGGTGGTTCGACTCGCACTTGGTTGACCTGGCCAACGTTGTTGCGTGGTGCCTCATGGTTTGGTAGCAGATTTTTGTAAATCCCCATGTTCTGGTTGTCAAGCACCTACGGATTACTTGGTATTACAAGCTCACCCTTTTCAATCATGTTTTGCACAATATGCTTGAAGGACCAACATACCTCGATGTCATGGCCCTTCGCTCGGTGGTAGATGCAAAACAAGTCATCCTGATATCCCTTCGACTTGGGCTGATTTGGATCGACTAGCTTAACCTTAGGTAGTCTGATCACCTTAGCCTCACATAACTGGTGGAATATTGAATTCAATGATTCTGTTAGAGGTATGAATTGGTGAGGTGGGTGTTGTTCCTTGTTTTTTCCCTTATAGTTGTTATTGCACTTTTTGTATTACGTAGGAGGAGGTTGGGCCTAATAATTCTGCTTTTGCTACCCTTTATCCTCTCTCTGGAGGTTTAGCACTACCTGGTTGATGTGGGCCTACTTGCCCTTTTGCTTCATGGAGCTTTTCTTAGGCCCCTCTTTCCTATTCTTAAGCTTCAAATTGCCTTCCTACAACTTGATGTCTTCAATCACCTTGGCTTGCGCCAAAGCCTCCTCGAATGTCGGATACTATTATAGTTGCAATAGTAGCGAGATGTGCTTGGCACAACTCCTGGTGAACATTCGGGTTAATTCCATAGTAGGAATAGGGAATGGCAGCTTTGCCATCAATCTTCTCCACCTCTTTTTATATTTTTCAATTGGCTCATCATCACGTTGAGCTAGCATAACCAAGTCAGAAAGGTTTTCCTATTTCTTGATGCCAAAAGAAAAGCGTTCAAGAAAAGCATCATCTAGTTGCTCAAAACTGGTAATGTTGTGCCTCTTTTTCTGATTGAACCACTCTCGGGTTGGGCCTAAAAGGGTCATAACAAATGTGTGCAAAAGCAAGGCATTATTGCTAGCAATTTGGAAATAGGCATCCAAAAATCCTGTGACATGCTCCTGTGCATCTTCATCACCTTTAAATTTGTCTAACCTAGGCATAACGAAATGCTCAGGGTAAGCTAGAGTAGGTATCGAGGGGTCCAAAGGCTCATTGTGAATCTTTCTTAATGTCAGCTTTTGAAGTGTCATGCCTTGCCTCTCAATCACTTTTACCTTCTCAGCTAGGGCTTTATAAGCCTCTGAGGATAAGAAGTCCTCCTCCCTAAGCTGATGTGAGGGTGGTCTCAAAGGTACATTCTTCCTCTATCGAGGTGGAGGTCATTGCTCCTCCTCCTCCTCGACTAGGGATTCTTTAGGATATTCTTGGTTGTTTCCCACTCCCTCTTCTTCCTCATATTGTTGTTGCCCCTCATGTTCGAATGGTGGTGGTCATTCCCTTTGTTGGGCACTAATATGAGTATGAGCATCCCTACGCTCCTACTACGCATCGACTTGTGAAAAAGCCTTTCTCTGAGTGCACTCTCTATTCTCGACATGAGTATATAGACCAGCCCTAGCTAGCCTATCCTCCTACTCTACGTGCTCCTTTTGGGTAAGGATGCGTTCTTCCCATAGGCGCTACTCGTATAGTCTTTGTCTGATGAGCCTCTACGATTGAAGATTCTCCTCTTCAATGCACTGCCTTTCTAGGTGAGCATCCTCCAATTGATCTTGGAGGAGCTATCACCACTGCTCAGATACTAGTCTGTGTGATCTATCAAGGTCATTGGCCATGATAGGCCTCTGGTATGCATGCTCTATGTGAGCGACCTTATGGGTTCTGTACCCATCTGACTGATTTGTGATGCTTTTGCCCTTGTCTATAAATATGGCATGGGCATCCTACTATGCTCTGTGCTCTGTGCCACCATGCGTGGATGGTGGATGTGTCACATGAGGGCACTTAGAAGCCTCTCCATGTTCTCGAGCAGTCCTAATAGAACCTCCACTATGCTCACTCGGAGCATGGGTGGGTGGAGCCAAAGGCTTATAGCCTAGCTGCTCAAGGATGCTACCTAATCCATCTAACTATCTGGATCTCCACCGCTCATGCGGTGGTGTGCCATTGGCTCCCACCTTAGCCATATCAATAGTGATATTTTGATGTTCACCATGTGTGGGAGTTTGCATAGGCCTATGCTCAGTGGTGGCCCTATCTGCATGCCCTTGAATGGGTGGGTCTCGATCACGTCTGTACTCTAAAGGTGGAGCCACGGATCCTCCTACAGACCTATGATGTAGGGGTACCAATTTGGATCCTTGTATAACATACTCTTCAGTCGATCCTATGGATGCACATGCAATGCGATCCTGGTAATGGCTTTCGAGTGGAACACCCTCATGCTGAGAGGCTCCATGCTCTATTCTACGTCTAGAGGAATGCACAGAAGCTCCTCTATTGGGGGTATGCTCAATAGGTTCCCCCTTGTCGAATTATCTCCTCTAATGCTCATCGAATGATGTTCGAGGAGCGCATGTGGGTGAGGATTCGACATGTGCTGATGTGAATCTATTGGGGCTTGGTCATGGGCTTCAGGCTTGTGCCTTTGTCGACCGCCCCGTGTCTCCACCATGGTGCACCTAATGTCTAGATTTATTCTTTATTAAGAAAACAAGGTATACAATGGTGTTTATCTCGTATTAAGTTTTAAAAGTGAGCCCTAGACTATTTGATGTTGTTTCAATAATTTTTTGTATCAGTATAGAACTCCTTATCATGTTTTGAAAAGCGTTGAATGATATTCTCAGTTTAAATTGGCTTTCACCTGTATACTCATAGCTCGACAACTTGGCTATGAACTCCAAGTCACGTAATCCAACCTATAATGTGTGGTAATGAAGCCCACACATGGTCAAGGAGCACAGGTCCTCCCAGATCCTCACCCATTTTCCCCTAGTCAGCGTTATACCCTCCGAAGAGAATACATGCAAATTTTCTAGGGTACGAAAGGTTCTTGGATCCGGTATTGGTCTAGTAACAAAGGGTGCATAGGATTTGGGCCAGTGGATGGAAATTACGCCCACCATCGTTGAACCCTACTAGTGGTTGGATGTCAAGCCCAACTCACTAGCGTTTAAGTGCCAAGTGGTGTGTGTGGTTCATTTTATTGTACATAAAAGAAATGCATCATATAGCACTCATGCTCATTTTCTATATGCTATGCAAATGAAAGAACGTTTTACATTCAAAAAATGCAAACTAATCTAGATGCTCTTTGAGACAATGCACATTATGATGACAATGGCCACTAATTGGGCCTCACACATGCAAACCAAATAGACACTTCTATCAAGCACGTTGTAGCCTAGGGTGGACTGCAATCATAGGTCCGTTGTTCCCAGTAGCGCCTTTCTACAGATGCAAATGCTAAATGAACTAGGACATGATTAATTTTCCTTTTTTAATTTGTTTTTCCTAATTTCATTCACTTTTATGCATTCTGTAAAAACACAGAGAGTAAAAAAAGAATAGAGAGTGGAAAATAGGGCCTACCTCAGGTCCTGAGTTGATCTGCACTCTACTTTCTATTGTCTATGTTGTCAGGTGTAAACCGTAGGTCTGGTCTACGGTTCAGACTATAAACCATATGTTGAACCTACGGTTCAATTGTTGGCCCATAGCTGATAGTTGTGGTCTATACCTACAATTTCAAAAATCAAGAAACAATAGTTAGATCGCATGAATTATGGAGTTCCACCATGATCACCTTCTAACCTATCCCAAAAAGCGTACACCTAGCTATTGCATTAATGAAATCAACATGAAAGCATGACAAAATAACAAGATTGCATGTAACAATGAAAATGCATGTTTCTTTTATTAATATTATCAATGAAATGCGGTTACAATATTGCCCCTCTTAGGGTCACCAGAATGTTGATACTCTTAATACAATTGCCAAAGCCCCCAACGGGGTAGGCGCACTATAAATGCTTTTTCAAATAGTCACAAACTGCCCTAGGGTGGAGTAGACCCTCTTCTTCATGTTGAGGAAGGATTTGAATGTAGGCTCCTTTGAATATAGATCCCTGTGGTCAAGAAACAATAGAAGATAGTTAAAAACATAGGCAACCTCTCGTGATGAGGCCCATTGAAGGTAATAAACATGTATATGCCATTATAACTAAAATCAAGAAAGCTAATAAAAGGTGTTAGACATATGCAAGATTCATCAAGATTGCTTGAAATATGTAAACAAGAACTACAACTATCAATCTAATGGATCAATTATGCGAAATGAAGCATGAAAGCGTGAAAAGAAGCCATTAATGCATATTCTACACTAATATGACAAAATTACTCTAAACACTAAATATATCGGTCAGAGATCTCTAAAACAACAATTGATCGACTAAAATGCTAATTCTAACCTAACTAATCAGATTGTAATGAAAATAGTAAAGAGATTTTACCCCTGTTGCAAACCGCAGCTCTGATTAGCGGTCTACACTGTAAACCATGGCTGAAAGCCATGGTGAGCAACCAAGTGGTTTGCCCTCCAAATTCAAGGGTTGTGGGCTTGATCTCCTTGTCCAATTGATGTTCAAGGGTCGCCTTCGGTGTCCTCTGACAAGTTTGGCGGTTGAATCATTGAATGGGGCCTCCGTTTGCCCGAATTAGCATTTCTTGGCTCTCCTAGGTCCTTAGGGCATCCATGGCCTAATTCGTCATGATGCTTGACAAATTGACAATGGGGATGGCAACAAGGCTCTCTCTATGCACTCAAGTGAGTCCACAATTCGATAGGGCTTCGCTGCTTTGATCTCCAAATGCACTCTCCCTTCAATATTTTGACAGCGCTTCGCTATCAAAATGCTCTATATCATTGCCCTAATTCAAAGGGGTACTTATAGGATGTCCCAGGGCTAGGGGTGGCTTCATGGAGAAGCCAAGATCAAGAAGGGGTGGTTAGGATAGTTGGATTGGAAGCTTCCATCCTCTAACCACCTTCTTCTAGAACAAATGGTCGTTCAAACCGATTTGGCTCGGATGAAGGCCAACTGAACTTCAGTTAAGACCATAGGTTGCAGCTGTGGTTCAGACTATAAACCATAGGCCTTAGCCATGGTTCAGACTGTAGACCATAGGTCTGGGCTACGGTTCAGACTGATTAGGCCAAGGAGCCCAACTTGAGTGGTTAGAACCACTGCTCTATCTTGGAGTCTATCCAAGATCTTCCATATGGTCTTGTAGCATGTCCATATGAGTAGTCACCCTCGACATGACGCATTTTAGGTGTCTACAAAATAGAAACATTATAAAAAATATCTCCCTCCAAATATTCATCTGGTTTGGTGATCATGTCTAGGTATGTTATTGATAACATATTACATGAATATATCCTTCTTCTCGATTTAAACAATTATTTTTGTGCTAAATATTATTCATATGTTATAAGGTGATCATCATCCTTATATGGGAATGGTTGGGTTTTATAGAAATGTAGCCAATACCACATCAAGCAGGCCATTCTTCAACTTCTAAAGGCTCTTGTATTCCATTTTTAAGAGGTCCTAAACCTTTACCTTTGTAACCCATATCACACATCATTTGTTTTTATTTTATATATCCATTAGAAAAATAAAATTTAGCAAAACCATTTTTTGTTGGCAATTTTGGGTACTTTGGGTACATTGCCTTTACTCTAAGTGTAGATGTTGTCATTGATGTCAAGAAGGTCTTGAAGCAATTTGGTTTGATGTTAAAGAATGTGTCTTGATGAAGGTTTCAACATAGACAGTGAGTTTCCAAGAAGATCAGGGTAGCCCAGTTGCAAAAGATCAAGAAAAAGACAAGTAAGAAAAAGTATGCAGGCGGCTGGAAAAACTATCGTGATTTTGTGACATGTTTTAGGAGAGAGAAAGCACTGGAAAAACTGTCATGATTTCGTGACATGTTTTAGGAGAGAGAAAGTGCTGGCAAAACTGTCGTGATTTCACGACATGTTTCAGGAGAGAAAGCGTTGGCAAAACTGTCATGATTTTGTGACATGTTTGAGGAGAGAGAAAGTTCGGGCAAATGTGTCACGATTTCATGACATGCGGGAAGGTAGAGACGAAGCAGGAAAAACTATCATGATTTCATGACATGTCACATTTTCACGACTCGGAAAGTGCAGGAAGGCAGAGAAGGAAAAATGTCGTGATTTCGCGACATTCTGCAAAGGAGGCTGTATGGACAAGAAAGTGTCATGATTTTGTGACATGTTGCAGAAGAGAAAGTCCACAGTGTGAACTGTTGTGATTTCGCAACAATATTGAAGAGAGAGAAAGTGATTCAAGAACTGTCATGATTTCGTGACATGATGCAAAGTTCCAAGTAAGGGCTGTCGCATTTTCACGACATGCTACAAAGGTCGAGGTGAGGACTGTTGTGATTTTGCGACATGCTAAAAAATCTCGAAATGAGAAGCATCGTGATTTCGCAACATGCAGCAAAGGAAAGAGTCTAAAAGGAGCAGTGTCATGATTTCGTGACACGCAATGGAGAAAGCATATGGAAGCCAAAAGTGTCACGATTTCGCAAAAGGCAGTGGAGAAAGCGTACGAAATCCAGTGTCATGATTTCACGACAGGCAGTAGAGAAAGCGTATGAAAGCTAGAAGCATCACGATTTTGCGATAGGTTGTAGGGAAAGCTTTTGGAAGCTGAAAGTGTCACGATTTCACGATAGGCTACAAAGAAGTTGTACGGATGTAGAAAGTGTCACAATTTCATGATAGAGTTGCAGATGACGTCAACAGAAGTAGATGTGTCACGATTTCATGAAAATAGCTGAGAGGAAGACCATGAAGACTAAAGTGTCATGATTTCACGACAGAAGTAAGATGATGTCAGCAAAATGCAAAGGTGTCACTATTTCGTGATCGAAGCACAAAGGAAGTCGACAAAGGCCAAGGTGTCGCGATTTCGCGATAGCAGGCTATAGAAGGTGTACGGCTGTAAAAATGTCATGATATCGTGACATGTTGTAGTTTTGCAAGGATAGCTACAGAACTAGAGGCGGTTGAAGGACATAGTTAACTTTGAGCCGACAAAGTTAAAATTTGGGCCAACGTAGCACAGGGTTTTGCAGCCGACGTAGTTGAATAGTAACAACCAACTAAGATTGAATGTAATGATCTCGATTCTTACTCTATAAAAGGAGGGTTGTTTGAATAGTTTTAGTATCGATCAAGTGTGCGTTTGAAGAGCGACTTTCATAAAAGCAGAGTGTAGGGAGAAGTTCAATCGTCAAAGAGCAGAGTGTGCAAAGACATTGCTACTGTGTTTGCACAGAGGTGCATAAGTGGATATTTGATCAAGTTTTGTAATTGCACAGAGGTGCAAGTTCAAGGACAATAGTGCCAGATTGAAGGACTGTGTTTTGGTGCAGATAAGAGGATCTAATGTGCGATGATAGAGTTGAGGACAAAGGTCTCCAGCCAGAGCAGGGAAGATAGGTGTCTTCTGTGGATAGAGTTCCACTTGCTAAGGGCTGCAGAGGCAGAGGTTCTCTAGAGGATCACCAGATTAAGCAGAGCAATGGGAAGGTATCTCCTTTGGGTTGGTGCCCATAAACTTTGTAATCGAGACATGTTTCCCAAAATTTGAGGTGATAAAATTTAGTAAAAATTTTATCCGTGGAGTAGCCCGCGTTGGGTGAACCACGTAAATTGTTGTGTCTCTATTGTGGATGATATTCTATGCATTGCTTTGATTTCTATTTTTGATTCTGTTATATATTCACTGCATAATATTGATCTACAAGTTGAATCGAAAGAAAAAGTAGAAAGCGGTCTTATACTTTTCACCCCCCCTCTCAGTATAAGCTTGTGTTCTTAAATTGGTATCATAGCAGGTTCCTTCGAAAAGGTTTAACAGCAAGAAGGAAGAACTGGTTAAGAACACAATGGATTTTTTAGGTGGCAATGCAGCACCTATTCTTGATGGATCAGATTTCGGTCTGTGGAGTGCGAGAATGAGAGTTTATCTAATGGCCCTTAGTAATGAGGTATGGGAAGTGATTGAAGATGAATACACTATTCTTGAAAATGGTCCTTATACCAAAGAAGATAGGCTCATGCTTCACAACAATTCAAAATCCATGAATGCAATCCTGAGAGGCTTACAGAAAGCAGATCTCACCAAATTTATTCACTGCAAGACAACTAGTGAAATGTGGAAACAATTGCAGGTGGTTCATACAGGTGATGCAAATGTCCGAAAAGCCAAATTGAGACATTTTAAAGGTATGTTTGAACAACTCAAGATGAATGATGATGAAAATATTAGTGACTACATGCTCTGTATGGATGAAGTTGTTAATTCTATGAAAGACTTAGGTCTTGAACTTTCTGAAAATGATGTGTGTGATAAGATTTTAAGATCTCTTCCTAATAGATTTAGTGAAAATATTTCTGCTATTGAGGAAGCTAAAGATTTAGATAAGTTGAAAAAGGATGAGCTCCATAGTATTCTTGCAGCATTTGAGCTGAGAACTCAAGTGAAAGTTGATGTCAAGAAAGAGGCAGCTTTCAAATCTACCAATAAATCAAAGGGCAAACATATTCAAGAGAGTGATGAGTCTTCTAGTGATGAAGAGGCATATTACAGCAAAAAAGGCAAGTTATCTAAAAAACACAAAAACAAGAAAAACATAAGATGTTTCAACTGTGGAAAGTTTGGTCATTATGCTACTAACTATACTGTTTCCAAGAATGAAAGTGATGAAGATATACAAGATGTTAAGAGCAAGGATTCTGAAAAGCACAGGTATTACAGAAATAACAAAGATGAGCACAGTAATCAAGGAAAGAGGCATTCACACAAGAATAAGAAGAGCTTCTACCTAGACAAATCAAGTAAGTGTTCTAGCAGTGATAGTGAAAGTTCTTCTAGTGATGATGAAAATGAGATGCTGTTCATTTTATAAAAAGAGGAAGAACCGAAACATAAATTCATTGTCATGAAATGTTTTAGATGTGGAAATTTTGGGCACCTTGAGGATGATTGCACAAATAATGAATTGGTTGCTAGTATGTATGAGGATGCTTCAGAAAATAATAAGGAAGATGCTTGTATGGTTTTTGAAAAGGATAGCATCTCTAGTGATAAGAAATCTGAAAAAGGCCTTGATGATTCAAAATGCAATAATATAGAGGATCTTGAATGTGAACTTACTAATGCTCTTAGTGTTTTGAAAAATGAAAGAAAGAAGAATGCTCGACTTAAGGATAAATTAGATGAATGTTTTATGGAGAAATATGAACTCTTAGAAAGTCTTGACATCTCTATGGCTAAGACACAAGAACTCAAGAATGAGTTAGAATCTAAGATGCTTGAGTATAGTGAATTAGAACAGAAAATGGCTGCCATGAAAGAGGAAAATAAAGAATACAAGGATAAGTTGTACAGGGTTCAAGATAGCTCCAAAATGGTTAAGTCTCTCATCCAAAGTCAAAGAAATCCATCAGATAAAACAGGTCTTGGTTTTGTTAAACCACTCAAAAAATAGGTTGGGGAATCAAGTAAGAGATTTCAGAAAGAAGAGAGTTCTGATGAAGAGATTATTTCAGAGAAAGAGTCCATGAGTGATAAATGTGCAGAAATAGAAAATAGAATTCTGAATACGAAAAAGAAGATTTTGGGACCCAAGAGGTCAAATAGAATAATATTTCATGGCAGATGTTTTGCGTGTCACGGGTTTGGCCACATGGATTTGTAGTGTATGACTCAAGTAAGGAATATAAATGACAATTTCAGGGGCCATAATTTATTTCAAGGGTATTGCTACTCTTGTAATCAGTTCAGGCACAAGGCAATTTTTTGCAAGGCAAATAATAGGAACTGGGTTAGTCAGAACAGGCGAATTCAAAGAACAGCTATGCTTGAAAGAAATAATATTGTTACTTGCTATAAGTGCAACAATGCAGGTCACACATCCATACAGTGCAGAGCTAATCTTCCAAGGTACAGGAACATGAATAGTGGTATAAATAGGTCCAAGGATCAAGGTATGGACAAGAAAAGAGATGAGAACAAGAACAAGAAAAGTGACAAGAACAAAAAAACTGACAAAGAGTTCAAGAGAAGGCCCGACAAAGAAATTATAGACACTGATGATGATGAGTGCCTAATGGGAGTTTCACTCCCATCCTTGTTTTAAAATCACCTCATCAGGAGGTGGGGGAGGGACTAAGCCTAGAGGCTCATTCTTAGTCCCGAGCCCCAAAGGTGACCCTTTTCCATTGATGACAAAGAGGGAGAGATATGAGTAAGGGGGAGAGTTTCATAGTGAAGAAGAGAGCTTCAAGTCAGGGGGAGCAAAAACTTCAAAGGCAGATTCTCAGTTGTTGGATTAGTTGTTTTCAGTTTTGGTTCTTGACTTGTGTTTTCAGTTAAGGTTTGCCATCAATGACAAAGGGGCGGATTGTTGGCAATTTTGGGTACTTTGGGTACATTGCCTTTACTCTAAGTGTAGATGTTGTCATTGATGTCAAGAAGGTCTTGAAGCAATTTGGTTTGATGTCAAAGAATGTGTCTTGATGAAGGTTTTAGCATGGACAGTGAGTTTCCAAGAAGATCAGGGTAGCCTAGTTGCAAAATATCAAGAAAAAGACAAGTAAGAAAAAGTATGCAGGCGGCTAGAAAAATTGTCGCATTTTTGTGACATGTTTCAGGAGAGAGAAAGCGCTGGCAAAACTGTCACGATTTCGCGACATGTTTCAGGAGAGAGAAAGCGCTAGCAAAACTGTCGTGATTTCGTGACATGTTTGAGGAGAGAGAAAGTTTGGGCAAATGTGTCACGATTTTACGACATGCAGGAAGGCAGAGACAAAGCAGGCAAAAATATCATGATTTTGTGACATGTCGCATTTTCACGACTCAAAAAGTGCAGGAAGGTAGAGAAGGAAAAATGTCATGATTTCGTGACATTCTGCAAAGGAGGCTGTACGGACAAGAAAGTGTCGAGATTTCACGACATGTTGCAGAAGAGAAAGTCCGTAGTGTGAACTGTCACGATTTTGCGACAAGATTGAAGAGAGAGAAAGTGATTCAGGAACTGTCATGATTTCACAACATGATGCAAAGTTCCAAGTAAGGGCTGTCGCATTTTCATGACATGCTACAGAGGTCGAGGTGAGGACTGTCGTGATTTTGTGACATGTTTAAAAATATTGAAATGAGAAGTGTCGTGATTTCGTGACATGCAACAAAGGAAAGAGTCTGAAAGGAGCAACGTCACAATTTTGTGACAGGCAGTGGAGAAAGCATATGGAAGCCAAAAGTGTCACAATTTCACGATAGGCAGTGGAGAAAGCGTATGAAAGCCAGAAGTGTCACGATTTTGTGAAAGGTAGTAGAGAAAGTGTACGAAATCCAGAAGCATCACGATTTCGTGATAGGTTGCAGGGAAAGCTTTCAGAAGCTGAAAGCGTCGTGATTTCATGACAGGCTACAAAGAAGTTGTACGGATGCAAAAAGTGTCGTGATTTCATGACAGAGTTGCATATGACGTCAGCAGAAGCAAATGTGTCATGATTTCACAACAACAACTAAGAGGAAGGCCATGAAGACTAAAGTGTCATGATTTCATGACAAAAGTAAGATGACGTCATCAAAAGGCAAAGGTGTCGCGATTTCACGACAGAAGCACAAAGGAAGTCGACAAAGGCCAAGGTGTCACGATTTCACGAAAACAGGCTATAGAAGGTGTACGGCTATAAAAATGTCACGATATCATGACATGTTGTAGTTTCATAGGGACAGCTACAAAACTAGAGGCAGTTGAAGGACAAAGTTAACTTTGAGCTAACAAAGTTAAAATCTAGGTCGACGCAGCATAGGGTTTTACAGCCGACACAGTTGAAGAGTAACAGCCAACTAAGATTGAACGTAATGATATTGATTCTTACTCTATAAAAGGAGGGTTGTTTGAATAGTTTCGATATCGATCAAGTGTGCATTAGAAGAGCGACTTTCGTAGAAGTAGAGTGCAGGGAGAAGTTCGATCGTCGAAGAGCAGAGTGTGTGAAGACATTGCTACTATGTTTGCACAGAGGTGCATAAGTGGATATTTGATCAAGTGTTGTAATTGCGTAGAGGTGCAAGTTCGAGGACAATAGTGCCAGACCGAAGGACTGTGTTTTGGTGTAGATAAGAGGATCGACTATGTGGTGATAGAGTTGAGGACAGAGGTCTCCAGCCAGAGTAGGGAAGACAGGTGTCTTTTGTGGATAGAGTTCCACTTGCTAAGGGCCTTAGAAGAGGCAGAGGTTCTCTAGAGGATCACCAGATTAAGCAGAGCTAGGGGAAGGTATCTCCTTTGGGTTGGTGCCCATAAACTTTGTAATCGGGACATGTTTCCCAGAATTTGAGGTGATAAAATTTAGTAAAAATTTTATCCGTGGAGTAGCCCGCGTTGGGTGAACCACGTAAATTGTTGTGTCTCTATTGTGGATGATATTTTGTGCATTGCTTTGATTTTTGTTTTTGATTTTGTTATATATTCACTGCATAATATTGATCTGCAAGTTGAATCGAAAGAAAAAGTAGAAAGCGGTCTTATACTGTTCACCCCCCGCCTTAGTATAAGCTTGTGTTCTTCATTTTTATCAATTGTGATACTCAAAATATTAATTTTACCATAATCATACCCTACGTAGACAAAGGCACAACTCCCAACATGATAGATACTTCCCAATTTTTGTGGTAAGCTCATCGTTTGGGGATATGATAGTAACTTAGCTAACACAAGGGAGTCTTGAGTGGCAAAATTTTTATTTTGTTCTAAAGTTGTGAGTATCAAAGATAAATTTGGCAATACTTCATCCAAAGTAGGATATGAAGTAGAGGGACTATCTTCTTTAGTTGTAGATTTATATGGTGTAGTTTTAGATGATGAAGGTGTTGATGATGAAGGTGGATTAGGATGTGTTGATGACATAGCAAGACAAAATGGAACTCCTATTGGTTCTGCCATGGCACACATATCAAATGGTCTAGGATCACCATGTATAGTAACTAGTTTATTTTTAAATTCAAAATTAACACACTGATGTAATGTAGAGGGTACCACTTGCATTGCGTTGATCCAAGGTCAACTCAAAAGTATTTTATATGATGCAGGACAATGTACAAAAAATACAACCATATCCAAAATCCTTGGACCAACTTGCAATGGAATCGATAACACTCCGCATGTTTCTTGAGTTTCATCATTAAATGCTTTAATAAACATTTCAATCCTTTTTAGATATTCATTTCTAAATCCAAACCTTTGGAAAAATTTAGATGTGCATATATTTAATGATGATCCATTATCAATTAAAACTTGTTTTACACCTACATCCATGTAGACCAAAAATGGCCACATGCTTAGTAAAATTTGACTAAGTGATAATGTTGTTATTCCACTTTGAAATAAGGTTAATGGTATGAGTCCATTGGGAAATATTTCCACTTGAATGTTTGAGCATATTTTGGGAAATTCCTTTTCGGGTCCTAAATAATGATGGGTTTCAAATCCGTAAAATTTTGTAAGAGATCATGACATCAGCAATAAAAAGTGCAGATTTGGTGCTTGTCATATGTCCAATTCAGGAAAGTCTTTTTGCTTCCCACTCCGGAAGAGCCTTCTTGCTTTCTACTCTGGATTGACGAAAGTTCCAAAATCTATAAAATTTTGTGATATGATGACATCAATTGAAGAAATATGCAAATTCATGATCCAAGAAATGAACAAGGATTATCTTCCCAAAATGAAGATAAAGCGGAAGGGGAAAATAATCTAAGTGTTTGACTTTAGGCCCGGATTTGCATTATCTCTAAATTATGCAAAATTCATAAGGATATGATGATGTCAGTGATGAAAATATGTGGATTAACAAATACAAAATGAAATATAAAAGATCTCGGAGTGGATTCAAGGTTTTGATGCTATGGATCTAAATTAAAGATTCTGATGTTGAGGAAAAGAGTGGGATGGATTTCAGCTCACGCCGAACTTAACCTAAGTCATCCAAAATGGAGAATCAATGGTGGAGGTTGACCTATCATATTTTTGCATCTGAACTATGGCATGTAGCTAGAAGATGGAATGTAAAATACTTTCAAGAAAAGCTAACTAGAAGCAGTTACAGACTGACGATGTCAAGTTGTTCTTAAGAAAGATCGATAGGATGCATGATCTAGAAGGTTCTAAACTTCAGTTCTTCTGGTCGACCATCAAGTTGCAGAGATATCGAATGGCCATGGCAGATGTTCTTCCAGCAGATTTCCTAGAGTTTGAATGAACCATCTAACTCCAGCTAATATTTTGTTGAGCTATTGTAACAAGATTGAATGTATTGTTTCTTGAATATTATAATATGAAAACTATAAAGAGAGATCAAACCCTTGATTTAAAGGGTCGGCTCTAGCATGTTTGCCTATGCTACTATAAATATTTTTGAAGCACTGAATGCAAGGAGTAATACATTGATCTTCATATCAAGGTTGTGTTTCTGTGCTAGATGTTAGAGGTTCAAATTTCATAGTTGTATTTCTGTAAATGATTAGATGGTTAGTTTGTGCCAATCATTGATTACTAGCTATTATGAGTAATTGAAATCTATTGTGAAGTTTATTCTTTGTTATTAGAAGGTGCATTTCTATAAAATCTGGGTTGTGGTGAGTTCTACTATTTGTATGATCATTTCCTGGATATTGAAATTGCTTACTATAACATTTCTTTGTTATGCTTTAAATATATGAAATGAGTTATCTCAGGATAAAAGTTGATTTGGATGTATATATTTAATATGGTTTTTTGGAAGTTTTTTATGGTAATGCAATGTTGTTAACCTATCTGTCCACTGATATCTAAATTTCTCTAACATTACCATTTTATAACCCTAAAATCCAAGCCCTAATTAAGCATAATTGTGTCAACAATCTGCTAAGTTGACAAAGAACCAACCTACTCTGGAGGTTGGATATGAAACCCCTATTTTAGTCCATCCAATTTTGAGTGTTGAGCTACAGCTATCGGGTGTAAGCCTAAGTAGAAATTAGGAAGATAGATAGCTGCAGTATCAAGAAAACTTGGTGCAATTCAGTGCCCAATAGTTTTTGGCATGCTTCATGGGACCGTTCACAAGGAACACGAAACCCATATTAAGAGTATTAGTATCTCTACCTAAAGGAATCAAGATTCGATGAATTTTCTTGAATTTGTTAGCGGAGAAAAGAAAGTTCACTTGGTGACTCCCTGGTGAGAAGACCCTAAAAAGTATTGTATATCAGTTCCCTTTCATGTATACCAGGTCCTTCAAGAGGAAAAACCCTAATTATTTCTTTCACTATGAGTTACTCCTGAGAGGGTCTACTATTATCAAAAGTTTGGATCAAGATTTTATTGAAGAAGAAGATCTTCTGGAAGAAAAACCAGTAGTTCCCCTAAGAAGACATGTAGCCAGAGACATGACACACAATGTGGCCCCAAACGTGCCACTACAGAAGTACCCAAACTGGACACAACTGGGCCCCTTAGTTTAGCCCAAATGGATGCAATTCCTTAAGTTGTATCTAAGGCAACACCCACATATGATGGATTTGGAAAGACATATTACGAGCACTGCCAAGATATCTTGAATCTGGCAACAATCCATAATATAAAAGTGGAAAATATTATTATTAGGATTCTAGCCTTGTCATTTCATGGAAAGATATTGCACTGGTTCAAAACCCTAGAAGATAAGTCTATTGATTCATGGAAGTCATTGGCTGAGCCATTCATAGAATAATTTAATGAATCTACTGATCCTTTTTCCCTGCTAAATTAGTTTATAGCTATGCAAAAAACATAGCAAGAAACTTTCTCTGATTTTAATTTGAGATTTAGAAGAACTTGGAAGAGAATTCCCTTTGAATCGATACCAGATACTTTTTTTCCTTATATGTATTACATACGTGCCCTAGGATCAGAGCTAGGTTTGCAGAAACAACAATCTAGAATTGAAACCTTTCCCCAAGTCTATAATGTTGTCGTCCATGCTGAAAATATCTTGATCAATGTAGGAAAAGAATTCCCGCCGAGACCGTGTTGCCTTACAATTCAAAAATTAGTGGGATCCATGAGCAATATACAAAAGCCTCTCACATGGATCCTCCATATGTACCATCTTCATTTCCTAAGATGAATCCTATTCCTGGATCTAAAGTTGTGTCCTCCACACCTTATTTCCCCCCTCTTCCTTCCCAACCTTCTCAAGAATTTTTTGCTATCCTGGACATACAAAATACCATGAAAGCTCTAAGTAATATAATTAATTCAATGGAGAAGAGAGATCAAGAAAGGTCACAATAGAGGAGATTTCCATATGTGAACAAATATCAAAGGCCTGGTCCTAGCAATAGTTTCGGGGTTAGAGTGAATGCAGCATATGAGGATCCAGAATGTTTTGTAGATTCCACCCTTGCAAATGTCTGGTGTTTAGTATGCAATGACCCCCACGATTCACAGTCTTGTGTAATGTATCAACACCATTTTCAACAAGCTATGGATAAAGCTAAAATAAATCAGAAGGGAAGTGTTAATATGTTATGGCACCCTGATCAGATCATGGTTGGAAAATACTTAGAGGAAGAAGGCCCAATTGCTGTTATGAAGAGGTCTAGAAATAAAGCTTTACAAGTAGACCCTCAGAAAATGGGACAATTCTAGGTCCCTTCCCAAAAGAAAGTTGATTTTCGCCCTCAGAAAAATGATATTTTTCCCATTCCCTAAGCTAAGGGAAAGGAGAAGACCGACAATTTCCCCAGGATTATAGAAAGCGTAACAGAAGAAGATAGGATGAAATCCAAGAATGAAGAGCAAGAAAGGCTTAGGTTTCCCTCTGTTACTAAAAGACAAAGGTTAGAGGAAACCCAAAAATACAAAAGAAGGTATGGTGAGCCAGACATAGAATTGGAAAGAATATCCCTAACCAAGTCTGAGTATAACATTGTGGAAGAGATGAAGAATATTCCATCAAAAGCTAGCCTATATGATACCCTTTTCATTCTGGACCAAATTGACTTACTTAAAGCTTACCTCAATAAAATTCCCCAGAGTAGATTCGCTACCACCATCCTCAGTATACCCTTAGAAAATAAATAAATGACACATTCTATCCTAAATAACAAGCCTCCCCCATTTTATATATCCTTAATAATGGAGAGATGGGTAGTCCAAAATTGCATGATTGATTCAAGAGCATCAACCACAGTTATGCCTAAAGCGGTCTATGAAGAGATGGGTATGGAATATACCCGGTCTTGTCCAGGAGTATTACAACTAGATGGGACACTTGTAAATATGGTTGGAGTTATTAAAGATGTACTTATGAGGTTGCATAGAGCCCCTGAGGTGACAATAGTGCAAGAAATAGTGGTGGTGGATTTAGAACCCTATTTTGGATTATGTCTCTTAAGAGAATTTACTACAAATCTTGGAGGATGTATGTATATGGATTATTCTAGCATGGTAATACCTTTCAAAGGAAAGAGGATAAGGATAATTCCTGAGAAACCAGTTGCTTATCATATTAAGAAAATTGAATAAGACATGTGTAACCTTAATCATGTGGAGGAATTTGAGCTAGTAGAAAACATTGAAGAACTAAATATTGAATATGAGTTGCCTTTCAAAGAGGATTACAGTCAATTTGGAACTGGTATGGGTACATACAGTATCACAAATAAATTGGAAAAGAAACTCCTGGCTATTTCTAATAAATCCCTAAGAAATAATGAAACATGGGTTATGCACTTTGATGGTGCTAAATACAGAAATGGTGCAAGGGCTGGTGTAGTTCTACAATCACAGACAGAAGGGGTGAAGAATTTTTCTTATAGATTGAAATGGTCATGCACCAATAACACTATAGAATACAAGGCTTTGTGCCTTGGATTAATGCAATATGAAAGCATGCGCATCAATATTTTGAACATATATGGTGATTTTGAGTTAATATTACATCAAGTAAGAAATAAGTGTAGTAGTAAAGCATAATTACTTAAAATCTCATTGGAACAGAGTTTGGGACCTAATGGATTCATTTGATGCCCTGAACCTAACTTTTGTGCCTAGAGAAGAGAATCACCTGGCAGATGCATTGGCAACTAAGGGAGCTAATTTCAATCCTCCTATAGATTTTGGAACTAAGAATACCAAGGGGATTAAAATGGTTTTCAGGCCTACAGTATTGGATAAGCAAATATTCTGGTAGGTTTTCAAGAGTGATGAACATATTCTAGAATTTATGATAAAAGAAGCATGCTTCACAATTATCCAAGAAGAAGACTTGGAGGAGATAGACCAGTAGGACTTCATCTAGCTGAGAAAAAATCACATCCCAAAGGGGTTGGTTACCCTTGAAATTTTATTTGATAATGAAGATAGAAAAAAAGTGGAAGTTATGAAGGTTGGTGAAAAGATCTATAAAGTGATATTCACACAATGACACTGAGAGGGGGGGGTGAATCAGTGTAGCTATTAATATTCAAATCTACAGCATTTAAAATTGAAGCAAAGAGAACTTGAAAACCAGAAAAGCAAATTGAACAAGAGAGCACACCACAACACACAATATATCAAGGTTCACCAATTTGGCTACTCCTCAAAAATGACTACTTGGACTCCAATCCAAATCCAGTCTTTGCAAAATACCAATTTTACAAACACTTTACCAACATCTACTGGAAGGAGCACCAACCCCTAGTACCAAGTACCAACTTGGACTGCAATTCTGAGCAATTTAAAATGACATAAAAATGTCTTCACTGTTTGCACCCCCCTGATTGGTTTGTAATTAAACACCCTCTGCACACACTCACGACTCTGCTTATTTCTCTCTTGGCCCTCTTCTAACCCTCTTTTCACTGTAATTTCACTCTAACAGCAGCAGCCTAATTCTCTACACGACTGTCCTTTTATAACCCCTTTTCCTCATCGAGACTCCTCGTCTTCTATCACTTTTCTAATCCTGCATGCAGTCGAATGACATTCTCTAACTGTTCGAATTCTTTTCTCTTCTCCATAAGCGACTGTTCGAATTCTTTTCTCTTCTCCATAAGCGGTTGTTCGAATTCTTTTCTCTTCTCCATAAGCGGTTGTTCGAATCCTACAAATACGGCTGTTCGAATGCTTTTACGATCCTGCATATACGACTGTTTGAATGCTGCAAATACGGTTGTTCGAATGCTTTTACGATCCTGCATATACGACTGTTTGAATGCTTTTCCAATCATGCATATACAGCAGTTCCAATGCATTTCCAACACCTGTCACTGTGTAACTACAGGTCTGACTCTAGTTAATTCTTACGTAACTGGCTGCATGATTTTCCTTTATGCTTTTTCGACACCTGTCACCGTGCATGCTCCTTCGGCTTTTACCCGCCAAACTGTTACCTGTCGCGAAATCATGACATTTTTGCCCATTTGACTTTTTTTGGACTGTTGACCGTGAAAACCTGACCTGTCATGATATCGTGACGTTTTCTACCTCCTCTACCTTATCTTGGCATGCACTCGTGAAAATAGAACATGTCACGAAATCGTGACACATTTGCTGCCTCCAGCTCTCTTCTGTCTCCTACCCGCGAAAATGAGACATGTCGCGAAATCGTGACACATTCGCAGCCTCTCGCTCTTTTCTGCTTCTTGCCCACGAAAATGGGACATGTCACGAAATCGTGACACTTTTCACTTTCCTGCACTATCCTTCACTTGCACCCATGAAAATGGAACACGTCACGAAATCGCGACACTTTTTGCTGTCGTACACTTTTCTCCGCAAGCCTCAGCGAAATCGAAACATGTCACAAAATTGCGACACTTTTTTCTACCGTACACTTTTCTCCACAAGCTTTAGTGAAATCGAAACATGTCACGAAATTGCGACGCTTCTTGCTGTCGTACACTTTTCTCCGCAAGCTTCAGCAAAATCGAAACATGTCGCGAAATCGCGACGCTTTTTGCTGTCGTACACTTTTCTTCGTAAGATTCAACGAAATTGAAACATGTCACGAAATCACGATGCTTTTCTGCCTTAGCGTTTTTCTTTGCTATTCGCCCACGAAAATGCAACATGTCATGAAATCACGACATCTTTCGCATCCGTACATTTCTTGCTTCATGCACTAGCAAAATCAAGACATGTAGCGAAATCGCTACAACTTTGTTGCCTTGCATTTTGACATGCAGCAAAATCGCTACACCTTTGTTGCCTTGCATTTTGACTTGTAGCGAAATCGCTACACCTTCTTGACTTAGCATTTTGACTTGTAGCAAAATCGCTACACCTTCTTGACTTAGCGCTTTTTCTTTGCTTCTGCCAGTGAAACTCCGACATGTAGTGAAATCGCTACACTTTTTCGCCTTGTTGCTTCCACTCCGATCCTGTCACAAAATCATGACACTTTTCATTGCCTGCGCCTTTACCCGAAACATGTCGCGAAATCACGACAGTTTCTCCATATTTTTCTCTCCTCCGATATGTCACGAAATCGTGACACTTTTGGCTGTGCCTTCTCTCTCCTCCTTTTTGTCGTGAAATCATGACATTTTTGGCTGTGCTTTCTCTCTCCTCATTTTTGTCGTGAAATCACGACATTTTTGGCTGTGCTTTCTCTCTCCTCCTTTTTGTCACGAAATCACGACATTTTCGGCTGTGCTTTCTCTCTCCTCCTTTTTGTCATGAAATCATGACATTTTCGGCTGTGCTTTCTCTCTCCTTTTTGTCGTGAAATCACGACATTTTTGGCTATGCTTTCTCTCTCCTCCTTTTTGTCACAAAATCATGACATTTTCGACTATGCTTTCTCTCTCCTCATTTTTGTCGTGAAATCGCGACAGAAAACATGTCACAATATCGTGACAGTTTTCTTACTTGTCTTTTTCTACAAATTTCTGAATCTGGGTCACTTTTGTTTTCCTAGAAATTCACTGTACTTGATCTGACTGACTTTTGAATTCTTGTCCATTGCTTCAACTGCATCAATTTTTGTCTGTGTTGACAACAATGACAATACTTTTGCTGCACCTTGCTCAACAATCTCCCCCTTTGGAATTGTTGGCAACACTTATGCACTCTCCTGTAATTCTTCTCCCCCTTTGACAATAATACCAAAGGGTTGTTGCAGACTCCCCCTGAGTCTATGCACACCACTCTCAGACAAATGTTGTTATAGTTAGCAAAAATCATAAATATAAGCAAAACTATAAGTATAGGCATAAATGCACCCCATGAGAATGTGATCCCAAATGATAGTCAGTTCTTGAGAATTGTGACCACTCCCAACTTATTTCGAAGGTACTCAAAAACTTCCTTGGGTAATGGTTTTGTGAATATATCAGCTACCTGCTCTATAGTTGGAACAAAGTCCAATTTGACCTCTCCTTCAGCAACTTTATCCTTCAAGAAATGATACCGGATCGCAATATGTTTAGTTCTAGAATGCATAACCGGATTCTTGGATATGTTGATAGCACTAGTGTTATCACATTTTATTGATATTGGCTCTTTGAAGTGAATACCAATATCTTTCAACGTTTGTCTCATCCATAATATCTATGTACAACATGTTGTTGCTGCAATGTATTCTGCCTCTGCTATAGATAGAGAGACTGATTCTTGTTTCTTGTTGTGCCATGCTACCAGCCTGTCTCCAAGATAAAATGCTCCTCCACTGGTACTCTTTCTTTCATCAATACATCCTGCCCAATCTGCATCAGAATATGCAATCAAAGTGAAGTCTTTACCTTTTGGGTACCACAACCCATATTCCATAGTACCCTTGAGGTTTCTGAAGATCCTCTTTACAGCTGTCACATGAGTTTCTTTGGGACTAGCCTGAAATCTTACAACCATGCATACTGCCTATAATATATCTGGTCTAGTGGCTGTTAAATACAGCAGGATTCCAATCATAGACCTATACATTGTTTGGTCTACATCTGGAGATTTATCATCCTTGCTCAACTTGCAGCTTGTTTTCATGGGAGTGCTAACAGGTTTACTATCTTCCATTGTGAACTTTTTCAGCATTTCTTTTACATATTTAACTTGAGAAATAAAAATGCCCTTTTCATTTTGATTGACCTGCAGTCCTAGGAAATAAGAAAGTTCACCAATCATAGACATCTCAAATTCTTTCTTCATTTTAGTTGATATGTCTTTGCAATATTCATCCATGCTGCTGCCAAATATTATATCATCTACATAAACAACAAGAACAATAAGATGGCCCTTCTCTGTTTTGACATATAAATTGCTGTCCACCAAACCTTTCTTGAACCCTTGTTTAATTAGATAGTTATCCAGCCTTGCATACCATGCTCTGGGTGCCTGTTTCAAACCATATAATGCTTTCTTTAACTTGCAAACAAAATCTGGATTGTCACCAAGTTGAAAGCCATCTGGCTGTTCAATGTAAACCTCTTCTTCCAGTTTTCCATTCAGAAATGCTGATTTTACATCCATTTGATATACTTTGAAGTTTTTATGGACTGCTAAAGCCAGAAACATTCTGATTGCCTCTAGTCTGGCTACCGGTGCAAATGTTTCCTAAAAATCAATGCCTTCAACCTGAGCATAGCCTTTACAGACCAATATTGCCTTATTTTTGACAACCTGTCCATCTTCATTTAATTTATTTCAAAAAATCCATTTAGTGCCAATTATGTTTTTATTTGTTGGCCGAGGTACTAATTCCCAGGTTTTGTTTTTCTCAATCTGATCTAGTTCTTCATTAATTGCCTTCATCCAACTTTCATCTGTGCTTGCTTCGACAACATTTTTAGGTTCAATGCTAGATAACAGAGAATAGTTCCGCACTACCACTCTTCTTGTCTGAATACCATCAGTGGGGTCCCTAATAATCTATTCACTGGGATGATTTTTCTTCCAGCTGCCTGTTTTAAATTTCTTGTTTTCTTCTTCCTCTGAGTTAGTTTTTAAAACATCTAGATCAATTTTTTGATTCTCTTCTATTTCCTTTTCATCATCTCCTTCAATGACTTCTTCATAAATAGGGTATTTTTCTTGATAAGAAATTTCTTGCTCTCTACCTTCATCAACTTTAACATCAGCACTCTCAACAATTTTCTTTAGCCTCTTGTTGTAACATGTGTAGGCTTTGCTTTTTGTTGAGTAACCAAGAAAAATCCCTTCATCAGCTCTATCTTCAAATTTATCGAGATTATCTTCAGTCCGTTTGATGTAGCACTTGCTGCCAAATACTTTGAAATATCTTGCAGTTGCCTTTCTGTCGAACCATAGCTCATACGGTGTTTTGCTTTCATGCGGTCTTAGAATGCACCTGTTTTGAATGTAAACTGCAGTATGGACTGCCTCTTTCCAAAATCTGTCAGCTATTTTGTTCTCAGCCAGCATTGTCCGTGCCATTTCCTGCACTGTCCTGTTCTTCCTTTCTACAACACCATTCTATTGAGGTGTCCTTGCTGCTGAAAACTGTCTTCTTATCCCATATTTTTGATAGTATTCTACAAATTATTTTGAAATAAACTCTCCCCCTCTGTCTGATCTTAGGCATTTAATCCTCTTTCCAGTTTGATTTTCAACCTATTTTTTTAAAATCTTAAACATCTCAAAGGCATCTGATTTAATCTTTAAAAATAATACCCATGTCATCCTGGAGTAGTCATCTATGAACATCATAAAGTATTTGTCACCATTTATGCTTTGAGTTCTCATGGGTCCACACAAATCAGTATGAATTATCTCCAACGATTTGCTGGTGAAGTATTCCTTTGATTTAAATGTGGATTTGGTTTACTTTCCTTTTTGACATGAAGCACAGATGCTATTTACTGGTTTGCCAATGGTTGGTATATCTCTTACTACTCTTTTTGAACTTATTTTTGCCAGATTGTCAAAACTAATATGACCAAGCCTCTTGTGCCATAGCCAATTTGCATCTTCTTGTCCAATCAAGCATGTTCCTTCTACAATTTTTGAGAGAGTATATAGATTACCAGAAGTCCTTGATCCAGTAGCTATCAGTTTCCCACTGTGTGCTTTTATCACTTCACAACCCTCCTTAAAAATGACTTCATGACCTCGATCACAGATTTGACTTACACTCAACAAGTTATGCTTTAGACCAATCACAAACAAGACTTCTTTTGATTTTATCTTTCCATCACTGATCTTGACTGATCCTTTTCCAACTATCTTTGCTCCATCATTATTTCCAAATTTCACAGAACCACCTTCATAATTTTGTAACTTCTCAAATTTTTGCTTGTCACCTGTCATGTGACTGGAGCATCCACTGTCAAGTATCCAAGGTGCAGATTTGTTCTGTGCTTTAAAGGCAGTCTAAACAATCAAAGATTCTTTTTCTTTCCATTCTGGTTTGATAGCAGATTTTGCTACTTGTTTTGTCTGTGCCCTTTCATTAGCATGTGCCTGTTGTTCAAGAAATTTCTTGTTTTGGTTCAACCCATTTGGTTTAGATTTTCTACCTTGATAATTCTTTGATGCAAAAGTGCTTCTACAGTTTCTTGCAATATGTCCAAAATTATGACAATTATAACATTCAACTGCATAATTCATTAAAAGAGAAAAAAATATTTCTATTGGTGAAATTCCTTTGAGGTACATTATGACTGCAATCTGAAATCTTATGGCCATAAGCATTGCATTTAAAACAATAACCAGAAAAGGAATGATTAAACCTGGGTGCAGTTCTTTGCCAGTTTGAATTAGGAGCCATGAATCTTCTCCTTCTTGAATGTGTGACTTTTTGTGAATCCATATTTGTCAGTACTCTTCTTGAGTCTGGCATTATTGCTTTCTTTGGCATGATTTGTTTTTTCTTGATGAACCCTGATATTTTCTTATTTCTTTATGGATTCTACATTTAAGGCCTTTGAACCCTTTGATGATTCTCCTTCATCGAAGCCTAAACCAAATTTGATGCCGAAAGGCCTTTGGTTATTTAACATTTTATCCAGCTTTACAGTACTTTCTTCAAACTTATGAAAATAGCTCAATTTCCTATTCATCTCCTCTAGCTGCATCCTTAACTTAACAATGTCTTCTTCGAGCTTGTTGCATTCAACTGTCTTTACAGTTAATTGTTCATCAAGAACTTCAGACATTTTCTTGAATTCCTCTGTCTGTATTTTCAGATTGTTTATTATGTCAGTGACATCCTCTAGTTTCTTTGAAATTTTTTTATTCTTTTTCCTTTTTGCACTCAACTCTTCAAGTGCAGCAACCAATTCTCCTTCCAGATACACTTCTGTCAAAAAAATAACTTGTTTTCATTATTCACAGCAAGGTTTAAATAAGGTTACAAAGCCGAGAATAGCACCGGCGAAACTGAAACACTGTTACAAGAGTTGTAACAGAATGTCAAATAATGCAATACAGCCAAAGTAAGTTAAGTACGCTAACATCCCCCTTTATTACATTATTTGGGTAATGTAATAACTAATAGCTATACTAGACTACTAACATCCCCTTACATTATTTTGCAATACAAAGTGAGCTGCGAAACAATTCAAATTTGACACGTCCAAGTGCCTTAGTGAAAATATCTGCAACTTGAGCATCGGTGGGAATGTGTTGAAGCTGAATTCGGTGCTTTGGAACTTCATCTCGAATGAAATGACATTATGTGTCAATGTGATTTGTTCTTTCATTATGGACTGGATTCTTGATGAGGTTCAGAACACCCTGATTGTCGCAAAACAAGTGTATTGAAGATTTTTATGGATGGCCCATACTTGTTAGAATGTGATGTAACCATATCACTTCGCACACAGCTTCACGTGCGACGTGATACTCTGCCTCTGTTGATGAAATAGCAACCACCTGTTGCTTCTTGTTGTGCCAAGAGATAGGACCGGATCCCAGATGAAAAATGTATCCAAAAGTTGACTTGCGATCATCAAATGATCCGGCATAGTCGGAGTCCGTGTATCCTTGCAAGAAGAATTTGTTGTTCCTCTTGTATTCTAGGCCATATTCCATAGTACCACGGACATAGTGAAGAACACGTTTTGCTGCTTTCCAATGAGTGGTCTTAGGCTCCCGCATGAACCTCGAAAGATAGTTGACAGCAAATACGAGATCCGGCCTAGTATTGGTCGGATATATGAGACTCCCAATCAACTCGTCAATAGAGAGTACCATCTACCCGAGGTGAATCATCATATCGTGATAATCGAAGTCCATTCTTCATCGGAGTTGCCATTGGCTTGCAATCGATCATGCGATATTTTTCCAGCAATGTCTTGGCATATTTTTTCTAAGACACTTTGATGGAGTGCTCCTTCTGGCTGAATTCTAGACCAAGACAGTAATGGAGAAGTCCGAGATCTGTCATCTCAAAATATTTGCACAAGTTTCTTTTGACAATAGAGATCATAGTTTTTGAACTCCCTGTAATGAGCAGATCATCCACATAGAGTACAAGCAACACTATCTCAGAACCTTGTTTCTTGAAATAGAGGTTTGCATCTGACTGGACATCTCTTAAATCCATGTTGCATAAGGTGATTGTCCATTTTTATATACCAAGCTCGAGGAGCTTGTTTCAGACCATATAAGGATTTGACCAATTTGCAAACTTTCTGCTCTTGGCCTTCCACTTCAAATCCTTTAGGCTGAGTCATATAGACTTCTTCTTTGAGATCACCATTTAGAAAGGCACTTTTGACATCCATCTGGTGAAATTTCCACCCATATTATGTTGCCATAGCACACATAACCCAAATTGTGGTCATCCGAGCAGTAGGTGCAAAAGTTTCCTCGTAGTCAATGCCTTCTTTTTGAGCATAGCCCTTTGCAACAAGACGTGCCTTATGCTTATCAATTGTTCCATCTGCCTTGTACTTGACTTTATATACCCATTTGCAGCCAATGGGCTTCTTTCCATGCAGCAAATCAACAAGCTTCCAAGTTTTATTTCTCATTAAAGACTCATACTCTGTATCCATAGCGGCCTTCCACTGAGGCTCACTGAGAGCATCTTGCACTGATGCAGGTTCAAGACCATCTATGGTAGACATGAACGCCCTATCATCATCAATATCCATATCCTCTACTTCTGTACTTGGAGTTACATAAAGTTCCTCAAAATATTGACAAAGATCATCAACCTCACCAGTTTCTTTGGCTTCTCTTTCCTTTTGAGCCATACTGCGTGGGTCTATCCAAATTCAAATTGGGAGGAGTGGATAAATTTGCATCTTTTATTGTATTTGTACACCATTTAGGATTCTTCTTCGGTGGAGTTGAAGAAGATGTAGAAGAACTTCCTGTCTGTGTTGACGAAGGAATCTTCTCTTCCTTATATTCCACAATATCTTGGTGTACTTTAGATGTGCTCTGTGATGTGAAAGCTTCATCAAAGACATCTCTGCTGATATGAATTTTATTGGTCAAAGGATCTATCAACCAATATCCTTTAGAGTGCTCAGAATAACCAAGAAAAATACATCTCAGTGTTTTCTCATCTAGCTTCTTCCTTTTCTTTTTCGGTATGTGCATGAAAGCGTGACATCCAAAAATACGTAGATGATATATGGAGGTTTTTCGACCACTCCATGCTTCCTATGGAGTCATTCCTTTTAGGGCCTTTGTGGGTGCCCTATTCAATAGATACACTATAGTGGTGACAGCTTCTGCCCAATATTGTTGCCCAAGAGTAGCTCCTATGAGCATACAACGAACCATTTCCATGATAGAATGGTTCCTTCTCTCAGCAACTCCATTTTGCTGAGGAGTATAGGCAGTTGTTAACTGTCTCTTGATTCCATGCTTATCTAGGAATGCAAAAAATTCATTAGAGGTAAACTCTCCCCCTCGATCTGAGCGGAGGGTTTTAATAGAAGCTCCTGACTCCTCAACGGATTTCTTGAACTGCTGGAAGAATGCGAAAGCTTCAGATTTCAATTGGAGAAAGAAAACCCACATATTTCGTGAGTAATCATCTACGAATAACTGAAAGTACCTCTTCCATCCACAACTATTGGGTGTGAAAGGACCGCACAAATCGGTATGAATTAACTCCAGAGGTTTTCGTGCTCTTGTAGAGCTCTTCTCAAATGGTACTCTATGCTGCTTTCCTGCCAAGCAGTCAGAGCACACTGGCAATGTGGCAGAAAGGGAAGGAATACCCTTTACCATCTCATACTTACTAAGCTCAAGTAAGTAGCCCGAACTAAGATGCCCATATCTCTTGTGCCATAGGGAAGTTGCCTCCTTGGTAGATACAGTCATGGCAACATGTGGAGTAGAGATAGCATCTAGTGCAAATAAGTCGTGCTTATATGAAGTTGTTGCAATCTGCTTACCCTTCCTGGTAATGGTACAACACTTCTTTCCATTCTCAACACGAAATTTGACAACCATATTTTTGTCCAGGATTTGTGTCACTGACAACAAATTGTTGGCCAATCTCGAAACATAGAGGACTTTGTCAATCTGACACTTGCCATCAGGAAGAGTGACTAAAACTGTACCCTCTCCCTGAACCCTATAGGTTTTATCATCAGCAATGGTGACAGGTTTGCCCTCTTTGGCCACAAATGATTCAAACCATGATCTGTCGCCAGTCATATGTTTGCTAGCTCCAGAATCGACATACCAAACAGGATCCCTCTATGTGGAATCTGTGGTAGTCATGAGCACCTTGTGTGCCCATTCAAAATCTGAGTTAGATTCTTCAACAGAAACATTCACCTGGGGTTGCTTGTTTTTATTTTGTGGTTTGTTTTGGCCTTTCTGCTTGTTCTTATGCCAACACCTATTGGTGTCATGGTTGTCTTTCTCACAGATCTTGCACCACCTCTTCTTCTGTTGAGGTTGTTTGCCTTTTCCTTTCGTATCCTGTTGAGAATTTCCTCCTTTCTGAAAGTTGCCTCCTTTTTTCCCATTACCTTTCTTCCTAGAACCCTGCCTATTGGTGTATAGGGTTGTATTGGAAGAATCATCCTTGTGAAGTTGGCGTGCCTCCTGTTGTTGAAGCAGATTGACCAACTCGATGTAGGTAATTTGTCGTTGAGACACCTGGATGGAGGTTATCAACATATCAAATGAAGAAGGTAAAGCTCTCATCACGAGTGAAATGAGAAGCTTTTCGTCCACAGTATCTCCCAAAGAACTCAATTTCTCTTTCAATTCAGACACTCTGCACAGAAAGAGTTCAACTGTTTCACCCTGCCTCAAACTCAGGTTATGAAGTTTTTGTTGAAGATGAAGAATGGTGGAATCATTCTTTCCATCATAGATGATTTAAAGGGCATCCCATGCCTCTTTACCACTTGCTTTGTCAGCTATATGAGGTTGCACTTCATCTAAAACAACAAACAAAATGAGCACCTTTGCTCGACTGTCTTTCTTGTCAAAAGCTATCTGATCTGCGAAAGGACCTGTGGATCCTGCTGTTGGTGAAGGCCTAGTTGCTACTCCAGTAACAATATCCCACAAATCTTCCATTTGGAGAATTGCCTTCATATTATGTTTCCATGGTGTATAATTTGGACCTTTCAATAACTGATGCGGATCAGTCATCAACTTTGCAACAGCGGCCATAGTGAAGGTTCCTTATATCACCAATTGGTCCCCCTTTCGATATACCTTTTGTTAGGCCAATATACCGTACAAAATACCCACCCTTACATGAGGGAAACTATAGGTATTTAGAAAGATCAACAAAAATCACCCGCCCTTACGTGAGGGAGACTATAGGTGAGTTTTAGAGATCATACGATACGTGGAACATAAGCGGTACTGAAAGGGAATCGCCTTGTTGATGGCACCTACCATAGAAGATTCTTCTCATGCATGGGGCGTAACTTCCCCTAAACACTATGAAGAATACTTCGTAAGGATTTACGCCTAAACACAAGTGCGATAAAGGGTAGTGTATGGAGTAAAAAATGCAAAAATGGCTAACTTATCTCTCCCCGATGATTTATAGAGAACAAGATCAGACGTCGTTATAGCAGCTATATTAGGTGGTGGATACAGTAGCCAAATCACGACAGCTTTACCTGTAAGTGCTGGCCAGAGGTATCGCAAATACCGAACGCTGCAGTGCAATAAATTGCACGGATGGGTTTTAATTATTCTGGGGACTTAGGGAGTGAATTTGCTTTTAAGTTTTTAATGTTATAGTGCAAAAATGAAATATGCAACATACAACATAAAAAACTGCCCACAAGAATAACCCACAAGGTGTCGGTCACAGCCGAAAATGCACCTTTTACAATTCGCCAAATTGCCTTTTCAAAAAATTACTCACAATCCCCCTTTGATTTTTTGAAAAAAAATATCCCCCCTTAAAAAATTCTCTTTTAACAAAGTATTTTAATAATTACTATACTTTTAAAATTAAAATAAATAATTTTAATTTATATAGTTTTAAAACTTATAAAAAATAAATTAAAATTAAATTTTAATTTATAAAGTTTAAAAAACTATAAAAAATAAATTAAAATTAAAAATTTTAATTAAAAAATAATAATTAAAAAAAACTTTGCAAAAAAAAATTATACCTTAGGGGGGAGTCGACGGGATTTGAACCCCCGACCTACAGGCTCCCTGAGCCTTACCGCACGGCTCACGACCACGTGAGCCAGCGGGCTGATCCGAGAGGATCAGTCAACCTCCTCTCCTTTATCAACCTCAGCCTGCCCGTCCTCCGCTGCTTCCAGCTTCCCGAGCCTCCTCTGCAACTCGCGGCTACTGTCGCATTTAAAAAAAAAAAAAAACGCAGTCCCCGTTCGCGTCGGATCTCCGTCGCACCTTTCCAGCAACGCTCGCGTCGCGAGCCTCCAAACTGGGGGGGAGCGCGACAGCGCGTTTCGCGCTACGCGCAGGTTTGTTTTGGTGGGGGGGGTTTAATACCCAGCGGGAGCGAAATTTGAAATTCTCGCTTCCCGTGCAGGGGGGGTTTTAAATTCCTCCGCATGCTAGACGTCCCTCCATCCTATGCTAGACGTCGCGGGACGTCTATGGACATCAGCGTTCATGGGGGGTCCGCCTCCCTCCTGCACTAGACGTCGCGGGACGTCTGCGGACGTCAGCGTCAGTAGGGGGTCCGCCTCCCTCTTGCGCTAGATGTCGTGGGACGTCTACGAACGTCAGCATCCGTGGGGGGGGTCCGCCTCCCTCCTGTGCATCGCGGTGGGACTGCAGCCTGCCCTGCATCCGCGTCAGCGTCTGCGCTGTACGCTGGACTCTGCTGGGTGGTCACGCTGGCAGCGCGGTCTCCGTCCCCTTCATCCTGCGCCCTGCGCGTATATATATATATTTTTTTTCCGCTGCTTTCTTTCATTGTACGTCGCACGATTGCAATGCGATGTATATAAAAAAAATTTGCCTTTGCAAAAAAAAAAAAAATCCGCTGCCCAGCAACCTTACCGAACTGGCTCTGATGCCATGTCAAACAACGAACTAGTTTTCATTATTCACAGCAAGGTTTAAATAAGGTTACAAAGCCGGGAATAGCACCGACGAAACTGAAACACTGTTACAGGAGTTGTAACAAAATGTCAAATAATGCAATACATCCAAAGTAAGTTAAGTACGCTAACAACTTCAGCCTCATCCTTAAAGTTTTCATCACCTTTCTGATTTTCCTCTATTCTTTCTTCTTCAAGTGCCATGAACAGAGCTTCACCTATTTCTTCTTCAGAATCCTCACCTGAGCTTTCTTTAGAAGTGCTGACATTCTTGGATATGAAGCTTTTCTTCTTGAAGTTGTTCTTTCTAAAATTTTGTTTCTTCTTCCAGTCACCTTTTTCTTGGTGTGACCCTTCACCATTTTTGGTTTTCTCATGCATTGGACATTTGGCTACAAAATGACCGACTCCTCCACAATTGAAGCACTTAAAAGGTAGCTTTCCTCTATATTTTCCTTTTCCCTTTGTGAGTTTCCGAACAAAATTAGCTTTTGTTTCATCTAGTGTCTCTTCATCCTCAGATTCATGTTCAACTTTTATATTCTTGTGTGCTTTAAAAGCAGCTTCTCTATCTATAGACTTAGTTTGTCCTATTCTCATTTTGTATGTAGTCAGGGAACCATGCATCTCATCCATGCTAAAATTGTTTAGATATTTCACCTCTTCTATTGCAAAAAATTTGGAGTTAAATCTTTTGTGAAGTTTTCTGAGAACCTTTTTTATGACAACTGCATCATCAATTTCTTCACCGAGCCCTCTGATTTCATTAATGATTCCATTGACTCTCAGCATATAAGCCTCTATGTTCTCATCTTCATTCATTTGTAGTACTTTGAACTGTGCTCGATGAGTTTGCAGCTTGGCTTCCTTGATCTTACTGTCTCCTTCATGGATGCTCTTTAGTTTATCCCACATGTCTTTTGCCAATTTACAGCTCATGACTCTTATCAGTTCACTGTCTACAAGCCCACACATTATGGCATTCTTTGCTTTGGAGTTGTTCTCAAATTTTTTCTTCTCAACAGTATCTGTTGGAGGAGTAGTGGGTGTTGTGTATCCACTATCTATAGAATCCCAAATGTCGTATCCCAATGCACTCAAATATGTCTGCATCCTGAGTTTTTAGAAAGTGTAATTAGTTCCATCGAACAAGGGAGATTTGTTGGATGAGAATCCTTCACCGCCTGCCATTGTGTTTCTTCCAAGATCACCTTAGCTGATTAAGCTTGTTCAAGAAACTTAGCTCGATACCAATTGATATTCACACAATGACACTGAGAGGGGGGGGTGAATCAGTGTAGCTATTAATATTTAAATCTACAGCATTTAAAATTGAAGCAAAGAGAACTTGAAAACCAGAAAAGCAAATTGAACAAGAGAGCACACCACAACACACAATATACCGAGGTTCACCAATTTTGCTACTCCTCAAAAATTACTGCTTGGACTCCAATCCAAATCCAGTCTTTGCAAAATACCAATTTTACAAACACTTTACCAGCATCTACTGGAATGAGCACCAACCCCTTCATTTTTTGCTGCAAAAGATAGGAGCACCAACCCCTAGTACCAAGTACCAACTTGGACTGCAATTCTGAGCAATTTAAAATGACATAAAAATGTCTTCACTATTTGCACCCCCCTGATTGGTCTGCAATTAAACACACTCTGCACACACTCATAGCTTTGCTTATTTCTCTCTTGGCCCTCTTCTAACCCTCTTTTCATTGTAATTTCATTCTAACAGCAGCAGCCTAATTCTTTGCACGACTGTCCTTTTATAACCCCTTTTCCTCATCGAGACTCCTTGTCTTCTATCACTTTTATAATCCTGCATGCAGTCGAATGACATTCTCTAACTGTTCGAATTCTTTTCTCTTCTCCATAAGCGGCTGTTCGAATTCTTTTTTTTTTTCCATAAGCGGCTGTTCGAATTCTTTTCTCTTCTCCATAAGCGGCTGTTCGAATCCTACAAATATGGCTATTCGAATGCTTTTACGATCCTGCATATACGACTGTTTGAATGCTGCAAATATGGCTATTCAAATGCTTTTACGATCCTGCATATATGGTTGTTTGAATGCTTTTCCAATCATGCATATACAGCAGTTCCAATGCATTTCCAACACCTGTCACTGTGTAACTACAGATCTGACTCCAGTTAATTCTTACGTAACTGGCTGCATGATTTTCCTTTATGCTTTTTCGACACCTATCATCGTGCATGCTCCTTCGGCTTTTACCCACCAAACTATTACCTATCGTGAAATCGTGACATTTTTGCCCATTTGACTTTTTCTGGACTATTGACCGTGAAAACCTAACCTGTCGTGATATCGCGTCGTTTTTTGCCTCCTCTACCTTATTTTGGCATGCACTCACAAAAATAGAACATGTCACGAAATTGCGACACATTTGCTGCCTCCAACTCTCTTCTGTCTCCTACCCGTGAAAATGAGACATGTCGCAAAATCATGACACATTCGTAGCCTCTCACTCTTTTCTGCTTCTTGCCCGTGAAAATGAGACATGTCACGAAATCGTGACACTTTTCACTTTCCTGCACTATCCTTCACTTGCACCCGCGAAAATGGAACACGTCGTGAAATCACGACACTTTTTGCTACCGTACACTTTTCTTCGCAAGCCTTAGCGAAATTGGAACATGTCAGGAAATCATGATGCTTTTTGCTACCGTACACTTTTCTCTGCAAGCTTCAGTGAAATCGAAACATGTCGTGAAATCGCAACGCTTTTTACTATCGTACACTTTTCTCCACAATCTTCAGCGAAATCGGAACATGTCACGAAATCGCGATGCTTTTTACTGTCATACACTTTTCTCCGCAAGCTTCAACGAAATCGGAACATGTCACAAAATCGTGACGCTTTTTTGCCTTAGCACTGTTCTTTGCTATTCGCCCATGAAAATGCAACATGTCGTGAAATCGCGACATCTTTTGCATCCGTACATTTCTTGCTTCATGCACTAGCGAAATCAAGACATGTAGCGAAATCGCTACAACTTTGTTGCCTTGCATTTTGACATGCAGCGAAATCGCTACACCTTTGTTGCCTTGCATTTTGACTTGTAGCGAAATCGCTACACCTTCTTGACTTAGCATTTTGACTTGTAGCGAAATCGCTACACCTTCTTGACTTAGCGCTTTTTCTTTGCTTCTGCCAGCGAAACTCTGACATGTAGCGAAATCGCTACACTTTTTTGCCTTGTTGCTTCCACTCTGATCCTGTCATGAAATCGTGACACTTTTCATTGCCTACGCCTTTACTCGAAACATGTCGTGAAATCGTGACAGTTTCTCCATCTTTTTCTCTCTCCTCCGATATGTCGCGAAATCGCTACACTTTTGGTTGTGCCTTCTCTCTCCTCATTTTTGTCGTGAAATCGTGACATTTTTGACTGTGCTTTCTCTCTCCTCCTTTTTGTTGTGAAATCACGACATTTTTGGCTGCGCTTTCTCTCTCCTCCTTTTTGTCGTGAAATCATGACATTTTTGGCTGCGCTTTCTCTCTCCTTTTTGTCACGAAATCACGACATTTTCGACTGTGCTTTTTCTCTCCTCCTTTTTGTCACGAAATCGTGACATTTTCGACTGTGCTTTCTCTCTCCTCCTTTTTGTCGTGAAATCATGACATTTTCGGCTGCGCTTTCTCTCTCCTCTTTTTTGTCGCGATATCGCGACAGTTTTCTTACTTGTCTTTTTCTGCAAATTTTTGAATCTGGGTCACTTCTGTTTTCCTGGAAATTCACTGTACTTGATTTGACTGACTTCTGAATTCTTGTCCATTGCTTCAACTACATCAATTTTTGTCTGTGTTGACAAAAATAATAATACTTTTGCTGCACCTTGCTCAACATAAAGAAATAGAAGTCAGAATTGAAAAGAAGTTAAATATTGGGGTCCAATATTCTACTAAGGAAGCAGAAGATATTAAAGCTTTATGTTTAAAATACCAAGATATGGGAGCTTGGTCATATGAGGACCTTAAGGTTTATGACAAAAGTATTACTCAGCATACTATTGAGTTAGATCCGGATGCTAAAACATTTCGACAAAAATAGAGGCATGTCAATCCAAGGATAGAAGTCATTATGAGAGAACTTTTGAAGATGTTAAATGCTAGGATAATATATCCGATAAAACACTCTACTTGGGTAGCTAATTTGGTACCTATAAGAAAGAAGAATGGTGACATACGCCTATGTGTATATTCCAAGAATTTGAATCAAGCTTCCCTCAAGGATCACTATCCCCTTCCTCAGATTGATCAGATTTTACAAGTAGTAGCTAGAGTAGAGAGGTTTTCTCTACTGGATGGTTATTCTGGATATAACCATATCTAGGTAAAAGATCAATATCAGTATAAGATAGCATTTACTACAAAGTGGGGAACATTTACCTATCATAGGATGCCTTTTGGGCTATCTAATGCATGAGCTAAATTTTAGAGGGCCATGGCTTATGCCTTCGGTACACATAAACAAAGTCATTTTGATTTACCTAGATGACATGACTGTGTTTTCTCATGATAAAAATGATCATCTATATCATTTGGAACAAGTTTTTCAAAAATGCAGAGAATTTGGTATTTCACTAAATCCTAAGAAGTCATTCTTTGCAGTACATGAGGGAAAAATGTTAGGACATGTAGTCTCAAAAGAAGGTATGGCCATAGAACCAGATAGAATTAAAGCAATCCTAGCTATTCCTTTACCTACTAATCAGAAGATGTTGTAGTCTTTCTCAGGCCAGATCAATTTTGTTAGAAAGTTCATTTCTAATTTTGCATAGAAGCTGAGGCCTATATCTGAACTACTCAAGAAGAATGCAAAGTTCAAGCGGACTAAGGTTAGGAAGAAAGTTTTTGAAATCATCAAGCAATCCATTTCTACAGCCCCAGTTTTGATAAATCCTTATTTCAAAAAAGATTATATCCTATATGCTTATGGAGTTGAATAAAGTTATGCTTCAGTACTCACTCAAAAGGATGATCAAGGGGATGAACACCTTGTGTTCTTTTGGATTCAGACTTTACATGACTATAAAGTGAAATATAATTTTATTGAAAAACAAGTGTTTGATGTGATGAAGTCACTTAATAATTTCAGACAATATCTAGTGCAGAGCAAAACTCTAGTGTAGGTAGTTCATCCAGATGTGAGAAGTTTTATTTTACAAGGTGACCTTGGAGATGAAATGGTTGGTTAGATTACTAAGATCCAAGAATATGATGTGGAAATACGATCTACCAAGCTGGTAAGAGGCAGAGCCTTGTGCCAATGATTGACAGATATTTCAACTCTGGATGGAGTAACAAATTTTCATATTATAGAAGAATATCAAATAGAGATTGTTCACACTCTAGATTCTGATTGGATCGAACAAATGACTAGGTATTTTCAAACTGGTGTATGCCAACCTAATCTGAATTCCTCTCAAAGAAGGAGGTATAAACTTCATGCTTTGAAATTTGAATTATTACCAAAAGGGTTATTCAAAATAAACTTGGATGGTGTTCTCCTAAAATGTTTGAGGGAGGACCAACAAAAGAGAGTCCTAGAAGAATTTCATGGAGGATCATCCAGTGGTCATGGCTCAGTCAGAGTTACAACTTTGAAAATAATAAGAGCAGGTTATTATTGGCCTACTGTCTTTAAGGATGCTTTCAAAGTTACTCAGGTTTGTGATAAATGTCAGAGGTATGTTGGAAGAACTATAAATGTTGCATCTCCTCTAAAGCCCATTCAAGTTGAAGAACCTTTCCAGCAATGGGGATTGGATTTCATAGGAGTTATAAACCCTAACTCTTCATCATAACATAAGTTCATATTGACATCTACTAATTATCTAACCATATGGGTAGAGACTATTCCTACAAAAATGGTAGATCAAGATGTTGTCATCAACTTTATGGAGAGTTTAATTTCCAGATTTGGAATCCCGAAATCTTTGGTGAGTGATAATGATCCTTCTTTTGTAGGGTTCAAGTATATTGATTTTACTAGTAAGTATGGCATCACTCTCAAAAATACTTCAAATTATTATCCTCAAGGTAATGGACTTATAGAATCTACTAACAAGAACCTATTGAGGGTTTTGAGAAAGTCTCTGGAAGGTAACAAGAGGAGTTGGCATCTACTGCTTGACCATGCTCTATGGGTAGGCAGGATTACCATTAAGAAATCTATCAAAAATTCCCCTTATGCACTGGTATATGAAAAAGAAGCAGTATTGCCAATCCACTTGGAGATCTTGACACTTAAATTTGTTAGTTCAGAAGAGGAAAAATTAAAGGGAGATCCTGTAAAAACTAGATTGACACACTTACTACAAATGGAGGAAAGCTAGACTCAAGAATATGATCATTTTTAGAAGCACTCATAATATATTAAAGCATCATTTGATAAAAATGCTAGATTCAAAAAACTTTAGGTTAGAAACTCAGTTCTCATGTGGAATGTGGACAGAGCAAAGTTGGGCAAACATGAGAAACTTGATTCATTTTGGGATGGTCCTTTTGAAATAGTGGAAGTTAAAGAATCTAATGTATTCCAGCTAAACTATCTAGAAGGGAACATTCAACAGATTTCGGTGAATGGTTTCCACCTTAAGCTTTACTATCTGTAAGTTTTTATCTCATTGTAACATATGTACATAAATATTTCCCTTTCTTTCTGCACTTTGTTCTTGTTTTCACACTTTGTAAATTGGTCCTTTTTTCGAAAAGGTACTCCAACAAAAAGAGAAAAAAGAAAAAATTTGTTTCAAAAAAATGACTAAGTGTTGAGAGGGGCATGCTAAGGTTCTATTTCGTAGACGGTACAACCCAAGGTTCTCCAAAATTATGTTTTGCCTTCGAATCCACATGATTGGATCCGGATGGATGATTTCATAGGATGATCCACCAGGAGAAATACGAGAATGGTAATAATCTAGAAATCCCTCAAATCTTGGAATAGGCCAGAGCAAAATAAATTCAAAATCAAACGACAAGTTCTAAAATGATGCCTAGAGACTAAATATTGCTCACGCATTTAATTCTAATGAACTCACGCATGAAACAAAGAGTAGCTGATGGGATGTGATGAGCTGGCAGCACAATTTCAAAATTTGACCAATAAGGAGGTATAGTGCCACCTTTGCACCGCCAAGAAATTAATGGAAAGGATAGTGAAGTGTATCGATGAGATGTCATGCAACAACTACATTTATGATGGATGATGCACATATTCTAGATAATAAAAGTAACAAAGCATTGCACGAGATTCATTTTGCAACCTCGAGGTTAGAAGAAAGTTTAACAACATGTTGAAGTTCTCATTGCTTACCCCAGTGCTTAGAATCTTATCATTACAAGATGGCTCCTAAGAAATCCCCCATAGAAGATGTAAAGGATGTTCTAGAGTTTGAGATTGTGGATGAAAATATGTTCGTTCCTTACTTGGACAAAGCCAAAGCAATATCAGATACAGAAATTATGGTTACTAAAAGGACAATATTAAGGAGGAGTGTCCATGATAGGTATAAAAATAATGTTACTCTATCAATAGAGGGTAGATGCTCCATTCTATCTTATTTGTCCTTTTATATTTGTGATTTTGTTCACCCCTGCCCTGAATTAATAGCTACTATCATAATATACTATGACCCACTCACCAAAGCTATAAAAACCCACAGGGGTGAGATCCTCTTTCACATCACTGTTGTTTTCTGTTATAAGCTTTTTGCTTTACAAGTAGATACCCCAGTAGCCCCAAAACCTTTCAATGTTGGTGAGCAAGCTGGATTTTATTCCACGAAGAAGTAGGTGAATGATGGTGAGGCATTTAGAAATTGGGTCTATAAAGGTAGCTGGGCCAAAAACCCCAGGAAGAATTTCCAGAGGCTCCCATTTCCATCAAGAATTTCAAAAACTCAGTTCTATTTTTGATGTTGGCCTGCATGGAAGGTCTGGACTCTAATGAAAAGGTCTATGGTTGGCAAATTGCTATTGCTTATTGCATTTCCCATGAAAGGATGTATGAAAAGGAAGCGGCAAAGAAGGGAATAAGGGTGATTTATTTTAATTGGCCGATTTTCCTCGCCCAAAAAATTCATGAACAATTAACTAGTATGAAGAGGGCCACTGACGCTCCTAGTTTTAGATATTGTTCGAATTTGGTGTGGATGTTTTATGCTACTATGAAGGATAGAATACCCTAGATTCTAGTAAAATATAAGAATGACCAAGGAGAACTCACGTTGGTATATTATTGGACAAGCCATTTGTGAAGCGACGAGTCCTATTATAGATTTAATTTAGAATTTTTAGGACCGAACCTTAAGATAATGTATGATAATTTCTATAGACTGCCACCTATGGCCAAGAGGATTTTGAGAACTAAAAATACAGAAGAAGGGGACTGGTATCTATTGACTAAGGGCACAGTCATTAGGTTATATGGTTTCATGGGTAAACCTTTTATTTTGCCCCACTTCATCATGAAAAGGTTCTTTGACTTGGAATATTTAAGGCAAGCAGAGTATATTGACGCCAAGTATGGTTCAGGGAGAAAGAGGAAATATTTACTTTCTCACTACATGATGAGTGATATCACTATCACCAGAAAAGGGTATAATTAGCAGATCAAACAATACCTAGATAGGTTAGGCTTGTCTTACATTCCGCAAAGGTGGAGTTATGATCTAGATGGTATTTTCACTATAAAGAATAAAACCGTGAATGGAGCCAAGGCCTACAAATTTGAGAGAAGGCCCAGGGTTAATTTTGAACAAGAAAGGAACAATGATAAGACTAATTTATTGGATTGGGACGTCTCAAAAAAGATACAATTGCCCCCATGGTTAGATTTTTAAGAACAGGTTGAATATTTTGACCCTGACTATAACCCTGATCATCATATTACTAAAGAAATGATTGATAAAATCAAAGAAAAAATGACAAAGAAGACTAAGCCCTCTTCCAAGTCAAAATATGTAAAGAAAAAGGAAGTTGTAGAGTAAGAGGAGGAGGATTATAATGGGCCATGGGAGGAAGCCAAGATTATGGATTGGTGGCGTATGAGGATTGAGATTGGAAAATATAAGAGGAATTTTGAAATGCCAATTGATAAAGAGTTTTCGAAAAGATATGATGAAAATGTTGATACTTGGAGGATGAAAGATGTAAGGCACATTGTGTTAATAGGTGATTCTGAGCCTTTCCAGCATCCTCTAGATCCAGAATACTCTGAGAAGATTTTGGAGTAGTAGAAACTTTCAATCCTACTACTAAAAAAGTGGAGATATTTCCTAAGGGGGCTAGGATGTTGAGAAAAATGAGAGTTCCTAAGGGAAAATTTGTCAGTACCCTGGTCATCGAGGTAAGATCTAGACCCACATGTTTAGCCTTAGGAGTACAATTGAAATATAAAGTGGTTGATCAAGAAAGGAAAAGTAAAGATGTTAAATTCAAATCGTTGTCTTTTACTCCTACAGTTTTGATAAATCCACAACCTATTATCAAGCAATCAGTATTGATTGGGGAAGTATAAAGAGATTTATCAGAGGAGGATTCTAAAGTTGAAGTGGAGGCTTTTTAGATAATTTACAAAAGAACCAAAAGCACTCTGGGGACAGAAGAGAAGGAAGTGTCTAAAAGGTAGAATGTGGAAACAAAGGCAATCCCTGAAGAAATGATTGTCCCTGCTAAAGAAGGATTACCTAAGTAGGAGCAATAGGTTGAAATAGAAACTGAATGAGAACACCCTACATCTGTAGGTGCAAGTATGGTTTCTAATCCCTCTTCCACTTTTGATCTTCTGGGTTCCCCAAAATAATTTCCCTCCTCTTAAAATCAAAAGAATGTGTCAATTTCACCTCCTTCACCTCATAGTTCTCCCCTCATACATTCAGTATCAATGGAAGTACCAATCAGTTCTATCATGTCTCAATCTCCCTTAAATACACCTTTCACCTCTAAGTCTTACATTGCGATGTCATCCATCATTACACCCCCATATGTCTCATTATCATCATCTGCATGATATTGCATTCCTAGTATCTCCATCCTTTTGTTGTCAGTTTGGTTCTTGTTTTTGTGAATTTGCCTATATCATCAAAAGCAATAGCCACAAAATATTCTATTGTGATAGAGGCTGCTATCAAAAAATCTTCACCACTGTAAATAACCAACCAGTCTGCCCTCACATTTTTAATGCCATGGTATCCTTTGGTTGCTGATGCCTCAAGGTTTGTTGTCGTATCTCAAGGGCAAGCTGCCATGCAGAATATAAATGAATATTGGGCAGAAAAACTCACCAAGCCTTCTAGTCGAATGGCTGTAACCAGGAAGAGCATGTATGTCACTCCTGTCACTAGACATAGGATTTCAAGATATTTGATCCCACAGGTGAGCAAGCCTAAAAAGGAAATGATTGCTAAAGATTATAAAGCAAAAGAAATTATAGAGGACATTGATAAGATTCCTGCTGAAGATGAATTGGGTATGGCTAAGGCTCATTTGGAGATATTTTATGTAAAAACTGATATACAAATGGATAAGGTAAATAAGTTGAAGCAAAAAGTTGAAATGTTAAAAAAGAACATCAATGATCAAAAGGAGGTAGAGAAAGCTCTCAATAAGGAATATAAGGGTTGGCAAGAAAGGTTCTAGAAGGCTAATGAGTGGAAAATACAACTAGAGGAACAAAACAAGTTGAATGAAGATCAAGAAAAGGAGATTCAAGAGTTAAAACAACAACTTCAGATTGAGAAAGCCAAGTTCATGGGATTTTCTAAGGAGGGTTTGAAAATGATAAATAAAGAATTACTCCTTGATTCTCAAGAGAAATATTCAGGTCTTCAACTAGTTATTGAATATTTGAAAGATGACAGCCAACTAATATCTGTTATTCAGAAGGATTTTGATCAAATCGCTAGTGAGTTACAACCCATGGTGATTTTGGTGGATAAAATATACAGGCTAGTTGGGAGCAGGCTTAGTGATGCTGCTAAGGCAATTCATAACAAATAATTTAATCTAGCTAAGGTATCTGCCAAGATAGTGATGAAGAAGCATAGGGTAATTAAGAGAGTCTGACTATTGTTTAATTGGATAGACAGGGTGGTTAAAGAAATTGTTGAGATAAATGAACAAATAATTTAGGTCTATTTAAAGGACTGTGGAAGAAGAACCACAGCTTGTCATCCATAGAAGAGGTTCAACAAAGCATAAAATATAGCTTACAAGATGAAGTTGAAATTGATTCATTGAAAGAACCATTATCGCAAGAACAATCTACTACGTTGATTATGGGCCACACTAGATTGAGAGATCTAATGGAGATATGGTAACTAGAGGGAATGTTGCTGATTATGAAGATATTTGGAAATGACAATATGTTTATAAGCAACTCAAAGAGGCTTCTAATCCCTCTAAAGAATCCTGGAAGGAATCTCTTTAGTCTTTAGATGTGGTGGTTCAATTATTTGGAGATTTATCTGAAAATAATGATCAGGGAGAATGGTCCCTCGAAGAAGATAGAGAAGAGGAAATAGTGGGAGAATAAGAATGATGCGAAGCAGTTATAGGCCCTGGAAGGGGTCATGCTTAAAAATATATATTTTTTGTTTGTACATATATCATGAGTTTTGTATTTCTAAGCCATATGTTTTGTATTTTTTCGTTATTCTAACAATTGTCAGAAATAATCCATAAAGGCGTGAGGCCTTCAGAGCATCAATTTTGTATGGAGGTGTGCTATGAGATAAAGTCTTATAAATAAGAAAGTATAGTATATAGAATTAAAAATACTGGGGTTATAAACATAGTATTTTATTGAATCAATAAGCTCTATGATGTTTTTGGTATGGTTTCGATGTGACCCTCTACCCTATAGATAGAATTCAGTTTTTAGAGTGTAGGGCTTGCATAGAAATCATTATTTAAAACATAATTCCAAGGGTTAGCATTATTTTGAATCCTTAAGCCCAATGAATGAGACTCTGGATTCGATTGGTTTTACAAGAAAATCCACCTGGGAGGTGCCATAATGTAGACCAAAATGACTACATACTTAGCAATATTTGACTAAGTTATAATGTTGTTATTCCGCTTCGAAATCAGGTTGATGGTATGAGTCCATTGGGAAATATCTCCACTTGAAGGTTTGAGCATATTTTAGGAAATTCCATTTTGGGTTCGGAATAATGATGGGTTTCAAATCTGCAAAAGTTTGTAAGAGATCGTGACACCAGCAATAAAAAGTGTAGATTTGGTTCTTGTCGTATATCCGATTTTGGAAAGTCTTTTTGCTTCCCGCTCCAGAAGAGCTTTCTTACTTTTCGCTCTAAATTGATAAAAGTTCCAAAATCCGCAAAATTTTGTAAGAGATGATGAGGTCAGTGGAAGAAATGTGCAGATTCATGATCTGGGAAATAAACAAGGATTCTCTTCCCGGAATGAAGATAAAGCGGAAGGGGAAAATAATCTAAGTGTTTGACTCTAGGCCCGGATTTGCATTATCTCTAAATTTTGCAAAAGTCACGAGGATATGATGATGTCAGCGATGAAAATATGCGAATTAACAAAGACAAAACAGAAGATAAAAGAGCTCAGAGTGGATTCAGGGTTTTGATGATGTGGATCCAAATTGAAGATTTTGATGCTGAGAAAAATAGCAGGATGGCTTTCAGCTCACACCAGACTTAATCTAAGTCGTCCAAAAGGGAGAATCAATGGTGGAGGTTGACCTATCATATTTTTGCATCAGAACTATGGTGCACAGCTGGAATATGGAACATCAAATAATTTCAAGGAAAGCTAACTAGAAGTAGTTACAGATTGACGGTGTCAAGTTGTTCTCAAGAAATATCGATAGGATGCATGATCTGAAAGGTTCTAAAATTTAGTTCTTCTGGTTGACCATCAAGTTGCAGATATCTCGAACAGCCATGGCAGTTGTTCTTCCAATGGATTTCTTGAAGTTTGAACAAACCAGCTAACACCAGCTAATATTTTGTTGAGCTTTTGTAACAATATTGAATGTATTGTTTCTTGAATATTATAATATGAAAACTATAAAGAGAGATCGAACCCTCGATTTAAGAGTCAGCTCTAGCATGTTTGCCTGTGCTACTATAAATATTTCTGAAGGACTGAATGCAAGGAGCAATACATTGATCTTCGCATCAAGGCTACATTTTTTTTCTAGATGTTAGAGGTTTAGATTTCATAGTTGTATTTTTGTAAATGCTTAGATGGTTAGTTTGTGTCGATCATGGATTACTAGCTGTTATGAGTAATTGAAATATATTGTGAAGTTTGTTCTTTGTTATTAGAAGGTGTATTTCTATAAAATATGGGTTGTGGTGAATTCTTCTATTTGGATTATCATTTCCTGGATATTGAAATTGCTTACTATAACATTTCTCTGTTATGCTTTAAATATCTAAAATAAGTTATCTTGGGATAAAAGTTGATCTGGATGTATATCTTTAATATGTTTTTTTGGAAGTTTTTTATGGTAATGCAATGTTGTTAACCTATCTGTCCACTAATATATACATTTTTGTAACCTTACCCTTTTATAACCCTAAACTCCAAGCCCTAATTGAGCATAATTGTGTCAACAATCTACTAAGTTGACAAGGAACCAGCCTACTCTGGAGGTTGGATCTAAAACCCCTATTTTAGTCCATCCAATGTTGAGTGTTGAGCTGCAGCTATCGGGTGCAAGCCTAAGTAGAAAGTAGGAAGATAGAAAACCGCAGTATCACGAAAACTTGGTGCAATTCAGTGTCCAACAATCACCAATTAATGTTGTGATTTATAGAGGATTATATCTATACATGATTTGAGGAGGAATATCCTTATCTAAAAAATCTATGTAATTTGTTCCATTAGAGCTTACAAAATTAACCACAACATCAAGTTCTATATTTTGTGGTACCAGCATATTACTTAAGGTACTCATTAGTTCTTCTCCATGGATATAGGAAGTTCTCAAAATATCCAAAAGAAATATTCTAGCTCTGATATTTGCTAGTTTTTCATCAATATCATAGGGAGGTTTATGTTGTGGACTTGATATATTATTCCCTTTTGTTTATGTCTTTAATACAAATGGAGTTATTTTATCATTTTGAGTTTGATTTTGTGGTTGAGGATTTTGATTTTACATTTTCTATCTAGTAATAGATCCAATAGTACCCACAACATTATTATTTTTTAAATAACCAAAATGAGGTCTAGAATTTTTTGCTTGTTCATTTGTAAGCATTTATTGAGATGATGCTCGAATGGTTGTTCTCCTAGGGAATGGTTCTTCTAGAACTAATAAATCTATAATTGGAGTAACCCCATCTAATTCATACTCAAAAATATTTGATGCAACCTCTAGTTCACTTCTTGTTTCACTTTCTGTGTCACTTCGGGTATCCTCTAAAGATGAATATTGAAATTGTATAGGTCTAGTTGTGACTACAAATAAAGTACGAACATAGGAGGTTTAAAAATATTATTGTGGAATAAATATACTAATGGTTCCTACATACCAAGTTGTATGAGGAACATTGTGATGATCTACTTGGTTTACTGCTTATTTACCATGTTTAGGTAAGGGATGTTGAAAAATATCTAGGTTTTGATTTGCATTTTGATTGGTTTATTTTTTGGTATTATTTTGGGTATTCTTATTTGCAAGAAATTGTTGTACTTCCATCTTACCCTTTTCAATCAAATATTGTATCATGTACTTTAACCTTTTACAAGAATTTGTAGAATGTCCATCTACTTGGTGAAAATTACAATGTAGATCAGCCCTATATCTAGCTGTAGTGGTATCTAGTTGTCTTACCCCAGGTAACTGTATTAAGCCTTGTTCCAACAATTAAGGTAAAATCATAGTTAAGGGTTGATTTAATCTTATGAATTTTCTTGGTGTCTTATCTAGAATTTTCAATACAAATTTCTTTACGATTTTAGCAATATTAAAATTTGAGTTGTTTCTGCTATCAGTAACTCCATCACCCACAACTTGCTTATTCTTGTATTGGTTCTTAGAAGTTTTATCCTCATATTTCTTCTTAAATTATCCTCTTCTAATGAAGACATATTCTACCCTCCTAGTTATATCAATGGCTTGATCAAAGGAGGTTATTGTCATAGTAGAAAGCTCATAAGATAGTTGTTCTTGAAAATTACCAATAAATATGTCCAACATTTCAAGATAATGTAATGCAAAATGTAGTTTGCCTAAGAGTTGTCTCCACTTAGTCAAGAATTCAGAAAAACTCTCATCTTTACCTTGTTTCAAATTGTATAAATCCTTAATGGTCACATGCCTCTCTATGTAGGCACTAAATTGATGGACAAACATCTATGTTGTCTCTTAAAAATTCCTTAGAGAATTTGTAGGTAGTTGATAATACCATTCTAGAGCCATACCTCCAAGAATTTAAGGGAATATTTTTAGAAACAACAAATCATCATGAGAAATATCATGACATACTTTCCTAAACCTATGAAGATGCTCAATAGGATCTTCGACTCCTTTATATATCGTGAGGACGGGTAGGGAAATGTTTTGAGTATGGTTGGGCAACCACAATAGGATCCAAGGGTTGGCTACACATCTCTCTATAACTATATGAGGGATGGTAGGGATCTATTTGATCTAGTCGTGAGGCTAATTTTTTGACCATGTCTTCAAGGCATAGTGATTGTCCACCAAATTGATTTTGTTGCACCATGTTGTTGTATCTTTGATAAGTTGGTATTGTTGTGTATGGATTTCCAACTAAAATACTATTGTGCAAAGTGTTATGAGGCTAGTTTTTTTAACTTTCTATTGATGATTGGTATTTTGCACTTGTTTAGTTTTTTTTTTATTTGACATTTGTTGATTAAGATCTTGAGTGAAGATGGACATGAATGGTTGTTTTTGTTTTTTAGGATTTTTTTTCCAGCAACAATTTTGGATGTTTGTGCCATTGGTTTTTGAAAATTTTTATTTAAAGGTATCATATTTTGATTAGATGGTCCTGCTTGATCATTATCTTAATTTGTTGAATTCATGTATGATAATGGATTTGTATGTATCTAAAAATTAGCTGCTAAGAATAATTCCATATCACCTTCTCCTGAATTATCGATTTGTACTGCTTGATTAAACTCTTCTATGTGGTTTTTTATAAATTGGGTAAATTTGCTAAGAGACTCAAATTTAACATTTCATTTTTCATCTAACATAGGTTTATCATGATCTTCTATTTCATCCTCTCCTTTATCACCTTCATATTCTGAAGGTACATAATCTTCAATGAGTACCATATCATCAATGTTTTCTTGGTCTTTTTCATCGGTCTCTATTTTTTTACCATTTCTCAAAACTTTAGGTAATTTGGTTTTATGATTTTTATGTCGCATATATATATATATTCTTAAAATCTTGGGGTATGTATGTTATATATATACCTAAATAAATAAGTATGCAAATGTGTAAATATATATTATAATTTTTGTTTTTTATTGTTTTGAAACAAAGCAAAAAACATAAATCATAAGGCCTTAAATATTATATCTTAGTCTTCCTGAAAGAGTCTATAGATATCATTAATGGGTTCAAGTTCCTTTGGTGTCATATAGTGTTCTTCCTCAAACTAAAAGTTGGCTTTTAAAAATTTTATGAAATGGGCTATAGTGATGCAATCAATTTCATAATCTGGCATACAAAAGTATAGCTCATGACAATATTCATGGTAATGAACAGCCCTAGGGGCTTTATAAAATATTCTCCTATTTTCTAAAACAATTTCTTGATCTTCTACGTGTGCTAGAAATTTATGTACTATTATAACATTTTCAAGGTAATCATCAAAGGTGTAAATACCTGAGGAGATATTGGCTCTCTTATCTGCTAGCCACCTATCACATGCCCTTTGAATGTCAAAGTAGTGAGAGGTGCTATCGGGATCTAGGATTTTAGATAAGTCAAATATTATGATTTGTCTAAGCATAGGCTCTTTGGATTTTATGATTTCTAATATTCTCCAGAGTTCAGTCCACTATTCCTGGGATGGTAAACTAGAGTTTCCAAATATTGAAGAAATTTCTTGTGTTGAAAATAATGCCTTAATGTTTATGAGTATAACTCTTCTAATGTTGTAATATACCATCTATGAAATTCACTAAAATGTGTAAATTTAACTAATGACCCTGTTTGATTTTTGTTTTTTTGGTTTTGTTTTATTTTTATGTTTTGTAATTTTTATGTTTTTTTGTATCTTATAAATCATAAAAGCATCTATGTTTTTCACGTTGGGTTCACCAAAGAATGTAGCTCTAAAATTATCACACCCATTTCCTCCAGGATAATGGATCTGTGCCTCGAAGGGGAGTGGTAGAATGATAGGTCTACACCTCAGAGAAAGACACTTGAGTTTGTGTCTTCTTTGGTGATTATTTGACGAATTGTTTAGGGTTCACTACGAAAAAATTTGTGGTAGTTTCCACGCCTAGGTTTTGGAGTTTTTTTTATGTGTTCTTTTTATATTTGCTCACAATCACCTAGTTTTTAGCCAATATGCAACTATGCTAACCTATATGTAATTTTGATTCATATGTAAACAATAAACAATAGAAAATAGAAATTTAATGAATTATGTAGTGCTTATAAAGTAATTTGAAACTTTGACCTATATTCAAAAGTCTAATGAAGATTCTAATTTTTGTATCAGACAATATCGTATGCAGCAAGGTAGTATCATATGATTCTGGTCAAGATCATACGTACGATATTGCAACTGTACCATCCGATCAGTGATTAGATGATCCAATCTTGATAGCAACCTGTAATTTCATGAATAAAGTGCAAAATAGAAAACTATGATATGCTACAAATGTTATCAAATAGAAATCAGATTATGTATGAACTATTTAATGCATTAATACAAATATTTAACAAGTATGTGCCTCAAGTTAGATGAAATATATAAATGAATGCAGTTTGGTGAACTACAAGAATGCAAATGATTAAATATAATATTGTATATAATGGGAAATGATAAATTAAGTGATAAGCATGCAAATGATAGATTAAGAGATACAAACCAACACTTGGAGTTGCCCCCAAGTGATCTGCAAGCAATATTGTACAACAATAGTTTGATCGTACATTAGCAGCGAGATCGTATCCTCCGATCACTAATCGTACCCTCTGATATTGCATAAAATAGAAAATAACTAGGACTAATGCAAAAATTATAGTGATTCAAATGTAAAATTATACCATGGAGTCAGGAGATATTAGAGAGGAGGGATGCTTGATTAAATAGGATGAACCAGTAGGGAAAAATAGGCTAAAAATAGAATAGGTTGCATCTCATTCCAATATGGGATTGATCGACGGATCTGATCCCGTAACAACTATATAGTTGCATAGGTAAAGATAAAATAGGTTGTAACTGGTTTTTTGCTTTTTTACTTTGAATTTTTCTATTTTATGCAACATCGTACATATGATCATAGATATCATACACATGATCATACATACGATATCGAATATTGTATGTACGATCTTATCACTTCCATCTGATCTCATCTAGAAGGAATGAAAATTGAGGTAACAAGCTGCAAAGTGATTTGAGTTAATTTTTGGATATTTTTGTTTTTAATGCAATTTTTTATGTGTCAATTTTAGGGTGCTACATGAGGATTCCAAGAATTCAATCTTATTACCCCCTTCTTTTATTTTTCTTGGGATATTTTCTCATTTATAGTGGTGAAAACCACTTTCTTTATTCTTTATAATGGCAAAGACAACTATTTAAGAGCAAGGGATTTTATTAGTGATGAAAATCATTGTTTATCTTGTATTTGTGGGAATTTTCTTATTTTATGTGTAAGAGGGGTTTCTTGGGTAGGGAGGAGCTTTTCCTTTTGTCAATTCTTAGCATCCTATACCATGCACATAATAGGATGAGCAAGGAAAAACTTTCACTTAAGGTGACAAGGACTACATTGTAGCGTCATCCTTCCTTGTTCAAAACTCGGATTTTAATGTTCAAAATTGTATTGGAATTTTTATATATGCAAGGTACTATCAAAGTGAGACCTTACTTTCTAAATCCAAGATAGATTTCTAAAAAATCTGAAAATAGAACTAAGTATGGTTGAATAACCAGAAACCCTAGTAAACACCTTATAGCAACTTATTGGTTGTGCTGAAAATACCATTACTCACAAAGGGGAATGTGGATGTTAATGAATGAGGTATGTGGGGGTTTTTCCTATGCTCTTTTCAAAACTAAAAGGTGTGCATAAAATAGCTAATGGCCATCTAAATATCATTACTAATATTCATATGTTATCTATCCTATATTATGAGGATCTCTTAATAAGCAAAATATCATAAGAAAAATTGCAAATGATGATGATTGATAAGGTTGATTTAAGGATCATGATTGTCATGCAAATATGGTGTCATTCATAAGAATACAAACAGAACTTGTCCTAGTGCAAAATGCAATGGATAAATATGACTAATGCAATTAACCAATAAATGCAACTAAATGCATAATGTGAATGTTTTTTATATTTTGATATTTCGTATTATTTTTGTTTTTTTGTGTGAGGGAAGGTGTGATACCTTAAGCACCCCTAGTGTGTGTGGTGTTCAGTAAATATGGGGAAGGAGTGATATATTTAGAATCCTAAAATTGCTTTATTGATTATTATGTAGATTGTGGGGAAGGTGTGACACCTCGAGAACTCCCAATATGCACTGTGGTTGATGCGATGTAATTGGTTTGGTCGAGAATAACAATGAAAATTGACCCTCCCTATTACGATAATGAATCTTGTGCAATGCCAATGTATCGATGGGATGAGGTCAATGAACCATATTTGTGGAGTTCATTTCATTCTATCATATCTTGTACAAGATATTTGAACGGGTAGAAGGTTTGTATATTGTGTCCACTTTGACAATGATATGGACAATAGATATTTTCATCATGCGACTCCAATTTAGGTCTATTTGGCTTTACTTTTGGTAATAGTATTTCATGTGCCTCATAAAGCCTTTGAAATAGGGATAAGAAGGGTATTGTAAGTTTTGTGTAATGGTGATATAGCTTGTTGGGCCTGCTAGGTTGTGGCTAATCTTGAGATTGTAGAGGAGGCAATGTCATCTAAATTATGGTTGGCTGAAGTGAGGCAAAAAAGCTATCTATGGGAAAGGCCTTCGTATTAATAAGATCTTGGACAACAGTTTTAAATTTGAAGAACTTGTTCATGTCATATCCATCTATCTAATGATAAATGTAAAAGTGGTCTTCCATATGATTCTTAGTCTTAAAACTATTCGGGTCGAGAGGATGTATGTATGGTAAGACAATTGCCTTTGCCTCATGTAGCCTTTGAAAATGGTTGACATGGGCTCAGATAATGAAGTCCAAGTATGAAGTTGATATATTGAATGGGTTGGACATGATGGATTAGTTTTATGAGGTGGTAGGACTATGTATATCTCATTCACCTGCCTAGGTTGCTCCATTTGATTTGTTGACTTATATAATGGGTCATTAACCATGCCTAGTTGTTTGTCCTTGGTAGTGAGAGGATTATTAGTTTGAATTTGATTTGATTCAATACTGTCATGTATTATTTTATTAAATTCATAACATGCTTGGATATCATGAATGATGTTATGAAATGCAACTTTGATTGGTTTGTTGCCTATAAGTACTAAGCATAGGGACTTATTCATAAGCTACCCTATGCAATTGCTCCTCACACAATATTTGCTCATGTATTTTTTCCTCATGTAATATTTTCTCATATAACCTTTGGTGGTGCACTCTTTGTTTTTCTATGTGATACTATTCTAGGTTTTCATGATCCTATTCTATGCAGTCTCAATATTTGTGTAACCTATCTAGATGTAGCTAGTGTAGTTATTCTCGTTGAATCATGTTTAGACTAGGTATTTGATCTATTTGATCAGTAGTTTAGGGTCATCAAGCTCTTATGTTAACATGAGGGAATTTGTCTTGTTCTATTGGCACAATGAGAGTAGTAACCTATTTCTCTTGATCATGGGAATCCATGTTAACCTGATGTTCAAATATATGAGTGAGATCCTTACACTGATACAAAGTAGGGGTATGACGTGTTCACGCAAAACACTCTCTGTGAGTGGGAATGGGATGAATTAGATATTCATCTTCCTCATCCTCAAAATGAGTATAAATTGAAGGGGTCAATCTATTAGTACGATGTGGGCCATACTTATCTAAGTGAGCAAATTTCCTACTTTTCTAAGGATAATAAAATGAAATAACTCACCCATATGAGCTAGGTAAATGCATGTAATCTAAATCATGCTCATATGGGTGTGTATATTGAGTAAGGACACATATTTGTGCTACTCCCCTAGTAGCCCCCTCAATGATTTAATTATGTCTAGTTGTATCATGAGATCAACATTAGCTAATAAGATAATTTAATTGATCATGTGGAGGACCTGTAGGTGTTCCCTGGGTAGGGGTACCATGATGGTTGGATCCTCTATGTGAGTAATTAGACTCATGATAGCTAATAGGATTTCATGTGGGAATGAGAGGTCCTTAATACTATATCAGATATGTTCAAGACCTCCTTGCAAAAATTTTGCATCACAAGATCGTAACTAAGCTCGACTACATGTGATTACCATGACTTTTAGTTACACAAAAAAAAGGAAATAAACAAAGAATACATTGTGTTTATCTTTTTTAATTTTTCTTTGTGAGTTCCTATGCTATCTTATTTTTTATTTTTTTGCTCTTTTTCTCATTCTCATTTTTTTATTTATTTTATTTATGATATTGATTTAGTTTAAGGTTTTCACCTGTATGCTCTCACACACTAACTTGGTAATGATGTCCAAGCCATGAAACCCACCAAGGGTTGGTGATGAAATCCAGACCTGATGAGAGAGCCTAGGTCCTACGAGGCCTCACCTTATGGTAGTTCTTGGTATGAAATAACAACATGCAAGCCAAAAAGGAGGATATGAAACCCATCTTCGTTGGTATTGATCAATGGTTAGTGATGAAATACCACTCGTTGATGTTAAATATAGTACATGGTGTGTGGGATTCATTTTTATTTATGAAAAAAGTAAATATAAGCATAGATAATTCAATGTATTTTTACTAATGCATGAAAATAACATTTTTATTTTTTATATTCCTAAGTAATAAAATTTTAATTTTAGAAATATAAAAATACAGAACCCTAAGATGATATCAACCTTTGAGAAAGCAAAAAACACATAGAGCATACAAAAATTAGATAGAGGTCATCTCTTTGAAATATGGTCTACAACATAGGCCATATGACACAGGAATGATAAAAAATAGGGGGTCATATAGGACAAGGATGACAAAAAACAAAGGTCATTTGACTCAAGAATGGTCATAGACAAGCTATTTTGAAATTTAAAGTTCTACATTTTTTACAATTAAACATGCAAATTTAAACATTCTCTATTGAAAGTAGGAAAAATAAGATCATAATCACTTACAAGTGTAGCCCAAGTCTGTTGAAGTTATTGTTTCTAGTTTTCATGGCTTATATTCTAAGGTCGTCTATGAGAGGAATGATAGAGCCTATGAGTTATCTCATGGTAGGACGATCAAGACTGCTAATCATATTTATCAGGGATGGTGGTGCCTGCAATTCATAAACACTAAGAAACAAGAAATAGTGATGTGAATGTATAATTGGGAAAAAATTCCAACCATGATCACCACTATAGATAACTAAAAATATCATACATTCATACAAAGAAGTGCAAGATTGAAATGTAGTAAATCTAATGTAACCATTCAGATAAATAATGAAATAAAGAAACAATGGAGGATGAACTTTTATATATTGTTCTTTTATAAAGAGGTTACAAAGAATATCCCCTCTAAAGGATCACTACCAATATTTGATATAATTGATTACACATAAAGCCATTTTGGATGTACTACACAAGATATTTTTGCATCCCACAAAATGATGTGGGGAGGTTTTCTCGTGACCTCTGTGATGTAAGATGATGATGATTGGATTCTTCATGTTGTTTATCTCCATGCAAAGACCTATAATCTACACATAAAGAAAATTAAAAGGCATCAATAGCATATGAAGAGCCTTTCAATTTGAGACCCATGTTTATGATAATGAAATGATAAAGAAAGTTGAAATACAATAAAAATATGCATAAAACTAAAATCTAACTATGCTAGCTAGTAATTGAAATGTTGTTAAATCTACTAAATGTAAGAAAAAAAAGAAAATAAATCTTTCTAGGAGGTCAACCTTGTGTATAACGGTCTGGCCTACTAGCCATTGATTATTAGGGTAGTGGTACCTATGGGCCGTATCGAGGTGAGATGACCATTGAGCTATGAATGAATTCCTTGTAACCGATGTGGGGTGACACTGGTTTTGATCCATGGGATTGATGTTAAAGGGTATGCTCATGAAGAACAAATTAATTGGTAGTATTTGACATCGAATAAAATATTTTGAATGATACAATAAGCACAAATCTTGTCTTCAACCTTTGAAATGGCTCACTGTAATGCTTTGAAGCTCCATGATCAAATTTGGATAACACTTCATTGCTTATGAGAGTAAGGTCTCTCTAGTTGTACAATTTGATTATAATTCAGTCCTTAAAAACTTAGATATTTTTTAATGGAGGGTAGGTATATTTAAATAGACTTTCTAATGGGAATCCAAGGCTTCCTTGAGAAGCCAAGAAGAGGTTGGAATTAAGAAATAGATATCAAGGAACTGTTATCAAGACTCTATTATACTTGGATAGCTTGTAACTAATCAAACCATTGCTTAAAAAATTGCATCTCATTACTCCAGGCGTGATCGTCCTGAGGTAGGATGATCGTTATTGATGACCACCTCGTGTGAGGTGGCATATGGAGGTCATCCCTTGGTGGTATGGTTCAGGCTATAGAAGGAAATATCCTCCCTATTTGAGCGATAAAAATCATTGTTAAGCCCTGAGGTTGCCCAAGATGGGTCATATGGACTAAAATTATGTCCATATAGGTAGTCTTCTCAATATTATGTGTTTTAGGTGTCTAAAAAAACCAAATAATCAATCGTACAACTTAGACAACTACTTGTATGATCATTTCTTTGTCGATGTAGTTTCCATGGGATGCTTGTATGATTCTAACCCTAATCATACTTTATCCTTCATGCAAGTGGATGGATCTTGATTCTATGAGGTAAGTTTTACTACACTTCAAATATAGTTCCACACATGGTTCTCAATGATCTCATTCAATATAGTCCTCAAAGACCATCAATTGTGCAGTTTGTTTGCTACACATTGTATCACTCTGAATGGCTCTTTGGTATTTCAATGATACCACTATCCTCTATTATTGGAATACGTATGTATACAAAATTTACCTTCTACATGTTTGGATGGCTTCTTAGAATCTAACTCCAGCACCACAGTTCTTCTTCTTGGACTATAACTCACCGGAGGCTTCTTTGGAACCTACGCAAGAGGGAAACAATAGAACACCAACAATCCCAAATACACAATTCACAACAACAAGCCTTGCAAGGGTTAATGGAGAACAAAAATATTTTTTATTTATTTGTTGGAATTACAAAGTCTAGATGAGACCTCTCCTTCCTCTCCTCGCTAGCCTACTCTTAGAAAAAAATAAACAATTTATAGCTGTAGTTGCACAAGAGGTGAACGGTTGGCCTTTCAACTCCATGACTGTTCATTTTCTAGGTATTATTGGGATGCTCCTACATCATACTCATCGGGTAAATAAAATGGTTCATGAACATTCAAAAATTTTCTAATTTAAACCCCGTATTTGGCAATCTCAAGTGCATTCATCCATGTGGCATCCTCAATTTCTTGATTATTCCACTTGACTAAGTACTCATGATATTACTTGCCTCTCATATTCTTGAAAACCCTAGAATCTATAATCATATCAATTTCATCACATTCCTTTTTTGGTAGCTATTGTAACCAATCAATGGTTGGAAGCCTTGAAACTACATCCTCTTGTTCACAAGTTGATCCTTCATGGTATGGGTATAAATTTTCTACATTGAATATGGGTGATATATCCACTCCTTTTGGTAGTTCTATTTCATAAGCATTGGTGGTAAACTTCCTCAAGACCTTACAGGGTCCAATCTTCTTCTAGTTTAACTTATTGTAAGTACCTTTTGGAAATCACTCCTTTCATAAATATGCTAGAACCAAATCTCCAACCTAAAATTCTAGCACTCTTCACTTACAATCAACCTATTGTTTATACTTCATGATACCCCTTTCTAAATCACTTTGCACCTCCTGATGTAAATCATGAATATAGTCAGAAAAATCCTCTGCAATAGCACTTGGCCTCTACAAATTAGCTATATTTCATAACTCATCTACTCCATGCAGACGTATTCCATAAACAATCTAGAATGGAATTTTACCTGTGATTCAATTCATTGAATTGTTATATGCAAACTCTTCTTGTACCAAAATAGTATCCCAAAGCTTCACCTTCTTTTCGACCAAGCATATCAACAAATTTCCAAGGCTCCTATTCACAACCTCAGTTTTTCCATCGATTTGTGGATGATAAGCCAAAATGAATGCCAACTTAGTATCTAACTTCTTCCACAATGTCCTCCAAAAATGACCCACAAATTTGCTATCCTAATATGAAACAATACTCTTTGGTAAATCGTGCAATCTCACCACTTAAAGAATAAAGTAGCAATATGCGTTGCATCATTCGTCTTCTTGCAAGGTATAAAATGTGTCATTTTTGAGAATCTATCAACCACAACAAAAATAGAGTCATTCCCTCTTTGTTTCCTCGATAATCCAAGGATAAAATCCATGCTTATATCTTCCCATGATCTCTTTGGAATGGATAATGGCTGATATAATATGGTATTTTGGCTCCTTCCTTTTGCATGTTGGTATATATGGAAACCTTGCACAAATTTTCTTACATTCGTAGTCATTCCAGACCAATAGTAACCTTCTTCAAGTTATTTCATGGTTTTATCCATCCCAAAATATCCTACAAGTCCCCCATAATATTTTTCCCTTATCAAATTTTCTCTCATTGAACTTCGTGGTATGCATAGTTGATACCCCTTGAATAACATCCCTTCTTGGATGAAATATTCAAGCCATGGAGTCCTATTTCCTATAGTATGATAACTATATGCTACCCAATCTTCCTTAAAATATTCATCATCCTTATAAATCTCCTTCATGGCATTGAAACCAACAACTTCTACTCTCATATTATTCACCAATTTTTTTTTTTTTTTTCTCAAGGCATTAGGTACTCAATTTGATTTATCACTTCTATATTTTAAGACAAATGAGTACCCTTGTAGGAATTCTACCCACTTCATATGCCTTTGATTCAACTTACTTTGATTGTTAATAAACTAGAAAGCATGATTATCTGTGAAAAAGACAAATTCCTTTGGCAGCAAATAGTGCCTCCACTTTTTTAGGGCTTTTATGATAGCATAAAAATCCTGGTCATAGACTGAGTATTTCCTCTTTGCTTCATTTAGCTTCTCATTGAGATAAGAAATGGGCTTACCCTCCTGGCTTAGAAATCCTCCTATTGTTGTCCCACTTGCATCACAATCCACCTGAAAAACCTTATTGAAATATAGTAAGGATAGAATTGGTTGCTCTGTTATATTTTCCTTTAGGACTCAAAAACTCCTTTCTATTGCACTTGTCCACTTAAATTCATACCTCCCTCCTTTTAGGGTTTCTATAATTGGTGTACAAATCCCACTAATTTTTTGATAAACTTCCTATAGAAACTTGCTAGCCCATGAAAGCTCCTTGCCTCAAAATTACTTCTTGGTGATGGCCAATTCACAATGGCCTTAACCTTCTCGGGATCCATTCACAATCCTTTTGGAGAAATCACAAAACCCAAGTACATCTATTATTCCTTCATGAAACTACACTTCTTCAAGTTGATCAACAACTTCTCTTCCTTCAATATTTGCAAGACCTATCTCAAATGTGTCAAATGTTCTTCCTTGCTCTTACTGAATATCAAAATATCATCTAAATAGAAAACTACAAATTTTACCAAGAAATACCTTCAACACTTCATTCATTAACCACATAAAGGTACTGGGTGCATTTGTCAATCTGAATGGCATAACTAGCCACTCATACAATCCGTCCTTGGTTTTGAATGTAGTTTTCCACTCCTTCCCTGATTTGGATATGATGATAACCGCTCTTCAAATCTATCTTTGTGAAGTACTTTACCCCACTCAAGAAATACATTAAATCATCCATGTGTGGCAATGGAAATCTATACTTTATGGTTATCTTATTGATGGTCCTTGAATCTGTACACATTCACCATTCTCCACCTTTCTTTGGTGCAAGTACAGCTGGTACTGCACATGGGCTCAAACTCTTCCTAATCAATCCCTTGTCCAATAGCTCTTGAACTTGTCTATTTATTTCCTCATTCTCCATTGGTGTCAGTCTATATGCTACCTTATTTGGTAAACTCGATCCTGGAATCAAATCGATATGATGGCTAATACTCCTCATCGGGGGTAATCCATCTGGATTTTTTTTTTGTATAAAATTTCTACATACTCTTCTAAAAACTCCTTGACTTCACTTGGAACCTTATCCTCTTAGTTTACTATCCCATCCTCTATGGGTTTGGCAATAAATGCTAAACACACTTTCTTCCTTGCTATTTCTTTTAAAAATTGCTTTCCAAAAATCAAACATACCTTAGGACCATTGTCCTCTCTTTCATCCTTGTCCTTCAAAGGAACCAACACATACTTCTTACCATCCTTCATAATGGTGTAGGTGTTTTACCTACCATCATGTATAACTTTCTTGTCAAATTACCAAGGTCTTCCCAACAACACATGGCAAGCATCCATAGGTATAATATCACACATGACCTCATCTCTGTAAGATCCAATTTAGAATTTCACCTGACATTGTTCACTGACTAAAATTTGGTGTCCCTTTTGCAGCCAAGAGACCTTGTACATATTGGGGTGTTCTATCCAACTCAACCCTAGTTTCTCTACCATCTCATTGGATACGAGATTAACAATACTCTCACTGTCTACAATAACCTTGTAATATTTGCCTCTTGATTTGCACATTGTTCTAAAAATACTTCTCCTCTGAGCAGGTTCACATTCTATATTTTTTAGTTTTAGAAGAACTCTCTTCATCATGAGGGATTCTTCTTGTTCTGGCTCTTCCATGTGTCTGGGGAAGCAACACTTTTCTCATCTGCTACTACAACATGATTCCTAATCTCCTTTCCTTTACTACCACTTTCTTGTGTATTTGGACATTCAAATGCTCGATGACCATCTTCACCACACCTATAACACCTTCTAGAGAATCCTCTATCTCTTCCCCTACCAAAACTACCTCTTCCCCTTGAGAAATATCCTCCTCCTCTAGCATTATGGCTAAAGTCATTATGAGAAGTACTAGCTTCTTATTCATGTTTTTGTTGTCCTCTTCCACCACTTGCTTTACCTCCTCCTCGTGAAGACCACCCTATTCCTCTTTGATTATTTTGTTGTCTTTGCAACAACTTCTCTTCAACCTTTAAGGCATATTGGTAGGCTTCCTCTACCATCCTTATCTTTATCATGTTAACTTCATCTTGTATGGAAAACCGTAGTCCATTGATATACTTTGAAACCCTCTCCTCGTCACCTTCCACATGGCCAGCCCGAATGGTGAGCTTATAGAATTCTTGTGTGTAATATTTCACAGTCTTTTATTTTTATCTCAAATTATGCAACTTCCTAAAAAGTCCCAATTGGCATTATGATGGGAGGAATTTGACCTTCAACCTCCTGACCATTTTCTCCCATGTATTTATCTTCTCCTTTCCTTTTCTTTGCATTTCATTTTGGACATGGTCCCACCACAAGGATGCATACCCTTTCAAATTTGTACAAGTAAATTTCACTCTCTTGGGGTCTACAATTGATTCAAAATCAAATTATTTTTCCATCTCTGCAATCCAATCGATGAGTTCCTCAGGGTTTAAATTTCCATCATATGATGGGGTTTCTAACTTTGGCTTTCTACCCATGTTAGAAATCACCTAGATCAACCTCTCCCTAGGGTCTCCTTCTTCTTATTCATTGCGAACTCCTACTTGGTTTGCTCCCTCTTCTTCCTCTTCTTCACTATCGCTCACATATTTGACTTGGGTGCCCCTCCTTCGGGTAGTTTCCAATGCATCCAACTGAGTAATAATTCCTCTCATCATCTCCACAAAATTTATAGTTCAAGGCCCTCATGGTCTCCCTCTTCCTCATTGTGCCATCTCTCCTTAGACATGTATCACCCCTTTCTCCTCAAAGATCTTCTAACTCTGATACCAAATGATATAGTAACCACCACCAAAGCTCCTGAGAAGACGAATTACTATTTAAAAATAAATCACACTCCAAATAATTCAATGGGTAATATTTTTATCTAGCTACTTATTCAATACAACAATTGTACAACTATAAAATTGTTCACTTTGAGCAGATCATACAATCCAGCAAAAAATCATACACCCCAATGGCAAATCATACAAATTTAGCAAATCATACAAATCTAGAAAATCATATGATCCAGCATCAAACAATTCAATTAGTTAGAAATCGTATACTCATCCAACAACAAACCATTCAATCAAGAAAAAATCATACAATAATTCACTCCAAGAAGGTATTCCATTTAGGTAGCAAATGTACAATTGAGAAATTGTTTAACCCTAATAACTACAATCACCAGGTAATTGCTCAATCCAAATTGTACAAGCCAAATATTCAATCGTACAACTTAGACAACTACTTGTATGATCATTTATTTATTGACGTAGTTTCCATGGGATGCTTGTATGATTCTAACCCTAATCATACTTTATCCTTTGCACAAGTGGATGGATCTTGATTCTATGAGGTAGGTTTTGCTGCACTTCAAATATAGTTCTACACACGGTTCTCAATGATATCATTCAATATAGTCCTCGAAGACCATCAATTGTGCAGCTTATTTTTGCATATTGTATCAATTAGAATGGCTCTTTGGTATTTCAATGATCCCACTATCCTCTATTATTGGTATATATCTGTACTAAAATTTACCTTCTACATATTTGGATGGCTTATTAGAATCTAACTCCAGCTCCATAGTTCTTCTTCCTTATACTGTAACTCACCAAAGCCTTCTCTAGAACCTGTGCAAGAAGTAAATAATAGAACACCAACAATCCCAAATACACAATTCATAACAAATGAAATTTGACCCCAACAAAGTCAAAGTAATCATTGAGATGCCACCCCCTACAAATCTTAAAAAACTACACAACTTGCAAGGAAAGATCCAAGTGATTCATAAATTTATTGCTCAGTTATTAGAAAAATGAAAGTCTTTCAATCATATATTGAAAAAGGGGGTTACTTTTGCATGGACTTAAGAATTTCAAGATGCTTTTGATGCCATTAAGAAATATATCACATCCCTGTTGATAAGCAACACACCCCCACTGAAAAATGAGATTCAATCCTTAGAAAATTATGAACTTCCATTTTTGCAGAAGGGACCCTCTTGGTCATTTCAGGTTTTAAATCCAAATTTGCTTGCCTCCTTTTTAAAGTTGTGCTTTTTCTTGCATTTTAGCTGTGTTATCCAAGAATTCACTTTTTACATGCTAGAATCATTCATGCATAAGCAAAATCTTGCACCGTACCGAGAAAATCCAGAAAACGAGTTGCATAATTCATTGAAAAATCAAACTTTCCATTTTTGGTAGTGTCGCGATATCGCGACACTTCCATTTTCGAAAATGTCGCGATATCGCGACGGGTAAGTCAAAATGCGGCTAAGTGCCGAGAAGGTCGCGATTTCGCGACATGTCGCGAAATCGCGACGATTTTGGGAGAAAGAAGCAAGGCTGTACGGAGGGCGCGATTTTGCGACATGTCGCGAAATCGCGACATGTCGCATTTTCGCGACGGGAGAGAGAAAGTGGGCTGCGGGATGAAAAATCGGCTAAGTCGCAAACATGTTCCAAAATCGCGGTCCAACGCGGTCAACGCATGCAGGTAGAGGAGCTGTCGCGATATCGCGACGTGTTCTAAAATCGCGGCTGAAAATCAAGAAGCGTACGGAGGCCAGGAAGGGTCGCGATTTCGCGACATGTCGCGAAATCGCGACATGTCGCGTTTTTGCGGCCGACGAGGGAGGAAGTTGCCGATGCACTGGCGAGGTCGCGATTTCGCGACATGTCGCGAAATCGCGACATGTCGCGAGAATCGCGGTAGGAGAGAGAAAGTCATAGTTGACACGAAAGTGCATTCGGCGGGAAACAGAAGGCTTCCTGGGGTAGCGACACGTGTCAAAGCGTGAATGGGACAAACAAAAGCCGACATGCAAGCTTATTTTGCGGTTTTTAATCTGTTTTTAATGTTTTAAGCTTATGATTTAATTAAAATGCTAATCTAATGCATCTTTTTGTCTTTCATGCAGGATTCCACCTGGCACTTACGGGACAACCAGGAAAGACCATAAAGGCAAAGATAAAGTGCGGATTTAGTCAAGGACCGCCATGCTAGAGGAAAAGAAGCCAGTAAATGCATTTAATGGAGATTTATTGCAGAATTGATAGCATGGAGACCATTTCAACTCGAGAGATGGATTTACGGAGATCAAATTGATGGAGAAGTGGTGACTCATCCGGCTCACCTGCAAGAATTAATGAAAGCATTTATTTGCAGATGCGAATGAATGCAAGTTGCATTTGATTTTATCTTCTCCATTTATGGCAGCTAACTGCACTGATTTGCAGAAGGGTTAAGTTCTATCCGGACTTTGGTTTTAAATGGATTTTTATTGTAAAACCTGGGTCCTAGGGTTTAAGTGCGATAAGATTTAGGGTTTGAGCAAGATATTTTGGAAAAGATCGGGAGTCCATCACGAGTCTATAAATACAAATTCTAAATGTAATCGCAGGAGGCGGAGACTTAGAAATAAAGGCTTATAAGCAATTTCTTGCAAATTTTGTGAAATCCTTTGTTTTCGGACTTGGAGTTGATGTGCTTTAGCTTTTACGTGATAGCATGGCCGGGAGCCTAATCTTTTGCGAGTGTGATAAGTGTATTTTCTTTTGTTATCCGTTCCATTTAAAGTTTGTTAGATATATCTTGTAAATCTGCCATTGTCAAGATTAAATATCTTTGTTAGGCTTCGAGTTGTTCTATTGTGCTGCTAGGGGAAATTACTGATTTCAGGTGTAAGTTTGTTCTAATTGCTCTGTCTTCCTTTGTGCGAGCTAGGCTGCCGGTGAAAGATACCGATTTTAACCGAGTGCCCTTGGATTTATGATTTTCTGCTAGATCTGTTTCACTCTGCCTTGTGCTCTTAGTTGAAAGTGATCTTAGGCTGATTGGACACTTTCTTATGGGATTTGTTCCGTTGTGAAGCTGATAGCATAGATAAGATTGACAGTTTGGGTTTACAATTGATGTTTGATAAACTTCTCTTTTCTGCCCTACCCTACCCTCTCTTTGCTTACCGTTAATGATCCATTTTTATTTTCTTTGTTTGCCTTTTATTTAAATCTGCTGACCCATGAGAGCTAGATCAAAGAATTCAAGTCAAATCTGATTGTCAACAACTTTTGCAACTATCGAACAAGTTCAGGAACCCCCTGTAAGGTAACGAGAGCGATCCATATCGAAATCTATTCCGAAGTGGAAAAGAGTGAATTGCCATTCGACCCAACTCCGTAACTCGCACCTTGGATAACCAGCTAGATCCTAAAGATGAGTGGGATCAGTCCCGTGGGTGTCTCCGGAGCTTTCCTTGCCTTCATCCTTTTCCCGGGGTGTGCATGAAAGCCGGACCAACATCTAATTGGCGCTAGAAGGAGGGCATGAACTCAGTTCAAGTATTGTAAGGGCATAACAGCAACATTTGAAGGACCCACAGTGAACTCCGGACGGTTTTTTATAAATTGTCAGTACGTTTTTAAATTGTCAGTGCAGTTTTTAAATTGTCAGTGCAGTTTTGTAAATTGTCAGTGCAGTTTTTGAAAGTTGTCAGTGCAGTTTTTGAAATTGCCAGAGAAGGCCTTAAGTTCAGTGGTTTGTTAAGAACAGTTCTATCATCACTTGCAGTTATCCAATTACAAATCAGAACATCACTGTCAGCCAAGTAATAATGGCAAATTGGTTGGGCTCCACCGCTTTGAACATTCCGGGTATAGCCCATGACTTGCCCAGAAGTCCAGAAAGATATCTCCCTAGGTACAAACATGATGGGACAAGAACTGCAGAAGAACATCTGCTAGCTTTTAAAAATGCTTTAAAATTGTTAAATATACGACATGAAGATGTTGCCTGCAGATTGTTCCCGTTCACTCTCTGGGAGGGAGCTTATGACTGGTTTTTAAACCTCACCAGCAATTCCATTACTAGTTGGGATGATCTAGAGAAAGCTTTTATATCACAGTTCGGTGAAGTGATAGATCCCAGCATTTTATATCAGCAATTTTCCAGCATCAAGAAAGAGTCGGGAGAAACTGTCAGGTCTTTCAATATGAGGTTCCAAAGAGCTTACGGTAGAATTACTGGCCATTACATCCCAAATGCAAATCTGGCCTTAGAAATCTACAAGAATGCATTGGATTCGGTGACCTCTATTTTCCTCAAGAGAGATATTAATATCACAACCCTGGCAGGGGCTTATAAAGAAGCCTTAATTCTTGAAAGACAGTTAGGGCCTCAAATTTTGAGCAGTCCTTTGATATCCTATGTTACACAAAACATGCCTGTTCAAAACCCCATTCCACATCATGAGTTAGTGCCAACATGTCATGCTCTACCCAAGGAGACTCCGTTAGTCGTGACATCCACTCGGCATGTGCAAAATACGAGAGAAAAGTTTGACAAATTCAAAGTGCGAAGTGCTTGAAGTGAGCGGTTGTGATACGGCACCACCCAAATCTGAAGTTTTTCCTGGTGAGTTAAATTTTCCTGGAGATCAAAGAAATATTGATATTTCTAGTTCACCCAAAAATAGTACAACCGGGGTTTCGATTACGTCACTTTTCCCGAAGAGACAGAAAGTCTTATACAGACTTCTGTGGATGAAATGCAAGATTTTCAACAGTTCAAAATGGACAGTTATGACTTGAAATGTGAGAGTCCAGAACTTAATAATGATCCTTCCTCATCAGAGGATGATGAAAGTGAGATTCAATCTCACTATGCAAAAGTTGAGGAGGATAGCATCATTGAGGATATGAGGGAACTTAAAGCTGACATCACCCTCTATGAACTGCCTCAGATTGTTGGACAAAACATTAACTTGATTGAGGCTTACTTTGGACCACCTGTTGAATTTCAAGAAAAGGAGGAAAAGGTAGTAAATATGAATGTGGTCAGCCAACTTGGAATTGATGAGCTGTCTCAACATAAGCTTGCAACTTCGAACATAATGTCAAAGAGAAGGCTATAAAGCGTGTTGATGCGAGATATTGGAGTTTATGATTTGGCAAACTGAAAAGGTGAGAACAATTATAGCCCTAATCAATAACAACAATGATGTTTGGACATTGCACATTGATGAGGTTAAGTCTAAGCAAGGCTCAGGTGAAAAGGAAAATTGTAAACACTCTTCTAGAGGGATAAAAATTGAAGTCCTGGATATTGAAGCAGTACAGCAACCACAAAATGTTCAAGTTGTTAAGAACCGGGGCATACCAGATAAAACATGATTTCTTTCAGTTGTCACATAATTTTGAAAATGTGGTGGTCTGGGTCTGTCAAGGTTTTAAAGTATTTGATCCTGGGGGTTTTTTACATTCAGTCCTTTTGAAAGAACTCTGCAAACCCTTTAATTAGAAGCATAAACATGTTATCATATGATTTGTTATTATATGATTTGTTTAATTTGAAGGAGTTGCAGATTTGTTTTTCAAATGGGACAGGGAAAGACAGATAAACCCAAGTCTTTCCCAGGATAGCAAATTTTTGAAGCACAGTCTAGAGTGCATTTCGTCAACAGGACCTGAAAGGTAATTTTTTTTAAATTACTTGCATGGTCAAAATTTTTTAAAGCACCATTTCTCTGCTTTCCCAACTGCTGCATTTTTTGAGTATGAAGGGAAGTTGTAACATATGTATGCATTGTAAATAAGCTTTGAAGTTTTTCAGTTTTATTTCTTTGTCAGTGCAGTTTTTATTTCAATGTACGTGCGTTTTTAATCTGTTTCGATTTAATTTTAATGCTCTGCGATTTTAATTTATTTGTTTTTCGGTTTATTTCTTTGTCGGTGCGGTTTTATTTTTAAATGTACGTACGATTGCGATTTTCGATTTTCTTTAGTTGTTTTTCGGTTTTAGCTTGTGCGGTTTATTTCTTTTGTCAGTGCTTTTTATTTCCTTTCTTTGTCTTTTTATTTTAGCTTGCTTTTATTTTAGTCTGTACAGTCTTTTCTTTATTGCATTTCTTTTTCTTTGCTGTCTGTACAGTTGCAGTTTAATTTATTTCAGTTGTAGTTTTTATTTTTTATTTTTGCTTCAGTTCTTTTAGTTTATTTCTTTTATTGCCTGTACAGTTTTTATTTTCTTCCCTGCTTTTCCTTTTCTTTGCTGTCTGTTCAGTTTATTTGTTTTTCCCTTGCCTGTACAGTTCTGTGCTTTAGTCTGTCATCAGTTTTATTTTGTTTTTGCTTTAAGCCTGTGCCTGTCCTTGGAAGCCTGTATAAAGTCCTTTGGCTTCTAAAATTTTCTGTCCTTTGCCTCTGCTCGAGCAATCAATGAAAAGTCAGCCTGCTGAAAATTGTTTTATTCCTAGCTGATAAATCCTCAATCCAGTGCCTCCCCATTCCGCTCATTATTCTAATTGAGATAGTCTCGCTTGCTCAAGCTGTGGAACTATTTTGTTATCCAGGATGAAGGTAGAGAGATGATTGGATCTTGTGTCTTACTTGCCACAGTTATTTTAATGATAGAAAAACTGCTATGCTGTTTAGTTGGAGGAACTCTCGGGGAATCCAAGAAAAGTTGGTTATGAGAGGGGACTATGGTTCATGCAATTATTTGGGTGTCACCAGAGGCTATCAATGCCTAGACTGAAGCAGTTCCAGATTGATCAAATATTAAAAGAAAATTGTAATTTCTCTAAGGTCTTCCAGATAGTGATATATTTCAAAAAGAAGAGAGATAAAAAAAAGAGATAAGAAAAAAAAAAAAAAAAAAAAAAGTTACAATTAAAAGAGGCAGCCAATATTAGATTCTGCCCTACAGTTGTAAATTGGGTCGTGTAAATCTAAAGGGTAACTCTGTCTAGGCTGTAAAAAGCTAAACTAGTAAACAGAGCTCTACTCGGTTTCCCCATTTACAATCTAGAAAAGTTGATTAATCCAAGTTTATCATTCAATTCGAGTCATCCTTGAAGAAAGTTCTATACCTTTGTAATTGCACATCAGAAATCTTCCTTGAAGTAATCCACCCTAGTATGTCCTTGGGAAATTTTAACAGTTGGCAGTTAGTAGTCAATTTATTGTGAAGAATGCCTGTGGCAAGGCATGATGCATGGTCTTTTTGTTTTGAAACCAGAGTCTTGGGTTCTAAAATAGTGCTACTATTTTACCCGCAGATATCGCCATTTGTTGATAAGCAACACACCCCCACTGAAAAATGAGATTCCATCCTTAGAAAATTATGAACTTCCATTTTTGCAGCAGGGACCCTCTTGGTCATTTCAGGTTTTAAATCCAAATTTGCTTGCCTCCTTTTTAAAGTTGTGCTTTTTCTTGCATTTTAGCTGTGTTATCCAAGAATTCACTTTTTACATGCTAGAATCATTCATGCACAAGCAAAATCTTGCACCGGTACCGAGAAAATCCGGAAAACGGTTGCATAATTCATCTGAAAAATCAAACTTTCCATTTTTGGTAGTGTCGCGATATCGCGACACTTCCATTTCGGAAATGTCGCGATATCGCGACGGGTAAGTCAAAATGCGGCTAAGTGCCGAGAAGGTCGCGATTTCGCGACATGTCGCGAAATCGCGACAGTTTTTGGGAGAAAGACGCAAGCTGTACGGAGGGCGCGATTTTGCGACATGTCGCGAAATCGCGACATGTCGCATTTATCGCAGGGAGAGAGAAAATGAGGCTGCGGGATGAAAAATCGGCTAAGTCGCAAACATGTTCCAAAATCGCGGTCAACGCGGTCAACGCATGCGAGTAAGGGAGCGTCGCGATATCGCGACGTGTTCTAAAATCGCGGCTGAAAATCAAGAAGCGTACGGAGGCCGGGAAGGGTCGCGATTTCGCGACATGTCGCGAAATCGCGACATGTCGCGTTTCGCGGCCGACGAGGGAGGAAGTTGCCGATGCTGCGGCGAGTCGCGATTTCGCGACATGTCGCGAAATCGTGACATGTCGCGAGAATCGCGGCGGAGAGAGAAAGTCATAGTTGACCCGAAAGTGCATTCGGCGGGAAACAGAAGGCTTCACGGGGTAGCGACACGTGTCAAAGCGTGAATGGGACAAACAGAAGCCGACATGCAAGCTTATTTTGTGGTTTTTAATCTGTTTTTAATGTTTTAAGCTTATGATTTAATTAAAATGCTAATCTAATGCATCTTTTTGTCTTTCATGCAGGATTCCACTGGCACTTACGGGACAACCAGGAAAGACCATAAAGGCAAAGATAAAGTGCGGATTTAGTCAAGGACCGCCATGCTAGAGGAAAAGAAGTCAGTAAATGCATTTAATGGAGATTTATTGCAGAATTGATAGCATGGAGACCATTTCAACTCAGAGATGGATTTGCGGAGATCAAATTGATGGAGAAGTGGTGACTCATCCGGCTCACCAGCGAGAATTAATGGAAGCATTTATTTGCAGATGCGGATGAATGCAAGTTGCATTTGATTTTATCTTCTCCATTTATGGCAGCTGACTGCACAGATTTGCCGAAGGGTTAAGTTCTATCCGGACTTTGGTTTTAAATGGATTTTTATTGTAAAACCCGGGTCCTAGGGTTTAAGTGCGATAAGATTTAGGGTTTGAGCAAGATATTTTGGAAAAGATCAGGGTCTGTCCTGAGTCTATAAATACAAATTCTAAATGTAATCGCAGGAGGCGGAGACTTAGAAATAAAGGCTTATAAGCAATTTCTTGCAAATTTTGTGAAATCCTTTGTTTCTGGACTTGGAGTTGATGTGCTTTAGCTTTTCTGTGATAGCATGGCCAGGAGCCTAATCTTTTGCAGAGTGTGATAAGTGTATTTTCTTTTGTTATCCGTTCCATTTAAAGTTTGTTAGATATATCCTTGTAAATCTGCCATTGTCAAGATTAAATATCTTTGTTAGGCTTCGGTTGTTCTATTGTCTGCTAGGGGAAATTACAGATTTCAGGTGTAAGTTTGTTCTAATTGCTCTGTCTTCACTGTGCGAGCTAGGCTGCCGGTGAAAGATACCAGTTTTAACCAGCTGCCCTTGGATTTATGATTTTTTGCTAGATCTGTTTCACTCTGCCTTGTGCTCTTAGTTGAAAGTGATCTTAGACTGATTGGACACTTTCTTCTGGGATTTGTTCTGTTGTGAAGCTGATAGCATAGATAAGATTGACAGTTTGGGTTTACAATTGATGTTTGATAAACTTCTCTTTTCTGCCCTACCCTACCCTCTCTTTGCTTACCGTTAATGATCCATTTTTATTTTCTTTGTTTGCCTTTTATTTAAATCTGCTGACCCATGAGAGCTAGATCAAAAAATTCAAGTCAAATCTGATTGTCAACAACTTTTGCAACTACTGAACAAGTTCAGGAACCCCCTGTAAGGTAACAGAGCAATCCATATCGAAATCTATTCCGGAAGTTGAAAAGAGTGAATTGCCATTCGACCCAACTCTGTAACTCGCACCTTGGATAACCAGATAGATCCTAAAGATGAGTGGGATCAGTCCCGTGGGTGTCTCCGGAGCTTTCCTTGCCTTCATCCTTTTCCCGGGGTGTGCATGAAAGTCGGACCAACAATCCCCACCTATGTTATCACCACCTCAACTAGGTGGTCCACTTCATTTATACATATCTACCATTGATTTTTCCCTTGTTACCATATTGGCATAAATGAACTAATCCAATAGAGAACAAGATATTTATTATATAAGTCACACTTTAGTAAGTTATGAGGCCAAATACACATACGTGGAGAAGCTATACCTAGTTTTTTTTGCAAATAAAAATATTCGACACTACATGATAAGTCATACCACTTATGTAATAGCCAAAGAAAAATTGCTTTGTTATATGAAGAGCCACACTTATACTAACAACATAACCTCTAATTTGATAATGCTTTTGACAAAATTCAATCTCAATTTCATCATAAAAGAATCCATAAAATATCAGGTAATTGTCGATCAACTTATTGAAGCTCCACTTCCAGGTGATAAACCACTCATAATAGAGTTTATTGATGATTTCATATTCAATGTTATAGAGCAATAATAAGGGGAAGTTGATTTTTTTCCTTTTATTAAATGGTTCCAAGTGTGAAAAAGGGGATGTGTTGGAGTTGTTTTCTTCAGGCCCAAAGGAGATCCTATACCACTTTCATTCAAAATCAACTTCCCTTATACTAATAAAAATGTAGAATATGAAGCCATAATCTTGGGACTCTAGACAGATATTTCATTACACATCAAATGCATCATAATATTTGGTTATTCCCAACTCATTGTTGATCAAGTTAAGGGGAGCTATCAATATAAATGCCTAGTTTTGAAGTCATGTAAGCATATTTTTGATACGTTACTAACGTACTTTGAATGGTATGATATTTACAGCACACATAGGTTGACCAATCATTTCACAGACACTATAGCCTCTCTTAGATCACTCATCGCATAGAATTCCTTAAATACCACCATGCATGTCAAGATGCTCATATTTTTTTGATCAAATATTGAATGTGAATCTTAACATATTGAAGGGGATGTTAATTTTATTTAAATAGAGCCATACCATGGTGACTTCTCATAAATCAAGGATTACATAAAGCTAGGTACTATCCCAATAGACTTATCCCTAGTCACTAAACACACTTTAAAATAAAAAGTGGCTTGGTACACTCTCTTGGGGGATATTCTATATTGTTGCATCTATGATGGTATTCTCCTTTGTTGTATCGAACCTCAAGAGGAAAATTGGGTAATATCTCAAGCCCATGATAGCACTTGGGGTGGTCATTTTAGTGGGATAGCCATTGCAAAGTGTATTTTATGCATGGGGTATTATTGGCCCACAATGGAACATGAATTTTGTGCAAATGTCAATAAATATCCCAAATGCCAACATCATGCCAATTTAACCCATTTACCATCACAAGTGTTGCAACCAATCCAATTCCTTTGGCCTTTTTTGCAATGGGATCTTGATCTTGTAGAAAAAATATCTCCTTATCCTTATGGAACCATACATTTATCATCATATCTATTGATTATTTCAACAAATTAGTTGAGGTCATTCCTCTAACCAACACAATAAGACATTAAATTGTGAAGTTCATACCCCATCACAACATCTGTCTCTTTGGTATACCACAAAAAGTATTTCTGACAATGACCCCCTTTCAATAATAAGTATGTTCAAGCACTTTGTAATAAATAACACATTCAACATAGTTTCTTGACACCCTACTAAACCCTAAGCAATGGATAATCTAAGGCCACCAACAAGAATATCATTTATATTCTAAATAAAATGGTTAAAGAGAATCATAAATATTAGCACCTCCAACCCCCATTGTAATTATGGGCTTATCAAATGAGTATTTGTATACCAATGGGGGCATCTACTTTCTCTTTAGTCTATGGTTCCAATGCCATCATGCCTTTGAGCTTGAAATTCCACCACTACACATATCTTTGCAATAATTCATAGATAATGACACCATACAACAAGAACAAATCGATCAATTGAAAATTCTTTATGAACGATAAATCAATGCACTTGAGCTTCTTTTCATATATCGAGATATGGTTAAACATACCTATAATAACAAAGTTCATCCTCATGAATTTTGAGTGGGTGATCTCATCTTCAAGGAAAACCAATAAAATTCAAGTCTTGCTCCTCAAACAACAAGTTTTCTACCAAATGGCTTGGTCTTTTGATTATCACACATGTATTCAGATCCAAGGCATACAATATTGCCACTCTTGAGGTAATTGAGGAATATAAAACCATAAATATCCTTCATTTGTGTGTCTTTTATACCTAACTCTTAGCTAGCCTTGTACAAAAAAATAACAATAAAATCAAAATCATTTAAAAACAAAAATTCAAACATAAAAAAGACAAAAACAATCAAAATCATCAAAAAAAATCAATCATAAAAAAATTATTTAAATCAAATATAAAAATAAAATAAAAAATAAAAATCATCAAAAATCCAATTTTTTTTATTGTTATCCAACCATTCTTTAACACCTTCCAAAAGGTGATATAAAAATATGTTACAAGTACAAAACAACAAAGTAATGATACTGAAATATGCATATGAATGTTTGGATAAAAATGAAGACTATCTTCTTGCACATAGAAAAAACAAAATTTAAAGTAAAAAAAATACAAAAAAAAATCACACACTGCTACAACAATGCACAATTCATTCACACCCATATAATCATTCTATCTCACATTATTTTCATTGACAATATTAATTTGGTTACCATTTGGCTCATGCTTTTGTCTATTTTTCTAGGATTAATTTTTATCGCATTAATCAAGGACATATTCCTTGTGGTATGTGTCCTACCTTATTTTATATCCTTTTTCCTCCCATATGCATTTCTACTACATTCACCACCCACCATCCTTGTGTCCATTTGCACCACCCATGTGACACCTTGTCTCTTTTGAGTCTTTGGTTTGAAGAATATTTAGGTTCTTTTAGTCATTTAGTCAACCTCCATTGAATGTCATTAGCTCTTGAGTGCTACAGGTCTTCCTAGTTACCTCAGGTTCTCTCTTTGACCATGCACATATATCACATATTAATAAAAAGTTTAGTCTAGCAAATATGAAACCATGCGTATCTTAAATCTATAAAGTGAATGGTTTCCATTTCTCATTCTATTATTTTTGTTATATAAACCCTAAGGATAAACAAAAGTATAGGTTAAACTCAAATAAAAAATTAAAAAAATATAAAAAATATCAAAGGTTGAATCCTTAGTATTCTTAGGTCTAACATAATGAGGCTAATATCCATTGGGAGTATAGATGTCTAATTGGTAGTGGAGCATATCTTACAAGTGGTGATGTATCTATCACATTAGCCATATTTTGTACAAACCTATATATGCTTATAGATGATCTAGCTTATAATGGCTTAAGTCACAATTAGTCAGTCTAAACTCATTCGAAATTAGGAATGAACATCATTGCACACACTTTGATATTTGAGCAACTTGAATAACTTGGATAGTCTTAATATCTTCAAGTGTCTATTTGATTAGTAGATAAGTTTGATTAATGTCACTAGGGTGTTTGAGCTTATTGAAAGCACTTTTAGATTCTTCCTCCCTTAGACATGCAAAAAGGATAAGTTAGGTCACTATAGTGTACCCATATTTTACATCCATTGTGTTCCATCCACTTCCATCCATTCCATATTCATGATAGTACCATTGTGTTGAAACCCTTTATTAATTGATTAAAATCATGAGTAGTGATATGTGTCTAAGTATTTTTTGAATAATAATCAAATGTATATGCATACATCTATTTTATCCATCACACTCACTAGAATTCAATCATTGCAAAAATTATTTCATCACATCATGTTCATGTACAAGGTACATAAACATAAATAAAACACATCATATGTATATATCATCATCAAAAATAAAAATACATATCATGTCTTACACGTAGGCTACATATGTTTGAGCTCTCAAGCTCATCATCATCACCAAAATATATACAAGGTAATGCCCAAAACTTGTACGTTACTCTGTGCATGTACTCGTTATCCACCCCCATCACTCTCACTACTACCCTCAACCTGGTCTCATCATGATTTCCCACTGCTACTCCCATACCGATAACTCTCTCCATGAAATGTCCTTGCTCTTAATAACTAGGAGGAAGTTGTCCCTAAAAATTGAGGAATAGGTGGGATAATTGAAGGACCTCCTAAAGCTCCACTTATTTAGTTCTAATAGGACTGATAAGATGATGATAGAGATGGCATTTATATATCATTCATTAGTAATATGTTCTCCAACAACCTCACCTTATCCATATCTTGCTCCAACTAGGCCATAACTATTCTAGACCCTTGACTCTCTATATGTCCCTCCACTCGCTTAGCTCTCAACAAATATAACTTAGTCTGTAGCACATCCTACTTAGTCCTCAATGCATCTCGCTTTGTTCATAGTGCATCCTGATCTATCATACCCTTAGCCCTATCCTCAGCATCTTGTCATGTGCCCTAACCAACCTATCCCTCTTCTCCTACAAAATCTACATATACACCTACAGAGTATCCTACTACTACTTCCAACCCTTCATCTTGGTAACTTGCTCTCCCATTGGATCCACTCTAGAGAAATGGCAGTCTCACAAGATACCTTTTTATCACACTAAAATATACACTTACTCTACCATAGTAATGTACTGCCATCTAGAGTGGCTAATTATTTTATCCTCATCATCCCTCTCACTATCCTTTGCAACATCCTTCTTGGCCTCTCATGATGGTCCTACTCTAGGATCCATATGATGATGTACCCATCACCCTAAAGGCTCCTTAGGTCCCTCCTCCCTACCTCCTACTACACCATCCACTCGCTTTGGCTAGAACTATTGGCCCTTAAACTATAGGTCATAATAAAGTGTCATCCTAGCATACTTGACATCAAACAATGATGAAATCATATCCATATCTATATTTATTAGCTCATACTACAGATCAATGATTGCCTTATTTTGCCATCATTTATAAACCATGGCTAGTAGAGGAATATCCTATAGAATTTCAAACTATCTCAACACATGAGTATACAAAAAATCTTGTATTTCATCCTATGGTGACCCACCACCCATATCCCCTATCACACTGATACCAAGTGCTCCCCATCCTCCATATAGCATGGATCTCTCCTTCAAGTCCTCCATATAACATCCCCTTATTGAAACTGTGTGAATAACCCCTTATAGTGAGGCAATATCCCAAAAAATGATTGGCTCCTACTCACCTCTCGATCCTTAAACCATCTCATGGAATAAGGTACATCATCATTAATATATTTTTGAGCTAGCCAAGGCAACCCCTCTGGTCATCCAACTCAAAAGTGCTCCCATGCCCACACTTGTAGTAGTAAAATACATCATAACTGAGATTGATTCCATTGTTATATCCCATACAACTCATTGTAGGTCTAAGCTAGCAACACTAGCACCCATGCCATCACCCTGGGGTACTCTATTAGATCATGTACCAATCATAACAGGTTATATAGGAACCAAGCATCCATGAGTCTAAAAATATGACATTGGAGATCAACATCATCATAATGGTGTGCCTCGTTGTTAGCCATCATCATTTATAGTGCTTATTGAACTCCATCCCACCACTCTCCACATAAATTTCCTACCACCATCCCCTATATATCGTTTTAGTGGGGCATATATCTGAGCAGTGAGTGTTGTCTAAATCCTTTCACCCTACACTAGTAATAAAAAAAATTATACACATCCTCCAACATGATCATAATAGCTCTAATTAGCATATGGAATGTATATATATCTAGATCCCACCTATCTACTAGTGTTGTCAAATAGGCATGGTCCACATCCACATTCTCTAACCTGGGTATCTCCTCTAATATAATATTTTAGAGCTACTCCCAATCATCTATTGATAGTGTCCATCGTACCTTGTACAACATACCCTTGAATTGATGCAAAAAACCTTGTTGATGACTATCACACACCCTAATCTACAGGGTCTAAATGCAAAATTTATCTTCTCCACACAAAAACTAATCAAATCCAAGTGGTTATACACTAGGTCAATGTTTGTAAGGGTTTACATGCCTATTCTAGAATCAAGGTGGTAAAGTTGATCAACCACTTATAATCAATTATAGCATCATGATAACACTTACCTCATGGTGAGCTCATTCATAAAAATCAAGGCATAATAAATTTATCAACAAGGTTCAAAGATATTCATTGCTTCCATCACTGGGGCATCCCAAATTGCCTTTGATTTGGGGTAATCTTACGTCACACTCCTCAATCCAAAAATCATTTCCACCATTTTCCAACCATCATCACTACCCATCCCCAACACACTAATAGGTGTCATTTATTTTTTCATCACATTGCATATTCATACAACATGATACATAAAGGGGTATCTATAGACACCTAAAACAAGCACATTTAAGCTAATTAATTAATTAATTAAAATTAATTAGTATACATCCATTTAATATTTATTAATTAATTAAAATTAATTAGTATTCACCTACCTAAATTTTAATTAGTTAATTGAAATTAATTATTTTACATACACATAGACCACCCACTTCTACACCCTAAAAAAACCCCCCTATGTCTAATCCATAGACATTGTGAGAGTGTTTCACTTTCCTATACCACGTGCACACCATCCCCAGTCTACTCTAGTTCCAACTCACCTTTCCACCATCCATATTAGTATGGGTGAAGATTACCCTCACCCATAAATAGTCTCTAGTCTACTCTAGTCCAACTCACCTTCCCCATCCTAATTGCATATGGGTGAAGATTATCCTCACCCAAAAATAATCTCCACTTCACTTTAGTTCTACCTTACCATATCCCATGCAAGTCAACTGGTACTTAAAATGATAAGGAGTTCCCTTATAAAAATAACTAGAAATAAAAATATAATGCCCTTAAATTTAGTTCCATTCTCCGTGCAAGTTAACTACCACTTAAAAGGATGGAGATTTACCTATTTATAAATAAATAAATAATAAAAAATACATGTTATTGCTCAACAGTCATAACTGATGATTAGCATATCCATGATTGCTTGACCACTTAAGTGGATAAAATTCCTATATTTTCTCTCCATCCCCATGTGCATATCATTTGCATGCTACCACCCTTCATCATTCCAAATTTATAAATATACCTTCTCTTCCTCCATTGAGCATGAGGATGGTTTATACGCACAAGTACTATCAAAAATTTGAACAAAGATTCCCTTGTACATCATAGCCTTTATTCACACCCATCCTTGTCCCTTACCTCCATTCTATTACAAGATCCATTCAAGCCTTATCTATGCCCACATTCCATTTATAAACTTGCATGCCATCCAACCATCATTCCAGTACCAGATCACAACCAAAGACTGATTCCACCCATTCAAAGGTCCAAAACCAATTTTGGTAGAGTTAATATAACACAAATCTTGGTTTTCTAACCTTAGATAGCCATAAATTTTAGATTTTATACCCCAGATGAACCACAAAAACAATAATTCACCTCCTATATGGTCAAAAATTAGAAGTGACTTATGTGTAAATATCAACAATAGATTAGGGTATCCTAGCGATAGCAAGGTAAGCAAGGTAAGGTAGTATTTCTATTTATAGTTTGACATTTCTTTTCACATATCATCATAAGTCTTTTGCATAGTGGGTTATAATTTTACTAAATTAGGACTCATCTTGAAAGGTCCTCTTGATACTTGGCATTTTTGCCACATTGTTTTTGTTGTTACTATTCATGTAAAAGAATGCTCAAGTTGTAGAGATACTAACTCCTCTATTTGTCCCTCCAAGCACTTTGAAATAGAAAATACAAAACTATCTACAAGTTTTGTGTTAGAGCAAAGTAAGTGTAAGATGTCGCGATATCGCTACATGTCGTGATATCCTGACCTATTGCAGTTTCGTGCATCAAATGCAAAAATCAGCTAAGTATAAAAAGAGTCGCGATATCGTGACATGTCACATTTTTGCAACCTGTCGCATTTTCATGGTTCAAAATAGTCAATGGAAGCAAGGAATTCAAACTATCATGATATTGCGACATGTTGGAGTTTCACGACTTTTTGCGGTGAGGGAGCTTTAAAATGAAAAATTGTCATGATATCACGACATGTCACGTTTTCACGACTTGTAGTGGCAGCAGAGCAAAGTGACAAGAAAATGTCATGATATCATGACATACAGCAGCAAAGAAGAGCACTAGAGAAACTTGTCGTGATATCATGATAGAAAAGTAGAAAAGGAGCAAGGTGGTACGGACTGGCACGATATCGTGACATATCGCATTTTCGTGACCTGTCGCATTTTCGCAGAAGGGCTGAAAGATAAACACAAGGCATGAAAGATGTCGCGATATTGTGACATTTTTTGGAAATGAGACCAAGCAAGAGAAACTTGTCACGATATCATGACAAGAAGCAGCAACGAAGGAGAAGACAGAAATATGTCATGATTTTGTGACATGTTAGGGAGGAAGGGCAAAGCATGGAGAAATGTCATGATTTTGTGACATGTCATGTTTTCACAAGGAGAAAGCAAGGAAGCAGCTAGATAGAGGAAAATGTCATGATTTTGCGACATGTTGCATTTTTGTGACCTGTCACGTTTTCGTGGCCGAAAAGCAGTAAAGTACAAGGAGACAAAAAATGTCACGGTTTTGCAACATATTGTGGAGATAAAGCCAAAGATAGAAACATGTCACGATTTTGTGACTTGTTGAGGACACAAGGACAAAACAAAAAAAACGTCGCGATATCGTGACATTTCACATTTTCGTGACCTGTCGCATTTTTGCAGAATGAAATCTGAGAAGTACAAGGCAATGAGAAAGTGTCACAATTTCATGACATGTCACATTTTTGCGACCTATCACGTTTTCGCGGGTAAGAAGACGGAAAAAACAGTGCAAGAGAAATATGTCACGATTTCACGACATGTTTCATTTTCACTATAAGGAGCAGCAAAAAATCTGAAGCAGAGGAAAATGTCACGATTTCATGACATGTCATGAAGAGAAAATTGAACGAAGAGAAGATGTCACACTTTCATGACCTATCACATTTTTGTGATCGAAGCAATAACAAAGGCCCGATACAGTTTTGTTTGCATTTTCCTTCAGAATTGCATAGGAGAACATGCAAGAGAAGATAAGGATCAAGTAAAAGCTCTCCAACTAATTTTGAGATCGTGGTCAAAGAGGCTCAAAGATTAAATGTTGTTGATTATCGATGTGCGCAAGATGGAAGAACCTGAGGTAGTTTTCGACGCCACCAAAATTAAAGACGCCTCCAATATTAAAAGCTCTTATTTGTGATCTCCTAACAACTTTCGGCTTGCCCTGATAATGGTCCCTTATTTATCATTTCTTCGAGGTATATTAAGGGGATCATTTCTTCAAAATCTGTTTCATGTATTAAATGTTGTAATACGAAAGAAAGAGGAAAGACCTCTATAAATACCAATGTAAATCTCAAGCAAAAGGAGGAGGACTTTCTTTGCAACAATTGAAGCAGAAATCCTAGATGCATTTTGCTCTATTCTTAGTGTCTCTTGAGTTGGTGATTCAAACTATTGTCCATGCGATGTTTTCTATGTGATTTACTTCTGTTTTGTCGAGTGCTAAAGTTTTAGTCAAATTCTGCTATTTTGAATTCGGCTATGTTTTCATTTGAACATTTGAAGTATAATTGAAGGTGAACTTACGGCTAATGCTTGATCCAGTTTCTTTGTATGCATTCTAAGAATTGGTTGTTGTTTAGATTCATGATTTAGTCTAAGATTATTTGCTATCTAAGGTTGTTCTCCCCATCAACTATCGACTTCAGCCATATTTCCATCTCTTTCTGTTATTTCCCTTTCTTTTCACATTTTCCCATTTCTTTCCCACACTCTTATCTTGAAACCAGTTTAGATTAGTTTGGGATCCAACCTCTCTGTATATTGGCCTGGGAGACATCTCTTTCTCTCAACTTTTCAATGTTGGATGATTCTAGGGCGCACAAGTGATGAAATCTTGTACTTATGCAGATTTGTGACCAATAATACTATTAACATCTTATAGTGAGCTTGTGTGTAGGAATCTTGCAACAATAGAAGATAGTGGAAGACTTAGCACAACAAATTATGGTCACAAAAAACCTACCTATTTAAGACTAGGCACAACTAGTGGGGTCACCAAAAACCCATCTATCAAAGATCTAGAACATCTAGTGGTGGTCCCAAAAAACCCACCCATCAAAGATTGTGGTACAAGAAGAACTGTTCGTACCATTGATCATCTACTTTGTAAAAGGGATCAATTTCCTTAATTTTGAAACAACATTTGTAAATGCTCCACAAGGGTTTATTTGTACTGATAGATCTATCCATAATATTTCTTTTTTTTGAATTTACATGGTGGAATCGGTATCTCGCCATGAATTCGGGCAGGTTGTCCAGACTTTTATGGCCACCATAGTATTCCGTGTTTTCCACCCTGGAAGCTGCCACATAGATCTTCACACAGTCTACCCCTATAACCACCATGCCACAATAATTTTAAACCTTTTACGCAACTAAAAGCACCAGGAAAGGGACAAACATTCAGTCCGGTGAGGCCCGAGATTTGAACCTTGGACCTCCGCCCCCTTATGAGGTTTGGATGAACCAATTGGTCTACACCTCAGACCTAGATCTATCCATAATATTACTCTAGTATTTCTTTCTATTTTATTTGCATGGTGTGTCTTTGTTTTATCTACAACCTACATCTTGAATGATATGCTAATATATGTCCCCTAGGCCAACTCACATCCTTATTCTAATGAGATATGTACTTTTAACAAGGTACACCCACCATGATATAGGGAAAATAAATAAAAAGAAAAGAAAAAATGATAGATACATGCTATAGCATGTCTTAAGGGAGGGATATCACATGGAAGTGAAATTCATCATTATCCTATTATAATGGGTTATAAACTATAATATCTAGCCAAGTACATTGTTCAAAAAGAAACACTTACCACTATAAAGGAAAATGATACATAGAAATAAATAGAAATGGGCTAGATACATGCTACAATATGTACCAAGGGAAGGAGATCACATGGAAGGGAAATTCACCATACTCACTTTGCAATTGGTAACAGAGTATAGTATCTATCTAAGTGCATTATTCAACAAGGTATGCTTACCACTACAATGAGTGAACATACATAGAAGTAAACAAAAATGGGCTAGATACATGACCTATCACATTTTTGTGATCGAAGCAATAACAAAGGCCCGATACAGTTCATTTGCATTTTCCTTCAGAATTGCATAGGAGAACGTGCAAGAGAAGATAAGGATCAAGTAAAAGCCCTCCAGCTAATTTTGCGATCGTGGTCAAAGAGGCTCAAAGATTAAATGTTGTTGATTATCGATGTGCGCAAGATGGAAGAACCTGAGGTAGTTTTTGACGCCACCAAAATTAAAGACGCCTCCAATATTAAAAGCTCCTATTTGTGATCTCCTAACAACTTTCGACTTGCCCTGATAATGGTCCCTTATTTATCATTTCTTCGAGGTAGATTAAGGGGATCATTTCTTCAAAATCTGTTTCATGTATTAAATGTTGTAATACGAAAGAAAGAGGAAAGACCTCTATAAATACCAATGTAAATCTCAAGCAAAAGGAGGAGGACTTTCTTTGCAACAATTGAAGCAGAAATCCTAGATGCATTTTGCTCTATTCTTAGTGTCTCTTGAGTTGGTGATTCAAACTATTGTCCATGCGATGTTTTCTGTGTGATTTACTTCTATTTTGTCGAGTGCTAAAGTTTTAGTCAAATTCTGCTATTTTGAATTCGGCTATGTTTTCATTTGAACATTTGAAGTATAATTGAAGGTGAACTTACGGCTAATGCTTGATCCAGTTTCTGTGTATGCATTCTAAGAATTGGTTGTTGTTTAGATTCAGGATTTAGTCTAAGATTATTTGCTATCTAAGGTTGTTCTCCCCATCAACTATCGACTTCAGCCATATTTCCATCTCTTTCTGTTATTTCCCTTTCTTTTCACATTTTCCCATTTCTTTCCCACACTCTTATCTTGAAACCAGTTTAGATTAGTTTGGGATCCAACCTCTCTGTATATTGGCCTGGGAGACATCTCTTTCTCTCAACTTTTCAATTTTGGATGATTCTAGGGCGCACAAGTGATGAAATCTTGTACTTATGCAGATTTGTGACCAATAATACTATTAACATCTTATAGTGAGCTTGTGTGTAGGAATATTGCAACAATAGAAGATAGTGGAAGACTTAGCACAACAAATTATGGTCACAAAAAACCTACCTATTTAAGACTAGGCACAACTAGTGAGGTCACCAAAAACCCATCTATCAAAGATCTAGAACATCTAGTGGTGGTCCCAAAAAACCCACCCATCAAATATTGTGGTACAAGAAGAAATTTTCGTACCATTGATCATCTACTTTGTAAAAGGGATCAATTTCCTTCATTTTGAAACAACATTTGTAAATGCTCCACAAGGGTTTATTTGTACTGATAGATCTATCCATAATATTTCTTTTTTTTGAATTTACATGGTGGAATCGGTATCTGTCATGAATTTGGGCAGGTTTTCCAGCTTTTATGGCCACCATAGTATTCTGTGTTTTCCATCCTAGAAGCCGCCACATAGATCTTCACACAGTCTACCCCTATAACCACCATGCCACAATAATTTTAAACCTTTTACGCAACTAAAAGCACCAGGAAAGGGACAAACATTCAGTCTGGTGAGGCTCGAGATTTGAACCTTGGACCTCCGCCCCCTTATGAGGTTTGGATGAACCAATTGGTCTACACCTCAGACCTAGATCTATCCATAATATTACTCTAGTATTTCTTTCTATTTTATTTGCATGGTGTGTCTTTGTTTTATCTACAACCTACATCTTGAATGATATGCTAATATATGTCCCCTAGGCCAACTCACATCCTTATTCTAATGAGATATGTACTTTTAAAAAGTTACAACCACCATGATATAGGGAAAATAAATAAAAAGAAAATAAAAAATGATAGATACATGATATAGCATGTCTTAAGGGAGGGATATCACATGGAAGTGAAATTCATCATTATCCTATTATAATGGGTTATACACTATAATATCTAGCCAAGTACATTGTTCAAAAAGAAACACTTACCACTATAAAGGAAAATGATACATAGAAATAAATAGAAATGGGCTAGATACATGCTACAATATGTACCAAGGGAAGGAGATCACATGGAAGGGAAATTCACCATACTCACTTTGCAATTGGTAACAGAGTATAGTATCTATCTAAGTGCATTATTCAACAAGGTATGCTTACCACTACAATGAGTGAACATACATAGAAGTAAAAAAAAATGGGCTAGATACATGACCTATCACATTTTTGTGATCGAAGCAATAACAAAGGCCCGATACAGTTATGTTTGCATTTTCCTTCAGAATTGCATAGGAGAACGTGCAAGAGAAGATAAGGATCAAGTAAAAGCCCTCCAACTAATTTTGAGATCGTGGTCAAAGAGGCTCAAAGATTAAATGTTGTTGATTATCGATGTGCGCAAGATGGAAGAACCTGAGGTAGTTTTTGATGCCACCAAAATTAAAGACGCCTCCAATATTAAAAGCTCCTATTTGTGATCTCCTAACAACTTTCGGCTTGCCCTGATAATGGTCCCTTAATTATCATTTCTTCGAGGTAGATTAAGGGGATCATTTCTTCAAAATCTGTTTCATGTATTAAATGTTGTAATACGAAAGAAAGAGGAAAGACCTCTATAAATACCAATGTAAATCTCAAGCAAAAGGAGGAGGACTTTCTTTGCAACAATTGAAGCAGAAATCCTAGATGCATTTTGCTCTATTCTTAGTGTCTCTTGAGTTGGTGATTCAAACTATTGTCCATGCGATGTTTTCTGTGTGATTTACTTTTGTTTTGTCGAGTGCTAAAGTTTTAGTCAAATTCTGCTATTTTGAATTCGGCTATGTTTTCATTTGAACATTTGAAGTATAATTGAAGGTGAACTTACGGCTAATGCTTGATCCAGTTTCTGTGTATGCATTCTAAGAATTGGTTGTTGTTTAGATTCAGGATTTAGTCTAAGATTATTTGCTATCTAAGGTTGTTCTCCCCATCAACTATCGACTTCAGCCATATTTCCATCTCTTTCTGTTATTTCCCTTTCTTTTCACATTTTCCCATTTCTTTCCCACACTCTTATCTTGAAACCAGTTTAGATTAGTTTGGGATCCAACCTCTCTGTATATTGGCCTGGGAGACATCTCTTTCTCTCAAATTTTCAATGTTGGATGATTCTAGGGCGCACAAGTGATGAAATCTTGTACTTATGCAGATTTGTGACCAATAATACTATTAACATCTTATAGTGAGCTTGTGTGTAGGAATCTTGCAACAATAGAAGATAGTGGAAGACTTAGCACAACAAATTATGGTCACAAAAAACCTACCTATTTAAGACTAGGCACAACTAGTGAGGTCATCAAAAACCCATCTATCAAAGATCTAGAACATCTAGTGGTGGTCCCAAAAAACCAACCCATCAAAGATTGTGGTACAAGAAGAACTGTTCGTACCATTGATCATCTACTTTGTAAAAGGGATCAATTTCCTTCATTTTGAAACAACATTTGTAAATGCTCCATAAGGGTTTATTTGTACTGATAGATCTATCCATAATATTTCTTTTTTTGAATTTACATGGTGGAATCGGTATCCGCCATGAATTTGGGCAGGTTGTCCAGCTTTTATGGCCACCATAGTATTCTGTGTTTTCCATCCCAGAAGCCGCCACATAGATCTTCACACAGTCTACCCCTATAACCACCATGCCACAATAATTTTAAACCTTTTACGCAACTAAAAGCACCAAGAATGGGACAAACATTCAGTCTGGTGAGGCCTGAGATTTGAACCTTGGACCTCCATCCCCTTATGAGGTTTGGATGAACCAATTGGTCTAAACCTCAGACCTAGATCTATCCATAATATTACTCTAGTATTTCTTTCTATTTTATTTGCATGGTGTTTCTTTGTTTTATCTACAACCTACATCTTGAATGATATGCTAATATATGTCCCCTAGGCCAACTCACATCCTTATTCTAATGATATATGTACTTTTAACAAGGTACACCCACCATGATATAGGGAAAATAAATAAAAATAAAATAAAAAATGATAGATACATGCTATAGCATGTCTTAAGGGAGGGATATCACATGGAAGTGAAATTCATCATTATCCTATTATAATGGGTTATACACTATAATATCTAGCCAAGTACATTGTTCAAAAAGAAACACTTACCACTATAAAGGAAAATGATACATAGAAATAAATAGAAATGGGCTAGATACATGCTACAATATGTACCAAGGGAAGGAGATCACATGGAAGGGAAATTCACCATACTCACTTTGCAATTGGTAACAGAGTATAGTATCTATCTAAGTGCATTATTCAACAAGGTATGCTTACCACTACAATGAGTGAACATACATAGAAGTAAACAAAAATGGGCTAGATACATGACCTATCACATTTTTGTGATCGAAGCAATAACAAAGGCCCGATACAGTTCTGTTTGCATTTTCCTTCAGAATTGCATAGGAGAACGTGCAAGAGAAGATAAGGATCAAGTAAAAGCCCTCCAGCTAATTTTGCGATCGTGGTCAAAGAGGCTCAAAGATTAAATGTTGTTGATTATCGATGTGCGCAAGATGGAAGAACCTGAGGTAGTTTTTGACGCCACCAAAATTAAAGACGCCTCCAATATTAAAAGCTCCTATTTGTGATCTCCTAACAACTTTCGACTTGCCCTGATAATGGTCCCTTATTTCTCATTTCTTCGAGGTAGATTAAGGGGATCATTTCTTCAAAATCTGTTTCATGTATTAAATGTTGTAATACGAAAGAAAGTGGAAAGACCTCTATAAATACCAATGTAAATCTCAAGCAAAAGGAGGAGGACTTTCTTTGCAACAATTGAAGCAGAAATCCTAGATGCATTTTGCTCTATTCTTAGTGTCTCTTGAGTTGGTGATTCAAACTATTGTCCATCCGATGTTTTCTGTGTGATTTACTTCTATTTTGTCGAGTGCTAAAGTTTTAGTCAAATTCTGCTATTTTGAATTCGGCTATGTTTTCATTTGAACATTTGAAGTATAATTGAAGGTGAACTTACGGCTAATGCTTGATCCAGTTTCTGTGTATGCATTCTAAGAATTGGTTGTTGTTTAGATTCAGGATTTAGTCTAAGATTATTTGCTATCTAAGGTTGTTCTCCCCATCAACTATCGACTTCAGCCATATTTCCATCTCTTTCTGTTATTTCCCTTTCTTTTCACATTTTCCCATTTCTTTCCCACACTCTTATCTTGAAACCAGTTTAGATTAGTTTGGGATCCAACCTCTCTGTATATTGGCCTGGGAGACATCTCTTTCTCTCAACTTTTCAATGTTGGATGATTCTAGGGCGCACAAGTGATGAAATCTTGTACTTATGCAGATTTGTGACCAATAATACTATTAACATCTTATAGTGAGCTTGTGTGTAGGAATCTTGCAACAATAGAAGATAGTGGAAGACTTAGCACAACAAATTATGGTCACAAAAAACCTACATATTTAAGACTAGGCACAACTAGTGGGGTCACCAAAAACCCATCTATCAAAGATCTAGAACATCTAGTGGTGGTCCCAAAAAACCCACCCATCAAAGATTGTGGTACAAGAAGAACTGTTTGTACCATTGATCATCTACTTTGTAAAAGGGATCAATTTCCTTCATTTTGAAACAACATTTGTAAATGCTCCACAAGGGTTTATTTGTACTGATAGATCTATCCATAATATTTCTTTTTTTTGAATTTACATGGTGGAATCGGTATCTGCCATGAATTCGGGCAGGTTGTCCAGCTTTTATGGCCACCATAGTATTCTGTGTTTTCCATCCCAGAATCCGCAACTTAGATCTTCACACAGTCTACCCCTATAACCACCATGCCACAATAATTTTAAACCTTGTATGCAACTAAAATCACCAGGAAAGGGACAAACATTCAGTCTGGTGAGGCCTGAGATTTGAACCTTGGACCTCTGCCCCTTATGAGGTTTGGATGAACCAATTGGTCTACACCTCGGACCTAGATCTATCCATAATATTACTCTAGTATTTATTTCTATTTTATTTGCATGGTGTGTCTTTGTTTTATCTACAACCTACATCTTGAATGATATGCTAATATATGTCCCCTAGGCCAACTCACATCCTTATTCTAATGAGATATGTACTTTTAACAAGGTACACCCACCATGATATAGGGAAAATAAATAAAAAGAAAAGAAAAAATGATAGATACATGCTATAGCATGTCTTAAGGGAGGGATATCACATGGAAGTGAAATTCATCATTATCCTATTATAATGGGTTATACACTATAATATCTAGCCAAGTACATTGTTCAAAAAGAAACACTTACCACTATAAAGGAAAATGATACATAGAAATAAATAGAAATGGGCTAGATACATGCTACAATATGTACCAAGGGAAGGAGATCACATGGAATGGAAATTCACCATACTCACTTTGCAATTGGTAACAGAGTATAGTATCTATCTAAGTGCATTATTCAACAAGGTATGCTTACCACTACAATGAGTGAACATACATAGAAGTAAACAAAAATGGGCTAGATACATGCTAAAATGTGCCCCAAGGGAGGAATATCTTATAAAATGGAAAGTCACCATGCCCCCATTGCAATAGGATCACACACTATAGTATTTGACTAAGCACATTTTTCAACAAGATATGCTTACCACTATAATGAGACACAAAAAATGATTGATTGATTAGATAGATTGAATGTTGTTTATTATGTAAACATTTAAAGGAATTTCATCTTGGTGTTTCAACCACATACTATATAGGAGATGACATGGTTTGAACTAATGCAATTGCTTTATGTAACTTAAAACCAACATACTAACATAGAAAATAAGGAATACCTTGAGGATAACATGGTGCCTCTTACTGAAAAGAGTGACACCATAAAAAATAAAAGCAAATAAAGTGCAAAAAAATATAGTAGCAATAAAATACATTGAAAATGGATAGAAAACACCAAACAATAAGCAAAAATAAATAAAATACACAAAATAAAATCTAAAAATAGACCAAACCTAGGAAGAAGAGGGCTAAAATGCTAGTACAACAAAGATCATTGCTTATATTGTATATGGACCCATATTTTTGAGGTTGGATAGATTCATCCACAATGCAACATTTTTGGGATATTGCAACACCTAATTGATGATCTGTATTAGTATTAATCCATGTGGTAGCTCTACATGATCCATTTAGGTTACGTAGATGATAATTACTAGTTGAATAGATTTAAATGATGGTGATGGGTCATCATGCATGGAGAGAGCACAAGATATTCTATTTTAAAAAAATGGTATAATAATTTTGTTTGAGGTAGGGCATCTTTCCTGATCTATTATGGTATAATATGACCACATAGGAGTGGGGATTCAAAAGATAATTAAACCTATATTCATATCTAGAGGAGGATATCAATGATCCTGTTACACTTAACGTTGACATAGATGATCTATAGGTGAGCAACCGATACTAGATATGGAACCTAATCATCTATCCTTATTGAGTGAAAATGGCAAGGCTTAAAAATAGATAGATCATGTGGCCTAGAAGGAAGACTTTGGGATCTCATAGGGAAGTACCACCATTGGCTAGATAGTGGAAGAATTATTAGTAATATAGAGAGTAGGCAACAATAATAGTAGCTAAATCACCAAAGGCACTAGCCCTAGTGATAGTATTCATAAGTAATATTAGGACACTAGTAACCACCATTAGTAGTAGATATACAACATGATACACTACCCAAGTAGGTGAATAGCTTATAGATTATGATGGCTAGTTTAACCTAGAAGAGGAACACAACTAGGGTGGAGGTAGAAACATGTATTCAAGAGAGACCAAATTGTGTAGAAAACCTTAGTTATGTACATTAGTCTAATTATGGAGAGGAATATAGACATGGTAGGGGTATGAATCTGTCTAACACTAGTTACAACTAGCTAGTCCAAATATTGGTAGATAAAATGATTATGATGTAGTAATAACACTTGGTAGAGATACCATGAGAGTAGAAAAGATGACATAATTGTCGAATAATTTGATAGTGGAGTTTTAGTCAACTCATTACCATATGACCTATCATGTTATAATTCCTATTGATCAATGAATTTCATCACCAAATTAGATCTAATCATGGATACATATATACTCATGAATAGTCACCCACTATTCATAGGGCTCAATGATGATGCCACTACTATAACTAGGAAGAGGAGTAGCCCTAGAAACTGGTCCTCAAAGCTAACCCTAGTACATCCCTTGAGGTCCACTTTTGTGATACCATATTATGTATTATGGTAATTTATGATGTATAAGTATTTTGATGATGTATTATTGTAAAGTTTTTACTACATTGGAATAGGTTCCTATCCCATAAGATAAATAAGCAAGAATTATCATATAATCCAACTAGATGAGGGGCCCTGAAGCTCCATCCACATAACCAGTGTAGGCAGCAAATCCACCTCCCAAAAGAAGAAGTGACAAGAGGATTTGCCTAGTTTTGACAATTTTTATAGTTTTTAGAGTAAAACCATACAAGCAGGAGTAAAACCATACAAACTAGAGGGAAAACCATACAAAGTGTCATGAAATGCAATGAAATGCAAAGGAAATGCAATTTGAGTTGTAATTGTGCATGAATTTGATAAATCATGTGTTTAGACTTAGTAAAAGGTATAATTATGTATTATGTTATGCATGGGCAGTTGTGAATAATGAATTGCCTCAGGAACCACTTGGGAATGGCCTGGGAAATATTATATAAGACCCCCTTTTCAATTTTGATAGTCTGGTTAGTCTGGTTATGATCTGGTGATAGTCTGGTCTGAGTATTGAATGCATATCTATGATTATTGTGTACCTTTTAGTGATTGTATTGCACTGTTGATAAGTAATGAAGAAGAACCTCAATTCATAGTATTTTCTCATGTATTGTATGATTCTAGAATGATGGAGTAATATTTTGCAGTATCTAGTTGTTGCATGTACTTCTTTATGTTTGTTGTTGATGATTAATGCATTGCTATGAAGGATGGAATTGAACCAACACTGGTGTGAACCTTATGAATGATATATGATGAGGATGATATCAAGAAGGATATATTGAATGCTATTGTATAATTTTTGGATATTGCCATTGGATAGAACTCTCTCAAACCTTGATGATAGAACTTGCATGTTGGTAGGAATGGATTAATTGCCATTCCAAAACTTCCCAAAACTTATCTAAGAGAGATTGGTATAGAAGAGTATCCAATTTGGCACATTTTTGAACTTTCATTTCATACAAATCATACACCATATGTGTTACAAATCGTACAAAAGAAACTTACCCGATTTGGTAGTTTATGCGATTAAGGAAAACTTACCCGATTTGGCAATATTGGTAAATCGAACAATTTAGTTACAAAATTGTGTATGGCAGCTTGCAAAACTGAATCTGAAGGATTGGATGAGTGTAAAATCATACAAGCCCTATCACTGTATGATTTGGGATCATACAGTGGTACGATTTGGGATCCGTACAAGTTGTTTTGTTGTCACATATTGATAGTTGTGAAGATTGTATGATTGTACGATTTGGTTCATCGATTGAGAATAGTAAATTGATCATTCTAAGCCTTTGAGAACCACCTCCCCACCAGGAATACTACACCCCTATGCTACATTTTGTATCATTGCCTTATCAAACTTGGCATTTTTGTTAAAATGGGTCAAATTGACAAAGTAAGAATATTACAAAATTGGAGGTGAATGATAGACACCAGTGTGCAAAGGTGTAGGAGATGAGAAGTACGAGAGAAAATTCTAGTAAGAAGGAGCATGAGAATTTCTCAAAGAGAGAATGCAAGTAATTCAGACCATAGTACACATGAACCAAAAATAGAGTAAGTTTGGACATCTAAAGAAGGAGATTTTGAGGTGCTATTGATAGAGATAGAAGAGGAGGTACCAGAACCACCTAATGTAGAGGAGCAAGTTGACATAGAAGTAGTGCATGAGGAAGGAGAGTGGATGGTGACACCTAAGAAAGTGATAGAAGGGTTGCAAGGGAGTGTAGAGGATGGGAGTCAGGCACCAGGGCAATAGAGCATGGGGTCTCAAGAAGAAGGACCAAGACCATCTCCCTCACATCAGTGAAGGAAGTCATGGAGTGAAGATGCATGTGAGTTTGGTCAATGATTGGTGGGATAGAATAAGATACCTTGGATAGAAACTTTTGATGATGAGTGTAGTAAAACACCCCCAAGGAGGAATCAGATAGAGATTCCATGGGATACCTCAAGTGATGAGGATGATTCTCCAAATATGGCTAACAAGGCAGCCAAGCAGAGATGTCCACCCTTTATAGGTGAGGGTAAGGAAGACCCCACAAGACATATCAGAACCTGTATAACCATTTGGAGGGAAAATGGTGTAGACTAACCAGATGATTGGTTGACTTTATTTCTTGCTACCTTGAGAGGATTGGTGATGGATTGGTATCTAAAAAGGGAAAATGCATTAGATTTTTAGACTTGGAATCAAGTGAAGGAGAAATTCATTGAAGAATTTTATCCCTTGAAGGATGATGGAGACATTATCACTAAACTTTGTATGATGAAGCAAAAGCTTGATGAAGATGTAAAATCATACAACCGTAGACTAAAGTAGTTAGTAGATAAGATGCAGATGCCCTTGGTAGATGTATTGGTGAAGTGGTGGTTCGTAGATGGATTGCTACCAAAATATAAGAAAAATATGAAGGTAGTACCATAAAAAATGTATGATGAAGCTTTGAAGCATGCAAAGAATTTTGAGAGTGACTCGAAGTAGACGTACATAGGAATATTATCTCATCCCAAGTCCAATGATTCAGATAGTGGAGAAGATGACACTATACAAAGGATAGTAGCATCATTTCATCAGGAATTTGACAAGATCATGAAAGAACAAAGAAGCAAGCCTAATAGGAATGACATTTGGTGCACATAATGTAAAACTAAGGGTCATACAAATGTAAAGTATCCATAAAATGATTACTATCATATCTATAATGTGATGGGACATGAGGTGATGCTATGTCCATATAATGCAAGAGTACATCCATAGGTCCTGACAATCTAGGAGTAGGAAGAGAAACCAAAGACCCTAGGAAGCGGGCAACAAGCAACAAGTGGTGGTTATAGAAATAGTTGGTGAGGTGGAAGGTAGAACTAGGGCAATCGACAAGGAGGATAGAGCCATTTGTAGTATGATTCGAAAGGGAGGCCGATCATACAATGTCACAATTGCCAAGAGTGGGGGAATTTCATGAAAAATTATCCTTCACCTCAAAGATAAGAAATACAACAAGCAAACACTACACACATGTGTAGGTGGTGTGGTCCGGGTAACCACAAGGAAGCAAATTGCCCCAAGCAAGTGAGTTCAAGTAACCCATAAAATGTAAATTATTTAGATATTGAGGTTCCTCAAGTTAAAGAGGAAACTCAAGAAGTTTTAGCTATGACAAGGAATCAAGCTAAAAAGGATAAGTATCCTAAGCTAACAAAATAAAAGTAGTGCTGGAAAGTAGCAAAGAAAGTACTACAATATGAAGCACAAAAAGCTAAACAAGTGAAGTTAGCAGAAGAGAAGGAACTAAAAAATCCATCATAAGAGAAGGTAATTGTGTAGAATCTAGTAGCACAGGTTTTGAACACCATAGTAGAGATCAAAATGGCTAACCTATTGGAAGCTATCCCATCATTACAAAAAGCGATGGTGGAAGAGATACAACCTCACAAGGTGATGGAAGTGCAGAGTCAACCAATTCAGGAAAAGAAACAAAAATACCAATTCATGGACCCCACCATATTAATGATTGATGTGGGAAAGAAACCCGCATTAGTTCATATGGAGATCCTAGGGCACAAATTGACACAAGTTATTATGGATGGAGGATCCAACATCAATGTGCTACCTGAAAGGACTTGGCTAGAACTAGGTACTCCATCTCTATGGGCATCGAGCTTCTGACTATATGGTGCTGACCAGTATGGTATTGAGACAAAGGGAGTCTTGATAGCACAATAAGTGGTGATAGCTGACCAAGAGTTCATCTTGGATTTCATTGTGATTACTATGCAAAAGCCTACATACGATGCTCTATTGGGAAGAGGATGGCTACGTGTAGCCAAAGTTAATCACAACTGGGGAAAGAATCAGATCACTTTTAAGAAGGGATAACATAAGTATATGATTAATTTGACTAATCAAAATGTCAGTGAGGATGTAGCCATGATCGATGAATCATAAAACTCCTCAGGAGATGAAGGATATGAACTAGATGGAGAAGGAATGTTGTACCTAGATGAGTGTAGTGAAGATGAAGCTAGATCTGATAGCGGACTTCTTCATTGGAAAATGGAGGAGTACAAAATTTTTCAGCCCAACTACCTCTGTATTGACTCAGAGGAGATCAAGGAAAAATAAGATGAAACCAAAGTCATCCAGGAACCTAAGAAGGAGGTGAAAGAGAAATGGATGTTTCCAAAAATTTTTGCAGAATATACAGTAGGAGATGCGAAAATTGATGCAAGACCAACACACCCAAAGAATGTGGAGAAAGCAGTGAGTGAGCTAAAGAATATCAAATATGAAGGACCTCGGATAGTGGACATCAATCTAGGGATGGAGGATGAACCTAGGATGATTCATTGTGGTGATGATTGGAACCCTGTATTGAAAGTGATAACTTTTAAGATATTCTTGGAATATAAGGATGTCTTTGCATGGACATACAAGGACTTGAAGGGAGTACCACCTGAGTTATGTGTCCATAAGATTACACTAATTCCTGGAGCACAACCAGTAAGGAGAAGACCGTATAGGATGAACCCAAAATATGTTGCATTAGTGAATGCATAGAGATAGAGAAGATGTTGGAGGTAGGAATCATCTTCAAGGTTACAACCAGTGAATGGGTATCACCTATAGTGGTCACCTTGAAGAAGGAAGTGGACAAAATCAGAATATGTGTGGACTTTAGGAGTCTAAATGTAGTAACCATTAAGGATCCCTTCCCTATTCCCTTCATAGATTCCATCCTGGAGGAAGTCGTAGGACATGAGATCTATTCATTTTTGGATGGATTTTTGGGTTACAATAAAATAAGTATAGTCGAGGAAGATAAGTTGAAGACCATATTTATTGTGGAGAATGGCATCTATGCATACAATCGAATGCCATTCGGGCTCTGTAATACCCTAACTACATTTTAGTGCATCATACTATATATATTTGATCAGTTGGAAATGGGGAACTTCAAAGCATTTTTGGATGATTGGTCCATTTATGGGAAGATCAAGGAGCATCTTCCTACCCTCAGTGAATGTATGAGTAGGTGCAAAAATGCACAGATCTCATTAAATCCTAGAAAGTGTTACCTGATGGTACCATATGGAAAGTTGTTAGGGCACATAGTGTGCAGTGAGGGATTAAAAATAGATCCTGATAAGATCCATGTGATATTGCACATGGAAGAACCATATGATGTGAGTTCACTTAAAACCTTCCTTGGATCGATGGGGTATTATCGAAGGTTTATCAAGAATTATGCACATGTATCTTATCCATTGGACTCATTGACAAAGAAAAATGTTCCTTTCAGATGGATAGAGGAGCACCAAGGAGCCTTTGAGGAGTTGAAGGCCAAGCTTGTCAGTAGCCCGATTTTGGTGTTCCCAAATTGGGATAAGGAATTCCATGTCCACATTGATGCTTCAAATTTTGCAATTGGATGTGCTTTGGCACAAGAAGGATAGTTTAAGTTGGATCAACCTATTTTCTTTGCTAGTCACCTATTGTCAAGGGTGAGAGAAACTATAGTACAATAGAAAGAGAAGCCTTGGGAATGGTATATGCAGTCTAAAATTTTAGGCATTACCTACTAGTGAATCCCTTTGCTTTTTATGTAGATCACCAAGCTCTATTGTACTTGATAAATAAATTGGTGATACAAGGATGGGTCAGTAGGTGGCTCATCACCCTATAGGAGTTTGTATTTTGAGTAGTAGTGAGACCTAGTAAGAAGCATGTAATTGTAGACTAGTTATCTCGGATATGATCAGGAGAGCCTATAGGAATAAGGATTTTGGATGAATTCCTTGATGCATAGTTATTCACCATCAATGTTGTTCCATCATGGTACAAGTTGATTGGCTAGTATCTATCCACAGGAGAGTTGCCACAAGAAATGATGGCAACTAAGAAAAATAAAGTGATTATGAAGTCAACACCTTTCCAATTGATAGCAGGATTGTTGTATAATATGGGAAGTGATGGTATCTTACGAAGATGTGTGATGGAGGAAGAAGTTAAAGCGACATTGAAGGAAGCTCATGAAGGCTTAGCAGGAGGGCACATGGGACCAGATGCAACTACTAGGAAAATATTACTAGCAGGATTATGGTGGCCCACACTGTATAATGATGCAAAAGAATATGTAAAAGCATGCGATACTTGTCAAAGGATAGGGAAGCTAGTAAAGAGGGACTTTATGCCATTGCATCCATCACAACCCCAGGAACTATTTGAAATATGGGGATTGGACTTCGTTGGACCATTGAAAACCTCTTAAAGAAGGAAGTGTAGGTACATTGTGGTAGCAACAGAGTACTTGATAAAGTGGGTCGAAGCGAGAGCATTACCTGATAACTCAACTAAAAGTACAACAAGATTTTTGTATGAGTAGGTAATTACAAGATTTGGCATTCCACTACAGATAACAAGTGATCAGGGAGGACACTTTGTAAATGAGATCATCAAGATACTGACAATCAAATTTAGGATTTTGCATTCATTGTCTAGTCTGTACTATCCCAGAGCCAATGGGTAGGTGGAAGCAACAAACAAAGTCTTGGTATCTACTTTGTATAAAACCTATGGAATAGAAGGAGCATATTGGGAGGAAAGGTTACCATATATTTTGTGGGTATACATAACAACTTTTAAACCAACAATAGAGCATACACCTTTCTAGTTGATGTATGGATAAGAGGTAGTGGTGCTAGTTGAATTCTTGATACCAAGTTTGAGAGTCATAGTGGAGCATCGCTTGGGTGATCAAGAAAGTTTGGAGGAGTGATTGAAAACATTGATTAAGTTGGATGAAATAAGATTCATGGCACAATGGGAAATTGAGGTAGCCTAGAAAAGAAGGAAATTGTGGCATGACAAACACTTGAGGAAGCTAGAACTTAGTCTGGGTGACTTGGTTCTAAAGTTTAATGGAAAGTAGGAAATCAAGCCTGGTAAGTTGAAGACTTTATGGCTTGGTCCCTACAAAGTGGTAGAAGTAATGAATAATGGAGCAGTCAAGTTGCAAAACTTGAATGGGACTGAGGTACTCGACATTGTAAATGGCTCAAAGTTGAAGCCTTATAAAGTATAGTGCTTATTCATTTCTTCAGAAGAGATTGAATGAAGAAGATGAGCAAAAGCTCAATGGAGAACTCAAGGTGAGCAAGGTCCATCACAGGAAGAGCCTGACATGGGACTCACACACTTATTTGTAGAAGGGGAGGAGACAAGACCAACTATAGAACAATAGGAGTTGGCACCTTGACCTAGAGAAAGAAGAAGATTGTGGGTGCATGTCAGATTTGTGGATGGGATCGAATGAGTAACAGAGGAAGATGAAGAGTGGATTCCTCCAAATGAAAGAGGATATCAGGAGATAGTACTATTACCTAGAAATAGGGGAAGGCAAGAAGAAGCACCCCAAGTAAATAAAAATATGATGTATCCTCAGGTGGAATGTAGAGAACTACCCCAACAAGTAGAAGGATGAAGAAGGATACGGTTAATAGTATGATATGAAGATAGAGTGGACACTTTTGAAATGGAAGTTCCAGAAGAGAATAGGAATGAGACCATTGATGAAGAATTGGTTGGACTTACTCCATTAGCTTAGATAGGGCTATTACAGTAGAGAATGTGACTACAGACCCAACAACTATAGGAGGAATATCAGATATTGCGAGGTCATAATGCAAGGTTGAGGGAACAAACCATCCAGGAATTGGATAGTACAATACGAAGGTTGGATGAACAAAGAACAGCTAGGCTACAGGAACTAGAAGGGGAAGCTGAGGATAATGAGGGGATAACTCCAAGGAGTGGTATAAGAAATGATGGTGCAAGCACAAGTTCACAAGTACCACCAAGTGATCCACCAATGACAAATGAAGATGCAGAGATGCTTTGGTGAGATATTGAGGAAGCAACCACATCACCTGAATCACAAGGTAATGCACGGGTAGATTTGAGTGAATCTAGTGATGAAGGAATACCTTGGCTAGTAAGGGAACCTAGCATAAAAAGTAGTGATGATGATGATTGCCTAGAGAGACCCTAGAATCCTCAGGATAACCATGATCCCCCAACCTACACAACAACACATCGACAACTAGGGAGATCTCAGGAGCATCAAACCAACCTTGATCCACAAGCATATACAATAGCCTATCGACAATTAAGAAGACAAAGGAGAGAAGTAAGGAGATTGGAGAGATTGATGAATTTACTAGTGGATTGGTCGAAACAAAGAGAAGATAATCGAAATGACTCAAGTTCTGAGATAGATTTTTCTAATGCATATAGAGAGATCTTGGCAACCTCATCTCCACAAATATGCTTCAAGGAAAGAATATGGAGATATCACTTAATACGTGCAGATCATAGAATTAGAGCACTATGACAATTGTCACCAAGCGTAATATGAAGTAGAAGTCCACTAGCCAACATTGAGTTGGTAGAGATAACTCTTGATAACCAAGCAATGGGAGGAAGGAATCGACAAGGACCCCTAAGGCTTCATCCAGGAAGGGGAGGAGGTATTCGACCATGGAATGAAAGAAGTCAAGGTGATGTTACAGCTAGAGGAGGAAGAGGACGAGGAAGGTTCCGACCCCCTACTCCTAGATGGTTGGGAGATACACCTTTGGCATGTTTGAACTAGACAAGGAATCTACAAGGTATACCAAGGATAAGAGGAATCTTACCAAACCCCATAAGGTAGTATCCATTGGGATGACCACCACTAATCTGATGAGGACCTCGAAGAGTGGAAGGAGGTAGAGGATTACTCCAAGGAAGGGAGGAATCACCACTAGCATAGAGAAGCCCGATGTCAAGAGGAATAGGATGTGGAAGACACTTGTGAGGTAGAGGCCTTGTTGGTAGAGGAAGAGTGCATTTTGTAGATGAAAGAAACTAGGGACAACAAAGGATCCGATCACCAAGTTTGGAGATAGAATTTATCTGAGGAGATAGGTGGAGAAGTCACTCAAATGATAGTAGAATAGTTAGAGCACCGCTACCAAGGGATCAATCACCTATATGATAAGAGGAAGAGACACTAGGTGAAGATACTCTAGCTTGCAATTGTACAATTCCAAATTGTACACATGGTAGTGGAAGGCCAGGGAACTCGGTAACATCACAAGTGGAGATGAATCACCCTAGAGAGCAAGTGGTACTAGATGACACAATCACTCGTAATGTCATGGTCGAACCTCCAAGAGAAGAATTAGATGGGATCGTACAAGTGAATGTCACTATGCGATTCCCATGATGGTAAGTGTAAATAGTATTAGGAAATGAAAAAAAAGAAAAAAAAAAAAAAAAAAAAAATGCCTTAGTTGTGAAAATCCCTCGGGATGCAATTAAGAAGGAAGTTGGTTGAAAATCGGAAATGATGACCTCTTCAAGAGAGAGAAAATAGAAAAATTTCTCTAAGTAATAGATCATACAAACCAATTTTAAGGTGAAAAAAGCATAAGTGGGAGATCGTACAAGAAAAAATGGAAAAAGTATAGGCAAAATCATACAAGGAAGCATGTTGTATGATTTAGATCGTACATTGTATGATTTTAGGAGTAGTTGTATGATTTTCAACCATCGCATTTAATGTTTGCATGAGTGGAATGATGAGTTGTCAAAAAAGAGCAGAAAAAGATAAAATCGCATGGGAAAAGTGATGAGTTGTCAATCATCCGAGAAAAGGAAGACAAAAAGACATGCAAGAGGGTAAAGTGGCACAATTTTAAAAATTTTAACGGTTAGGGTTTGATAGCAATTTAAATAAAGGGATAATTTTAGTAAATTTGCAAATCGTACAAGGAGGAATTCAAAATTTTAAGGAGAGCGAAGGTGAAAAGCATGCAACCACATGAAATTTTCTACATGGGCATTGAAATTCATCAGTGAACTACAAGATTGCATGACCCATTTCTAAATTTGCACTAGGGAGACTTTTCGCATTCAAGAAAATCAAACTGAAAGAGAAAAGCAAGGGTTTCAACTCCATTAAAAGCAATTTTGAATTTTAGTTGAAGAGAAGTGAGGGTTTGCAAGTAGAAGGTATCCAAGAAAGAACCAGATTGTGGAAAATGTACATCTAGGGTTCAAAGAAATTGTAGATTGGAGCTGAAGTGAAGAAATTGTAAGGAAAAGGAGATTACAAGCCCTAATCAGAGAAAAAGTGGCAAAAAAAACTGGAGAAGGTAGAAGAAAGAAGGGAGAAGACCATACAACCCTGCATTATAGCAAAAAAATTTTTTTGGGGGAAATTGTGCCAAGTAATGAAAAATTGTAGATTTGCTCTAGAATTGCATTGAAAAGATAGATTGAGATATTTCGGCAACTAGGTTGGTGAGAAATCATGGAAAAGAAGTGAAAAATATAAGTTTTAGGTGAACAAGGGTTTCAAAGGATGTGTTGTATGATTTGGAGGGTAGATTGTACGATCTCAGGAAAAAATTGTACGATTTCAAGTAATTTGGAGGCCGATTTCAACCTTTTTGAGCAAATCATATGAAATCATATGGAGTTGTATAGATTCAAAAAAGGAGAACAGGTAGATAGGGACATTGTATGGATTGGTATGGACCCTATATATTTTGGTGTAGTTAATGTATGATTTGCAGCTGGTTGAGTGATTTGAAGTAGTTTGAGAGATTGTACGATCTGGAGGTGGTTGTATGAACTAAAAATGTACATGAATAATTTGGAGGGTGTACTGTACGATTTATAGTAGCACTATATGATTTTTAGGGGACTTTTAATTGCATGATAGGTGATGTCCAAAAAGAAAATCTAACCAGAGGAATGGTAGGAAAATGATTTCAGCCAAAGAGTTTGGATACCGGTTAAGAAGAATTGTAGCCAATAGAGTGGAATGGTCACTAGGACCCCTACACGAGAGAGAGTCACATCCATGACAATACCAAGGGTGATAGTTTTAGTCCCATGGTTGGCATGGTACTCATCCTTGGAGGAGAGGAGGATACAGGTCATGGAGAGGGTAGAGGTATTGGAGGGTTGATCGAAGAAGGACACCACCAAGGTTTTGAGAGGAGGAAATGGCACAGGAAAGAACTTTGAGGAGGGAATTGCATAGTGAAGTCCATTACCCAGATCTAGAGGAGGATCTGAGTAGTGAACCTGAGGAGAACCAGGTTGAGATAACAAGGATATCATTCATACAACATGGAGGAGATACATGCAGGAAGTGGTGGAGCAACGAAGAAAATAAGAACCACCCATGGAGAAAAGAATTTGAGAAGGCTGGTGTAGCTGTAATAGCATAGGTGCCACCACACTAGAAGACCTTCTTCTATAACTATCTATTGTAGATGGTTCAGGCATATGATCCTACAAGCAGACTTACCTATGTCAATGTGGGTAAGTGGTCGGTGAAGGTAGAATTCATAGTAGAGGCATTCAAGAAAATATTTGGGTTGCCAGCATATGGCATAGAGGTAGTTAAGAAGTTGCTTGATCCGATTGAGACACATCACATCATCACTTCACTTACCAATGTGAAATCATCGACCAAAGCAAAGATCTCGGGTGTAGGAACTCAAGGAATTAAATAGAGCCAGTTGATAGGGAAATATTGGCCATGTACCATGAATATTGTGATGGCTCGACTATTAGGGGAAACATGAGCCATAGAGATGCCAATCTGGATGGCTCAATATGTGGAAGGTATCACCAAAGGAATCTGGTATGATTGGGGTACCTATCTGGAGAAAAATATGCATGATGTGCTGATAAAGAGGTCTAAGAATTTTGGGATGACTTTCCATGCTATTGGATTGTTATTGAATGTTGTCATGGATATGGGAATCCATTTTCTAGGCTTGATAGAACCTAGGAATATTGATGCAGGTAAGCCAACCATTTTGCGGTGGGTAAAGTCAGTGCCAATTTAGAAGGAGACTCCAGATAAGTCTTGAACAAAGAAAGTAACTAAGCCATTATAGTACATGAGGATACTTCTTCGAAGGAGGAGGTACACCATCGAAGGAAAAGGCCTAGGTAGTTGGAACCTGAACTAGAACAACAAGCACTTCAGCAATGGTAGTAGGAGCAGTCATCAGTTCAGGAAAGGGAGGAAATTATGGGGAGGCAATCCAGCCTAGTACGAGTAAGAACAAGAAGACAATGGGAAAGAATGGTGAATAATCCCATCCCAAAAAACAAGTTGAGCCTGTATAGGAGAATCAACAAGAGGAAGAATAGTCAGACTCGAAGAAGTTGGATTTGCAAAATTGGAATTGGGTAGAAGTAGAAGAGATGGTAGAATCCCCACAGATTTTTCAACATATCGATTTTAAAATTTTGGACTCTTCTAAAATTTTGGATGATATATAAGTGAGGCAAATAGTACAAGAAGTAGTAGCCACTACTCAGGAGATAAAAGAGAAAGCCAAGGTGATAGTGGAAGCCTTAGAAGAAGAGTCAAGAGAGAAGAAGAAGCCTCACTTCAGATTCATGATGGGAGGAGGTATGAATCAAAATGATCAGAGTGATGCACAAGAGGATATGAATGCATCACAGGAATAGGAAGATCCTATTGTTGAAGAAGTCACAATAATGGAAACCCAACAGAATCAGGAAGAAGAGCAGGTGATAGAAGAACAATAGGTGGACTTAACTAAAAAAAAGAAGCCCAAGAATCTATAGGATAGCAACAATCTCATCATGAGATTGTGGATATTGAAGAATATGTGGAGGTGGAGAGGACTATGGGATAGACTCCACCACAGGAAAATATAAACATAGAGAGAGCACTAATGGAGCTTGGGGGAAGCTCTGGTCACCACTTGGAAGAAGAGGAAGAACAAACTCCTACAAAGGAAGAACTACGGAGGATGCAAACAAGCTACCTCTTGGAGGTACCATAGTTCTCAAATGTTGAAACTGAGGAGGATGCAAAAAGGGTAGAAGATCAGGTGGAACATTTCTTCTCTCAGATAGGCAATGCCATGGCTAGCACCAAACTATAGTTTTGTATTGGATGCATGGGAGAGTTGAAGCTATGGGAAGAACAAGTGTTTATCAAATTGGAAAAGATAATAGAATGGGTGAGCAATGAGGAGCGTACAAAGAAAATTATTGATATTCATGTACAACACCCATGGAAGTTACCCAGGGAAGAGGTAACAATGATGTTAGGAAGAGATGACTTGCCAGATAGAGTGAGAACCAATTACAGGCAGCATCCGAGGTTGTACCTAGATAGAGCCAATTATCCAACTTGTCCCTTGAATACAATAGAGTTGGAACATAAGAGGGTCACCTCAGGCTTGGCTATCACTCTGAGGAAGTTGAACTTCCTAACACATTGGATAGAGTGGTTGAGCATAGGATTGGAGCAGATCTATCAGCTCAAGGAAGCTCATAAAGAAGAGATAGAGGCCACTCGAAAGGAAATGGTTGTAATGGAGGAAGAATTGTAGAAGAGTAAGGTTGTGGTAGAAGATAAGTTAAAGAAATTGGAAGAAGAACTGCTAAGTAACAGGGTTGGTTTTGAGGCTATAATTAGTTTTCTAGAAGAGGAGAAGCGATAGGTCTCACAAATGGTAGAAGATAGGATCAAGGAGTTGGAAGCTCAATTAAGAGCAAAAGAAGAATATTTGTAGGTAAAGGATGAACAATTGAGAACATAGTTGGCCATGAAATATGAGCAACTAGCAATGTAGGATAAGAAGATAGAAGAGCTCACACAGGACAATAAATGATATAATGATATGGTCCTGGAGAAGCAAGCACAATTGAATGTTAAGGAGGAGATTGTTCATGCTTTGGAGGCTGATATTAATCACCATATGAAGACCATTATAGATAAGAATGAAGAGTTAGAAGTAGCATCTCGAACAGAAGCACATTTGTAGGAGAAGCTTAAGAAGAGTGCTACTAAGCATGAACAACAATTGAGGGAACTCTTGAAGACTATCGAGGAGACAACCAACCAACATGGTATGAAAGTAGTAGAAATGGGCAACTACGTAGCCAAGTTGTAGAATCAATGCGTAATTCTTCGCACCTGGTGGAAGACATGGAAGCCTTAGTCAAAGATTATGAGGCTCAACTAAAATAGAAAGATGAGTCGATGAGGACACCGACCAAAGTAAATGGGAGGGCAGATGTAGGCAGCAAATCCACCTCCTAGAAGAAGAAGTGACAAGAGGATTTGCCTAGTTTTGATAATTTTGATAGTTTTGGTAAACCGTACAAGTAGGAGTAAAACCATACAAGTAGGAGGTAAAATATACAAATTGGAGGGAAAACCATACAAAGTGCAAAGGAAATGCAATTTGAGTTGTAATTGCACATGAATTTGATAAATCATGTGTTTAGACTTAGTAAAAGGTATAATTATGTATTTTGTTATGCATGGGTAGTTGTGAATAATGAATTACCTTAGGAACCACTTGGGAATGGCTTAGGCAATATTATATAAGACCCCCTTTTCAATTTTGATAGTCTGGTTAGTTCGGCTATGATCTGGTGATAGATTAGTCTGAAGTATTGAATGCATATCTATGATTATTGAGTACCTTTTAGTGATTGTATTGCACTTTTGATAAGTAATGAAGAAGAACCTCAATTCATAGTCTTTTCTCATGTATTGTATGATTCTAGAATGATGGAGTAATGTTTTGTAGTATCTAGTTGTTGCATGTACTTCTTTATGTTTGTTGTTGATGATTAATGCATTGCTATGAAGGATGGAATTGAACTAGCATTGGTGTGAACCTTATGAATGATCTGTGATGAGGATGATATCAAGAAGGATATATTGAATGTTTTTGTATGATTTTTGGATATTGCCATTGGATAGAACTCTCTCAAACCCTGATGATAGAACTTGCATGTTGGTAGGAATGGAGTAATTGCCATTTTAGAACTTTCCAAAACTTGTCTGAGAGAGATTGGTATAGAAGAGTATCCAATTTGGCATATTTTTGAACTTTCATTTCATACAAATCGTACACTAGATGTATTACAAATCGTACAAAAGAAACTTACCCGATTTGGTAGTTTATGTGATTAAGGAAAACTTACCCGATTTGGTGATATTGGTAAATTGAACAATTTAGTTACAAAATTATGTACGACAGCTTGCAAAACTGAATTTGAAGGATTGGCTAAGTGTAAAATCATACAAGCCCTATCATTGTATGATTTGGGATCGTACAGTGGTACGATTTGGGATCCGTACAAGTTGTTTTGTTGTCGCATATTGATGGTTGTGAAGATTGTACGATTGTACGATTTGGTTCATCGATTGAGAATAGTAAATTGATCATTCTAAGCCTTTGAGAACCACCTCCCCACTAGGAATACTACACCCCTATGCTACACCAAGTATTTTATTCAAATAAATCACTAGCAAAGGATGGTCTATGCCAAAGACCAATAGCATACTTGAAGCTTCCCTCACCTTGAGGCAAATTTGTCCGCCCAAATCAATCCAATAAGGAATTTTAGTATTTTTGGTGGTGACTAAATCCCATCCCATAATAAATAGAAATACTCGTCCTAGTGGTAATTAAAAGTGTCCTCTTGATGATGAGGTGTCCAAGAGTTCATTTTACTAGGACTTGCCTACCTAGTTAGTAGAAGGGAACTAAAATTGAGCCACCTTCCTCTAGAAATTGGCTTGTTGCACTTCATATACTAGGTATGGTTTCTCAATGGCATGAGAAACACATGCATCAAGAGAAACCCAAGGACCATGGAAGCAAATAATAAGGAGGATCAAAAAATTCAAGTAAAGACTCAACAAGGACTTATTAAGGCCAACATACCTTTTTGGTCTTCATAAATAGTCCTTAGAGGTTTAGATATGGTAGGGGTGAGAAGAGCATGGAAAAATAATGAGGAAACATAAGCATACCCATCAAATGAGGTCTACTAGAATCTTTTTTAGGAGCATTTTGGAGAATCAACCATCATAAAAAATAAGGTAACATTAGGATCAGTGGCACCTAACTTGAGGCTAACTAAAAGCATAAGGATAAGGCCACCAAAGCAATTGGATCATTGGAGAGGATTTCCATAATAAAACCTCTACCAAATTTTGGGAAGCTAATATAATAAAGGAGAAGATCACCAAAGGAAAGTTGGAATCTAAGGGAACTCGAGATCGTAGCCACTAGAATGGGCCCTGTCAACCAAATCCAACACCCAAGTTCATTTCTCCATGAAGGAAGGTGCATATATTAATGACCCCTCTCAAAATAGGTCCATGCCACCTATGGAGGGATTTATAGTGATTTAACTCCAAGCAGTTCTAGACTCCCTAAAAATTAATGTGCCATAGTCTTCATGATCTTGTAACTAGAGCTAACATTGATGCTCCTACCCACGCCCATTATGGAGGTAATTTTGAATTTAAAAATTTACATATAAATACTAAAAATATTAGTTCCTATAGGTAAAAATGATGAGTTTGTATTTATCATTGTGTCAAGCATTTGGCCTATGGCATTTTCTCTTTTCCTTTTCCATTTTATTTCTTAGTCTGGACTCGAGCCTTAGGCTAGTTGCATGTACAAGCCATCGAAGCTCTTTTGTTTATACATATATTGTATGTTTGTATAGTCAAATTTGTGTTCAATTTTTTTGTCTCGCTTGGTTTATGTGTTCATTCATCCCACTAAGTTGTAAGATAGAAATTGCATTCTTTTGGTGCATCACCACCTTTAGAGAGGCTAGATAGGTTTTATTTATTACAATTTTAAAATTCCATGTCATTTCTTATTTTCTCTCCTTACCTTTTCCCTAAAGAAATCAAATAGAATAGGATAGCATAGGAGGAGAAATATGGTGTTGAAATATTTCATCTAAACAAGGATTTGGACTTGATAAAATATCATAGGTCATCTGGTGGATCTGTATCCCATGATCCCCTAGACTTCTCAGGACCAGAACCCACCAAATGAGACATAGAGCATTGAATGCACCTACCTGAAGAGAAAAAGAATAAACCACATGGTGCCAAGGGAGGTGCATGGGTCACTTTTGGACACCAACATGTATTCCCTAAGGTACCTCAAATATCTAATTATATTTATTAGGGACTATTTGTAATTGTAAGAATTAATTTATTTGATCAATTTTGATGAAGCACCCTATGAAAATTTGATACATGACTCCTTGTGTGTTGTTTTTAAGTAGTTCATGTAGTGAGAAATGATGACTCTTAGTGGTTTTATGAATCTTAGTGGTCTATATATTAACCTCTTGAGAGTGTACTAATTATCCTTTATTTTGAATTTCATCCAGATTTTTAAATGTACCATAAGATAGGACCTAATGTGTAAAACCATGAATCTCTCAAGACTATGTCACATCCTCCTAATAAAAGCACAAATATATTTATTTTTAAACTATAGTCTCCCATAGTGAGCTTCACACTATGATATTTGTGTTTATACAAAATAGTACCTCCATTGGCTACCATAACCTCAAATATATTACATGAGTACAAGTTGTAGTCTACTCATTTTTTCACTTGGAATTAATAAAGCTATGAGTGCTAACTATGTTAATAAAAATGGTTAGAGGATATTCTTGAAAATACCCTCACACCCCATATGGTATAGTTATATGTGTTAGGGACTATAAGGATGCATATGATGTAGGCTCCTCTAGCATCAATATCCTCATGTTGTTCAACATATAAGCTATCATGGGGTGCCTTGTGCCTAGAATGGGTAGTGGTTGACTTGGAATCTATTAGGTATGACTTCTATCTACTGCATTAATGACATGGATTGTATTTTTCATCATAATTATAATAAGTTTTCTTATCTCGATTAACTTTCATATTTGCCTCATATAGGCTTTTGAACTGGATGGTTGTGTTTTCTCACCTAGAGATACTAAAGGTTTTGAAAAAAAATAGAATTTGGATGGCTTATTTGTGTGACATTGTGTTACTAACTTGTTTTTAGCCAACCTTGCTAGCCCAATGTCATCCATCATGTTCTTGGGTTTGAACATTCTTACATGTATTTGAATTTCTTGGTTTAGTCTACTAATGAAGCAACCTATAAAAACAAGCATCAATTACCCCTTTGTCTTGTTTACCATGTTTTCAAATTCCTTCTAATAATATTAAACTATGTGAGTTTGTGTGAGCTTAGTCAAATCTCTTACAAAATCCTTATATATATGATATGAAAGAATATGAGTAAGCTTTTATAGAATTCATCCCATGAAGGAGTTGTTCCCTTAGATTTGTGGAACCATTATAAGGATTCTATTGGCATGAATTAATTAGAATTAGAAATAAACTCGCAAGAAAACACAATTAGGTAGAATAAAAACAAATTGTAATGATGTTATCAGTTGCACTGAGGAGTTTACAATATATCGTAAGCCTCTTCAAGGGGACAATATCCTTTATGAGAAAACTTAATACAATATAATTCTTCAAGATGCCTTCACGTCCTTTACAATGCAATTTATAAAGATAAATTAACCATCCCTGTTTCTCTCAAATTCTAGCCATCCAAGCTATCTAACCCTAACCTTAATTATTTAGGATCGCCTTCACATTCAAAAGGGTATCCATTTATCATTACCTAAACTATTACAAAAAAGGTTTAGGACATGAGGTTCCAACTCTAAGTTTAGATGTTCCAATTTTTATATGAGTGATATCTTTGTTTTTAATAGGATAATGATATCAATTTTTTTTTGTATTTATATTACATTATTCTATGATTTTTCATTATATTTTTTGTTGTAAACTATATATATATATATATATATATATATATATATATATATATAGTGTGTGTGTGGGGGGGGGAATGGTAGTTGCCATGATGATTCGAGTACACTATCCATTTTTATGGCTACCACAGTATTTTGTGTTGTCTACCTTAGAAGCCGCCACACAATACTCATGCAGTCCATCCCTATAACCACCATGCTACCATTTTTTATGGCTGCCATAGTATTTTGTGTTGTCTACCTCGAAGCTGCCACATAGTACTCATAACCACCATGCTTGGAATCATTTTAAACCTTTTACGCTACTAAAACTTGTAAACTATATATATATATATATATATATATATATATATATATATATATATATATATATATATATATATATATATATATATATATATATATATATAGTGGTGATGGTGGAATCGATGAGTCGCCACGATGATCGAGCACACTATCCATTTTTATGGCCGCCATAATATTTTGTGTTGTCTACCTTAGAATCTGCCACACAATACTCGTGCAGTCCATCCCTATAACCACCATGCTACCATTTTTTATGGCTGCCATAGTATTTTGTGTTGTCTACCTTAGAAGCCGCCATACAGTACTCGTGCAGTCCATACCTATAACCACCATGTTGCAATCATTTTAAACCTTTTACGCCGCTAAAAGCACCAGGAAAGGGACAAGTGTTCAGTCTAATGAGACCCAATATTTGAACCTTGGACATCCGCCCCCTTATGGGGTATGGTCAAACCAATTAGTCTACACCTCCAACCTCTTATAAATAATATTTACTTTCGTATTTATAGATTTATTTTTAATGTCTTGTTTATTGTATGTTACCTTTAACCATGTTGATAAGTTTTATATTTTATAACCGATTAATACTATATAAACTATTTCATTTGTTTTATTTACAAGCAAAAAATATTTTGTACTTTAATATGCATTTTTTTTCCAAATCACTTTATTTATTTTTTATATTTTATTGTTTTTCATTTGATTTTCGTTATAAAAAAAAGAATTAATTTAAAACTAATCCTTACCAACATTTATTTTTATATTTCGTATTTAACCTATTTTAATATCGTTTAAATTGTTTCATATTTAACAAACATTGTTGCAAATAGGCTTAACTATTGGTATACGAATTAATAAAAAATTTATGCCAAAAAAATTGAATCAACCTCATAAAAATAAAAATATTTATCCCCTCATGTAGAGGAGTTGGAGAGCAAGTGAGTAGTTAAAACTCCAGGTTCAAATCTCTCCCCTCACATGTTGCGGATATGGTATGTACATAAAAGATTACAAATTAAAAAATAAAAAAATTTAAAAAAATGTTTGAATTTTAATGAGATATAAGAAAAGTAAAGACATGGGTTCAAAGTATCCCATATAGACTTTCAAAGTCTAAGTATGAAAGTGGGAGGGTGAAAGAATATGGAAGTTAAAGTACATGTCAAAAGTGCATATAAATTATCTAGATCCACTTAGTGCATCAATTTACCTCTATCCAATGTGCACCTATTGTGGAAGCCCAAAATGAAGGAAAAAGACAATTATACTATACAAATAAAACCTCTATAAAGTAGTTGTTAAGTATTGTGTCAAGCAATTCATAAATTTCCTAAATCTTTCACAATAAAGAAATGTTTCATTAACATTGTGCAATAATATGCTATTAACATATGTATTGTTTAATCATTACATACAAAATTAAATGATAATGTTTATTAAAAATATATTATAAAATAGTTGTTAACTATTGTGCCAAGTAATTCATAAATTTCCTAAATATTTCACAATGAATAAATGTTTCATTAACATTGTAGAATAATATGCTATTAACATATGTATTATTTAATCATTACATGAAAAATTAATTGATAATCTTTATTATAAATGTATAATTTGATTGACTAAAATTACACAATAATATACTTATGAATTCATATATTACTTGGGTTATTATATAAATATTAAACTTTTGTTGTTTATTAAAAGAAATACAAAATACCCTTAAATCATTAAAAAGTTCCAAATCAATTTGGATAGCATCATTATTATTAATAAATCATTTTAATATAAGAGACAAAAATACCCTTAAATCAAAGTTCCAAACAAAATATTAAACTTTTGTTGTTTATTAAAAGAAATAAAAGATATAATTGTTAAGAGACAAAATACCCTTAAATTATTAAAAAGTTCCAAATCAGTTTGAATAACATCATTATAATTATTATAAATTATTTTAATATAAGAAACAAAAAAACCCTTAAATAATTAAAAAGTTCTAAATCAGTTGGATAGCATTATTATTATTATAAACTATTTTAATATATAATCTTGTAGTCATTTAGTTTTGTGGTTGTTTGTATTCTTGTTACACTAAGAGTTCTATACAGTTAATATTTAAGTTGTATAAAAAAATATCCTCTAACAGGATCTATACAAAGAGAATGTATCAAAATAATATTTTTAACAACCTAAGTCCAAAGAGAATGTGTCAAAATAATATTTTTAACAACCCAAGCCCAATGATTGAATGTCTACTATTGAAAATGTTGTGACTCACCTGCTTGGGGTGATCACTTTCAGCCTGATCTTTTGCATTGTATGGATGGTTAGGAACTTCCCAACATTCTTTTGACCAGGTCGGTTCTCCCGAAGGGTGGTGAAGGTGATGCTAGTACTTGTTGGAGCACACACATCAGTTGGTTATGTAGATGGATGGAACACCCTCTTTGAGGCTCCTAATCAGCTTGTGCCTGATATGGTTATGTAGATGGATGGAACACTTTCTTTGAGGCTCCTAACCAGCTTGCGCCTGATATGCATGGTTCGGTTAGAACATTTAATGGTTGTTATGATATTTTTTTAGTTTTTGTAGTTAAGCCCGTCTTTTTGTAGTTTCCGGCTAAAACATTTAATGGCCGTTGTGATATTTTTTTAGTTTTGTAGTTAAGCCCGTCTGTTTGTAGTTTGTTGGCGGTGATATTTTGAACTTTGTCTTGGCTATTTTTTCAATAGGTCTGTCCTATGCTTGGGGTATGTTCTGTCAGTTGAAATTTATCTTGGTCGTCTTCTTCTCAACTGGTTTGGTTAGTGCTTGGGATGTGATGTATCAATCCACCCACTTTTGTATGTTTAATATTTATATTTAATATATTACTTTTTCATTCAAACAAATGTTGTCACTCACAAAGCATTCAATGGGTTTTAATTAGAAGAAGAGGTATTAAAGTGGAACGGAATTCCAATATAGGAATATGCTACTAGAAATAAGCAGCGTGTATGGGAACACAACATCGTATGAACGGGTTAGAAAGCAAGAGGGCCAACTACCCCACCCCACTCAATGTTAATAGGGTAGGACCAAGGACTTCCACCTTTAAATCTGCTACCCCATTAACAAAAAGTTTGAAGTGTTGAGGCTTATAAAGCATTTAAATTAGGCTTTCCAGAATATTTACTATGTGATTCAATGTAATAGCATCCACTTACCAGAATATCACCGTGTGATCAATTGTAATATATGATGATAATACGATGAGTTTATGATACAATATTGGGGAACCCGTTTTTAAATACCTAGTTTTATATTTTTTCTTCCATTGAGGAGAATGCATCTCGTCTCGAACCGGGTTTCAAATAGTTGAGCCATCTTTTCTGAAACTATTCCCCCATCTCTGCAAACCTGAACGATACGACACAACAAACAAGCACTACCGGATAATTTTCAACTGACATAATAGTTGAATGGCACAGCCGAAGAATAAAATACCTGAAAGAAGTAGCATATCAAGTCAGAAAACAAAATGAATCAGACTAATGGTAAATAGAATGGAATTGACAAAACATTTTGGCTGTAAGAAGACTGTCACTTCTACCTATTGCATTATTTCGGCCCAGTGTGGTTGTCCGTTGTTTTTGAAAGTAAAAATTGAACAACTAGTAGCAATGAATAACGAAAGAGACAGTTTTTATCCTCTCCCTCTAATCATGTATGGATATAATTTTGATAGAGTGATGAATGAGACAGCGTATAAAATAGATTCGATTCAATATAACACGACGAAAACCTAGTACATATAATTTTAGCTGCAAGCCAACTTCGACACTCTGCTCCAACATTCCATGTTTTGAAATATAATTATAAGCCACTAATTTCCAGTCCTCCTCAGAAGACCACAGGCTTTTCACATGTTTCTGTCGGTAGTAGCAAGATCGCCAGCCCATGATTAACTCGTAGATTCCATCTGTCCTCGGAATACGGTGGCAATTACAGTCCGAAAAGATCAGGAGGACGCCTCACCTTAGAGCCAGGTTTTCAACGAACGCGTGATTCACAAATTGTTTGCTTTGTCCTTTGTACGAAGACCGTATGGACCACAGGTTAAATCGAAAATTTGTAAATTTAAATTATTATATGTTAAATACAATATTGAGGTATGTGATTTATTTTTATTTTTGTTTTTCTTTACGTTTCCCAAGCTTGTTTTTATTAGAAAAGCTGATTAGTTTTATGTATTATAAAAGTTTTTTTAAGCTCCTTTCCATAACATCACTTTTGAGGGTGGCTTTATTATATGTTAAATACAATATTGAGGTATGTGATTTATTTTTATTTTTCTTTAACTTTTCCAAGCTTGTTTTTATTAGAAAAGCTGGTTAGATTTATGTATTATAAAAGTTTTTTTTAGCTCCTTTTCATAACATCACTTTTGAGGGCCACTGTCACTTATGTGTTTGCTTTTTTTTTTGGGTTATATAGGGAGTTGGTTAGATCCACTAGTAATTGGTAAGTTCCTAACAGTTTATTTGTCTTGTTGTTGTTGTTGACCCGGTGTGAGATGGAGACCAAGGGTAGTTCATTGTAAGAACTACTACCTTTGCTAAATCTGCAGTTTGCCCCAAAGTTTAAACTAGGTCTCTTCTTAGCAAGTATTTAGCCAATTAAAATCCACCTAACCCTTGGAGGCACTATATCTTTACTTTTATTTAACTTTTACTTTTAAATATAAACTTCTTAAAAAAACCTTCATGTCTAAATTAATGTTTTTAAAAATATATTTAGCTTAAATAAAAATTTTGTTAGTATTAATTTTTATTATATATATAATTTCATTTATTTACTTTCATTCAATGTATTTATATTAAAATATTATATATATAATTTTAATTATATTTTTGTTTAAATTTATTATTTTTTGTATTTCTTATTTTTATTATTTTATTTTTGGTTTAGTGTGAGAAACCTTTATTGTATTTCTTATTTTATTTTTTGGTTAGTGTGAGAAACCAGGCTCTTCCAACCATGACCTCTCCTAAAGCCCAAAGCTATACTTATCAATATCAATAGGAAATTTAACACACAACCACCACACACCCAGTCCCTCGCACAATCGCCCACATCATTGTTTGAACTATTGTATTTGTATTTCTTATTTTGATTATCGGTGCATTCATTTTGTTGTGTTGTTATTTAACTTTATTCAACAAGTAAATTTGTATTAGTTTTCAATTTAGTAGTCATAGTTTGTTTTTTAATGAGCTATATCCAAGGTTCCACGTGCTTAGGGGACAGGGGGACGGGTTTCGAGGGACGGCGGGGGATGGTGGGCCAATTTTAGGGGATGGTTCGGGGATGATTAGGGGACGACTGGTATAATACTATAAAAAATAATTTTTTTTAGAAATTTAGAATAATCTATGTAGACACCAAAACAACACCAACCCGATTATGTGGCTACAAGCACTAATCGAGTTGGCATACATACCCCCTAGGGTAGCCTCCAGAGGTTAAACAGTGGTCCTAACCACTCCCAAATTAGTTTTGGAAGGTCAGAGGTCAATTTGGCACCTTTTAAGCACTTTGCTCCCTATTCGTCCCACCCTGGGACGATTAGAATCCTATTCATCCCACCCCGGGATGATTAGTAGCAATCGTCCCAGGGTGGGATGATTAGCAGGTTTGACTGGAAAAAAGTCAAGCCTTGACAGATCCGCCACTCAACTTCGCCTTAATTACATGCAATTGCGAGGAACGGTTTCAAATCTGAGAGAGGGACTTCAGTCAAGCATGTCTTGATCATGGATGCCCTAAATAAGAGAGGAATATTCTCTCCCCCAAGAGAGGCATGATAAGCCAAGTGGCGCCCTCGCATGCACGTTCAAAGGAGACCCTCAGGTCTATAAAATGGTGAGCCTCATCACCCCAAAAAAAGGACAGAGCAGGAGCATTTGGAGGAACGAAGTGCTGCAAAATTATACCCACATTCCCTTTTGTGCTTCTTACATCCCTAATTTATCTTTTGGAAGAGAGGTTATTGGGTGAACACTAAGAACGCAATCCTGACACAAAACCCAAGCAATCGGCAACAATCCCACACTAAATTCATCAAAACATCTCCCTATGAGGTTTTGGACCCATCCCAAGTGGATTGGTATCAAAACCAAACCCCAAATGGTGGGTGTCCTGCCCCCGGGCATCCCCCCAAACTGCTGCAGTCCTAATCGTCCCACCCCGAAGTGATTACAAATCCATGAATGCTTTATTAACTGTTATTTTTGCATTATGTTCTATTTGGTTTACTTATGCTGTTGTTCAAAGTTTCATTGCATTCTGACCTGTTTTGACCTTGTTTTTATCATTTTACGCGTTTACTAACCTATAGGGAGCATCTTCGGATACGGGACAATCTGGGAAAAATCTACAAAATATGACCTTCTGGGTCATCCCAAAATGCCCCTTTTTGTCTAACCCCAAGTTTGTAGGAATTTTGGAGGCCTCTAGATAGGACATTTGCAAGGTGGATTTTGCATGTTTTGTGATAGTCCTAATCGTCCCACCCTGGAGCAATTAGAAATCCATGCATGATTTCCCAACTATTATTTTTGCAATGTGTCTCTGATGATGTTTCTATGCTTTTTTCAAAGTTTAAATTCATTATGACATGTTCTGACCATCGTTTTGCTATTTTATGTATTCACTAGCCGGAGGCCTTAGGGATTGCATGTTTTCCCTCTATCCACATATGCTATTAATTGTTTGTTGTTTCTCTATGCACAGGATCTGAAGACCAGGAACATCAGAGGGGCAGTAAGGAACTATGAACACACAGACACAAGCGGCGGTAACCTTTGGCCCACCCATTTCAAATGTGGGCATGCGAAAGACACTGGAAGCGTATCATCCATTGATGTAACGAACTGTATCAAACATTCTGAGCCCTGAAATGGGGATGTATTGTAACCAGATTTGTAAGCAACATTAATAAAATAGGCCACACTTTTCTTTGTTTGCTAACATCTCACGTCTTTCCTTCATGCATTGCTTTTCTCGCATTCATAGGACTTAGCATTTGTGTATCAATTTTTGTTTGCACCACTGGTCTGGTATGTCGTTGCCCCACATTCAATTTTCAATGGTGATCATGGTGGGACCCTATCCCCTGCTATTGGTATCAAGTTTCTGATCAAAATTTTGTGGATTCTTTGCAGGTGTTACTCATTCGGGCATTGGACTGCTACTCGTGCCACCCTATGACGAATATAGACCTGGAATTTGTACCACCCTGGGATGAATATGTATTAGTCCCACCCTAGGACGATTAGAGTTCTATGCATTTTTTGAGCAGAAACTCAGAGGCATCTGGTTTGGATAGAGAAGAGGTAGGCCTTCTGAACATCCCCTGTGTTTTTCTATTTTTTGTTTCTGCAGATTTATGTTTTCTTTGCTTTCTTCCAATAAAAAAATAAAAATAAATAAAAATAAAAATATAGAGCAACTCAAATGGAAGGAACCTAATTAGGAATGCATTCTTCTCTGGTTTGCTTGCATGATACTCGCACCAATGACAAGTCTTCATCATGGGTGTTAGTTCTAGGTAGGGTTTGTGATTTCCTTCTTGCTGCTAATTGTTTCTGAAAGATTAAAACATACTTTAAAGCATTGCATTAGTGAAAACCATATTTTGTTGTATGTTTTTTTTCTTTACATAATTAAAAGGAACCACACGCACACCACCTAATAAAATTAACATCAAGAAGTTGGTCTTAATACCCCAACACTTGATCAAGACCAATGGTGGATTTCATCACCACCTTGGCTTGAATTTTGCATACATTTACCCTGATCGTGACTGTTGCTAGACGTAAATCCTGATGAAAGCTGACTAAGTGTAACGGGGGTGATTCCCCGTGCATGAGGATAAGTCTTCTATGGTAGATGTTAAAAAAAAAGTGATCCCCCTTTTGTATCGTCTATGTTCCACGTACTATTTTTCTCTCGCATACCAATAGTTTCCCTCATGTAAGGGTGGGTATATTGAGAGGTTTGGTATAATGGCCTGGCAATGGTATATTGAAGGGGTGACCATTTTGGAGATACAAGAGCCCTCATTTTGCATGCATAACAAAGTTTCCTTTACGATATTCACACAACAAAAATCAAACACATTAGACCAGATCTAGGGCACACATTTAATTTGTAAACAAGATAATCATCTCTTTGTTTGTGTGGTCCCCGTTTGTTTGGTGTAGCATAAAAAATTGTAAATGAGATAAAAAAATATATGTATCTTCCTCGAAAATACCACCACCATGGTGTATACCCATATCCAAACCCAATCATGAGCAAAATTTGTAGAAAGTGTACAAAGAGGCACAATTTTCCTATGTTATAGCCCTAAGGACTTGGTTATACCACCTTGGCAGCCTGACCCACAACATGGTCCACACTATGCCACTACATAAAAGGACTATAGAGGCACCCCTTTGAGGGGCACTCCCATTCAACACAGACCCTCTCAGGAGGAGTACATACATGGGAAGGCTCCCTTAGACACTCATTATGAGTGGCCACTATGCAATGAAGCACTAGAGCAGCATAGGGTTCATAAGGAGGGACCACATGATTATATCATCCCTCCTTCACCCCTCATTACTGTTAGACCTAATAAGCCAAATCTAGAGTGCAGGGCTCTTCAAATAGGGCGTGCTAACTCCACCCATCCCTTTCATATGTACGAGAGGAAACACAAGGAAAACCATTATATTCCTCAAGAGCAATACACAACGCGAGAGCAATGCACCCCTGCACCTGCTAATTATCAAGATCACCTATTAAAGTCAGAGCCTCAGGTGAATGTTGCTAACATCGACAAAGGAAAGTGACCCATAGAAATCTCGGATCACCATGATCGAGATAGATATGTAGGGGAGGCATCTAGGCCTCCTAGACCTAGGACAACAGAACAAATCGACTTGGCATTTGCCAAACAGGCTGCCCGCCAAGTGCAAATTACGCAACTTAGGCAAGATCAACAGCAATTAGAGCAACTATATCATCTTAACAAAGAGCGCATTCAGCGCCAGATATATGAGTTGCTCCATAACACTGTGCATGAAAGGATTCCAACCCCTCACACACATAGGACAAAAATTTATGAGAGGCACAACCCCTTAGTGCGAGACAGGTCTCCACGACCTTATCAAGTGTTGCCTCCAAGACCTCCTAGACCTGAGCGGGAGGCCACCCCTAGAACAAATGATGGGCGTCTTCCACGGGCACCAGTCCGTGTTTATAAGACACGCCTAAAAACTCCTCAAGAAGCCTATGAAGAATTTGAGAAAGAAGAAGAGTGGGTCAAAACGCCCTACCAAGGTAGGGGGTGCTACCCAGCTACCCCTCCATAGGCCTCACGTTCCTCGCAATTCACAACGGGAACAAACCAATGAAGAGGAAATAAAATCCCTTGATGCATACAAAGCATTTCTAGAGTGCTTAGAGTCTATGGAGACTAAGACTTTAGGGCCCCAAAAGCCCATCTTACGCCAGCTCCGTAGTCACCTTGTGCATCCTTCAGTTTTGGCACCCCCATACCCCGACCACTTCAAAATGCCTCAATTGGAAATTTTTAGAGGGGATGAGGATGCACAAGAGCACGTCACAAGGTTCCTAATTCAATGCTTTGGCATTCAGGATAATGATGCATTTCTTCTAAGAATGTTTATCACCACGTTCGTAGGTCTTGCCTCAGACTGGTTTACCTAATTGCCGAAGCATATCATCAACAATCTAGACCAGCTAGTGGACGCGTTCCTTGAATGTTTTTCCTTCAACACCAAGAAGAAGGCATCCTTAAATGACCTAGCTGGCCTTAAGCAATATGATGATGAAACCATAGCCGCTTATGGGAATCGATGGAGGACATTACTTTCAAAGCTACCTTACCTCCCTCCCATGGCCGACATGACTCAGATGTTTTCAAAGAGTTGCATAAGGTTGATCTCCGTGCTATTGCAACTGCAGAAATATGCCACCCTAGAAGAAGCCTTGGCGCAAGCCAGGATAATTAAAGAGATCAAAATTCAATATGGCAAGTTTGCCAAACCACACAAGAAAGAGTGGATCAAAAATGCCAAAATTGGGCCCACACACCCGAAACCCGTTGTGGTCAATCAGGTTGCCATAACTGTACCACCGCCTGCACAAATGACACTGACCCCAAAGGCTAATTATCAGGCAGTTCCTCTTGCTACCTATGAAAAGGAAAACCACAAACAAGAGCAAAATCAGCAACGTCACCCTAAGCAACAATTCACACAATTCACAGAGTCTAGAGACTCCTTGTTTGACCACTTGTTCATGGTAAACCTAATAAACTTGTCGAAAACTCGACCCATAGATCCCAATGCACCAAAAACCAAGGGCTATAGGGAATATTTATATTGTAGATTCCACTGGTAGAAAGGACACGACATCTTCACTTGTTGGAAATTCAAAAACTTGGTGCAAGACTTGATAGACAACAAAATGCTCATGGATAATCTCATAGTGCTGAGCAACCAATATATGGAAGTCTTTAAATACCCCCTACCTGCCCATGATGCATCGACAAAGACAGTTCAATTAAATGAGGTAACACAAAACTACCCCATGCAAGGGTACGTGGGGATGATAAGCATCATGACATAGAACAAAAGATATCCAAACATGGCTGCACCTGCTGTAGCTACGGGAGATGTTCCATCAACATCACAACCCCACAACACCCTACACAACCTCCCCAACCTAGACTAGTAGCCATGATTTGAACTAAGCTTACTCAAAGTTTAAGGACCATGTCGGCTAGGCTCTCCATCTATGAGCTCATCCAACAATCATCGCCCCATCGGGAGGCTCTAATGGAGATACTCAAAGCCATCGAGCTACAGCCCCACGAACCTAATTCTTTCAACAACTTTGTGGGACATGTGAGGCAATGCATAGAACCAATCATAATCTTTAGAGAAGACGAACTAAAATTGGTTACTGGTGACATGGTGGATCCACCCCTGCACGTCATCGTGTGGGTCAACGAGATTCCATTCAAGAGGGTGTTGGTGGACACTGGCTCGTCCAGTAACATAATCATGATAGTGACATTAAAACATCTTAAGTTTCCAACATCCCACATTGTGGCGTCCACTTACACTCTTCGAGCATTCAACGACGCGTTATGCTCGACGGTTGGCACAATTGTCCTGCCCATTCAAGTAGGACAAAAGACCATTCCTATGTTGTGTCACATCCTTGAGGGTGAGATGGCCTAGAATATCCTGCTAGGCCGGCCTTGGATCAGGGACATGAAGTGTGTCCCTTCGATAGCCCATCAATGTCTCAAATACACATACGAAGGGAAAGTACATGTAGTCCCAACAGACTTAGAGCCCTTTAAGTATTGCAATATGGTGTAGCTGATGCCACAATTGACCCTCCCATCGACACATTTGGACTTTCAATTGAATTCGTCCACACAGGGTTCGATTCCACCTACATCCCCGCTATTGAGTCCCTTAAGTAACTGACCTGGCCCATCTTCATCATCTAAACCTTCACCAACAATGCCACCTATGATGGACACATCGAAGGACAATAGGAAGAAGCCCTTAGAGGAGGCACCACCATTAGTTTCAAACATATCTACCAAGGAGGTGCCCAGTCGAATGGAAGTCGAGACACCTGATTCACCCAACATGGAGTGGACTCAGGGAGAACTCCCATTCCCTCCCCCTCAATCGCCAATGATTACCATTGAAATGATCAATACTGGCCTGGGGGAGTACCTAGTGCAGAACATTATGGCAACACCCACACTCGAATCCATGCAAGACATAGGGAGACCTCGCCTCCCCATCGACATTATCATCCCTTTAGGTTACCCACAAAATCAGACCAACTTTGTATATGGGGGCCTTGAGAACAATCTAGAACCCTACCTACAAGAGGAAGAGGATGAAGAGCCATTTGTTGAGAATGTTGATTATCTGTCTAACCCAGACTTTGCCTTGAAATATCTAGACCAATGTAGTTGGCATAGATATGGATTGGGTAGATACGAACAAAGAATGCAAACTCTTTTTCAACCAAGATACCAGATGCCATATGACAAATCAAGAGTAGGGTTCAACCACCCTTTGCCCCTTGACATCTTGGCAGAGACCATGTGAGGCTTAGGTCTAGGCAACAGGGATGGGTTGGCACAAGATCCATATGCCAAACCCAACACAACATACACAATGGGGGACTATCTCCCATGGTTAACAACAAACCTTGTTGACCTCAACAACCCTTTCCCTTTGATCGAGAAAGGGGAAAGTTCAAGGTATAACCTCCAAGAGGGATATGAACAAGATCAAGGAAAGTCTTCTGAAGATGAGTTAGCTTATGAGGTAGCACCTTGGGACCCTTTTGAGTCTGATAGTAATCACTCACAAGTGACGCCCATTGATGACTATCAGGAGAACTTCGAGGTAATGTTCCCCCTTAATGTTCCACTCGAGAAATTTCCACCTCAAGAGAATCCAGTCCTCCCATAGAGAGTGAAACAATCCAGAAGGGGTCAAATCAACATGCTTGAACGAAACGAGCTTCCCATGCCAGCCATAAGGCCAAGTGATCAAGAAACTCCTAGTGGGAGGCTATACCATCCAGAGGGGCACACAGTTTTTTTAAGCTCCTTTCCATAACATCATTTTTGAGGGTGGCTTTATTATATGTTAAATACAATATTGAGGTATGTGATTTATTTTTATTTTTATTTTTCTTTTACTTTTCCAAGCTTGTTTTTATTAGAAAAGCTGGTTAGATTTATGTATTATAAAAGTTTTTTTTAGCTCCTTTTCATAACATCACTTTTGAGGGTCACTGTCACTTATGTGTTTGCTTTTTTTTTTATTATTATATAGGGAGTTGGTTAGATCCACTAGTAATTGGTAAGTTCCTAACAGTTTATTTGTCTTGTTGTTGTTGACACGGTGTGAGATGGAGACCACCGATAGTTCATTGTAAGAACTACTACCTTTGCTAAAGCTGCAGTTTGTCCCAAAGTTTGAACTAGGTCTCTTCTTAGCAAGTATCTAGCCAATTAAAATCCACCTAACCCTTGGAGGCACTATATCTTTACTTTTATTTAACTTTTACTTTTAAATATAAACTTCTTAAAAAAACCTTCATGTCTAAATTAATGTTTTTAAAAATATATTTAGCTTAAATAAAAATTTTGTTAGTATTAATTTTTATTATATATATAATTTCATTTATTTACTTTCATTCAATGTATTTATATTAAAATATTATATATATAATTTTAATTATATTTTTGTTTAAATTTATTATTTTTATTATTTTATTTTTGGTTTAGTGTGAGAAACCTTTATTGTATTTCTTATTTTAATTATTTTATTTTTTGGTTAGTGTGAGAAACCAGGCTCTTCCAACCATGACCTCTCCTAAAGCCCAAAGCTATACTTATCAATATCAATAGGAAATTTAACACACAACCACCACACACCCAGTCCCTCACACAATCGCCCACACCATTGTTTGAACTGTTGTATTTGTATTTATTATTTTGATTGTCGGTGCATTCATTTTGTTGTGTTGTTATTTAACTTTATTCAACAAGTAAATTTGTATTAGTTTTCAATTTAGTAGTCATAGTTTGTTTTTTAATGAGCTATATCCAAGGTTCCACGAGCCTAGGGGACGGGGGACGGGTTTCGGGGGATGGCGGGGGACGGCAGGCCGATTTTAGGGGACGGCTCGGGGACGATTGGGGGACGGCTGGTATAATACTATAAAAATTGAAATTTTTTAGAAATTTAGAATAATCTACACATTCAGAATTCTACACCCAACAAAAATGATATTTCATATTAGTAATCAATTATGTAAGTGCAGCCATTCATATTCATATTAGTTACTAACACATAAGTGGTATTAGGATATTCATATTAGTTACTAAGTGCAGCCATTTAATTGTTTCAAGTTCAACAACTATAACTTGAAGGTTCTCCCAGTCACTTGCTATTGCAGGAAAACAATAAGCTTTTAAGTACAATGTTTGCTTAGTTTGTCTTATCTTCAAATTGAACATATGAAAGCCACAGAGTTAAGATTAATTCAACAAACAAATAACTTGCAGTTCTTTTGCTTGAAACAATCATAAAGCCTTCTGGTTAAATTTCTAGCAAGTTCCTCACAGGCAGGTGTAATTCTTCTTCAAATTCACAGGCTCCTGCACTTTCTTGTGTCTCTCGAGAATCTCTGACAAGACAAAGACCGCCTAAGTTCAATGCAAGATAATTGCTCACTTCTCAAAAGAAAGGCCAACGTCTCCTCTTTTTTCCAAATACTCCACAAGATTGCTATGCGTCAATACATTATATTGTAGCCCATCTTGCATGTTACTCTTACTCGTCCTCACTCCATTTTGAAAATGATTTTGATGTGCAGGTGCATCAGCTATCGACATGCGGCCAGCTTAGTAATAGCCATAGATGCTAGCACACTTTAATACTTCATAATAAATATTGTTACTTTTACCATGTAAGGCACATAGATACAACCTATGCTATTATCTCAAAGAAACTTCAAACGACCTAAGTTGGGAATGTGTAAAGCAAAGCTCAGGGTTGTAAGGTTTGAGCAACACTTATTTCTGACCTACATTTCCTAGTTAAATCGCAATCACATGAATTCAAAGGATACAATGACTGTGCACTATTACACATAGTTGAATCCTGCCCATCTTAGACATACATTGAATGTGTCCCAACCTAGAAAGGATTTGGTATTGACAATTCTGAAAACTAAGTTGTAGCATTTCCATTTAGACATTTGCATTAGCAGAAAAGCCATTACAGTCCACACAGCTTAAGTAAAAGAAAAAAGCAGAGACAAGGTATTATTCAAACAGTGTCTCGGATTAATGTAGCCAGAATTAGCCAAACTGCATGAGATACCTGAAAGTTGATTGCAACCACACCCTGCAACACCTTTGGAAGTTCATTTTCAATGTGCTTAAGACCTCATTAAATTGGCACGTGTATCCAACAAATGAACGATGGAATTTGAAGGTCTTAAAGTGGCCTTCATCAGCTGCTCCCATGAGATGCAATTGTCACTCAACTTGTCTTGGTAACATTTCAAGGATGAGATACCCACTGGTAGTGTGTTTCATTCTTCCAAAGTCAAGAAGTGAACCAAGTGTAGCAAAGTGTTATAAGGGCAGAGATACAAAATTCACTGCCTTATTCAGGTGATTTCCCTTTTCAGATTACCATTAGGATGTAATAACAGAAATCTGGTATATCCTAATTTGGATACTGACATTTTGTCTGATTAAACAACTCAAACTGGCATAAAGCTGATGAACTTGCAGGATTCATGAAATATTTAGAAGGCCTTAGAGAAGGTCATCACACAAAACAAGACCACTGCTAAAAAATCCAATTTGGTACCTATGGATGACAAAAAATGAAAAAGCCTCCAGATTCTAAGTTCAAATTTGCACAAACCAAAATTTTAGATTTTTGATTGCACTCTGTTTGGGTGAGGATGCCCAGCTGTGGGGGATGGCTGGGCCCCATTGGGGACGCTTAGACCGTCCTTGGGGACGGATCCATCCTCGGGGATGGTCTAAGCATCCCCAATGTGGCCCAGTCATCCTCGAAGACGTCTAGTAGTCCTCGGGGACGGTCTGAGTGTCCCCAATGGAGCCCAGTCGTCCCTGAATACGGTTGGCCATCCCAAGGATGCCCCAAAAAAGAGGACGTCCCAGAGACGGGAGGCCATAGGCCTTAGCCGTCCCGGGGATGTTTCCCAACCATCCCCCAAAAAGGGAGATGGGGGGAAACATCCCCCTTGTCGTCCGAGAAACGAGGGGACGCATCACGCATCCCGTGGAACACTGGTTATATCATTTCAACAAGTAAATGATACAATTAGAGGTTGTTAATTTTTTAAAAATAAATTTTGTCATTAAGTATTTTTTAAACAAATATTTTATTATAAATAAATAATACATAATAAAAAAAATTTAAAATTATTTTGAAATTGTTAGTTACTAAAAGTAATGTGAATGTGACCAACTCTCCTATATAACAAAAGAAAAAAAAATTAAAAAATATTATCAGTTATAAATATTAATTTTTTTTGTTTTAAAATATTTTAATAACCAAAATATAGGATGGATCATCCTCCCTATAATTCAAACCTAAATCTAAGCAATGTGAGAGCAAAACCTTGAATTGGCCTAACATAAACTATTTTCTATTCAATTTAAATTATAAAATATTAATTTTTAAATATAGTAAGTTTTATGTTTGTCATGAAGTGAAAGGACTATGAGGTAACTTAGCCTTTGAGGTCAACGTTGTTCAAGCTCGAAGATGATAAAAAAGAACTAACAAAATTCTTCTTAGGTAGTGAAATTAACCTTTGGTAATATGCAATCTTTGTGTATGTACAAATACAAGTTAGCATTTTTATTAATTGTAAAATAGGTTAATCATATACGTTATGTTCATTATAAAATAATTTTACATCTTCAAAATATTAATTTGATTATTTATTTGCTTAAATGCAAAATACTAGTAGTTGCTTAAATAAATTAAGTGATAAACTTAGGTGTTGCAGGTGAGTTGGAGAGGAGAGGGCAATCCTCCAAGGGAGGTCCCAGGTTCAAATCTCCACCCTACCAAAAAGCAAAATTGGGTATCCAAAATCCAATTGATAATGTTGGTGCGAGCAGGGTCAGGTGCGACTCCCGGGTGACTTTGATGGTGAGAACCCCTGTTCGTGGTCTTTCATACCAAGGCGGCCCCACAAGGGGTTTTTCGCTTAAAAAAATAAATTAATTAATTAAGTGATAAATAAATCTAAAAATTTTAATTATTCAAATAACATTTAATAACTCTTCATGTTTGTGTTTTGAAATATAATATAAATTTTTATTATATATTTTTTAAAATCTATCTAATTAATTGTAGCAAGTAGATATAAAGTTATGATAATTTTTTAGAGTCAATATTTTTGTTACATAATTTAAAGTTTTTTTAAAAAAGTTAGTAGAATAAATTTTCAACCATTCATTATTGAATATTTTGAAATTAATAATACATTAATATTTACTAACAACTAAGGTTTTATATAATGTTATTATGATACACTAAGGCTTTAGAATAATTAAGATTTTTAGATTGTTGTTTATAATAATTTTAATTAGAATAGTATTTGATGAGAAATCTTAACAACTACAAAGTTCTAGAAATTTATTTATTTTTGTTTAAAAATATGGTCTTGGTGATATAAATGGTAAGACAAGTTATAACTTAATCAAACTAAACATATAGTCTCACCAAACTCTTTCTAATCTCTACTTCACTCAAAAGAATTCTTTATGACTATCCCTAAATAATCACCTTTGTAATTTATAAGAGTTCAAATACTATCCAATCATTTTTCCTTAACCAAGTGATTAGTGCTTTTACTTTTATTATATCTCTTAAATTTGCTCTAAAGTATAGAATTATGATTTTTTTCTTTTAATGAAATCATACACCCAATAATGCCAACCCTCATTTTATTCCTTCTTCATTTATTTTTTAAATGTTTAAATAAAACTATTATTTACAAAATTATTAAAAACAATGTGTGCTAAGTTATTTTATTTTAGAGTGGAGTGAGTGTGAGCCAGGTGAGCAAGAAGTGTGAGTAGGAAGTAGCAAGCAAAGTGTAAGCAAGGAGTGAATGCCAAATTTTCTTGTTCTGATATTAGGATAAAGTAAAATATAAAAGGATAATAAATTCTAAGTAACATGGAAGGAAAGTCATTTTTGAGAGTCTTTACTATAAGTAAGGGTGTCCTAGTTGAATGTAAGGATACCCTAGTTGGAAGTATGGATTCCCTGGTTATTGATAAGAAGAAGAATAAATCTTTGGAAAACCATATCTAGATACTAAATACTACACCAAAAGTGATTATCAAGGATGAGATGACTGAGCATGATATCATTATTCTCAAAACCAAAGGGTTAATATGTAAGTTCAATGGGTATTTGCCAAACATTTTTAAGAGTCACAATTGGATCAAGTGGTAGTGGGGATTAAATTTAGTTTTCTCCATGACTTTAATTTGAAAGGATTTTTCTCATTATTTTCTCTAGTTCAAAAATAAGGGATAAAATAATGGATGGTTTTCATTATTTAAGAAAATGGACTGAGAATTTTTTATGGAGATAGAGTTTATTAAAAGGCTTCTAGTGTAGATTACGTTTTTTGGACTTCTTTATCAACTTATAAATAGGGAGGTTTTGAAGAAGAATGATAATACTATAGGGAATTCATCTAGGAGGGACCAACTACTAAGGAGAGAAGGCATGTTTTATATACTTGAGTATGTGTTGTCATGGATATTTCAAAATCTCTATTGCATTCCATTATGATTGAATCTAAATCAAGAGAATGGATTCAATATATGGATTAAGAAAATATTGTATTTTGATATCACAAATATCATGAGACTTTACACATGGGAAGAGATTACAAAGTGATATGATGGATAAAGGGATGGAATTTTTTTTGTATGAGGTAAAATTCAATATGAAATAAGAATATAATATCATAGTAAAAGCTAGGTTAACTCAAGGATTTTCCATGCCTAAAAAAGAGACAAAAAAACTCCTTTGCATCATCAAATCATATTGTTCACTCGAATCCACCATTAAAATAAAAAATGATACAAAGGATAAGGAATTACAATGCACAAGTTCAAATACAAAAGGATTTAAATATGCAAAGGAAAATAGGGAGGGAAATTTTAAATCAAATGAGATGAAGGAGGTTAAGGTTAATTTACGTAAATAATTTTAATTTTCCTCAACTAGCATAAAACATTCTCCTTGCAATAAAAATGAAAGTAGTAGATAGTATATACATTACACTTTAGGATTATAAGACTAGAATAATAAATAAAATGCATATGGAGGTTATCCATGGAAGCATAAGAAACTAATTACTATGGAGCATCATCCTTGGACTTTAGGGTTTTCAAAGAAACATAAAGAAGAAAGTGTTTATGATGATATTTCTTGCATTTCAAAGTCTTTAGGGCAACATAAATTTTTAAAAGATAAGTATCATTATGAATAATATAGGAATATAGAAGAAATTAATGAAGATAAAAGTATTGGTAGAAATGGAAAAAATAGAGGAAGATCAGCATGGACAAAGAGAAAAAGAAACTCAAAGATATTTTGATTTCTGAAGCCAAATATACATATTGTAGGTGTTAGATATTTATTTGTAAATATAAATAAATATATCACAAGTGTTAACAAGAAATGGGGCTAAGCACTAAAAATAATACTAATGATGAAAACGATATCTTTTTTTTTGTTTGTGGAAAATATCCTAGAAAGAATGCTACTTTTGGGTAATACCCAAGGAGGCAGAGGTATCTCTTCCACCAAAAATTCCCAGGGCTCACCCCTAGCCTACCATCTTTGGCACACTCAAGGAGCATGCCTGAAACAACAAAAAACAAGAACATACAAACCCAAACACACAATAAGATAAAAATAAATTAAATCATACTTCTTGAGTTTGTCGACAAGGTAATGCACAACCAAACACACACAATAAGATAAACAAAAAACAAAAAAAAACAACACAACATGAACCACATAGAAAAAATACAAAAACAACAAAATAAAACACAAAAATAAAAACATATGTAAAAAAAAAGATAAACATAAACAACAACAAAACACAAAACACAAAAAAAACACAAAAATAGCATAACAAAACACTACCATAACAAAAACAATAAAATGATACAAATACACCACAAAAAAAAACAACAGAGCATAAAACACAAAAAAACCATAAAAACAACTTTAAAAAATAGATCCATAATAGAAACAACAAAATGATACAAATACACCACAAACAAAAACATGAAAAACAAAAACAACAAAAACTAAGCCAATGGAGCTATTGACAAATCAAAAAATATAAGGTAACACTAAAAATAAACCAAAGCTTAAAAAATTACCAAAAATATCAGAAATTGCTTAACAAATTAGCCATAGCTTTCAACATTGCCATCAAGAGATTGTAGGATAACACCCATCCTATAAACCCTTAGGATAATGGTATCCTCATCCTTTAATTTGTATCTTGCTTCATTCCAGTTGGAACTATAGGGTAGTTACTTAGAACCACGACACTACTATTAGAATATGTATGGTCTTTTGAGGATCCATTTTGTTTGTAGTTTGAATTTACCCTTTGGTTTTGCACTTGGGTTAGTTTTATACATTATTCTTTTTTTTATAGTTTAAATTTGGCTAAGATGGCTCTCCTTGATTGTTATTTCTTAGCATCAACATAAGCTCTTTTAGTGATTTCTCATCCTGTAATTCTTCCTGTTCCCTCTCTTCATCAAAATTTGTTTCCATAATTACTATTTTCATTTGACCATCCTCATCATCTGCTTACTCATCTGTGGAAATAATTTCAAAGGTGTTAGGTGAAATTACTATTTTCTCTTTTGTTGTTATTTTTGTCTTTGTGTTTTTTAATTTAGGGATTTGAAACCCTGCTAAGTTCCCATTCTCTTTCTCTTTCTTAGGGACCTTATATGGACAATCCTTGGCTAGATGGCCATATTCATGACAGAGTCTACATCTAAATGGAATATTTTCATAATATACTATTTGCTCCCATATTTCTTCCTTCTATTGTAAAGTAATCTTCTTTGGAAGTGGTTTGTCAAAATCAATAAAAAACATAAATCCTTACCTAAACCATATCCTCTAAGTGTTGGGTGCTATAAAAAATCATCATGAAAAATCCTAAAGAATTTCCAATTGTTGTGAATATCTTTGGATTCTAGTATACTATCAGAAGACCAAATAAATAGATCCAGATAGGGGCAGTTGATGGTATTTCTTCCTCAACTTTGAACTTGGTATGCCAAGGCTTCATGAAGAACCCTGTTGTACCAAAAAACCATGGCCCCCCTTGAAAAATGTCCTCTCTATCTTCTTCATTAGCAAAAAAAATAAAAAAGTAGCCATTAGGGTAAGTAAAAATTTGGAACTCACCTTTAGTGCTCCAGTTTTTGGAAACCCATTACTTGAAGGTAGCAAGATTCGGTCGAAATCCTATGAATCGACAAATTAGTCCCCTCCTCTCCATTTCAACTATTACTTTTTGGATATCCGTTATTTCCAACTTCAGTAATGGGTATCCATTAGTTGCTTTCATGCAACCCATCTTTGTTTTTCTTGAATCGACCTTTGGCATCCTCGATGTTCCTTGGCAAGAATTGATTATGTTTTCCTCCTATTTGAGGTGGTCCTCCATGGATTATTTATTTAAAATTTATTTTTGGCTCAATGCATGCATCTCTATTGAAACCCTCCATCCTAGAATCCAATAAATGAAGTTGCAAGAAACCCTAAATTTTCATCGTAAATCCTAATGGATCTACGAATCTCTCCAGGATGCACACATATTCAATATAGCCACTTTCACCCTTAAAGTATGTTCTGCTAAAATAAATTTCCCCAATGTTCACTCCTTGCCTTACCCATCCACACTCTACCACATTCACATTCAAGCAGTAATCGTTGTTGTTGTCGCTGATTTTAGCTCCATATTCCATATACCCTCTATCATCTATGAGTTCGTTGTCACTTTCTTCCATAATTTTACCTTGCAGAGACACAGGTTATCTAACAGATTTCACAGATGTGTCTTCCATGGATTCTTCTAACATTAACCGCTCACTAGTCTTCCATCGATGATGAAAATTATATCATGGAATATTAGGGGTATGAGTAAGACCCATAAAAATATTAATAGGTTGTTATTATGTTGAGTTTATTTTAATATAAGAAATAAATCAGGTAATGAGCATTGTAAGGATGATCTCAAAAATATTTGTAAGATGGATAATTGTCTAGAAGTTTCTTCTATAGGAGCTTTAGATGATATTGAACCAATATGGGACAAACACAAATGGGATGGATAAATTTTTGAATAAACAATAAATGGGTTGTTGCACTATTTTGCAAGAAAGAAGAAAACATCAAATTTGGGGTTATAAATGTATATACTCCAACTATAGTTAATCCCCTTGTGCCATGACCCTCCCTTTGGCAGACTTCTTGTTAGTTTGATACCACAAATAATTTTGTTATGATTAATTTTTCTATACAACTTGCTATATGGGAAAGTGTATTAAAGTTTCGGGTAAAAACATATTCCTTATGGATAATCTTTTCCTTGATATAATTCCTTTATTATAACTTTAGAAGGAGATTCCATTGGTCTAAAGCAGTTTCATTTTTAGATGGAACATATATATATATATATATATATATATATATATATATATATATATATATATATATATATATAAAAGACAACGTCATTGGAGGTATTCCTCAAGGTTGTTGTTCCTCTTATTTTATGCAATAAAACCACAAAAATATATGAATTTCTACCTTTTGAAGGTGCTTGTTTATAAAATAAAAGAAGTTTAGTGGCTTTTAATTGTGTATTTATGAGATTAGTGATTTATGTAGAGTTGTCACCAAGCCATAATTGTAGGGGATGAAAAAACTTTGATTTACTTAAGTTTTAAATCATAGAGTGTTGGATATCTTATTTTGTGGATTTGCGCTCACCATGTACCTCGAGTGGAGGAATATGTGTGAGCTTGGTTTTGGTGTTAACATTTGTACCTTAATGGATTCTTTGGGAAACGAGATGATAGAAATGATAGGTGATCCTTTGGAGGTAAATATGGAGTAAGTAAAACAAAATTAAAGGAAAGAAGGATGAAAACCGAAAGATAGAGAGGAGGGTAGGTGATAAGAGCTATAGGAAATGGATGTTTGGAGCTTTCACGGTGCTATCATGTATGTTACTAAGGTCTCTAGTTTACATTAGAAACTTATGATGCTATGAGTTTAATTTAGCTAGGTTTTCAACCTTAGATAAAGACTTTGGAATGAATGAGATAAATGTAGAAGAATTGGATCTAATTTCTATTACTGGTTCTATTAGTTAAAAATCATATTTGTGTTAATAATAGACGAAGTGAGATATTATGGTCTTGATTGTGAAACCAACACATGCACCCAGTTGAAAATATATTTATGGTTTTTGGTTTACCAATGACTAAATAGGACTGTGATTGCCATGGTGACCATAGCAATGTTGAGTAGTTTAATTCATTTTTTTATTATAATAATTTTGTAATAGAGTGATCTGTAGCAAACCTAGATGTTGAACTATCCTTGTCAGTAATGTTGAAGGTATGTTTGAATTTTTTTAGTTGGATTGTAAGTTGTCTATCTAGGTTCAAGTGGCCATTGTGAATCCACAGGATTTTGTGAATTGATGTAGAGACTAAGGGAAACACGTATAGGTAGAACCTTTGGCAATGAAATCGTTACTTTCCCCAAACATTGATTAATGGCTGGAAAGATTTTATGAGTTGTATGGCAAAATCGAACGAAACTCTAAGGCTTGTATTAGTAATTAAAAGTGTCACATCAAACTGAACATTGTTAACCATGTTTAGATATAGTTCAAATGATTAGTGTACCTTAGTATGTTTCTATGTGGATCGTGTTGAGAATTTTATGCATGGTAAGGTTGTATTAAAATTAGAGCACATGCACATAGAGAAAGGAATCTTATTTATCTAATATTAATGATTGTTTGCTTCGTATTATGAATCACTCAGGATATGTGGTTTTGGGTATGAATTAATGTGCAGTTCTATTGATATATATTTGTATATTTATCTTTGATTAGAAAAAATAATCCTATATATATCCAATAAAAATGATTGTTTGCTTCGTATTATGAATCACTTAGGATATGTGGATTTGGTATGAATGAATGTGCGGATCTCTTTATATATACTTGTATATTTATGAGTTGATTTGCATCAATGATAAAATTAGATTTATTTGCATGTGGAGATAGAATTGGATATATTATCTCTTGTTGAACTTAAGTCGTTTGCTGAAGAAGGATTACCATTTTCTATTGTGATGGTGTTAAGAATATCTAAATGATATGCGATTGGTAACCGATTCACGGGTTAGAAAATGATAGTATATATTTGATAAAAGACTTCTTGTGCAAACCAAAGACCTCATGCAGATATAATTGTAGGAAACTGAGAATGTTATAGTGGAGACGATGATGGGTAAAGGTGGTTATAAAAGATTACATACTTCATTCGATGTTGTTGAGGAATTTACTCTCGATTTTGGGCTTCTCGAATTACAAATTAAATTTTTGTGCCATGCAACAATCGAGATATTGATTCTTTATGAGAAAGATTCTAATTGAATTCCATGTATTTTTTGAACCTTATGTTATCTTAGAAAGTGTGAATAGATCTAAAATATATATTTTGTGGTAAAATAGCTCAACAATGAATTGTACTTGTTAATTGGGAAATGATGTATTATAACAAATAGATTTTGTTATTTTGTTGGGTAACCTTTGTATTATTAGGATATATATTTATATATTTTAATAATTTTGTGGTCAAAGTGTAATATCTATAATCAGATGTAGATTTGTATGTATGTTTGGCTCACCTAAGTAAGGTCTTTATGTTGCTTAAAAATAAAACCTATGGATATTTTTAAAAAAAGGAAGAATATATATTTTAAGGTTGTAAATTGTTGAATAAGAAAATTCGATGTTGATAGTAAGTCACCCTTTAGCATGGATATTATTTGATTTTATGCATTAGTTTTCAAGTAGCCTTCCATGGATAAGATGTTGAATCCAACTTAAAAGAAATAGTTAGGCTTTTGTGGAAGCTCATTTATATAGAGAAAGAAGATCACACAACAATTCCATTGGCTAATTTGGAAAGAATAAAATTATTGAGATGACTAGCTTATTATAAAAATTAGAGAAATAGTCAAATCCTTTCCATGCATTCATCACTCTCTTAAAGAGACCTATGTAGAGTATGAATTGGTCGTGCTTCTTTTGATGGAGGGAAAGGAGAAACTAAGGCTAGCTCATTGTAAGTTATGGGATGGAAATCTTGGTTTAAAGAATATACCTAGTACTCTTGTATAGCTAGATATTGCAATACATAGGTATGGGTGTTCCTGAAAGGAATACCAAGTGGAATATTATTGTTAATACTAGAGCTTGGGTGATAGATCAATCTTTAGCAAAAAATAATTATGGATGGGAGAATTTGGGTCATGACATTTGGTATTAGAGCACAATTCATAGGGAAGTACTTTATCTTTGTAAACTTAGAATATGGTGTGTAGCAAAATACATACTCATGTAGGGGTTGCTCTATGTATGAATAGAATATCTAATAGTAGTTGTTTCCATTTGCCTAGTTAGGATAACTAAGAATATAGTTGCTAGTAGGAGAAACAATTCAAGGATGAAATTGTGAACTGATTCCTACTATCTCTCCTGTGTGTGGCCAGGGACAATGCCACCCAAGAGAAGGAGAGGGAGTGTTGCCCCATCGATGAGGTAGACACAACAAAATAATGTAGAGGTTGAGACCCTAGATATAGGTACGAATACTCCTAATAATGAGAGGGAGGATCTCACTACAATAGTTGCCTTACTAAGAGAACAAATGGAAACACAAAAATAGTTGTTGGAAGCTATAGTGAATCGAGATTCACAAGCTAGAAATTCTAGAGTGGGATGAGAGAATGAAATTCTTTAGAGGCACAATAGGCTAGAATTCGACTAGAGGTAGAATTGGGCAAGGATATGAAACACCTAAAATCTTCCAAGTTCAATGGAGAGGAAGATGGTGATAAAGCCGAAGCTTGGTTGAAGGAGATAGAGACTTTTTGTAACATGAAGAACTATTCCACTAGCACCCGAACATCCTATGCCACTTTGCATTTACAAGGGGTTGGTTTGGATTGGTGGGAAACATATAGTGGGGAACAAGGGATTGAGGCTGTAGTTGATTTGAAATGGGAGAACTTTGTGATAGCTTTCAAAGAAATATTCCTCACCGAACACTTCTACACCAAGAAATTTGAGGAATTCACCAACCTTAGACAAGGGACTAGGACTATGGAGGTATATTATCAAAAATTCATCAAGCTACTAAAGTATGTGCCCACGTATAATGAGAAAATGAAGGTACATAAGTTTATACTAGGAGCAGATCCTAGAGTAGGGCATGAAGTGAATATGCGAGAACCTAGTACTCTTTAGAAGGCCTATGATCTAGCTAGGAAAGCTGAAACTTATCTCAAGCCTTACTTCGATTATGAAGGGGCATCTGAGCAAGACAAAGAGGCACTGAGAAAAAGAAATAGTGCAAGGTTTATGAAATGGGAAAGTGAACAAGCAAACAAGAGTTCCCCTAGATAGGACAAAAGAAATGATAGGAAGCAAGGAAATTTTAGGAAAAGGTTCAAAGGGAAGAACCAAAATCCTAACAATCACAATAATGGTGATAATCGATCACCAGCATAGGGTCAGGCCAATCCCTCATTAGTAGTGAAAATAGAAGATGGATAGAAGTAGAAAATACATCCAGGACCCAAAGTAGGATGTTATGAATGTGGTGGTCCACATTATACCAACAAATGTCCACTTAAAGTAGGATCAAGTTCGAAAGGAAAGGAACCAACTTATAAAGAACCTACACACAAGATTTATGCAACAATAGGGAGTCAGAATCTGGAAGGACAAGCCACTCCACTGCTGATAAAAGGTAAGATATTTGGTAGAAATGTTAGAATTTTGATTGATAGTGGTGCCATAGATAGCTTTGTTTCCACTAGCTTAATTAAAGATATACTAGAAAGGCCAGGAATCTTGGCACATGGGTGGAAGGTCGAGTATGGCTTAGGATAGACCTACTCTGTAGATCAGTGTTACCCTATGGCTAAAATTATCTTACCTAGTGGTACAACTATAGGTTACCTTTATGTAGCACCACTACATGCTTTTGATGTAGTGCTAGGAATGGATTGGTTGCAAGCACATAAGGTTGTAATCAATTTCCAGGATAGATGGATTGAGTACTCAAAATATGGTAGGAAAGTACAGAGGGTGTACAGCCTATAGGGGATTTTTGACCCTAGATCCTCTCCACAATGCAACTTAAGAAGGCAATGAAGAGAGGAGGAACAATTTATGTAGTGAAGTTAAATGAGATAGAAGATGAAAAGAAGGAAGAGGTGTTTGAGAAACACCTAGTACTTCAGAAGTTTAGAGATGTATTTCTAGAGGATTTACCTAGATTACCCCCTAAATGTGAATTTGATTTCACAATTGAACTTCAACCTAGAATAGAACCTATTCATAGAGCTCCTTATAGAATGAATCCGATTGAGATGCAAGAACTAAAAGTGCAGTTACAAGGATTGCTGGAAAAGGGATTGATTAGACCAAGTGTGTCACCATGGGGTGCACCAGTGTTGTTTGTCAAGAAAAAGGATGGTTCCTTGTGACTATGTATAGACTATAGGATGTTAAACAAGGCAACCATTAAAAATAGATATCCTCTACCCAGAATCGAAGACCTCTTCGATCAACTTAAAGATGCCACTATCTTTTCAAATATTGATCTAAATTCAGGATACCACCAATTGAGGATTCGAGAAGAGGATACCCATAAGATAACCTTCAAAACTCGTTATGGACATTATGAGTTTATTGTCTTGCCTTTTGGTCTATCGAATGCTCCAACAACATTTATGAATTTGATGAACAATATTTTTAGGAAGCTTTTGGACCGATTTGTTCTTGTATTCTTGGATGATATTTTGATATATTCTCAGAATAAGATTGAGCATGATAGACACCTTGAGATCATGTTGGAGCTGCTAAGGAAGAATCAGTTGTATGGGAATTTGTCGAAATGTGAATTTTATGTGTCAAAAGTGCAATATTTAGGGCATATTGTATCAATAGAAGGGATCATGGTGGATCCTAAGAAAATAGAAGCTATACTAAATTGGCCACCACCAACAAATGTGATGGAAGTCCAAAGTTTCATGGGTTTGACTAGATATTATAGGCATTATGTGAAGGACTACGCCAAGATAACCACTCCAATAACTAACCTTCAGAGGAAGGGAAAAGAATTCAAGTGGATGGATAAATGTGAGGAAGCTTTTGATCTGCTCAAACAAAGACTCACTACATCTCCCATACTAAAGATACTAGACCCTCAAGGTAGCTTTTATATGTGTACAGATGCATCATTGGAAGGTTTGGGAGGAGTGCTCTCACAAGATGAAGTAGTAATAGCTTATGGATCTAGGAAACTAAAATGACATGAGGTCAATTATGCAACCCATGATCTGGAATTGGTAGTAGTGGTTTTTTCTCTCAAAATTTGGTGACACTATTTGATAGGGAGACCCTTTGAGTTGAGAATAGACCATCAAAGTTTGAAGTACATATTTACTCAACCTTTTCTAAATGCTAGGTAGAGAAGATGGATGGAATTTCTCATTGAATATGATTTTGGCATTGAATACATCAAAGGGAAGGAAAATAAGGTTGTTGATGCACTCAGTAGGAGAAGACACATAGTTGTCTTGTCTCACATCCATGTGGACTTGATGGAACAAGTTAAGGAAATGCAACAACAGGATGTGTTTTGCAATCAAATTTAGGAAAGGATGGAAAGGAAATCTGATGATAGTAAGGATTTCAGCATCAAGGATGGTTTCTTGTGCTTTAAGGATAGGGTAGTAATTCCTAAGGCTAGTGATTTGAAGAAAATGATCATGAATGAAGCACATAGATCTCCATATTCTACTCATCTAGGAGGGGCAAAAATGAGAGATAATATGAAGAAAACCTTCTACTAGCTAGGAATGAAGAGGGACATAACTGAATTTGTCACCCAATGTCTTGAATGCTAGAAAGTAAAGGTAAAAAATAGACATCCTGTAGGACTATTGTACCCTCATGATGTACCAACACAAAAATGGTAGGTGATTTTGATGGATTTTATTGTAGGTTTGCCAAAGACCAGATTCTAGCATGATGCAATCCTAGTTGTGGTCGATAGACTGACCAAGGTTGCACACTTTATACCCAAAAATACCAAGGATGATGTCATGGTTGTGGCTAACAGATTTGCCAAGGAAATATTCAGGCTTCATGGTTTTTTAAAAGTGATCATTTCAGATAGGGACTCGAGATTCACATCCGAGTTTTGGTAAGCTTTGCATCGAGCCATTGGCACTAGGTTAAACATCAGTTCTGCATATCACCCAAAAACTCGATGGGCAAACTGAAAGGGTAAACCAGGTTTTAGAGGACATGCTTCGCATGTATTGTATGGATCAGAAAACCTGATGGGAAGATTACCTACACTTGGTAGAATTTACCTACAACAACGGTCACCATTCGACCTTAGGCATGGCACCATTTGAAGCTCTATATGGTAGGAGGTGTAGGACACCATTATCTTGGGATAATCCAGAGGATAGGGTTGTGCTTGGACCTGATATGGTCAAAGAAATGGAGCAACATTTAAGGATGATCAGAGAAAGGCTTAAAGAAGTTACAGATCATCAGAAAAGTTATGCTGACCTTAAGAGGTCACCAAGAGAGTTTGTTGTGGGTGACAAAGTATTTTTGAGGGTGAGACCAAAGAAGAGTGCTATTAAATCCACAAAACTAGATCCACATTTTGTGGGACCCTTTGAAATTATAGAAAAGATCAGTCCTGTGGCATATCGACTTGCCTTACCACCCAGTCTGTCCAAGATTCATGACACCTTTCACATTTCTTTGCTTAGAAAATATATAGCTAATCCTGAACATGTGTGGGACTTTTCTAAATTGCAGATGGTGGATCCAGAGGCTATAGAGGTTCGACCAGTAAAAATCCTTGAGTTTCATTCCAAATCGATGAGGAAAGGGACTCTAGAGCAATGCAAGGTCCAGTGGGACCGTTACTTCTAAGAGAAATGCTACTTGGGAGAAAGTAGCAGACATGCAAAAACACTTTCCATATTTGTTTGAAAATACTATGTAATTGTTGTTTTATGTTTGAATTACTATGACACACAGAGGACTATGTTAAGCCTAAGGGGGAGGATGTCATGACCCTCCCTTTGACAAACTTCTTTTTAGTTTGATTCATGATTTGCTATGTTGTATTTTGTGGTAATGAATGATTTTTTCATGATTAGTTTTCTATACAACTTGCTATATGGGAAAGTGTATTAAAGTTTTGGGTAAAAACTTGTTCCTTATGGATAATCTTTTCCTTGATATAATTCCTTTTATTATAAATTTAAAAGGAGTTTCCATTGGTCTAAAGGAATTTCATTTTTAAATGAAATAGTGAATATATATATAATATGTGTGTGTGTGTGTGTGTGTGTGTGTGTGTGTGTGTGTGTGTGTGTGTGTGTGTGTGTGTGTGTGTATGTGTGTATGTATGTATGTATGTATGTAGAAACAAATGTTGTTTGTCTTTTTTCTTGTTGTTTAAAAGAAAATAGTTGTTATTTGGTTGTATAATGTTATGTGAACCTGATTTACTAAATTTTTGTTTCTTTTCAAAAAAGACAACATCATTGGAGGTTATCCTGAAGGTTGTTGGTATTCTTATTTCATAAAATTAAAATCACAAAAATATATGAATTTCCATCTTTTGAAGGTGTTGGTTTATAAAAGTAAAGAAGAATTTTAGTGGATTTTAATTGTGTATTTATGAGATTAGTGATTTACGTGGAGTTGTCACAAAACCATAACCGTAGCGGATGAAAACACTTTGATTTACTAAAGTTTAAAATCATAGAGAGTGTTGAATATCTTGTTTTGTATATTTACACTCACCACGTACCCCGAGTGGAGGAATATGTGTGAGCTTGGTTTTGGTGTTAATATTTTTGCCTTAATGGGTGCTCAAGGAAACAAGATGATGGGAATGATGGGTGGTACTTTGAAGGAAAATAGTGAGTAAGGAAATGGAAGTCAAGGAAAGAAGGAGAAAAATTAGAAGATAAAGAGGAAGGCAGGTGATAGGATCTATAGGAAATGGACGTTTGGAGCTTCCATGGTGCTACTAGGTATGTTATTGAGGTCTCTAGTTTACACTAGGAACTTATGATGCTGAGTTTAATTTAGCTAGATTTCTGACCTGAGATAAAGAATTTGGAATGGCTGAGATAGATGTAGAAGAAATAGATCTAATTTATATTACCAATTTTTTTAGTTAAAATTTCTCTCTATGCTAACAGTAGATTGATTTTGAAACCAGCACATGCATCCAGTTGAAAAATTATTGGTGGTTTTTGGGTTATTGATGATCAAATAGGACTGTGATTACCGTGGTGACCATAGCCATGTTGAGTAGTTTAATTCACCTTGCTATTATAATGATTTTCCAATAGAGTGATCTATAGCAAACCTAAATGTAGAACTATCCTTGTTAGTAGTGTTGAAGGTATGTATTGAATTTTCTTAGCTGGGTTGTAAGTTGTCTATCTGGTTTTTTGTGGCCATTGTGAATACACAGGATGTAATGAATTGATGTTGAGGCTAAGGGAAACACGTATTGGTAGAACCTTCGGTAATGAAACTATTACTTTCCTCAAATATTGATTAATGGATGGAAAGAGTGTATGATCTGGAGAGATATGACAAAATAGAATGAAAATCTAAGGCTTATCTCGGTAACTAAAAGTTTCACATCAAACTAAACATTGTTAACCATGTTTAAATAGACTTCAAATTATTAGTGTGCCTTAGGGACATTTTGATGTGGGTTGTGTTGAGAATTTTATGCATCGTAATATTGTATTAAAATTAGAGTACATGCACGTAGGGGTAAGAATCCTATTTATATAATTTTAATTATTGTTTACTTTGTATTATTAATCACTTAGGATATGTGTATTTGGTATGAATGAATGTGCAATTTTGTTTATATATATTTGTATACTTATCACTGACTAGGGAAAAGAATCCTATTTATCCAATATTAATGATTGTTTGCTTCGTATTATGAATTACTTAGGATATGTAGTTTTGGGTGTGAATGAATGTGCAGTTCTATTGATATATGTTTGTATATTTATCTTTGATGAGAGGAAAGAATCCTATTTATATCCAATATTAATGATTGTTTACTTTGTATAATGAATCACTTAGGATATATGGATTTGGTATGAATGAATGTGTAGTTCTATATATATACTTGTATATTTATGAGTTGATTTGAATCAATGATAAATTAGATGAGTTATTTGCATGTGGAGATGGAATTGGGTGCATTATATTTTGTTGAGCTTAAGTCGTTTGCTGAAGAAGAATTACCATTTTCTATTGTGATGGTGTTAAGAGTCTCTAAATGATATGAGATTGGTAACTAGTTCATGAGTTAGAAAATGATAGTATATATTTGATAAAAGACTTCTTGTGCAAACCAAAGACCTCATGTAGATAAAATTACAAGAAACTGGAAGCATTGTAGTGAAGTTTAGGTAGTTGTAGAAGATTACATACTTCATTTGATGTTGCTATGAAATTTACTCTTTGTTTTGGGCTTCTCAAATTACAAATTAAATTGTTGTGTTTTGCAACAATCAAGATGTCAATTCTTGAGGAGAAAGAATCTAACTTAAGTCCATGTGTTTGTTGAACCTTATGTTATCTTGAAAAGGGAAAAATAGATCTGAATTGTATATTCTATTGTAAAATAGTTCATCAATGTATTGTACTTGTTACTTGTAAAATGATGTATTATAATAAATGCTTTTTGTTATTTTTTTGGATAACCTTTATATTATCAGGATATATATTTATATATTTTAATAATTTTGTTGCCAAAGTGTAAGATATATAATCATATTTAGATTTGTATGTATGTTTGGCTCACCGAGTAGGATCTTTATGTTGCTTAAAAACAAAATATTTAAATAGCTTTTACAAAGGGAATGTGTCTTGTTGACTAAGAAAATTGGATGTTGATAGGAATTCACCCTTTAGCATGGATAGTATTTGAGTTTATGCATTGGTTTTCAAGTAGTCATCCATGGGTAAGATTTTGAATCCAACTTAAAGGAAATACTTGGGAATTCTTTTGTGGAAGCTTGTTTAGATAGGAAAAGAAGATCACACAACAATTCCATGGGTTAATTTGGAAAAAATAAAATTATTGGGATGGCTAGCTCATTATAGAAATGAGAGGTATAGTAAAATACTTTCCATGCATTTATCACTCTCATAAATATACCTATATAAAGTATGAATTGGGCATGCTCCTTTTGATGGAGGGAAAGGAGAAACCAAGGATAGTGCATTGTAAGTTATGAGATGGATAGCTTGGTTTAAAGAATATACCTAGTACTCTTGTATAGCTAGATATATGCAAGACGTAGGTATGGGTGTGCATGGAAGGAATTCCAAGTGGAATCTTATTGTTAATATTAGAGCTTGGATGATAGATCAACCTTTAGCAAAAAAAAAAAAATGGATGGAAAAAGTTGGGTTGTGACACCTTGGAAGATTTTGGAAGGACCTTAGCATATTTTTCAAGCATAATGATGATTTATAATAGTGATCTATTGATTCTTAGGGGTGACTTCAACATAGTTCTATATCCTTTATAAAATAAATGTGGCACTCTATGATGGTCTAGATCAATGTAATATTTTGCTTCATTTGTCAATCCAAATGACATTTGGGATATTAGTCCTTCAAGTTTTCCATATACATGGGATAACAAAGGCATTGGATAAAATTATATATTAGAAATATTTGATAGATTCTTGTTATTCAACAAATTATTACAAATAGCGTATACAACTGCTTCAAATATTGTATTACAAACAATATTAGATCATAAAACCTTTTTTTCCTTGTTATTTATCCAATAATGGTCATCCAAAACCATTTTTCTTCCACTTAATGTGGCTCTAAGACCTCAATATATCCTATATGGTTATGTTATGATGGAATGATGCAAATTTTGAAGGATCATATGTATGGTTTTATTCAAAATATGAAATATGTAATGGAGCAAATAAATATTTGGGATGCCAAATTGTTTGGTAACTTTTATAGAAAAGGAAGAAATTTAATCCATTCTCAAAAACTTACAATAGATAGTAGAAGTCAATGGAATGGACCAAGAGTCTTATGTGAAATAAAAACAATTACTTTACTATATTATAGTGCATTGAAAAGGGAGGAATCTTACGAGTTCCAAAAATTGAAGGAAAAATAGCTCAAGGAAGGAGATATAAATACAAAAAAATCTTGATAATATATATATATATATATATATATATATATATATATATATATATATATATATTATATTGTAGACACCAAATCCTAGCCACTTGTCTTCCATGCATCATCCAATCACAACCATCCATTATATATATTTATATTTATTTATATATATTTATATATATATAATATATATATATATATATATAAATCTCAGCCACTCATCACGACTTAATCTCGACCATCCATTCATCATGATCCATGTCACTTATCAATGCACAATCTTAGCCCTTCATCATGATTTAATCTCGGTCGCCCATTGGTGTCATCAAAACCCTAACATGTTGAAGGCAAGTTATAAAAGATCATTCACTTTTGTGAATGAGGGTTAAGTAGTTAGTTGATTCAAAAGTTGATTGTGGATTCCTGAGATCATTAGAGCCCTTCATCCATCATCATCCAAACCCTAGAATTTTTCTAACACCCTTCCTCCTCGTCGTCACCGCATCCTCCATTTCTATCACCAAATACCTCTATAAAACCTACCAGGATTCCATAGAGTACACCTCCCTCAAACCCTTCAAACACTCTAGGGCATTCCTCGAATACTCTGGAGCATTCTAGGAATATTGCAGGGCATCCACAGATCTCCTCAAATGCTCTAGGGTGTTTCCCTCAGCTAGTTTGCCATTGATAAACCCTCGAATGCTCACGGGTGGTTCGTGCACCATCAGATCATAGAAGTAGAAACATAGATCAGATGAATCAGGTATTTTCTGACAAGGTAAAAGGTATTATTGCTTTTCAACTTATATTTTTTATATTTGACTTACATTTTATCATCGTTGCACCTAGGGTTTGTAGATTTGTTATTCAGAGGGTCTCACATAGTGGAGCCCTCACATATGCTACTAATCTCTTTGTGTTGTGATCTATTTGTAGGTACAAGAGATATCTTCTTTGATGGTTGTTGTAGCTTAGGTGGTCTCGTAGGGATACACAAGCCCACCCACAAATTGTTTGGAGTGAAGATGATTTTAGAAGACACCAACATTATTTTGAATGAGGGTTTTACAACCCTAGCATTGTAATAATTGTATCAAAGCATACACTGCATTGTAACCCTATATTTGGGGTAAATCTATTGTACAAATTGGAGATCCAGGCTCCTTGAGTTATAATAAATCAGATCTATCAATTTTATGCATATATTATCGTTTGCTTTGATCTATTGCTTTATTGGTGTTGTTCATTTTTACTTTACAAAATGGTGATCATGGTGGGACCCCCAAAGGGTTTTACATTTTAACTTACCTTGTCATTATTTTTTATTTACATTTCTTATTTCTATTGTAGGTTTCAAAGATTCATTACATGCAAAAATCATGAGATCTAGGGCTAGGGTTTTTGGAAGTAGTAAAGTTTAATCTATGGTCGTACGGATGCCATCCAACATTCGAGGGATGCCACACAATGTCCACATGGATGCTACAGAGTATCTATGGGTTTTAATAGAGAAAACTATGGGTTTCACTAGAGAAAACTATGAGATTCTGCACCACATTTGCAGAGTTGAAGAAAAATACGTAGGACTTCTGGTAAGTTTTGTTTAAACTCTACTCACATTTTTGCTTTTTAAAAATAAGGAAAAGAAAAGAAATATCTATTTTCTATTTAAAAAGCAACATTTTGCATTGATAGGCATCTTAGATATTCATCAACATTTTCAAAATCATATAGAATTGCACATAGAGATAGATTTGCATCCGTGCATTCATCTTAGTTGCATTAGACATTCATTACACTAGATTTAAGTTTTTGTTGTCTTTCATGGTGTTTTTACTTTTTGCCCTGAGTGTTGTTTGCAATAAATAAAAAAAGCATAGTAGTTGCACTTGTAGGCTAAAGTTTCCCACTTTCCACTTTTCTAAGCTGGAACAAGTCATTGGTACTCAAGTCTCTCCCACTATTGGAAACACATTGTTGATTCAGAGTGGAAGAACTAGGTGAACCCTCCACTATTGGAATCACTTGTTGATTCAGGGTGGATCTTAAGAGGTGTACCCTAGATTCTTTTGAGGGGCTTAGTATTAGTGTTCTTAGTCACCAACTTGGTTGAGTGTAAGAGGGTTTCTTTGCATTTTGAACACCATAGACAATAAAAATTTAAAAATAATCACACACAATTACATGCTTCACTTTCAACATCAGTGAGTTGGACTTCATCACCAACCACTGATCGAGACCAATGATGGTGGATTTCATCTCCATCCATTGTCTCACCCCATAGACACCTTAGCATCCCATGAGTGATTTTTTTGGATTTCATCACCAGAAAAATCCCCACTTGCCATCCACCTTAGGAACCCACCCTACATAGTAGTCTAGGGTTAGGGTCTACACATCAAAACACACAAACCACACAAAAAAAACAAAATAAAAATAAAACATTGTTGCAAGACATAGGATTCAATTGTTTGTTTGATTATGTGTGCTTTTCATTGTCATTGCACCTTTTCACACACATTCTTCACATCCGCTACCCCTACCTTGCTTATAGCTTATGGTATTGACCAAAAATCAAGCCAGAGCCATGAATCAAGCACCAACCTCATCCATGGAGTGTTCCACTCCTTCCTCAACCACTTTTGTGGCTAACCCAACCAACCTAGCATAGACAAGCTATTTTGATTTATTTATAGGACCTTCACACATAGTATTCACTTTGAATGTTGATGTGATGCATAGAGCCATTCACACCTCCATCCCAGAAATAGAGCCTTCCACACCAATTAATCCTCGCATCACCTACATAGACATGGATAAAGTTGGAGCTTACTTAAGACCAACTAAACTAGTCTTAGAACAACTTAACATCCCACATAGCCAAGTTCCTTATTCTCAGCTAGAACTTGCTCACTCACATCCCACCAACTTCAGCCAAGTCTACACCAACCCTCTTTTTGAGGCAACATCCACCCCTTCAAATCAAATTCCTCCACCACCATGCAGCCAAATCACCTCCATCCCATCTACCTATACCACTACCTATACCAATCCACTCTATGAAGCACAAGTCAATGCTACTTCATAGATTCCATCCACCACTCCATCAACCACCCCTCATTCAGTTGTGATTCCTTTCACAACTTACCCTCCACCAACCTCAACCAACATGGCCAACATTCACACCTCACCTAATTCCACTTCCACCACAACCACACCATCTGCTTCAAAAATTGCCATACAACAAGCATGGCAACACCTCAATCAATTGCTCATGGGCCAACAAGATGCTCGTTCTTACTCCCAACAACAATCATAGATAGCAGATTTCAAACCCCATTCCATTCCAAGCCAACACACCTACTTCACACCTGACTTATCCTGGGTATCACCATCTTCTCAGGTTGCTATACCCACACCCCCATTCACCCACATCAACCCCACTTCCACAACCCAACACATTCACATTCCCCAAACTTCATCCCCACTCCATCAACAACAATCATTCTATCACCAAGCTCAACAACATGCCCAACATCATCAAGTACCCTTCAATCCATCCGACCATCAACTTCACATTCCATCTCAACAATTCACCACTCCACATACCTCACCTCAACACAATCATCAAATAATTCAAGGCTTCTACACACATGGAGAAGACCCTAAAATCCAAGCCATGCAACAACAGATTGATAACTTGATAATGCATACTCTTGGTATGATGTACCAGAAGCCTACACTCAGACAGTTGATCAATCAACCTATTCATTTTTTGGTACCATCATCACCTTATCCGATAGACTTCACAATACCAAAATTTGATAGATTTAAAGGGACTGAGGACCCTAGAGAGCACATCAACACATTCATTCACTCATGCTTTCGAATTCAAGATCAAGATGCTTTGATGCTCAGAAATTTTCCTCAGACATTGGGGGGAGATGCTTTAGACTGGTATAATCATCTACCACACCATAACATTTACACATTTGAACAATTGGTAGATAAATTTTTGGAAAGGTTCTCCCTCAATGTTCACAAGAAAACCACATTGATCGACCTATACTACTTGAAACAATTTGATGGAGAGTCGGTCTATGATTTTGGAAACTATTGGAGGGCAGTTATCACTAAGTTGCCATTCTCCCTACCAATGGAAGAACTGACCCGAATGTTCACAAGGAGTTGCCTAAAACCCATCTCCTTGTTATTGCAACTACAACAATACAGAACATTTGATGAAGCTCTCACCCAAGCTCGTGTAATCGAAGAGATAAAAATCCAAGAGGGTGAGATAACACCAAAGAAAAAAGAATGGCAAAACAAGGGCCAATCAAAAGGAAGTTATTCTAGCCAACCAAAACAAGGACAAGTAAATCAAGTGGTTTTGAGTCAAACCCAAATGACTCAACAACCCCATAGTCAATACCAACAACATCAATCACTGCAACAACCACAACAAGTCAATTATCAAGTGGTGCCCCCACCTCAACAACTTCATAACATAGTGCCAACTGTGGATAATCATCAACATCGACAATCTATTCGACAAGACCGCACCTACACACCCTTGCCTCGAATCATACGCCTCCCTCTTTCATAGGTTGTATGACACTAATGCTATTGCCTTACCCAAAATCATACCAGAAGATCAAGTCAAATGTGGCAAGAACTATAAGGAGCACTTGTTTTATCCTTTCCATCATCATAAAGGGCATGACATTAACACCTGCTTTACATTTAAAAACATGGTGCAAGATTTGATAGACCTAGGGGCCATTAAGTTTGATAGTCCCTTGGCTCAACAAAACCAAAACCTTGGTATATACCAAACGCCACTTCCTCATCATGAGGAACAACAACAAAAGATAGGGGGACCAAATACTATGACTCCTCCTAACCAAGTTAATCATGTACAATAGTACCAAGGTTTTATGGGGGCTATCCATGTAGTCACCCGAGGTCAAAGAAGCACCAATCGACAAAATGAACAACAACAGTAGTTCAACCTCCTATAGCACCACAAGCAAGTGTGTCTCCACAACCTACCAATTCATCATCACCCATCCATTTTTCTACCAATTCATCCCAACCCATCCACCTTCCAAGTCATCCATCCCAACCTATTCATCCCCCAAACCATCCACAAAGACCCATCATCTCCCTAAGTAGTCGACTAACAACTAGCCTTAAAATAGCTTCAGCCAAACTATCCATCTATGAGCTCATACAACAATCTCCCCCACACCATGAGGTATTAATGGAAATTTTAAAGTCCATTGAACTTCAATCCCAAGACACTAATGCCTTTAACAATTTTATGGGGAGTATTCGAACGTGTATGGAACCTTCTATCACATTCTATGATTTTGAAATTAAATCAATATCATCAGAATCATCGGATCCTCCATTACATATTATGGCTCAAGTTGATAGGAAGCCCTTTAAATGAGTGTTTATTGACATCGGCTCATCCATCAACATCATCACCACATCCACCCTTCAACATCTCAATCTTCCACCCTCACACATAACCAAATCCACATTCACCTTGAGAGCATTCAATGATGCTCTTTGTTCTATAGTTGGCACTATCGTCTTACCTATAGAAGTGGGGGTTAAGATGTTGCATACCATGTTCCATATCTTGGAGGGGTCCATGGCTTACAATGTACTCCTTGGATGTCCCTGGATAAGGGAGATGAAATGTGTCCCTTCAATATTACATCAATGCTTAAAATATGTACATGAGGGATAGATTCATTGCATACCAATGGACATCGAACCATTTAAGTACTGCAACTTCATTTCCAATCCATACAAATCCACACTTCCATCCACCCACCTATTCTTAACTCCATCAACCACACCATCCACTTCACATCACACCACTTCTTCATCAAAATATCCTATTCTTGAGGAGCTCCCCATCACTACCCCACATCAAGCCTCCACTTCCACACCTCCACCTTCATCACAATCGACTACATGTACATGTGGTCAAACCCAATCCACACCTTCCACATCCACATCAGTAGAACATCCACATCATCAACATCAACATCACCCATTATCACCACTCATTCATCATCACCCATCCAACCAACTTCACAAACATCCACTATCATTCCATCCACATCAACATCATCAACCATCCATCAAACACCTCAACCAAATCCATCTTCATCTCCACTAGTTGATGTCTCACAAGTCGATTTGATAGACTGTGAGATGCCATTTCATCATACATCTCTTCCCTCATTGGAGCCACAAGCTACCCATGAGCCCCATACATATCCACATCCACTCTCATCCACATCCACACAAGTTGTAGTCCACCTCGCCAATCCTAGCATTGGTGAATACGTGGTCCAAGATGTCATAGTTACACCGCTAAGCATCCAAACTATTAGGGATTATGGTCATCCACATGACCCACCCTTATCCATAGGAGTGGTGTACACTATGGGTTCAACACCTAATAGAATTAATTTTGTGTATGGGGGGTCGATTCATCATTCGATCCACCTCCCCTAGATGAACCCAAGCAACCATCCTCTGCCAACCCTGAAAGCATGATCATTTTTAATTTTCCATCATGATACTTTCATCAGTTTAATTGGCAAGGATATGGCCTAGGATGATATGAATAGGGTATGCATGAAATCATCGAGCCTCAATATCGAGAAATGCATGACCATTCAGGACTGGGATACCATTCTCATTCTCTCACTTCCTCTTTTGAACAAGCTTTTCAAAGCCTCCATCTAGATCATGAAGAGGATACCAATCACAATGATGACTTTGAGGAGTTCTATGAAGAATACGACATCATGTCGATAGCTTTTGATGAATCCAAAGAGGAATCGATCCCAATCACTCCATTCATCGAATAGGATGAGCATTATCTCAGAATGTTCCCCATCCATCAGCCCATTTTTTGTTTACTCCTCCCAAGGGAGCGAGTTGAACCAACCGGTGAACCACCACCTCCACCTCATCCTCTTCACTGAAACAACATTTTGTAACATATGTACATAATAAAAAAACACAAAAAAATTAGAAATGCACCAAAAAAATCTTTGCATTGCCTTGTCATTTATTTTTATACATGTTGCTACTATCTAGAGGTTCCAACATATAGGCTTACCAGTCTAGGGGGAGTAAAAGAGCCTGAGCCACTGAACATCATCCACTTGAGAGCATTCTATGCTTAATGTGTTTTATATATGTGTATATATATACATGGCTAATACACAAAAACATCATCCATATTGCATTTCACACATTCATTTTGCACAATCACATTCATTGTCATTCTGATGCATTTCATCCACCATACTAGGGGTCATTTGTTAAGTTTAGACAATAATTGATCCAATAAATCTCATCATATTAATCAGGGGCACCTTTAAGTCATCATCCCATTGCACCATTTCATACATCCAAGTCATCATTTGCACTACAAGTTTCCATCATCCCTAGGTGTTTTCGATCACTCAACCACTCCTAGTGTTTCTAGCAACCTCCAATACATGTCGAGTTTTCTCTAGGACCAAGACACATTTTCACTAAGAAAATATTGAGTTTTGGTAATTGACTCTAACATTATTGAACCAAACATATTTCACACATATTAAAAACATCTTGTGTCAAAGAGGGATAACACCATGATTGGGTTGAACCTCATGAGTCATTCTCTTATATCTCCTCAAGTTCTACAGTGCAGAAGTCGGTGACTCTTCGCTCTATCCCATTATGCACATAGTCCAAAATAAAAAATAGTGGTCTTCACCACTATTAACACTTCCAAATAAAAGAATGAGTAGTAAGGATAGGGTAAAATTCTCATCACACCTTGGTTGAGAATCTGATTCCCCAAAGCTCTAATTCTTTTACAAATCACACACCACAGATCCTTAAGTAGTAAGGATAGAACTACATTTCCATCCAGATGGTTAGGTAGTCTGAATCCCCAAAGCTTAGAGATCAAATCATTGGACTATGGAGCTAATATCCACCGGGGCTATAGATGCTTGACTAGTAGTGGAGTACGCTCATGCATGGTGACACGTCTCTCTTGAAGAGACCTCTGACCGCACATAAGGACAAGCTAGCTTCCCGGTCTCCTCCATGACATGTTTCATCTCAATTTACTCAATATGGGTTAATGAACTCACTTGCACACACATTGGTTCTTGATTGCCTTGAGTCACTACCATGCTTACGATTGGTAAATGAACATTCACTACACACACATTTGGTCTTAGAGAAATTAGATAGAACTTAGTGAGTTTGTTTGAAATCACTAGTATGTTTGAGTCTCTGTAAAACAATTCCAAATCAGCCATCCATAAGCCAACACAACATCCATATCATTATCACATCATTACATGAGTCTTCCATTTCACATACCACCATTTTGGTGCCCCTGATTAAATGACAATGATAAATATGGTCAAATAAAAATCTAAACATACACATCATCATTACATTTTCATCCATCACATCACATACACATGCATCCACATTCACACAAAGTTATAACACAAAAGAAAGCCATGTATATATATATATATATATATCACATGTACAATGAATGCTCGAAGGCTATATACAATGGAGCACCAAGGCTCATATACAAAAGTGCATCTAGGCACTAGCTAATGCCCATAGGCAGACCCCTGTGACCTCAATGGAGCCCTAGACCTAGAGTCACTATGCCTAGAGTCACTACACCTAATAGAACCCACTATGGAGGAGGAAGGTCGATCTGGCAGCCCAATGTGGTGTTGCATAAGTAGATCCTCTAAATCCTGGATATACCCATCCTAGGATCGAAGGCGTAGCACATCCTACCTCTGACGAGATTTCCTCCATGCTAGATCTGCTTGGAGCCTCACTATAATATCCTCACCTCCACCTATCACCACCTATGCCTCCAGCTCCATCCATAGCTGAGCTATCTCTGCATCCCTCTCTACCACCATCTATCAGAGTTGGTCCCGCTCTACCTCGAGCCTAGCCCACTCCTCCTCACTCTAACATGGAGGTCTCTTCAGAACCTCCTCCATACCATCTCCACCATCCCCATCACCTCCAATATTTGGAGGCTACTCTTTTGTGTCCCAAGCCTACCTCCCTCAACATTTGGACCTACAATATCTATAACATCAAGAGTCTCCTCAACCTATGTTGCTATATTTCCCTCATCCCCACTACTCTCCTCCACCTCCTGAATCATTACCCATGGTGGATATGAAGTAAACCATACATCATAGTATGTGGTAGTTCTGACACCATCTACATCCAAGAGATCTATCTCCTCATCATCATGGTACTCCACCTACCACTCATCCACACAAGGTAGGCTCAACTCATCAGATCGATACCTCTAGAGCACTAGAGCCTCAGGTATCCTCTACCATATCCCAAATTATCATAGCATCCATGAGAACTGGATCAGCTCCACCTCACTCCCCTATTGCCCAACCACCCATCTAGCCTGTTGGATATTCTATAGCTACTCTCCATCACTAGGCCACCTAGTATCCCACCATGGTCTCTAACACACTCTATCCGGTATCAACCCTACCCATAGATATCTACACTCTTTGCCACTATGACCAGGATGGCTAGGTTGTACCTCCTTAGCTACACATCATCTCAATACATAGGGTTGATCCCTATCCCACTCCTCATAGGGTAGGCCCACAGGATGAGCCACACTAAAGTGCTCCCAACCCTAGACCTACAACAACACACTATAACCCAACCCCTTTCACCCCTACCTCCTCACCTCATACAACTCCATATAAGTTTGAGCCAATAGATTCGGTGCCCATGCATACACCCAAGGCTCATCGATCATATCATACACCAACCGAATCATGTTCCATGGGAATAAACACCGGTGTTGTTAGGCACCAATACATTGGCCAATAGGAACATGACCAAGGTGGGTAGGGCCTCCAACTGCTTCTTCGTATACATCTCCAAATACCTAATCCCTCCACCCCTAACACTCACATCCCTCCACCCATATCCAAAAATCTACCTCAACTCATACTCCTTATCGTGTCCAACTTGGACATGCAATCCCTCCACTGGTACTCGAAAGATATGGTATACATATTCGAGTGTCACTATCACCTCTCCAGAAAACAACTGGAAGATCCCCCTATCTGGATCCCACCTCTCAGCCAAGGTAGAGAGGTACCTATTGGGGGAAATTCTTGCATCCTTAATAGATTTATCACACTATAAGACTTACCTAATCCAATCAGCACTGTGGATTCTGGTGGATCCACCTCTTTAACTCGGGAAAAAATTATTCTACGACTATAGATAGACTGAATAAGGTATCGAAACCCTAGAGGTTATCCTACAACATGCTCATCTAGATTGCAAAAAATAAAATAAAACTGCAACATAAAATTTGACCAAGCTTCAAAGTAACTCCCAGCTAGTACTTCAAAAAGGAGATTGATGCCTTATCCATTGATAAATTATAGCCAAAATTAAAATATAGTAAATAGAGAAGGGAGAAGAAGATAAAACTGATCCAACCACATTCATTCAAATAATTCAACAAAGGTGATTAAGCATACTAGTGAAAGAATATGCCATTCATACATTCAAATGATGTAACATGTAAATAGAACAACAAGAAAAATTACACATAGAACTAATGAAAGGAGTAATCAGGATTGTATTATCCAATAAATCATTACAATGGGAGTCTGATCAGTGTAATCAAATCTCACTAAGCAAATACAAAAGAGTTCTCCATTCAAATGATGCAATACATAACTGTAACTCTTTATTCAAATGATGTAACAAAGAGCCTCCTAGCTTCTGACCTCAACCACTGGAATTGATCTCAGTAAAGTGGACATCTCCTTAGAAAAATCCCATGCAATAATGGAGAAGAAAATGGGGTAACTAGACAAGATACACAAAGCAAAATACAACCAATACGGATGGGCACTTTGGTATACCTCTTGAAAAATCACTATGCAAAAACTTGATGATATTTCTTGTTGCAACAACTCTCTTAAATACCTTGATCACTTGATATATAATTACAAAACTTATAACTACCTTGATGATGGCCCATAACTTGAAATGATCCATAATAGCCACTATCTCCATCACCATCACCTTCATTTTCAATTTCTCATTTTTTTTAGGGTTTAGGGTTTTGATTTTAGGGTTTGATGTTTATGGTTTTGAGTTTTAGGGTTTTCCCCCATTTTATAATGTGATAAACCCTAAAAAAAAACCCTACATCTTAAATCTCTAAAGAAAATAAATTGCTATTTTTGGCCAATTTGCCATTTTTAGCCAAAAAACAACCCTATTTTTAGTAAGTTTCCAAAAATATTAGATGGGCCTCAAAATTAATACACATTATTGGATCACATATATTAAGCCTTCTATAAAATATCAACACATACTCATTTCTGAAAAGTTATTAAATTGCAAATATTCTTTCTTCCAATTTTCTAAAAAACACTAAAATCCATTTTTGAGGCACTAGATGAAGGAATTAGGGCCCGATAAAACACTAAAAAATATTCAAGGCTTCCAAAAAAACATTACCATGATGTTTCTACATCTTCATCTAGCTCCTTGTAAAATTTCAAGTCGATCCAATGGTTGAATCAAAAGTTATGCTCTCTAGAAGATAGGTTCCTACAACAACCTTATTTATGCCAAACATTTACTAACAAAAAGACCTTAGGAAAATCAAAACAATGGTCTGAACTTGGTGACACAAAAAATTTAAGTGCTCTTAGATGGTGAAATAGGACTTCAAAAGGATAAAAAATTTGCAATATTTGGAAAGGACTCAAGGGGGATTGCATATTTGAAAAGACCGTAAGACCCCAAAAAATCAAAATTTTGGGGCAAACTCAAGTTGGATTTTGAGGATCCAACATAGGCTTCAACTGGAACAGGTGATGAAAAGGCTTGTTGTGGAGTTTCCTTGCTTACATTTTAAAGCTTATATCACAGGAAACTCAGGGAATCACAAACAATATTGTGGATTTTGTCTGATACATCTCTTCAACCTAGGAATAAATTACTTTGAGAGCTCTAGACAGACTAGGTTGGGTAAGGAAACCCCAAATGGTGGGTTCATCTATTTTATTTTAATGGTGCAAATACCCACTTATTCCAGACAAAATTATTTTTCATTGTTTAGATATTAGTGATCAAACCAAGCGATAATGGAGCCTAAAATGACCAAACTAGTGCCTTATCCATTGGACAGTCATAGCAGGTTAATATATATGACTAGAGTAGAAAAAAAGATGGGAACTAGTTCATTTTATTCATTAAAATAATGTAATGCAAGAAAACGATTAAACTAGTGAAAATAAAGCATCATCCACATGTTTTGATTGCAAGAACACATAAATGAGCATAACATAAACCATAAACACAGAAGATGCCAAGGGAAGAGTTGGAATTTTCATTTATATAAAAACTTTTTACATATGAAAATATCAGCAGAATGCTTGACCCTTATATGTCATTGTATTACAATAAACCCCCGGTTTGAATATTCATAACAAGGGGTGATATCCCTCCATCCTAATTGCAGCGACATAAGGGTCTCCAACTCTGGCGCATTCCATAGGAAATGATCTCGGTGAACGACACTCCTTGGTAATCCCTAGAAATGGCAGGAGAAAGGGTGGTAAGAAACATAGATAGATAACATAAGGAAAATATGACTAAACACTAGACAAAGCTTATACCTAGGCTTTCTCTCTCAGAGGTTTGATAAAAAACATTTATTGTAGCAATCTCCTTCTTATAGTGTAGGTTCACCTGAACGTTGTAACTATCTGCACCAGCTGGATTAATCATGTTGTCCTCAAAAACTAGATGTAATAAAAATGGGCACGTAGCCCACACCTTTCATTCAAACAAGTGGCAGTTGTGTATCCTCTCTCGTACTGCCCTGGGATGGCAGCTATGTTTCTCCTGGTACGTGTGTCTCGAGCGTACTAGGACCCACTCCCACTCTAAGGTTTTGAATGGCCTGGTCAATAGACTCCCATGCCTCATCATGAAAATTTAACGAGAATATCAATAAATTTAAGTCTTGAGTGGCTTTTTTGACCCGGTCTCTCACCCACTACACAGTATTTTTAGTGAAGACACATAGGTGGTCCACCATCTGTACCAAGGCTATAAAATGCTTTGATAATTTACCACCAGAGTCCAAGTCAAAGTCTTGGATATTTTGAAACATGAGGTTCCTGATATTGGGGGCCTGCATGAACTCACTCAATTTAAAACCACAGTCCTCTAGCTCATCATCAACTTCTTTCTCGACATCTACCATCTCTTGGTTCCATTTGAGCCAATTTGGTCTATTCTACAAAAATATAAAGACCTTGGTGAACTCTTCAATGAAGAAGTAGTGGGAATCATATGATAAGGTGGTTTTCATCCCATCAATTGGCATGTAGTCTTCCTTGACTATCTGGCAGATAGGGAGTATGGCATATATCCATTGATCTCCTTATTGCAATCAATCTTGTAAGAGACCAATAGTATGCCTGGTGGCATAGATATCAATGAGGAGGGACTCCAACTCTCCCATCCTTTCCTCTATTTTGTCTTTCATCTCTTGCTTAAGTTCTTCTACCAACCCAAGCTGGACACTGGCCCATGTAGTAGAAGGAGTGGGCATCTTCAACTTATCAACTTCACTTTGAAGCTATTTCACCTTGAGCTATAATTGTCCTACTTCTATAGCCTTAGCCTTCCACTCTTCTAATTATTTCTCTACTACTTTTGCCACCTGCGTTTGGTAAGCCAGTTGTGATTTCATCATTCTTTCTCTACTATGACCAGGGTGGTAGAAAATAAATAAGGCTGGCCTACTACCATGTCAGTCTTTTTTTAAGGACACATTAGTGTCAAATTTGAGGACATTGTGCTTTGGGATGAGGAGACCAATTCCTTTCCTTTTGAGGTGGAGGTGGGAGAACTAGAAGAAGAAGGGAGCTTTTCTTAATCATGTTGCACCACATCGATAATTTTCATCATGACCTCAAAAATGTTAGTGTCTTGTTGGATGACTTGGAAGGTGGGGTCCTCAAATTCTTTCAAAGGATCGATTGGGAGTAGTGGGACCACCTTATCCAATAATAGCCCTCGGTGTAACTTCAATTGAGACCTATAATCACCAACTATTTCTAGCCTACTATAAGGCATTTCCTTCATCCTCCAAACCAGATCCAATGACTGGTTATTTTTGAAAGTCTTTCACCTTTCATCTACAATATTATCCTTACTATGAGTGACTTGTAGAAGAGCAAAATTACCAGCAAATTTTTTCCTATGATGGTCGTCTAGATTATAGGCCCTCCAAGTAACTTTTGGGAAATAGTACGTATTTATGTTCCAAATGGCCTACAACATGAAAAAATGGCCCATGTATGTGTAGGGGCCCATTGAACAAGGGATGGGCAGCCAATGCATGAGTCCTTTCTTCCTAAGGTACCTAATTTTAACCTCCTCGGCTATTTTTTGAGTAATCTCCAATATAGCAATTGATGTCAGGAAGTGTACAGGGAGTGCCTTCGGAGGTAGTTTTGAACCATACAACCTGATATAGTAAAATTCTTATATGTAGAAGAAATATCCTGCTTGTGCTTTGTGTAGAAAAACCCTTACTCCAACCCCAATTCTATCTGGCTCTTCCCCACATAATCAGAGGTGTACCACGAGAAGGATTTTTTGAAAGGTCTTGTAGCTGGAGTACCCCTCCTAGATGCATAGTAACTAATCTTTAATAGTGGGAACTTTCATCCCTCCCATCTGAGCCACTAAAGACTTGTATAATTTATCTACAAACAAATGGATCAGAAAAGAATAATAAGATAGAGGTATCTTCTCTTTATCAGCCAATATAACCTCTTGTAGATCTTGTAATTCTTGATCAATATTATCATTGATCACATTTTCTCCTAAGTAGATGGGGGACTTATCCATTCTATTGCACTACAGGATTGAAAACATGACCTCCTTTGTAATAAGCGCTAAATATTTCATGCCCAATGCCAAGTTGATCATGTTTGCATAATCCTACACCCAAGAACAAAGTAAAATTTTCTTTATAGGAAATCTTGATGGTTTGTGTTTCCCCCTCTTCAAGAGTGTCTCTGGGAATGAAGTTTTTATCATATAATTAGCCTAGAGGGCCAATATTTTAAAGTCCAACACTCGAGATGTCATAGCAAGGCCGAATACTTGTCTGATTGTATCTGTTGTCACTCTAGCCACCACCTGATTTTTATAGTCGTGAATGGTGTAAATTTTAGAATCGTACGCCACTATCAACCAAGATGAGGTCAAAGGAGTGATATACCCTTGGGTAGGTTAAACACCCCAGATTGGTATTCCATTTATTGCACACAGGGGGAGGCTCAATGTTGTCTTGGTACACCCTCATGTACAAACTTCTTAGTAGCATTGGGTGACATTGGCTATCCTCATCCATAGGATCAAAACCATAGATAGTGACCCCGTCTACCTCCTAATGCTTTGCAATGATTTCTCTATTGCTATCTAGAAAATTTTCCATAGATTTTGGGTCTTGGGATCTCCCCATTCTCTTCATGACAGGTCATGCTCCAGTAATTTTATGAATTCTTCCCTTGTTATCCAGCACCCCAGTCATGGCCAAGCTCATGGAAGCCATGGGACTGAACAAGGTAGAATAACAAAGTCTTATCTCTCTCCTATGTACTCGACCTCGTCGAGAATAATTCTACATGCGTGAATTACACAGGGAGGATTCCACCACCTTCTTAATAAAATGAACACATTAAATTTGGGATAGGTGGAGTTAATGCACTTTTCATCCGATGGGTTATGCTAATTGGTCGGGCATGCCACATCGCTAGTTCTTTAGTAGCTCATTATACTCATGGAATGGAATTACAGCTAGGAGGCAACTTGTAGTACACGTGGTAGCTTCAGGTTGGTTTGGATGGGGTGCACCTAGGTCAAGCATGTGTGAGGTCTATGCCTTATTAATTTTTCACACACTTTAGTGGGGTGGAGCATATGCGATCACGCACCCAAAAAAAATCTCATGCGCTCCATTAGGGATTGGAGCGCATGGCCCTCGATGTGAGTGCACAAATTTGTGCACCCGCTTACACTTCATGCACCCCAAGGGAATGGGGTACATGAGATCCAATGGGGTGCATAGGCTACGCACCTAAGAGAACCTTTTTGCACCCCATAGTGGAGCGCATGAACCTGGAGGTGGGCGCATACTTTTGTGCATGTGGTTAGAATTTCATGTGCCCCACTAATGGAGTGCACAGATGCTTTTTGGGGCACATGCGCATGTGCATCCCATGGGATATTGTGTGCTCCACTGGTTAGTGGAGCACACCATCTGGGGAGTGAGCACACAACTTGTGTGATCTAATGGTCTTCGTGTGTGCATGCTCCATTTAAAGTGGAGCACACGATGGGGTTTGGGGAGGACACTAAGGTGCATGCTTCTCATGGGACCTGGTGTGCTCCACTTAGAATTAGAGCACACAGGGTGAATGTGGGTGCTCAAAAATGCATTCTTGATAGGGCTTTGTGTTCTCCATGGTTATGGAATGCATGGGACTTTCTTTGGGGTGCACAGCTTGTGTACCCCTTAGAATCTTTGTGTGCTTCACCTCCCCATGGAGCATGCATACTTAGTGCAGGGTGCATGATCTCATGCATCCCTAGGGAAATTTGTCCGCCCAATTCCCTAATGGAGTGCATAGGCTCAGACCAGGTGCATAGACTCATGCACCCGTCGAGGACTTCACATGCTTCACAAATGGAGCGCACGAGTTTAGCTTGGGGTGCATATCTTGTGCAACCCTGAGGGGGTTTTAGTGCACTTCACTTTTAAGTGGAGCGCATGGGCTAGACAAGGGTGCACCACCTTATGTGCCCTTAATGGGAAGGTAAAATATACCCAAAAAAGGAGACTACCCTTTTGGGATCAACAAAGGCTCTGACTGGGATAGGAAGGTGAATGGAAAACATGGACCTGAGGACTCCAGACTCTCCAGGTAGACACAACAATAAACACACACTTGAATTTTTTTTTTAAAATCATAGGGTCTCACCCAATGGGACTGAAGTGCTTCAAATTTTGCCCATTTACTGGTATAGGCATCTCTTCTCCCTTCATGTCCTCAATCCTATAAGTATGCTGACCGATTATTTTAGCAATTTGGTAAGGTCCCAGCTACTTAGGCTCAAAATTGTCTTTATAATCATGCTTGTCATTCTTTGGGTCCCAATAAAGCACTACTTTACCCATAGTAAAAGTTTGACCTTTGGCCTTTTTGTTAAATAGTTGCACAGTCCTGTTGGTCTGATTGATCATCCTTGTAACAACTTCCATCCTGTCTTCTTCCAATTGCACCAGCTGGTCCATCATTCTTTGTAACACATTGGGTTATTCATGGTCCTAAAGTAATAATGAAAGGGTTTCTCTTTAAAACTGAGGTGGTAGCAGTGCCTCTTCCCCATAAACCAATTCATAGGGTTATTTTCCAGTGGCTCTTTTTAATAATAGCATGTCCGCCCATAGGGCATACTTTAGTTCACTATTCCAAACCCTCTTATTATTCTCCAATGATATTTTAATCCTTGTAATTATATTTTTGTTGGATGACTTAGCTAGTCCATTGCCTTGAGGGTAATAGTTTGTAGAGTGGGCCAGCTCTATACTATATCTGGTGCAAAAATCAACCATCTCATAGGAGGTGAAGTACTTGGCGTTATTTGTTACCAGTTTCTTGGGTGCCCCAAATCTGGTTAATATACTTTCTTCCAAGAAATTAATAACTACTGCTATTGTAGATCTCCTAAGGGGGGTTGCTTCAACCCATTTGGTTAAATATTCTGTGGTAGTGATAATCCATTTATGACCTCTTGAATAATTTGGGTTGATTTCGCTAATCAATTCTATCCTCCACTAGGAGAAAGGAGTTTCAATAATCACTAGTTGTAGTGGCATTGCAGGTAGGTTTTTCTTACCAGTGAAGGCTTGAAAGTTGTAGCATCTCCTAGCTGAATGATATGCATCTTTGAACAAGGATGGAAAATAATATCCTACCCTCATGATTTTATTAGATGTTACTTTGGGAGCAAAATGGCCACCATAGAAACCTGTATGAAATCCTCCAACGATCCTAGGGGCTTCCTTTTCTGTCACACATAGTAATAATATACCATTTGGGTGTCTCCAATACAACCAATTTTCTTGAAGGTGGTGCTTTTGAGCCTATTGCTTAATACTCATAATTCTATTGGTAGATCTACCAGGTAGGAAGGACAAATTTTTCAAAAAAAATAGTACATCCTTATACCATTCAAACCCTTCATGCTCAAGCAGTTCATCTTGTTTTTCTCCTTGGACCAAGATGGAATTATTTATCTCTTCTCCTTTGCAGGCCATGTATTTTACCAACCCTTGGCCTTTAACAATTTTTACTGCGCTAAACTCCACATCATACTGTAGCAGTTTTACCATCCATCTTGTTGAACTGCCTGTGGGTTCGGGTTGGTTCAGGACATCCTTGATGTCAATGTAGGGGATAAAAGCAATAACTGTACTAGAACCAAAAATGCTCTTGAAATACTCTAAATCCTGAATAAAGGCAAAGGCTTGTTTCTCAATTGGCCTATACCTCAGTTGGACCCCCTTCATTCTTGAACTCATAAATGCTATTGGTCTCTCATTTCCCTCTTCATATTTTTGGGACAGTACAGCTGCTATGGTATGTTTTGGGGCAAAGGAATACAGGTTGAAATTCTTAGAATGGTCTGGACAAGTCAACACAGGTGCAATGGTAATAGCCTCTTTGATCCATTGAAAATATTTGATATTGTCTTCATCCCACTTGATATTTGCATCCTTTTTAATCATTTCATTCACAAGCTTTGCAATTTCAGCAAAATTCAAGACAAATCTTTCGACAAAATTTATTTTGTCGAAGAAATACCTGACTCCTTTGAGGATCTTAGGAGGTGGTATTTGTGCAATGGTATTTTTTCTTTTTGGATCAATACTAATTCCCTCCTTTAAGACCACATGTCCCAAAAATTTACCATGGATGGCTCAAAAAATATACTTATTTGGATTTAATGAAATTCCATATTCCTTACATCTTTGAAAAACTTGGGACCGGTGAGAAAATGATTTGCAGGATCCTTGGAAAAGATAGTAATATCATCTAGGTACACCACCACAATTTTAAACATAAGTCCCTTAAAGGTAAAATCCACAGCCCTTTGAAAAGTGGCCCCTACATTCATCAACCCAAATGGCATCCTTTGATATTCAAAAGTCCCCCATGGTGTAGTGAAAGCATTTTAAACCTGTCTTTGGGATTGACCAAAATCTGATTGTACCCTAAAAAACCATCTAGTAGAGATATTCTGGAAGATCCCACTACCGCTTGCAACAACTATTCCATAATGGTGAGGGGATAATTATCCTTGAGAGAGCTCTTATTTAAATTCTTAAAATCCACACACAGCCTGATCTCCCCATTCTTCTTTCTAACAGGCACCAGGTTTGCTATCCAAGAAGAGAATCTCACCTTCTTAATGATCTTTGCATTGAGCAACTTTTGGACCTCCTTTTGCATGACAAGATGCAGAGTAGGATTAAACTTTATTTTTTTCTACCTCAAAGGCTTAGCATCCTCCTTCATGGGAATAATATGGGTCATTATCTCAGTGTTAAATATTCTCAAATCCTCATAGCCCCAAGCAAAATTATCTCTATTTTTCCTCAGATATTAGATAACTACTTATTTTCTTTTGCTGGTAGTCCTCTATCAATCCTGACCATATTTGGATCCCCTATTGTCCCAACATTAACCTCTTCACCTTCTAATTCATGGGGTGTAGTTCTATGTGCCTTATCAAAATAATCAAAGAGAGACTCCAAGGACACTAGCCCTCTGGGGATTTTATTAGTTTTAAGTTGTATTACTTCAGTGGGGGTTCCTATAACATGCTGCAATTTTTCTTGATCTTCCTCTTCACAAATCACCCCAACAAACTAGTTTTGTAGTGCCATAAAATATTTTATATCGACATCATCTTGGAAAACTTGTAGGTAAACCACATTTTCAGGGATATAGGGATGATACACATATATGGTGGTAAATATATCCATGTATTCTATATCAATTTTAGGCCTATCTACCCCAAAAGCATTCACAACTAGTAGGTTGGCAACATGGTTTTTCTCCATGAGTATATGTGATATATTAAAGGCCAAGAACTTGTCAATCTCATCTAAGATAGTCTAATTGTATTGCTTTAGCCTGGAGTGTTTTGTTTGATATATTCCTTTTATTTATTTTATTTTTAACTTAGCATACCCATAGACTATAAGGTAGTTGATACCTAGATCCTTAGCTTTCCTCAGTACCAACAGTAGAGCCTCATATTCTACCACATTGTTAGTACATGGAAATTCTAATTGGTAAGGCACACCTAGGTAATTGCCCTTAATGTTACTTAAATTAATTCCAGCTCCTGCTCCTATTTGATACTTAGCTCCATCAAATGTCATGGTCCACATTTCAGTGGTGAGGACCCTATCTAACTTAGCATCTATAGCTAGTATTTGTTCCCTATACTTAGGGACAATCATCAACTCCCCAAAGGTTATGTTGATATTTTTATTGGCCAATTCTAAAACTACATCAAATTATGATTTTTTGTATTCTAGTCCATTATCGATAGGTTTAGACCTCTGGGGAGGAGGAGGCTAATGACCATCATTATTTTTCTTTGTATTATCCTGCTCCTTTTCCTCAACTAGACTTTTTTTATCAGGTTTGTCGAGAATGGTCCTATTATAGAGCCTATTGGCATGGACTCTTTCTAATGTCTTAACCTCTTCAGCTATTGGGGCCAATTTTCCCTGCCTTATCTAAAGCAGTTATTTTGAGGTATTTTTAATATTTTTATATCATCAAAGGCAAATGTTGTGGGTCGGTTATCAGAATTGGTAGGTTAGATGACTTCTTCCAGAATCGGTGGGTGTCAACAATTTCTTCCCATGTCCAACAAGCATTTATCCTAATCTCATCCTCTGATTCTTCTTCAAGGTTAACACCTGAATGGAGGCCATGACATACACCAAAATCAATGAGGTTATGGGAAGCATCACATGTAGGACAAAAGAAGGGAAAATCAGAGGCTACATTAATCAAATCCATGCGGTTTGGAATAACATCCAGGTCTTTATGGATATCTTTCCTTTTCCAATTGTTGTTCGAACTCCTACCCCCTTCATTATTCTAGTTCCTATTAAAAAAAATTCTAAAAGGAGGTATGCTCTCATTCTAGTGCTGAGAAGGTTCTCCACCATTTATTTTATCCCTTTCAATTTTGGATAGTCGGTTACCATGGACTGGAACATTTCTATCATTTGTGATGATAGCTTCTCAATAGGGTTGGGTTCTAATTTTTTTTTAATGCCAAACCCCACTTTCTTAGTCCTTATTTCAGGTTGGTTGGGGCTAGGGTATGTTGATGTAGGCTTCATTTTCCCACTATCTATCATGTCTCTTTCTATCATAGTGGCTCTCTCCATACAGGCATAAATGGTGAGTGTGGGTTGCTACCTTATCTCATAGTTGAAATCACCAGGGAAGGCATTTTTATAAAAATAAATAGACTGGTGATCATTGGTACTTAAGGCTACGGGGATTCAGGTTCTCAATTTGGTGAATCACCGGTTGAATTCATCCATTGATTCATTATCCCTCTTCTTCATTGTGGCCAACTCAGTCAACAATGTCTGTTCATTTTTTTCTCCCCATTTTTTTTGAGGAAGGTAGCTTCTAAATCCTAGAAAGTACCAATGGAGTCTGCTACCAGACTGTTAAACCATTCTCTAGCATATTTTTCTAGGGTCTGGAAGAATAATATAAGGATGACATCTTCATGTTCCACCTCCAGAATATCCATAGCATACAAGAAATATTTTACGTGGTACTCCTCAATCACAGTGTTGTCCCCTAGAAACTTAGGTAGGTACTTATGGGTTTTTTGGGGAATGGGGTTCAAAGCTTGTGGTAACACAAAAGGCCTATACCTATTTAGGCACTATTTATTCAAATGTTGATTTGCCATGAGTATGTTTTGGCCCCTCGGGATAGTAGGTGTAGCAGGTGGGATAGTACTAGTTTGGAAACTTTGAGGAATTAACACAGTACTGCTACTACCCTAATTACTAGAAGGAATGGAAATCAAAGCTTGCTTTTTACTTTTATGTATTTTAAAAAGTACCTATGGGTTTAGGAGTTTGGAATAGATATCCTTGTCGCTTCATCTTGTGGCTTCCAGATCAGCTCCCTGTTAGTGTTTCAAATTTCTTAAGAGTCACTAGCACAAGGTGCAAAATGGGGGGGATGCTCTCTGGCCAAGATTGCTCAGCCCAAAACAATCTCACAGGGAAAAATATATATATTAAGGGGATCAAAATGACAAAAATATAAGAATAGGTCCTCCCAAAAAACAAAGGGTGATATCCTTTCGTCCTTATTGCAGTGACGTAAGGATCTCCAACTCTGCTGTGTTCCATAAGAAATGATCTCGGTGAATGACTCTCCTTGGAAATCCTTGGAAATTAAAAGATAAAGGGCGTTAAGAAATATAGACAAAGACCACAAGGAAAATACAACTAAATATTAGACAAGGCTTATACCTAGGCTTTTCTCTCTCAGAGTTTGATGAAAAAACATCTGTTGTAGCAATCTCCTTCTTATAGGGCAGGCTCATATGAACGCTATAACTATTTGCTTTAGCTATATTAATCATGTTCTCCTCAAAAACCATATGTAATAAAAAATGGGTGTGTAGACCATGCCTTTCGTTCAAACAGGTGGTGGTTGTGTATCCTCTCCCGTACTTCCCTAGGGTGACGATTGCGTATCTTCTGGTGTGTGTGTCCCAGGTGTACTAGGCCCCACTCCCGCTCTAATTTTTTGAATGGACTGGTTGACAAACTACCATGCCTCATCATGAAAAGTTAACAATAATATCAACAAATTTAAGTCTTGAGTAGCTTTGTTGACCCGGTCTCTCACCCACTACACAATTTTTTCAGTGAAGACACATAAGCTTTCCACCATATGCAACAAGGTTGTAAACTACTTTGATAATTTACCACCAGAGTCCAAGTCAAAGTCTTGGATATTTTGAAACACAAGGTTCTTGATATTGGGGGCCTGCATGAACTCACTCAATTTAAAACCATAGTCCTCCAACTCATCGTCAACTTCCTGCTCGATGTCTGCCATATCTTGGTTCCATTTGAGCCAATTTGGTCTATTCTACAAAAATATGAAGACCTTGGTGAACTCTTTAGTGAATAAGTAGTGGAAATCATCTGATAATGTGGTTGTCATCCCAACAATTGGCACGTAGTATTCCTTAAATCTATGGTAGAAAGGGAGTATGGCATTTACCTACTGATCTCCTTGTTGTAGTTGATCTCGTAGGAGGCCAATAGTATGCCTAGTGGCCTAGATATCAATGAGGAGGGACTCCAACTCTTCCATACTTTCCTCTATTTTATCTTTCGTATCTTTCTTAAGTTCTTCTACCGAACCAAGATGCACACTGGCCCATGCAATAGAAGGGGCGGGCATCTTCAACTTATCAAATTCACTTTGAAGTTGTGTCACCTTGAGCTGTAATTGTCCCACTTCAATAGCCTCAGCCTTCCACTCTTCTAATTCTTTCTCTACTTCTTCCACCACCTCTATTTTGGATGCCAGCTATGATTTCATCATTTCTAAAGGTGCATTTGTAGCCCTTATGACACCCTTGCTTACTTCTATGGTGGCTTCTATCATGCTAGGTGGCAATGGGATATCAAAGGTGGCAGTAGGTACATCAACTACCTCCTGCCCAACTGTCCTTCAGGGTTTGACTATTCCCTTACTAGGAGACCTTTGCTCCTCCATATGTTGTATTTGATCTTCTTCATCGACAGTGAATTAGAAGGTATCTCTCACCCTTTTTAGTGTAAGGTTCTTAGTGCCCTCTATAGAAGGTTCTATTATAGATATTTTTCTAGTAGGATATCGCAAGGGGCTTCTTGCCTACACCTCATACTCTCTTAGTATATTAGAAAGCCCCCAATATTTTGCAATTTTCCTTAAAAACTTGGGGGAATGGGATGTTTTTCTTGATTTACAACTAGGGTGGCAGAAAACAAGGAAGGATTACCTACTGCCACGTCAGTCCTTTCTGAATGACACATTATAATCAAAGCTAAGGACACTGTACTTCAGGATGAGGAGAAGACCAATTCCTTTCCTTTTGAGATAGAGGCTATAGAACTAGAATAAGAAGGGAGCTTTTCTTTCTCCTATTGTGCCTCATCAACAATTTTCATCATGACCTCAAAAAGGTCAGTATCTTGTTGGACGACCTGGAATATGGGGTCCTCAAATTATTCTATAGGAGTGGCTAGGACTAGTGAGACCACCTTATCCATCAATAGCCCCCAGTGTAACTTCAATTGAGAGCTATAATCACCAATTGTTTCTAGCCTACTATAAGGCCTCTCCTTCATCCTCCAAACTAGATCTAATGACTGGTTATTTTTGAAATTCTTCTACATTTCATCTTCAAAATTATCCTTACTATGATGGCCATCTAGATCATAGGCCCTCCAAGTAACTTCAGGGAAATAGTACATATCCATATTCCAAATGGCTCAAAACATGAAAAAATGGCCTAGGTATGTGTAGAGGCCTATTGAATAAGGGATGGGTATCCATGGCATGGGTCCTTTCTTCCTAAGGTACCTAATTTTAACCTCAGCTATTTGTCAAGTAATATCCAATATAGAAATTAACATCGATCAGTGTACAAGGAGTGCCTTCGAAGGTAGTTTTGAACCACAGCCTGATACAGGAAAATTATTCTACATAGAAGAAATCTTCTACTTGTGCTTTGTGTAGAAACTCCCTTAGTCCAACCCCAATTATATTTGGATCTTCCCCATATAATCGGAGGTGTACCATGAGAAGGATTTTTTCAAATAAGGTCTTGTAGCTAGAGAACCCCTCCTGGATGCATAGTAACTGATCTTGAATAGTGGGAGCTATCACCCCTCCCATCCAAATCACTAAATACTTGTCTAATTGAGCTATGAAAAAATGGATTAGAAAATAATAATAAGAGAAAGGAGGCATCTCCTCTTTATCAACCAATATAGCCTCCTATAGATCCTATAATTCCTAGTCAATATTATCACTGATCACATTTTCCCATAAGTAGAGGGGGGTCTTATCCATTCTATTGCACTGTAGGATTAGAAACATGACCTCCTTTGTAATCAGCTTTAAATATTTCACACCCAATGCCAAGTTGATCATGTCTATATAATCCTACGCCTAGGGCCAAAGAAAAAATTTCTTGATAGGAAATCTTGATGGTTTGTGTTTCCACGTCTTTAGGAGTGTCTCTAGGAACAAGAGGTTTATTATATAATTGACCTGGAGGACCAATTTTTAACATCCAACACTCGAGATGCTGTAGCAAGGCTGAATACCCACCTGATTCTATCCACTATCACTCTGGCCATCACCTAATATTTATAGTCATGAATGGTGTAGCTTTTAGAATCGTACACCACTACCAACCAAGATAAGAGGTTCAAGGAGTGATAGACCCTTGGGTAGTTTAAATGCCCTAGATTGGTATTCCATTTGTTGCACACAGGGGAAGGCTCAGTTTCACCCTGATGTATAGACTTCTCGGTAGCATGGGGTGGCATTAGCTATCCTCCTCCATAGGATCAAAATCATAGATAGTGACCCCCTCTACCTCCTTCTGCTGCTCTACAGTGATTTCTCTGTTGCTGTCTAGAAAATTCACCATAGCTTTTGGCTCTTGGGATCTACCTATTCTCTTTGTGGTATATTTTTCTCTAGTAATTTTATGAATTCTCCCCTTTGTATCTAGTGCCCCAGTCATGACCGAGCTCATGGAAGGCATGGGATTGAATAAGGCAAAATGGCGAAGGCTTCCCTCTTTCTCCTCTATGCTCGACCTCATCGAGAATAATTTTTCATGCATGAATGGCATGGGGAGGATTCCACCACCTTCTTAATAAAGTGTATGTATTAAATTTTGGGTAGGTGGAGTTAGTACACTTTCCATCCGATGTGGTATGCTAATTGGCTGGACGTGCAACATCACCAGTTATTTGGTAGCTCATTGTACTCGTGGAATGGAATTGTTGCTAGGAGGCAACTTGTAGGACACATGATAGCATCAAGTTGGTTGGGGTTGGGTGCACCTGAGTCAACCATGCATGAGGTCTGTGCCTTATTAATTTTTCATGCACTTCAGTAGGGTGGAGCTCATGAGCTCGTGCAACCAAAAAAATCTTGCGTGCTCCATTGGAGATTAGAGCATGTAGCCCTCGAGGTGAGTGCACAAATTTGTTCACTCTCTTGAACTTCACGTGTCCCAAGGGTGTGGGGCACTAGAGACCCAATGGGGTACACAAGTTGTGCACCTCGAATAACCTTCATGCATCCCATAGTAGAGCGCATAAACTCAGAGGTAGGTGCACGCTTTTGTGCACCCAGCTAGACTTTCGTGCGCCCCACTGATGGAGTGTGCAAATGCATTTTGGGGCACATGAGCTTGTGCACCCCATGGGACATTGTGCACTCCATAGGTTAGTGGAGCACACTGGATGCGGAGTGAGTGCATGGCTTGTACACTCTAATGTTCTTCATGCATGTGCACTCCATTAAAAGTTGAATGCATGGTGGGGTTTAGGGAGTGTGGTAAGGTACGCACTCCTGATGGGACCTAGTGCACTCCACTTCAGAGTGGAGTGCATGGGGTAAATATGGGTGCACGATGGTGCATGCTTGAGAGGGCTTCATGCACTACAAGGAAAAGGAGTGCACAGGACTTTCTTTGGGGTACACAACCTATGCACCCCTTAGAACCTTCATGTGCTCCATATCCCTGTGGAGCATGCAGACTTAGTGTGGGGCACACGAGCTTGTGTGTCCCTAGGGGAATTTGTGCACTCGATTCCCCAATGGGGTGCACAAGCTTGAAATGGGTGCATAGACTCATGCACCCATTTGGGACTTTGCACACTCGACAAATGGAGCCTGTGGGCATGGATTGGGATGCACAGCTTGTGCGTTCCCAAGGGGTTTTAGTGTGCTTCACTTTTAAGTGGATTGCATGGGCTATACAAGGGTGCACCACCTTTTTCACCCTTAAGGGGAAGGTAAAATAGTCCCCAAAATGGAGACTACTCTTTTGGAGTCAACACCGGCTATGAATGGGATAGGGGGCTGGATGGAAGACATGAACCTTGATGACTCCAGACTCTTCGGGTAGACCCAACAATAAACACACACTCACATTTTTTTTAAATCATAGGGTCTCATCCAATGGGACTAAAGGACTTCAAATGTTGTCCATTTACTGGTATAGGCATCTCTTATTCATTCATGTCCTCAAGCCTTTAAGTATACTGACTAATTATTTTAGCAATTTGGTAAGGTCCCAGCCACTTAAGCTCAAATTGAAGAACACAAGCTTATACTGAGAGGGGGGGTGAATAGTATAAGACCTCTTTTTACTTTTCCTTTATACTTCAAAACAATAAAGCAATATATCCAAAGCAATATCAAAAAAATGCACAAGATCATCCACAAAGTGACACAACAATTTTGATGTGGTTCACCACAAAACTTTTCTCTAAAAGTTATCTCAAAGTTCTTTGGGAAACCTTCCCAATTACAATGTTTATGAGCCTCGGCTAAAAGGAGAAACCTTCCCCCAATCTGAATTTATGAGCCTCTACTCAAAGGAGATACCTTCCCCTACCTCTGCTCTGGCTGGTGATCCTCTAGAAGACTTCTACCTCCACTGCCCTTAGCAAATGGAACTCTATACACAGAAGACACCTATCTTCCCTGATCTGGCGGGAGACCTTTGTCCTAAACTCTATCACCTCAAAGCTGGTCCTCGAATTTGCATTAAACATAGTCCTTCGGTCTAGCACAAATTTCCTCGAGTTCTTCTCATAGAACCAATGCACCTCTGTCCTCAAGTTCTCTGATAGAACTATCAAACTTAGCTTCACAAGTCCTTTGCTAGGACCTGTCCAAATCTGCTCACAAGTCCCCAACGAAACCTGTCCAAAACCTGCTCACAAGTCCCGAACGGAACCTGTCCAAAACCTGCTCACAAGTCCCCAACGGAACCTGTCCAAAACCTGCTCACAAGTTCATCAAGAAAACTTGCTTGGCATGAACCCACAAAGAGAATTGTTAGAGACCCAATGTGATTCATCAACCTCATAGAAGCATAAAGAGAATTTTTAGAGACTCAATATGTTCTATACTTAACTCCCAATCTCAATCTCAACTCAATCTCAATCTCAACGAATAAGATAGATGTAGTATGCTTTTCTCAAGAACATGAAACACAACCCAACAATTTCCAACCATGCAATATCTCATATAACAATGACACTCATGTTCTTTCCAACAACCAATATATCTTCTCAACCAATTAGGTCTTCAACAACAATGCTCAAAGACAAGGTTTAACCAACATCATTCAACTTAACATTAACCTTGAAGCATTCAACCAATCATCACAAGAAAAGGAAACAAGTAGAAATCCTTTTCCCTCCAAATATATTTGAACAAAACAACCACCAACACAATATCACCAAATGCAAAGAATAGCTTGTTCAAATCAACTCAATGGAGTAAGCCCAATATCATGAATCAAGTAAAAGCAATAACTTGATCAAACAACCTCTATGGAAGCAACTCAACCATCAACCTCAAAACAGCCAACCAAGGGTTTCACCAACTCAAAGCAAGTAGCAAGACTCACAAACATAAACCTTAGTGCACAATGCTTCCACTACCTCAAACCAGAATTATGCATTCACCAAAACTCTCATCAATAACAATGCATACGTAGTCTTCAACAAACCAGAAAATAGGATTTACACCCAACCAAAGGAAACCTAGTTGAATACCCTTTCACTCCAATCTTATTTCAGGAAAACATACACCAATCATAATCATAAGAAGAATGTGCCCATACCTTATTGAATATGAAGAAGATCTCACAAATTTGTCATAACCATAACCACATTTTTGCCAAACTCAAGAAGGTTAGTAGACAACATATTTCTTTAATATTTCCTCAAGAATATTCCTTGGTTCAAATATAATCAAGGTTCTATGTCTTCTTCATTCAACATTTCAATATTAGACACTCTACCTTATAACTCCTTTATTTCACTTAATCTCTCACACAAAACAAAAACTACCCTTATACATTTATCCTTTCAAAAGATAATCAAAATATTAATAATCAAAACAACTCTCACACCTTATAACTCCCTTGCTTATAATTACATCAATTATTTACCCCTTCCAAAACATAAAACCAAGCATTGTCTAGTACGAATTTGCATACCTTAACCTTGTGAAATTATCGGGAAACTTAGCGCATGGTTCAAAACATTCCTTGGTGCAAAGTTCAAAAACAACCCTCGACACGTAGATCACACACCCCTTGCATAGAGTTCAAAACACTCCTCGGCACACTCGTCCACTTATTCCAAAACCCTCTACAAATGCTTTCTCTAAATTCTATGTTATCATCAATTTCCATATCGTAGAAACACGTGCGCAGGGTTTCACTCAATCCACCGAGTATCTCAGAATTTCGTCGTAATGCAAGGTGCCTTCGTACTTCGCATCGCACCTTTCGACTAACCACTTTTACCAAAAATATTAATCACGCTTATATTGTTTTTCTCCTTCACTGGCGCAGACGATGTCTAAAATGAAATGCACACCAATTGATATCGATGACTTAGCCCTTACTGAAATGAGTTTATTAGCCTCATTATATATGCACTTCGAAGAATTTCCAAATACGTTGGCATTTCCAAACACAACGAAAACTTTAATTTATTTTTAAAATTTTAATTTAAATTTTAAATAAATAAAATTTAAACTAAATATTTAAAATTAAATATCTTCATCACCAGGGCACATTTTTCAATGAAACGAAAAGCCAACTTGGGTTTTAAGAAAAACCCATTTCAAATCTGTTGCCCATGGTTTTAAATAAAATCGTTTATTTTGTCTGCCTTGGTTTTCACAAAAACCCTTCCTTGAACTTGGATCCTTTTGACATCAAATCAAATTCCTTCAAACGCTTCTTGACATCAATGACAACATCTACACTTGAGCAAAGGCAATGTACCCAAGGTACCCAAAATTGCCAACAATCTCCCCCTTTGTCATTGATGGCAAAAATTTACTAAAAACACATCTTCAAGAGCCAAAACTAAAATCACTCTCTTTGAAGTTTTGCTCCCCCTGACTTGAAGCTTTTCTCTTCACTTGAAGCTCTCCCCCTTACTCATATCTCTCCCCCTTTGTCATCAATGGCAAAGGGCCACCTTTGGGGATCGAAACTAAGAATGAGCCTCTTAGCTTAGTCCCTCCCCCACCTCCTGTTGAGGTGATTAATTCTGGGGTGGGAGTAAAACTCCCATTAGGCACTGATCATCATCAGCATCTATAACTTCCTTGCTGGGCCTTCTCTTAAACTCTTTGTCCATATTCTTGTTCCTATCATTGTTCTTGTTCTTTTTATTATCCCTATTCTTTTCAATGCCTTGATCCTTGGACTTGATCATGCCACTGTTCCTGTTCCTATATTCTGGAATTTCAGCTCTACACTATCTGATTGTGTGACCTTCATTGTTGCACTTATAACAAGTAACAATGTTATTTCTTTTAGGCATACCTGTTCTTTGAATCGACAAGTTCTGACCAAACCAGTTTTGACCAAACCTATTTTGACCAAACCTATTCTGACTAACCCAGTTCTTGATATTTGCCTTACAGAAAATTGCTTTATGCCCAAACTGATTGCAAGAGTAGCAATACCCATGAAAGAAATTACCACTTCTGAAACTGTCATTTACCTTCTTCACTTGAGCCATGCAATGTACAGCCATGTGACCAAATCTCTGACAAGCAAAACATCGACCTTGAAACTTTCCTTTATTTGACCTCTTGGGTCCTAAAAACTTCTTCTTCTCATTCTAAATTTTGTTTTCTGGTTCTGTGCATCTATCATTCAAAGACTCGTGATCTGAAATAATTTCCTCATTAGAACTCTCTTTCTTTTGGAGTCTCTTACTAGACTCTCCAACTTGTTTCTTGTGAGGCTTAACAAAACCAAGACTTGTTTTATCTGTTGTCTTTCTTTGACCTTTGATAAGAGATTTAACCTTTTTGGATCTTTCTTGAAACATGTACAGCTTATCCTTGTACTCTTTATTTTCCTCTTTCAAAGAAGCCATTTTCTGATCTAATTCACTATACTCAAGCACCTTAGATTCTAACTCATTCTTGAGTTCTTGTGTTTTAGCCATAGAGACGTCAAGACTTTCTATAAGTTTATATCTCTCCATGCAACATTCATCTAACTTATCCTTGAGTCTAGCATTCTTCTTTCTTTCCTTTTTCAAAACACTAAGAGCATTAGTAAGTTCACATTCAAGATCCTCTATTTGATTGCATTGTGAATCATCAAGGCCTTTTTCAGATTTCTTATCACTAGAGGTGCTACCCTTTTCAAAAACCATACAAGCATCTTCTTTATCAATTTCTAGAGCATCCTCATACATACTAGCAACCAAATCATTATTTGTGCAATCATCCTCAAGGTGACCAAAATTTCCACATTTAAGACATTTCATGATAATGAATCTATGTTTTGGTTCTTCCTCTTTTTCTGATATGAACAACATCTCATTTTCATTATCACTTGAAGAACTTGCACTATCACTACTAGAACACTTACTTGCTTTGTCTAGGTAGAAGCTCTTCTTGTGCTTATGAGAATACCTCTTTCTTTTATAGTTGTGCTCATCTTTGTTCTTCCTTTGCTGCCTATGCCTTTTAGAATCCTATTTATCTTCTTCACTTTCGAATGGATCATCTTCATCTTCACTACTACTAAACCCATGGCAATGATGATCATTGTGATCGAGTTGACCACAAAAAAAAATTCTCTTACTTGTGAGCAATCAGCTGCAAAGTGACCGATCTTCCCACATCTGATGCAAATCTTTAATAATCTGACTTGTTCTCCACTATTTGATTCATCTCTTGAATCTATTTCCATTCCCAAAGCAACAACATTGAGATCATCTTCATTTTCTTTCATGACCCTGTGAGATTTCTTTTTCTTGTGTCTAATGATTTTGCTTTTGCCTTTCCTTGCCATTTGTGTTCTTGTAAGATCTTCCTTCAAGTTGTTTAAACTTTCCGAAGGCACCCGCTATGATACCAATTGAAGAACACAAGCTTATACTGAGAGTGGGGGTGAACAATATAAGACCTCTTTTTACTTTTCCTTTATACTTCAAAACAATAAAGCAATATATCCAAAGCAATATCAAAACTATTGGTCCGACTTTCATACGCACCCCGCGAAGGATGAGCAGGAAGCTCCGGAGACACCCACGGGACGAATCCCACTCACTTTAGGATCTAGCTGGTTATCCAAGGTGCGAGTTACAGAGTCGGGTCGAATGTCTATTCACTCTTTTCCGCTTCTGGAATAGATTTCAATATGGACTGTCTGTTACCTTACAGGGGGTTCATGAACTTTTTCAATAGTTGCGAAAGTTGTTACTTGTTAACAATCATATTTTAAATTGATTCTTGATCTAGCTCTCATGGGTCAGCAGATTCAAATAAAAGACAAATAAAGAAAGTAAAAATGGATCATTCACGGAAAGCAAAGAGAGGGTAGGGTAAGGCAGAAAGGGAAGTTTATCAAACTTTAAACTGTAAAACTTAAAACTACCAATTTCATCTATACTATCAGCTTCACAACAGAACAAATCCAAGAAGAAAGTGTCCAGATTTCTAAGATCACTTTCAACTAGGAGCACAAGGCAAAGTGGAACAGATCTAGCAGAAAATTATAAATCCAAGGGAAGTTGGTTAAAACTGGTATCTTTCACCAGCAGCCTAGCTCACACAGTGAAGACAGAGCAATTAGAACAAACTTAACCTCAAATCTGTAATTTCCCCTAGCAAACAATAGAACAACTGAAGCCTAACAGCATATTTAAACTTGATAATGGCAGATTTATAAGCATATATCTAACAAACTTTAATGGAACGGATAATGTAAGAAGATACACTTATCACAGATCTATAAAATATTAGGCTCCTAGCCATGCTACCACAGAAAACAACAAAAGCACATCAACTCCCAGTCCAAAAAACAAAGGATTTCACAAAATTTGCAAGAAATTGCTTATAAGCCTTTTATTTCTAAGTCTCCGCCTCCCGCGATTACATTTAGAACTTGTATTTATAGACTCAGGACAGACCCTGATCTTTTCAAAATATCTTGCTCAAACCCTAAATCTTATCACACTTAAACCCTAGGACCGGGTTTTACAATATAAAGCCACTTTAAAATCAAAGTCCGGATAGAACTTAACCCCTCTGCAAATCAGTGCAGTTAGCTGCCATAAATGGAGAAGATGAAATTCGAATGCCACTTGCATTCACCCGCAACTGCAAATAAATGCTTTCATTAATTCCTGCGGGTGAGCCGGATGAGTCATCACTTCTCCGCTATTCCATCTCTCGCATATCCATCCTTGAGTTGAAATGGTCTTCAAGCTATTAAGTCTGCAATAAATCTCCATTGAATGCTTTTACCGGCCTCCTCTCCTCTAGCATGGCGGTCCTTGATTAAATCTGCACTTTAACTTTGTCTTTACGGCCTTTTTCCAGCTTGTCCCGTAGGTGACAGATGGCTTCCTATATGAAAGACAAAAAGATGCATTAGTATTTTAAAATCATTAAATTAAAGCTTTAACAATTAAAATCAGATTAAAACCGCAAAGTAAACTTGCATGTCGGCCTCTGTTTTATCTGATACGCTCTTTGACACGTGTCACTATCCCAGGACGCCTTCTGTTTACAGCTGTTTTGCATTTTCAGGCCTTTCATGTAACTTTCTCTCTCCTACCGCGATTCTACGACATGTCACGATTTCGCGACATGTCACGAAATCGCGACGTCCCTGGCGCTAGCAGCTCTTCTTCCCAACTTGGTCGCGAAAATGCGACATGTCACGATTTCGCGACATGTCGCGAAATCGCGACACCTTCCTGGCCGCCGCACAACCTTTCCTTTGCAAGTCGCGATATCGCGACATGTCACGATTTCGTGACATGTCACAAAAATCGCGCCCGCCCTGGCACTTGGCTTCCCCTAGATTGTTCATGCAACTTGATTTTGCTTCCCGAGTACGATTTTCCTCTCTCTCCAGAAAGTGTCGCGATTTCGCGACATGTCGCGAAATCGCGACCATTTTCATACTTAGCCAATTTTTTATTCTTGCAACCCTTCTTCTCTCTCCTGACGTGAAATTGCGACATGTCACGATTTCGCGACATGTCGCAAAATCGCGCCCTTCCGCACAACTTTCCTTCTCTCTCCTCCTGTCCGTAGCGATTTCGCGACGGTTTCCAAAAATGGAAACGTCGCGATATCGCGACACTTCCAAAAATGGAAAGTGTCGCGATTTCGCTACACTTTTCCGACTTAGCTGCTTTTGCCAAAATTCGTCGCGATATCGCGACATTTCCGAAAATGGAAGTGTCGCGATATCGCGACACTACCAAAAATGGAAAGTTTTGGTTTTCAGTGAATTTATGCAACTGTTTTCTAGATTTTTCTCGGTACCGGTGCGAGATTTTCTTTGTGCATGAATGATTCTAGCATGTAGAAAGTTAAGCTTGAAATAACAATGCTAGAAAGACTTGGAAAAAGGCACAACTTTAACAAAGAGGCAAGCAAAATTGGATTTAAACTTGAAAATTATCAAGAGGGTCCCTGCTGCAAAAATGGAAGTTCAGGGCTTTCTAAGGATGGAATCTCATTTTTCAATGGGGGTGTGTTGCTTCTCAACAAATGGCGATATCTACGGGTAAAATAGTAGCACTATTTTAGAACCCAGGACTCTAGTTTCAAAACAAAAAGACCATGCATCATGCCTTGCCACATACATTCTTCACAATAAATTGACTGCCAACTGCTAGCTGTTAAAATTTCCCAAGGACATACTAGGCTGAAATACTTCAAGGAAGATTTCTGATGTGCAATTACAAAGGGTATAAAACTTTCTTCAGGATGACCGGATTGAATGATGAACTTTGGACTGATCAGCTTTTCTAAATTGTAAAAAGGGGAAACCGAGTAGAGCTCTGTTTACTAGTTTAGCCTTTTACAGCTTAGACAGAGTTACCCTTTAGATTTACACGACCCAAATTTACAACTGTAAGGAAGGATCTTCAACTTGGTAAAAGAAAAATAGCTTTTGGAATCTGGCTGCCTCTCTTTCATATAACTCTTTTTTTTTTTTTTTTTTTTTTTTTATATATATCAACACCTGAAAGGCATTAGAGAAATTACAATTTTCTTTTATCATTTGATCAATCTGGAACTGTTTCAGTCTAGGCACTGATAGCCTCTGGTGACACCCAAATAATTGCATGAACCATAGTCCCCTCTTATAACCAGCTTTTCTTGGATTCCCCGGAGTTCCTCCAACCAAACAAAGATAGCAGTTTTTCTATCATTAAAACAACTGTGGCAAGCAAGACACAAAATCCAATCATCTCTCTACCTTTGTTCTGACTAACAAAATAGTTCCACTGTTCAATTTAAGCAGACTATCTCAATTTTAATAATGAACACCGGGTGGAGACTGGGTTGATCAGCTCAGAATAAAACAATTTTTAGCAGGCTGACTTTTCATTGATTGCTCAGGCAAAGGTTAAAGGACAAATTTCAAAAGTTGAAGAACTTTGCACAGACCTCCAAGGAAGAACACAGGCCTCAAGAACAAAACAAAAATAAAACTGCATAGACTTTTTAAAATTAAAACTGAAGCAAATAAATTAAAACTGTACAGGCAGCAAAATAAAACTAAAACAAAAGACTGTACAGACAGCAAAGAAAAGGAATTGCAGGGAAGAAAATAAAAACTGTACAGGCAATAAAATAAAACTAAAACAAAATACTGTACAGACATTTAAAAATAAAACTGAACTGACAAAGAAATAAAACTGAAAAACTTCAAAGCTTACTTACAATGTATACATATGTTACAACTTCTTTGATCATTCAAAATATGTAGCAGATGGAAGAGCAGAGAAATGGTGCCTTAAAAAATTTTTGACCATGTGCAAGTAATTTAGAAAAATTACCTTTCAGGTCCCGTTGACGAAATGCACTCCGCACTATGCTTCAAAAATTTGCTATCTGGGAAAGACTTGTGTTTACCGTCTTCCCTGTCCCATTTGAAAAACAAATCTGCAACTCCTTCAAATTAAACAAATCATATAATAACAAATCATATGATAACATGTTTATGCTTCTAATTGAAGGGTTTGCAGAGTTCTTTCAAAAGGACTGAATGCAAAAACCCCCAGGATCAAATACCTTAAAATCTTGACAGACCCAGACCACCACATCTTCAAAATTATGTGACAACTGAAAGAAATCATGTTTTATCTGTATGCCCTGGTTCTTAACAACTTGAACATTTTGTGGTTGCTGTACTGCTTCAATATCCAGGACTTCAATTTTTATCCCTCTAGCAGAATGTTTACAATTTGCTTTTTCACCTGAGCCTTGCTTAGATTTAACCTCATCAATGTGTAATATCCAACTGTCACTGTTGTGATGGATTAGAGTCAGAACTGTTCTCACCTTCTCAGTTGCCAAATTATAAACTCCAATATTTACATCAACATGATTTACAACCTTTTCTTTGACATTATGTTCAGAAGTTGCAGGCTTATGTTGAGACAGCTCATCAATTCCAAGTTGGCTGACCACATTCATATTTACTATCTTTTCCTCCTTTTCTTGAAATTCAACAGGTGGTCCAGAGTAAGCCTCAATCAAGCTATCCTTCTGTTCAACAATCTGGGCAGTTCATAGAGGGTGATGTCAACTTTAAGTTCCCTCATATCCTCAATGATGTTATCCTCTTCTCGCTTACTTCTGCATAGTGACATTGAATCTCACTTTCATCATCCTCTGATGAGGAAGGATCATTGTTAGGTTCTGGACTCGACATCTCAAATTATAACTCGTCCATTTTGAACTCGTTGAAAATCTTGCATTTCATCCACAGGAGTCCGTACAAGACTTTCTGTCTCTTCAGGAAAAGTGAAAGAATCTGAAACCCTGGTTGTACTATTTTTGGGTGAACTAGAAATATCAATATTTCTTTGATCTCTAGGAAAATTTAACTCACCAGGAAAAACTTCAGATTTGGGTAATGCTAGATCACAAGTGTTTACTTCAAGCACTTCCACTTTGAACTTGTCAGAACCTTTCTCTATATTTTGCACATGCTGAGTGGATGTCACAGTTAACGGAGTCTCCTTGGGTAGAGCATGACATGTTGGCACTAACTCATGATGTGGAATGGGATTCAAAATAGGCATGTTCTATGTAACATAGGATATCAAAGGACTGCTCATAATTTGAGGCCCTAACTGTCTTTCAAGAATTAAGGCTTCTTTATAAGCCCCCTCGCCAGGGTTGTGATATTAATGTCTCTCTTGAGGAAAATAGAGGTCACCGAATCCAATGCATTCTTGTAGATTTCTAAGGCCGGATTTGCATTTGGGATGTAATGGCCAGTCATTCTACCGTAAGCTCTTTGGAACCTCATATTGAAAGACCTGACGCTTTCTCCCGACTCTCTCTTGATGCTGGAAAATTGTTGGTATAACACACTGGGGTCTATCACTTCCCCAAATTGTGATATAAAAGCTTTCTCTAGGTCATCCCAGCTAGTAATGGAATTGCTGGTGAGATTTAGAAACCAGTCATAAGCTCCCTCCTCGGAGAGTGAACGGGAACAATCTACAAGCAACATCTTCATGCTGTATATTCAACAATTTTAGAGCATTTTTGAAAGCTAGCAGATGTTCTTCTTCAGTTCTTGTCCCATCATGTTTATATCTGGGGAGATACCTTTCCGGGCTTCTGGGCAGGTCATGGGCTATACCCGGGATATTCAAAGCAGTGGGGCCCAACCAATTTGCCATTAATTACCACCTGGCTGACAGTGATATTCTGAGTTGTAATTGGATAACTGCAAGTGGTGATAAAACTGCTCTTAACTTGAGGTCTTCTCTGGAAATTTTAAATACTGTACTGACAACTAAATGTTGGTGATAAGTGCTGTTGTTCAGGCAAAAACTCTAACCATAGAATTTTAAATCAGCACTCACAAACTTACAATACTTGAACTGAGTTCAACAGCCCTCCTTCTAGCGCCAATTAGATGTTGGTGTTAAGTCCCTGCCAAAACTCTAACAAAAATTTAAAAGGCGAGGAGGAGGGAAAAGGAAGATAAAATATGATCAAGACATACAACTTCGCTAACGAACTTGAACTGAGTTCAACGGCCCTCCTTCTAGCGCCAATTAGATGTTGGTCCGGCTTTCATACGCACCCTGCGAAGGATGAGCAGGAAGCTCCGGAGACACCCACGGGACGAATCCCACTCACTTTAGGATCTAGCTGGTTATCCAAGGTGCGAGTTACAGAGTCGGGTCGAATGTCTATTCACTCTTTTTCGCTTCTGGAATAGATTTCAATATGGACTGTCTGTTACCTTACAGGGGGTTCTTGAACTTGTTCAGTAGTTGCAGGAGTTGTTACTTGTTAACAATCAGATTTAACTTGATTCTTGATCTAGCTCTCATGGGTCAGCAGATTCAAATAAAAGACAAATAAAGAAAGTAAAAATGGATCATTCACGATAAGCAAAGAGAGGGTAGGGTAAGGCAGAAAGGGAAGTTTATCAAACTTTAAACTGTAAAACTTAAAACTACCAATTTCATCTATACTATCAGCTTCACAACAGAACAAATCCAAGAAGAAAGTGTCCAGATTTCTAAGATCACTTTCAACTAGGAGCACAAGGCAAAGTGGAACAGATCTAGCAAAAAATTATAAATCCAAGGGCAGTTGGTTAAAATCGGTATCTTTCACCGGCAGCCTAGCTCACACAATGAAGACAGAGCAATTAGAACAAACTTAACCTCAAATCTGTAATTTCCCCTAGCATACAATAGAACAACCGAAGCCTAACAAGGATATTTAAACTTGATAATGGCAGATTTACAGAGATATATCTAACAAACTTTAATGGAACGGATAATAGAAGAAGATACACTTATCACAGATCCGTAAAAGATTAGGCTCCCCGGCCATGCTACCACAGAAAATAGCAAAAGCACATCAACTCCCAAATCCAGAAAACAAAGGATTTCACAAAATTTGCAAGAAATTGCTTATAAGCCTTTTATTTCTAAGTCTCCGCCTCCCGCGATTACATTTAGAACTTGTATTTATAGACTCAGGATAGACCCTGATCTTTTCAAAATATCTTGCTCAAACCCTAAATCTTATCACACTTAAACCCTAGGACCGGGTTTTACAATATAAAGCCACTTTAAAATCAAAGTCCGGATAGAACTTAACCCCTCTGCAAATCAGTGCAGTTAGCTGCCATAAATGGAGAAGATGAAATTCGAATGCCACTTGCATTCACCCGCAACTGCAAATAAATGCTTTCATTAATTCCTACGGGTGAGCCGGATGAGTCATCACTTCTCCGCTATTCCATCTCTGCATATCCATCCTTGAGTTGAAATGGTCTTCAAGCTATTAAGTCTGCAATAAATCTCCATTGAATGCTTTTACCGGCCTCCTCTCCTCTAGCATGGCGGTCCTTGATTAAATCTGCACTTTAACTTTGTCTTTACGGCCTTTTTCCAGCTTGTCCCGTAGGTGACAGATGGCTTCCTATATGAAAGACAAAAAGATGCATTAGTATTTTAAAATCATTAAATTAAAGCTTTAACAATTAAAATCAGATTAAAACCGCAAAGTAAACTTGCATGTCGGCCTCTGTTTTATCTGATACGCTCTTTGACACGTGTCACTATCCCAGGACGCCTTCTGTTTACAACTGTTTTGCATTTTCAGGCCTTTCATGTAACTTTCTCTCTCCTACCGCGATTCTACGACATGTCACGATTTCGCGACATGTCGCGAAATCGCGACGTCCCTGGCGCTAGCAGCTCTTCTTCCCAACTTGGTCGCGAAAATGCGACATGTCACGATTTCGCGACATGTCGCGAAATCGCGACACCTTCCTGGCCGCCGCACAACCTTTCCTTTGCAAGCCGCGATACTGCGACATGTCGCGATTTCGCGACATGTCACAAAATCGCGCCCGCCTTGCACTTGGCTTCCCCTAGATTGTTCATGCAACTTGATTTTGCTTCCCGAGTACGATTTTCCTCTCTCTCCGAAAGTGTCGCGATTTCGCGACATGTCGCGAAATCGCGACCATTTTCATACTTAGCCAATTTTTTATTCTTGCAACCCTTCTTCTCTCTCCTGACGCGAAATTGCGACATGTCACGATTTCGCGACATGTCGCAAAATCGCGCCCTTCCGCACAACTTTCCTTCTCTCTCCTCCTCCGGTAGCGATTTCGCGACGGTTTCCAAAAATGGAAACGTCGCGATATCGCGACACTTCCAAAAATGGAAAGTGTCGCGATTTCGCTACACTTTTCCGACTTAGCTGCTTTTGCCAAAATTCGTCGCGATATCGCGACATTTCCGAAAATGGAAGTGTCGCGATATCGCGACACTACCAAAAATGGAAAGTTTTGGTTTTCAATGAATTTATGCAACTATTTTCTAGATTTTTCTCGGTATCGGTGCGAGATTTTCTTTGTGCATGAATGATTCTAGCATGTAGAAAGTTAAGCTTGAAATAACAATGCTAGAAAGACTTGGAAAAAGGCACAACTTTAACAAAGAGGCAAGCAAAATTGGATTTAAACCTGAAAATTATCAAGAGGGTCCCTGCTGCAAAAATGGAAGTTCAGGGCTTTCTAAGGATGGAATCTTATTTTTCAGTGGGGGTGTGTTGTTTCTCAACAAAAACAATGCACAAGATCATCCACAAAGTGACACAACAATTTTGATGTGGTTCATCCACAAAAATTTTCTCTAAAAGTTATCTCAAAGTTCTTTAGGAAACCTTCCCAATTATAATGTTTATGAGCCTCGGCTCAAAGGAGAAACCTTCCCCCAATCTGAATTTATGAGCCTATGCTCAAAGGAGATACCTTCCCCTACCTCTACTCTGGCTGGTGATCCTCTAGAAGACCTCTGCCTCTCGCTGCCCTTATCAAATGGAACTCTATCCACAGAAGACACCTGTCTTCCCTGCTCTGGCTGGAGACCTCTGTCCTCAACTCTATCACCTCAAAGCTGGTCCTTGAATTTGCACTAAACATAGTCCTTCGGTCTAGCACAAATGTCCTTGGGTTCTTCTCATAGAACCAATGCACCTCTGTCCTCAAGTTCTCTGATAGAACTATCAAACTTAGCTTCACAAGTCCTCTGCTAGGACCTGTCCAAATCTGCTCACAAGTACCCAACGAAACCTATCCAAAACCTGCTCACAAGTCCCCAACGAAACCTGTCCAAAACCTGCTCACAAGTTCATCAAGAAAACTTGCTTGGCATGAACCCAAAAAGAGAATTGTTAGAGACCCAATGTGATTCATCAACCTCATAGAAGCATAAAGAGAATTTTTAGAGACTTAATATGTTCTATACTTAACTCCCAATCTCAATCTCAACTCAATCTCAATCTCAACAGAATAAGATAGATGTAGTATGCTTTTCTCAAGAACATGAAACACAACCCAACAATTTCCAACCATGTAATATCTCATATAACAATGATACTCATGTTCTTTCCAACAACCAATATCTTTTCTCAACCAATTAGGGCTTCAACAACAATGCTCAAAGACAAGGTTTGACCAACATCATTCAACTTAACATTAACCTTGAATCATTCAACCAATCATCACAAGAAAAGGAAACAAGTAGAAATCCTTTTCCCTCCAAAGATATTTGAACAAAATAACCACCAACACAATATCACCAAATGCAAAGAATAGCTTGTTCAAATCAACTCAATGGAGTAAGCCCAATATCATGAATCAAGTAAAAGCAATAACTTGATCAAACAACCTCTATGGAAGCAACTCAACCATAAACCTCAAAATAGCCAACCAAGGGTTTCACCAACTCAAAGCAAGTAGCAAGACTCACAAACATAAACCTTAGTGCATAATGCTTCCACTACCTCAAACCAGAATTATGCATTCACCAAAACTCTCATCAATAATAATGCATAAGTAGTCTTCAACAAACCAAAAAATAGGATTTACACCCAACCAAAGGAAACCTAGTTGAATACCCTTTCACTCCAATCTTATTTCAGGAAAACATACACCAATCATACTCATAAGAAGAATGTGCCCATACCTTATTGAATATGAAGAAGATCTCACAAATTTGTCATAACCATAACCACCTTTTTGCCAAACTCAAGAAGGTTAGTAGACAACATATTTCTTTAATATTTCCTCAAGAATATTCCTTGGTTCAAATATAATCAAGGTTCTATGTCTTCTTCATTCAACATTTCAATATTAGACACTCTACCTTATAACTCCTTTATTTCACTTAATCTCTCACACAAAACAAAAACTACCCTTATACATTTATCCTTTCAAAAGATAATCAAAATATTAATAATCAAAACAACTCTCACACCTTATAACTCCCTTGCTTATAATTACATCAATTATTTACCCCTTCCAAAACATAAAACCAAGCATTGTCTAGTACGAATTTGCATACCTTAACCTTGTGAAATTATCGGGCAACTTAGCGCATGGTTCAAAACATTCCTTGGTGCGAAGTTCAAAAACAACCCTCGACACGTAGATCACACACCCCTTGCACGGAGTTCAAAACACTCCTCAGCACACTCGTCCACTTATTTCGAAACCCTCTACAAATGCTTTCTCTAAATTCTATGCGATCATCAATTTTTGTATCATAGAAACACGTGCGCAGGGTTTCACTCAATCCACCGAGTATCTCAGAATTTTGTCGTAATGCAAGGTGCCTTCGTACTTCGCGTCGCACCTTTTGACTAACCACTTTTACCAAAAATATTAATCATGCTTATATTGTTTTTCTCCTTCGCTGGCGCAGACGATGCCTAAAACGAAATGCACACCAATTGATATCGATGACTTAGCCCTTACTAAAATGAATTTATTAGCCTCATTATATATTCACTTCGAAGCATTTCCAAATACATCGGCATTTCCAAACACAACGAAAACTTTAATTTAAATTTTAAATAAATAAAATTTAAACTAAATATTTAAAATTAAATATCTTCATCATCGGGGCACATTTTTCAATGAAACGAAAAGCCAACTTGGGTTTTAAGAAAAACCCATTTCAAATTTGTTGCCCATGGTTTTAAATAAAACCGTTTATTTTGTCTACCTTGGTTTTCACAAAAAATCTTCCTTGAACTTGGATCCTTTTGACATCAAATCAAATTCCTTCAAACGCTTCTTGACATCAATGACAACATCTACACTTGAGCAAAGGCAATGTACCCAAGGTACCCAAAATTGCCAACACAAACTTGTCTTTCTCCCTATGCTTGTCATTCTTTGGGTCCCAATAAAGCACTACTTCACCCATAGTAAAATTTTGACCTTTGGCTTTTTTATTAAATAGCTACACAGTCCTATTGGTCTAATTGATCATCCTTGTAATAGCTTCCCTCATGTCTTCTTCCAATTGCACCAGCTGGTCCATCCTTCTTTGTAACACATTGGGTTCTCCATGGTCCTGAAGTAACAATGAAAGGGCTATTATTTCTAGCTGAGGTAGTAGTAGTGCCTCTTCCCCGTAAACGAATTCATACGATGATTTTCTAGTGGCTCTTTTTACTGATATCCTGTCCGCCCATAGGGCATACTTTATTTCACTGTCCCAACCCTTCTTATTCTTTCCCAATGATATTTTAATCCTTGTAATTATATTTTTGTTGGAGGACTCAGCTATTCCATTACCTTAAGGGTACTAGTTTGCAGAGTGGACCAAATCTATACTGTATCTAGTGCAAAAATCAACCATCTCATAGGAGGTGAAGTACTTGGCATTATATATTACTAGTTTTCTAGGTTCCCCAAATCTAATTAATATACTTTCTTCAAAGAAATTAATAACTACTACTATTGTAGATCTCCTAAGGGGGATTGCTACAACCCATCTGTTTAAATATTGTGTGGCAGTGATAATCCATTTATGGTCTCCTATTCGGGTTGATTTTGCCAATCAAGTCTATCCCCCATTGGGAGAAAGGAATTTCAATAATCACTGGTTGTAGTGGCATTGCAGGTAGGTTTTTCTTGCCAGTGAAGGCTTGAAAGTTATGGCATCTCCTAACAAAATGATATACATCTTTGAACAAGGATGGCCAATAATATCCTACCCTCATGATTTTATTAGTTGTTGCTTTGGGAGCAAAATGGCCACCATAGAAACCTATATGAAATTATCCAATGATCCCAAGGGATTCTTTCTCTATTACACACAGTAATAATACGCCATTTGGGTGTCTCTAATACAATAAATTTTCTTGAAAGTGGTACTTTGATCCTGTTGCTTAATACTCCTCATTTTGCTGGTAAATCTACCAGGTAGGAAGGACAAATTTTTTAAATAAAATAGTACATCCTTATACTATTTAAACCCTTCATGCTTAGGAAGTTCATCTTGTTGTTCTCCTTGTACCAATATGGTGTTATTTATCTCCTCTTCTCCTTTGCAGGCCATGTATTTTTCCAACCCTTGGCCTTTAACAATTTTTACTGCTCTAAACTCCACATCATACTAAAGTAGTTTTACCATCCATCTTGTTGAACTTACTATGGGTTTGGGTTGGGTCAGGATATCCTTTATGGCAATGTAGGGGATACAGGCAATAACTTTTTTGGAACCCAAAATGCTCTTGAAATGCTCTAAAGCTTGAATAAGGGTAAATGCTTGTTTCTAAATTGACTTATACCTTAGTTGGGTCCCCTTTATTCCTGAACTCATAAATGCTATTGGTCTCTCATTTTCCTCTTCATATTTTTGGGATAGTATAGCTGCTATGGTATGTTCTGATGCAAAGGAATATAGGTTGAAATTCTTAGAATGGTCTAGATAAGTCAACATAGGTGCAGTGGTAATAGCCTCTTTGATCCACTAAAAATCTTTGATATTGTCTTCATCGCACTTGATCTTTGAATCCTTTTTAATCAGGTCATTCACAGGCTTTGCAATTTCAGAAAAATTAGGGATAAATCTTCTAATAAATTTTATTTTGCCAAAGAAATACCTAACTCCTTTGAGGCTCTTGGGAGGTGGCATTTGTGCAATGGCCTTTGTTCTTTCTGGATCAATATTGATTCCCTCCTTTGAGACCACATGTCCTAGAATTTTACCATGGGTGGCTCCAAAAAGACACTTATTTAGATTTAATGAAATCCCATATTCCTTTTATATTTGAGAAACTTGGGACAGGTGAGAAAAATGATCTGCAGGGTCCTTGGAAAAGATAGTAATGTCATCCAGGTACACCACCACAATTTTAAACATAAGTCCCTTAAATTTAAAATCCATAGCCCTTTAAAAATTTTCCCCTACATTCATCAACTTGAATGGCATCCTCTGATATTCAAAAGCCCCTCAGGGTGTAGTGAAAGCAGTTTTAAACCTGTCTTCAAGATTGACCAAAATTTGATTGTACCCTAAAAAACCATCTAGTAGAGATATTCTAGAATATCCCACTACCGCTTACAATAGTTGTTTCATATTGGGGAGGGGATAATTATCCTTGAGGAATCTCTTATTTAAATTCCTAAAATCCACACACATCCTGATCTCCCCATTCTTATTTCTCACAAGCACCAAGTTTGCTATCCAAGAAGAGAATCTCACCTTCTTAATGATATTTTCATTAAGCAAGTTTTGGACATCCTTTTGCATGATAGTATGTAGAGTAGGATTAAACTTTATTTGTTTCTGCCTAAAATGTTTAGCATCCTCCTTCAGGGGAATAATATGGGTCATTACCTCAGTGTTAAATATTCTCAAATCCTCATAGCCCCAAGCAAAATTGTCTCTATTTTTCCTCAGATATCGGATATACTGCTTCTTTTCTTTTGTTGGTAGTCCTCTATCAATCATGACCATATTTGGATCCCCTGCTATCCCAATATTAACCTCTTTACATTTTGATTCATGGGGTACATTTCTATGTGCCTTATAAAAATCATCAAAGAGAGACTCCAAGGACACTAGCCCTTTGGGTATCTTATTAGTTTTAAGTTGTATTACTTCAGTGGGGGTTCTTATAACATGTTGTAGTTTTTCTTCATATTCCTCTTCACAAATCACTCCAGCAAAATGGTTTTGTACTGTCATGAAATATTTGATATCAGCATCATGTTGGAAAACTTGCAGGTAAACTACATTGTCAGGGATAGAGGGATGATATACAGATATGGTGGGAAATCTATCCATGTATTTTGTATCAATTTCAAGCTATATGCCCTAGAAGCATTCACATACAGTAGGTTGGCAACATGGTTTTTCTCCCTAGGTATATGTGATATATTAAAGTCCAGGAACTTTTCAATCTCACCTAAGATAGCTTGCTTGTATTGCTTTAGCCTGGGGTGTTTTGTCTGATATATTACTTTTATTTGTATTATTATTAACTTTGAATACCCATAGACATTAAGGTAGTTAATACCTAGCTCTTTATATTTCCTTAGTCCCAAAAGCAGAGCCTCATATTCTAGTGCATTATTAGTACATGGGAATTCTAACCGGTAAGGCACACCTAGGTAATTTCCCTTAATGTCAATTAAATTAATTCCATCTCCTGCTCCTAATTGAGACTTAGCTCCATAAAATGTCATGGTCCACATTTCAGTGGTGAGGACCCTATCTGACTCAACATGTATAGCTGCTTTAATTTCAAGATCTAACCCCTCTACATTGGGTACTTCCATAAGAAAAGGGGTATGCCAAATGGAATAAACACCTAACTTCTCTTCTACTGAACCAACCAGATTAATTGTGGTGTTGTAAGGCTTCATGTGTTCAATTGATTGCTTTTTAAAGGGTTCTCTCCTCAAGGTTTCTTATTATTGTTATGATAGAGGGATTGTGGCATACGACCAATCCAATTGGATTGACCCACCTAACTGTTCTACCTAATGTCTAGACAGTAGCAAGAAAAATAATGGGTCAACATCAACTACTGCTACATCCATCACAATCCCTTTCTTTGGATACTGATCTAGAAAGACCAAGAGGACTTTTATTATCTCCACATAAGGTACTTATCTATTGTCCATGATAGAAATGGAATGGGAATCTTTGGTACATATCAGTCCCAACTAGTCAGCCACTTGCTTCGGCATGACATTATGATTTACCCCACTCTCAAGAATGTAATTATGTATCACATATCGATCACCATAGCCAGATGTATATCAGAGGGAGATGTAGAATGACCTTACTAAAAAAAGAGTTATGTTTGAAGAATTTAGATTTGATGCTGCTAAGACATGACTTTCCCCTTGGTCAGTCATCCCAAAGGTTCTGTAAATTTGTTCCCTGTACTTAGGGACAATCATCAACTCCCCAAAGGTTATGTTGATATTTTTATTGGCCAATTCTAAACCTACATCAAATTTTGATTTTTTGTATTCTAATCCATTATTGATAGGTTCAAACCTCTAGGGAGGAGGCTGATGATCATCATTGTTTTTCTTTGTATTAGCCTACTCCTTTTCCTCAATTGGACTCTTCTTATCAGATTTGTTAGCAATGGTCCTATTGTGGAGACTAGTGGCATGGACTCTTTCTAATGTCTCAACCTCTTCAGATTTTGGGGTCAATTTGCCCCACCTTATCTGCTCAACGTGATTATTCTGAGGTATTTTTAATATTTTTAAATCATCAAGAGCAAATACCATGGGCCGGTTATCAGAACTAGAAGTTTGGGTGACTTTTTCTAGAATTTATGGGGTGTCAATAGTTTCTTCCCATGTCCAATAGGAATTTATCCTAATATCATACTTTGATTCTTCTTCAAGGTTAACACCTGAATGGAGGCCATGATATACACCACAATAAGTAGGGTTATTGGGAGCATCACATGCCGAATAAAATAAGGGAAAATCAAATGCTACATTAACTGAATCCATGGGGTTTGGAACAACATCCTAGTCTTTCTGGACCTTTTTCCTTTTCCAATTGTTGTTCGAACTCCTACCCTCTTCATTATTCTAGATCCTATTAAAATTTCTCCTAAAAGGATGTTTGCTCTGATTCTGGTGCTGAGAAGGTTCTCCACCATCTATTTTTTCCCTTTCAATTTTGGACAGTCGGTTATTCATGGACAGGAAAATTTCTATCATTTGTGATGATAGCTTCTCAATGGGGTTGGGCTCTAAGTTTTTTTAAATTCCAAACCTCACTTTCTTAGTTCTTTCAAGTTGGCTGGGGCTAGGGTCTGCTGATGTAGGATTTATTTTACCACTGTCTATCATGTCTCTTTCTATCACAGTGGCTCTCTCCATACATGAATCAATTGTGAGCATGGGTTTCTACCTTAGCTCATAGTTGAAATCACCACTCCCACTCTAAGGTTTTGAATGGCTTGGTCGATAAACTCCCATGCCTCATCATGAAAATTTAATGATAAAATTAATAAATTTAAGTCCTAAGTGGATTTTTTGACCCATTATCTCACCCACTGCATAGTTTTTTTAGTGAATACACATAAGCGGTCCACCATCTGCACCAATGTTGTAAATTGCTTTCATAATTTACCACTAGAATCCAATTCAAAGTATTGGATTTTTGAAACATGAGGTTCTTGATATTGGGGGCCTAAATGAACTTGCTCAATTTAAAACCACAATCCTCCAGCTCATAATCAACTTCTTGCTTGATGTCTACCATCTCTTGGTTCCATTTGAGTCAATTTGGTCTATTTTACAAAAATATGAATACCTTGGTGAACTCTTCAACAAAGAAGTAGTGGGAATCATGTGACAATCCCAATAATTGGCATGTAGTCTTCCTTGAATCTCTGGTAGATAAGGAGTATGGCATTTACCAGTTGATCTCCTTCCTACAGTCAACCTCGCAAGAGGCAAATAGTATGCCTAGTGGCATAGATATAAATGATGAGGGACTCTAAATATCCCATAATTTGGTCTATTTTGTATTTCATCTCTTGCTTAAGTTCTTCTATCAACCCAAACTGGACACTGGCTCATGCAGTAGAAGGGGTGAGCATCTTAAACTTATCAACTTCACTTTGAATTTGTTTCACCTTGATCTGTAATTGTCCCACTTCTATAGCCTTAGCCTTCCACTCTTCTAATTCTTTCTCTATTGCTTCTGCCACCTGTGTTTGGGAATCCATCTATGATTTCATCATTTCTACATGTGCAACTACAACCCTTATGACATCCTTGCTTACATTGATGGTAGCTTCTATCATGCTAGGTGGCAATGGGATCTCAAATATGGTAGTAGATACATCAACTACCTCCTACCCAACTATCCTTTAGGGTCTGACTATTCATTTACTAGGAGATCTTTGCTCCTCCATATCCTGTATTTGATCTTCTTCATCGATAGTGAACTAGAAGATATCTCTCACCCTTGTTAGTGTAAGGTTATCGATGCCCTTTGTATAAGATTCTATTCTATATCTTTCACTAGCAAGATACCATGAGGGGATTCTTTCTTGCACCTCATACTCTCTCAATATATTAGAAAGCCCCCCAACTTCTACAGTTTTCCTTAAAACCTTGGGGGAACAGGACATTTTTCTTGATTTACGACCAGGTTGGCAAAAAACAAGGAAGGTTGGCCTACTGCCACATCATTCCTTTTAAAAGGACACATTAGCATCAAAGATGTGGATGCTATACTTTTGGATGAAGAGGAGACCAATTCCTTTCCTTTTGAGGTGGAGGTGAGAGAACTAGAAGAATAAGGAAGCTTTTCTTGCTCCTACTACGCCTCATCAATAATTTGTATCATGACCTCAAAAATATTAGTGTCTTGCTGGATGACCTAGAAGGTGGGGTCCTCAAATTCTTCTAGAGGAGCGGTCGAGACTAGTGCGACCACCTTATCCACCAATAGCCCCTAGTGTAGCTTCAATTAAGAGCTATAATCACAAACTATTTATAGCCTACTATAAGTCCTCTCCTTCATCCTCCAAACTAGATCTAATGAATGGTTATTTTTGAAAGCCTTATACATTTCATCTTCAAAATTATCCTTACTATGAGTGACTTGCAGAAGAGTGAGCTTAACAGCAATATTTTTCCTATGATGGTCATCTGGATCATAGGCCCTCCAAGTAACTTCTGGAAAATAGTATGTATCCATGTTCCAAATGGCCCACAACATGGAAAAATGGCCTAGGTATGTGTAGGGGCCCATTGAACAAGGGATGGGCAGCCATGGCATGGGTCCTTTCTTCCTAAGGTACCTAATTTTAACCTCCTCGACTATTTGTCGATTAATCTCCAATATAGCAATTTACGTCGAGCAGTGTACAGGGAGTGCCTTCGAAGGTAGTTTTGAACCATACAACCTGATATAGGAAAAAACAATTGGGTAGAAGAAGTGCTTTATGTAGAAACTATCTTACTCCAACCCCAATTCTGTCTGGCTCTTCCCCACATAATCAGAGGTGTACCACAAGAAGGCTTTTTCAAAGAAGGTCTTGTAGCTGGAGCACCTATCCTGGATGCACAGTAACTAATATTGAATAGTGGGAGTTGTCACCCCTCCCATCTAAGATGCTAAATACTTGTCTAATTGAGCTATGAACAAATGGATCATAAAAGAATAAGAGAAAGGAGGCATCTCCTCTTTATCATCCAATATAGCCTCTTGTAGATCCTATAATTCTTTGTCAATATTGTCACTGATCATATTTTTCCATGAGTAGAGCGGGGTCTTATCCATTCTGTTCCACTGTAGGATTAGAAACATGACCTCCTTTGTAATCATCTCTAAATATTTCATGCCTAATGCCAAGTTGATCATTTCTACGTAATCCTGCACCTAGGGCCGAAGCTAAAATTTCTTGATAGGAAAGCCCGATGGTTTGTGTTTCTCCCTCTTTAGGAGTGTCTTTGAGAATGAGGTTTTTATCATATAATTGTCCTGGAGGACCAATTTTTTAAATTCCAACACCCGATATGTTGTAGCAAGGTTGAATACCCACCTGATTCTATATGTTGTCACTCTAGCCATCGCTTGATTTTTATAGTCATGAATGGTGCAAATTTTAGAATCGTATGCCACTACCAACCAAGCTAAGAGGTCCGAGGAGTGATAGACCCTTGGGTAGGATAAATGTCCCAGATTGGTATTCCATTTTTTTCACACAAGAGGAGGCTCGATGCTGTCCTGGTACATCCTCATGTATAGACTTCTCAGTAGCGTTGGGTGGCATTGGCTATCCTCCTCCATAGGATAAAAACCATAGATAGTGACCCCCTCTACCTCCTTCCACTACTCTATAGTGATTTCTCTATTGCTATCTAGAAAATTTGCCATAGCTTTCAGGTCTTGGGATCTCCTCATTCTCTTTATGATAGGTCATGCTCCAGTAATTTTATGAATTCTCTCCTTGGTATCTAGCACCGCAGTCGTGGTCGAGCTCGTGGAAGCCATGGGAATGAACAAGGTAGAATGGTGAAGGCTTCTCTCTTTCTCCTCTATGCTCGACCTCATCAAGAATAGTTTTGCATGTGTGAATGGCAGAAGGAGGAGTCTTCCATCTTCTTAATAAAGCACATGCATTAAATTTTGGGTAAGTGGAGTTAGTGCACTTTCCATCCTATGGGGTATGCTAATTGGTCAGGTGCACCACATCACTAGTTCTTTAGTAGGTCATTGTACTTATGGAATGGAATTGCGGCTAGGAGGAAACTTTTAGGACATGTGGTGGCTTCAATTTGGTCAGGGTATGGTGCACCTGAGTCAAGCACACACGAGGTTTGTGTCTTATTAATTTTTCATGAACTTCAGTGGGTTGGAACGCATGAGCTCAGATGCCCAAAAAAAATCTTACACACTCCATTGGAGATTGGAGTGTGTGACCCTCGAGTTGAGCACACAAATTCATGCACCCACTTACACTTTACATGCCCCAAGGGAGTGGGGTGCATGATACCCAATGGGGTACACAGGCTATGCACCTCGGAGAAGCTTCATGCACCCCATAGTGGAGTGCATAAACCTGAAGGTAGGTGCATGCTTTTGTACACCTAGCTAGACTTTCATTTTCCCCACTAATGGATCATATGAACTCTTTTTTGGGTGCATGAGCTTGTGTGTCCCATGGGACATTATACGCTCCATTGGTTAGTGGAGCACACTGCTGAGGAGTGAGCGCACAACTTGTATGCTCTAATGGTATTCATGTGTGCATGATCCATTCAAATTGGAGCATGCAATAGGGTTTAGGAAGCGTGCTAAGGTGCACACTCCTCATGGGACCTGGTGCACTTTACTTCGGAGTGGATCACATGGGGTGAATGTGAGTGCATGATGGTGTGCACCCAAGAGGGCTTCGTGCACTCCAAGAGAATGGATCTCATGGGAATTTATTTGGGGTGCACAACCTATGCACCTCTTAGAACCTTTACATGCTCCACCTCCCCATGCAGTGCATAAAATCAATGCATAATGCACGAGATCATGCACCCCTAGGGGGATTTGTGCACCCCATTCCCTAATATGGTGCACAAGCTTAGACTGGATGCACAAACTCGTGTGCCCATCAGAGACTTCACGTGCTCCACAAATGGAGTGCGTAGCCTTAGATTGGGGTACACAACTTATGTGTACCAGGGGGGTTTTAGTGCACTTCACTTTTAAGTGGAGCGCATGGGCTAGACAAGGGTGCACCACCTTGTGCACCCTTAAGGGGAAGGTAAAATGGACCCCAAAAGGGAGACTACCCTTTTGGGGTCAACAAGGCTCTTTAACAATGATTCACCTAATAACTCCAAAATCTCCAGCAGACCACAAGGACTCAAAAACTAAACTAATTACCTAAAAATAACACCTTAATCACCTAAAAAGGACACCTTAATCACCTAAAAAGGACACCTTAATCACCTAAAAATGACACCTTAATCACCTAAAATCTGAAACCTTAATCACCTAAAAATAACAACACTAAAACTCACTTTTTCTCTTAGGCTTCTCAAGCCCTCTGTGTAGAATGATACAATTTCATATGCTGGCCATTAATAGGAATTAAAAATTATGTACCATCTAGAGTTTGCAATTTGTAAGTATGTTTGCCTACATTTTTAAGGATTTGATATAGACTAATCCATTTGGATTCCCACTTTCCCTTCTCACCATGATTTTCATTTTTTTGGACCTATTACAATACTATATCTCCTCCCTGAAAAGGTTTACCCTTGGTTTTCTTATTGAACAACTATATTGTTTTGTAATCTAACTCAGTTATTTTCATTAATGCATCTTTATATCTTTCTACATTTTCACAATTCGATCAAGTCTTCTCTGTAATACATTTGGATTATCATGATATAGAAGAAGTAAAGATAAATCATGACTTTCCACTTGAGGAGGTAATAGAGCATTCTCACCATATACTAGTTTATAAGGAGATTTTTCTATGCTTCTTTTTATAGATATTCTATCATCCCATAAAGTAAACTTTAGCTCATTGTCCCAACTTCTTTTGTTTCTACATAATAATCTTATAATTCTTGTGATCAAATTCTTATTTGAGGATTCTACTAAACCATTCCCTTGAGGATAGAAATTTGTAGAATGAGAAAGCTCTATGTTGTACCTAATACAAAATTCAATCATCTCAAAATAAGTGAAGTAGTTACCATTGTCTATGACTATCTTCTTGGAAACCCCAAATCTTGTCAATATGTGCTATTCTAAAAACTTGATGATCACTTATGTAGTGGATTTATTAAGAGGTGTTGCTTCTACCCACTTGGTAAAATAGTATGTTGTTGTAATGATCCACCTATGACCTCTAGAATAATTGGGGTTAATATCACCTATGATATATATTCCCTATTGAGTAAAAGGATCTTCCATAATCATTGGCTTTAGGGGTATGGATGGAAAACTCTTCTTTACTAAAAAATATGATAGTTATAACAACTCCTAACAAACTGGTAAACATCCTTAAATAGAGAGGACTAGTAATAACTAGCTCTCATGATCTTGTGAGCAGTAGAATTTGGAGCAAAGTGACCCCCATAAAATCTAGAATGATATTCTTTCAACACTTGAGTGACCTCTATATCAAAAAAATAGAGAAGAAACCACCATTTATATACCTCCAATATAGTCTTCCTTCTTGAATGTAATATTTTTGATCCAATTGTTTGATAGACTTTCTTTTGTTTTGGGGTATGTCTCCTAGATATGATAAGTTTTGAAGGTAAAAATTATGCCATTATACAACTTGCAATAAGAATTATCAACTAATATTGCTTCTTATTGTTCATATACTATAATAGTGTTATTCATAGTCTCCCCTTATTTTTTAGCTAGATACTTTTCCAATCCTTGTCCTCTAACAATTTGTACTGCTTTGAATTCCACATCATATTGTAACAATTTAGACATCCATTTTGCAAATGAGTATATTTTGAAATATTTGGAGTAATCAGGGAAGTTCACTACTGGAGCCTTAGTAATTACATATTTGATCTTCTAAAAAGTTGCAGTATTCTCCTCTGTCCACCTTATTTCTCTATTTTTCTTGATCATGTCATTTATTGGCTTGGCAATCTAAGCAAAATCAGGGATAAATCTCCTAATGAAGTTAATATTCCCAAATAATGATCTAACTCCCTTAAGATTTTTAGGAGGGGTAATTTTAGTGATTGCCTCTATTCTTTGTGGATCAATGCTAATTCCATCCTTTGAAACAATATGCCCAAGTAGTTTACCTTGTGTGGCCCCAAACACACATTTTATAGGATTCAAGGATATGCCAAACTCCTTGCACCTATCAAACACTTGAGTTAGATGTGCAAAATGATCTTCAATATTTTTATAAAAAACTATAATGTCATCAAGATATACTACCACTATCTTGAACATCAACAACTTAAATACAATATCCATTGCTCTCTAAAATTTTACCCCTACATTCATCAACCCAAAGGGCATCCTGATATATTCAAATGTTCTCCATGGTGTGGTGAAAGTTGTTTTGTGACTGTCTTCATGATTTACTATAATTTTATTATAACCTGCAAAGCCATCCAATAAAGACATTCCTAATGACCCAACCATTGCTTCAAGCAACTGTTCCATATTTAAAAGTAGGTAGTTGTCTTTAAGAGATGTTTTATTCAAATTCCTAAAAACTACATAAAGCCTGATCTCACCATTCTTCTTTCTAACTGGAACAAGATTTTCTAACCAAGAAGAAAATCTCACCTTCCTGATTATCTTGGTATCTAGTAACTTCTACACTTCTTTTTGCATAATTGGATGTAAAGAGGGATTGAACTTTCTTTATTTCTGCCTGAAAGTCTTGGTATCCTTTTGGAGGGGTATTATGTGATTCATTACCTTTGTATTGAAGGTCATCATATCTTCATAACTCCAAGCAAAAGTATCCATGTTATTTTTCAAGAGTTTGATATACTGCTACTTCTCTTTTCCTAATAGAGATTTATTGATTCTAACAATCTTGGGCTCTTCCTTTGTTCCAATATTAACGTCATCAATCTCAAATTATTGAAATAAATGTTTATATTCTCTATCAAAGTCATAAAACAAGCTCTCCAAAGATACCAACCCCCTAGGGATCCTATTGATATTTATTTGGATGAATTTTGTGGATTCTCCAATAACATCCTTCAGTTTTTCTTCATCACTTTCATCACAAATAACATCAGGAAATTCATTCTGCATAGTCATAAAATTATTAATGTGTATATCATAATGAAAACTTGTAAATATGCCACATTTTCAGGAAAAAATGGCTTATAAATTGATATGGTTGGGAACCTTTCCATAAACCAAGTATCTATCTCAAGGTTTTCTGCTCCAAAAGTATTAATGGCCAAAAAAATTAGCATTGTGATTTTGTGCTCTAGGAATAAATTCTCGATCAAAAGCCAAGAATATATCTATTTCATCCAAAACTACTTGCTTATATTTCTCTAATCTAGGGTGCTTTTTTTAACATTTTCCTTTGATTTGTTGAATTATCAGCTTAGCATCCCCACTAACTTTGAGGTAATTAATACCCAATTCCTTTGCTTTTATTAGCCCTAGCAATAAAGCTTCATACTATGCAAAATTATCTGTACAAGAAAATTCTAACCTCTATGGTATGCTAAGATAGCTGCCATTGATGTCTTTCAATAGTACTCCCGCTTTAGATTTTAACCCATCAAAGGTCATAGTCCATAACTTTGAAGTCAAAATTTTGTCAGTTTTTGCATTCGCTTCAACCTTTATTTTTGGATCCATATTCTCAGCATTAGGCACTTCTAACATGAAATGAGAATGCCAAATAGAGTAAACCCCTATATCCTTTTCCTCAATAGAATACATGGCATTAACTATATTATCTGTTAGTCTTACAATGACACTGAGAGGGGGGGTGAATCAGTGTAGCTCTTTAAACTTAAATTTACAGCTCTTAATACTAGAGCAATTAAAACTTATTACTAGATATAGCAAGTATAACAAAAGTGCATCACACAACACAAGATTTAACGAGGTTCACCAATGTGGCTACTCCTCAAAAATTGATTACTTGGACTACCATCCAAATCCAGCCTTTACAAAGCACCAACTTTACAATCAATTTACCAGCACCCACTATAAGGAGCACCAACCCCTTATTTATCTGCACCAACAGAAAGGAGCACCAACCCCTTATTTATCTACACCAATAGAAAGGAGCACCAACCCCTTATTTATCTACACCAATAGAAAGGAGCACCAACCCCTTATTTATCTACACCAACAAAAAGGAGCACCAACCCCTTATTTATTTGCACCAACAGAAAGGAGCACCAACCCCTTATTTATTTGCACCAACAGAAAGGAGCACTAACCCCTTATTTATCTTTGTTTTTGCAAGACCCTGACTAGTTTTCTTCACCTTTGTCTTCTCTGCGCACTCTGCTCTCTTTGCGCAATCACTTCCCACACTCTACTTCGTTACAGTAAAACTTCACGATCGTCTTCTCCCTTCTGTGCACTCTACTCTCTTTGCAAAATTTGTACTTAGCATGATTCGACATGACTTGCTCTCTACGCATAATGACCGTATTTCACACACATTCGACTCCACTTCAATTCTCCAAACAACCCTCCTTTTATAACAATATTTTTATGATGAAAACCCTAATCTTAGTCAGTTGTAAATCCTAATCTTAGTCGACTTTCATAACAACTGTAAACCCTAATTTTAGTTGGTTGTCATCGGTCTTCGTCGGCTTCAACTCAAGAAGATGTTCGGTTTATCCATCACTTGATGATTTCATTTTGGATAGACCCTGTAACCACCATACTGACTTTTGATCACTCTTCGTATTTTAGCAGTATGAAATCACTCTATAACTGCCCCTATAAATGTCGTAGTGATGTCGATCCACTGTCATACTTCTCATTTCAGTCGAGTTCTCCTTCTTGACTTGCGATTTTATGATCTGTCATGAAATCGTGACATTTCTGCCTTTGTAGCTTCTTTTTTTGCTATTGCTGCGAAAATACATGTCATGAAAATGTGACATGTCGTGATATTGTGACACTTTTCAAACTTACTTTATCTATCCTATTTTAGTCATGAAAATGCGACATGTCATGAAATCATGACACTTTTCCAACTTACTTTCTCTCTCTTATTTTAGTCACGAAATTGCGACATGTCGCGAAATCATGAAACTTTTCTTACTTGTTCTCTTTCTTCGAACTTGTCACGAAATCGCGATACTTTTTCCTGCTTTCTCTTTATCTTCCAACATGTCGCAAAATCATGTCAGTTTTTCCACTTGCCTTTTTCTCTTCCAACATGTCATGAAATCGCGACATTTTTTCCTACTTTTTCTCTCTCTTCCAACATGTCACGAAATCGTGACAGTTTTTCCTGCTTTTTCTCTCTCTTCCAACATGTCACGAAATCGTGATAGTTTTTCCTGCTTTTTCTCTCTTCCAACATGTCACGAAATCGTGACAATTTTTCTTGCTTTTTCTCTCTCTTCCAACATGTCGTGAAATTACGACAATTTTTCTTGCCTGCTGTATATGTCGCGATATCATGACACTTTTCTTACTTGTATTTTTTCTTTGATCTTTTGCATATGGGCCACTTTGGTCTTCTTGTAAAATCATTGTACATACTCTGAATAACCTTTGAACTCCTATATTCTACATCTGAATAGCTTTTGAACTTCCTGTCCACTTTGCATCAACGAGATCTATCCGAATGTGTTGACAACAATGACAATCTTGTTGTTGCACCTTGCTCAACAATCTCCCCCTTTGGAATTTTTGGCAACACATGTGCAATTTCCTATAACTCTTCTCCCCCTTTGACAATAATACCAAAGGGACTCTGCCAGACTCCCCCTGAGTCCATGCATAACATTCTCAGGAAAAATTTATTACACTTAGAAAAAATCATGAACATGAGCAAAAAGATAATCAAATACTTAAATGCTCCCCCTAAGAATGTGATCCCTGTAGCTAGTCAATTCTTGGGAAGTGTGACCACTCCCAATTTATTGCAAAGGTACTCAAAAACTTCCTTGGGCAATGGTTTTGTGAAGATATCTGCTACTTGCTTTGTAGTTGGAACAAAATCCAACTTAACCTCACCTTCTACAACTTTATCCTTCAAAAAGTGATACCTAATAGCAATGTGTTTTGTGCGTGAATGCATAACCGAATTCTTGGAGATGTTAATGGCATTGGTGTTATCACACTTAACTGATATTGGCTCACTGAAGCTAATACCAAGATCTTTTAGGGTTTGTTTCATCCACAATACCTGCATACAACATGTTTTTGCTACAATATATTCTACCTCTATTGTCAATAAATAAACTGACTCTTGTTTCTTACTGTGCCACTCAACCAATCTATCTCTAAGATAGAATGCACCTCCAATGGTACTCTTTTTGTCATTGAAACCTCCTACCCAATCTGCATCTGAATACGAAATAAGGGTGAAGTCTTTGAGGTATCGAAGAATCCTCTTCACTACTGTCACATGATTCTCCTTGGGATTAGCCTGAAATCGTGCTACCATGCATACTGCTTGCAAAATATCTAGTTTGGTAGCTGTCAGGTATAGTAAGCTCCCAATCATAGATTTGTACATGGTTTGATCAATAGGTGGAGATTTGTCATCCTTGCTCAACTTGCAACCTATCATCATGGGAGTGCTAACTGGCTTACAATCCTCCATTATGAACTTTTTTAACATCTCTTTCACATATTTAACTTGAGAAATAAATATGCCCTTCTTATTTTGATTAACTTGCAACCCGAGGAAATACGAAAGTTCACCAATCATTGAAATTTCAAATTCTTTCTGCATCTTATTTGCTAAATATTTACATGACTCATATTTGTTGTTGCCAAATATGATATCATCTACGTATACAACAAGAACAATAAGATGCCCATTTTTTGTTTTGACATACAAATTACTATCCACCATACCTTTCTTAAACCCTTGTTGAGTGAGATAGTTGTCTAGCCTTGCATACCATGCTCGGGGTGCCTGTTTTAAGCAATATAATGCTTTCTTCAATTTGCAAACCAAGTTGGGATCATCACCAAGTTGGAAACCATCTGGTTGCTCAATATAAACCTCTTCTTCAAGTTTCCCATTCAAAAATGCTGATTTCACATCCATTTGATAAACTTTGAAATTCTTGTAGACTACTAAAGCCAGAAACATTCTAATTGCCTCTAGTCTAGCTACTGGTGTAAAAATTTCCTCAAATTCAATGCCTTCAACTTGTGCATAACCCTTACATACCAATCTTGCTTTATTTCTAACTACCTGTCCGTCTTCATTCAATTTGTTTCAAAAAATCCATTTAGTCTCAATTATATTTTTATTTGCAGGCCTAAGTACTAACTCCCAAGTTTCTTTTTCTCGATCTGATCTAATTCTTCATTTATTGCCTTCATCCAAATTTCATCTTTGCTTGCGTCAGCAACATTTTTGGGCTCAATGCTGGATAATAGAGAGTAGTTACTTACTGCTCTTCTTCTTGTCTGAACACCAACTTTGGGGTCTCCAATTATTTGCTCTCTAGGATGATTTTTCTGCCAGCTGCCTATGTTGAATTTATTATTTTCTTCCACTTTTGAATCACAACTTAAATCATCTAAGTCAATTTTTTGTATCTTTTTCGTTTCGTTTTCCTCATCTCCTTCAATAACCTCTTCATAAATTGGGTAGTTCTTTTCATATATAATTACTCATTCTCTACCTTCATCAAATTTAACATCGACACTATCCATAATTTTCTTTAGCCTCTTGTTGTAGCATTTTTAAGCTTTGATTTTTGACGAATAACCAACAAAAATACCTTCATCCACTCTATCTTCAAACTTACCAAGATTATCTTCAGTTCTTTTGATGTAGCACTTGCTGCCAAAAACTTTGAGGTATTTTGTTGTTGCCCTTTTACCGAACCACAACTCATAAGGAGTTTTGCTTTCATGTGTTCTCAGAATGTACCTATTTTGGATATACACCGTAGTATGGACTTCTTCTTTCCAAAATATGTACTGCTACTCTGCTTCACCAACATAGTCTATGCCATTTCTGCCTTATCGCTCTGTTCTTTCTTTCTACCACTCCATTCTCGTCGAGGTGTCTCGGCTACTGAAAACTGTCTCCTAATACCATATTTTTCATAGTACTCTGTAAACTCCTCTGAAATGAATTCTCCTCCTCTATCTGATCTTAAACATTTTATCCTATTTCCTATTTCATTCTCAACTTGGTTTTTGAAAGTCTTGAACATTTCAAAAGCTTCTGATTTATGCTTCAAGAAAAATATCCATGTCATTCTGGAATAGTCATCAATGCACAACATAATATATTTGTCACCATTTATGCTTTGTGTTCTCATGGGTCCACATAAATCAGTGTGTATTAGTTCCAAAGGTTTGCTTGTGTAGTACTCTTTTTTTTTTAATGTGACTCTAGTTTGCTTACCCTTTTGGCATGAAGCACACATGCTATTTGCAAGTTTGTTGATGGTGGGAATATCTGTCATTGCCCTTTTTGAGTTGATTTTTACTAGATTATCAAAACTGATATGACCGAGTCTCTTGTGCCACAACCAATTTTCTTCTTCCTATCCAATAAAATAAGCTCCTTCTGAAGTCTCTGAGAGTGTGTACAGGTTTCTAGATGTCCTTGATCCAGTTGCTATCAGTTTTCCACTGTTTGTTTTTCTGACTTCACAACCCTGCTTCTTAAAAACTACTTCATGACCTTTATAACAAATCTGACTTACGCTCAACAAGTTATGTTTCAAACCATCCACAAACAAGACTTATTCTGACTTAATTTTTCCATCACTACTTTTAACTGAACCTTTGCCAACTATCTTAGCTCCATCATTATTTCCAAACTTTATCGAACCACCTTCATATTTCTGTAACTTCTCAAATTTTTGTTTGTCACCTGTCATATGACTGGAGCATCCACTATCAAGTATCCATGGTACATATTTATTCTGTGCTTTAAATGCTATTTGTATGATTAAGGATTCCTTTTCTTCCTTAATTCGTTCTTTTTCTTTCCACTTCGTTTTGATAGTAGTTTTGGGCTCTTGTTTTGCCTTTCCCTTATCAATAGCTTGTGCTTGTTTTTTGGGAAGTTTTCTATTTTGTCTCATCCTATTTGGTTGAAATTTTCTTCCCTGAAACTGATTTGATGTAAATGTACTTCTACTTTTTCTTGCAATGTGCCAAAAATTATGACAATTATAACATTCTACTATATAATTCATCAAAGGAGAAAAAACATTTCTACTGGTGAAATTCCTTGGTCTTACATTATATTTGCAGTCTGAGATTTTATGTCCATAGCCATTGCATTTAAAATAAAAACTAGAAAAGGGATAATTGAACCTATGTGATGGTCTTTGCCATGTTGTCGTAGAAGCCATAGGTCTTCTTCTTCTTTGATGTGTGACATTGGTGAATCCATAATTATCAATTCTCCTTTTGTGCTTGGCATTATTGCTTTCTTTTGCATGAGATGTTTTTCCTTGATCAACCTATTTATTATCTTCATTCTTTATGGATTCTACATTTATGGCCTTTGATCCATTTGATGATTCTCCTTCGACGAAACCTAGACCAAATTTGATGCCTGTAGGCCTTTGGTCATTTATAATCTTATCCAAATTCATAGAACTTTCTTCGCGTTTGTGATAGCAACTAATTTTGTGATTCATATCTTCTATCTGCATCCGTAAACCAACATTCTCTTCTTCTAGTTTGTAGCAATAATCTATTTTCATGGTAATTTGTACTTTGAGATCTTTAGATATTTTCTTATATTCTTCTGTCTATACTTTCAGACTGGTTATGATTTTTTTTGCATCCTCAAGCTTTTTTGAAATTTTCTTATTCTTTTTCCTCTCTATTTTCCACTCTTCAAGTGCAGAGATCAACTCACCTTCTAGATCTACTTCAGCCTCAGGGTTTTCACCACATACTTCAGAGTTCACTCCTTCTTCCTTTTATGATTTTACTTCTTCAAATGCCATGAAAAGAGCTTCACCTATTTCCTCTTCAGAATCCTCACCAGAGCTGTCTTCTAATGAACTGGCATTCCTAGAGATGAAACTTTTCTTCTTGAAGTTGCCTTTTCTAAAATTCATTTTCTTCTTCCAGTCACTTCTTTCTTGGTGCGATCCTTCATCATTTTTGTTCTTCACATTAAGTGGACATTTAGTCACAAAATGCCCAATGCCTCCATAGTTGAAACATTTAAATGTTAGCTTTCCTCTGTATTTTCCTTTTCCCCTTTTTAGTTTTCTAACAAAGTTTGCTTTCATTTCATCTGATGTCTCTTTTCCCTCAAAATATTGTTTTGCATTTTTATTTTTAAGGGCTTTAAAAGCCGCTTCTCTGTCTGTGGGTTTAGATCTTCCTATCTTCATCTCATATGCAGTCAAAGAACCATACATCTCATCTATACTAAAATAATTTAGATTTTTAGCTTCTTCTATCACTGAGACTTTAGAATCAAACCTTTGAGGAAGATATCTTAATACCTTTTTCACGACGATAGAGTCTTCGATATCCTCACCGAGTCCTCTGATCGCATTAATGATTCTATTAACTCTCAGCATATATGCCTCAGTGTTTTCATCGTTATGCATATTTAATGCTTTGAACTGAGCTCGATGTGTCTATAACTTGGCCTCCTTGATCTTATTGTCTCCTTCATGAATAATCCTCAGTTTGTCCCATATTTCTTTTGCCATTTTATAGCTCATGATCTTTACTAGTTCACTGATCCGCACATGATAGCATTCTTTGCTTTTGAGTTATTTTCAAACAGTTTCTTTTCATCAGCCTCTTTTGGAGGAGTGATGGGTATTGTGTATCCACTAACTACTAAATCCCATATGTCATATCCCAAAGCATAGAGATATGTCTACATCTTGATTCTCCAGAACGCGTAATTAGATCCGTCAAACAATGGTGCTTTGTTTGATGAGAAGCCTTCACCACCTACCATTGTGTTACTTCCAAGATCACCCTAGCCGGTTAAGCTTGTACAGGAACTTAGCTTTGATACCAATTGTTAGTCTTACAATGACACTGAGAGGGGGGGTTGAATCAGTGTAGCTCTTTAAACTTAAATTTATAGCTCTTAATACCGTAGCAATTAAAACTTATTACTAGATACACCAAGTATAACAAAAGTGCATCACACAACACAAGATTAAACAAGGTTCACCAATGTGGCTACTCCTAAAAAATTGATTGCTTGGACTACCATCCAAATCTAGCCTTTGCAAAGCACTAACTTTACAATCAATTTACCAGCACCCACTGTAAGAAGCACTAACCCCTTATTTATCTGCACCAACAGAAAGGAGCACCAACCCCTTATTTATCTGCACCAACAGAAAGGAGCACCAACCCCTTATTTATCTGCACCAACAGAAAGGAGCACCAACCCCTTATTTATCTGCACCAATAGAAAGGAGCACCAACCCCTTATTTATCTTTGCTTTTGCAAGACCCTGACTGGTCTTCTTCACCTTTGCGTTCTCTACACACTTTGCTCTCTCTGTGTAATCACTTCGCACACTTTGCTTCATTACAGTCAAACTTCATGATCATATTCTCCCTTTTGTGCACTCTACTCTCTTTACAAAATTTGCACTTAGCATGATTTGACATGACTTGCTCTCTGCGCACAATGATCGTATTTCACACACATTCGACTCCACTTCAATTCTCCAAACAACCCTCCTTTTATAACAATATTTTTATGATGAAAACCCTAATCTTAGTCGGTTGTAAATCCTAATATTAGTCGACTTTCATAACAACTATAAACCCTAATTTTAGTTGGCTGTCATCAGTCTTCGTCAGCTTCAACTCGAGAAGATGTTTGATTTATCCATTGCTTGATGATTTCATTCTGGACAGACACTGTAACCACCATACTAACTTTTGATCACTCTTCATGTTTTAGCAGTATGAAATCACTCTGTAACTGCCCCTGTAAATGTTGTAGTGATGTCGGTCCACTGTCATACTTCTCATTTCAGTCGAGTTCTCCTTATTGACTTGCACATTTATGACCTGTCACGAAATTGTGACATTTCTGCCTCTGTAGCTTCTTTTGTTGTTGTTGCCGCAAAAATACATGTCATGAAAATGCGACATGTCATGATATCATGAAACTTTTCAAACTTACTTTCTCTCTCCTATTTTAGTCACAAAAATGTGACATGTCACAAAATCGTGACACTTTTCCAACTTACTTTCTCTCTCCTATTTTAGTCGTGAAAATGCAACATGTCACAAAATCACGACACTTTTCTTACTTGTTCTCTTTCTTCGAACTTGTCACGAAATTGTGACACTTTTTCCTACTTTCTCTTTCTCTTCCAACATGTCACGAAATTGCGATAGTTTTTCCACTTGCCTTTTTCTCTTCCAACATGTCGCGAAATCACAACAGTTTTTCTTGCTTTTTCTCTCTTCCAACATGTCGCAAAATCACGACAGTTTTTCTTGCTTTTTCTCTCTTCCAACATGTCGTGAAATCGTGACAGTTTTTCCTGCTTTTTCTCTCTCTTCCAACATGTCATGAAATCGTGACAGTTTTTCCTATTTTTTCTCTCTCTTCCAATATGTCACGAAATCGTGATAGTTTTTCTTGCCTGCTGTATATGTCACGATATCGCGACACTTTTCTTACTTATCTTTTTTCTTTGATCTTTTGCATATGGTCCACTTTGATCTTCTTGGAAAATCACTGTACATACTCTGAATAACCTTTGAAATCCTGTCTTCTGCATCTGAATAGCTTTTGAACTTCCTGACCACTGCATCAACAGATCTATCTGACTGTGTTGACAACAATGACAATACTGTTGTTGCACCTTGCTCAACATTATCATTAGGATATCTTAATTTAATTAAATACCTATTAAAGGGTTCTCCTTTCAATATCACTTTTTCCTTATCCTACATTTATATAGTGGTATATGACCAATCCAACTGAATAGTCCCACCTAGATACTATGCCCAATGCCTAGAGAGTAAGATGAAAAATAAAATATCCACATATACAACTGCAACATCCATTACCATACCCTTCCTAGGATATTTTTCAAGATGGATAAGAAGTCCACTGATAATACCTACACAAGGTACTCTCCTATTATCCTTTATAAAAATAGGGGGATGCTCTTTCTAACAAATCAAGCCTAAATGATCAGCTACATATTTTGACATCACATTCATGGAAGCACCACTATCAAGCATGTAGTTATGAATAATATATTGGTCCCCATAGCCTAATGTGTATCTTAGTGATATATAAAATGGCTTAACTAAAAACGAGGCTCTGACTACATTGTTCACAAGACCTATGGGGTTTTTAAGTTTTCCTCCTGAATGATCAGCTAATTTGAAAGCTCTACATACCTAATATTGATACTTTAGAATAGTCATGAATTCCCCAAAAGTTATTTTGACCATCTGCTTGGCAACTTCTATACCTAGATCAAACTGATCTTTCTTATTATCAATTCCTTTTATAGATTTCTGACTAGCCAAGTCATTTTGCTACTTTTGGATAATTTATTCTACATCAGGCTCTTCAAGAATCATTTGCAACTTCATCTGATTTACCATTTTCTATTAAATCACTCCTATAGCTTTCTCCTTTTGTGTAGGCCCTTCATCAACTTTGTCCTCCACTGTTCTATTCCTGAGATTGATAACATGTATTATTTCTAAAGACAACCTATTCTATTGTAGGTACAAGTTTCCCCTGCTTCATTCTATAAAATTTGGTATTAGGAGGCTCACTTGAGATTGATGCCTCTCCAAATACTAAGGCTCTTTGCTCATAATTACTAGCACATATGTCCATATCCCTTTCAATTTCTTGTTCTTTGGTTTCTTCCTCCTGAGTCCAGCATACATTAATTCTAATATTTTCATCTTCAAAATAAGAATTTAAATCATATGTCTATGTATTTCAATAGCTCTTTCCATACATATATCAATGGTAGCTGCTACTTGCTATCTCATCTCATAACTAAAATCTCCAGGGAAACCATTTTTGTAGAAACAAATGGACTGATCATCATTTGGCCTTAATGCTATTGGAATCTTATTTCTGGTCTTAAATAATCTTCTATTGAAATATTCCACTAATTAATTTTATTTCTTTTTCATGGTAGCCAATTCTATTAGTAAGGATTGTTCATTTTTCCTCTCTCCATATTTCCTAAGGAAAGTGTGCTCTAGCTCTTGAAAATTATTGATAGTACTAGCTCCAAGGCTATTAACCATTTTCAATCATCCTTCTCTAAAGTTTGAAAGAATTATCTAAGGAAAACATCTTCATCATCTACCTCAATACTATCCATGGCATATAGAAAATCCCTAATATGATCTTCACCAGTCACAACATTGTTTTCTTACCAAGGAGAGGATTCAGATTTATAGGTAACACAAAAGTCCTATATCTATTGGTCCTCCACTGATTAACATTAGCATTGGCATTTTGATTGATATTTTGATTTACATTGACATTTTGATTTGCATTATGAGATGCCATACTTACTACAGGTTGATTCACTATAGGTACTTGGTTTACAGCAAGAGAAGACTAATTCAAACCAAGATTTGGGCTAGAAACAAAAATTGGAATTGAAGATTTTCTGTGAGACTTGAAGAATACCTCAGGATTTGGCACTCCCGTAATCACTTCTTTACCACTTCTTCTTGTAGATGCCATATCCAACTCCTCATTTTTTATTTTTAAATTTTTTATTTCATTCAGAGTCACTAGCATAGATGTACAAAGAAACAGCAATATCTTCAATATACTTGGTCCAAGATTGCTCAACCTAATATTCACTCAATTCTCACAAATTTCACTCCAGGAAAGACTATGAGAAAAACAAACTCAAAATTGTACTGATTCTTCCCTAAAAATGGCACCAAAAACTATTAGTGGAAATTATTGCACCCTTAATAGATTTTTCATGTTGCAAGACTTCCCTGATCCAATCAGCACTGTGAATTCTGGTGGATCCACTTCTTTAACTCAGGAAAATATTATCCTAAGACTTTAGACATACTAAGGTATGGAAACCCTAGAGGTGAGCCTATAATATTTCTTATATGCTCATGCTCATACATTTTACAAAAAATAAAATAAAATTGTAACATAAAATTTGACCAACCTTCGAATTAATTCCCACCTATTGCTTCAAAAAGTAGACCGGTGCCTTATCCATGGGAAAATTGTAGCCAAAATTAAAATATAGTTCAGATATAAGGAGGGATAAGATAAAACTGAGCCAACCACATTCATTCAAATAATGCATCAAAGGTGATTAAGCATACCAATGAAAGGATATGTCATTTACACATTCAAATGATGTAACATGTAAATAGGACAACAAGAAAAATTGTATATAGAACTATTGAAAGGAGGAAGCAGGATTGTATTATCCAATAAATCATTACAATGGTAGTCTGATAAGTGTAAATAGATCTCACTAAGCATATACAAATGAGTTCTCCATTCAAATTATGCAATAGATAACTACAAATCTTCATTCAAATGATGTAACAAAGAGACTTCTGGCTTCTGGCCTTAGCCACTAGAACTAATCTTAGTAAAATAGACACCTCCTCAGCAAAAACCTACACAATAATGGGAAATAAAAAGGGGTAACTAGACAAGACACACAAAGGAAAATACAACCGACAAGGATGGGCACTCTAGTATACCTCTTGCAAAATTACAATGCAAAAACTTAATGATGTTTCTTTTTGGAGCAACTCTCTTAAATAGCTTGATCACTTGGTCCATAATTATTAAAACTGTAACTACCTCAATGATGACCCATAACTGGAAATGATTCATAATAACCATTATCTCCATCACCTTCATTTTCTTTTTCTCCTTTTTTTTAAGGTTTAGGGTTTAGGGTTTTTTTTGGGTTTAGGATTTAGGTTTTCCCCCCATTTTACAATGCGATAAACCGTGTAACAAAACCCTACATTTTAAAGCCCTAAATATAATAAATTACTATTTTTGAACAATTTGCAATTTTTTACCAAAAACAACCCTATTTTTAGTAAGTTTCCAAACAAGGATGGATGGGCCTCAAAATTAATAAAAATTATTGGATCACCCATATTAATACTTCTATAAAATCTCAACACGTACTCATGTCTGAAAAGTTATTAAAATGCAAAAATTATTTCTTCCAATTTTCTAAAAAACACTAAAATCCATTTTTGAGGCACTATATTAAGGAATTAGGGCCCTATAAAACTCTAAAAAATATTCAAGGCTTTAGGATAATCCTTGCCATGACACTATTACCCTCTTCATCTATCTCCCTATAAAATTTCAAGCCGATCCAACAATCGGATCAAAAGTTATGCTCTTTGGAAGATAGGCTCCTGCAACAACCTTATTTAGGCCAAACATTTACTGATAAAAAGACCTTAGGAAAATAAAAACAATGGTCTGACCTTGGTGACACAAAAATTTCATTTCTCTTGGAGCGTTAAATAGGACTTCAAAAGGAACAAAAATTTGCAATAATTGGAGAGGACTCAAGGGTGGATTGCAAATTTGAAAAGACCAGAGGACACCAAAAATTCAAATATTTGGGGTAAACTCAAGTTGGATTTTGAGGATCCAACATTACCCCTCATCATCCCTCACCACCTCAATCTATGCAATCCCAGCCAATACCACCCACTGCAACCAATCATAGTTGAACTTCTATAGCACCTTTCTCACCCTTGGTATGATGGGCAAGAATCGATAATGGACCTCCAAGATCCTCAACTGCAACACAACATAACATCAAAATGCACATTACCAACATAACATACAAATGCACATTACCATCATATTTTATGCAAAAAAAATACAAAATCCAAATAAGAGTGCCAAGGGCACTTACTTCAGCCACTTGCACCTCAACCCATACTGCTAAAGAACATGTTTTTATACTGAGAGGGAGGGGTGAATAGTATAAGATAAAACTTTTTGCTTTTAAAACCATATGATAACATCAATAATATTAAAGAAGTAAGCATCACACACATGAGAGACATGATTTAATATGGTTCACCCAATATGGGCTACATCCACAAAGAAAATATTTCACTAAAATTTTCTCAACAAATCTCTTGGGAATCCTTCCCTATTACAATATTTATGGACCTCTATCCAAAGGAGATACCAATACCCTAATCAAGTTCATGGATCTCTATCCATAGGAGAACTCTTTCCCCTGTGCTCTGGCTATTGATCCTCTTAGAAGACTTACTACCTACACTGCTCTGGATTGTGGATCTCTCTCCACATAATACTACATCCTCACTCAGAAGATATTTGTCCTCACTACTTTGGCTAATGGATCTCTATCCATTGGAGACTACTATCTTCTACTCTATCACCTCTAAAGCCTGCTCTTACTCTACTCTATATCTATCTCAAAATTGTATTGAACACTGTCCTCTATCCTGCACAAATCTACTCAATATAAGTCTCAAATATATACTAAATACTATCCTTCGATCTAGCACAAATCTACTCAATCTCTGTCTCAAATCTACACTAAACACTATCCTTCGGTCTAGCATAAATCTGCTCAATATCTATCTCAAATCTGCACACGTCTTCACTATAACGTGTCCAATATGTTCAACAAGTCTTCACCAAGACTTGCCTTAAATCTAATTGTAAGCTTCCAAAAAAGCTCACACAAATTTGTCCTTAAGATTTCACAAAAACTTTATTCAAATCAATTGCAAAACTAGCATACACAACTCAACTCAATCCTTTCAGAAAACCTCTTCAATCACACAAACAAGTTTCACTCAAAATCATTTTAACCATAGAAACATATAGAGAATGGTACGAGACTCAATATGGTTCACACTTACAAATCACTCTATCACTTTCAAACTCACTTTCAAATCAATTCAGAAATAAATAACAATTTGTTTCATAGAAATTGAATTATCACTCCAATGCTTTCAATCACTAATTCTCAACCAACTTTACTCAAAATATTCACTCAATGAAACACAACTTGCTTACAAACCCTAAACAAGTGTTTCACAATTCTTCCAACAACTCACTTATGGAACACAACCCTTGACTCAAGATGATTCCACATTCACATAATAATGATACTCATGTTCTTTCATAAACCCTAACCATGCACATGAAAGCTCACTCAATCATTTTCAACAATGCTTATAAAACAAACCTTTTCACTCCAAATTAGCATTTCACAACATTCAACTCAAAACTATTTCACTCACAAGGAAGATGTTCCCATACCTTTTTCTTTGATGGAGATATGTCTTCAAAACCTGTCTTAATAACAATCAAAACCTCTTTGCCAATTTCAAGGTTAGGTAGCAACAATCTATCTCAAAATATAAACTCAAAATTATCCTCAATATTTATTTCACCATACACAAATACCAAGTCTCAAGTACAACTTATAATCTCCAAACTAACAATGGTTTAATCAACCTAATTTCACAATAATCCACTTCAAAATTTTAATGCATAAAACAATCAAACTTACTCCCTTATATCTCCCTACTCAAAAATGCATTATCAAATAATCAATATACCTTTTCCATAAATAATTCAATTCAATTTTAAGACAAATTAAATCTTTCTATCTTAAGCTTAAGACAAAAACAAAATATATCTTAACCACCTTATATCTCCCAACATAAAATTGCATTTCAAAATAATTAACACCTCTTATCTAGAAATAATATAATTCACTTTAAAACATTAACTAAATTCTTCACAACCTTTAATTAAAATAAAAATATTTTAATCACCTTATATCTCCCTAGGTGCTCAACATACGACTTTAGACCACATGCACATATGACAAAAATAAAGTACATTTTCACTCCTAAGTGAGATTCAATCCTAGGTCAAGATGTCGCCTGTGCCCTAACCACGGCCAAGCTACCACATGAACTAGGCACTCACGTGAGAGGCAAAATCACTTTGAGAACTTTATCTCTTCCACCAGTGCCAAAGCCACCAAAAGGCTTTGTCCCTTTGCAATTGCCAAGACTCAAACACGGGTCTCCCGTGTACCCTATGCCTTACATGCCAACAACTTGCCACTAGCCCAATCACTTGCTTGGTGTTAAAGCTTTATGTCCTTTTCACTTTAACCTTCATGTTTTGGTTGTAAATAAAAAATTAATTTCCTCTTGTCTTGTTTTGCTCATGAATTTTTTCTCATTCCACAACAATCACATGTGCTTTTTTATATTCGAAGACTTGCATTTGTGAGACAAATGTTATGGTATTTATACCATATGCTTCTATCCTTTGAACGTCGGTAGGGGAATAAAAGTTTATATTTAATTTACGCCTAGCCCAACTTTGGGTTTCAATAATATTATTTTTATAAATTAATTTATAATATAAATATTATAAATTATTTATAAATTACCTTAGGTTTAATTTAACCTTTAATGTTATAATAAAAATATTATAATATTATTTCCATTAGGCCTAGGTATTTTTCTCTTTCACCCTTAGACCTTTTATAACCGTCTTTAATATTATAATAATAATAATATTTCCTTTAGGCCTTTTCTTCAAGGTGTTTAACCGTCCTTTTGACCAATCATGTGAAGCTCTTAAACCAAATCTCTTGGGCTTAAAATATAAATATTTTAACCCTTATTTTGCCAAATCCTGCACTGATTCCTGACATCGACTCTTGACATCAATGACAACACAACTAACTCAAAATTTCCAACAATCTCATTTTTCATTAATGGCAACCCCTTTTTTTAACCATCCTTTTTCCAAAACTACTCCCCTTGAGAAATTGTTCCTATGACTAAATGCTCTCCCCCTAACTCGAATATCTCCCTCTTTATTATCAATGGCAAAGGGCCACATTTGGGTCTAAAGATAAGATTCTTAGCTCAGACCCTTCCTCACCTCCTCTCCTTAAGGTGATTAATTTTGGTATGGGAGTAAAACTACTTTCAATTTTCTTCGAAGATACTCAAAATTCTCTCTCGAAAGTGGATTAGTGAAGATGTCTGCAATATCCTTTGTAGTAACATATTCCAGCCTAACCTGCTTATTTGTCACCTGCTCTCTCATAAAATGATATTTTATCGGGATGTGCTTGGTCCTAGAATGCATCATCAGATTCTTTGAGATACTTATAGTACTTGTATTATTACATAGTATGGGAATAGGGTGATCATGCTTTATCGTGAAGTCCTCTAAAGTTTACTTCATCCATAATATTTGTGTACAACAAGAAATTGTTGCTATATAATCTACCTCTATTATGGATAAGGATAATGATGCCTATTTTTTGCTTAACCAAGAGACTAAACAGTCTCCAAGAAATAATTCTCCTCCATTTGTCATCAATGTTGCCAGCCCAATATACATCTGTATAACTTGTGAGAGTGAAACTATCACTTTTGGGATACGAGAGCCCAAAATCCATAGTCTCTATTAGATACCTAATAATTCTCTTTACTGCTACTACATGTGTCTCCTTGGATGTTGCTTAAAACCTTGCCACTAATCCCACTACCTGCATGATATCTAGTCTTGTAGTTGTGACATACAGTAAGCTTCCAATCATAGATATGTATAATTTATTATTTACCCCTAGAGATTCATCATATTTACTTAACTTGCATCTTGTAACCATGGGGATACTCACTAGTTTACAATCTTCTAGCTTGAATTTCTTTAGCATCTCTTTTATATACTTGGTTTGTGAAATAAATACTCCTTTATCTAATTGTGAAATCTAAAGTCCAAGAAAGAAGGACAACTCATCAAGCATTGACATCTCAAATTCATTCTACATGCTCTTTGTAAATTTAAGACACATATTATCATTGTTGCCTCCAAAATTAATATCATCCACATAAACAACCACAATTAGTAAGTCATTTCCTTCATTTTTGATGTATAAGTTACTATCCACTATTCCTTTCCTAAAACCCTATTCTTGTAGGTACTTATTCAATATTGAGTACCAATATCTAGGAGCTTTCTTTAGTCCATAAAGTGCTTTCTTCAATCTGCATACATAGTATGGTTTATCAGTCAAGTTGAATCCTTCTGGATGCTCAATGTAAACCTCTTCTTCTAGAACACCATTTAGAAAGGTTGATTTAACATCAATCTGATATACTTTGAATTTTTTGAAACTTGAGAAGGCTAAGAACATTCTGATAGCTTAAATTCGTGCAACTAGAGAAAATGTCTCATCAAATTCAATTCCCTATACCTTTGCATAACCTTTGCATAGTGATTTTTCTTTATTTCTGACTACCTGACCATATTCATTTAACTTTTTTTGAATACACATTTAGTGCCAATCACATTCTTATCCTTTGGTCATGGGACAATTTACCAAGTCTTACTTTTATCTATCTAATCGAGTTCCTCATTCATTGCCTTAATCTAAAAGTCATCTTCACTTGCCTCATTGAAATATATTGGCTCAACTTTAAATAACAAGGAGAAATTTACTTGTTGATTTGATGCTATTATCCTTCTCCTTGTCTGTATCTCATCTGGATTCCCAATTATTTGATACCTTGGATGATTTTTCTATACATACCTGGATGGAGTCTTAGGAAATGGTCTTTGTGTTTCGTCTTCTTCCTCTGATTCTTCACATAACTCTTCTCGACAATTTTCATCTTCTTGATACACAATTTCTTGAATTGGTTATTTTGATCCTATCTTCTCATCAACTATTACATTTATACTTTCTATAATAGTACGTGTACTTTTGTTATAGCATCTATAGGCTTTTCTCTTAGTGTAATATCCAAGAAATATACTCTCATCACATCTTGGATCAAACTTACCCAGATTTTTCTCTTCTCGTATTATGTAACATTTGCTTCCAAAAATTTTGAAGTACTTTATAGTAGCTGGTCTTCCTTTCCAAAGCTCATATGGAGTTTTGTGATGGTTTACTCTTACTTGAGCTCTATTGATGATATATGTTGTTGTATGTACCGCTTCTTTCCAAAAACCATATGAAATTTAGACTCATTTAACATGGCTCTAGCCATATTCTCAACTATCATGTTTTTCCTTTCAACTACCCCATTTTGTTGAGGAGTTCTTGCTATTGAATATTCTCTCTTGATCCCATGTTGTTCACAAAATTCTATGAATTCATTTGAGGTAAATTCTCTTCCTCTTTTTAACCTTAAACTCTTAATCCTTTTCCCTATTTCATTTTCCACTAACTCTTTAAAAGCTTTAAACTTCTCAAGAGCTTCTAAATTTTCTTTTAGGAAGGCTACCCAAATCATTCTAGAATAATCATCTATAAACAATATAAAGTAACTTTAATATTGTAAACTCTTTGTCCTTGTAGGACCATATAGGTCAGTGTGCACTAGCTTCAATGGCTCAGATATATAAATCCTCTTGACTTGAAGCTTGTTCTAGTTTGCTTCCCATGCTGACATTGAGAATAAATTGTGTTTTGTGGTCTTTTTAGCTTTGGTAAATATCTGACAACTTTCTTGTTGCTTATGTTCACTATGTTATAAAAGTTCACATGACCCATTCTTCTATGCCACAGCCAAATCTCATATTCTTGTGATAGAAAATACTTTTCCCCTTTGATCTCACTTAACATGGAGAGGTTGTTTGTAGTTCTATTTGCATTTGTAATAATTTTTCCAGTTTTAAACTTTCTAATCTCACACCTACTTGGATGAAAAGTAACCATGTGCCCTTGATCACAAAGTTAACCCCTTGACATATAATATATTCTCTATTTTTGTTTTCCCATTATCTAAACTCAAATTTTCTTTCCCACAAATTTTTGCTAATCCATTATCACCAAATCTTACTGATCCTCCATCAGTTTCTTCGAGTACAAGAAATTTACTTTTATCTCCTATCATGTGACTATAACATCGACTATCAAGAAACCATTATTTTCCCTTATCTTGAACATGAAGAGTTGTTTGTACTAACATTGATCTAGCTTTCTCATGCCCTTTTCTATCTTTCCTACTTGTTGATGTTGTATTCTTTTTACTTGACTCAGGCACTACCATTTTACACCATCTATCCTTGTGTCCAAAATTATTGAACTTATAACATATTACATTATTATTCATAAGAGGTGCAAAAGAATTGAAATTTCTATCAACAAAATTTTTAACATAACCAGTGTAATGTACATATCTATGACCATATTTGTTACATGAAAAGCAATAGCCATGGAAGATATTATGTAACCTATTTGAATATTTTGGAAAATATGGTCTCCTTTTGTTGTGATTAACTCTTGACCATGGTTCCTTTTTGTCTTATTCTTTCCTATTGTATTTTATTTCTAGAGTATGAGTCACAAGCTTCTCTTTGTTTGATGTCTCTACCTCATGAAATCCTGACTCCTTTTTCTGTTTCCCTAACTTTATGTCTTTTTGTAACTTGGTCTTTTCAACTTCATTACTTAGAGAAATAATTTTTGCTTCTAATATTTCACACTTTGTTTCCCTTGCTCTTAACAGATCTATCATATCTTGTTCAATTTTATTTCCTTCTTCTACCTTTATCTTGAGTTATGTGAGACTCTGTAGAAGTTCTATCTTTGCTTCTTCATCCTCTTACATTTGATCCTTCAAACTTGAGTTCTTCTTTCTAACATTTTCCAAGTTCCAAAGAGCTAACAAAGAATTCCTCTTTTATGTCAAACATGATCTTTTCTTCATTATCTAAAGTCATGTGTGTTTCTGATGGATCTTCCTCCAAGCTGTTAGTATTTTCATAGAGAGACCTGCTCTGATACCAATTGAAGAACATGTGTTAATACTAAGAGGGGGGGTGAACATTATAAGATAAAAAATTTTGCTTTTCAAACCATATGATAACATCAGCAATATTAAAGTAGTAAGAATCACACAAATCATCACATACATGATAGACATAATTTAATGCAGTTCACCTAATGTGGGCTATGTCCACGGAGAAAATATTTCACTAAAATATTCTCAACAAATCTCTTGGGAATCCTTCCCTATTACAATGTTTATGGACCTTTGTCCAAAGGATATACCAATCCCCTAATAGAGTTCATGGATCTCTATCCATAGGAGAATTCTTTCCACTATGCTCTAGCTGGTGATCCTCTTAGAAGACTTACTGCCTCCACAACTCTAGCTTGTGGAACTCTCTCCATATAATATTTTGTCTTCACTCAAAATATATTTGTCCTCACTGCCTTGGCTAATGTATCTCTATCTACTAGATACTACTATCCTCTACTCTATCACCTCCAAAGTTTGCTCTTACTCTACTCTGTCTCTATCTCAAATCTATATTGAACACTATCCTCTACCTTGCACAAATCTGCTCAATCTCTATATCAAATTTGTACTAAACACTGCCCTTTGGTCTAGCACATTCATGCTCAATATCAGTATCAAATCTACACTAAACATTATCCTTCGGTATAGCATAAATCTACTCAATATCTATCTCAAATCTACACTAAACACTATCCTTAAGTCTAGCACAAATCTGCTCAATCTCTGTCTCAAATCTGCACAAGTCCTCACTAGAACTTGTCCAATATTCTCAACAAGTCTTCACCAATACTTGCCTTAAATATGATTGTAAGCTTCCATAAAAGCTCACACAAATCTATCCTTAATATTTCATAAAAAATTTATTCAAATCAATTGCAAAACTAGCATACACAACTCAACTCAATCCTTTCAAAAAACCTCTTCAATCTCACAAACAAGTTTCACTCAAAATATTTTTTAACCATAGAAACATATAGAGAATGGTAAGAGACTCAATATGTTTCACACTTACAAATCACTCTATCACTTTCAAACTCACTTTCAAATCAATTCAAAAATAAAGAACAATTTGTTTCACATAAATTGAACTATCACTCCACTGCTTTCAATCACTAATGCTCAACCAACTTTACTCAAAAAATTCACTCAATGAAACACAACTTGCTTACAAACCCTAAACAAGTGTTTCACAATGCTTCTAAAAACTCACTTTTGGAACACAACCCTTGACTCAAGATGATTCCACATTCACATAACAATGATACTCATGTTATTTCACAAACCCTAACCATGCACATGAACGCTCACTTAATTATTTTCAACAATGCTTATCAAACAAACCTTTTCGCTCCAACTTAGCATTTCACAACATTCAACTCAATACTATTTCACTCAAAAGGAAGACATGCCCATACCTTTTGATTTGATGGAGATATGTCTTCAAAACCTGTATTAATCACAATAAAAATCTCTTTGCCAATTCCAAGGTTAGGTAGCAAAAATCTATCTCAAAATCTCAACTCAAAATTCTCCTCAATATTTATTTCACCATACACAAATACCAAGTGTCAAGTACACCTTATAATCTCCAAATTAACAATGGTTCAATAAAATTAATTTCACAATAATCCACTTCAGAATTTTAATGCATAAAACAATCAAACTAACTCCCTTATATCTCCCTACTCAAAAATGCTTTATCAAATAATCAACATACCTTCTCCAAAAATAATTCAATTCACTTTTAAGCCAAATTAAATCTTTCTCAATATTCAACTTAAGAAAAAAATAAAATATATCTTGACCACCTTATATCCCCCAACTTAAAATTGCATTTCAAAATAATTAACACCTCTTATCTAGAAATAATGCAATTCACTTTAAAACAATAACTAAATTCTTCACAACCTTTAATTAAAATAAAAATCTTTTAATTGTTGGCAATTTTGGGTACTTTGGGTACATTGCCTTTGCTTAAGTATATAAGTTGTCATTGATGTCAAGAAGCTTTTGAAGGAATTTGATTTGATGTCAAATAATTTGTTTTGATGAAGGTTATGGCCTGATAGTTTCAAAGGTCTTTTGCAAACCCCAAGCTGACAGGTTCGAGAGAAAGAGCTCGTAGTGAAAAAATGTCGCGATATCGTGCCATGTCAGGTTTTCGCGACCCGAAGAAAAGAAAAGCGCTAAGGATAAAAAGTGTCACGATATCACGACATGTCGGGTTTTCACGACCCGAAGAATAGAAAATAGCTAAGGAGGAAAAGTGTCGCGATATCGTGACATGTCGCATTTTCATGACTTAAGCAGGAGAGAGAAAGCAAGTTAGAAAAGTGTCATGATATCACGACATGTCGCATTTTTGCGACTTAAGCAGGAGAGAGAAAGCAAGTTAGAAAAGTGTCGTGATATCGCGACATGTCACAATTTCATGACTCAAAGAGCAAAGAAAAGGTATGGAAGCTGAAAGCGTCACGATTTCATGATAGGTTGCAAAGAAAACGTACGAAAGCTGAAAGCGTCACGATTTCATGACAGGTTGCAAAGAAAATGAATGAAAAGTTGATAGCATCACGATTTCACGATGGGTTACAAGGAAAGTGTATGGAAGCTAAAAGTGTCACAATTTTGCGATGGGTTGCAAATAATGCATACGGATGCAGAAAGTGTCGCAATTTCATGACAGGCAGAAAAGAAAGCAGACGAAAGCAGAAGTGTCACAATTTCACGACAGAAACTGAAAGCAGGTCTTCTATAGGATAAGTGTCATAATTTTGTGACAAAAGCAGAAAGGAAGGCTATGAAGATAGAAGTGTCGCGATATCGTGACAGAAGTGAATACAAAGTCTGTAGAGCCAGAAGTGTTGTGATTTCACAACAAAAGCAAAAAGGAGGTCGACGAAGGGAGAAGTGTCGCAATATCGTGACAAAAGCAAAGTTGATGCTGACAAAGACAGAAGTGTCACGATATCACGACAAGAGATTAGATGAAGTCGACAAAGGCTGAAGTGTCACGATATCACGATAAAATCCAAAAGAAAGTGTAAGGTTGCAAAGGTTTCACGATATCACGACATGTTGTAGTTTTGCGACAAAAGCTACAGAAGAGTTACAGAGGCAGTTGAAGCCGACGAAGATTAGGGTTTGTAGCCAATGAAGTTTAGGGTTGAGTAGCTGACTAAAGATTAGGGTTATAGCTGACTAAGATTAAGGTTTTGATCTTGAAAGTGTTATTATAAAAGGTAGGATGTTTTGAAGGGTTGGTTGTGACGTTCGCAGATAGAGTGTAGAGTGAGAAGTTTGATCATCGAGAGCAGAGTGTGAAATTCGATCGAAGTGTGCAGAGTGAGCGAAGAGTCATGGTGAATTATTCTGAGTGCCACTGTGATTGTGCAAACAGTGCAAAGGTTGGAGTTCGACCAAGTGTGGTTGTGAGTGCGTAGAAAGAGCAAAGGGCATAGAGAGCACAAAGGGCAAAGATGAACACAAAGTGCTACTGTATGAGGATAGAGGTGCACTGGTTCTTTGAGAAGAACCTAAGGACAAATTTGGAAAGTCTTTGAGAAGGCTTGTGTGTAGAGGATTGATTTGTTCAAGTGTTGGACAGATTTTATAGACAGAGAAAGACTTGTACTAGACCGATTGACTGTGTTTAGTACAGGTTTCTGAGTTACTGTGGATGTGATCATAGAAGGCAGAGGTCTCTTAGGCTAAGAATTGAGGACAGTAGGTCTTCGATGGAAAGGAGTTCCACGTGCTGGCAAGAGGTAGATGCAGTTGATATTCTGAGGGATCATTTCTAGAGCAGAGGGGAAGGTATCTCCTTTAAGCAGAGGCTCATAAATCTAGAGCAGAGGGGAAGGTATCTCCTTTGAGCAGAGGCTCATAAATTTTTATTGGGGGAAGGTATCTCCTTTGGGTCGAGGCTCATAAACATTGTAATTGGGAAGGATTCCCAAAGAACTTTGAGATAACTTTTAGAGAAAATTTTTGTGGACGTAGCCCAGCCATTTTGGGTGAACCACATTAAAATTGGTGTCACTTTGTGGATGATATTGTGCATTGTTTTGATATTGCTTTGGGTATATTGCTTTACTATTTTCAAGTATAAAAGAAAAAGTAAAAAGAGGTCTTATACTGTTCACCCCCTCCTCTCAGTATAAGCTTGTGTTCTTCAATTGGTATCAGAGTAGGTGCCTTTGGAAATTCTAACAGCTTGAAGGAAAATATAGTAAAGAACACAATGGATCATTCAAGTAGCAATGCAACACCTATTCTTGATGGGTCAGATTTTGGTCTTTGGAGTGCAAGGATGAAGGTTCATCTAATGGCACTTGGTAATGAGGTATGGGAAGTGATTGAATATGAGTACACTATTCTTGTACATGGTCCTAATACTAAAGAAGAAAGGCTCCTACATCACAGCAATTCAAAAGCAATGAATGCAATCCTGAAAGGCTTACAAAAAGTAGATCTCACCAAAGTGATTCACTACAAGATAGCTAGTGAAATGTGGAAATAGTTGAAGGTGGTTCATACAGGTGATACAAATTTTAGAAAGGCCAAGTTGAGACACTTCAAAGGTATGTTTGAACAACTCCAGATGAATCATGATGAAAATATTAGTGACTACATGCTTCGTATGGATGAGGTTGTTAACTCTATGAAAGACTTAGGTCTTGAGCTTGTTGAAAATGATGTTTGTGATAATATTTTAAGATCTCTTCCTAATAGATTTAGTGAAAATATTTCTGCTATTGAGGAAGCTAAAGATTTGGATAAGTTGAAAAAGAATGAGCTCCATAGTATACTTGCAGCATTTGAGTTGAGAACTCAAGTGAAGGTTGATGTCAAGAAAGAGGCAGCTTTCAAGGCTACCAATAAATCCAAGGGTAAATAGCTTCAAGAGAGTGATGAGTCTTCTAGTGATGAAGAGGCATATTACAGCAAGAAAGGAAAGTTCTCTAGAAAGCACAAAAGCATGAAAAATATAAGATGTTTCAATTGTGAAAAGTTTGGTCATTATGCTACTGACTGTACTATTCCCAAGAATGAAAGTGATGAAGATAAACAGGATTCTAAGAGTAAGGATTTTGAAAAGCACAAGCATCACAGGAAGAACAAATATGAGCACAACAATCAAGGAAAGAGGTATTCTCACAAGCACAAGAAGAGTTTCTACCTAGACAAAGCAAGTAAGTGTTCTAGTAGCGATAGTGAAAGTTCTTCAAGTGATGATGAAAATGAGATGTTGTTCATATCATAAAAAGAGGAAGAACCGAAACATAGATTCATTATCATGAAATGTCTTAGATGTGGAAATTTTGGTCACCTTGAGGATGATTACACAAATAATGATTTGGTTTCTAGTATGTATGAGGATGCTTCAGAAAACTATAAGGAAGATGCTTGTATGGTTTTTGAAAAAGGTAGCACCTCTAGTGATAAGAAATCTAAAAAAGGCTTTGATGATTCTGAAAGCAAACAAATAAAGGATCTTGAAAGTGAACTTACTAATGCTCTTAGTGTTTTGAAAAAGGAAAGAAAGAAGAATGCTAGACTCAAGGATAAATTAGATGAATGTTGTATGGAGAGAGATGATCTTATAGAAAGTCTTGACTTCTCTATGGCTAAGACACAAGAACTCAAGGATGAGTTAGAGTCTAAGGTTCTTGAGTATAGTGAATTAGAACAGAAAATGGATTCTTTGAAAAAGGAAACTAAAGAGTATAAGGATAAGCTTTACAGGTTTCAAGATAGCTCCAAAAAGGTTAAGTCACTCATCAAAGGTCAAATAAAGATAATGGATAAAACAGGCCTTGGTTTTGTTAATCCACACAAGGAACAAGCTGGAGAGTCTAGTAAGACACTCCAAAAGGAAGAGAGTTCTGATGAGGAAAGTATTTCAGATCATGATTCCTTGAAATATAGATGCACAAAAATAGAAAACAAAATTCAGAATGAGAAGAAGAAGTTTTTAGGACCCAAGAGGTCGAATAAAGGAAAATTTCATGGTAGATGTTTTGTGTGTTACAAGTTTGGTCGCATGGCTGCACATTGCATTCAAGTGAAGAAAGTAAACGGCAATTTCAAAAGTGCTAGTTTCTTTCAAGGGTATTGCTACTCTTGTCAATAGTTTGGGCATAAGGCAGTTTATTGCGAGGTAAATAACAGGAACAGGTTTGATAAAAACAGGTTTGGCCAGAACAAGTTTGGGCAGAACTGGTGGATTCAAAGAACAGGTATGCCTAAAAAAATAACATTGTTACTTGTTATAAGTGCAACAATGGAGGTCACACAGCTAGAAAGTGTAGAGCTAAACTTCCAAGATACAGGAACAGGAATAGTGGTATGAACAGGTCCAAGGATCAAGGCATGGATAAGAATAGGAATGATAATAGGAATAGGAATAGTGATAGGAACAAGAACAGGAATATGGACAAAGAGTTCAAGAGAAGGCCCGACAAGGAAGTGATAGACGTTGATGATGATCAGTGCCTAATGGGAGTTTTACTCCCACCCAATAATTAATCACCTCTTCAGGAGGTGGGGAAGGGACTAAGCTAAGAGGCTCATTCTTAGTCCCGAGCCCCAAAGGTGACCCTTTGCCATTTATGACAAAGAGGGAGAGATATGAGTAAGGGGGAGAGATTTAAAATGAAGATGAAAGCTTCAAGTCAGGGGGAGCAAAACTTCAAAGAAATATTCTTAGTTGTGGGCGCAGTTCGTCAGTTGTTAAGCACAGTTGGTTTCAATTTTGGCTCTTGAGAAGCGTTTTTAGTAGAGGTTTTCCATCAATGACAAAGGGGGAGATTGTTGGCAATTTTAGGTACCTTGGGTACATTGCATTTGCTCAAGTGAATAAGTTGTCATTGATGTCAAGAAGCTGTTGAAGGAATTTGAATTGATGTCAAATAATTTGTTTTGATGAAGGTTCGGCATGACAAGTTCGAAAGAAAGCTTTTTAGAAAAGTGTCATGATATCACAACATGTCACATTTTCACGACTTAAGCAGGCAAGAGAAAGCTTTTTAGAAAAGTGTCACGATATCGCAACATGTCGTAGTTTCACAACTCAAAGAGGAGAGAGAATGTTTGGAGTCATAAATGTCATGATTTCACGACATATTGCAAGGAAGGTTGAACGAACAAAAAAGTGTCACAATTTCACAACATGTTGCAGGAGAGAGAGTCCAAAGTATACTTGCAGCATTTGAGTTGAGAACTCAAGTGAAGGTTGATGTCAAGAAAGAGGCAGCTTTCAAGGCTACCAAGAAATCCAAGGGTAAATAGCTTCAAGAGAGTGATGAGTCTTCTAGTGATGAAGAGGCATATTATAGCAAGAAAGGCAAGTTCTCTAGAAAGCACAAAAGCGTGAAAAATATAAGATGTTTCAATTGTGGAAATTTTGGTCATTATGCTACTGACTGTACTATTCACAAGAATGAAAGTGATGAAGATAAACAGGATTCTAAGAGCAAGGATTCTAAAAGCACAAGCATCACAGGAAGAACAAATATGAGCATAGCAATCAAGGAAAGAGGTATTCTCACAAGCACAAGAAGATTTTCTACCTAGACAAAGCAAGTAAGTGTTCTAGTAGTGATAGTGAAAGTTCTTCAAGTGATGATGAAAATGAGATGTTGTTCATATCAGAAAAATAGGAAGAACCAAAACATAGATTCATTATCATGAAATGTCTTAGATGTGGAAATTTTGGTCACCTTGAGGATGATTGCACAAATAATGATTTGGTTTCTAGTATGTATGAGGATGCTTCAGAAAACTATAAGGAAGATGCTTGTATGGTTTTTGAAAAAGGTAGCACCTCTAGTGATAAGAAATCTGAAAAAGGCTTTGATGATTCAGAAAGCAAACAAATAAAGGATCTTGAAAGTGAACTTACTAACGCTCTTAGTGTTTTGAAAAAGGAAAGAAAGAAGAATGCTAGACTCAATGATAAGGTAGATGAATGTTGTATGGAGAGAGATGATCTTATAGAAAGTCTTGAATTATCTATAAGATCCATAGTATACTTGCAGCATTTGAGTTGAGAACTCAAGTGAAGGTTGATGTCAAGAAAGAGGCAGCTTTCAAGGCTACCAAGAAATCCAAGGGTAAACAGCTTCAAGAGAGTGATGAGTCTTCAAGTGATGAAGAGGCATATTACAGCAAGAAATGCAAGTTCTCTAGAAAGCACAAAAGCGTGAAAAATATAAGATGTTTCAATTGTGGAAAATTTGGTCATTATGCTACTAACTGTACTATTCCCAAGAATGAAAGTGATGAAGATAAACAGGATTCTAGGAGCAAGGATTCTGAAAAGCACAAGCATCACAGGAAGAACAAATATGAGCACAACAATCAAGAAAAGAGGTATTCTCATAAGCACAAGAAGAGTTTCTACCTAGACAAAGCAAGTAAGTTTTCTAGTAGTGATAGTGAAAGTTCTTCAAGTGATGATGAAAATGAGATGTTGTTCATATCAGAAAAATAGGAAGAACCGAAACATAGATTCATTATCATGAAATGTCTTAGATGTGGAAATTTTGGTCACCTTGAAGATGATTGCAAAAATAATGATTTGGTTTCTAGTATGTATGAGGATGCTTCAGAAAACTATAAGGAAGATGCTTGTATGGTTTTTGAAAAAGGTAGCACCTCTAGTGATAAGAAATCTAAAAAAGGCTTTGATGATTCAGAAAGCAAACAAATAAAGGATCTTGAAAGTGAACTTACTAACGCTCTTAGTGTTTTTAAAAAGGAAAGAAAGAAGAATGCTAGACTCAAGGATAAGTTAGATGAATGTTTTATGGAGAGAGATGATCTTATAGAAAGTCTTGACTTCTCTATGGCCAAGACACAAGAACTCAAGGATGAGTTAGAGTCTAAGGTTCTTGAGTATAGTGAGTTAGAACAGAAAATAGATTCTTTGAAAGAGGAAACTAAAGAGTACAAGGATAAGCTTTATAGGTTTCAAGATAGATCCAAAAAGGTTAAGTCACTCATCAAAGGTCAAATAAAGACAACGGATAAAACAGGCCTTGGTTTTGTTAAGCCACACAAGGAACAAACAAACAAATAAAGGATCTTGAAAGTGAACTTACTAACACTCTTAGTGTTTTGAAAAAGGAATGAAAGAAGAATGCTAGACTCAAGGTTAAGTTAGATGAATGTTGTATGGAGAGATATGATCTTATAGAAAGTATTGACTTCTCTATGGCTAAGACAAAAGAACTCAAGGATGAGTTAGAGTCTAAGGTTCTTGAGTATAGTGAGTTAGAACAGAAAATGGATTCTTTGAAAGAGGAAATTAAAGAGTACAAGGATAAGCTTTACAGGTTTCAAGATAGCTCCAAAAATTTTAAGTCACTCATCAAAGGTCAAAGAAAGACAACGGATAAAACAGGCCTTGGTTTTGTTATGCCACACAAGGAACAAGTTGGAGAGTCTAGTAAGAGACTCCAAAATGAAGAGAGTTCTTATGAGGAAAGTATTTCAGATCATGAGTCCTTGAATGATAGATGCACAAAAATAGAAAATAGAATTCAAAATGAGAAAAAGAAGTTTTCAAGACCCAAGAGGTCAAATAAAAGAAAATTTCAAGGCAGATGTTTTGCTTGTCATAAGTTTGGTCACATGGCTTCACATTGCATGGCTCAAGTAAAGAAGGTAAATGACAATTTCAGAAGTGCTAGTTTCTTTCAAGGGTATTTCTACTCTTGTCAATAGTTTGGGCACAAGGTAGTTTATTCCAAGGCACATAACAGGAACAGGTTTGGTTAGAACAGGTTTGGCCAGAACAAGTGTGGTCAGAATAGGTTTGGTCAGAATAGGTTTGGCCAAAACAAGTTTGGTCAGAACAGGTTTGGTCAGAATTGGTGGATTCAAAGATCAAGTTTACCTCAGAGAAACAACATCGTCAAGTGTTTCAAGTGCAACAATGAAGGTCACACAATCAGACAGTGTAGAGCTAAAATTCCAGAATACAAGAATAGGAACAATGGCATGATCATGTCCAAGGATCAAGGCATGGACAAGAACAGGGATGAGAACAAGAACAAGAACAATGACAGGAACAGGAATATGGACAAAGAGTTCAAGAGAAGGCTCGACAAGGAAGTTATAGACATTGATGATGATCAGTGCCTAATGGGAGTTTTACTCCCACCCAAAAATTAATCACCTCATCAGGAGGTCGGGGAGGGACTAAGCTAAGAGGCTCATTCTTAGTCCTGAGACCCAAAGGTGGCCCTTTCCCATTGATGACAAAGGGGGAGAGATATGAGTAAGGGGGAGAGCTTCAAGTGAAGAGGAAAGCTTCAAGTCAGGGGGAGAAAAACTTCAAAGGAAAATTCTAAGTTGTTAGCTCAGTTGGTTTCAGTTTTGGCTCTTGAGAAGTGTTTTTAGTAAAGGTTTGCCATCAATGACAAAGGGGGAGATTGTTGGCAATTTTGGGTAATTTGGGTACATTGCCTTTGCTCAAGTATATAAGTTGTCATTGATGTCAAGAAGATTTTGAAGGAATTTGATTTGATGTCAAATAATTTGTTTTGATGAAGGTTACGGCATGACAGTTTCAAAGGTCTTTTGCAAACCCCAAGCCGATAGGTTCGAGAGAAGAGCTCGCAATGAAAAAATGTTGCGATATCGCGACATGTCGGGTTTTCGTGACCCGAAGAAAAGAAAAGAGATAAGGAGAAAAAGTGTCGCGATATCGCGACATGTCGGGTTTTTGCAACCCAAAGAACAAAAAAGAGCTAAGGAGGAAAAGTGTCACGATATCGCGACATGTCACATTTTTGCGACTTAAGCAGGAGAGAGAAAGCAAGTTAGAAAAGTGTCACGATATCACGACATGTCGCATTTTCGTGACTTAATAAGGAGAGAGAAAGCAAGTTAGAAAAGTGTCACAATATCGCGACATGTCACAATTTCGCAACTTAAAGAGCAAAGAAAATGTACGAAAGCTGAAAGAGTCACAATTTTGTGATAGGTTGCAAAAAAAATGTACGAAAGATGAAAGCGTCACGATTTTGTGACAGGTTGCAAAGAAAACGTATAGAAAGTTGATAGCGTCGCAATTTCATGACGAGTTACAAGGAAAGCGTATGGAAGTTGAAAGCGTCATGATTTTGTGACGGGTTGCAAAGAATGCACACGAAAGCAGAAAGTGTCACGATTTCATGATAGGCAGAAAAGGAAGCAGACAAAAGCAAAAGTGTCGCAATTTCGTGACAGAAACTGAAAGCAAGTCTTCTATAGGAGAAGTGTCATGATTTCATGAAAAAAGCAGAGAGGAAGGCTATGAAGACAGAAGTGTCACGATATCATGATAGAAGTGAAGACAAAGTCTACAGAGGCGAAGTGTCATGATTTCATGACAAAAGCAGAAAGGAGGTCGATGAAGGGAGAAGTGTCGCGATATCGCGACAAAAGCAAAGTTGATGCTGACAAAGACAGAAGTGTCGCGATATCGCGACAAGAGCTTAGTTGAAGTCGACAAAGGTTGAAGTGTCATGATATCATGACAAAAGCCAAAAGAAAGTGTAAGGTTGTAAATGTGTCACGATATCGCGACATGTTGTAGTTTCGTGGCAAAAGCTACAGAAGAGTTACAGAGGCAGTTGAAGCCGACAAAGTTAAATGTGAGCCGACGAAGATTAGGGTTTGCAGCCAATGAAGTTTAGGGTTGTGTAGCTGACTAAAGATCAGGGTTACAACCGACTAATATTAAGGTTTTGATCTTGAAAGTGTTATTATAAAAGGCAGGCTATTTTGAAGGGTTGGTTGTGACGTTCGCAGATAGAGCATAGATGAGAAGTTTGATCGTCAAGAGCAGAGTGTGAAATTTGATCAAAGTGTACAGAGTGAGCGAAGATTCATGGTGAATTGTTCTAAGCTCCGCTATGATTGCACAGATAGTGCAAAGGTTGAAGTTCGACCAAGTGTGACTGTGAGCGCATAGAAATAGCAGAGGGCGTAGAGAGCACAAAGGGTAAATACGAACACAGAGTGCTGCTGTATGAGGATAGAGGTGCACTGGTTCTTTGAGAAGAACCTGAGGACAGATTTGGCAAGTCTTTGAGAAGGCTTGTGTGCAGAGGATTGATTTGTTCAAGTGTTGGACAGATCCGACGGACAGAGGAATACTTGTACTAGACCGATCGACTATGTTTGGTACAGGTTGTTGAGTCATTGTGGACATGATCATAGAAGGTAGAGGTCTCTTAGGCTAAGCATTGAGGATAGGAGGTCTTCGATGGAAAGGAGTTCCATGTGCTGGCAAGAGGTAGAGGCAGTTGATCTTCTAAGCGATCATTTCCAGAGCAGAGGGGAAGGTATCTTCTTTGATCAAAGGCTCATAAATCCAGAGCAGAGGGGAAGGTATCTCCTTTGAGCAGAGGCTCATAAATTCTGATTGGGGGAAGGTATCTCCTTTGGGTTGAGGCTCATAAATATTGTAATTGGGAAGGATTCCCAAAGAACTTTGAGATAACTTTTAGAGAAAATTTTTGTGGACGTAGCCCAGCCATTCTGGGTGAACCACGTTATAATTGGTGTCACTTTGTGGTTGATATTGTGCATTGTTTTGATATTGCTTTGGGTATATTGCTTTACTGTTTTAAAGTATAAAGGAAAAAGTAAAAATAGGTCTTATACTGTTCACCCCCCCTCTCAGTATAAGCTTGTGTTCTTCATTAATCACCTTATATCTCCCTAGGTGATCAACATATGACTTTAGAACACATGCACATATGATGAAAATAAAGTACCTTTGCACTCCTTGGTGGGATTCGATCCCAGGTCAAGCCACCACCTGTGCCCTAGCCATGGTCAAGATGCCACATGATTTAGGCACTCACATGAGAGGCAAAAGCACTTTGAGCACTTTGTCTCTTCCACCAGTGCCAAAGCCACCAAAAGGCTTTATCCCTTCGCAGCCACCAATACTCAAACACGGGTCTCCCGTGTACCCTATTCCTTACATGCCAAGAACTTGCCACTAGCCCAACTACTTGGTTGGTGTTAAACCTTTATGCCCTTTTCACTTTAATCTTCATGTTTTGGCTACAAATAAAAAAATAATTTCCTCGTCTTATTTTACTCATGATTTTTTTGGCATTCCACAACAATCGCATGTGCCTTTTTATGTTCGAAGACTTGCATTTGTGAGACAAATGTTATGGTATTTATACCATATGCTTCTATCCTTTGAATTTCGACAGGGGAATAAAATTTTAAATTAAATTTGCGCCCAACCCAACTTTGGGTTTTAATAATATTATTTTTATAAATTAATTTATAATTTAAATATTATAAATTATTTATAAATTACCTTAGGCTTTAATTTAACCTTTAATATTTTAATAAAAATATTATAATATTATTTCAATTAGGCCTTTAATATTACAATAATATTATTATTTCCTTTAGTCCTTTTCTTCAGGGTATTTAACCGTTCTTTTGACCAATCATGTGAAGCTCTTAAACAAAATATTTTGGGCTTAAAATATAAATATTTTAACCTTTCTTTTTCCAAGTCTTGCACTGATTCTTGATACTTACTGTTGACATAAATGACAACACAACTAACTCAAAATTTCCAACAATTGTTGCATCCACTCCCTCCATCACCATAATTATACTCCTTCACTCACTCAATCTTCTTTAGAAGCTACTTCTAAAACTCTCAGATGCAATAATAAAATCAATTTCACCCTTGTATCTCTTTTATAGCTATTTCTAGCATGCTTAAACACCCTAGGATGTTTTCTTAGTGCACACAAACACTCACCAACATCTGCATACTTGCATATGTTGACCTGTTTCTATCCGGATATGAACACTAGTCAGTGCTTATCATTAAAATTTTGCAAAAGGGGCTAAAAGGGCCTAAAAATATAGATTGCCTCCACAGAATCATCACAAATTCCATCCATGCATCTATTTCATCATCATATTATATTTTGTGAAAATTTCACCTCAAAAATAGTCCAAAATTTTACAAACCTACCACATTCATCATCCCAATCATTCATCACACTATTTCATCATATTTTTTTATAACATGGATTAATTTGGGTAGTCAAATATTATTTGCAAAAAAAAGTCATGAAATTGTCTAAAATTGCTTCAAAAACATTCCAAAACAATTCAAAATTTCAAAATTCACTCATCAATGCATTTTTTCTTTTTTCTTCAACATCATCATTCACAATCATCAAATTCATTTATTATTACATTTTATTTTAACATTTTCCAATTCCACTCACATTTTCAAGTGAATCTCGTATCTAGTGGTTTACTTTAGTATCTTGGTGATTGCAACAATTGGTTGTCCATGCAATTTGGTAGGATGGATAAATCACCATAAGGATACTTTCTCATATCATAATTCAACATCCTCTTGTTCAAAAACAAAATCTTGTTGGTCTCTCATTTTTTGAGTGAGACTATGCTCAGATTAATTTGCTCAAAAATTGTCATTGAGGCCCTTTTCTATGGGACTCAAAATATAGATAGCTTTCATTATTAGGCACCACGAAGGCGTTATGGCAATCCTTATAGTTTCATCCGAAGTGTATGGATCATGTAAGTCCACTTCGAGTTAAATATTTTATTTTAGACCATGTCGAAATGTAGAAACCACAATAGAATTGTTTACTTCTTTTGTATAAGCGAGAAGACTTGTGAACTCTGAAACATAATCTTGAACAGAATTAGTTTGTTTAAGACCCAATGGGTGAACAATGCAGGAATAAGAACTACCTTCATCAAATATCTTGAGGAAAATATCTCTAAATTCAAGCCATAATATGGGATGATTATGTTGGCATTGTTGCCAAGAGAACCATTGGTAATATTATGTACCCAATTTGGAAGAGGCGTAAGAAAATTTTCTGGATTTAGGAATACAATATAAGTGTAGGATACCCTCCATTTTAGCTAACCAACCACGTGGATCCCCACCCTCAAATGTGGGCATATCTATACATGAAATATTAACACATATAGGCCATCTTGCATATTGATAAACTTCCTCTGTATCTTGATCCACATTATCATTTTGTCTATGGTAATTATTTGGGAAGGGAGGAGCTTCTTGTTTTTGTTTATCTACTAGTCATCCTAGAATTATTGACATATTGTTCATATTAGTAGTTATTTTAGTCAAACATGCTTGTAATTCTTGGTTGCATGTAGTGGGGATTACTATTTCCTCATGTGTGAGATTTTCTTGGGATGAGTGGGATGATTTGGAAGGAGCCATGGGGTTAATAACATGGTGGTTGGGATTAAAACTATTAATACATAAAGGATAATTATGTTGCGTACCTTTATTTTGTAGAGGTCTTCTTGGTGGGTTTATTGGTTCTTCGTTTGGAATATCTTGGCTATTTAGTCTTCCATTTGATCCTCGATTATACCTATTGCTCATGCACTTGCTTTATAATTTTTTTAAAATTTTGGACCAAGTTTAACCAAAAATTGGTTATTCTTTACAAAAATATTTGTTAATTGGGCAAAAATAATTGTTTGTTTTGTCAAATTTCACTCCAACTATAAAATTATATATTCTTCATGGGTATTTGTAATTTGAATCACAACGGCTAGTTTCTACCAAATCCAATAGCTACAACATGACAAGGTGGTGAGTGGAATACACACAGCAAACACTAGGTGATGAAGACCACTATAAGACCGATGATAACCACTAGATAACGAAGACCACTATAAGATGATAGATACTAGGTGATGAGGCAACTATAAGATAAATGGATTAGGATGTGAATGGGTGGTGAATACTAGACAATGAATAAAAGACATGAAATTGCTAGGATATGCGAAGATAAGTCGAACGGCGGTGTATGTCACCGAAGTCATGTTAACAATATGGTATCGGGTCAAATATATATGACACAAATATTTTTCCCTAGGCGAGTGTGGGATAAACTCGTAGGTAATAAAAAAAAAAAAACATACCTTCCAATGTATTGATGCCCGACATAAGCATTTTATTTTTCTTTGATGTGATTGGCTCTTTGTACACTGATGGCACGAACCGATTAAAGGCTTATTGATGTTTAGAATTGATCAATTATTATCTTGATGACTGAAGCTTCTACGTTGATAAAATATTTATAAAATCATTTTAATAATTAATTTGCTTCACGTTTATCTAAGATTTCAATACATGAATAAATTATTTTTTCTTCCCTCAATTGTGACCATTGCACTTAGAAAAATCTTTTTCTTCATGCAATTGTAACCCTAGCATCTCATAACGTGATTCTTATGAAGCTTTCTTAGAAGCTGACTATGACTCCTACACAATCTTAAAATCCTTGGATTGTATCTTCAATGTGTTGGACTTCTTCAGAACTGAATGTTGCAGATCAAATATACTTTACGTAAAATCCTAGACTACCACGATGCCTTCATAGAACTACTGCAGATTGAGTAAAATTCACCAAAATAAAAAACTTTAAACTACCATGACGCTTTTGTCATTGAAAGTTCTTTGTGCTATGATGTCTAAAAATCTACAATGAAATCAGTCAAACGATGGAATATTCTATGAGTTTTAAGAATACGAATGTGATAGTGAAGCGATAAAAAATTTGGTGTGATCTTGAGTGTGATAGTAATGGTTTCTTTAACTCACATAGTGCCAAGATTATAGCTCTGAAACCACTTGGAACATATTTCTTCTATATAAAAGACAAATTAGAATTCAAAGTATAAAATGAAATATTAATGGCCACTTGAGGAGGGCGTAGTCCTAGACACTTAAGGAGGGCAGATCCTTTCTTTTACGTAAATGAAGAATATTAAATCACAGATGATAGAATTTCATCCAAATAAAGGCTATAAATATTATTAATGCAATAAATAAGTGAACTTGGAGAATACAGTCGATGGCTATTATGGTATTATAACACATTACAAAATTACTTTTACATTAACATCCATCAGAAACATAAACCCACTAGGTTGACTCTCTCTTTACTTTATCATCTTGCATTTTCATCATTTTGCATCTCAATGATGCTAAAAGGTATATTTTTCAAAAGAACTGCAACACATCAAACTTGGGGTAACCAAATTTGATCTTTATTTTCTGCATCGGGATACACTCACTTACATCATTCATATCATCCACATCATCAAAAATCCTTTCATCTATTGGGGCAAAAATAGAATACATTATCCACCTACATTTACATCATTCATATCACCCACAATTGGAAAAAATCTCTTTTCTGTTAGGGCAAGAGTAGAATCAATAATTGCATCATCATCTATGTCACTCACCTTCATTTACATCATTTATATCATCCACATCATCAAAAACCCTTTCATCTATTGGGGTAAAAACATAATACATCATCCACCTACATTTACATCATTCATATCATCCCCAATTTTGTCAATTGGCTCATGAGATTCATTCTTCACTCATTCACCAATTGAGGGGGTAAGCTACACCTACAATTTCTATCTCCAAGATCTTCTTACACACCAAGAAAATAAGCTACTTCACCAAAATGTGTCTCTTATTTTTGCACCGCATTGTGTTTCATACAACGTGGTATAAAAAGGGGCATCTGTAGACACCAAATCCTAGCCACTTGTCTTCCATGCATCATCCAATCACAACCATCCATTATTTATTTATATATATGTATATATATATATATATATATATATATCATCCACTTATCACAAATTAATCTTGACCATTCATTCATTATAATCCATGTCACTTGTTCAATATCAATCTCAACCCTTCATCATGATTTAATCTTGATCGCCCGTTGGTGTCATTGAAACCCTAACATGTTGAAGGTAAGCTATAAAATACCATTCACTTTTGTGAATGAAGGTTAAGAGGTTAGTTGATTCAAAATTTTATTGTGAATTCTTGAGATAATTAGAGCCCTTCATCCATCATCATCCAAACCCTAGTATTTTGTGAACTCCTTTTCTCCTCACCGCTACCACATCCTCCATTTTCTTCACCAAATACCTCTGCAAACCCTACCAATATTTTGTAGAGAATTCTCCCCTCATCTACAAATGCTCCTAGGCATTTCATGAATGCCCTAGAGTATCCCAAGAATGTTGTAGGTAATTTTTAGTTATCCCTAGATGTTCTTGGGTGTTTCTCCCTTAGCCAGTTTGCATTCAATAAACCCTTGAACGCTCGCAGATGTTTGTGCACCCTAATATCACATAAGCAGAAACATAAATCGGATGAATCAGGTATTTTTTGACAAGGTATAAAATTATTATTGCTTTTCAACTTATGTTTTTTTGTATTTATATTACATTTCATCATTGCTATACCTAGGGTTTGTAGATTTGTCATTCATAGAGGGTCTCACATAGGGGAGCCCTCGCATATACTACTACTATTTTTGTGTTGTGATCTATTTGTAGGTACAGGAAATATCTTCTTTGATGGTTTTTGCAACTTGGGTGGTCTCGTAGGGATACGCAAGCCCACCCATAAATTTTTTGGAGTGAAGATGATTTTAGAAGACACCAACATTCTTTTGAACGAGGGTTTTACAACCCTAGCATTGTAATAATTGTATCAAAGCATACACTACATTGTAACCCTAGATTTGGGGTAAATATATTGTACAAAATTGAAGATTCATGCTCCTTTCATTATAATAAATCAAATCTGTTAATTTCATGCATATATTATCATTTTCTTTGATATATTGATTTATATATATATATATATATATATATATATATATATATATATATATCACATATCTAGATGGAAAAAATGTTGAGGAAGAAGAAGATATAAGGAAGAAAGTAATTAAATATTATTTTGTCAAATACTGGGCATGATAAGGAAGCACAACATAAGATTTTACAAAATATTCCATTCATTATCATATAGGGACAAAATGAAAGATTGATGAAGAATATATTCATGGAGGAGTCACATGAAATAATTTTATTTTTCCATCCTAATAAGGCATTGGCCTTGATGGGTTTTCTATAAAAAATAAAAAAATTTGGAATTTATTGAAGAGTGATCTATTGGTTGTAGTTGAAGAGGCATAGAAAAGGAAGACTAGAATAAGTGAGATCAATGTCACTTTTATTATATTGGTTCCTAAGAAAGGCATGACAAAATATTTTGATTATTTTCATCCAATACATCTTTGTAATGTGATTTATAAGATCATTTTAAAAATTATGGTAAATAATTTGAAACACATTATATAATGTATTATATTAGAGGACCATCATGGTTTTATTTATGGTAAATAAATTTTTGATGGTGTAATCATTGCATAGGAATCCATGCATTCTTTTCATTCCATGAAAAAATAGGTATGCATATAAAATTAGACATGAACAAAGCACATAATGGGGTTTCTTAGAGTTTCTACAAGATATTCTCAAAATATTTAGTTTTGATTATAGTTGATTTGAATGGATTAAATGTTGTTATATCACTATGAAATATTTTGTTTTGACCAATGATTATCTTAATAGCTATTTGATGTCATCTTGTGGACTATACCAAGGTGATCCACTATCTCCTTTTCTATTCATTATTCTTGTAGAGGCATTAGGGAATTTTTTCTTAAAGGTAAAATCAAAGGAAAAATCAAAGTTATTCAGGTTGCAAACATTTCTAGTTTTTTTTTACGATACTTTGATTTTAGGCCATTTCTTAGTTAGTGAGGTCATGGATTTTAAATCAATACTATAATGATATGAAAATGCTATTGTATAGTTTTTTAATACAATAAAATCTAGGATTTTTTTCATTAACATGACCCTAGATTTATAATATGTTATTATGGATATTTTAGGGCCTAAAATTAAAAAATTTCCATCAACCTACTTGGGTATTCCTTTATCTCATAAGTGAAATAAAAAGGATATTTGGATCTCTTTTTTGGATAGAATAAAAAAAAAATTAGCAGGTTGGAAAGGTAAGTTCTTAACCATAGCAAGAAGGCTACAACTCATAAATACTACATTTCAATACATCTCTATTTATATGAATTCAATTCCAATATTTCTTGTAGGGATATTATGCAAACTAATAAAATTCAAAGAGACTTTATTTGTGATGCAAGAGCATCCAGTGGTGTAAGAGTGATCTTGCATCACCCGAAAAAAAAATGTAATTGTTTAATTTTGTAAAACTAGTTTAACTTGCAAGAGCTTTTTGAAGGTCTTAGAGGTCGAATTTGAATATTTTCAATTGGACATCCCACTTAGTTCGTTTCATGTCCTTTCAAAAAATATGTTGTAATAGTCAATTGCATCAACGAGTGCAAAGTTATGACCTTGGCAAGTTGCCCCCAAAATTCAAATTTGAATTTAGATGGTTTTAGGCGAGAAAAGGGGAAAACAGGGTATTTGAGGGAATTTTTGAAATTGTAAAAGGGCTTTTTCTTTTGGTATCCTCATTTTGGGATGAAAGTAATGAAATGTTTGGTTCTCTTATAGGAACAAAGGAATAACACCTGTGTATCATTTGTTTGTGTTGCTTGATCTTCACCAATTTGAAAAGGATGCAAGGAAAATTTAGGTTTTCTCTTTGCAAGTGGGATAGGTTTTACGAAGGAAATAATATTAGAGGAGTAGGCTTGTGGAATTTTAGACATATGAGTTTGGCCTTAGGTGAGAAACTTGGGTTGAGATTATTCAAATATAAAGGAAAGAATTAGGAAAAAATATTACTTTAAAAATATATTGGTTCTCTTGATGCAATGCAATTATTTAGTAAAAAAACCTAACCCAAAGGGTCACCAACATGGAACTTCATATCAGATGGTTTATGATTAATCAAGAAATATATTAGACGGTTAGTAAATAAGGGAAATTATGCAAATTTGTGTTCTAATGATTTGTTGAAGCCTTATCCATATTCAAAATGGCAACAATTGGATCAAGTATGCCTATGTTGTAAAATACCAAAGGTTAAATATTGTGTTAGCACAAACAACAACAATTCTAGCTCATGGGTTTCTATTAGTAACCTAGTTGAAGGAGAGGAACTCAAACACATTGAATATGTTCTTCAAAATATGTTTCAAGAGTTTTATTTACTTATTTATACATAGAACAATGAGTTTGTTTGAAATCTATCAAAATATGCTATATAATCAATCAAGTTAGGATATGATGATTTAGATCAATCAAAATGTTCTATTTATAAATAATTTCCTTGAAATAATATTTGATTACTAGAGACTCTCCCTAAGGCCTCAACATTTCTTTGGTTAATAGTTCAATGTAAGATTCTTATAGGAGATAATCTACAAATAGGAGGATATTATTAAAATTTTAAATGTATCTTATGTGAGAATTATTTTCAAACATCTAACCATTTACTTCTTCATTTTCCATTTGCTCACATCATTTGGGGTTACATTTTAACATTTTAAAAATATATTGGGTAGCTTAGCCAACATTGAAAGAATTGATAAAATATTAGATTATATATTTCAAAGTTAAAGAATTATGTATTATATGGAGGATTGTTCCTACTATTATTTGTTGTTATTTATGGCTTGAAAGGAATGATAGGATTTTTGAAATAAAATCTCAAAATCAAGCCCAGGTTTAGAATTATATTATTTCCTCTCTTGTAGAATGCTTACAATTATGGTGCTCATCATGGGAAGTATCAAGTGTGAAAAAATAATGTGTAAACAACTTGGTTATAGTATTTAAATATACATGGAATATTTATTTGCAAAAAAGAAATTAAAACAAAGGATCTTCTTGAATCTAGGGTAAATAGTCATGTCTAGTAATTAGGCTTATCAAAATTATTTTTTATGATGATTCTAAAGGAAATCTATAAAGAGATAATTGATGTGGTTTATTTTAAAATCATTAGTAGATAATTTTGTCAATCATGGTGTTGATCTTTATCTTAGTGAAATTCAATTTTTATGAGAAAATTGGTCAAGTGAGGTTCTATATATTAATAAATGATTTCAAGGATCTAATTATGGAAACATAGAACTTTGAAGAAGATGAAGAATATACTTGATAAAAAAAGAAAAAAAAAATGTGATAAAAAGGTATGCTTTATATGATTTAATTGATCTAAGAACAAATGTAATATATTAGTATGTGGATAGGAATGGCCCCTAATAGAAGATACATGTAGCTTATTAGAAAATAATTGTATTATTTTAATAATTTTATGTTTTTTTAATAAACATGTTAAATAAAAACAATAAAATATCATCACTTTGAATCCCTTCTCTTTTTTATTTTAATGTCTAATGTTTTTGTCCCTCCATACACCAAGCTCTACTATCATTATTGAGTTGGAAACATATTTTCTTTAGGAAATACTAAACATATTGGTTTGACTAATTTTGATTTTTCATTTTTATAATAAATTTGAATAAAACATTAAAATTTGATCCAATATATTTTTAAATTCAATTTAATTCTAAATTTTATTTCCTCCTCCACACACCAAGCACTTCTATCTTCCCCTTTCTATATTTTATTATAAACATTTAGATTGAACATATTATTTTAGAAGAATATTTATAAAGTGCTTTTGAGTATTGTTTTCTTTTTTATTAGATAACAAGCAAGCTTTTGAAAGGGATATCACATTTTTTAACAAAGTAAAACATCCAGAGATTTAGCATAACTAAGAATCTCTGGAAAGCACTACATACCCAAGGATCAAACCACTTGAAAAGGGAAACAATACCACAAACACATGACTTTGCTTAAAATGCTCCTCACCTCCTCTGTAGCACTCAAAGAACTGGGTTAAATCAACATCTTACATATTTTCTAGGTTGAACTCTATCCCATATTGAAATAATGACCAACAAGAAATCCAAGCTCAACACTCCCCACTCTACAACAATAAACACACCACGTAATCCCATTCTAGAAGGATAAAAACAACTCCTAATATTGACCTTGACAATCGACATCAATGAGGATTTGAATAATTTTCCAGGGGATTTAAGTTTGTAAAAATTGAGGCACCCAACCAAGACAACAAAGCTCATCAGAAGCATTTCTAAAGCCATCATCAAAACCAAAGAAAGTGAGATTGACATCCAGGCACCGGATGTCACTCAAACACCATGAATGACCCAAAATAAGAAGGCAGGTTCAACACACAAAGAAGTGGGCCAGGAACCAAACTTAAAATGTGGTTGAATAGCTACCACACAAACTAAAGTTCAAAAGAGCTATGGCACAAACCATAAGAGCTGAGGTACCACGAGTGATACAAAACTGACCCATAAATAAGAAGAGCAAATACCATAGGTGCCTAATAAACCAAATCCAACTGATACTCGAAAGCACCCTAGAAGCTCTAAAGACAACTCCCATACCACACCAAAAACCACTGAGCTTAGCCATTATCATCGCTAACCAATCTTTAGAGGTAGGGAGGGAAATATGCAACCCAAATTGTTAGCTCCTATTATTGGATGCCTAAATTAGACATCAGGTCTGTTGCATAATTATCTTCACAGAGGATATGTTGAACCTCACTTCCTCTCTAGATCTAAGAATTATTCTAGCTTTAGAGATCATATTTTCCACTAACCAATTCGAAGAGGAGGAGCCCAATAGATTGATAGTGTTCAGTGAATCACCTTCAACTACAAGTTTTTGGAATCCCAAGTTTTCAATCAGGATGAGACCTTGTAAAGTAGCTCTCACTTCAGCAAACTGTGATGTTTGAAATAAAATATTCTCAGCAAAGGCACCAACGAGGTCCCCCTATCATTTTTTATTACCCCACCAGAACCTATCGAGCCCGAGTTTCCATTTGAGGCCCCATAAAAGTTGAGCTTAACCCATCCAGGTTGGGGTGGGGTCCACTTCATTGAGAATATCTACCTTTACTAAGGAGGAAAATATTGGATTTGTTGAGAGTGGGATTTGAACCCACAAAAAATCGAGTGAATAAAACAGCTACTCCAAGGTTTGAACCTAGATCTCCTCTTGGTAAGTTCCCAACATCTTACCAATCCACTAGCCCTCAAATACTTTAGTGTTATTTTCTTGTAACCATTTGAAAAATATATTTTTACATTTGATAAATTTCAAGACCTTTATTGTTTATTGTGTTATTATAAATTTTTTATGACACCCATAATTGGACACACACACACACACATCTATATATATATATATATATATATATATATATATAACTTAATCAAGGTATATTTTCCATGGATAGTGAGGAAATAAAGATAATTTAATACTAAATAGATGAAATACATTTTGAAAGAAGTAAAATATTTCAATAAAATTCAAAAAAAATATACTTAAAATAAATGAAGCAAGAGGAATCAAAATTGAAATAGATGAACCACAATATTTAATCAAGTATCAACCTCAACCTAAACCTAAATTTCCATCTCGTAAGTAACTTGAAGAGGAATCCTTTGACCTATAAATGAAACCATCATACTTTCTAGGTCAAAGCATCATGGAATTTTCACAATTTCTACCAAATACATACAATTTCTATTAAACATTGATATTTCAACTCTAAAAAATATGACATAAGTAAACATTATAAAAAATTATAATATACCAACATTGTGAATTTATGTAAGATCTCTTCATTTGATCCAGATAAATTATTAGACAAGCTCAATTATTAACCATGCCATTAAAATAACCAAACTTGAAGGAACCCTTGTGCTTCTTGGGTATCAACCTATTGAGAAAGATGTTAATGTATACAAAACAAATTGACAAAAATATATCTGATAACTTCAAATAGGGTTCAAATAAATAATCACACCAATGGTTATAATACAATAAGGAAAACAACTTTTAATTACTATTTTTAGTGAAGATGCAAGTAGGAAATTAAAAATAATAGAATCTATACACTTGTTACTTTGATTTAGAAAATTTCAAAATCATTCTTACAAGAAAATGAATATAGATGTAGATATTAAATATTATTGAGAATTTCTTTAAATGACTCATACAAATGATCAAATAGATCAATATACCCATAACAACATCACCAATTTTTGGGTTGAGAATAGTCTCAAACTTTTTTAAAATCTAAGCATGTCATACCATAAACCATCAATCAAGATTATAATGAAATAAATAAAAGAACATATAAGGCATGAACTAGAAGAATATATTTAGAAGGTATTTAGACTAATATTATGGTATTAAATCGAAGTAAATATCATTTAAAAATATAAAAATATACTTTGTATAAAATAAAATAAGTGATACATGGTGTTGTAAAAACCATGTTGAATTTAAGTTCTTCATCCTATAATTTGTTTTGGATACTCTAGATATAATATAAGATTTAGATTACGTTTATTCCTTGTATTCCTTACAAGGTAAGCAATTTCATCTAGTAATTATTTCATGAAAGGGAGGGGAGGGTACTATTGAATTACTAAGAATATTGCATATATGGTAATTTCATCTAATTTAGGAATATTTCAAAGTTGTGATTCAATGATATTGACTTATTAAATTTTCCAAAAAAATGCAAACAATATGAGGTTCAAATAATGCTATTTCTAATTTTATTTTTTAATGTAAAATTAAGCAATCCACCCTACATATTCTAAAGTTTGATTTTCTTTATTAGATATATATTTGTGTTATATATTTTAGTATATAGTGTGTACAATTAACAAAATGGATGAATCAAATAAGTAGAACCTATAGATCCTTTCATAATTCTAAATAAATCATAGATAAATTTATATATTGATACATATACATTCATCATATGATTTTTGTTTACAAGACAATGACTATTGAGTATTTAAGATGACCTTCCCAACCAACATGATTTTATCCATTGATTTCATAGAAAGCTACATATTTAAATCCCAAATAGAGATCCAAAGTTAGTATTATCATTTTTATTAGGTCTCAATAATGGTGGATGTTAGTTTTATATATGAAAAAGCAATAGTAGGTGATGACATGTCTATAATAATAAACCGCATGTCATAAAAAAGAGGTCTAATTTTATAAAAGTAAGTATGTTGTTCATGTTACTATATATTCATCATTACATTCATAATTTTATCAAATAAATCCATTAACAATGTATCAACTAGAATGATGATTGGGTTTGGCCTAATGGATATGTAAGAAGAGTTAAATTTTTATGATAATTGTATTATTTGTTTATTCTACACTAAATACTCATATTGAAAATTTAAAAACTTCCTTGATAGTGACCATGGAAAAGGATAAAATTATAGTGTCTACCTCCTTAAACTCAATTTGAAACTTTAAAATATATTGAATCAATTGTACAAAGGTGAATGTATTGTTTATTTTTTATTTTTTGTTTTGTATTTACATGGTGGAATCGATAGCCGCCACGAATTCGGGCAGGTTGTCCAGCTTTTATGGCCGCCACAGTATTTTGTGTTGTCCGCCCCAGAAGCCGCCACACAGATCTTCGTGCAGTCTGCCCCTATAACCACCATTCCATAATCATTTTAAACCTTTTACACTGTTGAAAGCACCAAGAAAAGGACAAGCGTTTAGTCTGACGAGGAATGTATTGTTTATTATTGGTGAAATATTTTAATTTATTTGAAATATTTAGTAGATGTTATGTGCTTAGAATATTATGGGCACACATGGTAGTAGTTGGATACATCTGACACTCACACCTCATGTTAAGCATCATAGTTAGAAAGATCTATTGGTGATGGATTCACTTTTAGGGAAGTCTGAGTTTTTTCTAGAGGTTGGCTGCTCATTTGATGTGATCTTTAGCACACCTTCCTAAAATACTTGCTTTGGTCAAAGGAAAAGGAAAAAGAATTATAGAAAAATAAAACCCTAAACTAATAGATATGGTGCACCAAAAATCAAAGGTTCATTCTATGCACAACTAGAATGGAATGAACATATTTATTATTTGCTAAAATATAGATATGTGAACACAATTCTAACCTGACACAAGCATTCATACACAAAATGAATACCCATAAGAAATAAGTTAAAGTAAAATTAGTCATAATTTCATGTGTGTATATATATATATATATATATATATCATATATTTTCTTTATAAATATGCCAAATTAAAAAAGGCTCAAATTTGTTTTTAATAAAATGACACAAAGTTCAAGTTTGGACTATATATAGAAAAAAAATGAAATAAAGTATACAACAAAGCTTGGTAGGCATGAGTAGGCAAATTCAAATGCCTTACAATATTGCTAGAACTACTATTTATACCCAAAACAAGGGTTTACATACCTCAAAAGTTTTACAAGAATTCAAAATGTTTCCTCCTAGATAAAATGAGGGATGGGTCTACATCCAATGCTGATGAGCTCAAGGTCTCTAGATTTTGAAGCCATTAATATTGGGGGACTTGGACCCTCTATATTTGGAGCCTCTATATCACCAACTACCTAAATAGAAATTCCCCCATAGAGTGATCATAGGATTCATCTATAATCAATACCACTACACTCAAGGTCTTTGGAATTAGAGCTTCCATGACTATTGTCATTAATATTCCAACCACTTTCATATAATACCATGCTTGAGTGGTGCAAGTAGGTGCACTCATAGGTTTTATTCATAACTATTATCTCCATGTAATTAGCAAACTTTCTTGGGATGCTATGCATATAAATTAACTCTAATAAATACCTGATAGGCTAATGATAAAGTTCAATTGGTCAACACCAATTTTCTAAAATTGATGTCCACCAAGTTAGACCATGTCCTACTTGATTGAACAACTAGTTGAGCTTCTCCATAATTCCTTCCTATCCATGTATTTCTTCTTAGATTATTAGATGTTGAGATTGGATGATTGAAAATACTTTTGTATGTTATAGCAACCCCATATTTCCTCAATATATGTGAGGCATTGGATTATGCCTAAGTGTAGAGCAAAAAAACCATGTCATTTCCGTGTGTATGGTTGTTATGAGCTCAATCTACCATAGAGGGACTAGTCTACAGATATTGTATTTATTGCACTTTGACCAAATGTTGAAGAGATTCCTCAGATGGTGCAATTAATCAAATTCTAACATCAAATGGTCTATAGGACTTTACAAACTAGGAATTTCAACATCTCTTCCTACTCTCACACTAATTATTAGACCGTTCCCACCTTGATCTCCTATACTGGGTGTATTTTGAACAAGTGACAAAAAGTTTTTATGGTGGTATGTGGAAAACCATTATTGGCTTAATCATATGTGAAAAATTAGGTCTATGATCTTGACCAAAGGGGTTATGAAAGGTCTGTTGTTGTTGTCTTCACTATATTTTGACTAATGGTGGGGTTTTTCTAAGTTATCACCAAAAAGGAACTCTAACGAATTATGGGAATCATTTAGTTATCATTGAAAAAATTTAAGGAAATGATGCATGCCATTGATCACCATGATCAGATGATTCATGTAACTTTTATGAAACACAGGTTCCTTCATCTTCTTGAATTTTCACATATTGTTGGTTCTTATATCTTATTGAAATCAATAATAGATCTTCTCTAGATGTTCACCTTTATGGGATAACCACTTCTTCTACATATCACAAATGCACCTACCTCTTTTTTAGGCCTTAAAAAATGGTGAGTGTATGCTTTGAAACTATTGTAGATAATTTATGAAATAGTGTTGGCCATTAGATGCATAATCAGTGCCTTGTGTGGCTTTAAAGATTTTGTTGGATCCTTCTTTTGTGAAAGCAATTCCCATCATAGATCTTAGAAATTTTATGATGTACATGGGTTTGCTCTACTATAACTTGTATTTATTTTGGAAGCTAGTGCCTACCATTGGATTAACTTTAGGCTTAGGAAAATTTTGAGGATTTATTAATTCCTTGAATCAAAGCCCATCATTGATCAATGATCGATTGGTCTTCATGACATAAAATAATTTAATGGATCTTCCTTGCGCAAAAGAGTGCTCACCATAAATATTGGAGAATTGATGGTACATAGAGCTCCAAGACTTTGTTGCCTCCTTGGCTTTCAAAAATAGCACCTCCTATTGATTTCAAAATTTATGTTATGTAATGATCCTCCTTGGTAGGACTCAATCTTGATACTTAATTTATGTATTGATGTATGAATATTTAATGCATAATCCTATGTCATTCTATTAATATGAGTTGAATAGTTATACTTTATGATATCTGAAAAAATTGGATATGTTATTTTTAGAATTATGTTATTTTTAGAACTATGCTATTTTTAGAATATGGTACTACTGGTGAATTTTGTGATCACAAGACCAGGTACTCTCATGGGTGGATTGGTATGGGACAACCACTAGAGTTGAGAGTAATGAGAAAAAAAATGAAATAATGGATTTTAATCAATCTAATAGCCACAGGGGTAATATACAAGTCTATCATGTAGAAGCATTTACATGTGTGTATGTGTGACTAGATTTATAAAAAACCAATGAGGTTCCTATAAAGGTAAAAAAATCCTTACCCTAAATTCAGGGTATCCCTTGAGAGTAATGAGAAAAAAAGAGAAATAATGTATTTTAATCAATCTAACAACCACAAGGGTAATATACAAGTCTATCATGTAGAAGCATTTGCATGTGTGTATGTGTGACTAGATGTATAAAAAATCAATGAGGTTGTTATAAAGGCAAAACAATCCTTACCCTAAATTCAGGGGATCCCTTGAGAGTAATGAGAAAAAAAGAGAAATAACAGATTTTAATCAATATAATAGCCATAGGGGTAATATATAAGTCTATCATGTAGAAGCATTTGCATGTGTGTGTGTGACTAGATGTATAAAAAATCAATGAGGTTGCTATAAAGGTAAAACAATCCTTACCCTAAATTCAAGGGATCCCTTCATAGGTGGTTGATAACCTTGAAGTTATCATAAATCCTTTTGCTTAGGGAATGGTGATGTTTGTGCATCTTTGCTTATTATTGATTGATTCTTAATTTGGGTAAGGACTGCCTTAAGCAAGAGCCCTTGTGTGCTTAGGCTCTTAATTTATTTTTAGAATGCATTAATGTTTGTTTTTCAAAGTATAAATGTTAATTGATTGTTAAAGTATAAGGTATTAATAAATAATATTAACATTAGACAAGAAAATTTTAAAATAGTATTAATTTAATACTATGATGAAATAACTCAATTATTTAATAATACCCTTGCTAAAGTTAGCAATTTAAATCCTAAGTTAAGGTTTAAATAGGGGAATAATTAATAGTATTAATTAATTAAATACTATGAGTAAATAAATTATTTAATAATACCTTTGCTAAAGTTAGCAATTTAAATACTAAGTTAAGATTTAAATAGGGCAATATTTAATAGTATTAATAGTATGGGTAAATAAATTATTTAATAATACATTTTCTAAAATTAGCATATTAAATATTATTAAGTTAAGGTTTAAATAGGGACATAATTAACTAAATATAGTATTAATTAATTTAATACTATGGGGGAGATAACTAGGGCAACCAGATAAAGAAATCAATTTATTATTATTATGGAGAGATAATAATAGTAATTAAGGTAACCAGATAAAAGAAGTCAAATTATTATTATTATTATTATTATTATTGTGGAGAGATAATAATAGTAATGAGGACAACTAAATAAAGAAGTTGGTTTATTATTATTAAAAAAAGATAATAATTAAAAATTATTAGGGTCTAGTTATTATTAGCATGAAGGATGTCTATATAATGGGGGTAAGGCACCCATTCAAGGGAGGATAGTAATTGGGAAAAAGCTTACGCACTTCAAGGATGGGTGAAAAAAAGGAATGAAGTGGCAAAGGAAGTTGTAGCAAATTAGAACATCATTCTCTAGATCCTTGTTAAGATTTTTAGCTATGCTTACCTTTCATCCTTTTGTGATTTTAAAACTCCTTCTTTACTTTCTTGGGTAGTTTAATGTTTTTATTTGGGAAAAATATTTTATATTTATTTGAATAAAATTTTATGGTATTATTGGTTTTGAAATAAAAGAACATATTTATTTTGAATAAATTCAATTGTATTGTTGGCTAGTTTTCATTGTTGCATTGTTGGTTATTTTTTTGGAAAAATATTTATATTTATTTTCAATAAAGTTACGTGGTATTGTTGGCTAGTTTCAAATGAAAAGAATTTATTTATTTTAATTGTAATGTTTGTTGGTTTTTTCTATTGCATTGATGGTTGGTTTCCAAAGAAAAAAAGTGATTTATTTTGAATAAATTTAGTTGTATTGATGGTTGGTTTTCACTATTGCATTATTGGTTGTTTTTTTTTTTAGAATTTAAATTTATTTGAATAAAATTTTATGGTACTCTTGGCTAGTTTCAAAAGAAAATAAGAAATTTATTTTAAATAAATTCAATTGTATTGCTAGCTTTTATTTTTGGAAACAACATTTATATTTATCTTGAACAATTTTTTATAGTATTATTGGTTGGTTTCAAAAGGAAATAAGTTATGTATTTAGTTGTATTGTGTTCACATTTTTACCACACTAAAATTAATCTTAAAATTTTGTCTAAGTGTTCAGTAAGTTTTATTTTGGGAATTTTTGTGCAAAAAAATCATTTCAGGCTTCGCTTTGGCAAAGACTCATTTCAGGCCCATGCCCTAGCGAAAGCCCCTTTTTGCCCATGCCTTGGTGAGTTATGCAAAATTACATTTTGGGCGACTGTTCAGTTTCGATAGCAAAATTTCAGTTCGTTCTTTTCCTTGGTGAAATTACCTTGGCAAAATTCTTGTTCACCCCTTGCATTGGCGAAATTCTCTTTTCGCCCACTTTTCAACGAAATTCCCTTTTTACCCACTTTTCAATAAAATTCCTTTTTTTCCCATGACTGAGTGAAATTTCCTCCTCGTACGTCGTCTTGGTGAATCACCATATAGCACATACCTTGGTACAATCATATTTTCACCCATGCTGAAGCGAAAGTGCCATTTCAAGCTATACTGTAGCAAAAATACCCTTTTGTGCTATGACCTAGCAATTCACTCTTTCACTCATACCTTGGTGAATGTACATTTTGAATGATGCACAATGAAAGTCCATTTTGAAGACACGCCTTGGTGAAAGCTCTTTTTAGGCTTCACTTCGACTAAATTAATCTATGTGATTTCCTCCAAGAGTAAGTCGTCGTCAAAGGTGATTTAAGTAAGGATAATACTGGAGGGGATTTCAAAGTCAGAGAATTCAATTTTTGGGGAAAAAGGGTTAAAGTTTTCAGAATTACTGCTAATAAAGATCAAGTTCGATAGATAACCAGAAGATTGCCCAAATTAAATGTCGTCCACTCTTGACTCTGGTGTGATCTTGCTATTTTTGAGGTGCCACCATGAAGATGAATTTTGTTGATGATTTCGGCTAGGTCCCGATATGCCATCTCTCGAAATTGCTCATTGCTTCCCAAGGTACCACCAGATTGGTTCGTTGTTGCTATCGAGGAGAGAATTATGACCGACCAATTTGTCATTTCCCATAATTTTTGTTTAATGAGCATTTAATTTTGGAGGTGAAATCCTCTATAAATACTAGAAAACTTGATGTAAAAAAGGGGGAACATTCTGCTAAAAAACTCTTGGAGTTTAAATTTTTGCCTCAATTGAAAGACTTTTGACTCTGGTTCCTGGATCAATTGTGTATGTGATTGCTTTCTGCCTATCATTTATGTTATATTCATGCCTTTGTTAGATAGATTGAATTCTGCATTTGAATTTAATTTCTAATGAAGAAGTGAATGTTGAAATGTTAATTGGAAGTCATATTTATGATCTGTGATTGGTTCCTATGTTGTTATTTCTGTTAAATGTTGGTTAGAACTTGACTTGGTTATTTAGTTGTTAGTTCATCCCCACTCTATTTTTTTGGCTTACAACCATATTTCCCATCTCTTTCTGTTAATTTCTCTCCCTAAACTTTATACCGATTTTTAGATTAGTAAGGGAACCAACCCTCTCTGGAGATTGGCCCGAAGGACATCTCTTTCCTTTGGCCTTTCAATGTTGGCCAGGTCTAGGGCGCATATTTTTATACTTAGGCAGATTCGTGACCAACAGTTTTTGGCACGCCCGGTGGGACCCAAAAGTTCCACCTTAAGCAATATTAAGATTTGATGTTCATCTTTTACTATTTGATTAGAACATATGGTGACTCAGTTTTACCTAGAAGCCTCCAAACGTGAAGTTGGTGAAATCTTTACTTCATGATCATGAGATCGAAGGCCAAAAATTTAGAAAATCCTATTGAGTTCTTTGAGCTTGACACCCAAGTCTTAGGAGAGCATCCTAGATTAGTCACTCTGACTATCCCATCAATCGTAACATCTTCATAGGTAGCTAGTGTGTTTTTTGTTCCTTCAAGTCCCTCTAGCACTACCACTAGCTTTCCTCCTCGAGCAAATTCTCTGGTCCAAATGGCTCAAAATCCACCATGATAGTTTCCAGCATGGAACCATTTTGGAGCTTTGAATCTGCAAGCTCAAAACCCGATCCCACTAACAGCATTGAAGGCTTTGCCTACTTATGATGGTACGAGAAAAATAGCTTATGAGCATGTTCAAGATGTGGCTTCTTTGGTGACTATTCATAGCATCACAGATGAAGATGTCATGGTCAGATTACTCGTGCTCTCTCTTAGAGGGAAGTTACTTTACTAGTACCGGTCCTTACCACCTACCACTATTGCCACATGGGACCAGTTGGCTGAGTTAATGATAAAATGCTTCAATGAACAAGTGAATCCTTTTTCTCTGTTGCATCAATTTACTAATATTTAGAGGCATCCACAGGAGGAAATCATTGACTTCAATGTTAGGTTCGCTCAAACTTGGTAGAGAGTCCCTGATGATCTCCAGTCGACTCCTGAACAAGCTACATTTTATTATCTCCGAGCCTTCAATTTTGATATTAGCATGGCCATCCATCAGTCCAATGTTGATACATTTTTGGCCTTGTACTCCCAAGCGCAAAAGGCTGAAGTTGATTTAATTGCTATTGGTAAGCTCCCATCGAAGATGATGATGCCTATCTTTCTTGATCTTCCACAACATTTATATTCCAATGCATCTTCTCAGTCTTTACCAATGTCCCCCATGTATCTGGTCCCTTCATGGAATCCTAGTTCATCTCAAACCTCGATAGTTTCTATCCTACAACTACCTACTCCTTCCATTCCATAGCTGCCCACTCTAGTTCCATTCCCAACATTACCATCTCCTCTAGTACCACTACCATTACTAGCTCCTCCAACACCCTCAAATCCCGATCCTCAAGTGAAGTTGCTGCAAGAGATGCAATCAATGAACTCAAAAATGAGAGCGATGACAAATGAGATCACAACCATTAAGAAAAGGTAAGCTGAGAGAGATTTCTAGCCTAGGATATTTCAACCTCCACCAATCACCAGAGAGCAAGCAGCTTCGACCAACAAGATTCCTGAAAGGAATCCAACCATGTTGACAAATGAAGAAGTTGGCCCATCAGATAAAATGTATTGGTGTTCTACCTACAATGATCCGCATGGCGAAGAAACTTGCATGGTTCATCTGAACTATGTGCAGACATTGGTAGACAACTCTTTCGATGGTCAGATCAACATGATTAGAGAATCCAATCATAATTTTATGGTCCCTTCCATAGAACAAGTTTTAGTTCTCATGAGAGCTAGAAAAAATTTAGTCATAGTGGACCCAGCTGAGATGGAGCCATTGAAGGTACCTATTGAGCCAAAGGTGCATAATGAAAAGAGACAAGCACAGGCAAAGGCACCTGGCTCAACGTCTAAGTCGAAAGAACCTATTATTTTAAAATATCTCTTGCTCGCACAAGCAAAAGAAAGAATCTCTCAAGCAAAGGTGTCAACTTCACAAATGCAAGCTGAGATGAAGGAACAGGTAAAAGAACACCTTAAATACCCATCTTTGACCAAGTGTCAAAGGGTGGAAGCCACGCAACAATATCGAAGCAAGTATGAGGCTGCTAATGAAGGAAGGGAGTCCAGTTCATCCATGTACAACATTATTGAAGAACTAAAGAAAATTCCTTCCAAGGTTAGTCTCTATGATGCATTGCAATTGCCTAGATAGGTTGATTTATTGCAAGAATATTTGAAGTTTGTTAAAGATAAAAAGAAAAATCCCACTCAGACTATGTTAGCTCAGATGCTTACAACTTTGGCTACTAGAAAGAATAGACCACCACCATTTTATTTGTCTCTCAGGATGGAGGGTTGGATTGTGCATAACTGCATGATTGACTCTGGTGTTGTGACAACTGTCATGTCGAAGGCAGTTTGTGAAGTTATGGGTATGGAATATACAAGAAGTAGCCTAAGTGTCTTGCAGTTGGATGGTACCCCTATAAAAATAGTAGGTGTTATCAAAGATATCCCCATTGTCCTACATAAGATGCCTCAGATCACTGTGATCCAAGAGGTGGTTGTAGTTGATCTAGAGCCATATTTTAGTATGTGCCTCTCAAGAGAGTTTACTACCAAATTGGGAGGTTATCTCTCCTTGGATTACTCTCACCTGGAAGTTCCTTTCAAAGGAAAAATAATTTGAATCTACAATGAGAAGCCTTCCACATTTCATGTAGAGAGGATCGAAGAAGAAGAAAAGTCCATGGATTCTATCAATATGATGACTGAAGAACTAGGAGAATTGGATTTAATGGAAGAAGCTCTGGATGAGCTTCGTACAGAAGATGAATTTTCAATGAATGATTTTAATGCAATGATTGAAACTGAGATTGGTTGTTACACCATTACTAAGCCTAAAAAGGCTGAAGTAAAGGTATCTGATGATTAGGATCCTATTCCAGATCAGTTGTGGAAGCTCTACTTTGATGGTGCAAGATGCAAAAATGGTGCAAGAGCTAGAATTGTTCTCATTTCCCCTTCTGAAATATAGAAGATATATTCGTATTGGTTGACCTGGAGTTGTACCAACAATGTTGCTGAATATGAAGCATTGTGCTTAGGCTTGAAGAAAGCAGAGAAGCTCGGGATCAAACAACTACGAATTTTTGGAGATTTTGAGTTGATTGTGAATCAAGTAACCAATAAGTGTGTCTCCAAGCAGCACTATCTGAAGGTATATCACAACAAGGTTTGGGATCTTTTTGAGTCCTTCACGACATTAAATATTCAAGCGATTTTATGGAAAAAAAATAAACATGCAGATATTTTGGCATCCCTTGGCACCAACTTTTCTCCAGTTGAGCACATGGTGAAGAAACCAAAGATCATGAGGTTGGTTTATAGGCCTTCAGTTCCTAATAAGAATATTTATTGGCAAGTGTTTGAAAGTGATGAGCAGATCATGAACTTCCTGATAAAAGAAGCTAGTAGTATGGAAGGAAGAACACTCGATGAAGAAGAACCTGAGGGACTGATCCAATTAAGAAATAATCATATCTCAAAAGGATTGATTTCACTCGAAAGTCTCTTTGATCAGAATGATAGAGCTAAAAAACATAAGATCAAAGTAGATGAGAAGGAGTACACCGAGTTGCAGTTGGAACCTAAAAAGTCAATCAAGGTTGGAACCGATTGCACTCCAGAAGAACTTGAGCAAATCAAGGAGCTATGCCATGAATTTCCAGACATTGTTGCCTAGAGTTACCATGATTTAAAAGGGTACAACAAGAATGTGATCCAACATACTATTGAACTGCAAGAAGGAGTGAAACCCTTCAGGAAAAAATAAAGACCAGTCAATCCCAAAATTGAAGTTCTAATGAAAGCTAAACTATTGAAAATATTGGAAGCTAAAATTATTTACCCAATCAAGCATTCTACCTGGGTAGCTAATTTGGTCCTTGTGCGGAAAAAGAATGGAGATATTTGCCTATGTGTTGATTTCCAAAATTTAAATCAGGCTTCTCTAAAGGATCATTATCCTTTGCCACAGATTGATCAAATTCTTCACATAGTTGTAGGAGCTCAAATATTTTCTCTATTATATGGATTCTCTGGCTACAATCAGATATGGGTCAAGGATGAAGACCAATACAAAATGACATTCACCACAAAATGGGGTACATTTGCTTATCAGCGAATACCTTTTGGTCTCTCGAACACTGGAGCAACCTTTCAGAGAGCGATGGATGTGGCTTTTGGTGAGTTATTAAATCAAGTCATTGTTATTTATTTGGATGATATGACTGTCTTCTCTCATAACAAGGAGGAGCACAACTTGCATTTAAGACAAGTGTTTGAAAAATACCAAGAGTTTGGGATATCCATTAACCCGAAGAAGTCTATCTTCGTGGTGAAGGAGGGAAAGCTCCTGGGCCATGTAATCTCATAAAAAGGTTTAGCTATTGATCCAGATAGAGCTGAGGCTCTTTTGAAGCTTCCACTACCATCCAACAAGAAGGGTTTACAATCATTTTTTGGTCAGATTAACTTCGTTCGGAAGTTTATTGTAGATTTTACCCAAGTTGTGAAACCAATGACTGAACTCTTGAAGAAATATGTTGAGTTCAAATGGACTGAGCAAAGGAAGCAAGCATTCAGGGAAATCAAGGAAAGAATTGCTCAAGCCCCTATTTTGATAAACCCTGACTATTCAAAGGATTTTATCCTTTATGTTGTTGGTGAACAAGAGAGTTATGCAGTTGTGCTCACATAGAAGGGAGAAAATGGTGATGAGCGGCCAATCACATTTTTAAGCCAAGTCATCCAACCGCACGAGGAAAAGTACAATTTCATAGAGAAGCAAGTGTATGCAGTAATGAAGTCCCTGAAGAAGTTTCAGTATTTTGTTTCACAAAGTAAAACAATTGTTTATGTTGTTCATCCGGATGTCCGAAGTTTCATTATCCAGGGTGAGCTTGGAGATAAGAGAGTTGGTTGGGTTTCTAAAATCCAAGAATATGATATCGAAATTTGGCCAACCAAGTTGGTTCATGGTCGAGCACTATGTCAAGAGCTTGCGAAGAGCGCTACCTCCGAATCAATGGTTTGCTAGTATGAAGATTCAATAAGTGAAAGTAATCTTGCTAATCATTCCTTAGTTGACTATGATTGGACAGAGGACCTTGTCGAATACTTCAATTCAGGAAGGTGTCCTTCACATCTCAATGCTTCACAAAGAAGAATATTTAGATTACAGGCCCTCAGGTATGTTATGTTACCAAGTGGATTGTTCCATAAGAACATTGATGGAGTGCTTCTCAGGTGTGTCAGAGAATCAGTAAAGCAAAAAATCTTGGAAGAGTTTCATTCTGGATTGTCAGGAGGCCACTATGCAGGAAGACCCATGGCATTAAAAATTATCAAAGAAAGTTATTTCTGGCCCACCCTTTTTTAGATGCATTTAAGGTCAGTCAAAGTTGTGATAAATGCCAAAGGTATGTCGATAGGAGCAAAAATGCACCTTTGCCTCTTCACCCGATCCAAGTAGAAGCACCATTTCAAAAATGGGGTTTAGATTTTATTAGGGTCATTGATCCTAATTCATCTCTCGAACATAAATACATTCTGACTACAACTGATTATTTCACCCGATGGGCCAAAGTAGTCCCAACTAAGAAGGTAGACCAGGAGGTAGTCATCACTTTCCTTGAAGGATTGATCACTCACTTTGGCATACCAGATGTGATTATAATAGACAATAGAACTCCATTCATCGATGCCAAAATCAGTGAGTTTGTGGGTAAGTATGGTATTTATTTGAAAACTTCATCAAATTACTATCCATAGGGAAATGGTTTGGCTGAATCTACGAACAAGAATCTGCTTAGGATTTTGAAGAGGACTCTTGGTGACAACAAGCGAAGTTGGCATTTGCTCCTAAACCAAGCTTTATGGGCCGATCGCATCTCAATTAAAAGGTCTATCAAGGCGTCCCCCTATTCTTTGGTGTATGGTAAGGAAGCAATCTTGCCCATTCACATTGAGTTGTCGACTCTTCAATCTTTGCAATTGCTTGATGATGAAGATGATGAATTTGATCCCATGAGCACAAGGTTGGCTCAGCTATTATGGTTGGAAGAAGAAAGGGAGAAAGCATATAATGCTTTCATGGAGCATGCTTAGATGACAAAAAATTGGTTTAGCAAGAAGACTTCAGAGAAGGCATTTAAGGTTGGTGATCTTGTGTTAAAATGGAATGAGAACAAGGCGAAGCCAAGAAAACATCACAAGTTTGAGGTAATTTGGGAGGGCCCATTTCAGATTTCCAGTGTGAATCAATTTAATTCATATTATTTGTAGGATATGGATGGTCGTGTGTTGCCGATTCTAGTGAATGGTCTTCATTTGAAGGCCTACTACCAGTAAGAAATTTTGGATCAAGATTTGTAAATATGTACATAGTTTTCCATTTGATTTTTATGCTATTAAAAAAATGGAAGGAAAAATCACTTTCACTGAGCAGAAGTGTTTGTGGAAAAATTTTTTATGAAAATAAATTTTTTCTTGGATTAAAAAAAAAGGATGAAAATGAAAAGCAAAATTCCTTTTCGTTGGGTGAAGGTATTTTCGCTAGCAAAAATCCTCCTTGTTTCCTTTTTTGGGTGCCCAAGTTGGATATTTTGCCCCATAAGTGCTTTTTTAGTAGAAGGCATGCATGCTTTAAAAAAAAATTACTTTCCAAGTGAATGGAGTTAAAATCACACCTATTTTTAAAATCTTGGTGCTCAAGTTGGCAAAAACACTTGATAAAAAGATAAAAAAGAAGAGAAATAGTGATTTTGCCCAAAAAAGCCTTTCGCTCATGCATATCTTCTATTTTTGAAGTGAAACTCAAGTTGGTAGCAAGACACTTCCACTCACATGCTTTTTGGGTGGACAAATTGGTGAAAGCTATTTTTGGGGTTTTAGTGGGTGAAATGGCTTTTCGCCTTGCTTTTTAGGTGAACTCCCAGAACACATGGCTTTTTTGCTAGTGAAATTAGTGAAATATATTTTTGGCACTCCACTTCAGTGAAACAGGCACCTATCATGTAGTTCAAGGCAAAAAAGTAGTGAATCATATTTTTCCAAATTGACCGTTAATGATAGGTTGCACCCCCCAAGAAGGAAAAAATAATAAAAAAAGCAAAACAACCAATCACGATGCTCAAAAAATATATGGGCGAAACCATTGAATCATGGGAAAGCGTGACATGCCCCCAAATTTAGTAGGTGCATCATAGGCATTAAATTCGGTAGGTGTGGTTGGAAAATTATAAAAGGGCAAACACTTCAGTTGAAGAATCAAAAAATTGCAAAGCTCCTATTTGTAAAGTTGCTGCAAATTGCTTTTGCTCCAAGGTTTAAAATTATTTGTTGTCTATTCAAAGAAAGCTGAATATGGGAAAGAAGACCACAGAAGCCAAGAAAGAGAAGGCTCAAAAGAAGGTTGACCCAGAGAAGAGGTGGCGAAAATCTAAAGAGGAGGACAAAGAAGTAGAACTGGCGCCTTACTATGACCACCTGGCACAAATCGATGACTGTATAATCATGAACAAAGGCATGGAGAAATTGTGGCAAGACATCAAATTTGCTCTTCAGAAGGTATCCATCAAAATTTCATGCACCATAGTGTTTTACTCCCATATTTTCTGGTATCTTTGTATGTCAGTGCATTCATGTCCTAAGCTGGTATGGGTGATTGCTCAATTTTATGATCCTTCTATGAGAACTATTCAAAATGCCAATGGAGATAGGTTGTTCAGCATTTCAACCAACTCGATCAGAGAAGCTTTCACTTGTGGTGCAAGACCTCCTTTCGACATCATGTTTAAGAGGCTCAATCTTGCAGAGCAGGAGGAGAGATACCAGTCTACAGTACCTATGCGGAAGTTCATGGAAAATCAATTGCTGAAGACACCATGGTTTGGGGAATTGCCAGATTTTCTGATGCCATTGAGAGATTTTAAGAGCCTAGACTTATATTCGATGTTGGTATGGATTGTTGGACTACCCTCAGATTCCATAGTGCATAAGTGGCAAGATTCCCTTGTTCGAGTGTATTTCACAAGTTGAGTTTTATGCCCCGACTACCATGAAAGCAACCACAAATCCAATTTTCTTTGATTGGGTAGATTTCATAGCTCAAAGAATGCACACTCAGCTGCAGAAGGTGCAAAGTGGAGGAAGACGTCACCTTCAGGCATTGTTCTTTTCTGGTATGGTACTTCTTTTATTATATGCATCCCCATTTTACCTTTGTAGTAGTAAATAAAATAGATGAAGTAGGTAGAACATTGTCGGTTTATTCATGGACCTAGAATTTTTCGAAGGAGTCCTACTATAATTTTAATCGGATGTTTTTGGGACTCACCCTTGATCTCATTTATGGTGTGTGTGATAGAGTGTCGAAAGCAATGAAAGAGGATTTTGTTAAAAAGGAGAAAGGTGACATATTTTTGTTGATGCAAGGAGTTGTCGTTAGAATTTTTGGCTTCACTGGTAAACCTTTTCTGTTGTCGTATTTTACCATGGAACATATTTTTGCATTGGAAGTAGCCTGATAGAATGATTTTACCAATGACACATATGGGTCAGGCAAGGGAAAGTGAGCTACGTGCATCATGCCTTTTTAGTTTGGCAACATTAAAGTGACTCAATACGGGCATAATGAGTTGATGGCTGAAACATTGTACGACCATGGGTTAATTGAGCTTCCTTAGTGATGGTGATATGACCCTTTGGGTATTTTTGGGAAGTTTATCAAGGCCAAGAATTTTCATTGCTACCCCAGAGAAGACATCTTGCAGTAGAGGAACAATCCCAAGGGGCGTGACCTTGAGTGGCATGTTGAAAATATGATGTCGCTCCCTCCTTGGCATGATTTCTATGAAATGGAGGTCGAGTATGATCCCACAAATCATACATAGTATGTTCCTCCTAATGATTTGTTTAATCAAATGAAAGTAAAATTGCACGAATGGTCTGATGAGAAGATCACCAACTGGTGGGTCATGAGGGTTCATCAAGGGAAGCCTGGGTCAGCTTACCCATTGGTTATGGATGAAGCATTTTCACAATTTTATGATGAGCATTGTGATAAGTACCAGCCCATATCTTTCATTGACTTGGTGCCTCAAAGTATCCAAAGTCCTAATAGGGAAGAAGACGTGGTAAGAGAGAAGAAGGTGTTGGTCAAAGAGAGGATAGTTATCGAAGAGGAAGAGGAACAACCACACTTGACGAATTAATTTCACTTAGAAAGAGGAGCATGGTTATAAGGCTACATTTCCTTAGTATGGTAAAGAAGCCCAGAAGTTGTGTAGGTTTTGCTCTCAGAACAAAGCCACTTTCTTCACTTTCAGTTGAGCATACTGGTTTTAAGGAGGCACCCTCTTTGGCTCAACAAGAACAGTAAATCCATATGGTGATGTTGGTAGATCTAGAAGTAGAGGAAGAATAGATGAAGATAAATATCCAGTAGTGCAACAGCCTTCATCGTCAGCTCAAATGGTGTCGGAGCTCGCAGGTACACATTTTCTTTCTTCTTCTCTCAATGACAAGCACTTGGTGACCACGACTCCCCTGCCTATAGTTTCTACTTCCACTTCACCTCCATTTGTTATACCCATCTCTTTGGCTCCCCTCTCCATTTCACAGTTGTAGGTCACCAATGCTCCTCCCGCTTCTTCCGTTCCCTCCATTTCTCTCTCTTTTAGTTCATTCACATCCACCCCAAATCTATTTTCCCTTCCATTATCCTCCATTCCATATTCCATCCCTATCAATTATGTTGTCACTATAAGTACACAATCCCCTCCAAGGGTAAGTGTAACTATAGCACCTTCCACTTCCACTCCCTCTATTGAGCCAAATCCTTAGTAGGTCCTCTTCTCATTTTCCATATTTTTGTAGTACAGGAGCCACTAGCTTTAGAAGTGGAACTTCTACCGGAGCACCCCATAGCAGAGAAGATCAGTCGAGCATGACAAATTTCCTCGTGATGGTTGAAAACTTGTAATCGAAAGGATGTGCAATCGCCTACTAAGATAATGAAGAAGATGACTTTTGATCCGAAGGCTATGGAGGTGCACACTGTGAAGATGGTCCCTCAGGTCTAGAAACCCCAAGGAGAGATGATGCCAAATTATTATTCATATCAGGTCATCACCGAGGACCTCACAAAAATTGATATGACTAAGAAAATGGGTAATATATAGGTGGAAATGAGTTTGATCTACTTGCATGGTGAGAATTTCAAGGATTTCTTCTAAAAATATATATAGCAGAATTAGAAGATGCTTTGGCTGAATAAAATATCCAACTAGACACTACCTTCAGAAGTGGAACTTTTACCAGAGCATCCCATAGCAGAGAAGATCAGTCAAGCATGACAAATTTCCTCGCGATGGTTGAAAACTTGTAATCGAAAGGATGTGCAATCGCCTACTAAGATAGTGAAAAAGATGACTTTTGATCCGGAGGCTATGGAGGTGCACACTGTGAAGATGGTCCCTCAAGTCTAGAAATACCAAGGAGAGATGATGTCAAATTATTGTTCATATCAGGTCATCACCAAGGACCTCACAAAAATTTATACGACTAAGAAAATGGAAACATGCGGGTGGAAATGAGTTTTATCTACTTGCATGGTGAGAGTTTCAAGGATTTCTTCTAAAAATATATATAGCAAAATTAGAAGATGCTTTGGCTGAATAAAAGATCCAACTAGACACTGCGCAGTTTGAATCTCAGCGATGACAACAAAAAGTGATGATCTTGGAGAGCAAAATTGAAGGATATAAGTAGGTGTTCGAATAACATCAAACAACATGACAAGAAGCACAACAATAGATCCAGGCCTTGAAGGACCAAATCCAAATTCTGCGAGATCAGTTGACATACAAGATAACACAATCAGTAGCTCTCACAAAATAAAAAGGTAAGGAGGGTCATAGTCATCTGCTTATCGATTGTTTGACAATGGTGACAAAAGCAACATTGGTTCTCATATTCCTTCAGGAGATGCAGTAGGTCATTTTGCATGGCTTGCATGTAGTGGAGTATTCAGAAGAGAACCTCAAGCCAAAACTGGAGATGACGATGAAGATATAGGTAATGGCTAAAATGGATCTCAATTTTAGACCAATGAGCATCATGGCCCGAGCTTGGGCAAATGCAAATATAACACTTTGCACTTATTTTTTAGGTTGGATCTAGTTAAATAATCTCGAAAGCTACTAGATACATTTGAGCAAGAGAGGCATATTTTGCTGGTCTATTTTGATACTATAGCGAGCAATGGTTTCCCTAGGTTTACTTATGATCAAGGGAATATTTTGGTAAAGAAAGATCTGGATGTAGTATGGACTATTTTCATAGATGTCACTTCAAAGATCAATGACTTAGAAGAGCCCATAATCGAAGAGCATGTGCTATCATTGATGAGGAAGCTTACTCATATTGAGTCTCATTTGGGGGAGCTTAGCTAGAGGGCCAATTATATTGACTTGGAGAAGATTCAAAATTTTTGATACATTGTTGATATGCTTCAAACTCGTGAGGTGATTAGTATTGATGCTTGGGTTGAAGTCGTCATAGTATATGAAACTACAACTTCACATCTCAAAGGGTAGGAAGATACTTGTGCAAGCAGTAGGAAATCAAATCCAGACAATGGTGGAAATTATGAGCCCAATGGATAAAGGCCCTGGGATCGATTGCATTCAAGTGAGTTGAATACCTCATGAGCTACCAAAAGTGTTGGCATTTTTACCACACTAAAATTAATTATAAATTTTTTTATAATTTTTGAGCACTTTTGGGAAAAAAATCATTTTGGTCTTTGCTTTGGCAAAGACCCATTTTGAGTCCACGTCTTAGCGAAATCCCCTTTTCGCTCGAACCTTGGTGAGTTCCACAAAATCATGTTTCTGGTGATAGTTCAGATTCAAAAATAAAATTCCATTTCGTGCTTTGCCATGGTGAAATTGCCTTGGCAAAATTTCCGTTTGCCCCCTACATTGGCAAAATTCCCTTTTCACCCACTTTTCAGCAAATTCCATTTTCATCCACTTTTTAGTAAAATTTCTTTTTCACCCATGATTGGGTGAAAGTGCCTTCTCACATGTTGTCTTGGTGAATCACCATATAATGCATACCTTGGTATAATCATCTTTTTTCCCATGCTAGAGGGAAAGCACCATTTCATTCTATATCGTAGCGAAAGCACCATTTTGCACTATGATGTAGCAGTTCACTCTTCGCTCATGCCTTGGTGAAGGCACATTTTGAGTGATGCACAATGAAAGTCCATTTCAAAGACACACCTTGGTGAAATCTCTTTTCGGGCTTTACCTCAGTAAAATTTATCTACGCCATTTCCTCCAAGAGTAAGTCATCATTAAAGGTGCTTTAAGCAAGGATCATACTGGAGGGGATTTCAAAGCCAACAAATTCAATTTTTGGGGCAAAAAGGGTTAAAGTTTTTTAAATTACTACTAATAAAGATCAGGTTCTATAGATAACCAGAAGATTACCCAAATTAAATATCATCCACTCTTGACTCTAGTGTGATCCTACTATTTTTGGGGTGCCACCATGAAGATAATTTTTTTTTATGATTTCGGCTAGGTCCCAATATGCCATATCCCAAAATTACTCATTGCTTTCTAAGGTACCACCATATTGGTTCATTGTTGCCATCGAGGAGAAAATTGCAACTGATCAATCTATAATTTCCCATCATTTTTTTAATGAACATTTAATTTTAGAGGCAAAATCCTCTATAAATACTAGAAGACTTGATGTAAAAAAGGGGGGGACATTCTGCTAAAAAACTCTTGGATTTTAAATTTTTGCCTCAATTGAAAGACTTTTGACTCTGTTTCCTAGATTCATTGTGTATGTGATTGATTTATGCCTATCATTTCTATTATATTCATGCCTTTATTAGATAGATTGAATTCTACATTTGAATTTAATTTCTGATGAAGAAGTGAATGTTGAAATGTTAATTGGAATTAATATTTGTGATCTGTGATTGGTTCCTATGTTGTTATTTCTGTTAAATGTTGGTTAGAACTTGACTTGGTTATTTAGTTGTTAGTTCATCCCCATTCTATTTTTCTAGCTTACAACCATATTTCCCATCTCTTTCTTCTAATTTCTCTACCTAAACTTTATACCAATTTTTAGATTAGTAAGGGAACCAGCCCTCTGTGGAGATTGGTTGGAAGGACATGTTTTTCCTTCTACATTTAAATATTTTTCAGGTCTAGGGCACATGTTTTTATACTTAATCATATTTGTGACCAACATATTGTTGGTTGGTTTTCAATATTGCATTACTGGTTGCTTTTTTTGGAAAAATAATTCATTTTTATTTTGAATTAAATTCTATGGTATTATTGTCAAAAGAAAAGAAGTTGTTTATTTTGAATAAATGTAGTTGTATTGCTAGTTGGTTTTCATTGTTGTATTGTTGGCTATATATATTTTTTGTTAGAATAATCTATATTTATATTTGTTGTTAGAATTTCTTTGGATGGTGTATTATTGTATACTTTTCAAATTGCATGTAGGCTTGATATGGATGAGGTTTGAGTAGCCAAGGAATCTATACATGGTAGAAATATGGGATTTTCTATTGTATTTGCATGTAATTTCTTTGTATTGTGCATTGTTGATTGCTTAAATTGCATAGTGTATATTAGACTTGCATATGTGTGATAGAGCTATCCTAGTTGCTAAACTTATATTCAAGTTCATGGAAAAGATATACCAAGAGGAAGACCTTGAAGAGAATATGGATCTAAGAATCGTTTATGTTGAAACATATTATTGTATTTGAAAGAAAAACTTGAAAAGTATTTGTATAAAAACTATGCAAAATTTGAAATAAAGAAGGATGTATTGTAAATACACTTGTTTTAGTATTTCAAGATGATCAATAAAAAAATCTTGTATGTTGTTATTATTTAATGAAAGTTATCATAATATTAATTATGTGCAAATAGAAGAATAGGTTTGGTGCATGGATTATGATTATAATTCCTAGATGACATGTTGTTCTTCATTGTAAATAAGGAAATGCTAGATGCTAAAATTATGATTTGAAGTATTTTAAATTTCTAGTCTTTAGTAATGTGTTATATTTATGGGTATTTAGTAGGTTAGGCTCTTGGGTTGATGGGTATTTGGGTATATTTAAAGTCATATTAGAAAACCCCTTGAATAAAAATATACATAATATTGGGAGGAGTTAAAGTGATGCAATAACCAGGCATTCACAAATTTAGGAGGAGTTGCAATGATGCAATAACTAGTTAGTTGTACCCAACCTTTGAGATGAATTGTGATGATGTAATAACTAGGTAGTTTTTAATATGGGAGGAGTTATGACAATGCAATAGCTAGGTATTTTCAATCTAGGAGGAGTTGTGGTGATGCAAAAACCACATAATTATACCCAATCCTAGGAGTATTTGGGGTGATGCAATAACCAAGAAGTTATGAATCTTGGGATCTATGGTGATGTAATAACCAAGTATATTCAAATTGAGGAGAAGTCCTTTAAAAAGTGAACCCTATAATTATGGAATTTTAGCCACTATTATCCACTTGAGTGTTGCCTGTAATGAAAATGAACTCAAATATGTTTATATTATAATAAATATAATGTTGGGTCATGTTTATGAGTCATCCCTTGTAAATAAATAAATAAGATTAGATATATCTCCCTTGGATTGATTTGGTGGGTTGTTATAGTTGGTATCAAAGCTCTAAGTCGTAGGACTAGAAGCTTCCATAGAGAGAACCTAAAATGAGCCTTGATTTGATGTGCTACTTAGGGGAGACTTACTCCTCTAGGGACCTTAACGTGATATGGGATAAGATAGATATTACATGTCGAATAGACTAGATAGACTAAGAAGTGGAATTCATAGAGGGTACAATTTCTTATTGGAGATAGCACCTTGTAGTGAGGCAAATGTGACCATGATAATTATCAAGTGAGTGATAATGGTCTAAGTTAGTTCATTAGGATATAAAAACTTACAAAATTATAATTACAATTGGAAGAAAATTATAACTTATTCAACTCCCTTTGTGGATAGAAGAAGACACCTATGTTAAGAAGAGTATCATCCAAGAAGGTGGGGTCATCTACCTAGGAGGAAGTTGTGGTACATACCCCAAATAAGTTTGAAAGAATAATATATTCTAGTAAAAAAATTGAGAGAGTAATGGCCTCTAGTAAGAAGTCTATAAGGACCATAGACTCCAGAAAAAAATTGGAAGAACAATGGATTGTAGTCAAAGGGTGGAAGACTTTTCTTCTATAGCTAAACTGCTCTAAGAATAAATGGAACAACAACAAAAAATGATAGAAATCCTACTTAATAGAAAAATAGATTAAAAGGATATAGAGGGTATATGAGAACATAATCTTATTAGAAATAGCCATAAAGGTAAAGCTTGAATTTAGGATAAGATAGCCAAGGACCTTAAGAATGTTAGGGTGGCTAAATTTAATGGAAGAGAAGGGGGTGATGTAGTAGAGTCATGGTTAAGTGAGTTGAAAAATTTCTTCTCCATGAAGAATTATTCATTTGAAATCCAAACTATGTGGGCTACTCTTCATTTTTAGGATGCAGCCTTAGAATGGTGGAACACATTCAAGGTATTCAAAAGATATTAGCTTTTGATAATGTATGCTATGGTATAATGCAATCACAAGATGCAATATACACAAAAATGTAAGATAATGGAATTTTAAAATAACACTAAAATATGCTATTAATGGAAAGTGACAAAAATATTACAATGCAATATGGAGGAATGGACACTCCATTACTGATGCTAAAGAACTACATTGTACTCCATCACCAATCTATATGGTGATCTATCCACTATACCTACTACTACCCACAACAATATATAATCACTCACTAAGAGACCCTTTATATAAGAAGATGGGTTCCTTGGCCAACACTCTACTTAGTTGTATAAGAGGACACATTGCACATTTACAACTTGCACATTGACACTTGTGCATTTATTACATTACTTGAAGTAACTAGCTAACTACCCCCTAAGGTAATCTTCTACTCTAGCTATGTACCAAAGGTGGTACATTTACATGACCCAAATGATGTAATATACTCTAACACCCCATCTATTACATTATTTGGGTATTGAAGACTTTAGTCTTCAATATAGATTTTATCTTGAATAGTATTGAGCTTGATCTTGTTCTCCTTTAGTTTACCTTGCACTGTATGCCTACTTGATTTGGTTTCTCTTTTTCTTCTTCTTTATTCTCATCTTTGGAGTCATTACTTTCATGGGTGGATGTACTATCACCTGATTCTTGAAGGAGTCACTTCTCTTTGCCTTTACTCTTTTTATCATTTTCTAGGTCCTATATAGAAGTTTCTGAATATACACTTAGAGCATCATGATAATATTTTGTGTTAGTAGAAATTGAAGTACCAAAACTACATGAGGATTGAAATATCTTTGCTAGGGGTGATTCATTCATTTCTATCTTTATTTTAAGTAATTCTATCAATCCTCTTTATTCTACACTTCCATATTTATAACATTTGAATGTAAGCAGTTCCATATATAATATGCTTCCATATTCTAGAAGAATTTGAATGTTATTCTTTCCATTATCAATTACTTCAATGAGTCAAGCATGTAAATAATATTCCATGGTTTCAAACCTGTTTTTTAAATCTTCACTATGTATACTTTTTGAAGTAAGTTCTAAGTCTCCTTTAGACTTTATACATAAATTCTTGATTCCACTTTCTATGACACTTGATCTTTATTTTCTAATAGTGTTGTTCATATCATTGTTCATTGTATTCCTTGAGGTAGACATCTCTCTTAGTTTTAGTTTTTTTTGTTTTAAGAACACTTTTGTTAGATCCTTTGTAGTAGACTACCTTATGAATCCCTAGTTTAGAGTATGTGAACCAATTTGATAAAACTATTCTAGTTTTAGGTTTTATAGAATTTCTTATTTCTCCTTAGTTGAGAGATGTGAACTAATTTTGATAAAACCTTTATTGGACTTTAGGTTTTTTAGGCTTCCTTATATATCCTAAGTAATTTAGAATATTCTATAGACTTTAATAAATATCTTAGCAATATTTAGTTCACCTTAGGAGTTTATTTTATAATATTTTGAGAATAATAATCAACTTCCTTATCTCTCCTAATTATCTAATGGAGTTATTATAGTTGGACCTCTTCTTGTCTCCTTAGTTTGAGTATGAGATAAGTATTATCAATTAATTCCAACTCTATGTGCAAGCAATAGATTTGCTTCTCTATTCAATAGATAAATTTTCTATATATATATATGAAGTAGTATGCCTTATAACTCCCTATCTTTGGAATATTAGAAATAATTATATTTGCAAATTAATATTGAATTAACCAAGTTTGACAACCTTATATCTTCTACTTGGTTATTTACAAATATGAGAATATTCTAATGCCTTCAATTTAAGCTCGCTTTATAATTTACTAATGCTGATAAATGCTTGTTATTCCAATGCAATAGTAAATTGATTATAATCCTTATAACTCCAATTTCCTTTTAATTAAAGTAACCAACTTTAGTATTTATTTTACCTTATCAATTTCACACGTTGTTTTGTTTGAGGCTTCACTCTTTTTCATCGAACCTAAATATATTTGGTTATTTTATGTAGATGAGCATTCAATGCTCCTTATTTGACCTTACTCAATTGTAGAATCTACCTGCTTCTCCTTTGATATTCACACTTTGATTTTGATATTTTTGCTTGATCTTTCACTTAGTCTTCTCTCCAAATGGTGCTAGTCTTTGCTTATGATTTTGAGCATTCAATGCTCCTTAACAATGTTGGTTTATGATAGTCCTTTTCTGCCTCCTTTGACTCCAATTACAATGTGCTTTAGATATGGTATTATTCTCTCCACTTGCACTTGTCTTCTTTAGCTTGGAGGTGAATGCTTATGTAGCTACGATCTCCTTTTGATGACTCTCACATGGCATGAGTTTTTATAATGCTTGAGATACTATTAATACCTCTTGAGATGATGTCCACATGGCTTGTGAGCTTCAACTCTCTTTGAAATGATACCTGTGTAGCTTCAAGATGCTATAATAGCTCTTTATGATAATGATGCCTTGTAACACTCCACTATGCCAATGATGATTATTCTAACGCTCAAGGAGTGAGCATTTTATTTTGTAAGGGTATTAGGGATCATGAGAACTTTTGTTAGTAGTGACAAGTGATAGTTCTACATGAGATATTTCTCCCTATATATTTCTTTTGCCAATATTTACCCAATTATTTTCTTGTTCTTCAACACTTCCTTAAGGCACAACTAAGTGATATTCTTCTCAAGATGTTGGCTCTTGGTTTGATGACAATGGTGAGGTGCTTTGAGGATGGTTCTATGGTGCTACTCTTGGTTGGTAGTTTTCCCATGGTAATGCACCTTTCGTATTGGCTAAATCTCCTTTTATATTTTTTGTGATGAGTTGCATTCTGGTATATGATAGTTTCCCTAATATGTTATCCTTTTATTGGTTTTAACACTTTTAGATACTCACTGTTGTGGACATAAATGGAGACCACTTGCTTGTGATTTGAATGGTGTTCCTAGATACCTAAAACCTGATGCTTGTGAACCCTGGACTAGCTTATTTTCTACCTTCATTGATGTGCTAGTAATAGATTTAGAACACCTATGTTAGAAATATTGAGTATGTTGTGTTGTCATTGATGTCAAACTTTTGATGTCAAAAGGTTGATGTCAAAGATAATTTGGTATGGTAGAAATATTCTCTTCTATGGTTGAAAAAAGAAAAGTTATAATATTTATTTTTAAATGTTATACACAAAGGGACAAAGGTTTGCAAGAGAAAAGCAAAACAAAGGTTTAAAATAAAGGCCACGGTTTAAAATAGAGGAGATAACATTATAATATTTTTATTATTATAATACTTGGGCCAAAAGGTTTTATTTGAAAAAGAAAAAGAAATTGAAGACAAGTTTAGTTTGCAAAGCCCAAAGGTTTTAAAAATAATATTTTAATATTATAATATAAGTTTGAAAGGTTGAAGGCGCTAAAATACTGGAGGGCATGTTCATATTTTATTTATTTTAAAAGACACTGATTTCAATGCATGAAGGGGAAATCATATATAAAGGGGGAAAATTATTTTCATTTTCCTAAGGTTGAAAAAAAAAGCACAATTGTGAGATCCTCTCAATCGTTTGATTCATTGAGGGCAGAGAAGAAGGAAAGGACAATCGCATGATTTTTAAAAGGCAATTCTAAAAGTCAAAAGGGAGTGCAGTGAGTTTGAAATGACATATAGGTGGTTAGCTCAGATGGTAGGGAGACCTTGTTCTAGATCAGTGGTACAGTGGAGTTCTCGAGTTCGAAGCACAACAAGGAAATTTTTTGCTAAATTTTTTTGGTTGAGGAAGATTTCACATTGCGTGGAAGGTGAAATAAAAGTGTGTCAGCCTCGATGGTTGTGTGGGCAGCTAGCCCATGTGGTGTCCTAGTGCAAGCTAGGGTGTAGACCAGCTAAGAGGTGGCAGGTTCAAATAGTGAAAACAACATTAATAAGGGCACAAATTTTTTAATTAATTTTTATTTTTTTTGCCTAAGGTTGAAAAATGAAGCACAATCGTGAGATCCACTCGATTGTTCGATTCATTAAGGACAGAGAATAATGAAAGGACAGGCGCATAATTTTTAAAGAGAAATTTTGAAATGTAAAAGAGAGTGCAGCAATTTTGAAATCACATCTAGGTGGTTAGCTTAGATGGCAGGGAGGCCCTGTGCTAGATCGTTGGTAGAGTGGAGGTCTCAAGTTCGAAGCACTGCGAGGATGATTTTTGTTGATTGTTTTTTTTTTAGAAATATTTCGTGTCACATGGCAGGTAAAATAAAAGTGCATGTGCCTTGGTGGTTGTGTTGGTAGCTAGCCCATGCGATGTCCTAGTGCAAGCTAGGGCACGGGTCGGTTAAGAGGTGGCAGGTTCAAATAGCGATAGCAGCATTAGTAAGGGCACAAATTTTTTAATTAAATTTGCTATAAGGTATGTTTTGGTTTTATTATGTTAGGGATTCATAAGGATGTAAGTTATAAAGTTTTGTTTTGCAAATAGGAATTCATAAGGATGTGTTATAAGAGATTTCTATTTTGCAAATAGGAATGATAAGGGTGTGTTTCATAATTTTTTTATTTTGCAAATAGTATAAAGAGGAAATATAAATTATATATTTCTACATGTGAGAATAGAAGGTAGAAGGTGTATGAAAGTGAAATTAAAATTGTATTCTGCACTTGGAGTTTTGGATGAATATAAGGTACATTATTAATATTGAAAATTATTTGTACCTTTTACAAGTATGATTTATAAGGTGTTATTGTGGTTTGATTTTTGGTTGTAATTTTTGTATGGTGAAAAGAAAGTTTGAGGAGATTTGATAATTGTTAATACCCTATAATTTGATAATAAAAGGAAAGTCATTGAGCATTATTTTTAGATTCCATTGTGCACATATTTTTGAGAAGAAATTTAATGTTGATGGTTTGAAAGAGAAATCTACTAACCAGTTTTGAAGTGGCACTTTGAAAAGAAATTTCTTTTAAGATAAGTTTTTGAAGGGACATCTTCATCAAAGCAAGTTAAGAGGTATGGTGATATTATTCCTTTTTTAAGGTGTTTGGTTGAGCAAATATTTCTGAATCATAATGTGGAGAAATAAGGATTATATATGTGCATTGTTGGAAATATTTGAGCTAGAGTTTGTGAACAAGTTGTGCTTCATTGTTGAATGATATTGGAAACACATGTGCTAGGGTTTGTGAAATAAATTATGCATCCTTGTTGAAATATATTGGAAACACATGTGATAGGTTTTATGAATAAATTGTGCTTCATTGTTTGAATGAATTTGTGAAGCTTTTGGGCATTGGTTTGAGTGACATTGAATGTGAATGAGCAAGTGTTATAAACTAGTTTAGTGAAGCAATTTGTGTATTGAACTTGAGTGATATTTGGAAATAACATATTGTGAAATTGTATTGCATATCATTTTCTATGTGCTCTTGAACAAGAATTCTGGGTAGAATATATCTGAAGTAATGTGATCAAAGCATGTGTTATAACCAATATTTGAGTATGTGTTATGATAAATTATGAGCATGTGTTAGAGTAAAGTTGGAAAAAATTTGAGACAAATTTGTGCATGTAATGTGTGCAAATTTAGGATAGATTTGAGATATATTTGTGTATGTAATGTTTGCATATTCGGGGCAGATTTGAGAAAAATTTATGCATGTAATGTGTGCAAATTTAGAACAGAGTTGAGAAAGATTTGTGCATGTAATGTGTGCAGATTTAGGATAGAGTTGAGATAGATTTGTGCATGTAATGTGTGCATATTTGGGATATATTTGAGATAGATTTGGGACTAAGTTGAGACAGATTTATGCATGTAATGTGTGCAGATTTGTGGTAAATTTGAAAGTATATGTATGAGTAGATCTGAGTAAGTCTCGTGAGTAGGCTTGGAGTAGAGTCAAAGTAGAGGTGTGTACCATCTTTGGAGGTGACCAGAGTAGAAAGGACATGTGTCTCCTATGGATAGAGTTCCACAAACTAGATTTGATAGGAGAGGTTACTCCTATGGATAGATTTCCACAAACCATAGCAAGGGAGAGGTGTCTCCTATGGATAGAGTTCCATGAACCAAATGAATAAGGGGATAGAGTTATCCTATGAATAGAGTTCCACAAACCATACTAGTAAGGAGATATATTTCTCCTATGGATAGAGTTCCACAAACTAGAGAATAAATGAGAGGTGTCTCCTGTGGATAGAGTTCTACAAACCAGATCAGAGAGGAGAGGTGTCTCCTATGGATAGCGTTCCATGAACTAGAGCAAGTGAGAGGTGTCTCCTATGGATAGAGTTCCACAAACCAAACCAGTAAGGGGATAGAGTTATCCTATGAATATAGTTCCACAAACTAGAGTTAAGGGGATAGAGTTCTCCTATGGATAGAGGTCCGTGAACCTGATCATAAGAGATTGAGATCTCCTTTGGAGAGAGGTCCATAAACATTGTAATAGGGAATTGGTTCCCAAGATATTTTTTGAGAAAATTTAGAAGAAATATTTTCTCCATGGATGTAGCCCACATTGGGTGAACCATGTTAACTTTGTCTCTTATGTGTGTGATAATTTATGCATTTTTTATTGCCTTGATATTATTGCTATTACCATTTGGATTGAAAAGTGAAAATTTTTATCTTATACTGTTCACCCCCCTCTCAGTATAATCTTGTGTTCTTCAATTGGTATCAGAGCGGGTTCCTTCATGAAATTCTAAATAGCTTGAAGGAATATCTTACAGGAACACACATGGATGAGCTACATATAAATCTCATAGCTTATGAGATAAGGACAAAGAAAGATCAAACATCCAAAAGAGAGGCAACATTCAAATATTCTAATAAGGATCTAAGAATACTCAAATGTTTTATTTGTGGTAACTTTGGTCACCTTGCATATCAGTGTTCAAAATTTGGGTACTATAGTAGTGAAGAAGAGGCTAACTTTGTGAGATGTGTTGAATGTGGTAATCTTGGTCACATGGCACTTTATTGTCCATAAAATGGGTATATTAGCAGTGAAGAAGAAAAGGAATATGCTCCAGTAAATGGAGAGAAAGAGGAAACTATGGTGGACATAGAAGAAGAATGTTTTGTTTGTGGTAACCTTGGTCACAATGCAAGACATTGTAATGGGTTTAGTAGTAGTGAAGATGAACATGAATTTAGTGATGAAAGTTTCTCCGATAGTGAAAAATAAGATGCTCCTATTGAAGACCAAGTAAAAGAGAAATAATATGTACCTGTTGTCAAAAACCACATTGAAAAGAAAGAAGACCTACAAAAGAGAAAGATTCAAAAAAGGAAGAAGCTACAGTTGAAATGAAAAAGGAACTTGAAGAGCTAAAAAGGGAGAATCTAGGATTGAAGGCTCAAGTACAAGAAGATGGGAAGGCAAAGGTAAAGCTTCTACAAGATCTCATTGATATAAAAGTTAAGGTTGAAGAGGTAAAGAAAATTGAAGAAGGTATGACTAAATAGTTAAAGGTAAAAGAACTAGAATATGAGATATTAGAACATGAAGTGGTTTCTCTAAGGTTGGAAGTGAAAGATTCTAATTATAAGCTACATAGGCTTAAGAAAATATCAAAACATTTAGATGATATTATCATGGCACAAAGATCTCCATTTATCAAAACTGGACTTGGTTTTGAAGAAGGACAAAGGAAACAAGAAGAAGAGTCAAGCTCAAGTTCAAAAGAAATAGAAGAACTAAAAGTGATTGAAGAAGAACCTAAGACCTACATTGATGTGTTGAGAGGTGATAGTATCAAAGAGGAAGAAAACAATGCACCATCAAAGAATATAGATTATCACAGGAAAAGCAAATAAAGAATAATGAGACCAAGGCAAGATGAATATTTCTTCCAGGGTTATTGTTACTCATGTAATTAGTTTGGTCATAAAGCTATGCATTGCAAGATTCATGAAAAGAATAATAATGGCTTCACTAAGAGGAACTTCAATTTATTTGAATATGGATTTTTCTTTCAAGGTCATTGCTACTTATGTAATAACTTTGGTCACAAATCTATACATTGTAGGGTTCATGGCAGGAATAACTTTGGCTTCAACAAGAGAAACTACAACTCATTTGCAGTTTCCAAGAACAACAACATCAGGTGTTACAATTGCAATAATTTTTGGTATAATACTAAGTGGTGTAGAACGAGGTTTTTAGAACTTCCAGAGAAAATCAATAACAGGGATACTCAAAATGATTAAAAGGGTATGACTACAAATGTGTTGAAAAATAAGGTTGAAAATGAAGAAGAGCATTATAAGTTGGGAGTAGATTTACTCCACCCCAAAATTGATCACCTCAAGGAGAGGAGGTGGTGAGGGGGATGATCTAAGAGTCTTAATTTTAGCCCCAAAGGAGCCCTTTGATATTGAGGGGGAGAGTTTCAATAAGTGGGAGAGAAATTAGTAAGGGGGAGAAACTTCTTAGAGGGAGCAGATTTGGAATCCAGTGATAGTAAAAAGAAATATTTAGAAAGGGTTGTCATCAATGAAAAAGAGGGAGATTATTAGAAGTATTGAGCATGTTGTGTTGTCATTGATATCAACGGTTTGATGTCAAAAGGTTTATGTCAAAGATATTTTGGTATGGTATAAATATTCTATTCTATGGTTGAAAAAAAAGTTATAATATTTATTTTAAAATATTATAAATGGAGGGACAAAGGTTTGCAATAGAAAAGCAAAGCAAAGGTTTAAAATAAAGGCCATGGTTTAAAAGAGCGGATATAACATTATAATATTTTCAATATTGTAATACTTGGGCCAAAAGGTTTTATTTGAAAAAGAAAAATAAATTGAAGACAAGCTTAGTTTGGAAAGCCCAAAGGTTTTTAAAATAATATTATAATTTAAGTTTGAAAGTTTGAAGGGGCTAAAATATTGGAGGGCATGTTAATTATTTTATTCATTTCAAAAGGCATCGACGTCAATGCATGAAGGGGAAAGCATATATAAAAGGAACAAATTATTTTCATTTGACTAAGGTTGAAAAATGAAGCACAATTGTGAGATCCACTCAATCGTTAGATTCATTGAGGGCAGAGAATAAGGAAAGGACATGCGCATGATTTTTAAAGGGAAATTCTAAAAGGCAAAAGAGAGTGCAGCAAGTTTGAAATCACATCTAGGTTGTTATCTTAGATGGTAGGTAGGCCCTGTGCTAGATCATTTGTAGAGTGGCAGTCTCAAGTTTGAAGCACAACGAGGATGTTTTTTGCTGACTGTTTTTGGTTGAGGAATATTTCAAATTACATGGTAGGTGAAATAAAAGTGCATGTGCCTTGGTAGTTGTATGGGTAGCTAGCCCATGCATTTTCCTAGTGTAAGCTAGGGCACGGGCCAGCTAAAATATGGCATGTTCAAATAGCAACAACAACATTAGTAAGGGCACAAATTTTTTAATTAAATTTGCTATAAGGTATATGTTGGTTTTATTATGTTAGGGATTCATAAGGATGTGAGTTATAAAGTTTTGTTTTTCAAATAGGGATTCATAAGTATGTGTTATAAAAGCTTTCTATTTTGCAAATAGGAATCATAAGGGTGTTTTTTATAAAGTTTTTATTTTACAAATAGTATAAAGAGGAAATATAAATGAGATATTTTTGCATGTGATAATAGGAGGTATATGGTGTATGAAAGAAATTAAAATTATATTCTACACTTAGGGTTTTGGATGAATATAAGGTACATTATTAATATTGAAAATTATTTGTGCCTTTTAAAAGTAGGAGTTATAAGGTGTTATTGTGGTTTGATTTTTTGTTGTAATTTTTGTATGGTGAAAAGAAAGTTTGAGGATATTTGATAATTGTTAATGCCCCATATTTTGAGAACAAAAGGAGATTCATTGACCATCATTTTTAGATTCCATTGTGCACATCATTTTGAGAAGAAATTTAATATTGATGGTTTGAAAGAGTTTTGAAAAGGAAATTCTTATGAGACAGGTTTTTAAAGGCACATCTTCATCAAAGAAAGTTAAAAGGTATGGTGATATTATTCCTTCTTTAAGGTGTTTGGTTGAGAAAATATTTTTGAATCATAAGGTGGAGAAATAAGGATTATATATGTGCATTATTGGAAATATTTGAGCTAGAGTTTGTGAACAAGTTGTGCTTCATTGTTGAATGAGATTGGAAACACATGTGCTAGGGTTTGTGAAACAAATTGTGCATCCTTGTTGAAAGAGATTGGAAACACATGTGCTAGGGTTTATGAACAAATTGTGCTTCATTGTTTGAATGAATTTGTGAAGCTTTTGGGCATTGGTTTGAGTGACATTGAATGTGAATGAGCAAGTGTTATAACTAGTTTTATGAAGCAATTTGTGCATCGAACTTGAGTGATATTTGGAAAGAACATATTGTGAAATTGTATTGCATATCAATTTCTATGTATTATTGAACAATAATTCAAGGTAGAATATTTCTAAAAAACTATGATCAAAGCATGTGTTATAAGCAATATTTGAGTATGTATTATGAGCATTTATGAGCATGTGTTAGAGAAAAGTTAGGACAAAGTTGAGACAGATTTGTGCATGTAATGTTTGCAGATTTGGGATAAATTGAGACAGATTTGTGCATGTAATATATGCATATTAGGGGTAGATTTGAGACAAATTTGTGCATGTAATGTGTGCAGATTTGGGATAGAGTTGAGATAGATTTGTGCATGTAATGTGTGTAGATTTGGGATAGAGTTGAGACAGATTTATGCATGTAATGTGTGTAGATTTGAGATATATTTGTGCATGTAATATGTGCAAATTTGGGATAGAGTTGAGAAAATTTTGTGCATGTAATGTGTGCATATTTGGGGTAGATTTGAAAGTAGATTTTTGAGCAGACCTGAGTAAGCCTCGTGAGTAGGCTTGGAGAAGAGTCAAATCAGATGTGTGTACCAGCTTTAGAGTTGACCATAGTAGAAAGGAGAGGTGTCTCCTATGGATAGATTTCAATAAACTAGAGCAAATGGGAGAGGTTTCTCCTATGGATAGAGTTCCATGAACCAAAGCAAGGGAGAGGTGTATCCTATGGATAGAGTTCCATGAACCAAACTAGTAAGGGGATAGATTTATCCTATGGATAGAGTTCTATAAACTAGACTAGTAAGCATATAGAGTTCTCCTATGGATAGAGTTCCAAAAACCAGAGCAAAAAGGAGAGGTGTCTCCTGTGGATAAATTTCCATGAACCAGAGTAGATATGAGAGGTGTCTCCTATGGATAGAGTTCCATGAACTAGAACAAGGAAGATGTGTCTCCTATAGATAGTGTTCCATGAACCAAACTAGTAATGGGATAGATTTCTCTTGTGGATAGAGTTCTAAAAACTAGAGTTAAGGGGATAGAGTTCTCCTGTGGATAGATATCCATGAACCTTAGCATAGGATATTGAGATCTCCTTTGGACAAAGTTCCATAAACATTGTAATAGGAAATTGGTTCCCAAGATATTTGTTGAGAAAATTTAGAAGAAATATTTTCTCCATGGACGTAGCCCACATTGGGTGAACCATGTTAAATATGTGTCTCTTATGTGTGTGATGATTTGTGCATTATTTACTGCCTTGATATTATTGCTATTATCATTTGTATTGAAAAGTAAAAAGTTTTGTCTTATACTATTCACCCCCTCTCTCAGTATAATCTTGTGATCTTCAACCTACTATGTTAAGTTTCTTGAGACACTCAACAATTTATCCTCTTTTTAGAGGTGTATGGTACTCCAATGTATTATGAATAAGAGACCTTATTTTGTACCAAAGTTCAGTGTATTTTTTATCTCTTTCAGATGCTATTTCCTCCTTTGATATAAAGGCTCCTAGTTGTATAGCTTGAGGACTTATGTAGAGTAATTTGAACCTTTTCCTTGGCTTCTTGGATATGGCCACTACTTGCTCTTACCTCTTAAGAGCAATGTGTTGTTGCCTTTCTTATTAGACAACACTAGTATCTAATCACTTGCATAGTTAGTAACAATGAATCCAAGCTAATAATCATATAATCAATATGATAGTAGAGGTAATCCTTTTTGCACTCAATTTACCTTTAACTAAAATATTTAGTGCACTTCTAATAAGATTTAAGAGAAACTAATATAGTGCAAATCCAATCTTCTTATTACTCTTAATATTAACTTGTAATATGCACTAATTCTAACTCTTAAAGAATGCTCTATAATCTCTACAACTTAATGTAGTCTTCTTCTCTGTAATTAGGAATGATGTATCTAACTCCTATTCAATGTGCAGTTAATAAACCTTAATAGTAATAAACTTCTACACTTCCTTTGAATACTTAAAATGAAACCTTATATTTTGCAATTTTTGATTTCTAATAAGGTTCGTAATGAAGCTAAGTTGTAATCCAAATAAGTGTTCAAGTAATTAACCCTTTTACACCTAAGTTTATTACCTTTGAAGATGATGAATATCTTAATGAGTTGATTCACTAGTTTCTATTTGGAATGGTGGTTGCTTGCAGTTGTGAACCCTTTTGGTTTCTTGCCTTAAAATTGTAGTAGATGGCTTCAACTTCTCCTTCAAGATGTGGCCTAGAACTCCAAATTTTTGCAACTAGTAATATTGTCTTGATTGCTACCTTCTAGTAGAAAATTTATCTATTGAAATGTTGTCCTTCAAGAACCCTTTCAGTATTTTGCTATAAATCTAGAAAATCCCTATCTGCAAAATGTGTCTTCTTATATATGAAAGGTAATCACTAAATCTTCTTGTATTTGGTAGGTTTATTCTATTTAAGTTCTCCTTTAACCTCCTTGTCAAATTTTGACTTCAAACAAGGCTTTCTTATCAAGAATATAAAAGTCTTAAGGTCTTCAATATTCTCCTTCAGGATTTTGCACTCCTTGCTAAATTCTTCTCATTTTGGGTTTATTGTCAAATGGCAAAAATTATCCCAAATATTTCCTTATCAGGAGCTTCTCCTTGGTAGTAAATTTCTCCAATGAGTTCTTCCAGGAACTCCTTTGATGATGCTTCAGTGGGCTCTACAATAAGTCTCTCCAAGCCTTTTCCTTGTTTCTCCTTGAGACCTCTCCAAGGTCTTCAATCTTGTAGCTTCTTTAGTCTTCCAAATGAGACCCTTCCTTCAACCTTATATTATTAAAGTGTTGGTAATTAGATCTTATTCTCGAATATCTAAAATTTATTGCTTCTAGAATTAGGTACAGGACCTTGCTAGTCCTTCAATCTCCCAATATTAGAAGTTCTTCAATGAGACCTTTTGTGGGTCTTCTTCAACTTCTTCTAGAAGAATTCTTCAATCCACTATCTATAATCTTTGATGGAGATCACCAATATTCTATCTTCTTCTAGATTCTATTATAGAGTCTCTTCAATCTATAGTAAGGTTACTCTGGGATTTTTCTTATCTTCTATAATCTATAGGTCTTTAGTCTTCCACGGAGATCACCAATCTCCAATATTCTAGGACTCTTCTTTGGAGTCTTTTCCTTGAATATGCAACAAGACTTATATGGCATTTTCTTCTAGATCAAGGCTTCTAGGGCATTCTCTTTTGCAACTTGTAGGTCTACAACAGGACTTCCTTCAGGTTATGGGATGATTCTAAGAAGATATTCTTCCTATATCTCTTGTAGGAAGCTTCCCAACTTTCTTGAATCTCCTTTTCCTACAACAAAGTATTAGGATAAAAATTCTAAATCTATCAATGATGAATCTTCACTAGTTGATTTATCAATCTAGTGGAATGAATGTTGAGTCCTGGTCTTCATGATTTTTCTATAACTCTATGGAAAGACTCTAGCCAAATGCAATCTCAAAAAATTTGGAACTGAGATTTGCTTCTCCTCTTTATCCCTCTTGTGGCTCTCCCTAGTCATATCAACCTACCATGGATCTGATACCATTGTTAGCTTTTGATAATGTATTATATGGGAGAATGCAATTACAGGATGCAAGATATGAAGAAATATAAGATAATGGAATTTTACAATAACACTATAATATGTTATTAATGGAAAGTGATCAAAATTTTACAATGTAGGATGGTGGAATGTACACTCCACTACTGATGCTAAAGAACTATATTGTACTCCATCATCAATATATATGGTGATCTATCCATTATACCTACTACTACCCACAACAATATATAATCACTCACTAAGAGGTCCTTTATATAGGAATATGGATTCCTTGGCCAACACTCTACCCATTTGTACAAGGGGACATCTTGCACACTTACAACTTGCACATTCATACTTGTGCATTTATTACATTACTTGAAGTAACTAGCTAACTACCCACTAAGGTAATATTCTACTCTAGCTATGTACCAAAGGTGGTACATTTACATGATCCAAATTATGCAATATACTCTAACAAAAGAATCCAAATTATGGATCTTAAATGGGATAGTTTTGGTAAGGCATTTAAGAAGAGATTCCTCTCAAAATATTTTTATATAGAGAACTTTGAGAAGTTGTATATGCTCCAACAAGATACTTTATTTGTGGAAGTATACCACCAAAGATTTGTTAAGCTCTTGAAATATGTTCTTGAGTATGAAATCAATGAACAACTAAAGGTGCGTAAGTTCATATTAGGGGTGGATCTTAAAATTCGAATAGTAATTAATTTGCTTCAACCCAAAAATCTTCAAAAAGCATATAATTTGGATCAATAAGAAAAGATAAATTATCAAACCAAGAAGACCTTCTTCAACTATGGAGTGTTGACAAAGGTAGAGAAACATAAAGTTAGAACTTGTATGGTTAAGCAACTCACATGCTATTAAATGGTAAGTTTTTTAATATGAATGTTATGGTTTTAATTGATTATGGAGCTATAGATACCTTCATTTCCACTAGTACTATTAGGGATATGCCAAAACACATGGATTGTTAGCACTACAATGGAAATTTGAGTATGGGTCTGGATAAACATACCTAGTGGATTAATGCTTTCTTACTACCAAGATTTCCTTACCTAATGGATCAACTATATAGAATTTATATGTAGCACTGCTACATACCTTTAATATCACCTTAGGGATAGAATGGCTAAAATCTCATAGAGCCTTAATAAACTTCCAAGGGATGTGGATATATTACATTGATAAGGATAGGAAGAGAGTAAGGTTTCAAACTAGGTAAGGGTATTTTCAACACCATCTATTGTTAGCTATGCAGCTAAAGAAAGTCATTAAAAAGGGTGGTGTGTTATATGTAGTCAAGATAAATGGCAAGATAGGTAAAAAAGGGGATGAAGAAATATTTAAGAAACATTCAAGTTTGTATGAATATAAGAATGTATTTCCATAAGATCTTCTAGGTCCACCCCCTTGATGTGAATTTGACTTCACCATTGAACTAATTCCTATAGCTAAGCTCATTTTTAGGACACCTTACATAATGACCCCTATTGAGTTACAAGAGTTAAATGTGCAACTTCAAGATTTGTTGAAAGAGGGTTTGATCAAACCTAGTATGTCATCTTGGGCTACTTCAATTTTATTTATGAAAAAGAAGGATGGTTCCTTGATATTGTGCATTGATTATAGGATGTTGAATAAGGTTACCATCGGGAATAGGTATCCTTTACCAAGTATTGATGACCTATTTTATCAATTAAAGGATACCACCATATTTTCAAATATTTATTTGCGATAAGAATACCATCAACTAAGAATTGGTGGGAACACTCACAAAACAACTTTTTAAACTAGATATGGGCACTATGAGTTACCATATTTACTATTTGGGTTAACAAATGTGCTAGTGGATTTTATGAATTTTATGAGCAATGTATTTATAAAATATTTGTCAGTTTCTTTTGATATTTTTAGATGATATCTTGATATGTTCTCGCACCAAAGAGGAACATGGCCAACATTTAAGGTTAGTGTTAGAGGTACTGAGGAAAAACCAACTATATGGAAAGTTATCTAAGTGTGAGTTCTATGCCTCACAAGTTTAGTATTTGAGGCATATCATATTTGTATAAGGGATTGTTGTAGACCCTAAAAATTAAGTCTATTTTGAGTTGACCTGCACTAAAAAATGTGTCTAAAGTAAGAAGATTCATGGGGCTCACTGGTTATTATAGATGTATTTTGAAGGATTATTCAAATATTACCTACTCCATCACCAACCTTTAGAGAAAATAAAAGGAGTTCAAATGGATGGATAAGTGTAAGGCCATATTTGAAACTCTAAAAAATAAGTTGACTACAATGTCAATTCTCAAGATATCAATTCCTCTTGGAAAATTTACAATATGTATAGATGCTTCCTTAAAAATTTAGGGAAGGGTATTGTCCCAAAATAAAGCTATAGTAGCATATGAGTCTAGGAAACTCAAGAAGCATGAATTAAATTATGCTACACATGACCTAGAGTTGGCAATAGTTGTGCATGCATTAAAGGTCTAGAAGCACTTTTTTTGGGGAAACCTTTTGAGCTAAGGATAGACCACCAAAGTCTAAGGTATATGTTTACCCAACCTATACTGAATGCAAGATATAGAATATGGATAGGGTTCTTGGTAGGGTATTATTTTGGTATTGAGTATATTTAAGGAAAAGAAAATAAGGTTGCAAATACCTTGAGTAGAAGAATTAACATAGCAACATGAACCTAGAGGTATATAGACTTGATGGACGAATTCAAAGAAATGCAACTATAAGATCAATATTACATTGAAATCCAGGCTAAATTTAAGAGAAATATTAATGAAAAAATAATTTCAACATAAAATATGGAATTTTATGCTTCAAGGATAGGATTGTTATACTCAAAATTGATGAATTAAGGAGAATAATTATGCAAGAGGTGCATAGTTCTCCATATTTTTCTCATTCGAGTGGTGCAAAGATGGATGAAAAATGAATAAGACTACCTCTTGGGAAAGAACGAAATAAGATATTACTAGTTTTATTGCTACATGTTGGAATGTCAGAAGGTTAAGCCAAAACATAAACATCCAGTAGGGAAATTATACCCACATGATATACCTACTTAGAAGTGGCAAGTTATATCTATGGATTTTATTATGGGTTTACCTAAGACTAGGTACTAGCATGATGTAATACTTTTGATAGTTGATAATTTGACTAAGGTTGCATATTTTATACCAAAAAACATCAAGGATGATGCACTTATTGTGGCAAATAAGTTTGCCAAGGAAATGTTTAGGTTACATGGTTTTCCTAGGTGATTATATCAAATAGAGATTCTAGGCTTACATCCTAATTCTGGCAAGCTCTTCATTGTGTAGTAGACACTTTTTTGAACTTCAATTCTATATACCATTTAGAAACAATTAGATAAACAAATAGGGTGAACCAGGTTTTAGAGGACAAGATTCACATGTATTGCATAAATCAAAAGTCTAAGTGGGAAGAATTTTTGCATCTTATTAAATTTGCATACAATAATGGATACGATGTATACTTGGAAATGGCTTTGTTTGAAGCCTTATATGGTAGGATATGCAAAACACCTCTATCATAGGACAATCTAGTGGATCAAATGGTGATCAAATCATACACTCTTAGAGATATGGAGGATAAACTCAATGTGATTTTACATAGGCTCAAGAAAGTAGTCAACTACCAAAAGAGCTATGCTGATCTGAAAAGATCACCAAAAGAATTCTATGTAGGAGAGATTTTTCTTGAGGGTAAGACCCATGAAAAATGCTATCAAGTCAACTAAGTCGGATCCTTGTTTTGTTGGGCCTTTTGATATCATTGATAAGATTAGTCTAGTAGCCTATAGGCTCACCTTGCCACCAAACCTATCAAATATTAATGATACTTTCTACATTTCTCTACTTAGGAAGTATGTTGCTGATCTTTATCATGTTTGAAATGTGTCAAAATTATAGATGGTAAATCCCATGGCCATTTAGGTGCAACTTATCAAAATTTTAGGGTTTCATTCCAAGATGTTTATAAAATAAACCCTAGATCAATGTAAGGTTTAGTGTGACCATTATTTAAAAAATTATGTAACTTAGGAAGATGTCGAGGAAATGAGGAAGCAATTCCCATATTTATTTGAATAAACTATTTATGATTTATTTTCAAAAAACATAGGGAACAGTATTTAGCCCAAGGGGGGAGTATCTAACGATCCTCGTTAGTAGGACTTAATTTTGATACTTGATTTATGTATTTATGTGTGGATATTTAATGCATAATCCTATGTTATTATATCAAAATGAGTTGAATAGTTATACTTTATGATTTCTAAAAAAATTGGATATGTTATTTTTAGAATTATGTTATTTTTAGAACTATACTAATTTTAAAAAATGGTACTATTGATGAATTTTTCAGTCGCAAGACCAAGTACTTTTGTGGGTGGAGTGGTATGGGACAACCACCACAACTGAGAGTAATAAGAAAAAGGGAAACAATGGATTTTAATCAATCTAATATCCATAAGGGTAATATGCAAGCCTATCATGTAGAAGCATTTGCATGTGTGTATGTGTGACTAGATGCATAAACAAACAATGTGATTGTTATAAATGCAAAAGAGTCATTATCGTGAATTCATGCATATATGGTTGATAACCTTAAAGTTATAATAAATCCTCTTGCCTAGGGAATGGTGATGTTTGTGCATATTTGCTTATTATTGATTGATTCTTAATTTGGGCAAGGATTGCCTTAAGCAAGAGCCCTTGTGTGCTTAGGCTCTTAATTTATCTTTAGAATGCATTAATGTTTGTGTTTCAAAGTATAAATCTTAATTGGTTGCTAAAGTAAGGTATTAATAAATAAAATATTAATAGATAATATTAACATTAGACAAGAAAAATTAAAAATAGTATTAATTAATTTAATACTATGAAGAGTAATTGAATTATTTAGTAATACCCTTTCTAAAGTTAACAATTTAAATCCAAAATTAAGGTTTAAATAGGAGAATAATTAATAGTATTAATTAATTAAATACTACAAGTAAATAAATTATTAAATAATACCTTTTCTAAAGTTAGCAGTTTAAATCTTATTTAATTTCTTAAAGGTAGATATATTTTAGATAATCTTATGATGGCTTGGGAAACTTTACAATGGGCTATCAACTCCAATCAATCTGCTCTTAGTTAAGTTAGATTATAACCAAGCTTATGATCAAATGGGATTTTATTCTTAGTATGCTTTTTTGGCTTGGTTTTGGTCCAAAATTCTATAACCAAATTGGTATGCTCTTTGGTGATGCTTTAGCTTTTTTTCAAGTTAATGGAGCTATTTCCTCTCCTTCCCTCTTTAGCGGTCTATCAGACAAGGTTGTTCCCTTTCTCCTTTTCTTATGTTTTGGCTACCGATGCTCTTCCTCATAAGTTTCATTCTGATGGCCTCATTAAAGGTATTAAGATTCTTGGAGATAAGCATACTCATAACTCACATGTTGTTGATTATTCCCTTATTTTTCTTAAAAATACCCAACAAGAGGTGGATATGGCTAAAGATATTGTTCAACTATTTTGTGATGTCTTTGGCTCTCGTATCAATGACTCTAAAACTAAAGTCTTCTATATCTCTTCATTTCCTTATGGATGTGACTGAGTGAAATATCATCCCTCATGGTATGATTGTGCATTATTTTATTATTACCTTTGGGATTAATATCTCTCCTAAAGATATGTGGAACTGGGTAATGCAAATTTTTAACGCTTGGCTAGCTCAATTTCTCTCCTTAGAAGGAATTCAAATTATGGTAGCCTCTCATGTTTATCACTCCTCCTGCTAGATGGCCTCCAAAGTAGCCTATAACAAATTAACTTAGGCTATTCATAAATTTTTATGGACCAAATGGGATAGGTATGTGGGAATTATTTGCATATCATAGAAGCTTTGTGCTCAAACTAAGGATTTAGGAGGTCTAGGTATCATTGATCCTCTTGCCCAAAGAAAAAGTTTGGTTGTAAAATGGGTTGCTAGAGCCATCACTAGTTTCATTACAAAATATCTCTAGCTACTCACAAAGGTAAATGGAAAGAAACCCCATGGGAGGATAAGGTCCTTAATGTACCTTACTTTATGGTTAAAGGATCTATTCTAGTTACCCAAAACTAGAAAGCTTGGCAATCAATTTCTTATTTATTGGCTTGGAAGTCTATCTCCTTGGGACATTTTCTGAGCATTAGTCTTAATAGTCTCTAGTGGAATAAACTTATCCTCCATAATGATAAACCTTTAGCTTTATGCAATGCTATTCAAGGTCTATCTTTTTTGAAGAAAAGTATTAATAGAATTAGAGATATTTGGGATCCGGGTAGCTGCTCAATTCTTACTTGGAACCAAATATACAATTATTGTTCCCTTACCTCTAGGTTCAAAGATTCTTATGGCTTATTTTTGGCTTCCATCCCTTGTGAGATCCATATAAAGTTGGGAACAACTACCAATAATATATGGAATGACTAGAGATGGCTTAATGGTCATAGAATCTCTTCCATTACTTCTAGTTGGATATACAAAGAATATTCTATATCCTCCTTTAGACTCTAAGCTCAATGTCAAGTGGCAAGTGAATTTTACCAATACCCAATGGCAATTTCTTGCTACTCAAATTTGGAAAGTTATTTTTGAATCCAAAACTCAACTTTTTGTATGGCAGATTTTGCATCAAAAACTTCCAACTTCTGAAAGTTTACCTATGATTTTACACATTCCCTCTCAATGCAATTTTTGAAATGCCTTAGAAACTCTTATTAACTCCTTTGGTTTTGTGGCATAGCTAAACAATTTTGGGATGTCTTCTACTCTTCTTTTCCCTCTTTCAATAGATATTGAAATCTCTCTCTGCTTGGTTTTTTTTAGCTGGATTAGTACCCCAAAATTTGGAATGTTTGTAGATTCATCCTTCTCAAGCACATTTGGAAGTGAAGATGCAAAAATGTGTTTACTGGATCTATTCCTCCATGGGATATAGTTTTAGCAGGCTTGACCTTTGATATTTTGTTACATGTGGGACACATTTTGTAGACCCAAAAGTTTTACACCCCTTTCTTTCAGGCTAATGGATCCACACCTAAAAGAGGGAGGGAAAATGATGTATCTACACCTCATAAAATAAGCACTTGAGTTGCGCTCTCCTTGGTGTTTATCGATGAATTGGGTGGGGGTTCACCAGGAAACACTTTTGTTGCAGTTCCCATGCCTAGGTAAGGTGGATGTTTGTTGGATTATTTTTATGTGCATACACCTAGGATTTTTCCAAATTGCAATTATTTCCTAGCTATATGCAATTCAAATTTCGATGAAAACAAAGTATACAGATTCTAGCTAAAAAGCTTTATAGATCTAAACTATGATGCAATGATTTTGTACATGTTGAAAGCAAAGGATGAGATTTACACTAGAATGTTTTTTTTTCTTTTTTTTTTATTTATTTTTTGTGTTTTGTATTTTGTGTTTTATATTTTTCAACTTAATGTACTAAATGTAAAATGATGTGACAAAATCCCTAGTTTTATCTTTTGTTCTTTGAAGTCTTTTAACAAATGCAATGAAATAGCTAAGTTTATCTTTTGTCTTTTGTGTTTTTCAACTAGTATGATTGATGCAAAGAAGAATGCAATTAAGTCTATGTTTGGTTCCTTTTGTTTTGAGTTTTTCAACTATTGCAATTAGCATAAAACAATGCAACTAAGTTTGTGCTTTGATATTTTTCCTTTTAAATTTTCAACTAATGCAATTGGTGTAAAATAATGTAACTAAGCCTATGTTCCCTTTTGTGTTTTATTTTGAATCTTTCAACTAATGCAATTAAATGCAAAGTACTATATTTTTTATCTTTTCCTTTTGAGTTTTAAACTAATGCAAATCAATGTAAAAACTATGCAACTAGGTTTGTATTTTTTATCTTTTCTTCTAAGTTTTTCAACTAGTATGATAAATGCAAAATATAATATAACTAAGTTTAAATTATTTTATCTTTTATTTATTTTTTATAAATAAATTATTTTAAAACAAAAGAATATAAAGTTAAAGCATAGAAAACTGATAAAGAAATAGATTTAGATCCTTATTGTTACAACACCAATATAGCCAAGTCGGCTATATTTTCAATTATTAATCTATTCATTGATTTAATAATATAAATAGAAGTAGGTTGATTATTATTTGATCATCAATAATATTTTATACGATTGTGCATTCACAAGAGACTTAGCCCTCTCTAAGTGGAAAAGGACTTAGCCCTCCTAAAGTGGCAATTATTATTTGTTTCCTATTTTGCGTTCTTATTCGTATTTGGTTTTATAGTTTTATGCTTCAAGTGGTATCAGAGCTAGTGAATTCTATGCACAACACTTTCGGTTTTCTCCATAAAATTATCTAAAATATTTTTTTAGCCTCTAGATTGAAGCGCTCGAAGTGTTAAAGTTTCGAATGGAAGGAGCAGGTTGTGTGATTTAGCATAATAAAAATCGTAGCCTATTAACTCCCAGTTAGTGATAAATATTTACGGCTCCATGTGCAACTCATAAAAGAAATTAAAATTCTAGAGTTTAAACATCTTCGTTGAAATGCTTTGATTAGTCAGATACAAACAAGGCTATGTGTAAAGAGTGAATAGTAGGTCAAGCACAAGTTTTACAAGATTTAATTCATCTCTTCGCAAGTGGATAGCCACTATTCACTTTATAAGGTCTCCTAGGGATCATCAACAAGTGTTTGATGATATTTTTTTGCTTGCGTGATATCAGATAAAACATCAAGTACAGGCATGAGTCACAGTCATTTTGTAGATTCTTTGTTTAGCACTGTTCATTTTAGGGATCATCAGGTGCTTGGTGATAGCTTGGCACTCACATAAAAACACCAAGCAACGATATTCTAGATATTATTCTAGGGTTGAAAATAATACTCAATGAGATATTAGTGATTCTATTTTGTGAAGTGCAAAGATTTTATTCACAGCAACAATTTTTAGGGTTACAGAGTAAGATGTGAAGGAGGTAAATGAATTAAATCACAAGGGCAAGATTCAATCAGTGACAATTCAATCCCTGTGAAGCATGTCTTAAGCATCATGGAGTAACCTCATATTTCTAGGGGTATTAAGATATACACACTTGTCTTACATGGAATAGTTCTAGTCAGCAAGCTAATTGAAAATAATTTGATAGGAGGATTAATCATCTTGTACATGATCGCTTCAATAATTAAAGTTAGGCCATGCAGTGAATTGGTGTTGGCTGAATTGTTTTGAAATAAATAATAATCAAGGAGGAATTTTAATTGACGATTCAATACCAAGCATTTCAAAAGCATCACACGACATCCAGAAGTAAATAAAAAAATCACCAATGAACAAAAATGTGATAAATTATTAAGGTTTTAAAAGGTTAAAGCTATCTAAAATATTTCATTGATTGGTCTTTTGTGGAACGTCTAGCTAAAACAAAGCATCGACATACTCTAAATCTGCTTCAATCAATGATGAAATTATTTTACAATTCCCCACCAACACATTTCTACCATGTATATGGGTATGTACAAATATTTAAAGTTAAATGCATAAATATGTTATTAATTTTTCTATTAGCATATCGTGTATTTTAATTTTTTGAGCTTAATTTATACCACATCGTCTAGTCAATGTAGCCAAGGTGGTTTAAATTGTTTGAGGTATGATTTATTAAATTTGACTTTGGTTACATAGCTAATATTTACTTCACATTCCATTCTAGTTAGTGAAATTTCATTCCGCTCGTTTTGGGTGTCTTGTCCCTAATTCGTCCTCTTCGTTCCCATTATCCTATGCCTAATTTGTCCATGTTTCGCTCGTTTTGGGTGTCTTATCCCTAATTCATCCTCTTCATTCCCATTATCCTATGCCTAATTTATCTAGGTCACTATTATTTGTCAGTGTCTTCTAACATCGCCTAGTCGTGTTGTTAGCCTTGGTTTACCTCCTGTGTGTTCATCTTATAACTGTTGTTCCAAGGTCGTGTCATTAGTGTCAATATACAAAACAAACTGTGGTCTTATCCATCAAGCCACTATTGTGTATTGGTCTTATTAGTCAAACCTTGTCACGTAGTGTTTAACAGGTTTTCCCATGACATAGTCATTATCACCACTAATAGCCATTGAGATTTAAATTACAATCTAGTCGTTGCAATTTAAAGTCCATTTTGCAAACTAGTTGTTGGCTAAATCAAATCAAAATATAGTTGTTGCAATTCAAATTCCGTTTCGTAGTTGCAGCAAAAATTAGCAAAAAAACACAAAAAAAATTGATAAATTGATTGAAAAATTTATACAGTAAAGTAACCAAATATTTTTGCAGAAAATAACCAATTTTTTGGTCAACTTGGTCCAAATGTTTTGTAAAATTTCATAAAGCAAGTGCATGAGAGACAGGTGGAATAGAGGACCAAATAGAAGACTAAATAGCATAGATATTCCAAATGAAGGACCATTAAACTCACCAAGAAGACCTCCACGAAATAAAGGTACGCAACATAATTCTCCTTTACGCATTAACAATTTTAACCCCAACCACCCTACTATTAACCCCATGGCTCCTTCCAACTCATCCCATGAGAATCTCCAACATGAGGAAATAGTAATCCCTACTACATGCAACCAAGAATTACAAGAGTGTCTGTCTAAAATAACTACTAATATGAACAATATGTCAATAGTTCTCGAACAACTATTAAATAAACAAAACCTTGAACCTCCTTCCTCCAACTAATTCCCATAGACAAAATGATAATGTGGATCAAGATACGGGAGAAGTTTCTCAATATGCAAGATGGCCTACAGGTGTTAATGTTCCACGTACTGATATGCCCACCTTTGAGGGTGGGGATCCACGTGGTTGGTTAGCTAAAATGGAGGGTATCCTACACTTATATCGTATTCCTGAAGCCAAAAAAGTTTCTTACGCCTCTTCCAAATTAGGTACAGAAGCTTACCAATGGTTCTCTTGGCAGCAACGTCAACATAATCGTCCCATCTTATGGCCTGAATTTAAAGATCTTTTCCTCAAGAGATTTGATGAAGGTAGTTCTTCTTCCTACATTGTTCGCCTATTGGGGCTCAAACAAACTGGTTCTGTCCAAGATTATGTTTCAAAGTTCACAAGTCTTCTCGCATATACGGAAGATGTAAAAGCTTTTGTGGTGGTTTCTGCCTTTCGACATGGTCTGAAAGAAAATATTCAACTCGAAGTGGACTTACATGATCCATACACTTTGGATGATACTATAAGGATTGCTAAGCTTGCTGAAAAGAAGTTTCAAAATTGGACATCTTCTAGATGAGACTCTAATACACATCCTCAATATCGCAACAATTCCTTCCACAAAAATGAACAACCATCAAGATATTTCTGCTTTAAATGTCGCAATCATCATCCCAGAGATCAAGCATGTGTACCACGTCAAACCTTTCAAATAGAGTACAAAAATAAAGATGAAGAAGAAGAAGCAGAGGATATCATTCAACAAGAATCACCCATAGAACAAATCTCAACAGATACTAGTGAAGTAACATCAGAAGAGGACACTATGGCTATTTCAGTGCATGCTCTTATGGGGTTAACAACTCATCATACAATCAAGGTACCAAGATTTATTAGGCACAAACGTATACATGTGTTGATTGATTCAGGTAGTACTCATAACTTTATTGACATCAAGACTGCTAAAGCATTGAACTTGCACATTAATTCTTCCAATCAAGATAAGTTTCAAGTTTTAATTGCAAATGGAGGAAATGCTCAATGTATTGGTAGAACATCTCCAGTTTCAATACAAATGGGAAGTTACACCTGGTGAGGAACTCTCTTCGTTATGAGTTTGGGAAGTTTGGATGTTATTTTGGGCGTTGAATGGTTAGAACAACTAGACACTGTTAGTTTTAACTTTCAAAAACTATTTGTGGAATGGAAAGAAAATGGGAAGACTATTCGCCTCCAAGGAATTCAAACTCCACCATCAAAGGTAGTGAGTTCCCACAACATGGAAAAAATATTAAAGAAAGGAGGTTATGGATTCATAGCTCAAATCAATTGCATGGAAGTGCAAGCACAAGATACCCCGGTAATTCCCTCAAAGGATCTTCAAGATATTGTGGCTAACTATGATGAAGTTTTCAATGAACCAAAAGGGCTACCTCCCAAGTGATCTCATGACCATGCCATACATCTTGTCCCTGGAAGTCTCCCTCCTAATGTACGTCCTTATCGATACCCTCAACCTCAAAAAATAGAAATTGAAAATATTGTCCAAGAACTATTAGAACATGGAGTCATTCGTCATAGCACTAGTCCTTATTCATCACCAGTGGTTTTGGCCCATCGTAAAGATAATTCTTGGTGTATGTGTCCTGATTTTTGATCCCCTCAAAAAAATCACAATCAAGGACAAGTTCCCTATCCCTGTCATAGATGATTTATTAGATGAATTGCATGGTGCTAAATTCTTCATAAAATTGGATCTACGTTCAGGTTTTCATCAAATCAGAGTAAGAGATGAGGACATTCCCAAAACTACCTTTCGTACTCATGAAGGTCATTATGAGTTCTTAGTCATGCCTTTTGGTCTCACCAATGCCCCTTCCACCTTCCAAAGTCTCATGAACCATGTTTTTCATCCATTTCTTCGCAAATTTGTCTTAGTCTTCTTCGATGATATTTTAATATATAGTAAATCATGGAAGGATCATTTGATGCATGTGGGGAAAGTTCTTCATGTTTTACATAAGGAGAAACTTTTTGTCAAATGCTCCAAGTGTTCTTTTGGTGTTCAAGAAGTTGAATATTTGGGTCATATCATTTCTCATGAAGGTGTTAAAGTGGATCCTAATAAAATTAAAGCCATTCAGGATTGGCCTTTACCCAAAACCATCAAGAAACTTCATGGTTTTTTGGGCCTTACAGGTTACTATCGCAAGTTTATTCGCAATTATGGTAAAATTGCAGCTCCTCTCACCGCCCTCACAAAAAAGGATGCCTTTCACTGGTCTGATGTTGCCACTCAAGCTTTCATGGCACTCAAGGAAGCTATGTGTACTACTCCGGTTTTGGCAACTCCATATTTTCACAAACCATTCGTTATCGAATGTGATGCTTCAGGTACAGGTATTGGGGCAGTATTAATGCAAGATGGTCACCCCTTGGCATTCGAAAGCAAGCAACTTTCAGGTAAAATTTTGGGAAGGTCCACATATGAGAAAGAAATGTTGGCTATTCTACATGCAGTCAAGAAATGGAGACATTACTTACTCAATAGTCACTTTATCATAAAAATAGATCATAGTAGTCTTAAGCACTTTCTCGAACAACGTTTCTCCTATCTAGAACAGAACAAGTGGATGACAAAGTTATTGGGATATGATTTCATCATTGAGTATAAGAAGGGCAAAGAGAATGTAGTAGCAGATGCTTTATCCCATAAATATGAAGATGAAGTTTCCATCAATGCCATTTCGGGTCCTTGTTCTCAATGGGTTGCTCAACTCCAAGAAGAATGGTTGGCAAACACCGAAACTGCTCAAATTATTCAAGATATGATTCTTGGATCATCAAAGCATCCTTATTTTTCATATATTGACAAGGTGTTAAGAAAGAAAGATCGCATTTACATTCCACAAGGTTCCACTATTAAATCCATGATCCTTGAAGAATCACATGCTTCTCCATCAGCAGGACACTCGAGATTTTTTAAAACATATCAGCGGGTGAAACAATCCTTTTATTGGAAAGGGTTAAAATCTGATGTCAAGATATTTGTGGTCGAATGTGAAGTATGCCAACGCAATAAAGGTGAAACAATCAAATCTCCAGGACTTCTTCAACCATTACCAATTCTTGACCGCCAGTGGGAACACATATCAATGGATTTTATTGAAGGTCTTCCCAAGTCTGAAGGAAAAATAGTGATTTTTGTAGTAGTGGATCGTCTTTCCAAGTATGCTCACTTCAGTGCTCTACAACACCCATATTCAACAAGCAAAGTGGCCAAGGTATTCATTGACTCCATTTTCAAGTTACATGGAATGCCCAAAACTATTGTAAGTGATCGTGATCCCATATTTACTAGCAATTTTTGGCGAGAATTATTCCGTCTCAGTGGTACCAAATTAAATATGTCTTCTACATACCATCCCCAAACCGATGGTCAAACTAAAATTGTTAACAAATGTTTGGGTACCTATTTGCGTTGCTTTGCTCAAGATAAGCAGTATCAATGGAGTCATTGGCTTTCTCTAGCAGAATGGTGGTATAACACTTCTTACCATTATTCTCTCAAGATGTCCCCATTTGAAGCATTGTATGGGTTAAAACCACCAGCAATAACCGATTATGTTCCAGGATCTTCCAAAGTCGCTCAAGTAGATGATTGGTTCCAACATCGACAAACAATGCTCAACATTCTTAAAGACAATTTGCTCCAGGCACAAAATCGTATGAAGCAGCAACAAGACTCACACCATTCAGAGCGACAATTCAGTATAGGAGATATGGTTTTCTTACGACTTCAACCTTACAAACAACTATCATTGAAGATCAAGACTAGTCAAAAGTTGGCTCCAAGATTTTATGGTCCTTACAAGATAATTCGTCGCATAGGCGAAGTAGCATATCAACTGGAGCTTCCTCCCTCATCCCGTATACATCCAGTTTTTCATGTTTCCTATCTCAAGAAGGTGATTGGCCAAAGAGTACACTCCCAGTCAGAGCTTCCAGTACTTGATGAAGAAGGACGTATAAATCTTCAGCCAGAAGCAATATTGCAAAGCAGATCACGTCATCTTCGATCTCGCCACATTAAAGAATTTTTGATCAAATGGTAGGACTTACCAGTAGAAGATGCTACATGGGAAACATAAAGTATTTTTGAGTCATTTCCAGCTTTGAGGACAAAGCTTTCCGAGGAGGGGAGCCATGTTACAACACCAATATAGCCAAGTCGGCTATATTTCCAATTATTAATCTATTCATTGATTTAATAATATAAATAGAAGTAGGTTGATTATTATTTGATCATCAATCATATTTTATCCGATTGCACATTCGCAAGAGACTTAGCCCTCTCTAAGTGGCAAAGGACTTAGCCCTCCTAAAGTGGCAAATAATATTTGATTTCTTATTTTGTATTCTTGTTCATATTTGGTTTTATAGTTTTCTGCTTCACTTACTTGGTCCAGATGTTTGGTCTTTTTTGTTTTTCACATTTGTCTTTATGGTTTCAAATTGTTTGAATATGTCAGATGAATTTGGACATCCGAATATGTTTAAAACCTAAAATTTCATAGCAAGACACTAGAATTTATATTCAAGGGCGGGGGATTTGTATAGGTCACAGCTAGTTGTGATCTGCAATAGTCAAATCCCCTTGGCTCTTTTAACAAACCGTAAGAAAATATTGGATATGTAAACCTAATACAAAGAAATACAATTAAAATGAAATAAGAATAGAAAAACAATAATATGCAGTAAAATAATCAAAGCAAATACATATCACAATGTAAATATAGATCAATATGATAATCTTGTAATCAATATCTTGCCCCCAACATTGATTTGTACATTTTCAGATATTAGCTACACTTTTGGATGATTCAAAAATATATTCAGATACCAGCAAAAAATTTGGATGCTCTGAATACAAATTCAGATGCTCCTAATATGACTTTGGATGGCTTTGAATTCATGAAATTTTAGACCCCTATACAATATTTTGGCATTGTGGAGGACCAAACAAAGTCAAAATGGGACAAATATTATACCATTGGAAATATATTTTTGAGCATGTTCCAATTGTATAAGATTTGAAAGTAATGAAGATGATTTGATGGGGTAAAAATTAGCTCAAAGTTGATCCTTCTCATAGATGCATAAAAATAAGATCTTATTAATGCAAAACAGATGAAATAACTTGCTTATAGTGGTGGCACATCGGGTATGATCCTATGCTATTGCTGGAATGATGACGACTAAGTGAAAAAGCTCATAAAACATCTTTTTTTTATTTCAACATATTTACATAAATCACCATTAATCTCACCATCCTCTTCATCATTCTCATAATCCTCTTGTTCTGAAGGCAGGGTCAAGTTTTAAAAGGTGAGGGTGATTAAAATAAGTCGAGTTGTTAAGATAATTTGGGAATTTCCCCATTCTGGAAAAATTTGGATCGTCTAAATTTGTCAAAAATCTAAGTTTACCTATATTAGCTTCAAAATCCAAAGTGTGCACCTAAATTAGGTGCACATGGGATTTGGAAAAATTTGAACGTTCAAATTTGTCGAAGCTGTCCAAATTTGTCAAAAAGAGGGGGAAATCGATAAATTTAGTTTTATCCAAAATGAAAATTGAGGTAAAATAGGTCATATCATATATCGTTGAAAATATCTTTTTTGAGCCTAATCCAATGGTATAGGTTTTGGGAAATTTGGTGAGAAATTGTTTAGGTAAAAATAAGCTCAAAGATGACCTTACTTTTCTAGGAGGAAAACTAAGGAAAATGACTCATCTTAATGGGTCAATTTTTCATGTCTACACATTCATTCCCAAGTCTATGGAACTTCCAGCACACCACGATATATTATAGACAAACTTCATCAACTTTCTCATATGGTTTAGGATCTTTAGAAGGTCTGATAGAAAACTAAAAATAAGGCAACAATGATGAGCAGGTTCAGGTTTTGATTACTTCTATTTCTTCTTTGAAGACTTCTAAAGATATCATGGAAGACACACCAAAAAATTCTCCATATAACAGACTCTCCCACAGATGAATGTTGATATCTGGTGTATTACAGCAAGATATAGCTATAATCTTTTTATTGCTAAAAGCTTCTATTATTATGTATATTTAGTTATAGATGATTTACTCCTTATCCACCTCATTTTATTTTTTAGTTGGTGTACAATGTTAGTACCATAATATTATAATGTTTTGATTAATGAATTAATATAATCTAGTTTTTTCTCAAAAAAAAAAGGTTTAAATAGGGATATAATTAACTAAATATAGTATTAATTAATTTAATACTATGGGGGAGATAACTAGGGTAACCAGATAAAGAAGTCAGTTTATTATTATTATAGAGAGATAATAATAGTAATTAAGATAACGAGATAAAAGAAGTTCGATTATTATTATTGTGGAGATAATAATAGTAATGAGGACAACCAGATAAATAAGTTGGTCTACTATTATTTTAAAAATAATAATAATTAAAATTTATTAGGATCTGGTTGTTATTAACATGAAGGATATCTATATAATGGGGTAAGGTACCCATTCGAGAGAGGATAAAGACTACAAAAAATCCTACACACTTCAAGGATGGGTGAACATAAGGAATAAAGTGGTAAAGAAAGTTGTAGCAAATCAGAACATCATTATCTAGATCCTTGGTAAGATTTTTAGCTATGCTTACCTTTCATCCTTCTGTGATTACTTCCTTGGATAGTTTAATGTTTTTTCAAAAAAGAATTTATGTTTATTTGAATACAATTTATGGTATTGTTGGTTGGTTTTGAAAGAAAAGAACTTATTTATTTTAAATAAATTCATTTGTATTGTTGTTTGGTTTTCAAAGTTGCATTACTAGTTTTTTGTTTTGAAAAAATAAATTATATTGATTTTGAATAAAATTAGGTGGTATTTTTGGTTGGTTTCAAAATAATAAAAATTATATATTTGGTTGTATTGATGACACTATTACATTGCTAAATTTTTTTGGGGGGGGAGGAATTTATATTTTTTGAATAAAATTTTGTGGCATTGTTGGTTTGTTTGGAAATAAAATAAGTTATTTATTTTGAATAAATTCAGTTTTATTAGTGGCTAGTTTTCATTGTTTCATTGTTGGTTGTTGTTTTTTTAAGAATTTATATTTAGTTTGAATAAAATTATGTGGTATTATTGGTTGGTTTAGAAAGAAAATATTTTATTTATTCAATTGTATTGTTGGTTGGTTTTCACTGTTACATTTTTGGCTTTTCCTTTGGGGGGAAAAATTTATATTGTTTTGAATACAATTATGTGGTATTGCTCGCTAGTTTCAAAAGAAAATAAGTTATTTATTTTGAATAAATCCAATTGTATTATTGGATGATTTTTTTTTTTGGTAGATTAATAATTTTATTAAAACCAGGGCATTTGAAAGGCGCCCTAACGCCTTGTACATCAAAAGATAAAAAAGGAACAGACAAAAGGAACAAAGAACTACTAGCTGAAACAGAAAACCATCCACCAGAAAACAACCTCAAATAACATCCTTGGACAAGAAGGAACAGAGAGAAATAGAGAGAGACAGAGAGGAATCTGCCAGAGCCCAAAAAGAAGCAGTCCTCGCCTGAAAAGGATCTCAAAAAAATATGATCCTCCACCTCAGAGGATCCAAAAAATAGAGGAAGAATCCTCAGCCGTCAAGGGGAATATCCATCTACATGAGGGACGAAGCAACACCTTCCAGACCAGCATCTTTCACTTTAGTTTTGGAAGTCTCCTTAGCGCTAACCTTCGAAACAATAGTGCAAGCTTCTTTAGCGATCTCCATCACATCTTCATCGATTGCAGCATTTTTGATGTCAGTTTTGGTGTCGATAAAAACCTCAGCCCCGACCAATACTAAAACATTCTCAAAATTGTCATAGAAAAATAAAAGGTTGAGTGCATGGCGTTGTTCTTTGAGGGAAGAGATTGCCTTTTCGATTGCCAGGTGAGCAGATTCAAGGTGGTCAATGGTGGCAGAAGTAGCATGCACAACCAACTTGTGAAGGTACCTTTCGACAAGGTCTGGAGAATTTGACTTGTCCTTAGGAGTTTTAACAGAGGTGGACGGTGGGGTTTTTGTGACTTCTTTATGCTTCAGCCTCTGGGAACTACGGACAGGGGTTTTTTCAATTTTAGCCTTCTTCCTGGTGGAGAACTCAGACACAGATTTGCCCCCTTTATATTTTCTTTTGGATTTGGAAGTTCTAGGGCTCAGGGTTGAGGATGAATTTTCCTCATCAGATTCAGGGGCAGGGAGGTTACCCTCAGGGAATTGCAGAAGGAGGTATTTGTAGAGGACCTTGAAAAGACCCTGGTGGCAAGGTTTAGCCTCATCCTTTTTGGAGTGATTAGTGGTAATGGTATAGTCCATAGACCAAAAAAGGGCAGCAGGAATATTCATCATTTTTGAATCCCAAAAATGATTAACAAATGCAAGATGAAAACAACATAATTGAGACTCAGGATTATCACAAGTAAAATATTGCATTATTGGCTTAAGGATTTCTTTCCAGGGTGTTGACAAGTGATTATGAAACAGACCTTTTTTAACCTTCTTGTGGATGGGTGAATTTTTCTCGAAGAGATTCAGCTCCGCTTCCCAGTTGTGCTTGTTTCTTCTGATGATTTTTCCCTCCAAATCTTGCCCTGTCAGGTCCACCAGCAACTCGAAGGAAATTTGAAACTGGACATCGTGGATGGAGACAAGACCATTGTCCCAAGTAGTCAGGAAAGCCTTAGTAACCTCGTCATCAACTCCGTAGAACATATTGAAGAAATTAATAATCCCATGCTTATCCTTGAACATGTCAAAGGATATGGAATCCAGTTCAACAGTTTCAGGCTCAATGAACACATATTTCCCTTCCTTCATGGTGGCAAAAGGAATTAAGGAAGGAAGGTAAATGGGAGGAAGAAGGCACAAATCGAAAGGAATAGGAGTGAAACTATGATTTTGCTGATAAGACCACAGGGGGAATAAATAGAAAGTAATGCTTGACCAAAAAGGAACACCCTGGAGAAAAGGATTATGATGGTTAGGACATTGGGCACAACGCAAAAAATGGGAATGACAATGGGTCAGAATAATCGAGCAGATGATTGTCCCAAGGAAAATAGATCTTCTGGTGATACTTACGTAAATAGACCAATGGCAAAAGTAGGCACGAAACCCAGTAGGAATTGGGATGCACATTCCAGAACACCTCGAGAGAATGCGAAAGGCAAGGCATTTAAACAGGGTTCTTGGAAAGGCAAGATTACAAGCATTATTCCACACGAGAATGAAATGATTTGAAAAAAGGGTGAACATGACATCGGGAAACCTCATGGAGACGTTTATCAAAAAATAAGGGGCATGAGAAAGAGGCGGTGGAGAACTTGGAAATATCAACATAGGACCCCTTTCCAGAGAAAGATAAAGAGAATAATAAATAAAATCTACAAATTGGAAGTTTTTGGGATTTTGGATATGGACCCAATGAATCACGAAAAAAAGGAAATCTTGGGCTATGAGAAACTTAGTAATCATCACGACGGGTGGTGTTTTGATCAAAATTTGCCAACTCAACAACTTTAGTGGGGAGGACATCTGTCCAGGTCATCAAACCTTGAGCATTAACGCCAATGTTGGCCAATTTGTCAGCAATAGAATTGCCCTCCCTAAAAATATGTTGAATCACAACATTGACTTGCTGACGAAGAATTTGCTTACTATCTTCGATGAGATTCCTGATCCTCCAGCTGCAAGGTTTGGAAGTTTTTAGGAAATTTATGATATTAAGAGAATCTCCTTCAACAATAATTTTACCAAGAATGTCCTTTAGAAATTGAAGACCTCTCCACACCGCTTTGGCTTCAGCAGAATGATTGGATTGGATTCCTAAGGGTTCGAAAAAGGCAAATATGGATTTACCAAGGTGATCACGGAGGATTCCTCCAGCCCTAGCCACTCCAGGATTGCCTTTAGCAGCACCATCAAAATTAAGCTTAACCCACCCAAAAGGAGGAGGCTGCCATTTGATGTTGGTCCTATCCGAAGACTGAGTAGCAGGCCTTGGGACATCAATGCAAATATCGCAAGACTTCAAGATGCCCTTCTCAAAAGGTGAACAAGGAAAAGGGTCAAAAGGAGCAGCAAGGGCATTTTCCTTAGCATAAAGGATGATTTTACTGGCAACGATGTTGGCATCTAAAGCTTTCAAGTCAAAGATTCTTTTGTTACGTTCTAGCCATATCTACCAAAGGAAATGGTGCAAACAAAATTTCCAAAACCCTCTGAGGATAGGATTTTTGAAAGGATTTGGCCACTGTTGGAAAAAATCAACAATTGAAGGAGGACAGACCCAGGCTATCTTGAAAGTGTGGAAAATTTTATTAAGCACCATACTTGAGTAGGAACAAAACAAGAAAATATGAGAAGTATTTTCCCAATCAGAGAGGCAGAGGTGGCATCTATTAGGCAAAGGAACACCCCTTTTGATGAGGTTCTCCATGGTCAGGATACGATCTTGGATACATAACCAGGAAAAGGAAGCAATCTTAGGAATCAAATATTTGGTCCAGACAAGCTTGAAAGGAATGGGATTTTCAATGCTATTAAGAGAAAGCAAGTATGCCGATTTGACAGTGAAATCTCTAGAATCAGTGGGTTCCAAAATAGGATAATTAGGTTGGTCGTTTAAGAGAATTTTGACGATAGAAAGTAGATTGTATAAATAGGAAATTTCATTTTCATGACCAGGAATAGCAATCCTCTTCCATATTTTATGACCATTAATACCAGAGATGTAATCTATAGCTAGTGGTCCAATCAAAGGAATAGTAGTGTTCCTCAGCCTTTGAAACATAGGATTTTGGTTGAGAGGCCGATCTCCGATCCATTTGTCATCCTAGAAAGAAATAGTAGTGCCATTACCCAATTGCCATCTTAGACCTTTGATCAGGAGGGAACGAGCTTCACATATGGCTTTCCAGAAAGCAGATCCGGAGGAAGGCACCTCCCCATGAGGGAAATGGGTTCCCTGAAGATATTTTCTTTTTATGATCTTGACCCAAAGAACATTCTCATTAGAAATCAACCGCCAGGCTTGTTTTGCAAGAAGTGAGAGATTGAGAGGATAAATTCTTCGAAGGCCTAATCCTCCACAATATTTAGGCTTACATACTTTATCCCAAGCAACCAAATGAAATTTGTGCTTATTTTTAGATCCTGTCCATAGGAAGTGTTTTTGAATTTTCTCCATTTTTTCATAAACTCTTACTGGAGCTTTGAACAAAGAAAGGAAGTAAACTGGAATGCTTTGAAGGTAAGCCATAGTAAGAGTAATTTTCCCTGCTTGAGATAAAATATTGCTTCTCCACGTGGTGAGTTTTTTTTGTAGCCTTTCAATAACATTATCCCATAATCTATCTTTAACATTCCCAGTGAAGAGAGGTAAGCCCAGATAAGTAGAAGGCAAAGAAGCTATGGAACAATTAAGGATGTCAGCAATAATGTTCTATCTTCTTGGTGGAGTATTGAGGAAATAGAGTTTACTCTTTTGAAAATTAATCCTTTGACCTGCAACAAGCTCATAAAGGAAGAGAATCCTCTTGATAATATTTGCTTCATTGATAGATGCAATTGTAGACAATAGAGTATCATCAACAAATTGTTGATGAGTGATGGGATCACATTGAGAAGTAGTCTGGATTCCAGAGAGGAGACCAACATTTTTTGCTTCAATGATTGCTCTTCCCAAAGCCTCTATAGCAATTATGAATAAAAGAGGAGATAAAGGATCTCCTTGTCTTAGACCTCGACTATTTTGAAAATATCCTACAGGAGCACCATTGATGAGGACTGAAAACCAGGCAGAGGTAATGCAACCTTTAATTAGAGAAATCCATTCAGGATGGAAGCCAAACTTTGTGAGGATAGCAAAAAGGAAATCCCAATTTAATCTATCATAGGCCTTGTTCATGTCTAACTTGAGAAGGAAAGCCACTTTTTTGTTGATGGAAACTGAATGAATTGCTTCATGCACTGAAATGATGTCGTCTAATATGGATTTGCCTTTGACAGAACTACCTTGGCTTTGATTGATAATCAACGACATGACTTCTCTCATGTGAATGGTTATGGCTTTTGTTAAAATTTTGTAGATGACATTACAAAGACTTATTGGCCTGAAATCATTGAAATTATGAGCATTAGGCTTTTTTGGTATAAGTGCAATGAAGGTAGAATTGAAGCCTCTGGGAATAATTTTAGAATGTTGGATCTCTTTTATGGCTTTGCAAACATCCTTGTTAATAAGATCCCAAAAATCTTGAAAAAACCTTGGGGAAAACCCATCCGAGCCAGGAGCTTTGTCAGGATCCATAGAAAATAAGGCATCTTTAATTTCCTCATCAGAAAGAGTAGCCATGAGTTTGCTATTGATGTTGTCAGAGATAAGATGAGGAATGAATTGGAGGAAGAAATCTTTAGCAATCTGAGAATTGGGTTTGTTCTCTGCCTAAAGTAGCTGCGTGAAATGAGACACACCTTCATTCCTGATTTCTTTGATATCATTGATAATTTCTCCTTCCTGAGTGCAAATTTCCTTAATTCGGTTATTACTTCTGTGTCTCATAGTAGAAGTGTGGAAAAATTTGGTGTTAGAATCCCCTTTTTTAAGCCATAAATCCCAAGATTTTTGTCTCCAAAAAATTTCTTCACATTGAAGAATATTGTGATACTTTGCCAACAATTCCTTTTCTTCCTTTTTGATCTCAGCAGTAAAATCACCATTCTCCTGATTATTTTTTTCAATCAAAGATAACTTCAGTAGAACATCCTGCTTATTATGGAAAAGGTTACCAAATATGTCTCTATTCCATACTTTAATATTCTCTTTGATGATTTTGAGTTTTTGTGCCAGAATAAAGGAAGGTTTTCCTTGTATGTCAGTTTGCCACCATTGGTTAATCCTTTCCTTGAAATCGGGATGCTGCATCCACATTGCTTCAAACCTGAATGGGGTTTTGTAAATTTTTGGGTTATTTGTGTCCAAAAGAATGGGACTGTGGTCCGACCCAATTTTAAGGAGAGATTGAAGAGTAGCATCTCCCCAGATGTCAAAGGCCTCCTAAGAGAATAACACTCTATCTAATTTGACTTGGATTAGCTGAGAACTGCACCTTCTGTTTGACCAAGTGAACTGGTTGCCTTTAAGATTGACATCAATCAAATTCTGAGCATTAATGAAATCTTGGAATTCCTCCATACTCTTAGAATAAGAACCAACTCCTCCCATTTTTTTAGAAGGAAACAAAGGGGTGTTAAAGTCACCGATGAGGATCCAAGGCACATTAGAGAAAGCATTTCTAATTGAGGATAAAGTATTCCACATATGGTACCTCCCAGAGATAGAATTAGGAGCATAGATATTGGTCAGAACCCAGGAACAATTGTTGTCTTTATCATAGAAATGAATGCTCAAAATCTCATCATTGGAATGGATAAGATTTCCTTCCACTAGAGAGGGATTCCATAAACATAAAAGGCCTCCAGAAGCACCCCTGGCATTGCAGACGCAAAAATCACAATTTTTCCAAATGAAATTGCAGATTTTTTTGGTAAGAGGTTCACTAATCTTGGATTCTTGAATCACAAAAATAGTCGGTCTGATTTCCTTCCTTAATGATTTAGCTAGCCGCTGCTTGGCTAAGCCATTAAGGCCTCTCACATTCCATGAGAGGATCTTCATTTGGAGGATTTGGAAGGTTTTTTGCCTCCCTTTCCATGTGGTTGAGGAGGTTTGGTGCACTTCATTTCTTCTTTAGAGATATTGATTCCAGTAGAAAATAGAGTTTTTTGAACACCATTAGCAATGTCTTCATGTGCATCTTGATTCCTTTGATCAGAATGAGAAGATCTTCCCCTCTTTTTTTTCATTCTACAGTCAATGGGAGACCTCTTTTGGCTTCGAAGAATTTTGGGACTGAAAGTGGAAGAGGATATTCATTGAATCATAGGACTCACAGGTTCAAGGAAGGATGGAGGAATAGAAACATCTTCAATCAGGGCCTGATTTTCCTTTGGTGAAAGGTCCTCATGCAAGGATTCAGGGTTTTCAGTCAAAGGCTCAGAAAGTGGTTCTTGAATAGAATCCTTCGGAAGTGAGGGAGGTTTGGGATTGGGATTTGAATCATTGTTTTTATCAAGAAAATCCTCAGAGTTTAAATCCACAAGAATTTGAAATTGAAAAGGGTGAGAAAAAATACTGACCTCATTGGAATCATTTGTCGAAGTAATATTTTTCCCCTTATCAGCAGGAGAGATGGCAGAGTTGTGTCCTTCTTTGATTCTATATTCTTTGGTAGGCTTGAAACTTATTCCTCTGGATGGAGGAAATTTCCTTTTTTCCTTCCTTGATGAGGCCTGAAAGGCATTCTCCTTAGCCAAAGGATTAGAATCATTCAAAATCTCAGAAGAGGCCATGTGCTTGGAGAGAGAAGGGCAATGAGCACGAAGATGACCCTGAGTTCGACACTCAATGCAAAAAGGAGGTTTATTCTCGTACTCAATGGCTTGTTTGAACAACGAAGTTCCAAGTTCCAATTCCACAAAAGTAGGAAGAGCAGAATCTAGATTGGCCATAATACAAAGGTGGGCAGCATGCATCCTTGATCTGGAAAGAGTTACTTTATCAATGAGGAGCAGATCTCCAATAGTCGAAGCCATAGATTTGAAAACAGATTCCCGCCATAGATGCCAAGGTAAGTTTGGAAATCTGACCCAGATGGGAGCAAAATTAATGCTTTGCATTTCTAGGTTGAAATCTGGATTCCATTTCATCAGAAAAACACTCTTAGACCCAAGATATTATTGGATGATTTTCACTATTGCATTGTTGGATTTTTTTTTTTGGAAAAACAAAAATATTTTTTTGAATAAAATTTTGTGGTATTGTTGGTTGGTTTCAAAAGACAAGAAGTTATTTATTTTGAAAAAATTTAGTTGTATTGCTGGCTATTTTTATAAGAATTTATATTTATTTTAGATAAATTTGTGGTATTGCTAACTAGTTTTGAATAAAAATAAGTTATTTATTTTAAATAAATTCAATTGTATTGGTTTTCATTGTTGCATTGCTGGATTTTTTTTTTAGAAAGAATTTATATTTATTTTGAATAAAATTCAATGGTATTGATGGTTGGTTTCGAAAGAAAATAAGTTATTTATTTAGTTGTATTGTTGGTTGGTTTTCATTGTTGCATTGCAACTATTTTTTTGGAAAAAAAAAATCATATTTATTTTGAATAAAATCTTGTGGTATTACTGGTTGGTTTCGAAAGAAATTAAGTTATTTATTTTGAATAAATTCAGTTGTCTTGCTGGTTAGTTTTCATTATTGTATTGTTGGTTGTTTCAAAAGATTATATATATATATATATATATATATATATATATATATATATATATATATATATATATATATATATATATATATATATATATATATATATATATATATATATATATATATATATGTATGTATGTATGTATGTATGTATGTATGTATGTATGTATGTATGTATTGTTGGAATTGCTTTGAATGGTGTATTATTGTATACTTTTTAAATTGCATGTAATCTTGATATGGATGAGGCTTCAGTCCTATGTATGGGATTCTCTATTGTATTTGCATATAATTGTTTTGTATGGTGCATTGTTGATTGTTTAAATTGCATAGTGCATGTTAGGCTTGCATATATATGATAGAGTTGTCTTGATCTCTAAAACGTTTACTCAAATTCATAAAAAATATATACTTAGAGTAAGACCTTGAAGAGAAGATAGATCTAGGCACTAATTATGTTGAAATATATTATTGTTTTTGAAGAAATAAAAACTTGAGAAGTATTTGTATTGAAATTATGCAAAGTTTGAAATGAAGAATGATGTATTGTAAATATACTTGTTTTAGTATTTAAAGACTTGATCAATAAGGAAATACCATATATTATTATTCTTTAATGAAATTTCTTGGAATATTAATTATGTGTAAAATATAAAAATAGGTTTAATGTATGGATTATGATTATAATGCCTTGATGACATGTTGTTCTTCATTGTAAACAAAGAAATGCTAGATGCTAGAATTATGATTTGAATTATTTTAAATTTTTATTCTTTAGTATTTGTTTTTTTTTTGTTGGATGATAAGGGGATGTAATCAGGTCCCCCACCCTCAAAAAATTTCAACACGTTTCTTTAGATCTTGAGATTTTACAAATAGATACACTTCTCATCTCAATTGAGATGTTATAGCTAGAAACCTACATCATTTTACATAAAATATTTGAATTCTTGATTTTCATTTTTTGGATCTTTTCAATTTTCTATATGAATACCAAAACTTCACATCTACTATCTATGCATTGCATCTTAGTAGAGTAATATTTCCAAAACATCACACTATCATAGTCTACTTTACCAAATTTTGATTGCTAGTTTCCTTCAGTCATCCATTTTGACTATTTTTCTTCTGTAGCATAGGTTCTTCCTCCTATAGATTGATGATATCTTAGAATGCATTCTTGCACTTCAATATCATGAGGTAATATCTAGTTGTAACACATTTTGTAGGATCTTCATTTTTAGAAAATTGACCATCACCAATTGTGTCATAATTAACTTCAACAATATTATTTGAGGTGCTACTATTTTTCATGGAACCATCTGGATGGTCTTTGGTAATTGTTTGACTTTCATAAACGATCTACTTAAAATTCTTCTTTTGAAGTTGAGTCTTATGTTACTCACATGATTCTTGCTAGACAATTGGTACCTCTGGAAGATGAGATTTTTTTTTGAACCAGTACATTTGAATATTTTGAATCATTCACAAGTAAGGTCTTCTCCACCATGGAGGAATCAAAGCATGATCAGATGTTTAGGCATCTATTATTTATGTGGATATATTACTGATACTCATAACATCTTAGGGAGAAGTTTTCATATTAAATATTTTAGATCCATTACCCTTTGCTCGAGGAGATGGTAATGGATTAAGGTCTAGGAACTGAAACATCCATCCAAATAGCTAATCTTACTTTACTCATATTAATTTTACTGAATACGTTTTCCTCTATTTGGGTATCCAAATATTGTAATGCACCGATAATATTACCAATTTTTGCGAATATCTTCTCTCCCCAAAAATCCATACGGAGAGGATAAATATTCACCCAGACTACGAAGCCATTAACTTCTTCTATAAAGGGGTTGAAACTAGGAGTACAAGGTCTTATATAGACACCCATTTGTCCAAAAAAACAATTATATCTATAGTCCACTACCTCATATCTATCCACTAAATTATAAAATGAAATAGAAAAGAAATTTTTGGGTGGGAGAGTTACTTGGAATTTTGTACTCCACAAAAAATTAATGTATTCTTTGACCTCCTCCGAACATGGTCTTTTGCCCTTGAGTTTGCAGATAATTGGTCGGGCTTCATAATAAATCAGATCCAACCCAAACTCATCCTCTAAAATATTTACAGAGGGTAAATTTTCATCCACCCGAGAATCTAAAGATCCTTCAGAGATATTTATTTTGATCGAAGACCTAGGGTTTACACACGATGGATGGTCATCCAACCCGCATCGCAGCTACTAGTGCTTCTTATAATCCTTTGATTTCCCATGAACTTCACCCTCACCTACCTTTGCATATTTGTAGGTGTCTTCTTGCCCATGTCCATTGTTGTGCTTTTTGTAGCCTCTGTATTCGTCATAGCTTTTTGCATGTTGCCCATATACATTGTTGTGCTTGTCATAGCCTTTACATTCACCATAGCTCACTAGCTCATATCCTTTATTGTGCTTGCCATAGTATCTATGTTCATCATAGTTTGTTGTAGCCTCTACATTCATTGTAAATAGCCGCAACCTCCACATGTTTATTGTAAATAGAAAGTAATTTTTAAATCTACCATGGAAATATTTTAATTTATATTTTTGTAATCTTTAGTTGTTGGCAATTTTGGGTACTTTGGGTACATTGCCTTTGCTCAAGTGTATAAGTTGTCATTGATGTCAAGAAGCTTTTGAAGGAATTTGATTTGATGTCAAATAATTTGTTTTGATGAAGGTTACGGCATGACAGTTTCAAAGGTCTTTTGCAAACCCCAAGCTGACAGGTTCGAAAGAAAGTAAGTTGGAAAAGTGTCGCGATATCGCGACATGTCGCATTTTCGCGACTTAAGTAGGAGAGAGAAAGCAAGTTAGAAAAGTGTCACGATATCGCGACATGTCGCATTTTTGACTTAAGCAAGGGAGAGAAAGCAAGTTAGAAAAATGTCGCGATATCGCGACATGTCGCGGTTTCGTGACTCAAAGAGGAGAGAGAATGTACAGAGTCGAAATGTCACGATTTCGCGACATATTGCAAGGAAGGTTGTACGGACGAAAAAGTGTCACGATTTCGTGACATGTTGCAAGAGAGAGAGTCCGAAAGAAAAAGTGTCACGATTTCGTGACATAATGCAGAAGAGAGAGTCCGTAGTGTGAATTGTCATGATTTCATGACAAGTTCGAAGAGAGAGAAAGTAACACGAAAAGTGTCACGATTTCGTGACATGCTGTAGAGTTCGAAGTGAGAACCATCGCGATTTCGTGACATGCTGCAGATGAAAATGTTCCAAGTAAGAACTGTCATGATTTCATGACATGCAGCAAAGGAAAGGTTTCGAAGTAAGAAATGTCACGATTTCGTGACATATTGAAGAAAAAGCGTACGGATGCAGAAAGTGTCACGATTTCATGACATGTTCCTTTTGCGGGCGTAAGGCAGAGAAAAGCACAAGGCAGCGAAAGTGTCACGATTTTGTGACATGTCATGTTTTTGCTAGTGCAAGCAGAGAAGAGTGCAAGGAAGCGAAAGTGTCACGATTTCATGACAAAAACTGAAAGTAGGTCTTCTATAGGAGAAGTGTCATGATTTCGTGACAAAAGCAGAAAGGAGGTCGACGAAGGGAGAAGTGTCGCGATATCGTGACAAAAGCAAAGTTGATGTTGACAAAGACAAAAGTGTCACGATATCGCGACAAGAGCTTAGTTGAAGTCGTCAAAGGCTGAAGTGTCACGATATCGTGACAAAAGCCAAAAGAAAGTGTATGGTTGCAAAGGTGTCATGATATCGTGACATGTTGTAGTTTCACGATAGAAGCTACAGAAGAGTTACAGAGGTAGTGAAGCCGACAAAGTCAAATTTTAGCCGACGAAGATTAGGGCTTGTAGCAGAAGATTAGGGTTTGTTTTTGTTATAACAGCCGACTAAGATTAAAGTTTTCATCATGAAAATTTTGTTATAAAAGGAGGGCTGTTTGGAGAGTTGAGGGGTGATTGAATGTGTTGTTGAAGTGCGACGTTCGCAGATAGTGCACAGAGCAAGAAGTTCGATCATCGAGAGCAGAGTGCAAAATTTGATCGTAGTGTGCAGAGTGCATTTCGTCAAATCATTCTAAGTGTGAAAGATCGCAAAGGAAGCAGAGTGTGCGAAGACGGTGCCGCTGTAATTGCGTAGAGGTGCAAAGGTTGAAGTTCGACCAAGTGCGGTTGTGATTGCGCAAAGAGAGCAGAGGGCATAGAGAGCACAAAGGGCAAAGACGAATGCGGAGTGTTGCTGCTTGAGGACAGAGGTGCATTGGTTCTTTGAGAAGAACCTGAGGACAGATTTGGCAAGTCTTTGAGAAGGCTTGTGTGCAGAGGATTGATTTGTTCAAAGTTGGACAGATCTGACAGATAGAGGAAGACTTGTACTAGACCGACTGACTGTGTTTGGTACAGGTTGTTGAGCTGCTGTGGACGTGATCATAGAAGGCGAGAGGTCTCTTAGGCTAAGCATTGAGGACAGGAGGTCTTCGGTGGAAAGGATTTCCACGTTCTGGCAAGAGGTAGAGGTAGTTGATCTTTTGAGGGATCATTTCCAGAGCAGAGGGAAAGGTATCTCCTTTGAGCTGAGGCTCATAAACATTGTAATTGGGAAGGATTCCCAAAGAACTTTGAGATAACTTTTAGAGAAAAGTTTTTGTGGACGTAGCCCGACCATTCGGGTGAACCACGTTAAAATTGATGTCACTTTGTGGATGATTTTGTGCATTGCTTTGATATTGCTTTGGGTATATTGCTTTACTATTTTGAAATATAAAGGAAAAAGTAAAAAGAGGTCTTATACTGTTCACCCCCCCTCTCGGTATAAGCTTGTGTTCTTCAATTGGTATCAGAGCGGGTGCCTTCGAAAAGTTTAACAGCTTGAAGGAAAAGCTAGTAAAGAACACAATGGATTATTCAAGTGGCAATGCAACACCTATTCTTGATGGGTCAGATTTTGGTCTTTGGAGTGCAAGGATGAAGGTTCATCTAATGGCACTTGGTAATGAGGTATGGGAAGTAATTGAAGATGAGTACACTATTCCTATACATGGTCCAAATACTAAAGAAGAAAGGCTCCTACATCACAACAATTCAAAAGCAATGAATGCAATTCTGAAAGGCTTACAGAAAGCAGATCTCACCAAAGTGATTCACTGCAAGACAACTAGTGAAATGTGGAAACAGTTGCAGGTGGTTCATACGGGTGATACAAATGTCAGAAAGGCCAAGTTGAGACACTTCAAAGGTATGTTTGAACAACTCAAGATGAATGATGATGAAAATATTAGTGACTACATGCTTCGTATGGATGAGGTTGTTAACTCCATGAAAGACTTAGGTCTTGAGCTTGCTGAAAATGATGTTTGTGATAAGATTTTAAGATCTCTTCCTAATAGATTTAGTGAAAATATTTTTGCTATTGAGGAAGCTAAAGATTTGGATAAGTTGAAAAAGGATGAGCTACATAGTATACTTGCAGCATTTGAGTTGAGAACTCAAGTGAAGGTTGATGTCAAGAAAGAGGCGACTTTCAAGGCTACCAAGAAATCCAAGGGTAAACAACTTCAAGAGAGTGATGAGTCTTCTAGTGATGAAGAGGCATATTACAGAAAGAAAGGCAAGTTCTCTAGAAAGCACAAAAGCATGAAAAATATAAGATGTTTCAATTGTGGAAAGTTTGGTCATTATGCTACTGACTGTATTGTTCTCAAGAATGAAAGTGATGAAGATAAACAGGATTCTAAGAGCAAGGATTCCGAAAAGCACAAGCATCACAGGAAGAACAAAGATGAGCACAACAATCAAGGAAAGAGGTATTCTCACAAGCACAAGAAGAGTTTCTACCTAGACAAAGCAAGTAAGTGTTCTAGTAGTGATAGTGAAAGTTCTTCAAGTGATGATGAAAATGAGATGTTGTTCATATCAAAAAAAGAGGAAGAACCGAAACATAGATTCATTATCATGAAATGTCTTAGATGTGGAAATTTTGGTCACCTTGAGGATGATTGTACAAATAATGATTTGGTTTCTAGTATGTATGAGGATGCTTCAGAAAACTATAAGGAAGATGCTTGTATGGTTTTTGAAAAAGGTAGCACCTCTAGTGATAAGAAATCTGAAAAAGGCTTTGATGATTGAGAAAGCAAACAAATAAAGGATCTTGAAAGTGAACTTATTAATGCTCTTAGTGCTTTGAAAAAGGAAAGAAAGAAGAATGATAGACTCAAGGATAAGTTAGATGAATGTTGTATGGAGAGAGATGATCTTATAGAAAATCTTGATTTCTCTATAGCTAAGACACAAGAACTCAAGGATGAGTTAGAATCTAAGGTTCTTGAGTATAGTGAGTTAGAACAGAAAATGGCTTCTTTGAAAGAAGAAACTAAAGAGTACAAGGATAAGCTTTACGGGTTTCAAGATAGCTCCAAAAAGGTTAAGTCACTCATCAAAGGTCAAAGAAAAACAACGGATAAAACAGGCCTTGGTTTTGTTAAGCCACACAAGGAACAAGTTGGAGAGTCTAGTAAGAGACTCCAAAAGGAAGAGAGTTCTGATGAGGAAAGTATTTCAGATCATGAGTCCTTGAATGATAGATGCGCAGAAATAGAAAACAGATTTCAGAATGAGAAGAAGAAGTTTTCAGGACCCAAGAGGTCAAATAAAAGAAAATTTCAAGGCAGATGTTTTGCGTGTCACAGGCTCGGTCACATGGCTTCACATTGCATGGCTCAAGTGAAGAAGGTAAATGACAGTTTCAGAAGTGCTAGTTACTTTCAAGGGTATTGCTACTCTTGTCAACAGTTTGGGCACAAGGCAATTTATTGCAAGGCAAATAACAGGAACAGGTTTGGTCAGAACAGGTTTGGCCAGAACAGGTTTTGTCAAAACTGGTGGATTCAAAGATCAGGTTTACCTCAGAGAAACAACATCATCAAGTGTTTCAAGTGCAACAATGAAGGTCACACAATCAGACAGTGTAGAGCTAAAATTCTAGAATACAAGAACAGGAACAGTGGCATGATCAGGTCCAAGGATCAAGGCATGAACAAGAACAGGGATGAGAACAAGAACAAGAACAGTGACAAGAACAGGAATACGGGCAAAGAGTTCAAGAGAAGGCCCGACAAGGAAATTATAGACGCTGATGATGATCAGTGCCTAATGGGAGTTTTACTCCCACCCCAGAATTAATCACCTCATCAGGAGGTGGGGGAGGGACTAAGCTAAGAGGCTCATTCTTAGTCCCGAGCCCCAAAGGTGACCCTTTGCCATTGATGACAAAGGGGGAGAGATATGAGTAAGGGGGAGAGCTTCAAGTGAAGAGGAAAGCTTCAAGTCGGGGGGAGCAAAACTTCAAAGGAAGATTCTCAGTTGTGGGCACAGTTTCTCAGTTGTTAGCACGGTTGGTTTCAGTTTTGGCTCTTGAGACGTGTTTTCGGTAAAGGTTTGCCATCAATGACAAAGGGGGAGATTGTTGGCAATTTTGGGTACTTTGGGTACATTGCCTTTGCTCAAGTGTATAAGTTGTCATTGATGTCAAGAAGCTTTTGAAGGAATTTGATTTGATGTCAAATAATTTGTTTTGATGAAGGTTACGGCATGACAGTTTCAAAGGTCTTTTGCAAACCCCAAGCTGACAGGTTCGAAAGAAAGTAAGTTGGAAAAGTGTCGCGATATCGCGACATGTCACATTTTCATGACTTAAGCAGGAGAGAGAAAGAGTTAGAAAAGTTATAAAAGGAGAGAGAAAGCAAGTTAGAAAAGTGTCGCGATATCGCGACATGTCACAGTTTCGCGACTCAAAGAGGAGAGAGAATGTACGGAGTCAAAAATGTCACGATTTCATGACATATTGCAAGGAAGGTTGTACGGACGAAAAAGTGTCACGATTTCATGACATGTTGCAGGAGAGAGAGTCCGAAAGAAAAAGTGTCACGATTTCGTGACATAATGCAGAAGAGAGAGTCCGTAGTGTGAATTGTCATGATTTCACGACAAGTTCGAAGAGAGAGAAAGTAACACAAAAAGTGTCATGATTTCACGACATGCTGCAGAGTTCGAAGTGAGAACCATCATGATTTCACGACATGTTGCAGATGAAAATGTTCCAAGTAAGAACTGTCACGATTTCGTGACATGCAGCAAAGGAAAGGTTTTGAAGTAAGAAATGTCACGATTTCGTGACATATTGAAGAAAAAGCGTACGGATGCAGAAAGTGTCACGATTTCATGACATGTTTTTGGGAATAAGGCAGAAAAAAGCACAAGGCAACGAAAGTGTCACGATTTTGTTTTTTTAGGAGGGGAAGGAAAGGTGTCACGATTTGAATGTCATGTTTTTGCTAGTGCAAGCAGAGAAGAGTGCAAGGAAGCGAAAGTGTCACGATTTCATGACAGAAATTGAAAGCAGGTCTTCTATAGGAGAAGTGTCACGATTTCGTGACAAAAGTAGAAAGGAGGTCGATGAAGGGAGAAGTGTCACGATATCACGACAAAAGCAAAGTTGATGCTGACAAAGACAAAAGTGTCACGATATCGCGACAAGAGCTTAGTTGAAGTCGTCAAAGGCTGAAGTGTCACGATATCGCGACAAAAGCCAAAAGAAAGTGTACGGTTGCAAAGGTGTCACGATATCGCGACATGTTGTAGTTTCACGGCAGAAGCTACAGAAGAGTTACAGAGGCAGTGAAGCCGACAAAGTCAAATTTTAGCCGACGAAGATTAGGGCTTGCAGCCGACGAAGATTAGGGTTTGTTTTTGTTATAACAGCTGACTAAGATTAAAGTTTTCATCATGAAAATTTTGTTATAAAAGGAGGGCTGTTTGGAGAGTTGAGGGGTGATTGAATGTGTTGTTGAAGTGCGACGTTCGCAGATAGTGCGCAGAGCAAGAAGTTCGATCGTCGAGAGCAGAGTGCAAAATTCGATCGTAGTGTGCAGAGTGCATTTCATCGAATCATTCTAAGTGTGAAAGATCGCAAAGGAAGCAGAGTGTGCGAAGACGGTGCCGTTGTGATTGCGCAGAGGTGCAAAGGTTGAAGTTCGACCAAGTGCGGCTGTGATTGCGCAAAGAGAGCAGAGGGCGTAGAGAGCACAAAGGGCAAAGATGAATGCGGAGTGTTGCTGCTTGAGGACAGAGGTGCATTGGTTCTTTGAGAAGAACCCGAGGACAGATTTGGCAAGTCTTTGAGAAGGCTTGTGTGCGAGAGGATTGATTTGTTCAAAGTTGGACAGATCCGACAGACGAGAGGAAGACTTGTACTAGACCGACTGACTGTGTTTGGTACGAGGTTGCTTGAGCTGCTGTGGACGTGATCATAGAAGGCGAGAGGTCTCTTAGGCTAAGCATTGAGGACAGGAGGTCTTCGGTGGAAAGGAGTTCCACGTGCTGGAAAGAGGTAGAGGCAGTTGATCTTCGAGGGATCATTTCCGGAGCGAGAGGGGAAGGTATCTCCTTTGAGCCGAGGCTCATAAACATTGTAATTGGGAAGGATTCCCAAAGAACTTTGAGATAACTTTTAGAGAAAAGTTTTGTGGACGTAGCCCGACCATTCTGGGTGAACCACGTTAAAATTGATGTCACTTTGTGGATGATTTTGTGCATTGCTTTGATATTGCTTTGGGTATATTGCTTTACTATTTTGAAATATAAAGGAAAAAGTAAAAAGAGGTCTTATACTGTTCACCCCCCCCTCTCAGTATAAGCTTGTGTTCTTCATTAGTGTATGTTATTTTGAATCAAATATATGAATTAATATAGCTATCATGACCCTCACAAAACATGTTTTATGATGTTTCTATTTGAATGTAATGGACATCTCCTTTAAAGTTTTATGTTTTATCATCCTTGGATATGGTACTATTGATGACCTCTATTTTGCAAGTACAAGTCCTCAAAGAATGAAATGGGAAATGATGGAGGTGTAAATATCACAATGATGGGGTGTTCGCTTTGGCAAGGGTAAAAAATCCCTAGTAGAGATGTTAGATTTTGAGGATATATAAAATGGAAGAGATTTAACACTGGTCCTAATAATATGCAATAAATATGAAATAAAGTAATTTTGCAATAAGACTGAAATATACTATAAATAGAAATGATGAAATTACAATGTATTATGGAGGAAATAGTCACTCCATTACTATGATCTAAAGAGCTACATTGTGCTTCATACAGGAGCACCACTATCTACTACACTACACTAGATAAGAAATTGACTTGATATTGACTTGATCTATGAGGCCCTTTATATATGAAGATATATTCCTTGGCCAAAACTCTACCTACCTATATAAGGGGACACTTTGCACATTATAACTTACACATTGCCACTTATGCATTTATTACATTGCTTGAAGGAACTAGTTAACTTTCCCCTAAAGTAATCCCCTCTAACTATGTACCTAAGGTGGTACATTTACATGACTCAAATGATGTAATATACTCTAACTCTAACACCCCTCCGTATTACATTATTTGGTTATTGAAGATTTCAATCTTCAACATTGATCTTCTTCTTGAGTATGGTCTTTTATTTGATCGGGTTCTTTCATCAATTGAATTTTGCTTTGGATTCTTCCTTAATCTAAACCATCTTCTTATTCTATCCATCCTCCTTTGTTTTCTTATTTATGTGTATCTTCATTTGGTTCTATTTCTTCTTTAGATTGTAGTTGGTTCAGTAGAGCATAGTGTTGTTGGCCTCTCATCATTTTAATTTTGGTCCTTCTATGCTTGCCATTATAGTGTACCATTTCCTCATTTTATTCGACCTATTCATCAAGAAATGAGTTAGTATCATTTTGAAATATAACAATATCTTGTGATATTTCCATTGAATCTAGGATATATCCTATTGCTTCTATCTCACCTTGGTTCATGATAAGGCATGTATTGATCTCATTCAAATATCTAAAATTGATTGTCCAATTGCTTTCTACTAACTTGCTTACTGAAATGAGATTAAATGCTAATCTAGGAACATACAATACTTTTTGTAGTAGAAATTTTGGAAATGATTTACTTGGCATTACACATTCATATTCGTGTATAGGATTAGTTTCGCTATCAACAATTATTAGTATATAACCATTAGTAATTTCAAGATAGTCAAACCATTGCATATTTCTAGTCATATTATGGCTAGCTCCTGATACAATGTGCCATGTATTTTTTTGCTTTGTTGAATTTTCCATGTTTGGATTATTTTTGCATTTGTGGCATGATGTAGTGTGTGTGCCTTGTTCTTGTTTTTTCATGAGAAAATGTGTTCTTATTTCCATTGAGGTATAATAGAACCTTCGTAGTAGTCTACCTTATAACTCCTTACTTTTAGAGTGTATGAGCTTGATTTGATAAAACCTTTTTAGCTTAGGTTTTGTAGGCTTCCTTATATCTCCTTAGTTAAGAGATTTGATTTGGTAGAATCCTTGTAGGATTTGTAGACACCTTATGAATCCCAAATAGATTGAGTACTTGATCGAATGAATGCTATTATTATCAAGTTTTGTAGAATACCTTATGTCTCCCTAGTAATTTTGAATGATAGACAAAGTGCTTTTAGGAATAATAGTTCAATTTGGAGTTTATTTTGTGAAGTTTTGTGGATAGCAAAAATAAACTTCTTTTACACCTTATTTCTCCTATTGAACTTAAGCACTTTCTATTTTTATGAGATTCTATTTTTTGGAATTATTGTATCCCTTTAATGTAATTTTAAGATAAGTATAGTAATTAGTTTCCAACACTTGATTTATAGAAACTTATTTTATAGCCTTTGATAATTTGATATTTAATGTTTCTAAATTCCAACTACCTATTTTGGTGTAGTATTCCTTATAAATCCCTAATATGGAATTTTAGAAAACAATGATATTTGCAATGTTAGATAGTTAATCTATCCAAGTAGAAATCCTTATTTCTCCTATACTTTAGATTACAAATATTAGGCTATTAATATATATATATATAATATTACTTTCAAATAGGGCGAAGGTCCAAGGTTCAAATCTCGGACCTCACTGGACTGAACGCTTGTCCCTTTCTTGGTGCTTTCAGTGGCGTAAAAGGTTTAAAATGATTATGGCATGGCGGTTATAGGGGTGGACTACACGAAGATCTGTGTGGTGGTTTCCAGGGCAGACAACGTAGAATACTATTGCAGCCATAAAAGCTAGAGAGCCTATCCGGATTCATGGTGGCTACCGATTCTACCATGTTAAAAAGAAATATTGCTTTCAAATATGGTTGATTTATCTTAATGTTTCAACCTTATATTATATCTTATATCTCCCTATTAATGAAAGCATATTAGAATAATATATAGTCTTATATTTGTGATGCCCAAAACCTCTATTTATCCGATATTGATTCTTAGATGTAGATGACAATACTCTTTAGTGCTCTTTTAACCATTATCTCCAATGTATACACGTAGGCTTTAGCTTCTCTTTAAATTTAATGACCGTTGGTTTCTTTGATGACACTACATGGACAATGGATGCTTCACATCTGATCACTTTGACTAGGAGTATTCAATGCTCTTTTCCTACTGTTGCTATGATGTCAATGCTACTAAGTAATTTTGCCATGATCTCAACTTAAGATGCTGCTATGAACTTGACCTTCAATACTTGGCTTTGCTTTGACTTCATTCTGATGCTTTCTCCAAGATGGGAACTTCTAAATAGGATGGAACATTCCTCCTTTTGGACAAGTGGTGAATGGGAGTTACATATTGGAACTCTTTCAATGCTCATACAAAGATAATGTACGTAACCTCATCAATATTCCTTGTAACTCCGCTTGATTAGGCACTTGAAATTTCTTGAGGGTTAAGATTTGGGATGGCACCTTAGAATGTTTATTCCAAGTGGCACTCAAGGCCTTTGTATGTAGACTTTTATTATAATTCTCCAGAAAGAATGTTATAACTCCTCTTGCCTTTTGTATGTTTATTTATTGGCTTGCTTTGTTTCTTGGACAGTAAGAAACATTTTTCTTTTGTAGGCATTTTGATGAGGACATTGGATGGTGCTAGTTGTGATGCTCCTTGGTTCTATGGAGCTTAAAATGATGGATTTGTAACTAATATTGGTGTTTCATTTGGTGTATGTTCTTCTCCAATTTTGAGATCTTGGAAGTAGCACCTTTTTCTCCTATTCTATATGCTTTCAATGTGCTGATTTTTATGCTCCTTTGTAGTGTATATAGTCCTTTGTAATGATTTCATTACACATTGATAGAAGTATATTTTGATGCCTTTTTATGTAGATGAAAACCCTTTAATATGGATATTTATTTTGTCATTTTTTTCCACATAGATATAGATTTATAATTGCCTTATGTCAGCTTTGATATTGCAGGTGAATGTTTGCTTCTCGATGCTTTAATGTGGAGCAACGGTGTCTTTTGGAACTATAAATCCTGAGAAATATGTGCTCATTGATGGATTTATTTTCTTTATTGAGACCTTCCCTTATACTTTCTCGAATGATGGCTATTCTCTTGTATTATAATACCTTTTTTCCTTCTTGAATGGACAAGAATGGTGCATGTATTAGATATATTTTACACCAATATGATCGTTTGAAATGTATCTTTCTGAAATGCTCCTTTTCCTTTTGATGAGTTTGTTCCTTACCTTTAGCAATTCCTTTTGCTTGGACAATTTAGTAAGAGTAAAACCAAGCTAATAATTTGTACCCTTTTAAAGTAGAAAATTATGCACTTATTATTTTAATGAAACCCTAAGTGCACTTTAAATTTGAGACTCTCCAAGTCTCGATTTGAAGCTTCTATTGTTGTTTTTATGGTGGATTTCTTCTCCACTCCTTGGAGGAATCTGATATAATTTTTGTGGCTTCTTTGGGCCTCTAAATTTTGTAGGTTCTATGCACCAAATAGTATCTCTAGACACTTTGATAATCTATTGGTTTTTGTGTCCTTGATCTTTAATCAACAAACACAAAATAATCCTTTGAGAGTAACTAGTTAATGATCAACTAGTTTAGTGCAATGAATCTCTAAAATTTCTACCTTAATGCACTTTAATAATTTCACCTTATTCCTCCCAATAATAAGCTCTCAAAAAAATTCTAAATGCACTTAATAATTTCTGCAACTTTTAAGAGTAATTTTTAAAATACCCTTAATGAATATTCTGTAATTTTTCACTACAATCAATATTGTAGGATATAGTATTCTTTCTTTATATATAGAAAATAGGTAGATGATAAATTTATTTCTTTTAAAAATATCCAACTCCTATTTAATGTGCAAATAATCCTTAAAATGAATTTTACCTTTTTGCACTTGAATACTATAATGCAATCTATCTTTCTACAACTTCTAATCCAAAAGTAGACACCTAAATCATGTCATATTGATAATACTACCTATATGGACTCCTTGAAGCCCATATGACCCACTTTGGATAGCCCTAGGGCTAAAACAATGGTTTTTACCACTCAAACAAGGGACATTTCCCTTTGTCACCCTAGTCATTCCTCCAACGGATGGCCTCCAGAGGTTGTCCTACCAAGGGATGACCACAAGTCAAGGTCATCCTACCAAGGGATGGCCCCAATTCAAGGTCATCCTACCAAGAAATATTTCCTATTTAAGGTCATACCAACCCGAGACGGTCGCACCAAAAATGGAGTAAAAAAATATGTGGCTTTCATGCTCTTCTCCAAAATTCCATGTAACACCATTTGGCTAGCCTAGCCTATGAAATGCTATTATGGGCTCAAGTGTGTGTGGTAATCTAGGCTTGAGCTCACGCATGGATTATTTCTTTTTATTTCACTTTTGGCATGGTCATCATCGGGTAGAATGACCTTTATTAGGGATCATCCCTCGATAGGATTGATGAGCACCAAAAATGCTCATATTTTGTACATATTTCTTTGATCAATATGCGGTTGTATAATAAGGATTGCGTACTTTTATGAATGATTATATAGATATTTGATATAATTATGCGTGTTATCTAATTTGTGTGCTTTTAGTATGTTTTGTGGAATTGTAGTTGATTTAGTTAGATTTGGAACGGTCGAGGTCTTTTGATGGACCTGGCACTTTATTTCATCGGGGGTCAATGTAGAGAACATAGGCGCCTCCCTGCAATCGAAAGGCACCAAGGGAACAAGCGCCTCCCTGCAATCGGAAGGCGCCAAACCAAAGACGAGCGCCTCCCTACAGTCGAAAGGCGCCAACTGAATACGAGCGCCTCCCTGTAGTCAGAAGGCACCAACTGAATACGAGTGCCTCCCTACAGTCGAAAGGTGCCAACTGAATACGAGTGCCTCCCTACAGTCGAAAGGTGCCAACTGAATACGAGTGCCTCCCTACAATCGAAAGGCGCCAACCAAAGACAAGCGCCTCCCCATAGTCGAAAGGCACCAACAGAAGGCAAGTGCCTCCCCATAGTAGAAGGTGCTAATAGAAGGCAAGCGCCTCCCCATAGCCGAAAGGCACTAATAGAAGGCAAGCGCCTCCCTACAACTAGAAGGTACCATGATAACAAGGTACCTTCCTCATAAGGAAGGTGCCACTGATTCTTTGCCTGTTGACTAGATTTGAATGACGTGGACGATAGCGGCTGGTGCAGTTCTAGCTCTGCATCATGCAGAGCTAAATTGGAGATAGCACCAATGTATCAAAATGTCTTACTAATGCCAAGCAAAGCATGAACTAAAATGAACATGCCGCCATCAAAATAGAATGCCAGACGTCGATTGCATTCGCCAGACTATTCTAATTTAGTCTAGGAAGAATCGACTATTGTAACCACTTCTGTAATAGAAGTTCTATGGGTGTGTTATATAAACACACGTAGATCGTTCGAAAGATATATAGAAATAATTAATAAAGATCCATTTAGAGTTATAGAAGATAGATTGTAATACGTTGATAAATATATTCCAGTTCTAGAAGTTCTAAAGCGCGTGTTCGATCGGGAAGAAGCTGCTGGAGCCTGGGCCCACTCCAAGCTAGTATTTCTTCCCCATTTCCTTTTTGTTTATTTATTTTAATTAGTTTATTGCTTTCATAGGAATGTTCATTAGTTTGCTAGTTCTAGTATTTGCAGTAGATTTATTTTCAGGAATGTGTACATGATTTATTTCTGTAGATTTAATTTTGTTCTTCTTACGTAATTTATTGAGGAGTGCGGGAATGATTGACAACCATTTCAAGAACACCCCCCAAATGTAGGATTAGCAGATTCACCTCCAGTGGTATTGTAGTAACCTAATTTTGACTCTTCGCAAGTTTACGAAGCTCCCTGGGTTGATAATTAAATGCACGGGCATGTGACAAAAATAGGAAACCATTCACCTTGTTTGGCCCGCAACATTTTGGCACCGTTGTCGGGGAAGCGTCTTAATTAGATTACTTACAATACCCTGAAACCTTCCATCTGACCTTGTATGAGTTCTTCGAGAAGAAGAGGACCTGACGGTCGCTTTATAAGAACTAATCCATTAGGACCTGAGTCAGTCGAGCATTTTGGATTTGAGTTAGACTCGCTTGACCTACCAATAGTCCATTGGAGTGAGGAACCGCACTTTGTGCAAAGTGCCGCCTCATCCCATCAACAAGGGGATGAACGAATCATCATAAATCCCCTGTTTAATAGGACTCCTCTAGAGGAAGCCCTATTGTGGAAGGCTATGGAGGATCAGACGATCTCGCCAGACAACCTTAGAGCATTGACTCAGAAAGTTTTAAATGATCGAAAGGCCATAAACGCTGCATTAGAAACCACATTTCCTAAAAAAATGGTAGATAATGATGAAGTCTCATCTGGCTTTAGTTTCCCAATAGAGGAGGGAGTAGGAGATACCAAAATGAAAAACATATCCCCTGCTCACCTTCCGTCCTTCAGAGGACACCCGATTGAGGACCCTGACCTATTTTTATTCAAGTTTGATGTTTTGTGCAGGTCTGTGGATTACAAATCAAACACGCAAAAGTTGAAATTATTTCCTTCTACATTAGACGATGCAGCTCTACGATGGTTCATCGGTCTGGGAGACAAACACATCACCACCTAGGACCGGATGAAGAAGCTCTTTCTAGAGCAATATCAAGATTTCGGGAGAGCAAGAGACTCCAGGGAGGAGGTCCTGAGCATGACACAAAGAGAAGATGAGTCTCTCGAGGAGTATTGGGAGAGATTCAGCTTTAATCTTCAATGGTCCCCTCACTCGAAGCTATCTGATAAGTCCCTCAAAAGCATCTTCTTGAGGGGACTTACCAATGAGTCATTGGAGGCTCTCAACATGATCTCTGGAGGTGATGTCTATCAGCATGCTATGGATGACATCCAACAATTATGCTGGAACTACTCGAGAAGGCGAGGCAAAATCATCGCCAGGACCATGAAGGCGGCTGCTTAGTCACCAAAATAGAAATAGGCAACATGTTGGAGGATTTGAAGAGCGAAATGCTCTCATCTCTAGCCTGGATGGATACTCTGTTAGAAAAGAAGAAACAAGAAAATGATGCAGCATTAGCCTATTTCTACCCAAAATGTAGAGGAAGGCACGCAAAGAATGCATGTCCAAAAAACAAGGTCAGAGTATGCACAGTTTGTAGGCTGAATCATAAAACTCGATTGTGCCCACAACTGCCTGATAACCAAGAAGCGGCTGAGAGCACGGAGGCCTACTTCATAGGCAATAGGAAGAGTTGGCCATAGCCCCCCATGGGGAATATACCAACCGGAATGCCATCATATGGGGGAGGGTCATACATGCACCAAGGACCCCCTCAACCACCTAATATGGGGTGGTGGGGACCATCACCCTGGACTAACGCACCCCAAAAACATTTTTGAATCGCGACCATGGATGCCATATCCATATCCTGGGCAGCGGTGGAGAGGCCACAATGCGTGGAATCAGACTCCATAGAGTGCAGCGCCTGCTCACATCCAACAGAACTTACCGGCATTGCCAGTAGTGAGACCTGCGTAGCTACCAGCTCAACGAGAGCAAACCGAACAACAGAGGTAAATCGGTCGGCATACAACGTAGAAGGTGAGATGTATCATATGTACAATATTCAGCTTAGATCAGGTAGGCAGCTAGGAGTAGAGACACCGCCTCTGGTAGAAGAGGAGGAAGAAATAGTAGAGACACCTCCACTAGTAGAAGAGGAGGAAGAAATAGAGGAGACACCTCTGGTAGAAGAGGGAAAAGCACTTGAGAGAGCGGAGGCTCCATTTCCTAGCGTTGCAGGAACAAAGAAAAACAACACGGCCAAAATTTGACATCTTGTCGAGCTTGAAGAATCTCACGGTGACAATCCCATTATTTCAAGCAATTCGAGATGTCCCCATTTACACCAAGGCAATTAGAGAAATGTGTCTAAGGAGACCGGGATGAAAAGCTACCCAGACTATCAACGTCGTGGGTAAACTGGGAGATCTAATGATGGGTAGAACACGTCATCCGAAGTATGCAGATCTAGGCAGCCCAGTGCTTGACCATAAAAATTGGAGGACATTCCCTGTCCAACACATTGGTTGACCTCGGGGCAGCCATCAACGTGATGCCTCAAGAGACCATGCAGAGGTTGTGACTCATGAACCTGAAGCCAACCACGACAGTGCTATAGTTAGCTGATCGATAAACCGTGTCGTCGAAAGGGATCTTCTGGAAGATGTGATCGTAACAGTCAGTGCATAGGAATATCCAGCCAATTTTTAGTTTTGCAAACCAAGACCAAGCTGGGTGGTTACCCACTCATTTTGGGAGGCCATGGCTGGCAATAGTGATGCTTACATCAGCTGTCGGGATGGGCTAATGACCATCTCCAATGGGCAAAACATCAAAAGGCTGACCATTTCATCGCCAGCTCAGTCTATGGACTCGGTAGAAGAACCCAGGATCACCGAGCATGGAACTACGGAGTTGTCCATAATCCAGCCGGTGATGACCTTGGAGGAGGTGGCAGAAGAGGACGAGGATGGTGCTATCATGGAGTTTCTCCATGGAGAATCGTCCACCCCCACACCTGGATCACCGTTGAATGGCGCCCAAGATCAGCACATCCGACAAATACACGTTGGGCCAGGGAGGATATTAAACGTCAACAGCAGGTTGACGCCCACACAGCTAGAAAAATTGGAAGAGCTTATGGTAAAACACCGGCAAGCATTTGCATGGGACTACGCAGATATGCACGGCATCAGCCCGAGAAATATGTACCCATCGGATTTATTTAGATGACGAGGCAACTCCTAGTCGGCAGCCACGAGAGAAGGATGAACCCGACAATGAAAGACATTGTCGAGAGAAGAAGCGCACAAACTTCTGGCTACCGAATTCATATATCCAATTTTTGACAGTGAATGGGTATCACCATTAGTGGTGGTCCCCAAAAAGAATGGGAAATGGCGGATCTACGTGGACTACCGGGCGTTGAACAAGGCGACTAAGAAAGACCACTTCCCACTCCCATTCATCGATCAGGTCTTGGACACACTCTCAGGAAGAAAATACTTCTCCTTTCCGGATGGTTTCAGTGGTTACAACCAGATCCAGGATAGGGGAAGAAGATCAAGATAAAACAACGTTCACCTGTCCATGGGGAACGTTTGCCTATAAGGTATTGCCTTTTGGACTATGCAACGCATCGGCCACCTTTCAAAGGGTGGTGCTTAGCATATTCTCTGATATGATAGGAGACGGGGTGGAAGTATACATGGACGACTTCACCGCCTATGGAGAAACCTTCGAGGAGGCAATGACAAATCTGGAAAGAGTGCTCGACAGGAGCAAGGAAAATCATTTGTCCCTAAGTAATGAAAAATGTTTTATGATGATGCGGGAAGGCATCGTGTTGGGACACCACCTCTCTGTGGAAGGAATAAAAGTAGACAAGAGGAAGATCGAGGTCATCAGAGACCTACCTAGCCCCAGAACGTAGAAGGAGGTAAGAAGTTTCCTTGGATCAGCTGGGTACTACCGACGATTTATCGCCGAATTTAGTAAGATTGCCAAACCACTGCACACCCTACTTTCTAAGGACGTAGAGTTCAATTGGATGGGAGATTGCGAAGAAGCGTTCCAATTGCTGAAAGAAAAATTGATATCTGCACCGGTCTTGAGAGGACCGAATTGGGCCATACCGTTCCATATTTACTGCGATGCATCTAACGGTGCGATCGGAGCAGTCCTCGGGCAGAAAGACGATGAAGAATTTTATGCCATCTATTATGTCAGTAAAAACTTGGCGGGAGCAGAGCTCAACTATACAGTGACAGAAAAAGAATTCCTCGTAGTTGTCCATGCAATAAACAAATTCTGCCACTATATAATGGGATACAAGGTCTTCGTCCATACGGACCATGCGGCTATCAGGTATCTGATGAGCAAGCCGGCCATTGGTGGCAGAATTATCAGATGGCTGTTGCTATTGCAGGAATTCGACATCACTATAGTCGATAAACCGGGCAAGGACAACGTCGTGGCGGATTTTCTATCTAGATTGATACCAGTAGATCATCAAGCGGTGGAAGATCATTTTTCGGATGAACATCTGTTCGCTATTAGTGAACAAACTCCGTGGTATGCAGACATAGCCAATTACTTGGCCATCGGAAGGACCTCACCTGCTCTCTCCTACCGAGAAAAGTAGGCGGTCATAGAGAAGAGCGCATCATTCCTTTGGATGGATGGTCTCCTATTTAAAATAGGATGGGACCAAATTATAAGAAGATGCGTAGCAGAACAGGAGTTTTTAGAAGTGCTCAAGGCATGTCACGATGAGCCATGCGGAGGACACTTTGCGGGGAAATGAACGCCTACAAAATCCTGCAGGTTGGGTATTTTTGGCCCACTCTGTTCAAGGACGCGGCAGCGTATACCAGCAAGTGTGACGAGTGCCAGAGGATGGGTAGACCAACCCACCGAGATGAAATGCCCCTGCAGCCCTAGGTACACCTGGAACCTTTCGATAAATGGGGCATGGACTTCGTGGGACCATTTAATCCACCTTCGATGGGAAGGAGGTTTATTATGGTCTGCACGGATTACGTCACCAAATGGGTGGAAGTGGAGGCATTAAGGGACTCAAAGGAAAGAACGGTCATCGATTTCTTATTTGCCCATATTTTCACATGATTTGGGGTTCCTCGGGAGATAACAATAGACCAAGGGCCCCAATTCACCTCCAAATTGATTGAGGAGCTGATGGAGCAGTATAGAGTTTGGCACAATAAAACCATGCCCTACCATCCACAGGCGAACGGGCAAGTAGAAGTGACAAACGGGGAGATAGAAAACATCTGACCAAAACCGTGCAGCAACACAAGAAATATTGGGCCACACGGTTGTCGGAGGTAGTTTGGGCATACAACACCACGTGGAAATCCACCACGGGATGCACACCTTTCCAACTGGTCTATGGGAAAAATGCGATGATGCCCATCGAGTTCGAAATCAAAACTACGAGGACGGCTTCAGAATTAAATTTGAGCTTGGACGAAGCTCAAAAATAGAGGATTCGCCGGCTAGATCAGCTGGACGAAATCGATTGGATGCTTTACGAGAGGACGAGAGATTATACGAAGCTAGAGAAAGAAGTGGCATGATAACCACATCAAGCTGAAGAAGTTCCAGGTAGGGGAATGGGTACTGTTGTACGATTCTCGGTTCCAGGAAAGGAAGGGCAAACTTATGCAGAGGTGGATGGGGCCGTATGAGGTGGCAGAGCTCATTAGGAATGGGGCGGTGCGCGTTAAGACAATTGACGGCAGCAACACCATGTTCACAGTCAATGGCCACCGACTACGCCCCTATAATACGTCCAAAATGTTACAGGTGGAATCCAGAGTAGGCGTGGGGGAGACCCCATCTTGCTAGATCTGGACCGAACTCTCACAGGTGAAATGGTGGGCATGAAAGTGCTCACCCAAATTTTTAGTTAATATAGTTTTTTTGTAATGTGTGTTTTTGTAGGGACGACGCCCGCATGCAAGCTGCAGGCATCCTAATCCAGGGCCTAACAGGCATGGAACGCGTCTAACTGCCTTTATTTTCCTTTCTTTTTTGGTTGCTTTTTGTAGGTGGAGGACTTGACAGCACGAGGGATAGGTATCCGGGAAACCAGGCCTGATTCGGCTCAACATTCGACACCGGCTCGTAGGTAGAATCTGGGCAGCATGAAAAACTGGGAAGGCTTGATCACCCTTTTTCTAGTCAAATCGCCATCCAAAGAAGGTGCCTTCCAGAAGGTGCAAGTCTAGAAGAAGGTGCCTTACTACATCGAAAGGTGCCAAGTCTAGAAGAAGGCGCCTTACTGCATCCAGAAGGTGCCAAGTCCAGAAGAAGGCTCCTTACTTGCATCCGAGAAGGCGCCATCAAAAAAAAAAAAAAAAAATAATATATGTAGGCGCCTTCCGTGGCGGGAAGGCACAAAAAAAAAAAAAAAGGAAGATGCCTTCCAACATCGGGAAGGCGCATTCATCCACGAATACGCCTTCCAACATCAGGAAGGCACATTCATCAAGACGAACGCCTTCCAACATCGGGAAGGCATGAACCAGAAGGAGGCGCCTCCCACATTGGGAAGACGCATGCAGACAAAAGCGCCTCCCACCAATCAGAGGCACTTCCTAGCATCCGAAAGGCGCATTCGTTCGACGAAGAGCATCGACAACGTTGGAAAGGCGCTACAAGGGCACCATCCACATGGGGAAGGTACCAAAGAATGCCTCTCGTGTGCAACATTTACATCTATCGGATGCCTCGAGCGGAATGAAGCATCGCACGAATAAGCGACATCAAATGACCATACCCCTCCCTCGTGTCACAAGTCAGCAAATCAGCGGCTACCACGATGACAGGAACGTCGAATCAGGTACGTGCATACTAAATCAAATCGTTTATATAATTATTTATAAATACGTAGTACCAAAAAATACGTCGTCATAGAGATCGTATCCCCCATAGCCGAAATCATGTGCCAATGATAGGGCGTCTTCCATAACTGCTAGGGTTAGGCATCTTTTCTATAAGAAGGCGCCTTCCTGAAGAAGGAAGGACAAAAAAAATACAACAGCAGAAGGCGCCATGGGAGGAAGGTCCAAGAACCACGCGATCAAGAAGAATGAACCCAGTGATACTGATGGGATCAGAGGGTCTGTGAAGACCCAATTCGAAGCCGAGGGGTGGCTCGAATACGCACCCTAGTCGGTCGGGGCCGGGACGTGGAGGCAGCTAGAGAATTCATCCCCTCTTTGAGGGGTGATGCGGCCCAAGTACGAGGGATGGAAATTCCAGTCACCCCTGAGTTCATCTCACAGGCGACTGGATTGCCTCTCACGGGGGAATGTACATACAAGGGTGGAGTGTTAAAACTATACGCCGAAATACTACTATCGGGAGAAAATGTGCAGATAGACAGGGAGGGGTTACTCAAAAATAGTCTCCCCATGAATATGCGAAAGATGTTCGAGCAGATTGCTCGATTCTTCACATGCACAGGGAAGTATACCCATCTGCACATTAATCATGTGCACTTCCTCAATCACCTAGTGCATGGGAGGAAATTAAATATACCTTTCTACCTAGCGAGTGCTCTGAAAGATGAAGCGGCTCGGTACCAGAAAGGGGCACCGTCCGCCTTAGCCCACCATGGGCTGATATCGGCATTGGTCCGCCATGTAGAAGCACAAGGATAGAACCACGACGCAGAGGAGATGGCGGCCAAATAGAGCAACACAATGCGGTTGCCGAATTAGGGCAAGACGAAGCATCCCCTATAGAGGAGATAACAAACATCGAGCAATTGGCATTGCCCTATTTTCTAGGAGGAGCAGAGCAGTCACCGGTGCCCAAAGACATAGAGGATAGAGGGCATTCCCTAGTGCCCGAGTATGAGGAGGAAGGAGCGCCACTCAGTGGTGGTGAGGACGAACCAATCCCTAGGAGGAAACATCTACGTGATTCCTCTCGATAGAGGAAGGACAGAGTGACCCGAGAGATAGACGTTGCCGCCCAAACCCTCTGAGAATTAATGAACAGAGCCCATGGAATGAAGGAACTTTGGGAGTAACGACCAGATCGATGCGGCCTTGGAGGAGGCGCTCGAATGGCAAACTGATTGTTGGATGGCACAACAGATTCTGGAAGATTGCCTAGAACCAGCATAAAAGGGAATTGGAGGAAAGGGATAGATGAATCGCTCGGCTCGAGCAGCTGGTCCGAGTTGCGGGAGGAAAATCAAATACTTTAGGACAGAGGAACAACAAGACAGGAGGCGTCCACTCAGACTGATTGGGCAGAAGCAGTGCCAATGAACTCTCCCACATCTATCGAATGAGTATTCTCTTCGGGGAGATTCGATCGGACGCCGACAGAGCAGCCGGAGGCGGGGAGGATTCCTTTGTTTTTAGGGGTGAAAAGAAAAGAAGTCCTACGATGCCCCCTGTCATTGTCCTGAGTGACACGGAGCAGGACGAAGGTCTCCGACAATGAGATAAGACCGAGGAGGATAAGGAGGACCTCCCCGAGGCCTGAAGAAGGAGAAGAGCACGAGGGGTCGACACCGGGTAGACGGGAGAACGAAGGATCACCCCCGGAGATAGGGGGCACGGCCGGATCCTTCGGAGTAAAGAGAAGTCCCCAAAGGAGAAAGAAGAGACCCCGGTCCGAGCCACCACATTTTCTGTAGAGGCCAAGGCAAAGAGGCCCAAGACGGCTCGACGAAAGGTGAAAGTGACCTTCGTCGAGTCGAGAGGAGGACGAATGGGACATGCAGCTGTTCGTCGAAAGGCAAAAATATTTTGAGCAGTACGCAACGAAATGAAAGCAGCCAAGGAGGCCAGGAAGGCATCCTCGAGGGTAAAAGGAGATTATGGCATCTGCGTCAATCCGGTAGAAGACAGCCAGTTTTGGGACATCTATGGTTCATCCCGAGGGTGGCCTTCCATGATGAGGAGGTACTTGGAATGGTGGGGAGTATATGGCCCACAATTGGAGGCTGCTATGATTGCAAAGGAGAATACAGGGCTTACCCCTAAAGTGAGCGGATTATACAAGGCCCAAGTAGTGCCTTCCAGAGGGGATAACTCGGATATCCCTCTGGCAATGGTCAGACCTCCAAACGTCGACCTCTGGCAAGCTATCGAAGCTGCATTTCAATCGGCAGGAACAACGCTGGCTAGACCACCACCAGTAGCGGCCAGAACAAGAAGGGGACAATTGACAGCCATAGTTTCCCATAGGCAAAGGCGAACCACACCTTCAAATGCCGACATGAAAAGATAGACTCGGGCCGCAAGGGCAGCGAATCCTCCAAGAGATGGCGACGATGAAAAGTCAGAGGGCTACCTACAGTTTGGATGCCACGAGGGCGTGGCATATGTTAGGCGTGGGGGGATGATGAGCACCAGAAATGCTCATATTTTGTACATATTTCTTTGATCAATATGCGGTTGTATAATAAGGATTGCGTACTTTTATGAATGATTATATAGATATTTGATATAATTATGCGTGTTATCTAATTTGTGTGCTTTTAGTATGTTTTGTGGAATTGCGGTTGATTTAGTTAGATTTGGAACGGTCGAGGTCTTTTGATGGACCTGGCACTTTATTTCATCGGGGTCAATGTAGAGAACATAGGCGCCTCCCTACAATCGGAAGGCGCCAAGGGAACAAGTGCCTCCCTACAATCGAAAGGCGCCAAACCAAATATGAGTGCCTCCCTGTAGTCGGAAGGCGCCAACTGAATACGAGCGCCTCCCTATAGTCGGAAGGCACCAACTGAATACGAGTGCCTCCCTACAGTCGGAAGGTGCCAACTAAATGCGAGTGCCTCCCTATAGTCGAAAGGTGCCAACTGAATACAAGCGCCTCCCTACAGTCAGAAGGCGCCAACCAAAGACAAGCGCCTCCCTACAGTCGAAAGGCGCCAACCAAAGACAAGCGCCTCCCCATAGTCGAAAGGCGCTAATAGAAGGCAAGCGCCTCCCCATAGCCAGAAGGCGCTAATAGAAGGCAAGCGCCTCCCCACAGTGAAGGTGCTAATAGAAGGCAAGCGCCTCCCTACAACTAGAAGGCACCACGATAACAAGGTACCTTCCTCATAAGGAAGGCGCCATTGATTCTTTGCCCGTTGACCAGATTTGAACGACGTGGACAGTAGCGGCTGGTGCAGTTCTAGCTCTGCGTCATGCAGAGCTAAATTGGAGATAGCACCAACGTATCAAAACGTCTTACGAATGCCAGGCAAAGCACGAACCAAAATGAACATGCCGCCATCAAAACAGAATGCCAGACGTCGATTGCATTCGCCAGACTATTCTAATTTAGTCGAGGAAGAATCGACTATTGTAACCACTTCTGTAACAGAAGTTCTACGGGTGTGTTATATAAACACACGCAGATCGTTCTGAAAGATATATAGAAATAATTAATAAAGATCCATTTAGAGTTACAGAAGATAGATTGTAATACGTTGATAAATATATTCCAGTTCCAGAAGTTCTAAAGCGCGTGTTCGATCGGGAAGAAGCTGCTGGAGCATAGGCCCACTCCAAGCCAGTATTTCTTCCCCATTTCCTTTTTGTTTATTTATTTTAATTAGTTTATTGCTTTCATAGGAACGTTCATTAGTTTGCTAGTTCCAGTATTTGCAGTAGGTTTATTTTCAGGAATGTGTACATGATTTATTTCTGTAGATTTAATTATGTTCTTCTTACGTAATTTATTGAGGAGTGCGGGAATGATTGACAACCATTTCAAGAACACCCCCCAAATGTAGGATTAGCAGATTCACCTCCAGTGGTATTGTAGTAACCTAATTCCGACTCTTCGCAAGTTTACGAAGCTCCCTGGGTTGATAATTAAATGCACGGGCATGTGACAAAAATAGGAAACCATTCACCTTGTTTGGCCCGCAACAAGGATGACCTTGAATAGGGGTCATCCCTCGATAGGATGGCCTTGATTTGGGGTTTTCCCTTGGTAGGACGACCTCTGGAGGCCATATCTTGGAGGGACGACTAGGGTTGCAAAGGGAAAAATCCTTTGTTTGAGAGATGAAAACCATTATTTTAGCCCTAGGGTTGCCCAAAGTGTGTCATATGATCTTCAAGGAGTCCATATAGGTAGTCATTCTCAATAAGAAAAAATAGATGATCTAGATTTAAATTGAGGGTTGATGATGTTCATTAATATGATCAATGTTAGATGTCCTAATCATGGACATAGAATGATTTTTTGAACCATTACTTCTTACAAGGTGAAGAACTTTGTTTTAGTAAAACCTTTCTACAAAGTGTGGATCTTCATCTAGTCCATAAGGCAATGAACTTAGGCATACTAAATAGGAAGTTGAAGAACTGTCCTATTATGTGTTTAATTTAAGTTTTTACTTGTTATCTGTCCCAAGAAAAAATGGCATGATTATCTTTGACAATGATTATTGAATGAATTCAACTTGCATGATTGAGTGTTTTATTATTAATTTGAGTATAAATTTTATGATGTAATGACTACCCCCTCAAGTGATGAGTCGGTGAGGATATGGTAAAATTATGAAAGCGATGAGTCGCTTGACCAAGATGATCTAATTTGGGTTGTTCAAGGATTGTTATGATAGTTTAGAGGGCTCATGTGCCACAATCCACTTATCTCAAAAATTTTGCTTTTGTTCCACCAATTATTAATTATCTACCATACCAAGATGCGACAAATCACAATAGTATCAATAATTCCAACTTGGACCAAGCATCCCTTCAACAACCTCCCTTAGGAAATCTGGTAATATTGCATGTAAATGATCCAGAGGTGTAGAGCTTGACAAATATAGTAAAACAATTAGTTTCAAAAGTGGAGATGGTTCAGCCTTGTAGTTTCACTTACAACTATAAAGAGATGTGCAATCAACCATTGTACCCCATTGTTGTTGCAAGACCTTATCCTAAGTAATTTTCTATGTCATTTTTACCTAAATATAAAGGAAAAAAGATACAATAGATAATTTAGGAAGATTTATAACAACATGCCATGATCTCATATATGATGACATGTTACTAAAAACATTTCCTAAAAGTCTTGATTGCATGGCATTGGAATGGCACTATTTTTTATCTAATTATTCCTTGAGGAATTTTGAAGAAACAATAAAATTATTTGTTCAATAGTTTAATTCTTATGTTGAGAAGAATTTAACCATGAAATATGTTTATAATTTAAAACAAGCTAAAGAAGAGATTTTTTCAAAATTCCTATCTCATTGCAGAAGTCTAGTTGGATGCTTGAGATATATCTTACCTCCTATAGATATTCTTGAGATATTTATTATAAATCTAAAAGAATGGTTATCCTATACACTATAAATAACTACTATCACATCTTTTGATCAAGCAATTGAGCTAGCAAAGGAAGTGAGGCTCTTATCAAAAGAGGACAATTTAAAGTAAAAGAAGAAAAATATACTAATTCATAGTATAAGAATAAGCATGTGGCAGGTGATGGTGTAACGGATAGTAGACCTATTAATAGCATTGCCAACACTCTCTAAAAGATAATATATCAAAAAAATCCATAGAAGAATTTCACAAGACTTGTCATACCCATGGCAGTAGTTCTATAGCATCTTTTGGAAGCCAAAATGATTGAGTTACCTCCCATAAGGAAACCACATACTACAACTAATTGGTATAATATAGGTCAATGTTGTGCATACTACAAGGTAGAAGAACATTGGATAAATTCTTGTAAGAAGTTGAAATATATGGTTCAATATTTAATTGATGTACATCTTGATGTAATAAATTCTCAACCTTAAAATGGTCAAAAAGGGTCCATGGTTAATCAAAATGTACCTAAGAAAGCTTAGTAGGAATCTAATCAAATTTATTATAAGAATGTGATACCTCCTTATGGTGATATGGTTGGTATAATAACAACTGCTTTAGAGTAGTAGGTGTAGAATTAACAAATCCAACGATCTCAATAGGAGATGAGTTTTTCAACAAATATCTCTCTCTTAGAACTTTTACAAACTTCTACTCATGGAGAGGCCTTTGTAAATGTTCTAAAACAACAATATGTTTCCCTAGATATTCTCCCTAGCGATATAGTCAATGTTGTAAGTTCTCTTGGGATACATAATCTCACATTATCAGATGACGATATTTCTTTCTCAAACTTACAAAAATATTCTTCCCTTTACATCATCGCGTTTATTGGGGATAATTTTATCAAGAGAGTTATGATTGATAATGATTCTTCCCTTAATTTATGCACAAGTAATTTTTAAAAAAAATTAGATTAAAAGAGGAATATTTAACTAATTTCGATGATATCATTAAAACTTTCAATGAGTCCCAAGAAGCTTGTGGTACCATATCACTTCCCCTTAAAGTTATACCTAATATTTTAGATACATTGTTCTATGTGGTATCTTTTCATTCATATTGTAATATGCTTCTCGGACGTCCTTGGATCCATGTAATGAAGGTCGTCCCTTCCACCTTTCATCAATGTCTAAAATTTGAATTTAAAAATCAACTTGTCACTATTTTGGATGATCCTCATCCATTTGAATATTGCTCACCAGATGATCTAGCTCAATTTCATTTATCAATTTCCTTACCTAACATAACTAAGAAATTTGAAAATCTAAATATAAAAGAGGAATCATTAACCAAAATCTCATTCTAGGATCAATAAAATCCTTCTCATCAAGAGCCTCTTCTAGATAAATTTCATCAAGATTTAGAGTGAAGTGTTGAGGATGAGGGGTCACCCTCTCCTCCTTTGTTGGTCTCAACCCCATAGCAGTATACCATAGATTAGGATCTACCTCACAATGATATTTTCTTTGATGGGTCTGTCCCTTGCACAACGAAGGTTGAGTCTTATAGTTCTCAAGTGGACTTCAGTTTTATGTCTCCCGAGGATCTTAAGCAACTAGGAGTAATTCCTACCCCACATCCTCTTGAGGATGAGTTATCCATTCTCATTGAGGAGACCATAGATGTGAACATATATTATAAGGAAGCCCATAGAATCCTTAATCTAGGTACAGCCTTGTACATGGACGGGTAGGAGCAATTGACCAATTTGTTAAAATAATTTCAAGATATTTTTGCTTGGTTATATGTTGACATGTCAGTGCTTGATCCCTTCCTTGTTATACATCATTTGGTAGTTAATTCTAGTGCCAATATTGTTAAGAAAAAACTTAGGAATATGTATCCTAAGGTCACCCTTTTAGTCAAGGAGAAGCTCCAAAAACTCCTTGATATCAATTTTATAAAAACCATCAACTATTCTAATTAGATCTCCAATATCGTTCTTGTAGCTAAGAAGGAATGGCCAATCATGGTATGTACTAAATTTTAGAACATTAACTTAGCATGTCTTAAGGATGATTTTCCCTTGCCCAAGATATATCAGATAGTATATTTTATTGCCAAATATGGAATTCTTTAGCTCATGGATGGTTTCTCAAAATACAATCAGATTTTGATTGCCCCTGAAGATCAGGCTAAGAAAAAATTCATCACTCCATGGGGTACCTTCTGCTAGAATATCATGCCTTTTGGCTTGAAAAATGTAGGACCTACCTATCAGTAGGTCATGACTTATATTTTACATGACATGATGCATGATATTCTCCAGGATTATGTGGATGATCTCTTAGGTCACTTCATAGAACGAAAGGATCATGTCCATGATTTAAGACAAATTTTTGAAAGGCTTCAATATTTTTAGGTTCATCTTAAACCCACTAAATGTGTGTTTGGAGTCACATCTAGAAATTTTTTAGACTTCATAGTTTCTAGGTGATATATTGAGGTGGACCCTGCTAAGATAGCAGCTATCATTGACATGCATCCTCCTCGCACCTTGATTAAACTACATAACCTACAAGGTAAGCTTTAGGATATTCATTAGTTCATTGCCCAATTAGTCGATAAATATCAAATATTTCTTAAGCTTCTTGTCAACAAGGCATACACTTTTGGTTAGGTTGAAAGACACCTATGGTTGAGACGGTTTAACATGGGGTTAAACAAAAAGGGAAATGTACGTTCTGGTTGAAACAAGACTAGAAAATTCTCGTTGATCATTATGGGACACTGGACACTCCCATGCACATGGATAGACTTTGATCAAGTTGATTCCTATGTGGTGCACATACTTGAACTCATGTGATTACTTGCTCAAATGGAAATCATATAAAAGACTCTCATACATTACTTAAGGTTGTAAGTAAAAACAAAAAAAAAATTTCGATGGGTATTATGGTTAGTTTTTGGTTAGGTGAAAACGGGTTATTATAGTTGGTATCATAGCCTAGGTTAGATAGGTGTAAAACTCTAAATTTGATGACTCTAAAATAAACATATGCAAAGTAAGGAAAGAGAAATGGTACAAATGTAGAAAATGAGCAAGTCTTGCCCCCCATGTTGAACCCCTGGTGAATCATATTGGAAGAGCTAGACGAACCCTCCACCTTTGTGGGTTTTAAGCGGTGTACTTGATGCTCTTTTGGGGATCGTACTTGCCATTTGAAGCTCCAAGTCAAGACTCTTCCTTATTTAGTCATTGTGTTTGCATTCAATTGAAGTCATCATATAAAAAGGAGAAAAATACTGAAACATTTTAGCAAATTTAGTAGAACCATCAAAAAAATTAGTTAGTTAGATGGGAGTAGGTGCATAGTTAGTGAAAGCCTTTGGTATAATATTGTGAACTAATGCATTTATTTAACCAGGGAATATACCACCAAAACTTGGTAGTGGAGCAAAAATTCCTCCTCGAAGAACTCGACTAGCTAGTATTGATAATTTTGGAGAGGGTCATGTGGGAGAGAGTTCAAGAAACCCTGAGGGGATGGAGAATCTCACAAATTTGGTTCAGAATATGCAAGGTGAGATGTCAACCTACAAAGAGCAGATGACACAATAAAATAATTTATTGGAAGCTCTTAGGGATGAAATTTGAAGAAATGATAATAGGGCACCTGAAGCTCTTGCTAAAGCAGTTATGGAAGAACCAAATGACCCTGATCAGGTAGTTAAAGCTCGTATTAATGCTGAATTAGAGAAATACCTGAAGCATGTTAAGGTTAGAAAATTTTTGGGAAAGGAAAGTGGAGATTCTATCGAGTCATGGCTAAATGAACTAGCAATTTACTTCTCTATGAGAAATTACTCCTCAACCACAAAGATAGTCTTTGTCATAGGACTTTTGATAGAAGTTGGGTTGGAATGGTGGGAAACTTACTGCAAGGATAAAAAGATAAACATAATTCATTGTGAGTGGGACATGTTTGAAAAGGCATTTAGAAAGAGATTCCTTACTGAGCAATACTACGCTAGGAAGCTAGATGAGTTTACTCAACTAAAGCAAAGGGAGCAGTCAGTGGATATATACTATAGGAACTTCACTAGACTTCTTAAGTACATTTTGGCTTATGAAAATGATGATAAAATGAAGGTGCATCAGTTCCTTTTAGGGTTAGATCATCAGCTCAGGATCTCTGTCAACATGTTCAAACCCACTAACTTAGAAGTTGCATATGATCTAGCTTGTCAAGAAGAGTATAATCATAGAAAGAGCAACAATCCCTCTCAAGGACCCAAGAAGAACTACCAAAATCCACAAAAGAGAAAGTGGAATAATGAGTCAACTCAAAATAACAAAGAAGGGTTTAAGTTTGGTAAAAGAAACAATGGGTCAACAAAAATATTTAAGAAGTATCAGCCAAAGGATAGAAACTCTACTAATGCGGAGAAGGTCAAACCCGTGAATCAGGTAGAACCAACCCCTACTGATGGCAAGGATAATTCAGTTCAAGGTTTGACTCAGAGTTCGAAGGTTGGATGCTATGAATGTGGAGGTCCTCACTATGCAAGAAATTATCCATGTCGTACAGGTGCTAACCCAAGGACAAACAAGAAAGGACACAAAATTTATGCTGCTACTGGGAGTCAGAATATTGATGGACAAGCAACCCCTATGCTTTTATAGGGTAAGGTTTTTGATAAAAATGTTAGAGTATTGATAGACAATGGTGCTACTAATAGTTTCATTTCTAGTAGCTTAGTCAGGGACATGCCAGAGAGTCCAAGATCTTTGGTGGAAGGGTGGAAAGTCGAGTATGGGTCTGGATAGACCTACTCCATGGATCGATATTACCCCTCAATGGAAATCTCCCTACCCACTAATTCTATCACTTGGAAACTCTATGTAGCTCCGCTACATACCTTTGATATAATTCTAGGGATTGATTGGTTAAAGGCTCATAAGGCCTTGATCAATTTTTAGGAAATATGGGTCGAATTCACTGACGATAAGGAAAGGAGAACCAGGTTGTACAGTGAGAAAAAGTCGTTTGAACCCATATTAATCTCTGCTATGCAACTAAATAAGGTGATTAGGAAAAGAGGTTTGGTTTATGTGGTCAAAATAAAAGAGGTTAAGGAAGATAAGAATGAATTTTTTAAGAGATTTCTAATCCTTTAGGAGTTTAAGGATGTCTTTACATCTGAATTACTGAAAATGCCCCCTAAGTGAGAGTTTGATTTTACTATCGACCTATTACCTGGTACTAAACCTATACACAGGGCACCTTATAGAATGAACCCTATAGAGATGTAAGAACTGAAAGTACAACTACAAGAGTTGTTGGATAAGGGGCTAATTAAGCCAAGTGTGTCTCTGTGGGGTGCATCGGTGTTGTTTGTCAAGAAAAAATATGGATCCCTAAGGCTATGTATTGACTATAGGATGTTGAATAAGGCAACAATTAAGAATAGATACCCTCTACCATGGATAGAGGATTTGTTTGATCAACTGAAAGGGTCAACTATTTTCTCAAAAATAGATTTGAAGTCTGGTTACCATAAACTAAGAATCAAGGGAGAAGACACGCATAAGACAACATTCAAAACCCGATACAGACACTATGAGTTCATAGTTTTACCTTTTGGGTTGATGAATGCACCAACTACCTTTATGAACTTAATGAATAGCGTATTCAGGGAGTAGTTGGACTGGTTTGTCTTAGTGTTTTTAGATGACATCTTGGTCTATTCTCACAACAAAGAAGAACATGATGAACATTTGAGGATAGTACTGAGGGTGTTGAGGGAAAATTAGTTATATGGAAATCTGGCAAAGTGTGATTTTTATGTGTCACAAGTACATTACTTGGGACATGTCATTTCTATGGACGGAATTGTGGTTGATCCTAAGAATATTGAAGCTATTTTAGACTAGCCAACTCCTATGAATGTAACAGAGGTACAAAGCTTTATGGGTTTATCTGGATATTATAGGAGGTTTGTGAAAGATTATGCCAAAATAGCTTACCCCATAACCAATATTCAAAGAAAAGAGAAGTCCTTCAAATGGATGGACAAATGTGAAATTGCTTTCCAATTGCTAAAATAGAAGTTGACTACCACTCCAATATTAAAAATCCTAGATCCATAGGGTGATTTTTTGGTATGCACTGATACTTCGTTAGAAGGACTGGGCAGAGTGTTGTCACAGGATAAAGCAATAGTAGCTTACGAGTCCAAGAAATTAAAGAAGCATGAAGGAAATTATGCCACACATGACTTAGAATTAGCTGCAATAGTTCATGCTTTGAAAATTTGGTGGTATTATCTACTAGGTAGACCCTTTGAACTAAGGATAGATCACCAAATTTTGAAGTACATCTTCACTCAACCTCTATTAAATGCACGTCAAAGGAGGTGGATTGAATTTTTAGTAGAGTATGACTTTGGGATAGAATATATAAAGGGTAAAGAGAATAAGGTGGTAGATGCACTAAGTAGAAGAAGGCATATCACTGCGCTAACTAGAAGTCATGTTGATCTAATGGAACAGGTTAAAAGAGCACAACTTCAGGATCGATATTGTAGGGAAGTGCAAGAGAAAATAGGTAAGGATCCGAAGATAGCTCAAGACTTCAGCTTCAAATATGGCTTCTTATGTTTTAAAGAATGGATAGTGATTCCCAAAACAAATTATTTGTGAAGACTTATCATGAGAGAAGCTCATAGGTCTCCTTATTCTGCTCATCCTGGAGGAGCTAAGATGAGGGAGAATATGAAGAAAATATTTTATTGGCCTAGAATGAAGAAAGATATTACTAATTTTGTGGCTAAGTGTCTAGAGTGTCAAAAGGTGAAAGTAGAACATAAGCATCCTGTTGGTCTGCTATACCCTCATGATGTGCCTACAGAGAAATGGCAAGTGATTTCTATGGACTTCATTGTTGGATTACCAAAGACTCGGTATCAACATGATGCCATAATGGTAATAGTTGACAAGTTGACCAAAGTAGCACACTTCATTCCTGGTAGTACTACTGATGATGTAGTAGTCATTGCTAACAAGTTCGCTAAGGAAATATTTAGATTATATGGATTTCTAGAAATGATCATCTCAGATAGAGACTCAAGGTTTACATCAGATTTTTGGCAAGCTCTCCATTGAGAAATTGGTACTTCATTGAACATAAGTTTTGCATATCATCCTAAGATGGATGGATAGACTGAGAGAGTCAATCAGGTGTTAGAGGACATGCTTCACATGTATTGCATGGACCAAAAGTCTCGTTGGGAAGACTTCTTGCATTTAGTTGAGTTTTCTTATAACAATGGATACCATGCCTCTCTAAAAATGGCTCCTTTTGAGGCTTTGTATGGTCGTAGGTGCAGAACTCCCTTGTCTTGGAATAATACTGAAGATCGGGTCAGTATTGGACCAGATACTTTGAAGGAGATGGAAGAGCAACTAAAGATAATTCATCAGAGGCTCAAAGAAGCTTCGGATCGCCAGAAGAAATATGTAAACTTGAGAAGGACTCCTTTGGAATTCTCCATGGGAGATAAGGTGTTCTTAAGAGTCAAACCTATGAAGAGTGCAATTAAATCCACTAAGCTTGATCCAAGATATGTAGGGCCATTCACTGTACTAGAAAATATCAGTCTTATTGCTTACAGACTCGACTTGCCACCTAACTTGGCAAAGATCCATGATTCTTGCCATGTGTCCCTGCTTAGGAAATACATATATGATCCTACTCATGTTGTGGATGTTTCAAAGTTGCAGATGGTAGATCCGACGTACATCAAGGTCAAGCCCATGAAGATCCTCGAGTTTCACACTAAAAAGATAAGGAAATGGAACCTGGAACAATGCAAGGTCCAATGGGATCTTTATTCTGAGAAAAATGCCACCTAGGAAAATGTGGAAGACATGAAAAGACACTTTCCATACTTGTTTGAAGACACGATATAGTGTTTAAATTCAGTTAAGACTTTATTATGGCATAGATGGTACTTATGCATATTAAGTAAACTAATGAACTTTGTTATGTTATGTATGGACTGGATAATTTTTGATGATACATGTTGGTATTATGGACAATACTATGTAAAACTGAAGTATGATTTTACATTTGATTATGCAGTATGAGTACTTTATCTTTTAGAATATGGTACTGTTGATGTTTGTGTTGCTGCATTTCAGGTCCAGGTATTCTCGTCAGGTGGAAGAGGTTGTTCTTCTCATTTTAAAAGGAGTTGCTCAACCACCAAGAATGGGAAACTAGCAAAAGGGAAAGGATGACAAATACAATCCGAGGGTAAAGAATTAAAAAAAATAGGGTAGGAAAATTTACCCTCATATCTCCATGACTACACTATTGGACCGTGATGTCCTAGACTAGTCTCCTTGTGGGTTGGTGATAGTTGGCTATCTTAAAAATGCCAGCCACAGGAAAAAACAATAGTGTGGAAATGGGGTTTGCATGATCAATTGCATGGTAGAGTGCATGGTTTGAATGTGTTTGCAAATAGCAAAATATTAGTATGGTGCTTGAGTTGTTTTTCATGATGAATGAAATTGCATTTTACTAACCTTGGGAAAGAAACACAAGGGACTGTGTTTAGTCTATGGGGGGGAGTATGTCACATCCCAATTTTTACCCCTTTCTTGTGTTTGCAACATATGGCTTAAGGCTTGATTTCTTAGGAGTGATTATGAAATAGAAATTGTTATTATGCTTTGCTAACTAAGGTTTGTTTGGTGCTAAACATGAGATGTTAATGGCATTTAAAGCATTTATTTAAGGTGTTTCCTTGTCTCCTTAGTTAGTTGGAAATTAGTTGTTAAGATTGATTGATTTAGTTAACTATGGTCTTTAATTAGTGTTAAGCTTGATTAAAGGACAACATTAAAGAGACATTTAATCTAGTGCTATTTTATCCCTAGATTAGTTGCAAGCTAATTGTAATTAACTTAGCTAAATATTAGTTGCTTAATGGTGAAGCAAAGATTAGTTGAAGGGCTGCTAGGTGTTTGAGTGTGATTGGACCACCTTGGGCACAAAGTCAAAGATAACTTAATAACAACTCTACTCTCTAGACAACATTTATTGTGGGCATCCCTCGAGCAATTTTTAATAATAAAATAATGGTTATGGGAGGGGGGTGAGTTCCATTATAAATAGAAGCATTCGGTAAGGCAAAGGGATAGGCAAAATTTGTAGAGTTGAGATCAGAGACTATGCTCTCCAACTAAGTTGGATCAGAAATCAGAAATCTCACCATCTCTAGCAAGTTGGCATAGGTAGTCTCAAGAAACCTAGGGAGTATGCTCTCCGGCTTTGCTCGGATCAGAAACTAGATGGTCCTTGAGACTTACCATAGATTCCTTCACCTCGTTGCTTTGTTGAGAAAAATTTTTGTGGAGTAAGTCGAAGTGCTTGAAGTCTTTCCGGAGCTTGGATCGGAGAAAGTCTATGGAAAATTTCAGGTCAGGATGAAGATCCTAAACTATAGGTTAAATGATGAGCATGTTGTTTTGTGTATGTGTTAATGGTATAATGGTAATATTTCTTGTTGTTGAGATTAAGGGTTTGAAATGAACTGTGTGTTAGAAGGTTTTTGATCTGAGTTTTATGAGATTTTTCTTGGAAATCATGTTTGGTTTTACTAAAATATAGATGAAGAGGTCTTCTTGAAATAGCTACTGGTCTCATATATATTTAGAATATTGTCTGGGAAATAAACGTAGCTTAGCATGGCTTGTTGATAGGTCTTTAGGGCCAAGATGTTAACCTCGCACATGCTTAGAATGGTGTCCAAGAGCTAACGTATCACTGTGAGGTTCATTTTAAAAGGTCAAACAAAGGAGTAAAACCTTGTTTCTAGTAGTACACTGTTAGAACCTCCAAAAATTTCATCTTGATGTTGGAAACCAATTTGTGATCTATGATTTGTGATCTGTGATCTGTGATCTATTTGGTTAAATGGTTGGGTTATGTAGATATTAAAGCCCTCTAGTAATATGGCTAGGTAGCCCTGACAATTTAGGGAATGTTTTATTTTTAGTGGCTTGAGCAATCTATGATTTAAATGTTGATTTAAATATTGTAGGCAAAAGGAATTATGATCGTAAGGGAATGCGTAAGTATAGAGTTAAATATACTTTAGCATGAAGACTAAAAGATATTATGTTAAGGGAAATACACCTTTTACCAAAGGTGATATTATGGAATATTGTGACAAAGTAATAAATAAAAGGTGGTATTGTATGGAATATTGTGTGGAATAAATATAACGATGAGTCCAAAGAAATTAGTTTTAAATATTGGGCTAGGATAAATGCGCCCAAAGAAACTAATATAGTGAAATAAAATCAAATATGGGGAAAGCACCCCTATTTAAATGTCCACTTGGTAGACATAATAATTAAAAGGGTCAAAAGCTAATTGACCAAAAATGAATATCTTGGATTTAATGAAATTAAATTGGGTCAAGATATGTGAGCATAAAAATATTTGATTTAAAATACTCTTGGAAGGAGTATAAGCCATTAGAGTTAAATACCATAAATATTATTGGGTCTTAAATATATATTTAATTGTAAGGGTTTTATGTGTTTAAAGAAATGAGATTAACACATACCAATATTATTGGGTCTTAAATATATATTTAATTGTTATATGGGAAAAGGGTCTAAACAATAATATTAGACCCATTATCTTATAAAGACTCAAGCTTAGGACTTTAGCTAAAAGCTAAGTTCAACAAAGGAAAATAAGTATTTAAAAGAAAATAATAATAAATAAAAAACATCACAGGTAAACTTAACCATTTATTGAGTTATTTAAGGGTTAAGATATCCCTAGTCTAGTACCATGGAGTTATGACACAAACATATTATATATGAATAATTATTCTATGTCCCAACTTAGAGAATTAATCTATAGTTGGAAAAAGGATCGGCTTGCTCTAGATGACATATAGGATATGGTGTGTTTGGTTATATGAGTATAAGACAAAGCTTATGATTTAAATAGCTTTATCACAGAAGGTTAAGTCACTATGATGATTGCTTTTAGACAGGCTATGTAAGATGAAATTATGTTAAAATCCCTTGAAGAACATGATTATGTTTAGGCCGAAAAGGGTTGAATGAAAGAGTTTTCTCCTTTAATGTTGTGATGATAAGTTGTGTACAAAGTTTGTTTAAATGCTATTTATGGGTGCTAATGTCTTAAAGAATTAGACAACCTAGTATAGAATGATTTGTTTTGCATTGTGGTGATTACAATGAAATGCATAAATAGAAACCATATAGTTACAAATCATGCATATGATAAATATGGAATTAAGTAATATAAAAGCATAATCTAATATGGGGGAAATGGTAACTGGGTTGCATTTCTAGGGAACTTATGGGGGTTCCTCGTGGCCATGACAATGAATGCAGTTAGTATAGATTCAAGGGCATGTATTTTGTGTGATGGGATATGGGATGAAATGAGGAAAGAGAAAAGTTTCATTCTTAGGAAAGTATGGGATTTCCTACTCTTGAATTGTGTGAATGTTGTTTTTTACAAATGCTTAAAGTATTTGTTAAAGAGCTTGTTTGCATTCTATGGATTACTATTGCATGGCATTGTGTGATTAGTTATGCACAATCATAAATGGATTGTCTTGATCCCTAAATTACCCAACTACTTAGTACTGGTGGAAATGAGACAACTAGTACCTGATGTTCCTGATGAACCTGAATTGAAGTGAAGACTAGAAGAAGTTGAATCTACATTCAGTCTTGTAAAAATATCATTGTACTACAAATATTCCCTAGAGGAAGAAGCTTTGTAATAGATTCTAGGAGCTTGTGATTTAAGCTATGAGCATGATTGAATATTGTAGTTTCCAAATACTTGATTATGTACAAAGGATATGAGCTATGTAATTACATTGAAGATTATGTATATTGGAAATACATGTTTTGTTTATATGTTATATTATGTTATTAGAATGCTTTAGTAGATGCTTTACTTACATTTGAAGTAACTGATATTTACTTTCTTATGAGCATAAATGTGGTATCTATGAATGATTATAAGTGTTTCCAAGAGTACTTAAATGAAAACCAAAGAGTGGTAATCAATGAGAAAAATGTTAGACAACAATCTGTCTATGCGAATCTATTTGATGATTCCCTTAACAACCATATGTAACATGGTTAGATGGTTAAGCATTGCACCTAAAATATTATCTTATTGTTAAAAAATGAGTAGTCAATAAGGCATACACTTTTGGTTAGGTTGAAAGACACCTATGGTTGAGACAGTTTAACATGGGGTTAAACAAAAAGGGAAATGTGCATTCTGGTTGAAACAAGACTAGAAAATTCTTGCTGATCATTATGGGACACTGGCCACTCCCATGCACATGGATAGACTCTGATCAAGTTGATTCCTGTGTGGTGCATAGCCTTGAACTCATGTGATTACTTGCTCAAATGGAAATCATATAAAAGACTCTCATACATTACTTAAGGTTGTAAGTAAAAACAAAAAAAAAATTCGATGGGTATTATGGTTAGTTTTTGGTTAGGTGAAAATGGGTTATTACAATCGTATCCACACCTCTCCCATGACTGGTATCCCCTACACCTCCTCGTATTGACACAATACATGATCATACCGATACAACTCATAGGTTTGATTCTAATCATCCAACCACTAAATCCACCTCACTTTGGCTAGATCCTTGTGGTAATCAGACCACACATACCTCTCCCTTCACAACCATCAAATAATATACGTTGACCTCAAATTGTTGATCAAATGTTGCACCTAATCCAAATAACAAAAGGAAGAGAAAATGCACTTTATCCACCTATAAATTGTTGGTCTCTTTGGATTGCAACCCTATGTCACCAAAATGGATTGAAGGATCACTATATGCTCCCATGCACAAACCTAAAGTAAAGTACAAAAAAATAGACTCTTACCCTATCTATATATCACTATGTATAAAATGTGGTAGAACCTTAGAGCCCACACATAAATTATTTACTCATCTCTCATCTTGAAAATGATCTCTCATTATTTCTATAGCATAAAAATCTTACTAGTATTACCCATTATCAATCCTAACACAATGAATGATAGCAATGCAGTCAATCGATCAATATTCCCTCCCATGTAGGTATTATTGATCCTAACCCTGAATCCATCCCCATGAAGTCACCATCCTCTGATAAGGACAACTTTCCCATATCCACATTTATCCCTAGACGAATAGAAACATGCAAAACAAGTACTATAAAAATACACTACATATCCTCTAATGTCACCATCATCTTCCCCATCAATAATCTAAAAGTATTAGATGATAAATACCATATCTCTACAAGAGATATTAGCAAAGGGTATTAAAACTCTAGTTGGGCATATACATAACATAGTATAGCCCAGTCGCAGTCACTACCCCCACATCCTCTACCCTTTAATCGCTCATCAGTATGCTCTCCAAGCACTTTGCATGGTGCTCCTGGCTCATCAAAACCTTTATCGACTATCAAAACCACATCCAAAACTCAGTCAAAAAGACTCATAATCAAATTTTTGGTTAGTGCTAAATTTGCCATTGGTGCCAAATTCATGAGTTCCAAATTCACCACTAGTACCAAATTCACCACTAGCACCAAGGCCAAATTTACCACTGGGACTAGTACAAAATTTACCATTAGTGCCAAATTTACCACAAATATAAAAAAATTCAAAACAAATGGCTCAAAATGTAAAATTTTGAGTTGGGACCAGGGTATACCTATTGATCTTGATCAGACACATGTACTGTACCTTGAACAATGTCCACATGGTGCACCCATCTCTGGTTATTCACCATCTCCTCAAAAAATTATTTCTCTCTCTCCAACTTTCTAAAATAGGCAAAATGCAAATGAAATTGTTTGTACTTTCCTTCCTCCCTTTTTAGCCCATCCACCTATCATAATCATTTCACCCAAAAATCCCATTTTCAATGAATTCATCCTAAAAAAAACCATTGGGTATATCAATCTTAATAAAGAAACCATACCATGGGTAAAATTTTGCACATGGGAAAAAAAAATTCCTTCAAATATCAAGGCATGCAAATTGAGGCATATATATAATAATAATGCAAAACAACCAAAACAAATGCAATCACAATCATTTCTTCAAATCACCAAAACAATACTACAATACACTATAGTATCAAAATTGAGTATCAACTACTTAACTTTTGATACAATCTCACAAACATCACGTTAAAACTAGAACAAAATCTAGACACCCAATTATGACACACTAGCAAGGCCAAGGACACCAAAACTGGTCCCAAATATTATAAAACTTCAATATGACATAAATATAACATTTTAGCATCAATTTTAACCTCTACCAAATTTGCCACCTTGACCAAATTTGCTAGTGGAAAATTTGGCAAGATAAGTGGTGAATTTGACAAAAATGCAAAATTGGGTTCTAAATACTCAAAATAAGATTTACCAAATTTACAACTTCTTACCAAATTTTCCAGTGGTGAATTTGAAGCCTAGTGGAAAATTTGGAAAACTTTCAAATTTCAAAATTTGAAAAATCAGATTTGGTTTCTGACTAAATTTACCACTCCAAGTCACCAAATTTGCTAGTGGTAAATTTGGTCGACAGTGGTGAATTTGGCTAACGATAAAAAATATATCCAAACATGCTATAGGCATGAATATTCCTTCTCCTCACCTCTTGCTCTACTCTCGCATGCCCTAGCAACACACTAGATTTATAAATTTCAAGTTTATCTTATCCAATGTTTTCCCCCAACCCTCCTCCCAAATCCTATTTAAGCAGCCTCTTGGGTAGGAAATTGGCATGAGTTTTTTGAGGTAGTTACACTTTGCCAAGATTTCTAACATTCTCCTTCTAATATCTTCTCCCATAGCATTCTTCATCTCCAAGCATTTCCTAAGCTTTTAAGGCATTTTATGATCATTTTGGAAGTAAGCCAAGGAATGCAGGACTTTGGGGTGAGGAGGTCATCCTGGAGGCAAGGAAGATAGCTCTCCCAACACTTTTATTCTATCCATTCAATTTGGATTCATTTTTTATATTGTCCTCTAGGTTTTAGCCTTGCTAACTTGAATTTCCTTTTGGCTTTTCTACATTTTATGCTTCTAATTCTTTTTTACAGGGTTCTAATCTCCAATTGTAGCCATCTAAAAGTTTTTTTGCAACCTTTCTTCAAGCACATCACTTCTATTAGTCTCTAACATCTATTTTGCAGGTCCACTTTGTATTATATGCATATGCCATCCACATTTTTATCCTAATCCTCTTTTTTGTACGATTTTATTGTATTTCTTCTTCACATTTTACATCAAATTACTTCTTGTCCCTGTTTTACAATAATTTTAATGATAAAGGTAGAATACTAACTCTTTTATCTCTTTTCATATTCATCTAATTTTATGTCTTCTTCGATATATCTAATGTAGCTCTTGTTTTAATCATTTATCTTTCATACATTGTAGGCAATTTTTGTTAGCTTTTTATATAGTTTACAATGGGAGATAGCAATCACAAGATGCAAAATAATATGAAAGAAAGTAAATATATGAGATGACTGAAATATGCTATAAATAGAAATGACATAAATGAATACAATGTAGTTATGGAGGAAATGAACACTCCATTAACAATGCTACTGGACTACATTGCACCCATCACCAATATATGGTGATCCACATAGCACTATGCTACTACCTATGAATGCTATGAGCTACTCTCTATCTATCTATATGTTTATGTATATCTTCTTGTTACAATGAGGCCTTTTTATATAGAAATATAGGTTCATTGGCCAACACTCTACCTAGTTGTACAAGGGACAACTTGCACATTGACACTTGTGCATTTATTACATTCCATGAAGTAACTAGATAGCTTCCCCCTAAAGTAATCTAATTTCCTAAGTATGTTCCTAGGAAGGTATATTTACATGACCCAAATAATGTAATATAATCTATTTTTAACACCCCATGTATTACATTATTTGGGTATTGAAGACTTTAGTCTTTAATGTGAATATTATTCCAATGAATAATGTAATTTGTATTCTCCTTCATTGCTTACTATGATCAGATTCAACAGGTAATTTGTGTCTTCATGTGGTTCAAAGTAAGTTGTAGTTGTAGGTTCTTCTACCTTTTGTATGTGTTCAAATGGTTCAGTCTTCATGATGCCATGTTTTCTTTTAGCATGTATTTTCTTCTTTTTCCTACTCCTATGATTCTGCATTGGTGCTGGTGGAATTTTTGCTTCATGACAAGTTAGTCTATCATCACAATAATATTGTTCTTTATTTCTAGCTTGTTTCTTGTGTTGAGTAAGTACAAACACAATTAATGATATATAAACCATAAGACACTCTTTTGGTAAAAATATAACCAATATTTGTGAGTTCCACCATGTTGTAAAGAGGATTTCATGAAGATAACCAATCAATGTTGTAAAGTTACCTTCTTTGGCTTCTTTAAGAAACAAGGAGAATTTATCTTTGTCTCTAGTGGGTAGATACTAGTATCCTTCTAGAGTATCTATCGGGTTTTGAGAGTAGAATTATAATTCATGGAATAGTTCATAACTATTAAAGGTTTTTCTCAAGATTTCATACATGGTAGATCTTTGAAATAGTGATTCTTGCTATTTCTTAGAATTGAATTTAGTAGTCTACCTTATAGCTCCCTATATTAGGATATATGATTACTAATTAAAGTATATAAGCTTGATTTGATAAAACCTCTATCAATCCTTAGATTTCTAGGCTTCCTTATGTCTCCTTAGTAATGAGAGTATATACACCTAATGGAATTTTAGGTTTGTAGAAAGCTTATATCTTTCCAATGGATTTGCAACTTGATATTCATTGATAAATGTTGATATTACCAAGTTTTGTAGAATACCTTATGTCTCCCTAGTGTTTTTGGCTAAGATATAGTGCTTTTGTAAAATGTAGTTCAATTTTTGGTTGATTTTCTAAAGTATTTGTAAATCTCAAAATCAACTTCTATTATCCCTTATTGCTCCTATTTAACTGAGCACTCTTCCAAATTTTTGAAGAGGTTTTAATGTTGGATTTCTTTTATCCCTTTTTGAGGAATTTTGAGACGAGAATATTATAATTTTTAACCTCAGAAAAAAATCTTAATAACCTCTTTTAATATCACTTAGGATTTGATTAGTGTTTCTAATTTTCAATAACCTTAATTTGGTGTTGTAATATTTATAGATCCCAAATATAGAAAATTAGAACACAAAATAATATTTGCAAATATTTTTAAAATAAATTTCCAGTAGAAACCCTTATTACTCCTAAGTTTAATATTGCAAATATTATATTGTTTTCTTAAATTATTCCCTTTGAAATATGGATTTAAATATGGTTAAATTATTCTAATTTTAACCTTAATTTATCAACCTTATAACTCCCTAAAAATTATATCGCTTTTAAAATAGGGATAAATGTTACCTTTCACTATGCAGAGACCACAATAATCGGTGCTAATTTCTAGTGTGCAAGGACTGCTATATTAATGTCTCTGCCTTTGTTGTTTCCTCCAATAGAATGCTTGGAAACTTATTTGATTTTAATTCTCCAAATGAAGCCTTTATTAATCTATGCCTTTGAACTCTTTAGACCAGAGCATTCAAGGTTGTTCTCCTTGCTTCCATGTTGTAGTTCGACTCTATACATGGTGACTCTGGAGTGTTGAATGTGGATACGTGAATGAAACTTTAAGTCCTCAGTCTTAGATGCCCTTTAAATTGAATGTAATCTTAATTTAAGTGCCAAGTTTCACATCCATTTTCTTCTTGAGCACCTGAGATATGAATGATGCTAGATGATACATGCAACCTCCTGTAATTAATGTTGGGGAGTTATGTTCTTTAGGTGAGTGCTTGTTCTCTTTATAGACAAGTATCTCATATGTTCTCAACGTACCAACCTATTGTTAGTAATTTTTCTTTGACCAAGATGAGCACTCATGGATGGAATATTAGGTTTTTCCTCCAAGTGACAAGTGTCACTTCCTCCTTCTACATGGGCCTTTTATCCTTCAACATAACCCTTCACTATCCTTATTAGCAGAGCTTGGTCTTTTTGACTTCTTTGCTGAAGATGTTTTTGATGGTGCCTTGAGTGAGAAGCAACGCTATGGTGGAGCTTTGGTGGAGCCTTGGTGGTGCTCCAATAATGGTGTAGAGTGCTCCTACATAGATCTTTCTTTTATTGCTTTCTGTATCATTCCAAAAATTTCACACCCTTACCTTCAGGCTATAGGATCCGCGCCCGGAAGGGGGATGTGAAAAGGATGGGACAATACCTCGGACTGAGAGGCCTTGCGAAGGTCCCGCCTCTCGGGGGAGGTGTATTAAGGTGATTTTTCGATGGATGGTGGGGTTCACCAGGAAACGTTTAGTGGCGGTTTCCATGCCTAGGTTGGGAATGTGTTTTATGTGTTCAATTTTATCTTTAAACATTCAAATCCTAGGTTTGGCCAAATGAATCTAAGTTATTCTATATGAAATGCAGATTTAAATACAGAAAATAGATTTAACAGAAAACACAGAGAACAAACTAAGTGAAGAAATCCATACCTAGTTTCGGATGTCTGATGGAGGTTCTGATTTTTGAAGCAGTCCAGATCATCTGGAATTTGACAGGATCGTCTCCTATCTGACAGGATCGTCTGAGATCTGACGAATTCGTCAGACGAATTCGTTAGAGACCTGCAAACGAGAGAAATAGATACAAAATACCAAAATTGCAACTATTATGATAAAGGAAAATGATATGAAACAATAATAAGGATGTTAATAAGATAATCCTGAATGGAAATGCAAATAAATTATGATACTTTAATAGCTAATCATGATCTTATTATGCAATTAAACTACATGGGTGAACTCCAAGATGCAAGATAACAGGAAATAATAATAAAACTGACTAAATGCAGAATAAAATAACAGCAAAGTATAGAAAAAGCGCAAACTTTGGGCATCGATTGCCCCAATGCGGACTACAGTCGAAATCATCTCGGATTGATACGAAATCGTCTCGAATTGGACAGGATCATCTGCGACGATCTGAGCTTGCTCCGGCTGAAGAATGACAAGGTTCCTGCAACAAAATTTGGAAAGTACAAATGCGAGATGGTAATCCTGGGTATTCTAATGCGTGTAAAGGTCAAGTTACAGGAAATTTCAGCCAGGGGAAAGTCAAGGGGGGTCCTAAGGTTTAAATAGGCTTAGGAGGGAAGTTGGGAGGTTGGAGATCATCCTAATTTGGAAGATCTCCAATAGGGGAGGTCTCTAGCGGTGCAGACACGCTTCTGCCCAACTTAGAGACGTCGTTGAAACAGAGGCTAATTATGAAAAATCAGTTTTGGGACAAGATCGTCTGGACGTCCTAGTCCAGACGAAATCATCCAATATGAGGCGATATCGTCTGATCGGCGACGATATCGTCAAACAGTCAAAACAAACTCTAAAAATGGCATGGGAAATGAGGAAACGGGTTAAACGGCGAGTTTTGGAGCGGTTTTGGGGTTGAATTTGAATTTGAATTATTACTAAGGTAATTTTAATTATTGCTAAGGTTTTACTGCGCCAATTTTAGGGTGCTACATTTTGCCCCCTCTTTAGCGAATTTTTCGAAGAAAATGCGTTAAAGATGAGTTCTTCTCGATCTACGAGAAAGCAAAAATTATTCCCATTTTTAGGCGACGATTCTAGGTCGAATCGTACGACAACTTACTATGGTGCCCCCTCCGTGTTTTTACCCAAATCGACGTTTGAGGTAAAAACGCGAAAAAGCAAAATTTTAAAAAAGTTGTTAAGTGTTTTTGAATAAAATTAAGAAAAATAGGGAAAAACCCTAATTCATTGTTACTGTTCATTTTTACTATTTTCTAGAGCTCTGCAGACAAGATGGTCGAAACAGCGCACAGATCGACAGAGGTCCAGACGCGGGCTACGGGTAAGGGTCTAAACTGAATTTAGAGTGCTTTAATTTAGAATTTCATGCTTTTTAGATTATATTTGATTGATTTTTGAGCATCGCGGCCGATTTTGGGCCGTCGACGTCGTCGGGACGAAATCGTCTCGATTTCGTCGAAATCGTCTCGATATCGTCGATTTCGTCCAAGGGCGAAATCGATGATATGGGGACGATTTCGTCCAATAAGGGACGATTCCCTCATGCGAAATCGGAGACGAATTTGCTCAAATTTGGGACGATATCGCCCAATGGTGGACGATATCATCATTTGTGAAAGTGAACTTATTTTACTTGCATTTTGATTAATGATTTAATGATTTTTATTGTTGATTTTTTATTGTTTATGTTGTTTATGTTGTCGAGAGGATTACTAAAGAGCCGAGAATGGAAATACGATGGACTAAGGGATGACTTGGCCGCTCTATCTCGGGCAGAGCGAGATCAGGTGGCTCAGGTAGGCTTGCAGCACGTGGCGGATATGCCACAAGTGTCTACGAGACATGGGGCTATTGATAGCCCTAGCGAGAGAGGTGGTATCCGGGTTCTTCTTGTTTTTGGTTACCGACAGAGGAGATGACTCCCACATTGGAGGATGTATGGAGGATCTTGAGGATCCCCATACAAGGACGGCTGATCACTCCTACGGCCAATCAGGGCCATGCTATGATGAGACTATGCGAAGATCCGAGCTTCACCCTGGAGAAGGGCGGAGTGAACATCGAGTCTCTACGCCAGATGCCTAGGGCATCTAGGCTGACATAGGTTTTGGCTGGGGTGGTAGGTGGTCTCTTGCTATGCCATCAGAGTGGATGCAGGCTGCCATGGCTACTCATAGATGTGGTCTGCGACATGAGAGACCACGGATACGGGTTTGCTTGGGGGAGCTTTGTACTATGTCGATTGTATAGGATCCTGTATGGGGTCGTATACAAGGGCGGCCGATGTCTGGTCATGACATCACTACTACAGGTTTGGTGTTGGGAGCACATCATGGTGCGGAGGCCGGTAGGGCTCCCACTGATAGGGATTGATGGGGAGAGGCCCCGAGTTTTCTACTGGTGGCTCCGAAGAGGGTCACAGCGGCGAGTAGATCTGCCAGTGTCCCGGAGACTACTTGACGACCTTGTCTCCGACCAGATCACCTGGAGGCCTTGGAGAGATCATCCAGGGTGGGCCGAGGATGGACAGGAGCTAGCTCACGTCAGGCGAGTCTATTGGTTGAGGATGGAGAGGGGAGAGGTGGAGCTCCATCGGTACGACCGAGTTTTGAGGTAGTTCGGTCTACAGCAGGGGATCCCATCTCTCAGAGACTACGAGTTTTCCTGGACCATCCGGGATAACACTACAGTTAGCGGGGCTCCAGATATGCAGTGATTCTAGAGTCAGGACGCGGATGATGCCCCCATCCAGCCAGTGGATGGGGACGATGCGAGGGTAGCCGACGGCTACGATGCCTGGTACGCAGGCATCCGCCCTCCTCAGATGACAAGGGCTCGGGGTCCGATTCATGCAGTTGTGCATCGGATAGGGAGGCGGCGCCAGGCGGCCATTGAGGTGGCACAGGGTCATGGTGGGAGAGAGTAGAGGAGGCCATAGGCTCAGCAGAGGCCATGACAGTGGGAGAGGAGGGAGGAGAGACCCCCTTCTCCATAGAGAGAGAGACCACCATCGCTCGATAAGGGCAAGGGTGTCGAGGTAGGAGAGAGTAGCGAGATGGCTACTCTTCGGGCGAAGACTGTCCGTCTCTAGGCACAGGTGCAGACTTTACAGGATGAGGCTACACGTCACCGAGCGGAGGCTACACAGCTCAGAGATGAGGTTGCACGCCTCAGAGCACAGAGCGGAGGAGCGAGCACTCAGGAGCTGGCACGGTCGATTGCTCAGACCGCGTTCTACCAGGGTATCTACTTCCAGCTGGTGCCAGAGGGCCAGAGGGTATAGCTGCCAGTCGGCATTGCGGATCCGATCAGGGTTGGGTCATCGAGGACTTCATCCCGATCGACAACTAGGACTCGCAGTACCACACATACTGCGATGGGGCCACCTCGTCCACCTCAGGGCGGGGGAGGAGATGAGGTTGAGAGCTCGAGGGGTTCTCGAGGCTAGGCTACTACACTGCACAGACTGGATATATGATTGAGAGGATTGAGTATGCCAAGATGTAGATTGTGGCATACCAATCTAGTTTTGATATGATGTACATACATTGTTGAGATATATATATATATATATATATATATATGATATTTTTGATCATATGACTTGTCTTATGTATGGTGCTTTAATGTTTTTGATGTGATTGATTTGATGATTCATGTAATTATGTTGTTTGAAAATATTATAGTTTGAATGTCATGCTTTAAAATTTAAATGAAATAATCTGATGTAAACAAATTGGTTGTTGAGATGATAATTTGATAAAAATAAAAGGGACTGTTAACAATAATTTCAAAGGACATTGTCGCTATTATAGACCATTTCATGGAGTCGCTGCTCACTCGGTCGTCAAGCTAATCCCGGTATAGAAATATTGTTAAAAGTAAAAAGAGTGCTTAAGAGACTGTCTTAAGACTTTGTTGTGATGATAGAAATGATGATGGTTTGATGGTAATTTGTTTTCAGATTTTCATAAAAATGATATGCATGAAATATTTTAAAATGATTTTGGCTAGGCATAAATTCCTAAGTGTGATAAAATTTTGAATAATTCCTTAGAAATTATACCATGGTTGCAAAATTGAATTTGAACATAATGACATGAAAAATAGAATAAGTTGCATTACTGTTTGAAAGCATAATTGTGGAACATAATGATTTAAGTCATATGTTGGAATAAATGGGAAATAAAATTAGTTCGATGGTTTGCGCTAGGCATAGAATATTTAGGTATAGACTTATACCATCATCGCGAAATCCAAAAGAAGAAAATAAATAGTTTTATTGCATGGTTGATTTTTAATTTTTGAAAATAAACGAGAAAATATGAAGATGAGGACTTGTGCTAGGCATAAAATTCCAATTTTGGTTTTGGAACTATACCATCGTCGCGAAAGTCAAAAATTATATGTAACTTTATTGCATGTTTTTGAAAATGATTTTGATTTGTTGGTAATGCATGTAGTTGTCTTTATACTAAACAAGTATTCTTAGAGAAGAAAATGAAATTATTCCAAACAATTTGCAAAAATATTTCAAAGTATCTTAAAGACAAAAGTTAGATTTATAAGGAATCCCATGTGCATATGTGAGTTCATTTCCAATCTTGATTTATCATAATGATACACAAAATCTCTCAAATACAAATGTGTGTGCGATTGTATTGTTCATTCACCAGGTTTGAGCAAGATACTATGATACAAGTGATTTAAATTAACCAAATAAGTGTTCATTAACCATGATTTAGATGCATATAACCATCCTAGACTACTATGTAAGTCGGATTATCAAGAGCTAGCTAATCCATAAGCAGACATAGGTCTATACAAAAGAAGGTCGCTAATGTGACAGACATATCACCACGCTAGGAGTTACCCAAGGCCAAGCGGGTTGGGCACAAACCACCTGTTATGGGGCTTACCTCACAGTTTTCGAATAATTGAGAATTCCGGGGATTCAAGCTCATCAACCCTTCTTTTCTTTTTTAAGGGGTAGGGAAAGGATTTTATTGCTTTTGCTTTTGCTCATTTTGTTGTCTTTCTTTCTTTGCTTTCTCTCTCTTTTTTTTTTTTTTGTATCTTTTGCTTTGATATTTGAGATAATGCTGAAATAGTGTAAATGATTTTGCTTGATTTTTCCTTTTCTTTTGCTTCCTATTCTAGGGATACTTGCTCGGATTAGCTGTAGAGCAAGGGATTTTTATTTCGGGTAGGGGTGAGCTTGTCCTTTTGCCAATTCTCAAAGATTCTAGACCATGTGCATGATAGGATAGTGGGGGAAACTTTTCGCTCAAGAAACCACTTCTACTATGTAGGATAGCATGGACATTACAAATATAATCATTTTATTGTGAAAGGATATGTTTGGCTTAAGTAAATAACAAGATCAATTCTCTATGCTCAAAACTTTATTTAATTGAATTTTGTGGACTTTGATATAAGAGAGATTAGTAATCATACCAAATAAATCAAGATATTTATTCATGTGAGTGTGAAAGTGCGGGATTCCAAATAAATGCTAATTTATCCAAAATAATTTGAAAATATAACTGCAATGCGTCGCAATGCGTCACAATGTGAGAAGTACAAAAATAAAAGATGTTTTTGATGATTTTGAATGTTTTTTAGATTTTTAAGTTTATAAATTGAAAGAAATACAAGATAGTGATTTTTTTGAAATATTTTAAACAAATATATACAATGATGAAATGACAAATTTTGTTATGCATAGTAACGTTTAAGATGTAAAATGTTCATGGGTTCTTTAAGTTCTTTACCATCTAAGGTAGATAATTTGTATGCTCCGATTCAAATTTAGCAGTGATAATATATGGTCCAAGCCAGTTGGGCTCAAATTTACCTTTAAGGTCTTTAGTTGCATTAGTATTTTTTTGATTTTCTTTTAAAACAAGGTCGCCGACCACAAAGGATCGATGACGAACTTTCTTAGCATATGATCTTTTAAGCTTGTTTTGGTAGGCACGAAGATGCTCCAAAGCATTGATGCACTTTTCATCTAGGAGCTCCAGTTGTCGAGTCTGCCGACTCGATATTCATCTCCTACTTCGGTATCTTGAAGTAGTAGAGCCAAAGAAGGAACTTCTAATTCAAAGGGAAAAACGGCTTCAGCACCATAAACCAAAACAAAAGGTGAAGTTCCAGGTGGGGGTTCGAACACTAGTTCGATAAGCCCACAAAGCTGGATATAATTGAATGTGCCAGTCGCGGCCGATTTATTGACCAATCTTTTGAGAATTTTGATTAAGGTTTTGTTTGAAGCTTACGCTTGGCCATTACCCTGAGGATAATAGGGAGTGGACCAGCGATGTTGAATCTTATATTTTTGGCATAATTTTTTAACATCTTTATTTTTGAAACAAGTTCCATTGTACGAGATGAGATTTGCAGGAATTTCGAACCTACAAATGATTTGATTAAAAATAAATTTAGAGACTTGTGTCCTAGTGTAGGAAGCTAGAGGCATAGCTTCAACCCACTTCGTGAAATACTCGGTGGCGGTTATGATGAATTTGTGTCCATCGGATGACACGGGATTAATTTTGCCAATAATGTCTAAGCCCCATTTTGAAAAGGGCCAAGGAGATGAAATAGCCTGCGAGTTCTTGTGTAGGGGCATGGACAAGGTCGGCATGTTTCTGGCACTTGTCGCAATGGCGCACATAATCATGTGCATCATTCTCCATGGTAGGCCAAAAGTATCCTATCCTAAGGAGCTTTTTAGCAATGACACTACCACTGAAGTGTCCTCCACAAGATCCATCGTGGGCTTCACTCAAAGCTGATCTGGATTCTTCTAAATTCAAACATCTCAATAGGATACCTTCAAAAGATCTCCTATATAAAGTATTGCCAATTATTACAAATCGACTTGCTCGTCTACGTAATAACCGACGTTGGTTTCTATTAGAATTGGCAGGGAAAGTCCCATTGTGAAGAAAATCAAATATATCCGTATACCAAGGTTCAGGAGTAGTTTCATTGATTAGAAACACATCCAAAGGTTCTAAGCATGACTTATTTGAAGTGGGTTCCTGGAGTCGATGAATAATGATGGTGGCATATTCGTCATCTAACTCCAAGGGCAGAAGAGATGCAGTTGCGGCCATAGCGTCAGCCACACGGTTGCTAGTTCGAGGAATAGCTTCCAAGGTAACTTGATCAAATAGAGACATTAATTGTAAAACATATGCTTTATATGGATGCAATTTATCATCTCTGGTCTGATAAACTTCATTAATTTGGTTTATAACAAGTTGAGAATCACCAAAAACTAATAGATTTTTAATTTTTAGCGCCAAGGCAGCTCGTAATCCAAGGATTAGAGCTTCATACTCAATAGTATTATTAGTGCAAGCAAATGTTAATTTAAAGGACAAAGGTATAATGTGCTTTTGTGGAGATATTAAAATAATACCTGCACCAGCCCCACTCATGCATCGGGCTCCATCAAAGTATAAGGACCATTGTTCAACATGGTCTGCCTCTAATTGAAGGCATTCATCAGGAAACTCAATGATGAGGGGATGGGTAGACTCTAAGGGTGCAGCAGCTAATTGATCTGCTATGATTTGACCCTTAACAGACTTCTGTCCTATAAACGTGAGTTCAAACTCGCTTAGAGCAAGAACCCACTTGGTTGTGCGACCCGATAAATAAGGTCGACTCATGAGATACCGCAAAGGATCATATTTAGCAATGACATACGTTTTCTGACTAAGCATATAATGGCATAATTTTTGCGTAGAAAATACGATTGCTAGACATAGTTTTTCTAATGTTGTGTAGCGGGTTTCATAACTAATTAAAGTTTGGCTAATATAATAATTAGCACGTTCTCTTTTCTCATCATCAAGTTGAGCTAACATAGCTCCTAAAGCAAAATCTGAAGCTGAAATATACAGGATAAATGGGCGGTCAGGTCTAGGCGGTGAAAGCACAGGTGGGTTAAGGAGGTATTGTTTAAGAAGTTCAAAAGCTTCCTTACATTCATCATCCCAATTAAAAGGGATATCCTTCTTAAGGAGCTTAAGAAAGGGACCGGTTTTGTCCGCCAGCTTATCGATGAAGCGACGGATGGCTTGAAGTTTACCTTGTAAACTTCGTAACTCAGATATATTGGTAGGTGCGGGCATATCAGTGATAGCCACAATCTTGAGAGGGTCAATTTTGATGCCACGTAAAGAAACTATAACCCCTAATAGTTTACCGGACTTAACTCCAAATATGCATTTAGCGAGGATTTAATCGAATAAGATATTCTCTTAACCGATTAAAAACTTTTCTCAAATCATCTAAATGATCATCTTCATTAATAGAGCGAGCTATAATATCATCTACATAATCATGTAGGATATCATGCATCATGTCATGAAAAATATAAGTCATAGCTCGTTGATAGGTTGCACCTGCGTTCTTTAAGCCGAATGGCATCACTTTCCAACAAAAGGTACCCCAGGGGGTAATAAAGGCTATTTTAGCCTGATCTTCAGGAGCTATCCTGATCTGATTATAGCCAGAGAATCCATCCATTAGGGACATCATCCCACTCCCAGCAGTAAAATCAATGATTTGATCCATGTTTGGAAGAGGAAAATCATCTTTAGGGCATGCAGCGTTAATATCTCTAAAATCTGTGCAAACCCTAACTTTGGTAGCTTCTTTCTTGGTGACGAACTACATTCGAGATCCATTCGGCATAATCAATAGCTTGTATAAAAACAACATTCAAGAGTTTTTCTAACTCCCCTTTGACTAGCAAAGCCACTTTAGGATGCATTTTTCTAAGTTTTTGTTTAACAGGTTTAGCATCCGGATGGACTACTAGGTGATGCATGACTACGAAGGGTCTAAACCTGGCATATCTTCATATGTCCAAGCGAAGACATCTTCATATTCTTTAAGGAATGCAATGTATTGCTCTTGTTTTTCTTGACTTAATTCTGACCCAATATTGATTATGTGAGGATTATCCTCGGTTCCCATGTTAACTTTAATGACGTTTTCTACTTCCATGTGTAGATCTCTTTCAAAATTAGGTGGGGCGGGTGAGACGCCCAATTCTTGTAATTCTTTTAAGGTTAACTTAGATAAGTCATTTTGAGGAGTAGTGGCCTCAAGCTGAGCTATAGTTGGTATAGAACCATCAAAATAAAACCCATTGTGTAACATCTCTTCAACGGAGACATCATGGAAAATATCACCTTCCAACTCATCATCGGATCCAGCAATCATTTCGGGATAAGCTATGGATAGCATATTGCATGTAAATGGCTGATTTTGTAGAGGCAAATCATCACGCCTATCCAAATAATCTTGATAACATATGAGTTGATCATCATGTTCAAAAGGGAAGGGTTGACCCTTACTAGGAAATAGGCCCACACCACATCGGGCGGGCCATGGTTCTACCTCGAAAGGTTCTTTCATACCATTTTGGAAAGGTCCCAAGCCTTTCCCTTTATATCCCATTTTAAGCATTATAGGTTTAGCTTTAATATACTCATTAGTAAAATAACATCGAGCATATCCCTCATGATGAGTTTTGATGTTCCTGGGTATTCTTCCCCAGTCATATCCCTTATAAATGAAGGCACAACTCCCGACTTGGTAAGTACTTCCCATAGGTTGTGGGAGGCCCAAAGTACGAGGAGATGGCGGCAAATTACTTAAGATAATGGAATTTTGCATAGAAGCATTTGTTTTTTCTGATATAAGAATTTTAGATAAATCGGGTAAGAGTTCATCAGAAAGAGCATAAGATGTAGAAGGATCATTCCCTATATCTTTAGATGTGGAAGGTATGATAGATGTAGATAATGTAGAGGTGTTAATAGATGGGTCTATAGGTTTTGAAATTATAGGGATAGAACATGAAGGATTGGTTGTAGATCTAAGATCTTTTTGAGGTTCTAGAGTGGTTTGTTTAGAAGATTGTTGAGTTAAATGTATAGGTGTAGTTGATGGAGGAGAATAGATGATGTTATGTGTGTGTGTTTCACATGTTTAGATGAAAAATAAGAATTAGGATGTGTGGATGACAAAGCGGGGGCAAAATTGCACTCCAACGGGTTATGCCAAAGCACACATATCAAAGGGTCTAGGGTCACCATGGATAGTGACCAACTGATTTTTAAATTCAAATTTAACACATTGATGTAAAGTGGAAGGAACCGCTCGCATCGCATTGATCCAAGGGCGACCCAAAAGTATATTGTATGATGCGGGGCAATGTACAATAAACACGGTTGTATCTAGGGTTCTAGGACCAACTTGCAAGGGTATAGTAATGACTCCACACGTTTCTTGTGTCTCGTCATTGAAAGCTTTGATAATCATGTCAGTTTTCTTCATTTCATCACTTCTAAACCCAAATCTTTGGTAGAAGTCAAAAGTGCAAATGTTTAGAGATGAACCATTATCGATCAAGACCCTTTTAACGGCTACATCTCCAATTAGAGCAGTAATATATAAGGGGTTATCCTTATGTAAACTATGTTGTGGTATGTCTTTATCTCGAAAGTCGATACAATCAACTTCTCTAGTGATGATAGTATTGGCCATGGCTTCGGGTTGAATGTTTTGAGGTACCATCATTTGGCTTAATGTAAGCATCAATTCATCTCTATGTGTAGGAGAAGATCTTAATAAGTCCAAAAGGGAAATTATGGTTGTAGTATTGGATAATTGCTCATTAATATTGTAAGGGGTTTTAGGTTGAACATTAGGAGCATGATTCCCTTTATTGGGATTTCTCAAAACAAATGGAGTTGATCCATCATTCTGATTTGGTTCTTGTTGAGAATTTTGAGCCTGTTGTCTAGTAACGACTCCGATGGTACCTACAATGTTATATTGAGGATCTTTGAATAGGTCTTGGTCTAGCATTTATGGCTTGTTCATTAGAAAGGAATTGATTAGAAGAGGGTCGAGTAGTAACTCTTCTAGGAAATGGTTCTTCTGGAACCATAGCATCTGTGATAGGTTGAATAGGATCTGATTCATCTTCAGAACTATTCGATTGGTTTGAGGTGATGTCTATTTCACTTTCAGTATCTGATTCTACATCACTGGGATCCAAAGTTTGAATATTATGTAGGGGCACTGGTCGTGACCATGGATAAAGTTGTGCCAAATATTTGAGGATCATGATTAGGTAAATGTCCGCTAATAGTTCCTACATATCGGGTAGGAGGAGGGACATTATGATGCTCAATTTGATTGGCCACCTCTTTACCATGTCTTGGTAAAGGATGTTGAAATATGTCTAATGATTGATTAGCATTTTGATTTTGATTTTGGGGAATGTTCTTTTGAGCATTATTAGGAGCATTTTGTTTAGGCTGGAAAGCTTGCACCTCCATCTCATTATTATCAATCAGATCTTGTATTTTATGTTTTAACCTTTTACAAGAGTTGGTAGAGTGTCCAGGCCCTCTATGGAAATCACGAGTGTAAGTCGGCTCTGTATCCGGGTATGGTTGGATCAGGTTCTCGGATAGCTGGTAATTGAATCAAACCTCTTTCGAGTAATTGGGGTAAAATAGTTGACAATGGTTGATTCAATCTAGTAAACTCTCGAGGAGGTTTATCAGGAGGTTTCAATATAAATTTTTTTGTTGTCTTCGTTATATTGATATTAGCAACATTTCTGCTATCAGTGACTCCGTCACCTACAACTTGTTTGTTTTTATATTGATTTATGGATGTTTTCTCATCATCTTTCTTCCTAAGCTGGCCTCTCCTAATGAGGGCATCTTCTACTCTTCGAGCTAAGTCTATAGCTTGATCGAAGGTAGTTAAGGTAGCAGTTGATAGTTCATAAGATATTTGTTCTTGCAAATTATTAATAAAAATGTCCAACATTTCCCTATAAGGTAGCACAAAGTGCAGTTTTCTGTCAACTGCCTCCATCTAGCTAAGAAATCAGCAAAACATTCATCTTTGTCTTGTTTTAAGTTGTACAAATCTTTAATGGTTACATGCCTCTCGATATAGGCACTAAATTGATGCACAAAATATTCAGCAGTCTCTTCAAAATTTCTCAAAGAATGAGTGGGCAATTGATAGTACCACTCTAATGCCATTCCTCCTAAACTTTTTGGGAACATTTTTAGTAATAGCAAGTCATCATGTGATATATCATGACATGCTATCCTAAACATGCGAAGATGCTCTATGGGATCTTCGGTTCCTTTATATATAGGCAGAACGGGCATGGGAAAATGTTTAGGGTATGGTTGTGCTACAACCATAGGATCTAGAGGTTGACTACACATCTCTCGATAATTGTACGAGGGATGGTAGGGATCTATCTGGTCCATGCGGGAAGCTAACTGTTTCACCATGGCTTCCAGATTACTGGTTTGCCCACCATATTGGTTCGGTAGGGCATTAATATGAGATTTGTGAGCATATGATGGAGGGACATGAAGATTAGATGCTATATTGCTATTGTGTAAATTGTTGGTAGGAAGGGTGTTATGAAGAAGTTTTGAAGTTGTATTATGTTGTATCCCAGATTGTTGAAAATTGGTGTTTGGCTTCATTTTAGGTTTTTGTTGATTTGAAGCATATTGATTAATAGTTTGGCGAAATAAAGCAGTGAATGAAGGTCTCTTTTGTGTGGGAATGATTTTAGGCTCAATAACAGGTTCCTTAGGAGGTTGGGTAACCTGTTGTTTTTGCATGTTCTGAATCATAGTGACCATATCTCTATTGGATGGTCCAGCTTTATCACTTTCTTGATCAATGAAAGACAAGGGATTAGTGTGTATGTCAAACATATGTTCCATGGCTGCTTGAGTGTCACTAATTTGTCCTCTATCAATACGAACTGCCATATTAAGAGCACCAATGTTATTATTGAAGAATTTCCAGAAATGATCTAAGTTATCAAAAGCAATAGTTCCATCTGGAGCCATTCTAGGGGATGAGGATCCTTCCTCTTTAAGATTTTCTTGTTGTTCATTTTCCTCGACCAGCTCATCTTTTGGCTGTTCTAGAGTTTCTTCTTCCGGAATTGATTCCTCAGGAAGGACATTTGGGTTTTTTGTTTTGTCTCCTAACCAATCTTCTCCTTCTTCTTCAGTTTGTTTACCATTCCTAAGTCTAGGCATTGTGCTTAAATTTAGATTTCAGCAAATATATATATACTTATATATATATATATATATATATATATATATATATATATATATATGTATATATTAATATATATATATATATGTGTGTGTGTAGTGGCAAGTAAACTTAAGAGGTATATATTTTAATTATATACCTACTATAATATTTGAAATAAAATGTTTTTGGTTTTGTTATGTTTTTGGTTTTGTTATGTTTTTGGTTTTTCTTATTTTTGTAACAATATTATAAAGATAACAAACAACACTCTAAATGCAAGAAATAATAATAATGAAAGCAATGATCTAGTTTTCTATAAACAATTTATAAATATCATTAATGGGCTCGAGTTCTTCAGGAGTCATGAAGTGTTCTTCTTCAAATTGAAAATTTTCTTTCAAGAATTTGACAAAAAGTGCTATAGTGATATTATCTGTCTCAGATTCTGGTTGGTAGAAATAAAGTTCGTGGCAATATTCTCGATATAACATAGCTCTAGGAACTCTATTCCATATTTCTCTATCCGTAAGAACGACCTCTTGGTCTTCTACACGACCTAGGAATTGGTGTATAATGGCTGCGTTCTCGAGGTATTCCTCGAAGGTGAACAATTCTGAAGACACAAGAGCTCTCCTATAAGCTAACCACCTATGGCGGGCTCTCTGAAGTTCATGATAAAAAATGAGTTGATGAGGATCCAGGATTCTATCTAGGACAAGCCTCTTGATTTGTTTAAGTTCTGTTGACCTAGATGAAATGACACCTAGCCTCCTATCCAGTTCTTTCCACAAAAGTTGGTTTCTATCTATTTCAGGCACACTAAGCACAGAATTAATTTCTATGGCTGCTAATTGGTTTTCAACATTTATAATAACTGCTAGTCTTTTCTTAGGAGCTACCATCTAAACATGATATGCAACTTAGTAATTTTCTAATGATTTTAAATGCATCTATTTTTTTTTTGTTTTTTTTTCGTTTTCAAAAGGTTTTAGTTTCACGTCGGGTTCACCAAAATGTATCGCTCCAAATTTTTCACACCCTTACCTTCAGGCTATAGGATCCACGCCCGAAAGGGGGATGTGAAAAGGATGGGACAATACCTCGGACTGAGAGGCCTTGCGAAGGTCCCGCCTCTCGGGGGAGGTGTATTAAGGTGATTTTTCGATGGATAGTGGGGTTCACCAGGAAACGTTTAGTGGCAATTTTCACGTCTAGGTTGGGAATGTGTTTTATGTGTTCAATTTTATCTTTAAACATTCAAATCCTAGGTTTGGCCAAATGAATCTAAGTTATTCTATATGAAATGCAGATTTAAATACAAAAAATTTAATAGAGAAAACACGAGAGAACAAACTAAGTGAAGAAATCCATACCCGGTTCCGGATGTCCGATGGAGGTTCTAATTTTTGAAGCGGTCCGGATCGTCCGGAATTTGACGAGGATCGTCTCCTATCCGACAGGATCGTCCGAGATCTGACGAATTCATCGAAGAATTCTTCGAGACCTACAAACGAGAGAAATAGATACAAAATACCAAAATTGCAACTATTATGATAAAGGAAAATGATATGAAACAATAATAAGGATGTTAATAAGATAATCCTGAATGGAAATGCAAATAAATTACGATACTTTAATAGCTAATCATGATCTTATTATGCAATTAAACTACATGGGTGAACTCCAAGATGCAAGATAACAGGAAATAATAATAAAACTGACTAAATGCAGAATAAAATAACAGCAAAGTATAGAAAAAGTGCAAACTCTGGGCACTGATTGCCCCAATGCAGACTGCAGTCGAAATCGTCTCGGATTGATACGAAATCGTCTCGAATTGGACAGGATCGTCTGCGATGATCTGAGCTTGCTCCAGCTGAAGAATGACAAGGTTCCTGCAACAAAATTTGGAAAGTACAAATGCAGATGGTAATCTTGGGTATTCTAATGCGTGTAAAGGTCAAGTTACAGGAAATTTCAGCCAGGGGAAAGTCAAGGGGGGTCCTAAGGTTTAAATAGGCTTAGGAGGGAAGTTGGGAGGTTGGAGATCATCCTAATTTGGAAGATCTCCAACAGGGAAGGTCTCTAGCGATGCAGACACACTTCTGCCCAACTTAGAGACGCCGTTGAAACAGAGGCTAATTATGAAAAATTAGTTTTGGGACAAGATCGTCTGGACGTCCTAGTCCAGACGAAATCGTCCAATCTGAGGCGATATCGTCTGATCGGTGACGATATCGTCAAACGGTCAAAACAAACTCTAAAAATGGCACGAGAAATGAGGAAATGGGTTAAACGACGGTTTTGGAGCGGTTTTGGGGTTGAATTTGAATTTGAATTATTACTAAGGTAATTTTAATTATTGCTAAGGTTTTACTGCGCCAATTTTAGGGTGCTACACTTTCCTTCAACCGGTTATGCTCCTTTTGTAGACCTAAATATAATGCTTCTTCCTTATTTTCTCTTGTGCCTTTATTTCTTGTAGGTTTGGCTATCCAAAAATTAGGGAATATAACCCTTCTATGGTGTTCTTTTGCCTTGCTTGGAGTGCACAAGTATTCCATTGTCGTAGGCTGGTTTACCCTACAGATATTGTGCCTTTGAAGCACCTTCAAATCTTCCCTCTTTTCTATATAAACCAGATTAGAATAGTGCAATACAATGTAACGAATTTATGTATAAAATAACCTTTATTGCACTCTCTTTTGCACTCTTTTTTAGGTCTGAATTTCTTGTTTTGTGGTAGAATTTTGAATGCAATGTAGGGGTTTTGAGGTTTTCTCTTTGTTTAGACGCCTTCCTCTTTTTACTTGGATACTTTGATGATAAATCCAATATTACATATAAGCTCCTTATTTGATGCAATTTTCTACACTTTTCTCTTTGTACCAAACTTTGTAATGCTTTGGATTTGAGACTCACCAAGTCTCAATCTTTGAAGCTTCTATTTCTGATTTTGGTTAGTTGTCTTCTTCTCTAATTTTTGGAGGATTCTAATGTAATTTTGGTGGCTTCACTTGGCCACTATATGTTTCATATTTTTGTGCAGTAATAGTGTCTTTAGACACTTTGTCAAATTTTGATTTTGTGCCTTTCTCAAGAACACAAACACTAAGCTTTTTGAGAGTAATATAGTAGTGCAAATGAACCCACTAATATTTCACTTTTAATGCACTAATAATCACACCTTATAACTCCAATTAACTCTAAAAATAACTTATAAGTGCACTTAATAAATTTACTACAACTAATCAAGAATAACTTGAAATAAATCTTCAATCATTATTCTGCAATTTCACTGCAATTAATATTGTAGGACTTAGTATTCTTTTCTTTTTTCAAAGTAGATGATAGGTAGTTGATAGATGTAGTTATAATTTTGTAATCTAATCAACTCCTAACTAAGGTTTAAATAAACCTTAAAAGGAAATTTTCTCTTTTTACTCTTTTGAATACTGTAATCCAATTTTTCTTCTTGTAGCTTTAATCCAAATAAGGTGTTTTAACAAATATGATAAGTAATCCAATTAATGAATCTACTTGCACCAATAGTTGGTTACCTTTTTCAAATATTTTGTAGCTCCTTTGCCACTTCTATAGAGGATGTTGATCTTGTAGAGGATTTTAGTGTCTAAGATCACCAGGTTGCTGCTTCGTTTCTTCTTCACTAAAAAGTGGTCTCGAACTCTCTTTCACTAGCCTAGGATTTGGTGGCTTTTTCTCCTCTTGTAGTATTCTACTTTTTTTTGTAGATGAATTTGAAGTATTTATCTTAGAAAATGATGCCTTATTACTATGAGAGGTAATATTCAAGTCTCTCAACTTTGGCAAGATTCTTTTATCTTCAAGTCAAATTCTAACTTCAAGCAAGAAATTCTTCTCAAGATTCTTAATATCTTGAGGTTTTTTGGGATTTGGAACTCCTTGCCAAATTCTTCTTCTTATTTTGGGATATGTTGTTGGATGGTGAAAATTGTCCCAAATATTTCACTATCTTCTGTAGTGAATTTCTCCAATGAGTTCTCCTTTGATGATTTCTTTAGTAAGGCTCTCCAAGCCTTTTAATAGATGCTCGATGAGACCTCCCTAAGGTATTTGATCTTGCAGCTTCTTCTAGTATTTCTTGAGACCTCTGCTTCAACCTTCTACTCCTAGAAGTTTTTATGGTGATATTTTCTTCTATATATTCTAATTCTGTTACTTTTGGATTCGAGCAGGACTCTCCTAGTCCTTCTTGTTCTTCTAATACTGGAAGTTATTCAATGAGATATTCTCTTGATCTCTTTATCTTTAGTTTTTGCTTCAATTTTTGGATTGGTTCTAAAGAATATACTCTTCCTAACTTTCTTGTAGGAAGTTTTCCAACTCATTGAATCTCCTTTCCCTACAAAAAAATGTTAGTACTAAAATCTTTAATCTTCTTTTGAATCAGATACTCTCTTCTGGAGTCTTCTTCAGGATTGAGGCTTATGTGGGTTTTTCTTCAATATCAAGGCTTCTATGGTATTTTCTTCTGGATCAAGGCTTCTATGGACTTCTCTTATTCTATTAAGTTCTCTTTACCATGACTCTTATCCAAGAGTCTTCTTCTATAGTATTCTTTTCTTGCATAAAGAACTAATATCTGCACTATGAAGGCACACCAACCTTTGAGCAATGAAGTTGAATACTCCTAGATTTTTGTTGTATGAGGAGTCCCAATCATTTGAGAATTAATTTTTTTTCAATAAAAGAAACTTTGGGCAATAGTTAATAAATTCTAGATATCTTGAATGATCTTCACTAGTTTATTTATCAATCTAGTGGATTGAATGTTGAGTCCTAGTCTTCACGAGTTGTCTTGTAACTCTTTGGAAAGACTCTAGCCAAATGTAATCTTGGTAATCACTTTTGGCTCTCCTAATTCTACCACCTTGTCTATTTTGAGATTTTTTTATAGTGGTTGGTCCAGCAACACGTCAGGTTGCCAAAAATCTCAAGCTCAATGATAATGGTGGTTTTCCTATTGATATACCATGGCTAGATATATTGTGGCTAGTTATACCATATATCTAATATCACTATTATATTTTGATACATTTTGAAATGGAAGATGCAATCATAATAAGTAGAATAATATAAAATAAATTAAATCTATGAGATGATTGAAATATGCTATAAATAGAAATGACAAAAATGAATACAATGTAGCTATGGAGGAAATGAACACTCCATTAACAAATATGTTGTACTACATTGCACCCATCACCAATATATGGTGATCCACACAACACTATGCTACTACCTACGAATTCTATGAGCTACTCTCTATCTATCTATATGTTTCTATATATTTGTTTGTTACAATGAGTCCTTTTTATATAGGAAGATAGGTTCCTTGGCCAACACTCTACCTAGATGTACAGGGACAACTTGCACATATACATCTTGCACATTAACACTTGTGCATTTATTACATTGCATGAAGTAACTAGATAACTTCCCTCTAAATTAATCTAATGTCCTAAGTATGTACCTAGGAAGGTACATTTACATGACCCAAATGATGTAATATAATCTATTTCAAATAATTTTACATTTCATAGACATATCACTATTATTTCATCTCCTAAGGTAAGGTGTTGAAGATACAAGGTTGTTGTTTCTTTGTTATCTCACCCTTTTTCCAAGATTCAAGCACCCTCCATTGTAATACCCCTCCCTTTCTTGCTTCCTACTATAAATTTGCAAGTTTTGGGTAGCACTTATATATCTTAGCATTCTCATTAATTTCACTTCGTAATGTTAATTTTCTTTACTAGAACTTATATTAGCTATATAACATTAATTCTAACACCATTATACACATTTTCACTTCTCTACATCCCTATTTTAATTACAATTTTAGTCATTTTACTCTCTTGCCAATTGATGTAGATTTTATGTCTTTGGCAGCACCTATATATTTTTTTTAAGCGAAAAACCCCTTGTGGAGCCGCCTTGGTCTGAGAGACCATGAACAGGGGGTTCTACACCATCAAAGTCACCCGGGGGTCACACCCAACCCTGCCCGCACCAACATTATCAATTGGATTTGGGATACCCAATTCATATTTTTGGTAGGGTGGAGATTTGAACCTGGGACCTCCCTTGGAGAATTTCCCTCTCCTCTCCAACTCACCTACAACACCTAGGTGCCTTGGGCAGCACCTATATACTTTGTCAATTTCATTAGATTTCATTACTTAAATGCTAGTTTGCTTTTATTAGAAGTTGAATTAGTTATTTAATATTATTCCTAACATCATTGTATACATTCCTTACTCTTTTACATCCCTATTTAATTGAAATTTCAATCATATTTGGTATTTCCACCCTTCTTGCATGAATCTTAAATTTGGTCATTAAAATATATGATTTAGTGGCTTAGACCTTTGATTTTGTAAGTCACACTCATAAAATCTCTCCAATAATGTCATATCTTATTCCCACTACAAATTCCATCCAAATCCCCTCAAAATATCCCTCAAAATCATATAAATCTTGTGTTTAGAATAAATTCACCACCTGGCACAATTAGTGGTAAATTTGGCTATCAGAAAACACACAAAACCAAATTTACCATCAACCAAATTTTCTAGTGGCAAATTTGGTGAAACCTAGTGGTGAATTTGGCAAAAGTTTAAACTCCACTCCCAAGAGGTAAGCATACTTATATTTTCATAGACAAGGGGTTTGATTAGCTAATAATATAGAAATTCATATTTACCAACACTCAAACAAACCTCTTAAAATAGAAAACCTATTTTTTTATCTTTTTAAGCAAATACCAAAATCACCAATCCCCAATGGTGAATTTGGTACCTGTGGCAAATTTGGTAGAAAGGCTCCATAAGAGGTGATTCTACCACTTGGCACTTCCCTAGCCCCATAATTTATATTTTTTGATGTTCAGATTCTATTCTCTACAATTTTGCATTTGAATATCACATTTCATTTAGGGAATTAAGGAATCTTAAGTAGAAACTTTAATTGCTTTATGAAATATCTTAATTACTTTACAAAATATTCTAGTTGCTTTACAAAAAACTTCAATTACTTTTCAAAATGTATCTAAATTAGTTAATCAAGGAACCTTAGGTAAATTATTAGTTTCTTGCTCTTTTTCAAGTACATAGGCAAAGAAATCAAAAGTCATTTAGTTGCATTTAGGCTAACTTGTCTTCTTGCATCTCCTCTTGTTTTACCTTGAAATATCAAAACCTCCTTAGTTAACTCATACAAACTTGAAAAGCATATAAGATAGCTCTTGTATTCTTGCATTTGTGTGATATAAGCTTAGCATGCATTTAGATGATCTTGACTTTTAGGTCTTAAATAACCATTAAGGCTTGAAAAAGAGTCAAGATAGATAGCGATCCAAAACCTTAGGTGTTTTCTTTGAATAAACCCATATAAAACACCAATCAAACAAGCATAATATCAACTTATACAAGGCAATAAAAAAAAGCATTTAGTAGGAGTCTAATTGTGTTGAAAATATTTATATTCTCATGATCTCCTTTGGAAAGAGACCCTCAAGTGGGGAAGTAGAGATTCCAGCGAATATCCCCCATGCATGCTTGATATTGATTAGACTTTAAGAGGAAATAACGTGTTTTTTTTGTACTATAGTAAGGAATATGAAGAGTGCTTTGTCTTTGCATCTTATGATGATATGTTTCGCTTGCTAATTTATCCATAATTCTTTTTCTTTGAGTAATCATGAGAGGGTCACTTATTTGAAAGCCTTCAAAACACGTGCATTCACGGGCTTCTTAAAAAATCCCCTATTTTTAAAATTTACCACCTTACCTTCTAATTTATTAAACCCCTAGTGGTAAACCCCTATCTAATAAATAATAACCCATTTTCAAAACTTACTATTTTATCAAAAATATTTGAATAAATTTTTAATATCCCTTGGTAGGTTTACCATTTTATCAATGTATATCCATTGAGCATGTTTGACTCCATCAAACTATCAAGTCTTTATGAGAATAACAAAAATTAGTGGTTTTAGCTCTAACTTGAAGTAAAAATATGTATATTCTTAGTCTTCACACGTTTCATTTAACTAGTAATATACAAGATCAAGTTTTGATTAAATTCTAGGTCTCTCACTCTGGGAGGGAGGACCCCGTTTCAAATTCCTTACTTCCCCCTGCTCCTATCTTGCTGATCTCTAGTTGGGTAGATCTTCTTGGGATCTCCTGTTGCATTTCCAAGACCTCCACAGATCCTCCTATGCTTATCATAATGTGTCATCCCATTTTGATGTGATTGCGATGGTTTGGTTGGATTGACCTGAAGATTATTTCCATGGAGACATTTTGTGGTGGTTGGATTTCAAATGGTTTGGCTTGGGAGTTGGAGATGCAAAGCCTTTCTCAATGGAATTTTTTGGTCTTCGAGAGAGCCCCATGCTTTATTTTTCTTGAAACTCAAGGATGCCTATATGTATCTTTGAAATTTTAGGTCTCTCTAGGCTTCTTGTATTTGGGAATGAGACATTCAACAATGTTTTCAGACAGTTGCAAATAAGAAAAATAGAAATTTCTTTATATACATTAAATATCAATATATTTATGCAATATCTCAAACTTGATGTCAAACTCAAAAAACATTTGTATGCACTGAATAACATTTTCCAACTCCAAGCTTACTAAATTTGAACTTGAATACTAATCTTCTCACTAAATGCCACAATGCAATAGACCATAACTCACCTTAAACTTGAAAGAGTACACTAGTTTGTGATTGAATCATTGTACAACTAAATTAATATTCTCCCATGGATTCCATCAATCACAAATTTTTTGCATAAATTACATGATCGAAGCCACTGTCTACTAACTCTCTCAAAGTCCTTATTAAACTAGCAATTCTTAGACAAACCAAAAATTGAACAACTTAATATTGATATTGTTGGTTATTATTTTATTCTTATTACCAAAGTGAAATTTCTCTACCAAGCCCATATTCTGTTATAAAATTACAAGCAAATGATAAACCGTAAAGCAACCAAGAAAATTTTGGGACACATTTTGTTGTTTGGTTGACAAATGAATTGTCTTAGGGAGATGAGCATTCACTCATTGACATAGACTACTTGTGTAAAAATTCTTCTATAACATGCTTTTAGATTCTACTATATTAAATAAACCTTACAAAACCAACATATCACTATTTAATATATCCCAAAAATTTTGAAATAAAATTACAAGAAATCCATCGGGACCTCATTTAGCTCCTATATAGATATCTTCATAAAGTTTTAATTTTGTTCTTATGTGATAGTTGATGGAATATTTTTCAAAATCTTACCTTGAGTCTCTTTATCTTGGCCAACATATGACAAAATGTCTTTGAAATAATTAATTGCTTCCTTCCCAGTATCTTGCCCAACATATGGGCAATTTTTGGCATAATAAAGTTTTGTGCACAGGTTGAAGCTCTATTTTGGCCACAGCAGCATCTACACTGATTTTAGATTTGGTCCCAAGTTGTCACTAATATCTTCTCAAGAAAGTTTCTATTTTCTACTTGCATATTTTTTAGCTATTTTTCAGAACTGGTAATATTATTATGTATTCTGAAGAACACGGACTTATACTAAGAGGGGGGTGAACAATATAAGATCAAATTTTACTTTTATTTTCTAAATAATATTATCCAATATTATAAATTACAATATCAATAACAGTAATCAAAGCAATGCACAAATAATCACACACATGAGCAACACAAACTTAATGCGGTTCACCCAATGTGGGTTATATCCATGACAAAATATTTCTTCTAAATTTTCTCAACAAATATCTTGGGAATAAATTCCCTATTACAATATTTATGGACCTATATCCAAAGGAGATCTCAATCCCCAATACTCTTGTTTGTGGATCTCTCTCCATAAGAGAACTCTATCTCCTTTTGCTCTGGTTCATGGATCTCTCTCCATAGGAGAACTCTTTCCTCTTTTCTTTAGTTCATGGATCTCTCTCCATAGGATAACTTTATCCCCTCTACTCTAGTTTGTGTATCTCTCTCCACAGGAGAACTCTTTCCCATTTTCTCTAGTTCATGGATCTCTCTCCATAGGAGAACTCTATCCCCTATGCTCTAGTTTGTGGATCTCTCTCCATAGAAGAACTTTATCCCCTCTACTCTGGTTTGTGGATCTCTCTCCACAGGAGAACTCTATCCCCTCTGCTCTGGATTGTGGATATCTCTCCATAGTATAACTCTTTCCCCTCTACTATGGTTTGTGGATCTCTATCCATAGGATAACTCTATCCCCTCTGCTCTACTCAACTCTACTCCAATATTCCCCAACCCTTAACACAAATCTTGATCAAATAAACAACCAAAACTTCTCACAAATATTTCTAAATCTGTACCATACCTCATTACAAGGCTAGCACAAATCTACCTCAAAGTTGTTTCAAGTCTTCTCACAATACTTGCTCAAATCTGCCTTCAAGCCTTCTCAAAAGACTTTCTCGAATCTACCTCCAAGCCTTCTCAAAAGACTTTCTCAAATCTACCTCAAAGCTTCTTCAAGTCTTCTCACAAAACTTGCTCAGATATGCGTTCAAGCCTTCTCAAAATACTTGCTCAAATCTACCTCAATGTTGCTCACTAAATCTGCTCAAATATTTCCAAATATTACATACAGATAAATTCTTAAACCTCTTTCAGAAATACTTTCTTCAACTAGGCAATTCAAACATATTCTACCTAGAATTCGTTTAACCTCTGGAACATATAGAGAATGATATGCACTATCAAAACCCCAATATGTTCTTCACATTCACAAATATTGAATTCAACTAATCCAATCTCTATATCTTGAAAAATCCCTTTAAAATCAAATAAAAATAATGTATAACTTGATTCACAAAACTGATATATCTTTCTTGCAAATTTGCTCTCAAACATCAACTTCAATAATGCACAAATTTCCTTCACAAGATTGATCTTAAACACTTTCACAATTGCTTTCAATATCTCTCAAACCAATGCTCAAAATATTTCACAATGATGCACAAACTTGTCTTCAAACCTAGCATGAATAGTTCACAATCTCTAGACAAATGTCTCAATCTATTTCAACAATGGAAGCACACTTGTTCTAAAACTCTATCCCAAATATTTCCAAAACCAATCAACAATGAAGTACAAGAAGATCTTCAAACTCTAATGCAATTGTTTCAAATTTCTCTCATCAATTGATGCACATGTATGTCTCAAACCCTAACTCAAATATTTTCAACAATGATTACCAAAGAACCCTATTATCTCCACCTTATGTTCCAGAAACATTTACTCAACCAAAAATCTTAAACAAGGAATGATATGCCCAAGTTCTTATTTTGCTCTGATGGAGATATGTCCTCAAAACCTATCTTACAAACAACTTATCCTTCTTGTGCCACTTCAAGGGTTAGAAAAATACTTTCTCAAACCATCCACATGAACTTCCTTCTCAAAAATATATGCTCAATGGAATTTGAAATTGATTTTCAATAACTCTTCTCTTGTTCTCAAAATATAGGGCATTAATAATTATCAAATACCTTCAAACCCACTTTCATAACACACAAATTACAATAAAATATTAAACCACTATAACACTTAATTACTTCTTTCATGTAAAACATATCCCCTTTGTTTTATTTATGTTTTTTACAAAAATAAAATATATATAAGACACTCTTTGTAATTTATGTTTGCAAAATAAAGACTTAAAACAAATCCTTGCACACAACACTTTATTACTTCACAACCTTATGACTCCCTAATTATACAAACAAAATTTTAATAAAATCAACCCTTATAACTCTCTAATAGCAAGAGAAAAACTTTTATTTCACTCAAACATTATAACAAATTTATTTAAACTCGTGCCCTTATGACTCCATAAGCACCAAGCAAAAATTTATAACAAAAATATTGTCCTTACCACTTTTGATGTTGTAGGGAATCGAGCGTGCGACCTCATGGAGCCCATGCTCTAGCACGTGCTAGAGAACCGTGTGGCATAACTACCCACACAAGAACCAATGTGCACTTTGTTCCTTTAAAATTGCATCCCTCCTCTGATCAACAAAAACCAAGCAAAACCATCACTGTTGTGTCTTGATCTTGAGACCTCCACCATGTTATTCCTTGCATAGGGTCCACCTACCACCTAAGCTACCTGCTCGGATGGAAACCAAACTATGTTGCTTCCCCTTGAAACTTGTGCAATGTTCATCTATCTCTGAATCACATGCATCCTCCATGCTTCCCTCGCACTGGATATCATGCACTGCTCTCACGATTTTCTCCTTCTAACTGCCTCTGCATTGGGTATCATGCATTGTTATCACAAATTGATCGAGTGTCTTTTGCCTCCATCGCATGCATTAAAAACCTTTGATAAGACTTTTAATTTCCTCCTTAAATACTATCCTGCCCTCTTAAATTTTGGATGTCGATGCATGGAGAGAGTGTATAAAAACATTTTTCGCTCCTTTGTTTAAAAAACTTTTTATTATAATATTTTAAATCTTGAAAATATTTAAATATATTATAATTTAATTTTTTCCCTTTGGGCCATTTCATAAACCTTTTTATTATAATATTTTAAATATTTAAATATATTATAATTTAACCTTTTCACTTTGGACCATTTCATTATGTCTTGTATTTTTGTCAATGCCATCATGGAGGAATTAAATAAAATTTTCTTTTTATTTACAAATACCACAATGGAGAAATAATTAAACCTTTCCATTTTACTTGCAAAAACCACCATGGATAATGCCTTGTCTTTTTCTTGCTCACACAACCATGAAGAGTGCATTGTGAACCAATACTACATTTGACATCAATGACAACCAATGTACTCAAAATTTCCAACAATCTTCCCCTTTGTCATTGATGGCAACCCTTTCTAAAAATTCCTTTTCCTATCATTGGATTCCAAATTTGCTCCCCTTGAGGAACTACTCCCCCTAACTAAATGCTCTCCCCCTTACTCAAATCTCTCCCCCTTTGACATCAATGGCAAAGGGACTCCTTTGGGGCTAAATATAAGACTCTTAGCTCAGCCCCCTCCCCACATCCTTTTGTAGACACCAAAACAGCACCAATCCGATTAAGTGACTACAAACACTGATCGCATTGACATACACAGCTTTCAGGGCAGCCCTCAGAGGTCAAACAAGTGGTCCTGACCACTCACACAGCAGTTTAGAAGGTCGAAAAATGAGCAGAGCAAAGTTGGTCGCAAACTGCAAGCTTCAAATCCTAAACAAGCCTTCAATCTAAAGTGAGCCTTTAACAAACTGCAACCTTCAAACTTCAAGTCCTAAGCAAGCAAAGCCAAGAAACCAAAACTTTAAGGCAAACCTAGCAAAAAGGGGAACCTTGGCCTTAGACGTCGCGAAATCGCGACACCTTTGGCCCAGAGGGGAGCCTCGGCCAAAGGTGTCGCGATATCGCGCGTCGCGATATCGCGACACCTTTGGCCCCGAGGGGAGCCTCGGCCAAAGGTGTCACGATATCGCGACACCTTTGGCCCAGAGGGGAGCCTCGGCCAAAGGTGTCGCGATATCGCGCGTCGCGATATCGCGACACCTTTGGCCCCGAGGGGAGCCTCGGCCAAAGGTGTCGCGATATCACGCGTCGCGATATCGCGACACCTTTGGCCCAGAAGGGGAACATTGGTCGAAGTGTCGCGATATCGCGACGTCGCGATATCGCGACACTTCGACAAGAAACACTTCTCCAATCAAATGCGGACTTTGACGTGGCCGCCACATCCAAGGAATGACCGCCACGTGGCACCCCTACGTGCCCCTTTTCAAAGAGACCCCGTGGGTCCGTAGAACGGTGGATTCGACCAATCAGAGGCGACACGTCAGCATTCAAGACATTTAATCAGTCAAAAGCAATTTAAAGCGGATTTTAACTAAGCGGCGGACTTCACCAACTGCAATAATGAGACGAACAGGTTCAACAACAAATCCAGTCCGAGGCCATGCCTCATAACTGCTGATGTAAGTTCCCAATGATAATCTCAGTACGAGCCATGACTCATAATCATCTGACAAGGGTCAAATCTCAGCGGCGGACTTAGGGTTTGACATTAATGTTTCAGAGGCAAAATTCCTCTATAAAAACTAGCTCAATGCAATGTAAAAAAGGACCACGAAGCATTTTGTAAACACAACGAAGTGCTGTTCATTTACGACCCGATTGCATCAGTTGATTTTACCTTCTTCACACCTAGAATCTCTTACGAAAGAGAGGTTGGTGGGTGGTTTCTAGAGGCTGAATCCGAACCTTCATACTCGATAGTAGATCACAATATTCTACTAATTCGACGACAACACTCAATATAAAGATTTTGGGCCTTTCTTTATTGGATTGGCGTCAAAGTCAAGTTTTAATGGGCGGCCCGCTTGGGTACCCTCATGTTTTTAGTTAAGTAATATATGTCTTTTTTATATATTAAATAGTTTAATTATGTTTTATTTGTTATATATGTTTTATGTATTTTACAATATGATTTAAATGTATATAGTATTGTCATGTTTATATATTTTGAATATTATATGTATATTATTTGTCATTCTTATTTAATCATGTTTTTAAATATTATCTTCATTATTTTTAATGTTTATTGTAGTTGTTTTATTAAATATTTAATAATCTTTGCACGTATTTCTAAACGTTTTATCTTAGTAAGGTGCTACTAAACGTTTTATGTTTCTTTGATTGTAGGAAAACAAAAGCAAGGATTTATTAACATAAGCGGCAACACTTGGCCCGCCTTTTCAAATGTGGGCATGCGAAAGGAGACAATATTCATCTTGTAATTGAAAATATGTTAATGAAGAGATGTATTGTAACCGAGAATCATATTAATAAAAAGGGTTGTGTTTTTTTTTTTTTTGTTAAATTACTAGTTCTGTTTTTATTGCATCTTAAGTGTTCTTTTATTTGAATCTCATGCTTTCAGTGGCGATCACGGTGGGACCGTTCCCAAAATTTTTAAATCACGTAAACTAATCAGATTTGCTGTGTTTTAACAGGTACCTTTTTTTTTAAAGCCGAAGGTAAGAAATCCGGGGGAGGTAAACGGTTTATAATGTCTATGTCATTTTTGGTTTAATTTTTTATTTTCACTTTTTTTAATTATTAAAAGTAGAGGAATTTTTCATAAATTTTTCTTACTTTATTTAATTATTTATTTATTTATGTAATTATTTATTTAATAATTAATTTTTTTTTAAAAGAAAGGTAGAGAAATTTTTTATAAAATTTTTCTTGCTTTATTTATTTATTTAATTGCAAAAAAAAAAAAAAATTTCAAATTTTTAATTGCTGTTTTCCGGTTTGTAGTGTTTGTTTAGCATAGGGAAAGTCACTTTCTTTTTGCTGCATGTTTCATTTTTATTACATAAAATGAACCGCACACACTTCACGTGATAAATTAAACCAAGGCGCTGGTCGTAAAACCCCAGCCCTTGAGCAAGACCAACGGTGGGTTCATCACCACCTTGGCTTAGCTTTGCATCCATTTCCCCGATTGTCACTGTTGTTAGACGTAAATCCTGACGAAAGCTGACCGAGTGTTGCTGGGGTGATTCCCATGCACGCGAGGATAAGTCTTCTATGGTAGGTGTCATTAACAGGACAATCCCCCTTCCGTACCGCCTATGTTCCACGTACCATCTCGCTCTCACGTACCTATAGTTTCCCTCTCGTAAGGGCGGGTATATAGAGAGGTTGGTATATCGGTCCGGCAATGGTATATTGAAGGGGCGACCATTTATGGGAGTCATATGAGCCAACATTATGCATTTAAACGTTCTTCCAAAATTTGCAAAAACATAACAAAACATCAAAATGCACTAAACCAGCTTTAGGACACACTATCAAATCCTTAAAAGAGATAATCACGATTTTGTGTATGAGTGTGTTCATTTCTGCTTAGTGTAGACCAAAAGACAAATCATCATAAAACAAGATAAAATCTGCTTAGAGAAGCACTACAATGGTGTACACCCGTAGCCAAGCCCAATCAAGGGCAAACGCTACGGAAGGTGCACAAAGAGAGGGCGCTAGTCGCCTTCGCTTTAGCCCTGAGGATTTGGCCATACCGCCTTGGCGGTCTAGCCTACAAGAGAGTCCATATCAGACCCCATCAAAAAGAAATTATTGGGAGCCTCCTCATTGGGGTATGCCCATCCAACACAGCCCCTTTCGGGAAGACGCTTTACACGTAGATCCCAATGTAGGTAGACAACCGCCTCTTGAGGCTAGATTTGAATGGCCACAGCGCGATGAAGCGCTAGAGAGGCATACTGTCCATTTGGAGGGACAACGTGGATATGGCGTCTCTTCTTTACCTCCCATCAAAACAGAAAAACAACATCCAGAGCGCAGGGCTCTTTACACAAGGCAAGCTAACTCCGCCCGCCCCTTTCACACCCATGAAAGGGAGTACGAGGAAGATCATCGCATTCCTTGGGAACAACATACAGCGTGGGAACCTTGTGTTTCTATGCCTGCCAGATATCATGATCACACATCAAGGCTAGAGCCTCAAGCAAATGTCGCCTACCCCGACAAAGGGAAGCAACCCATTGAAATTTTAGACCATCAAGATCGAGGCAAACACATAGGCAAAACATTCAAGCCTCCTCAACAAAAGAGGGCAGACCCAGTTGACCCGGTAGTCGCCAGACATGCCGCTCGCCAAGCTCGAATCACGCAGCTTGAGCAGGGTCATCAGGAGTTAGAGTACTTATACCGCTTGAATAAAGAGCGCATGCAGCGCGAAGCGGATGAGTTGCGCTATAAGCTACCTGAGAGGGTGCCAACCCCTCGCACCCACAGAGAAGAACAATATGAGAGGCACAATCCTTGGGTGCAAGACAGGTCTCCGCGACCTCGTCAAGTTTTGCCTCCGAGACCTTATAGACCCGAGAGGGAGGCCACTCCCCGAAACAATGATGGGTACCCTCAGCGGGGACTCAATCAAGGTCATAGGTCTCGCCCAGAGACTCCTCAAGAAGTTTATGAGGAGTACGAACCAGAAATAGAACGGGCCGAAACGCCCCATCAAGGCGGGAGGGCTGCCACTCGGCCACCCCCCCATAGGCCTCCAGTCTCCCATAACTCACAACGGGAGCAAACAAAAGAGGAAGAAATAAAATCTTCCGATGCATACAAAGCGCTATTAGAGCGTTTGGAGTCTATGGAGACAAAAGCTTCTGGGCATCAAAAGCCCACATTACGTCAACTCCGTAGTCACCAAGTGCATCCCTCAGTGCCTACACCTCTTTACCCCGAACACTTCAAGTTGCCTCAATTGGCAGTTTTTAAAGGTGAAGAGGACGCACAAGAACATGTCACAAGGTTCCTAAGTCAATGCTTCGGCATCCAAGATAATGATGCATTGTTGCTTCGAACTTTCATAACCAAATTCGCAGGCCCTGCCTCGGATTGGTTCACACAATTACCCAAACAAAGCATAAACAATCTCGATCAATTAGTAGATGCGTTTCTTGAACGCTTTGCTTTCAACACAAAGAAGAAGGCATCACTGAGTGATCTGGCCAGCCTCAGGCAATATGAGGAAGAAACAATGACAAGCATACGGGAATCGCTGGAGGGCTTTGCTTTCTAGGTTACCCTACCGTCCCCCTATGTCTGATCTTACGTAGATGTTTGCACGGAGTTGCTTAAAATCAATCTCTGGTCTATTGCTGTTGCAGCAATACGACAGCTTAGAAGAAGCTTTGGCGCAAGCCAGAGTTATAGAAGAGATTAAGATAGGCGAAGGCGCAATTGCCAAGCCTAAAAAGAAAGAGTGGAATAAAACCACTAAGACTGGGAATACGCAATCACAACCCGCTACGGTTAACCAAGTTGCGATAAATGCTCCCAAGCTTGTGCAAGAAATGCAGCCCCAAAAGGCTAATTACCAGGCAAGTGCCTCCTAGTTATGAAAAAGACAATAAGAAACAGGAGCAGAATCAGCAGCGTCGCCCTAGGCGACAATTCACCCCTTACACGGAGTCAAGGGACTCCCTATTTGACCGCTTGTCAGCGGCAAATTTAGTCACCTTGCCAGAAATCCAAACTATCGACCCTAACGCCCCCAAGCCTAAGGGATACAGAGAGGAATTGTATTGTAGATTCCATAGGCGCAGGGGACATGATTTAAATGGATGCTGGAAATTCAAAGGATTAATCCAAGATTTAATCGACAATAAAACATTGGCCGTGGACAACCCCATAGCGCCAAATAACCAACAAATGGGGGTATTCAAGGACCCTTTGCCTGCCCACGAGGCACTGACAAAACCTCTCCAGATTAACGAGGTGCGAGAGAATCTTCCCATGCAAGGATTTGTGGGAATGATCAGCATAGTGACAAGGAACAAAAAGTACCCAACAGCTGCCCCCGCGGTAGCTACGAGGGAAGTTCCAACGACGTCGCAGCCTCAGCAATGCCCTGTGCAAGTACCTCCGCCTAGACCCGAGGTCACGATACGGACCAAACTCACGCAGAGTTTGCGGACCACATCGGCTAGGCTGTCCATTTACGAGCTTATTCAACAATCAACACCTCATAGGGAAGCTCTTATGGACATTTTAAAAACCATCGACTTACAGCCTCACGAAACAAATTCTTTCAACAACTTCGTGGGACATGTGAAACAATGTACGGAACCGGTCATCACCTTCAGAGAGGATGAAGTCAAAGCAATATCGAATGACACGGCAGATCCACCCCTGCACGTCATCGCGCGGGTCAACGGGATCCCATACAAGAGAGTGCTGGTAGATACTGGCTCGTCCAGTAACATCATCACCACTGCAGCGCTAAAACATTTAAAGCTGCCAACCTCTCATATCACAGCCTCCACGTACACACTACGAGCTTTCAATGATGCAATATGCTCGACAGTCGGCACAGTCGTTCTACCTATCCAGGTAGGACAAAAGACAATACCAACATTGTGCCATGTGTTGGAAGGCGAGATGGCTTACAATATACTGCTAGGGCGGCCTTGGATCAGGGACATGAAGTGTGTCCCTTCCATCGCTCACCAGTGCTTAAAGTATGCTTTTGAAGGAGAAATACATGTAGTCCCGATGGACTTGGAACCCTTCAAGTATTGCAATGCGGTACAACTAATGCCTCAATCGACCCTCCCTTCAACGCATTTGGATTTCCAGTTAAATCCATCTAAACAGGGTCCAATACCGCAGGCACCACTGGTGACCAAATCACCAAAATCCCAGCCAGGTGAATCCTCATCATCTGCTCCTTCATTACCAACGCCACCTGTCATGGCTAAACAGAAGGACAAGGGAAAACAGATCATGGAAGAGGCTCAGCCCCTAGAAGAGGGTTTGCCCACAATATCAACGGTATCAACAGAGGAAACACCTAGCACTACGGAAGTTGAGATTCCTAAACCACCAAACATGGAATGGACTCAGGAAGGACTGCCGTTCCCTCCCTCCCAAGAATCAACAATCACTATTGAAATGGCAAGTACAGGCCTGGGGGAGTACTTAGTGCAGAATGTTGTGGCAACGCCTACAGTAGAATCGAGTACAAGATATGGGGAGACCTCGCCTTCCCATAGGAACAGTTGTTCCTCTAGGTCACCCACCCAACCAGACAAATTTTGTGTATGGGGGCCTTGATCATGGTCTTGAACCATGCAAACAAAAGGAAGCAGATGGAGAACCTTTTGTTGAAAACATCAACTATCTATCAAACCCAGACTTTGCCCTAAAATATCTCGGCCAATGCAATTGGCATGGATACGGGCTAGGCAGATATGAGCAAGGGATGCGGGTCCTTTGCCAACCAAGATATCAGATGCCATATGATAAGTCAGGGGTAGGGTTCCACCATCCCCTACCCTTAGACATCTTGGTAGAAAATATGCAAGGCCTAGAAATAGGCAACAAGGGGGGATTGGCACCCGATCTCTATGCCAACCCAAATACAGAATATACATTGGGAGATTACCTCCCATGGTCAACAAACACCCTTGGCAACAGCAGTAATCCCTCTCCTTTGCTAGAGAGAGGTGAAAGTTCGGACATTAATCCTCAAAGAGAACATCAACGGCTTTCGGACATCTTTTTGAAGCTATTCCCCTTAGAGGTTCCAGTTGAATCAATACCATGTCAAGAGAATCAGGTCCCTCCACCAAAAGTGGAACAACCGCAATGGGACCAGATTAACTTACTGGAACAAGGAGAACCCTCAACGTCGCAAGTAATAGTTGCTGAAGAGAATGAACATTTTTGGATCTCCGAAAGTGATTCAGAAGATGAGACTGAGATGATCTATCTCAGACATGCGCGACGGAATTACCGCCCTTTAACTCATGAAGATCTAATGGGACAGATGGGCATAAGATTAGGACATGAATGGTGGGTAGACCCAGCAGGGTGGGACCTGATCTTAGATCCATGGCTCCACATTCACGATGAGCACCGTCCACCCCGAGACCCTATCATGACAACAGTGCCGAGGGAAGACCCTGTCCTCCTATCAGCACATAGGGCCGATCCATTCGTGCCCGTTCCCTTAGAACCAGATCCAGAGTATAGGGAGCATCCAGAAGATTCAAGCTATCATACCCACGGTAATGGAGACCCAATTCATTCCATCTACATGATCTCCATTGATTTGACCGCACCCATCCGCAATCCGGCCGATCCAGCATGGTCATTGCATCTCGACATAGATGCCATCGACTGGGGTCGCGTCAATTCACCTTTGTCACCATCATAGTACTGGCCTTTCGGTGAAATACCTCATTTTACCCCAAGGACAACTCAGGATATTTTTCAGGTCGAAGAGGAACCCGAGGTTCCCAACGTAGATCTAAATTCATCTGATGACATCCATTTGATCCCGACTCCACATCAATTGGAGGACGGATCCCACATGTCAGTCGAGGAAACGACTGATGTAGATATCGGCACAGATCCAATGAATCCACAGATTCTTAAGCTGGGGGTAAGTCTTTCCCCCGAAGAGCAAGCCGACTACATTGCCCTTCTCAAAGAGAAGAAGGAGGTTTTTGCATGGTCGTACAAGGATATGCCAGGACTAGACCCTCAGCTAGTCACGCATAATTTAACGCTTGATCCGACAATCAAGCCTCGTAAAGCAAAAACTACGTAAGATGCACCCACAAGTGGCCTTGATGGTCAAAGATGAATTGCAAAAGCTGTTGGATGCACAGTTTGTCATCTGCATGGATTATCCGCCATGGTTGTCCAACATGGTTCCCGTCAAGAAGCCCGACGGGAGGATTCGCATATGCACCGATTTTTGAGATCTAAACAAAGCGAGTCCTAAGGATGATTTCCCCTTACCGAGCATCGATGCGTTGGTAGACGCTACAGCAGGTCACGAAATGCTCTCCCTCATGGATGGTTTCTCAGGATACAATCAGATTCGTATCAATCCTGAAGACCAACTAAAAATGGCGTTCACAACGCCTTGGGGGACATTTTGTTATAAGGTCATGCCTTTTGGCCTTAAAAATGCTGGTGCCACCTACCAACGTGCCATGACATATATCTTCCATGATTACATGCACAAAACTTTGGAAGATTACATGGATGATTTGTTAGCCAAATCTCTTTTGCGCTCAAATCATATCGCTGACTTAAGCCAGATCCTCGATCGCCTCATGGAGCATAAAGTTAGACTAAACCCCAAGAAGTGCGTCTTTGGCGTCACATCTAGAAAACTCTTGGGTTTCATAGTCTCAAAGCGAGGAATCGAGGTGGACCCAAAGAAAGTCAAGGCAATCCTTGAAATGGTTCCTCCAACTACAATCAAGCAGCTCAGAAGTCTGCAGGGCAAGGTCGCATCGATTAAACGCTTCATAGCGCAATTATCTGACAAGTGCCGACCCATGAACAAATTATTGCACAAGGGAGTTACATTTCATTGGGATGACGAGTGCCAGTCAGCCTTTGACGAGATCAAACAATACCCGGTTTCACCGCCAGTATTGGCACCACCTAGACCAGGAGTGTCGTTCTACTTATACATCTCTACCATTGTGGTGGTACTAGACGCCATGCTAGCCCAGAAGAATGAACTTCACAAAGAACAGGCTACATACTATCTTAGCCGCACCTTGGTCAGTTACGAACTTAACTATGCATACGTTGAGAAACTCTGCTTGGCAGTGGTGTTTGCTACCAAAAAGCTACGCCACTACATGCTCAAGCAACACTACGTATGTTGTGTCTAAGGAGAATCCATTGCGATACATGATGAGTCGTACTTATCATAGTAGTCGCACGACGAAATGGATCATGTTGTTGACGGAATTTGACATAGAGTTTATTGGACAAAAATCTATCAAAGGACAAGTCATAGCCGATCAACTAGCAGAGGCTCCTCTTGAAGACGATCAGCCTCCGGTCATAGAACTACCCGATGATGGGGTCTTCCATGTCTCAGAATCGCCAGATTTTGATGAGCCTGAGTCACAAGCCGACATAACCCTATTCTTCGATGGTTCTAAATGTGAGCAAGGTGGTGGCGCGGGAATTGTATTCTTCACACCGCAGGGTGCCCCAATGCCCCTGTCATTTAAATTAAACTTCCCATGCACCAACAATAACGCAGAGTATGAAGCCTTGCTCCTAGGTCTTCAGACAACAATCACCATGAACATCAAACGACTGAATATCTTTGGTGATTCGCTGTTAATAGTCAATCAAGTCAAAGGGGTATATCAATGCAAATGCCCGGCTTCGAAGGCTTATAAAGCCCTTGTGGACAAATTCCTGGCAAAACTTGAGTGGTATGACATCGAGGCCCTCCCTCGATCATCGAATCATTTTGCGGACACAATGGCCTCCTTGGGGTCACTAATTCCGTAGGACCTTTCCGGTGATATGACAACCATTCAAGTCAAAACCTTATCGCAATCCGCGATGGAGCGTGCAAGCTCAGACTTGACGCCAGGAATCCACATGATCCAGATTGAACCATCCTCGGATAAGTTCTCTCGAATCCGAGATCATCTAAAACGTGCCAACTGGGGGTCCTTGTTCTCCCCTACTCCCATTAATAGCAACACAACGCTATTCTTGCAGGTTCTATCCCATTCAGCGTTTGCTAGGGAGGAACTTCAAGAGGGATTGGTTGTTCATACTGTCGAGGTTTCTGATCAACAGGACTGGTATTTACCCATCAGAGACTACCTCAAGCTAGGTAATCTCCCACTTGGATTGACTCATGCCGCAAAACGAGCACTCAAGCAGAAAGCGGCTAAGTATGTCTTGATAGGAGACATTTTGTATCGTCGCAGCTATGAAGGAATCCTCCTTCGTTGCTTGGACCAACAAGAGTCCACTTGGGCAGTTGCCCAAGCGCACGATGGTACATGTGGTGGCCACTTCAGTGGTATGGCTATCGCAAAGCGCATTCTTCGCATGGGCTATTATTGGCCATCTTTAGAGCGAGATTGTTGCACCTATGTCAAGAAGTGCGTGAAGTGTCAACATCATGCCAATTTGATGCACGTACCTTCTCAGGCCTTGCAGACACTCCAGTCTATTGGCCGTTCTCGCAGTGGGGCTTCGATCTAATTGGAAAGATCTCCCCGCATCGTCAGGCCGTCACACGTTTATCATAACAGCCACATAGTATTTTACCAAGTGGGTGGAAGCAATTCCGCTTACCTCTACGACAGGACCCCGCATTGTGGAGTTCATTTTGCATAACATCATATGTCATTTTGGTATTCCATCCAAAATAGTCTCGGATAATGGAACGCCTTTCAAGAACAAAGACGTGCGTGCTTTGACCACAAAGTACAAGATTCAAGCACAGCTTTTCGACACCCTATTATCTGCAGGTGAATGGGCAAGCAGAGGCGTCAAACAAAATGCTAGTTGCCATCCTTAAAAAGACCGTCGCAGACAATCATAAGGATTGGCACATTCAAATCCCACTTGCCCTATGGGCCTATCGCACTAGCATTCGGACACCCACTGGGGCCACTCCGTTTTCGCTTGTGTATGGCTCCGAGGCAGTCATGCCTCTCGAGTTGGAGATTCCTTCCCTGCGCATATCAATGCAGGAGTTCATCGACGATGATTCTGCGCGGCAAGCCCGGTTAGACCAGCTTACGTTGCTTGACGAACGACGCGTTAATGCTCTCGAGCATTTACGTATTTATCAAGAGCGACTTAAGAAAGCTTACAACATGAAAGTTCACCTAAGGGACTTCCGGGTTGGTGATTTGGTTTTGAAGGAAAACCAACAAAATTCCAGTTTGCCATCTCACCTAAGGGACAAGTTTGCGGCAAATTGGTTAGGTCCATATGTCATTGATAACAAAATAGGACCCGGGACGTACCGGCTAGCTTCTCTTGATGGTATCAAGGAAACAGAACCCTTGAATATCAGTCATTTGCGACCATTTCATATCTAAGAGAGCCAAAACCCAAAAAGGCTCCAAGGATTCTTGCAATCGCTTGGTCAATCCCCAAAATGCTCCAAGGATTCTTGCAATCGCTTGGTCAATCCCCAAATGCTCCAAGGATTCTTGCAATCGCTTGGTCAATCCCCAAATGCTCCAAGGATTCTTGCAATCGCTTGGTCAATCCCCAAATGCTCCAAGGATTCTTGCAATCGCTTGGTCAATCCCAAAATGCTCCAAGGATTTCCATAATCGCTTGGTCAAAAATCAAGAAAATTCAAAAACAACAAAAAACATCAAAAACAACAAAAATTTGCATCTCATTTCTAGGCATACTCAAATTCATCAATAAGAGAGTTCTTCTCGCACTTCATATTCACAAAAATCAATCCATCAAAAATACAAAAATACATAGCTGCATTAAAGCATTGCACCCATACATTGCATATTTATGGTCGTACAGGTCGAGGGCACCATAGGCTGTAATAAATCCGCTAGTCCATCTTGTTCCACACTGTTCCATTTTCCAAAAACAACAAAAACACCATGCATTGCTTTTACCACACTAGAGTCAATGGTCTTTTAATGTATCAAGGGTTTTCGTGATTCAGTCATCATTTTGCTCTTTAGCCATGTAATGTATCAGGTCAGACAGATTTTACGAAGGTAGAGTTATACTTGAAATACGCCTTGTTACGTAACATCCCAACACAAATTAAAACACATAAAAATTCCCAAGTTGTGTGAACGAAAGATGAAACCTGCACAGTAATCCAGGTCACCATAAGCGAAACGGTTATCTTGCTCATCCCCCCGTGCGAATGACCCTTAGAATGCTGAGAGTTGGCAAAAGGACAAGCATCCTCCCTACCCAATTCCCTAAGAATCCCAAAGTTCTCAATAGTTGCAAAACATCAAAAATTTGCAAGCGTCAAAAACTCCAAAATTTGACATCCTACAGTGCACACATCAAAAGGCACAAACAATAGTGATTATCGTCACTCCATATCCCCAATCCCTTGCTCAAAAGAAAAACAAATCAAAATAAACAGTGATTATTATCACTATAAGGAGCAAGTATCCCAATACAATTGAAGAAAAGAAGGGAGTTGAACTTGAATCCCTGGAACTCTCAGCATTCTAACGGGTCATGAGGCAAGCCTCAGTACCGGTTTGGTTGATAGCCTATCGGTCACTGGCGGTAAACTTCTCGCATGACGATATATCTATCACATTAACTTGTGTACAGATCAATATTTGCATGTGGATGAGCTAGCTTATGGTATCCTGGATGACACCGCAGATTAATCTAACTACATACAACAAAGGAGTTAGTGGAACTAATTAGGTGATCCTCAGTATAGATTCGGTTGAAAGCCCATCTGGCACTGGCGGTATCCTGACAAATACCACATAAATGAACTCAATTGCACACACAGGGATGTGAAATAGCTTGGTCAAAAACAAGTCCGATTCATACCTTGTTCAAAAGTCTTGTAAGATAAGGTACAATCATGGCTAGTAAGTTAAAACCGTCTGAGTCTCAGAAAACCTTGGCTACATTTCTAAACCAACTGTGCCACTTTTTCATCCTTACAATACCATCAAAAAATACAAAAACAAGAAAAACCACATGTATACATACAAAGTCATGTACCACAACAATCATCTAAAAACGAAATAAACAGAATCTTAAACAGCCTATGGTGCCATAGCCAAACATCACAAAGTCCATCCATCCATTTCATCTCTCGCATATCACATACATTTGCATTCATTATAACATGTGCATCCATCAATGTAAATAAAGTGCATCCATCAACATCAATCATTGTGCATAAAATCATGACATATACACAAAGAAAGAAAATCAAAACAACAAAAACATCACAAAATTGCACCACAAAAACCATAGCAATAAGTTGCCGGACACAAGTGCTCTTGCACTTAACCTCTTGGCATAACGAAAATCGATGTCGGGGCTCAAATTGTCACTCTCCCACTTCCCCAAGAAGGCTACCATAGCTGGACCGCTCCACGGGAAGATGGGTTCTTGATGATTTCACCCCATTATGGCATCACCAAAAGGGTTAACACCCACCAAAAATAGGTCCAAATGTCGAAAAACTGCACGTGCTTAAATGGTAAAACATCTAAAGGCACCCTAACCTAAGTCATCTTGGGTCAAGCGACTCGTCGCTTTTCTCACGAAGGTCATTCCCTCATCGATTCGTCGCTTGAGGGGGTAGTCACACTTAGTCACCAATCAACAAGCACACACCCAATCAAGGCAATGACATGCATTCAAAGAATCATTGACAAAGACAATCACGCTCCCGCTTGGGGCGATAAACAAGCAATCATTAAGTTGATCAAATACTTGGCATTCCCGAAGCATGAACACAAGGTTTCCCCTGTGGACAAAAGGTTACGCCCTTTGCCTAATCATGACCGATCAATGTCCAAGCTCAAGTCACACCTCACCAAAATAGGTTAACACTTGAAATCAAATTCCTTAGCTCGTCGAAGCAAGGATTCAAGAATGCATGCCCTTTCCATACTTGGGGCATCAAAAGTTGGTTAGGTTACCAAGAAACCCTAATCATTAGTGCTTTGGTTTTCTATTTTTGCTCAACGATCGCGCCACCCGCAGCGCTTCCCAAAAAGGGGCATCTCGTAGACACCAAAACAGCACCAATCCGATTAAGTGACTACAAACACTGATCGCATTGACATACACAACTTTCAGGGCAGCCCTCAGAGGTCAAACAGTGGTCCTGACCACTCACACAGCGAGTTTAGAAGGTCAAAAAATGAGCAGAGCAAAGTTGGTCGCAAACTGCAAGCTTCAAATCCTAAACAAGCCTTCAATCTAAAGTGAGCCTTTAACAAACTGCAACCTTCAAACTTCAAGTCTTAAGCAAACGCAAAACTTTAAGGCAAACCTAGCAAAAAGGGGAACCTTGGCCTTAGACGTCGCGAAATCGCGACGTCGCGATTTCGCACGTCGCGAAATCGCGACACCTTTGGCCCAGAGGGGAGCCTCGGCCAAAGGTGTCGCGATATCGCGCGTCGCGATATCGCGACACCTTTGGCCCAGAGGGGAGCCTCGGCCAAAGGTGTCGCGATATCGCGCGGGATATCGCGACACCTTTGGCCCCGAGGTGGGTGTTCGGCCAGGCTGCCAAAGGTGTCGCGATATCGTGCGATATGCGACACCTTTGGCCCCGAGGGGAGCCTCGGCCAAAGGCGTCGCGATATCGCGGTTCGTGAAGGGAACCTCGGCCGAAGTGTCGCGATATCGCGACGTCGCGATATCGCGACACTTCGAGCAAACACTTCTCCAATCAAAGGCGGACTTTGACGTGGCCGCCACATCCAAGGAATGACCGCCACGTGGCACCCCTACGTGCCCCTTTTCAAAGAGACCCCGTGGGTCTGTAGAACGGCGGATTCGACCAATCAGAGGCGACACGTCAGCATTCAAGACATTTAATCAGTCAAAGCAATTTAAAGCGGATTTTAACTAAGCGGCGGACTTCACCAACTGCAATAATGAGACGAACAGGTTCAACAACAAATCCAGTCCGAGGCCATGCCTCATAACTACTGATGTAAGTTCCCAGCGATAATCTCGAGCGAGCCATGCCTCATAATCATCCGACAAGGGTCAAATCTCAGCGCCCGGACTTAGGGTTTGACATTAATGTTCAGAGGCAAAATTCCTCTATAAAAACTAGCTCAAAGCATTTTAAAAAAGGACCACGAAGCATTTTGTAAACACAACGAAGTGCTGTTCATTTACGACCCGATTGCATCAGTCGATTTTACCTTCCTCACACCCAGAATCTCTTACGAAAGAGAGGTTGGTGGGTTGCTTTCAGAGGGTGAATTCGACTTTCATTCTCGACAGTGGATCACTGTATCCCACTAATTCGACGACAACACTCAATATAAAGATTCTGGGCTCTTCCTTATTGGATTGGCGCCAAAGTCAATTTTAACAGGGGCGGCCCATTTGGGCACCCTGGCATATTTTTAGTTAAAGTAATATATGCCGTTATTTTGATATATCCTGCAAAATTAACACGCATTTAAACAACTTATGTTTTACGTCTATGTTATACTGTATGCTGTTATGTATTTTACAATATGGATTTCAGAAAATGTATATCACGTATTGTCATGTTTAAATAGTTTTTCGAATATGTATCGTCGTACTATTGAGGCTTTGGCTCATTCTGTATTTAATCACGTATTTTAAATATTATCTTACATTAAGTTTTCTCGAATGTTTATTTGGGTAAGCCTGAGTTGTTTTATTCAAATATTTAATCAATCTTTGCACGTATTTCTTTTAAACGTTTTATCCTTCAGTCACAGGTGCTACTAAACGTTTTTATCGTTTCTTTGACCATAGGAAAAACAGCAGCAAGCAAGGACCGATTAACATAAGCGGCAACAACACTGGCCTGCCCGTTTCAAATGTGGGCATGCGGAAGGAGATCACTATTCATCTGTTGTAACTAAAAATATGTAACTGAAGAGATGTATTGTAACCGAGCCGACATCATATTAATAAAAAGGGTTGTGTTCCTGCTATTGATTTGATTACATCCGTGTTATTACATGCATTAAACTAGTTCTGTTTTTATTGCATCTTAAGTGTTCTTTTATTTTCGGAATCTCATGCTTTCACCTTTCCTTGAGAGGATTAATTTTGGGGTGGAAGTATCTCTACTCCCAACATACAATGCTCTTTTTCTTTGTCAACATTATTTTTCAATATTTTTGTAGTCATGCCCCTTTAATCCTTTTGAGTGTCCATATTCTTGCTTATATATGGAAGTTCTGGAAACTTTGTTCTACACCACTTAGCCTTATACCCAAGATAAATGCACTTGTAACACTTAATTTTGTAACTTTTGGAAGGTGTAAATGTCTTGAAGTTCCTCTTGGTGAATCCATAATCATTTTTGTCATGAACCCTATAGTGGATTGCTTTATGACCAAAATGATTACAAGAGTAGCAATACCCTTGAAAGAAATGTCCATATTTGAATGATTTGAAATTCTTTTTAGTGAGGCCATACTCTTTCTTTCCATGAACCCTACAATTCATAGCCTTGTGACCAAACCGATTGTATGAAAAACAACGTCCTTCGAAGAAATCTTGTTTTGCAACCTCTGGTCTCTTAGTCCTTCCTTTTTCTTTTTTGTGATGATCTTTATTTCTTATTTGTGCATTGTTTCCTTTCTTAGTGAAGCTTCTATTCTTCAACTTATCCTCATAATTTCTTCTTCACTCTCTTCCTCTGAAATTTCTTCTTATTTTGAGCTTGAGCTTGACCCTTATTCTTGTTTCCTTTGTCCTTCTTCAAAACGAAGTCCTACTTTGATAGACGAATATATTCGTACATTGATAATTTTATCCAAAGTTTTTTAACTTTTTCCAAAACTGTGTAACTTATCCTTAGAATCTTTTACTTCCATCCTTAGAGAAACTACCTCATGTTCTAATTTTTCACATTCTAACTCTTTTACCTCTAACTTTTCAACCATAACCTCTTTAAATCTCCTTGCCTTAGCTTTTGAGTTTGTTAGGTCTTGTAGAATATTTTCCATTTCTTCCTCATGTTCTTGAACTTGAGCTTTTAGTCTTAAATTCTGCTTTCTAACCTTTTTCAATTCTTAGAGAGCAACAATAAGTTCTACTTCTAGATCAACTATACCTTCCTCTTCATTTTTTGAATATTTCTCTACTTCTTTATCTCCAAGAGCATCTTCATACTTTTCAATTTTATCTTCAATAGGAGCATCTTCTTCCTCTTCTATTACCAAAAATAGGATATCTTCTTCTTCACTATCTGAGATTCTTTCATCACTATCACTTGAAGCCTTTATTGCCTTGTTAACATAGAAACTCTTTTTGTGCCTTTGAAAGAACTTATTTTCATGCTTCATGCCTGGATTTTCCTTATTCCTTTTTCTTATGATCTTGTTTCTCTTCACTGCTATTGCTTCTGGCTTGTGGATAATTAGATGCATAGTGACAAAAATTTCCACAATTAAAACATTTCACAATCTTCATACCTTTGTACTTTCTTGAGTCCTTGTTTCTTATCATATAGTTAGCTTCTTCATTATTGCTTGACTCATTACTTGATTATGGTTTCTTATCTTTTGTCTTCTTTGAAGCTTTGAAAGCTACCTCTTTCTTGGATTTGGTATCCTTTACTATTATCATCTCATAAGTTGTGATAATTCCATGTAACTCATCCATAGTCAATTGATCAATATCTCTCATTTCTTCTATAGCTAAAACCTTTCCATCATACCTCATAGGGAGTGATCTTAATACTTTTTGAGCAAGATTGGAGTCTTCAATTTTGAATCCAAGTCCATGCATGGTATTAACAACCTCATCCACATGAAATAAGTATGTACAAATATCTTCATCATCTTCCATCTTCAAATCTTCAAACCTTTTCTTGTGGTTTTGCAGTTTTGCCATTTTGATCTTTTTATCTCCTTCATATATTTTCTTCAATTTGTCCCATATCTCTTTTGCTGATTTACAGTGTATAAATTTCACAAATTTTGCTTCATGTAATCCACTTAAGATTATATTCATAGCCTTGGAATTATTCACATGTAATATCTTACCATCCTTATCTGTGGTAGGAGTAGTTGTAGGTCTGAATCCATCCTCAATCGATTTCCATGTCTCATATCCTTGTGCCATCAAGTAATTCTTCATTCTTATACTCCAGAAAGCATAAATTTTCCCATAGATCAATGATTCCTTATTTGATGAGGATCCATTTTGTTATGCCATATGTGTTCTTGTAATATCTTCCTTCATGTTGTTATACTTTTATGAAGGAACCGACTTTGATACCAATTGAAGAACACGGGCTTATACTAAGAGGGGGGTGAACAATATAAGATCAAATTTTACTTTTCTTTCCCAAACAAAATTATAAATTGCAATATAAATAGCATTAATAAAATAAATGCATAAATCATCACACACATGAGCAATGCAAACTTAATGTGGTTCACCCAATGTGTGTTACATCCATAAAAAAAATATTTCTTCTAAATTTTCTCAAAAATTCTCTTGGGAATCAATTCCCTATTACAATGTTTATGGATCTCTATTCAAAGGAGATCTCAATCCCCAATACTCTGGTTTGTGGATCTCTCTTCATAGGAGAACTCTATCCCCTTTTGCTCTAGTTTGTGGATATCTCTCTATAGGAGAAATATTTTCCCTTTTCTCTAGTTTGTGGATCTCTCTCCATAGGAGAACTCTATCCCCTCTACTCTGGTTTGTGGATCTCTCTCCATAGAATAACTCTTTCCTATTTTCTCTGGTTCATGGATCTCTCTCCATAGGAGAACTCTATCCCCTCTGCTTTAGTTTGTGGATATCTCTCCACATGATAACTCTATCCCCTCTACTTTAGTTTATGGATCTCTCTCCATGGGAGAACTCTATACCTTCTACTCTAGTTTATGGATATCTCTCCACATGAGAACTCTTTCTCCTCTGCTCTAGTTTGTGGATCCCTCTCCACAAGAGAACTCTATCCCCTATACTCTACTTAACTCTTCTCCAATCTACCCCAAGACTTAACACAAAGCTTGATCAAATAAGCAACCAAACCTGCTCACAAATCTAACCAAATATGCACCATACCTCATTACAAGGCTAGCACAAATCTGCCTCAAAATTGATTCAATTCTTCTCACAAGACTTGCTCAGGTCTGCCTTTAAGACTTCTCAAAAGACTTGCTCAAATTTGTCTGCAAGCCTTCTCAAAATACTTGCTCAAATATGTGTCAAATATGCTTCAAGTCTTCTCACAAGACTTACTCAAATCTGCCTTCAAGCCTTCTCAAAATACTTGCTCAAATCTACCTCAATGTTGCTCACTGAACCTGCTCAAATATTTTTAAATCTTGCATACAAACAAATGCTTAAATATCTTTCAGAAATACTAGGCAATTCAAACATATTCTACCTAGAATTCGTTTAACCTCTGGAACATATAGAGAATGATATGCACTATCAAAACCCCAATATGTTCTTCACATTCACAAATCTTGCATTCAACTAATCCAATATCTATCTCTTGCAAAATCCCTTTCAAATAAAATCAAAACAATGTATAACTTGCTTCACAAAACTGATCTATCTTTCTTGCAAATTTGCTCTCAAACATCAACTTCAATAATGCACAAATTTCCTTCACAAGATTGATCTCAAACACTTTCACAATTTCTTTCAATATCTCTCAAACCAATGCTCAAAATATTTCACAATGATGGATAAACTTATCTTTAAATCTAGCATAAATAGTTCACAATCTCTAGCACAAATGTCTCAATCTCTTTCAACAATAGAAGCACACTTGTTCTCAAACTCTATCCCAAATATTTCCAAAATTATTCAACAATGAAGTACAAGAAGATCTTCAAACTCTAATGCATTTGTTTCAACTTTATCTCAACAATTGATGCACATGTAGGTCTCAAACCCTAACTCAAATATTTTCAACAATGCTTACCAAACAACCCTTTTATCTCCACCTTATGTTCTAGAAACATTTACTCAACCAAACATCTTAAACAAGGAATGATATGCCCATACCTCTTATTTTGCTCTGATGAAGATATGTCCTCAAAACCTGTCTTACAAACAACTTATCCTTCTTGTGCCACTTCAAGGGTTAGCAAAATACTTTCTCAAACCATCCACATGAACTTCCTTCTCAAAAAGACATGCTCAATAGAATCTAAAATTGATGTTCAATAATTGTTCTCTTAGTTATCAAAATATAGGGCATTAATAATTATCAAAGACCTTCAAACCCACTTTCATCACATAAAAATTACAATAAAATATCAAACCACTATAATTCCTTATTACTCCTATTCTTGCATGCAAAACATATCCCCTTTGTTTTTCTTTATGCTTTTTGCAAAAATAAAATATATATAAGACACTCGTAATTTATGTTTGCAAAATAAATACTCTTAAAACAAATCCTTGCACACAACACTTTATTACTTCACAACCTTATGACTCCCTAATTATACAAATAAAATTTTAATAAACTCAACCCTTATAACTCCCTAATAGCAAGAGAACAAATTTTATTTCACTCAATCCTTATAACAAATTTATTTAAACTCATGCCCTTATGACTCCCTAAGCACCAAGCAAAAATTTATAACAAAAATATTGCCCTTACCACTTCTTCTACCACAGGAAATCGAGCACACGACCTCACGAAGCCCACACTCTAGCGCGTGCTAGAGCACCGCATGGGATAACTACCCACACAAGAACCAATGTGTGCTTTGTTTACTTTAAACTTGCATTGCTCCTCTAATCAATAAAAACCAAGCAAAATCATCACCATCGCATCTCGATCTTGAGATCTCCACCATGTTATTCCTTGCGTAGGGTCTGCATGCCACCTGAGCTACCCGCTTGAATGGAAACCAATCTGTTCCGCTTCCCCTCATGCATTGTTCATCTATCTTCGAAGCATGTGTCCTCCTTGCTACCCCCACACTGGATATTGTGTGCTGCTCTCACGATTTTCTCCTTCTAACTGCCTCCACATTGGGTATCATGCATTATTCTCATGAATTGATCGAGTGTCTTTTGCCTCCGTTGCATTCATTAAAAAACTTTGATAAGACTTTTAATTTCCTCCTTAAATACTATGCTTCCCTCTTAAACTTTGGACGTCGGTGCATGGAGAGAGTGTATAAAAACTTTTGCCGCTCCTTTGTTTAAAAACCTTTTTATTATAATATTTTAAATATTGAAAAGATTTAAATATATTATAATTTAATCTTTTCCCTTTGGGCCATTTCATAAACCTTTTTATTATAATATTTTAAATATTGAAAGATTTAAATATATTATAATTTAACCTTTTCACTTTGGGCCATTTCATTAGGTCTTGTCTTTTTGCCAATGCCATCATGGAGGACTTAAATAAACTTTTCTTTTTATTTGCAAATACCACCATGGATAAATAATTAAACCTTTCCATTTTATTTGCAAAAACCACCATAGATAATGCCTTGTATTTTTCTTGATCACACAAACATGAAGAGTGCATTGTGAATCAATACTACCTTTGACATCAATGACAACCAATGTACTCAAAATGTTCAACATATTCTAGGGTTCATAAAATAACTTAAGTTTTCAGAATCCTCAAAAATATTATGTCAATTCTTTTTGCAGTTTTAATATTCTTCTTTGGTGGTTTCCAGCAGTTCCTAATTCTCACATGGTTAGATGGCCATATTTTTAGGGTTTTTAATTTTACAATTAAAAAAAGGAAGAAATTTTAGAAATTTCAGATTTCATGGTTGAATTTTCCAGTTCCAGATTTCAACCATAGCCAATTTCTAGACCAAATTCTGCTCTAAGTCTAGAACTTGAAACCTGAAACTAAACCTAGGCAGTCTACCTTCCTTGAAAAGCTTTGTTCACAAAGCTTAGAGACCACAAAAAAGCTCTTCCATGTTCTTGTTGTTGCTTCTACTTCTTCATGCATTTCATGTCATATTGCAATATGACGTGCCAAATTTGATATTGACAATGTTGTTCATTTGGTGCTACCTCTGGTTTCAATGAAATAAAATATGCAACTTTCTCATAATGATCATTATAGGCAGTAGCATAATGTATCTCTCTCATATGTGGAATACCTTCTTGCAATAGTACCGAAGGATTATTGGACATATGGGATAAAGGATCAGTTGTATGTTGCTTGATATCTTCATAATGATCATCTATTTGCATGTTTCCATTGCCTTCATGTGTATCCTCATCCAACAATGTCATTCATTCTTCTTCTTCATGAAGATCCTCATCCTACGTTACTTGTGATTTTTCCACATCTTTATAAAGAATTTCTTCCCAGACCACCTGTAGTGCTTCCTTATCTTGATAGGGTTCTTCACCAATATTTTCATGGATAAAATTATCTCCATCCTTACTAATGATTCCCTCAGCTAGTTCCTCAATCTCCAACAACTGACTCTTCAATTTTGCTTCATAAAGCAAAACAAAGTCTAGAAAGGATAAGTTTTCAATGGCTTCATGGGATTCTCCTATAAGTATCCCATAAGTCTAGATATTTAGCGATGAGGGCTAATAGATGTCACACTTCTCTTAAATAATTTGACATTGTTAGGACTTCTCCACGAGGCCAAGAAAAGTGCCTTGATACCACTGTTATGGTCCCAAATCTGAAAATGGCTACTTGCTTGGAAGAAAATACATTTTTTTATATCTGTAAATAACTGGAAATCCAAATATAATTCTTAATTATAATTTTCTGAAACGGAAATCTGATTTTTCTAAGCTAAAACTTTACTTATGAGCTCTAACCCAGTAATCATTATCCAATTCTCAAAAACTGCTATTTCAACTGAAACAATAAAACTGAAATATGAAACTTTGAAACAGATTGAATATTGAAATCTAATCTGAAGCAAGAAACCATCTAAAATTATCTTTGAAAAACTTAGCAATAAGTTCAAAAACAACAACTATATTATTTCTAGCAAATAACTCAAAACAATACATAACATAACAAAAACTTTTTTTAGAAGATATGGATGACAACTCAGGCACAAATCCAAGAAAAGAGTGGATGTTGCCTAGGACAAAACACATATTCAACTTGTGCACAAAAACTTTCTTCTAAAAAAGAGCTATCCTCCTCTAAAAGCAACATCCTATTTAAGCATTTCCTACATTAGCTCCTTTTGTGGGGCACATACGGGATTATTAGGTTACATGGAAAATTAGTGACAAAGGACTAACTAGGCTGCACAAACCACTTAGATGAAAAATATTCATATGAACTTTAGTATGGAGAAGGTGGGTTGCAGTGTTGAATCATGATTTCTTCTTGCCTCTATCATATGCTAGACCATGTGGTATGTCCCAATATTTATCTGCAAAATCATCAATATTGTGCCTTTGAAGGATTTTTTGGGTATTAGTGTGAGAACTCTCAACTTGAAGAATGTCTACTAGCAATTTATCATACTCAACCTGTAATATTTGAGATGCAGTCCTATCAACAACTACAATACCAAGAACCTAACCAACCATTGACCCATAGGCTACAAATTGTGATGCAAACTTCTCATCGTTTGTGATAAATTCAATTCTAATCTCCAGGGATATCTGTTGGTGTGAAAAACCCTTCAAAACTAAGAAAATATTTGCTAGCTAAGTCATCAATAAGACAACAATGCAAAGGTGGCCTTTTGCTGAAGACTAATGCAACACATAAAATGGTTAGAGGAATCAGTAAATTACTAGTATATCTTGCTTAACCAATAACTCAGAGCTTCCTTGAGAGACACACAAGAGGAAACCCAATGGACATGCCCTTTTTAAGACTTTCATAGATCTGAACTTCATAAGGAGTTTCCTTCCATATGAATCCATTGTAGACTTTAAGAACCAAGGAAACCCTACAAGACAACAATGGCAAGTCCAATGTTGTCATCTCTTTGGTATGCTTGCTTAAACCCCTTTGCAAAGTCACCCACACCTTCTTGGACTAAACTATTTGCATCCTTTGTCACTTTGTTAAGTTCCAATAACCACTTTTCTTCTGATCTGCTTTATAAAGCTCAACATATTATGGAAATAAGAGGTCTTCAGGGTCCTAAAGTGCTCTTATATGTTATGTTCCAAATATAACATGAAATCTAAAACTACAACTTAGCAGAATTTTCCCGAATAATGGGTTATGGTAGCATTGTTGCATTCTAGATCTGGAAACTTAAAAGCTAAATTAGGTGGTTATGAACAATCTGAAAAATTTTCAAATCATAAACTAGGCAAGTTCTGTTTTGGAATTTGGAATTGGAAAATTCAATTCTGAAATCTAAAATATCTAAGATGTTCCTCCTTTTTTAATTATAAAGCTAAAAACCCTAAAAATCTAGCCATTTAGCCATGCCAGAATCAAAAACTCCTGGAAACTACTGAAGCAGAATATTAAAGTTGCAAAAAGAACTTACATGATATCCTTGAGGATTTTGAACACTTAAGTTTTTTTAAAGAATCTGGAAAGAGAACATGACATTACCATTATAAAAAATAATTGACAAAATACATAAGTAGCTAAAAGAAACTTTCCTATAAGGATATGAGCACCAACTCAACCCCGAACCCAAAAATAATGTGGTCACTGCCTTGGCCAGAACACAACTTCAAATTGTGCACAAAAACTTTCTTCTACCAAAAATTGACCTCCAATAGTTCAATCTATATATAAGCATTTCCCACTTTAGCTCTTTTCACGGTGCATGTTGGATTACTAGCTCACATTGAATAAGTGCCCATAGTGACCAAAAAAACTAGTTGAACCCCACAAACATCTTACATACAAATATTTCTAGTGGACTAAATTGTACACAAAAGTGGGATGGGCCCAACTATCTAATATTTCCATAGGATAAGAAAAAGTTCCATAACATTGTCCCTGTCTGTTATAGTTAGTATTAGGGTTTTCTAGGTCCTACCAAGGCGGGTAGTCACAGAGCCACCTTCAATAATAGATAATATTTTATCAAGCCAAATAATGTTGTAAGTTGACAAATCACTGGAAAATGTTTATAATTATGGTCCAGTTTTATGTGCAACAAGAAATCAGTATGGTCCAATTTTTTTACCATCAATTTGAGAGGGTCATACCTGTATGCTTTTCGACTGTGCTTCTGGTTTATTCTCCCACTTTCTGGTTGTGCTTCCAATTTATTCTCCCACTTTCTAGTTGTGCTTCCTTGGTCTACCCCTCTCCTGAGAATCCCTTCCAAAAAGTGATCCTCCCTTTTTAATTTTTTTTAAATATATCCTCCTTGTCTTTTCATGAACCCCCAAAACATCAGGGTTTTCTAGGTCCTACCAAGGCGGGTAGTCACAGAGCCACCTTCAAGAATAAATATTTTATCAAGCCAAATAATGTTGTAAGTTGACAAATCACTGGAAAATTTTTATAATTATGGTCCAGTTTTATGTGCAACAAGAAACCATGGCTTCAATGCATGTGTCTGTTATCGTCTAGTTTGCTTAAGGGACACAATTTATAAGTTTTTAAATATCTATAGCTTGGTTTGGTGAAGCATTGATATTTTTGTACTTGCAACTCCCAATAAAATATATAATCCTATTCCATTAATTTCTTTTTAAAGTTTCATCATTTTTACTCACTTAATTCCAAAGTGATCCAAACTTTTGCATTGTACCTGTTATGTCATTTTCCCGACAGGCTTTAGAGTCAAGTTTCTCCTTCTTTGGTCTGCTTAGGGGATGTCCATAGGACATGCACCTCTCCATGGCGCGGTGGCATGCCCGTACCGTGCAGGAGCTCTTCAGGGGTGTATTTTTTTTTATAGTTGTGACACGTGTAAGATATGATAGTCGGGAAGGTCTTATTGTGATGTTTTTTATAGTCATTTGTATTTGTTTTTGGTTTATTGTGAAGGTAGTTGGTTTGTTGTGATGTTTTACTTGTAATTTTTTTAATGCAAGTTTTTTTATTGATAAGAGTTATTATAAAATTTCATTCTACATTACTATCTTTCTTTTATATAGGTTTTAGATCATAAATGTGATCTTTTATTATTTAAATAAATTTTATTTTATTTATTGGTTAATAAAAGTTAAAAAATTATTTGAAAATTATATAATAGTATTCATAAGAAAAAAATTATTAATGCCACCACAAATCTATAATTTTTTAAAAATTATTATTATTTTTTAATGGGTTATATGGAATTGAAATGGCTTCACCCCCTATCAATGCCACCACAAATCTATACTTTTTTTAATTATTATTTTTTTTTTAATGAATTGAAATGGCCTCGCCCATATTACATCATGATTGCATAGTAGTATTACAACAACTTGGTAATTATGCATGTATCATTTGGCAATATTTGAACCTTGGTCTCTTTCTTGAAAGATGAGGAATCTAACCAAATCAACTAATGTCATTTGATACCACAAATCTATACTTATAAAAATAACCTTCCAAAACTCACTTTAATATTTTATTTATAGAGCTTGTACAAAAATAAAAAAAAACATACTCACTTTTTTTTTAAATAAAGGGGTAAAAATTTATTGATAAAAAGTTTGGATTACAGAGTACAACTGAGATCCCAACTAGGACTCAAATAAGCAACAAAACAAGCTAAAACCACTAGACAAGGTTGAAACCCGAAGAAGACAACAAGAACAAAACACATTAAGTCTGAACATCCTTGTGTATCAACTCCTTGAGGCATTGAGAGTCCCTATACGGGAGATTCTCCCAATTATCAATAATCCAAGGATCCAACAACTCAAAAGCCCTTTTGGTCAGGTAATCAGAAACCCCATTCCATTCCCTTGGAATGTGCACAAAGGATATAAATTCAAACTCTTCACTCATTATGAGAATCTAAACAGCCATAGAGGCCAACTACCAATTAACATCCTCCACCCTTTTGTTGTTTAAAATATTAATCAAAATTTGAGAGTCGGACTCGCAGATAATCCTCCGCCATCCAAGAGAAAATCCCCTCTATAAGGCCTCGATAATCGTAAGAGCTTCCATAAAATTATTGGAGTGAACAACTTTATAAATGGAAAATAAAAACTGACCACACCAATAGAATCTCTCCCAACATCGCCAATTCAAGCATGTCCAGGATTACCCCTAGATGACCCATTAGTATTAATTTTTAAAACTCCTCTAGGGGACGGCCACCACCTACCATATCTTATAACCTTATTGTTTAGCTAAGGAACCCTGCTAGTGCTAGAAGAGTTCATACCAACCCCAAAGAGACCAAGGGTCCATCGTACCTTCTTCTCCCTATAGTCCAAAAGAGGGCCCACATCACATTTTCTATGGGTATTTTCTTGAACCATACACAAGATCCTTTTCTAGATATGTTGAATAGCCAAATGACTACCCTAAAATATGTGATGGTTCCATTTCGAGCCAAATCTGCTAGATGATGCAAGAAGGGCCCAAATTCCAAGCCACCTGGAGGAAGGGGGTCTTGGCCAAAGGTCTGCCCAGACTACTCCAAAATTCCACCAGTGAGAGCACATGAAAACAAGGATGGTTCCAGACACTCCACCAATGGTACCAAATGTCTCTAGAAAGGGAGCATTAGAAAAATAAATGAGAAGAGTCATCCTCATTCTTACTGGCAAAGGACACAAAAAGAGGGACCCTAAAATCCCCTCTTCCTCACGTTATCCCAAGTGAGGCATTATGAGCTACTAGCCATAGAAAGAAGATACATTTTAGCCAAGCATATCTATTCTACACCTTCTTCTACCATGTGACAAGGAGACTCCTGAACTTTTGCTTATCAAGAACCTAATAATCGTAGGCTACAAAGTAGGTTCATTTGGGATCAGGGTTCCAAGCTAGAATGTATTTACCCCTCAATGAAGAATAGGACCTCCCTGCAATAATAAGATCAAGCACATTTCTATCCTTGAAAAATCCTCCTAGGGCTATTCCTATGGATATTTCCACCTATACATCTCCAGATTTTCAAAAGATTGGATTTTTTAAAGTCCTCCACATGAGACCAGCCCGCTTCCAAGAAATAAACACTTAGGGAATGTAACCTAGGATATTGAGTCAATATAGGAGGGTGGCCATCCCAAGAATCCTCCCAAAAAGAGCATATGATCCCCAATTACAAATCTAGAAGAAACCCTGCTTAATAAAATTAGCTCCTCTTTTCATAGTGTACTAGATAATTGAATCTTTCCCAACCAAGCTGACTCTAGGGATCTCAGCCTCAGAAATACCTCTCAAGTATTTATAAGATAATATTTGATCCCAAATCTGATCTTGAGAGGTACACCATATCCAATAAATTTTCACAGCAAAAGCCTACCCAAAAAGAGTCACTTGTATCTGCTTGTTGTGGTGCAGTGGTAAATGCCCTGGGTGCTGGTAGAGGCCGACCCAGGTTCCATTCCCCTTGTCTCCATCTTGCAGATATATGGTATAGTTAGGAATGTCCTATGTGCTGGTAGAGGCCGACAAGGCTCCATTCCTCCTATGCCCAACCTATTGAAAGTGGCACCTCAAAAGTGGCACTATAAATTAGTTTTACCCAGGTGTTGTAGGTGAGTTGGAGAGGATAGGGCAATTCTCCAAGGGAGGTCACAGTTTCAAATCTCCACCCTACCAAAAAGCTGAATTGGATACCCAAAATCCAATTGATAATGTTGGTGCGGGCAGGGTTGGGTGCAACTCCGGGTGACTTTGACGGTGTAGAACCCCCTGTTCGTGGTCTCTTAGACCAAGGCGGCCCCACAAGGGGTTTTTCGCTTTTAAAAAAAAAAAAAATAGTCACTTGTCGCAACCCAAGGCCTCCCTCTTGAACCGGCCTAAAAATAGAATCCCACCTAACCAAACTCCATTTAGATTGATCAAGTTTTTCAGACCATAAAAACTATCTTGAAAAATCATCCATGTCCTTGATGAAACGAGAGGGAGTTTGCATAAAACACCTATAAATGGATAAATCTTGAACAATAGATTTTTAAAGCAACACTCTACCTACAGAAGATAGACATATGATGGTCCAGTGATTCACCTTCCTTCTAAAATTATCAATCATAGATTTCCAAGAAGATCTAGATAGAATATGAGATGAAATCGAAATACCAAGATAAATGAAGGGGGAGTTCCAACCTGGAATCTTAGAATATGAGCAATCTTGGCTTGAATAAGAGGAGGGGTATTGAAGAAGAAAATATAAGACTTGTCCTCATTAATCAACTATCTAGAAGCACCAAGATATTTGTCAAGATATCGTCTAATATTCCTGTAGACACCAAATTACAGCCATTAATCCTCCATACTAACCATTCCACCACCCACTTGTCCACCATACACCTTTCCCACCAATTATTTGGGCCAATTCCACCTTTCCCGCCAATTATTTGGCCCAATTCCACCTTTCCCGCCATTTCCTAACCCAATTGAGATTATTTTAATATTATTTTATATTATTTTGTATTTAATATAATATTTTATATTATAATATATTTATTATAAAATATATATTTATAAACTCAATTAACCATAGTCGTCCGATCCAATCTAATCCCCATCATCCATCTTCATTAATCCATGTCACATCTAAAAATTAATCTCAACCTTAAGATCTAACTTAATCTTAGCCACACGATCAAAATTGTAAGGCTAAAACCTTAAGAAAACCCTAGGTTGGATTATAAATAAGGGCATTTGCAAATGCCCAAACCCTGGAATGCCCTAGAAGGTTCAAACCCTAAAATAGTTGTGCCCTTGAGAGATCTCGATGAAGCTGAAGGTTGTAGAACTCTGAATATCCCCAAACCCTAGCTGATCATAGGACCTCCATCATTCTAGCCATCCCCCATATCCATCCTTTCCACCTCGCCCTCCTCTTGATGTAGGAATATCAATAATGAAGCTATTTTATTCATGAAATATGCAAGTATATATAGGAATACAATGAGATGTTACGTAGGTTAAGTGGTTGCAACAAGTTGCCTCAAATGGCCAACCACTTAACTAATGGTTAACTAATTGCTAACCTAGGATGCAACTAACTTGCTAGGAGACAAACAAGATCTCTAGCAGTTAACTAACACCTAACAACTTTGTCTTATGTGGGCATACTATGCCTCACGTGCATACAAAGTGCAATAAAAGAAGACATAATAATAATAATGCAATATAAACTTAGGCTTAATGGGATAAGCCTAAGTATCCTCAACACTCCTCCCAACCATATAAGCATTGGACCCCAATGCTCTCAAAAAATGTGGAAATTCATGGGCCATCTCATGGTGAGGAATCCAGCGAGCCATGTGTGGAAAGTGACCGTGACGAGCGACAAGGTAAGTAGTGGAAGAACCCTGTCTAGTGTGATGAGTCTTCATCTCGAAAACTCTATCTGAAATGAGCGAAAGCTGACGATCAGGTGCCACTGCTACTGTAGGGCTAAAAATAGGATCAGGTACCAAAAGAGGGTCCTAAAATGGTGTCTCTGGAAAGCGGCGCTCATCCAAAGGAACCCAAACTCTGCCTCCAACCTGTGGTGAGTGAGGATTGTGATGCTTTCGCACCACTCCCTGTGGAGTCTCCTGCAAGTCCTATGGTATCTTGCCTAGAAGGCTCTGCCGGTGCTCAGTAAGGGAAGTAACCTTAGCTTGCTCCTCCATGTGTGCAATGGTGGGAGTGGGCAAAGCCAAAGGTAACTTCTATGGAACAAGTGGTTCAGTAGTTGTAGGTGTACCCAAAATTATACCAATGGAATCAATGGCATCTTTCTCATGAGTGAGAATGGTGGGTTCCTTAACCACTTGCTCTTGTGACTGTTCATCATGTGGGAGTGAAACTTCTTCCTTTGCATGTTCCTTAGGTGGTGCTTTTTCTTCATTTTGTGTGGGACAAATGCTAGTAGGAGCCAAAATAAGTGCTTGACTCAATGGCTTCCTTACTTGCCTACAACTCAACATCAAATTGGAAGTAGGTGTAGTGCTTTGTATCAAGTAGTTTTTACCATGCAACTCCAATGTGTAGGTGTTATTTTTAGCATGATAAATAGCATTCCTATCAAATTGATAGGGTTTACCTAGCAAGAGTCCACAACAATCCATATCTGTGACATCACACCTAACTTTATCCACAAACTTGTCACCAAAAGCAAAAGTCAAGGTGCAAGTATGGGTGATGTTGGATGTGGAGTCTACATCTTTCCACCCAAGTGCATAAGGTTGGTGATGTGGTTTGATGGGAAGTTTCAACTTCTCCACAACGGACTTCGCAATGAGGTTCTTTTGCGATCCGTTATCAATGATACAATCAACATAGAAATCATGCGTCAAGTGGGCTCTAGTGACAAACAAATGATCACGCCCCCCTTGAGCAAATACATTGGACATTAGGGTAACTTTGTTCAGTTTACCCTTTAAAGCAGGATATTCTTCTTCTGTCCCTGTAGCCAAAATGGGACCATCTTGTGGTTCCTCATGTGTAGGTTGTACAATTAGGGATTTCTTCTTCTTAAACTTCTCAAAAGTATAGCATTTGGATTTTACATGTCCATGCTTTTTACAAAAGTCACAATACAATGAAGAAGAAGAATATTTAGCATGAAAGGAAGAAGAATGTGCTTTAGGAGAAGTGGGAGGAGAAGAAGAATGAGGGGAAGATTGAGAATTGTTCTTCACCTTCTATTGATGTTGATTCCCGCCTTTGGAAGAGCCCTCCTGTGATGAACGAGACTTTTGATATGCACCAACTTTCTCCTCTACAAGAATGGCATGATTGAATGCCACATCCAAGGTGAGGAAGACATTGAATTTGATCTCCCTAAAAATTTGATCTTGCAAGCCACGAGTGAATTTATTAATCAACTCCTCTTCTAAATTTTTCACACCAAGCAATACCCTTAACCTATTGAATTGGAAGATGAAATCAGAAACTGACATCCCATAGGTTTGCCTCAACCTATACCACTTGGTAGTGAGGTCACTTTGGTAGTTTGGTGGAAAGAAGGTGTTTTTCAGAATTTGAGTCAACTCTTTCCAAGTCATGGTGGCATTATGGCTCTGTCTTTCTACAATGAGAACTTTTGCTAAACCTATGAGTTTTAGTGTAGCAAATGTGGCTTGTTCATCCTCCGAAATTTCAGCATAAGCAAACCAAGTTTGCATATCCAAAATCCATGCAGATAAGACATCGGGATCCCTAGATCCATCATACATCTTAACCTCACATTTGGCTTTGTTTGCATGATTATGGTGGATTTTGAGTTCACCAGGATTAAATTGCACAACAATATCTCTCACTTTTTCAGCCAAAATATCTACTGCTTCGGTGAGGTTTTCCATGTTTGTTCTAAGGTCATGAGCCATTTGGTTTCTGAGTGTATGCCAGACTAGGAGGATTACAAAATGGTCTTGCAAAAACTTAATCTAGGCTTAGGAACAATTTCAGTTTCCTATGCAACCAAATTGCCTAGATTTTACAATTTCTTTTGCTCTCCAATTACAAAATTAGGGCTATTTTAAAGTGCTTTTTACAAAAATTAACTCAAATTTGCAAAAATGTAAGCACTTAAAAATGATAAAATTTAGCCCTTTTACAATGCCAAAATTGGGTTAGGAGGAAAAATTAGCAATCTTCAGAAAATTTGCAAAAGAACGCAAAAAATTTGGTCAAAAATGGACCAATAACGAGGAAGATATCACCTCTTGAAGTTGCTCTCCTTTTTGTTGGTTTTGGGCACCAAAATTGCATTTGAAAATTTGAAAATTTGAAAATTTAAATTTGAATTTTCCCACCTTCTTGGTTTTTCTGCCAAGAAAAAAAATTGTTTTATTTTATGGACGGTCAACCCGCTGGTTAACTACAGGTGTCTTTCTAACGAGGCCCAACAACCGCCCCAAGAAACTTCAAGGTACAGCCACAATATATTTTTTTTTCCACCACGTGTCAATAGAGAGGCATTCATAGGCTCTGGTCCCCTCAAGAACCGTGCACCCAAAACTAACAAAGCGCCACGCGTGTGATGTGGCAAGGGTGACCACCGTGAGGTGGTTAACCCCTTACCTATGTGGAGGTGTTAATCAACACCTTCATGCCCACCCTGTGGGCAATGTGGGACTAATGTCCCTGAAACCTTCCAACGCGTGGCTCTTGTCCTCTACCAGATGGAAATAATTCTTGTCATCAGGAAATTAACACAACCGCCTTTTGGAAGCTTGCTGGTTTCTCCTGTCATCATCAAAAAACTATCGAAAAATAAAATTTAAATTTAAACCTTTGAAATTTTTAATTTTCCTCTGTCAGTTTTATCACTCATCGCCAAAAAATGCAGGTGGTCATCAGAGGACTGTTTGCTCATCGCTGAAGGTCTATTACACCTGAAATCGATGCCTCTTCTCCAAAAAAACTAGGTTCTGCTACCCAAATTGATCATCGAACCTTTGTGGGGAATTGTTGCTGGTTTTAGTGAAGCAATCGATGCTAGAATACATCAAAACCGTCAAAGAATTTCATAGTCGATTTGCCAGGCAGAAAATAGATGTCAAGATGTGGTCTGTGGACGTGGTGCTCGATCAACAGTAGGGATGGCCCAAGAATAGTTTTGGGCTTAGCCTAGATTTTTCTGGGCATCGACTAGGAGGCTAGGTCAGCGATCGATGGGGGAGGCGGTGCTCCCTTATGAGATGGTCAAAGAATGGCCTGTTCTCTGCATTACACTACACTGATCAGTGATGGCTCAGCCACGCACATTGTGCTCTTCCTCGATGGTTTGTGTGTGTTGGTGTCGACCGGTGGTAGCCACTGCTAGCCAATGCTATCATCAACTGGCCTGGTGGGTGGCCTATCCAGTGATTGGGTGTTGTTAGTCGGGTCATCGGGGGTGGCTGCCAATGGCCGCTGGTGGTAGGTGTTGCTGGCTGGTTGCCTATTGGCTTCCGTCTACCAGATGGCTGGTGTCACCTGTTGTTATCGATTGCGGGCATTGTGTTCGGTGGCTGCAGGGTTTTGGTGGTCGTCGGGTGCAATAGGAGGCCCACCAAAATAGGTGGCCACTACACTTTGAATAGGCTTTAAATCCTATCTTTCAAAAATTTCATGCACAATTTTTTTTTAATAAAATTATTAATATTTTATAAAAATAAATCTTTTTCACCCCAAATATGAAAAATATTCTCATGCAAGGATGAATGAACTGGTTCAACTTGAGCTCACTGTTCTTTCTGCAAGAGCTATTGGACTCCAACTTGAGTTCCAATTTTACTTTGACAAAAACTATGCTTCAACAATTTCCTTGGCAAATAAATGGTGCAGGGGTAATTGCTTCCCTCTGCCCTCAGCTTCACTTGGTGTTGTGGAAGACTTCAAGCTCCACTTAACACCTTCCTAGGATCTAGCAGTGAAGTGGCAGTTCTATCCTCCTTCCTGCAACTTTTCCTCAGGCTAACTGATACCAATGATGTAGGAATATCAATAATGAAGCTATTTTATTCATGAAATATACAAGTATATATAGGAATACAATGAGATGTTACGTAGGTTAAGTGGTTGCAAAAAGTTACCTCAAATGGCTAACCAGTTAACTAATGGTTAACTAATTTCTAACCTAGAATGCAACTAAATTTCTAGGAAACAAACAAGATCTCTAGCAGTTAACTAACACCTAACAATTCTATCTTATGTGGGCATACTATGCCTCACATGCATACAAAGTGCAATAAAAGAAGACATAATAATAATAATGCAATATAAACTTAGGCTTAATGGGATAAGCCTAAGTATCCTCAACATCCTCCATTATCGTCATTGCCACTTTTGCCCGTTTGCCACATTCATTGCATCCCCCATGATCTACTTCTATATATCCATCCTTATCTATAGGTGCACTCCCGAGATTGTGACGCTCATTGTAGAAGCTTTCCAGGCACCCACCAGAGCCTGCCATTCAGAAGGTACACACTAGAGCCTACAAAGCTCATTCCAGAGCCTACCAAGTGCACACCAGAGCCTACGAAGCTCACGCCAAAGCTTGCCAAGTGGATGCTTGAGCCTGCTGCATCATGCCATCTACTGTCATAACTGCAACAATAAAACAAGGCATCATCACAAGCAAGGTATATCATTATTTGTTTTATTTTGTTACATGATCTGTATATTTAGCATGCCATTTGATCTATTTTTTGTTAGGGTTTATTGATATCTGAGGGTCTCACACTATGGAGCCCTCATAGGTGTTATTAACCTCTTTCTTTTTTTGTGTGCATGTAGGTCTGCAGATCTCATTTATTGTTGAACGGTTGTTGAAGCTGGAGTGGTCCGACATTGGATACCTGAAGCCCACTCAACCTTTTGGAAGCGATGATACACTGTTTGAAGACACTTCATTATTGTAGCTAGGGTTTCGAAGAACCCTAGCATATTGTAAATCTTTGTATCAAAGGCTCATTGAGCACGAATTGTATCAAAAGGAGTTTATTAGCTCCCCCCTATTTATTGAATATTTTTATATATTTGTGCAATCTTGTGTTCTTTGGATTATTTGTTTTATTTATTATTTAAGTGTCATGTTCTTGTCTTCACAAATGGTGATCACGGTGGGACCCCACAAGGGTTTCATTATTTAATAGATCTACCTTGCTAACTTGATTTTATTTATGTTTGTTACAGGATTTTCAGAAGCGCATAAGTCATTGATTTCATTGCTAGGGTTTCTGTAGCATTCTGTAGCACTTTTTAGATTTTACGTAGGTGCTCTGCTATACCTACGTAGGTTCTCTTCTGCACCTACATAGGTGCTCTGCTGCGCCTGGTGTTGATTAGAGGCGTTCGGCTACGTTTCCTGCACAAACTACCCTTACTATTTTTGCCATATCTCACTCATCCAGAGTCATATTGGGATGAAATTTTTAGGGTAGGTTCTTGACATGCCATAGCATGTCTCCACAAATTTTTAGGTCAATCAGAGCAACAGAGATCTTAGAATGACTTCACCAAAATGTAGGCTTCCAAGTAAGTCCCATAACCCCAGTTTACGTATTCTGTATTTTTTTGCAGTTTTTCGTTGTTTCTGGGTTATAAAAAGAGCTTAACACTAAGTAATCTAGGAAAGAATATTTATAAAATTACATTTAGGGTTTGTGTGCATATGATTACATAAAATTCATTTCTTGTTCTAAAAATTGTAGATCTAGGTGATTTGTCTGCATTTTTGAGTGCATATGAAACAGAAAAGCATCCTAGATTTTGCATTTTAGGGTTAAATATCACTTTAATTTTGCATATCTAAATAGGAACAACATCTTGACGCATAAAGTAATCCTGCCCTAGGCTGGCCCCTTTGGCAGAGAGGTGGACGAACCCTCCGGTTGCTCTTGTGATTTTAATCACTTGTAGGCAGGGGATTTTAAGGGTGTACTCTGTGCTCTTTAGGTGAAATTTGCATCTTTGTGTTGGCTTCTGATTTAGATTAGTAAAGTTAGTGATCTTTAATATTGTTTGCACACCATAGAGAATAAGATATCTAATACAATTAATCACACACACTTGCATGATTCACATTTTTAACAGTAGTGGTTGGATTTCATCACCAACCATTGCTTGAGATTTGGTGATGGTGGCCATGATTTCCATCCACCAATATCTGCCCTAGAAACCATAGGACTACCCCCGAGCAAACTTGTTGGAGGTCATTACCAACAAGAATCTCATTTCCCCGACCAACCATAGTTTTTACCTTTGTTTTCTTTAAACAAGATTAAGTTACATCAAAACACACAAGCCAACAATTCTAAAAGGAACTTCACATTAATGAAAGAAAATAATTAATGAACAAGGTAAGCCACACACGGTGAAACCTAGGATTGATTGTTTTCTTTACTTTAAATTTTGAAAAAGTTGTTAGTTTGTGTGATTTAGATTAAACTTTGAATCTTTGGTTTAATTACTTTATGGTACTAACAAGACATCAAAAGAAAATAATAAACCAAAGTAGTTTAATGGAAAACATTTCCCATACTCCCGCTACTTCGGTAGCCCCATCCAGCATGGTTCAGACTACTTTGTTTGGATCATCACATCCATCAACCCATTCACACAATGTGGAGACACCCACCACCTACATAGACATGGATAAAGTGAAGGCCATCTACAAGTCTTCTAACTATGTCTTAGAGCCCCTTAGCCAAGAGGGTTTTGAAGAACCCGAATTGGCTACCTCCTACCTTACCCAAGGATATCATAATTTGAGTTACAAATATGGTATGCCTTCCTCCACGAGCCAACCACCACAAAGCCCAAGTGTTCCAAACACTTACTCCACATCCACCTATTCCAACCCATTATATGAGGAGCATGTCAATGTTGCCTCACAAGTTCCTAACCCCCAAGTTGTCACATCAAATGCAACTTGCACCATGCCTCCATCAACCCATTCCATTCGTATGAGTCCACCCATCCATAGTCCTCATACATCATATCATTTTCTTCATTCACAATCATTTCCTCACCAATCCCATCATCATCAAATTCATTCCATGACCCCCAATTCATCATACCTCCAACAACACATTCAATTTCAAAAATCCCCAAAGGTCTTAACCCCTTTGGTCACATTCAATTTCAAAAAGCCCCAAAGGTCTTAACCCCTTTGGTCACATTCAATTTCAAAAAGCCCCAAAGGTACTTAAGCCCTTTGGTCACATATCAATTTTTAAAAGCCCCAAAGGTCTTAACCCCTTTGGTCACATTCAATTTACAAAAAACCCCAAAGGTCTTAACCCCTTTGGTCACATTCAATTTCAAAAATGCCCAAAGGTATTAACCCCTTTGGTCACATTCAAGTTTCAAAAAGCCCCAAAGGTCTTAATCCCTTTGGTCACATTCAATTTCAAAAAGCCCCAAAGTCACTTAAGCCCTTTGGTCACATATCAATTTCAAAAAGCCCCAAAGGCACTTAAGCCCTTTGGTCACATATCAATTTTCAAAAACCCCAAAGGTACTTAACCCCTTTGGTCACATATCAATTTCAAAAATCCCCAAAGGTCTTAACCCCTTTGGTCACATTCAATTTGCAAAAATCCCCAAAGGTCTTAACCCCTTTGGTCACATTCAATTTCAAAAAGCCCCAAAGGTACTTAAGAATTTTGGTCACATATCAATTTCAAAAAGCCCCAAAGGTCACTTAAGCCCTTTGGTCACATATCAATTTTCAAAAATCCCCAAAGGTCTTAACCCCTTTGGTCACATTCAATTTCAAAAATCCCCAAAGGTCTTAACCCCTTTGGTCACATTCAATTTTCAAAAAGCCCCAAAGGTCTTAACCCCTTTGGTCACATTCAAATTTCAAAAAGCCCCAAAGGTCTTAACCCCTTTGGTCACATTCAATTTCAAAAAGCCCCAAAGGTCTTAACCCCTTTGGTCACATTCAAATTTCAAAAAGCCCCAAAGGTCTTAACCCCTTTGGTCACATTCAATTTTCAAAAAGCTCCAAAGGCACTTAAGCCCTTTGGTCATAAGCTTCCCAGGCTAGGGGGAGTAGAAAAACCTGAGCCAATGAACATCATACACTTGAAAGTGTTCCATGCTTACTGTGATTACTATATATGTATATATACATGGCTCTTTTACAAAAAAAAAACAAATCATTCACATAGGCATGCCCACATTGCATACATTCCATTTGCATTTCCACTTAGGCATTTGACATACATTTTCATTTTTGCATTCATGCATTGCTTCATTCGCATACATTAAATCATACATATTCCATGGCATTGTACACTTTCCATTTGCATATAAATACTCCATTGCATTAGGCATATACATGTGCATTCATCCCATCCCATGTTCAATGATCTAGCATAGTAATGATGATATGGTCATAAACAAAAAGTCAAGTTATAACAATTGGGGGTACCTAGTTTGAAGAAATCATGCAACCCTCGCAAAAGCCATATGTCAAACCACATCCCGTGTCAAAAATCATAAGGCCTAGATTTTCAATCACTCAGCCATTACTAGTGTAGCAAGCAACATCCAAATGAATGTCTGATTTTCTTTAGGACCAAAAACACAATTTATACACTAAGAAAGTCTTGAGCATGGCCAATCGATCATGAAACAGTCTTGAACCATTCACATTACATCACATCTTAAAAACATTATGAGATAGGGGGGCTAGTACCATCCTTGGGTAGTACCTCGAGGTGAAAATGAGATATCCCTCGCTTGTCCCATTATGCAACATAGTCCAAAAATAGTGGTTTTCACCACTACCAACATTGCTCCAAACATAAACGTAAAAACATAGAGTAGTAAGGATAGGGTCAAAATTCTCATCACACCTCGGTTGAGAATCTGATTCCCCAAAGCTCTATACAAAATTAACAAATAAAATCCCAAACACCCTTGATCCCTAAAGTCGTAAGGATTCGTACTACACGCCCCTGACAAGGATGGGTAGTCATCCCCAAGGCCTAAAAGATCAATCCCATAGGACTATGGAGTGAATCTCCATCGGGGCTATAGATGCTTGACTGGCAGTGGAGTAAGCTCATGCGAGGCGACATGTCTCTCCTCCAAAAAGGGAGACCTCTGAATGCACATAAGGACAGGCTAGCCTCAGGTCATCTCCATAATAGGTCATGTCTAAATCCACTCATAATAGGTTAATGAACTTCACATGCACACACACTGGTACTTGATTGGATAGGGTCATTGTCATGCTCAAAACTTGGTAATTGAACCTCACTCGCACACACATTTGGTCCTAAAGAAAGTTAGACAACCTAGTGAGTTTGGTTGGTGACACTAGTATGTTTGAGTCTTTGAAAACCTTTCAGTCTTCCATATCAACATCCATGTCTTCTTCCATATCAACATCCATGTATTCATCCATATCTTCTTCCATGTCAACATCCATGCCTTCATTACAAGTTAAAGTTGCATAAAGCCACTGCAATGGGTACCCCCAACTGATAAACAATGGACACCAAAAAAAAAATGGCCATTAAAATTTCTGAACTATAAAAGATCATTCGAACACCATGCATTCCTCTCATATAGTTTAGATTCATTATACATTTACTTGCATTAATCATCCATAGCACATCATATAGCTTGCATGAATCATCCATATAAACATTATGCATATACATCATTATTAGCTTGCATTAATTACCCATTAAGCATTCCGTCAAAACATTTTCATAAAACATGCATAAAACATTCATAAGATAGGCATTGCATTCACACAAAAATACAATGCAAAAGTAAAAGCCATGTATGTATATATATTAAACTCGCATATGCAAAGAACACTAGAAAGTTCAAACATCATCACAACTAGGGGGTGCTCAAGGTTTCACACCTTTCCCCCAATCAAACAAACATCATCATAACTAGGGGGTGCTCAAGGTTTCACACCTTTCCCCTAATCAAACATCATCACAACTAGGGGGTGTTCAAGGTTTCACACCTTTCCCCAATCAAACAAACATCATCACAACTAGGGGGTGCTCAAGGTTTCACACCTTTCCCCCAATCAAACAAACATCATCACAACTAGAGGGTGCTCAAGGTTTCACACCTTTCCCCAATCAAAAAATCAAATTGGGGTGTTCAAGGTTTCACACCTTTCCCCTAATCAAGCATCAACACAACTTGGGGGTGTTCAAGGTTTCACACCTTTCCCCTAATCAAACATCATCACAACTTGGGGGTGCTCAAGGTTTCACACCTTTCCCCAATCAAACAAACATCAACACAACTTGGGGGTGCTCAAGGTTTCACACCTTTCCCCCAATCAAACAAACATGATCACAAATGGAGGGTTCTCAAGGTTCCACACTTGCTCCACCAATTCAATAAACAATTCAATCATTCAATCACATCACATCATCAACAAGTCAATTACATCTTCACATTTACCTAGCCTTACCCATCGGCTAAAAACACGGAGCTTTCTCGCCTTACCCGTCGGCCAAAAACATGGAGATTCATTCAACATTTTTTATCAATATTTTCATTCCAAAATCATAATGTCCTTGTTTGTGGGGCTAGAAACATGGATAAAATCATAACTCATCATTCATTCATTTATCATTATGCAACATTCACAAATGAACCTTGTATCTAGTGATTTATCCTACTTAACCTGGCGGATGTAGCGACTGGTTATCCATGCAATCTGGTAGGATGGATAGATTACCATAAGGACACTTACATCATCACAAACCCCTTCATCTATTAGGGCAAAAATAGATACATCCATCAAAAACTCCTTCATCTATTGGGACAAAAATAGATCACACTTACATTTAACATCATCCATTCATTTATCATTATGCAACATTCATAAGTGAACCTTGTATTTAGTGATTTATCCTACTTAACTAGTGGTGAGGTTATCCATGCAATCCGGTAGGATGGATAGATTACCATAAGGACACTTTCATCATCACAAAACCCTTTATCTATTAGGGAAAAAATAGATACATTCATCAAATTCCCACATTTCAAAAACTCCTTCATCTGTTGGGACAAAAATAGATCACACTTACATTTAACATCATCTATTCATTTATCATTAGGCAACATTCACAAGTGAACCTTGTATTTAGTGGTTTATCCTAGAAACCTGGTGGTTGCAGTGACTGGTTATCCATGCAATCTGGTAGGATGGATAGATCACCATAAGGACACTTACATCATCAAAACCCCTTTATCTGTTAAGGGCAATGAACAGACACAATCATTTTATTGTTCATCATCAAAAATCCCTTTATCTGTTAAGGGCAACGAACAGACACAAATCATTTCATTTTCATCATCAAAAACCCTTTTATCTATTAAGGGCAAAGAACAGACACAATCATTTTAGTTTACATCATCAAAAATCCCTTTTATCTATTAAGGGCAATGAACAAACACAATCATTTTTCATCATCAAAAATCCCTTTATCTGCTAAGGGCAATGAACAGACACAAATCATTTCATTTCAAAAACCCCTTCATCTGTTAGGGAAAAAATAGATACATTCATCACATGCTCACATTTCAAAATCCCCTTCATCTGTTAGGGCAAAAATAGATACATTAATAAAAAACCCCTTCATCTGTTAGGGCAAAAATAGATACATTTCATCACATTTCCAAATGGCAAAAATCCCTTCATCTGTTGGGGAAAAAATAGAATCAATCATTGAATCCACATACATTGCATCCATCAACACATTTCTCATCACCATGTCTTCATGTCACCACCCATCAAATACATCAATCATTTCATCCACAATTTGTCCAGTTCATTCAAGCGAACCTCGTATCTAGTGGTCTATTCTATCTCCTTGGCGATTGCAACGATTTGCATCCATGTAATTCGGTAAGATGAATAATCTACCATAAGGACACTTGACCATGATCATCATCATTATCACTTCATCAAAGATCACAATCACATTTGGCACCTCACATTTTGAGTGCAACCTTGCCAAGAACAATTTGCTAAAAGGCAGTCATTGATGTCCTCTTCCATGGGGCATGAAAACATGGATAACCAAAATCACAAACACTCATTCACTTGACAACAGTCATAATATAGGAAATACCGATAGGCTTGATTGGTTCCATCATGGAATTGGCAAAGAAATTTCCACAACCAATACCCAACCCCTGCGTTGACTTAGTCAACCTGCATCTTTCATACCTTGCATACTCAATGACGCCTATAGGGCATTTTATTCAACAACATCGAATCATCCCAAATATGGGGCAACCACATTAGATTATGATTCTCCCATGACGGGATACATCTCACATGATCATGACATCTACACTGGACAAATCCCCCTCTCAACCATTGGGGCAAAAATGGTATCACATTTTACATCATTCATATCATACACAATCACATGGTATTATACACCAACCCCTTTTCCACTGTTGGGGAAAAATGGTATCACATCTGCATTTCACACCATTCATTCATCAATTGCACAAATCCACCGCATCATTCATTATTTGCACAAAATTTTCAATTGGCTTGTGAGATACATTCGTAACTCATTCGCCAATTGAGGGGGTAAGCTACAAAAATTCCAAAAATTCTTTATTCTTTGGTCTTCAACATCAGTGCTCAAATCCAACAATAGAGAGAAGCTACTTCTGCGCCCATAGCCCAAGTAGGTGTCTCGTATTTTTGCACCATATTGTGTTTCACGCAACATGGTACAAAAAGGGGCATCTGTAGACACCAAATTGCAGCCATTAATCCTCCATCCTAACCATTCCACCACCCACTTGTCCACCATACACCTTTCCCGCCAATTATTTGGCCCAATTCCACCCTTTCCACCTTCAAAAAGCCCAATTCCACCTTTCCAAATTATTTGGCCCAATTCCACCTTTCCCGCCATTTCCTAACCCAATTGGGATTATTTTAATATTATTTTATATTATTTTGTATTTAATATAATATTTTATATTATATTATAATATATTTATTATAAAATATATATTTATAAACTCAATTAACCACAACCGTCCGATCCAATCTAATCCCCACCGTCCATCTTCATTAATCCATGCCACATCTAAAAAGTAATCTCAACCTTAGGATCTGATTTAATCTTAGCCACATGATTAAAAGTGTAAGGCTAAAACCCTAAGAAAACCCTAGGTTGGATTATAAATAAGGGCATTTGCAAATGCCCAAACCCTGGAATGCCCTGGAAGGTTCAAACCCTAAAATAGTTGTGCCCTTGAGAGATCCTGATGAAGCTGAAGGTTGCATAACTTTGAAGATCCCCAAACCCTAGCTAATCATAGGACCTCCATCATTCTAGCCATCCCCCATATCCATCCTTTCCACCTCACCCTCCTCCATTGTCGTCATCGCCACTTCTGCCCATTCGCCACATTCGTCGCATCCCCCATGATCTACTTTTGCAGATCCATCCTTATCCACAAGCGCACTCTCAAGCTTGCAAAGCTCGTTGTAGAAGCTTTCCAGGCACCCACCAGAGCCTACCATTTAGTAGGTGCACACCAAAGCCTATGAAGCTCATGCCAGAGCCTGCCAAGTGCACACTAGTGCCTACAAAGCTCGTGCCAGAGCCTACCAAGTGCATGCTCAAGCCTGCCATGCCTTCTGTTGTCAGAAACTGCAACAACAAAATAAGGCATCATCACAAGCAAGGTATATCATTATTTGTTTTATTCTATTATATGATCTGTATATTTAGCATGCTATTTGATCTATTTTTGGTTAGGGTTTATTGATATATGAGGGTCTCACACTATGGAGCCCTCACAGGTGTTATTAACCCCTTTCTTTGTTTGTGTGCATGCAGGTCTACAGATCTCATTTATTGTTGAATGGCTATTGAAGCTGGAGTGGTCCGACATCGGATACCTGAAGCCCACTCAACCTGTTGGAAGTGAGGATACACTATTTGAAGACACTTCATTGTTGTAGCTAGGGTTTCGAAGAACCCTAGCATATTGTAAATCTTTGTATCAAAGGCTCACTGAGCACGAATTGTATCAAAAGGAGTTTATTAGCTCCCCCCCGTTTATTGAATAAATTTATCTATTTGTGCAATCTTGTGTTTTTTGGGTTATTTGATTTCTTTATTATTTAAGTGTCGTGTTCTTGTCTTCACAGTTACCAACTTCCCTGATAGTGGCAACTCGCAGTAAAGTAGTATCATCAACAAATTGAAGGTGGGAAAGAGGTGGCAAACTACTATCTCACTTCCATCCCTAAATGAGACCCTGCCTAACCTGAGACTTGAGCAATATTCCCAACCCTTCCGCAATAATGATAAACAAATAAGGGGATAAAGGATCTCCTTGCTTCAAATCCCTTGAGGCCTCAAACAACTTAGACGATTCATTATTAACAAGAATGAAGAACAAGGAAGAATAAACACAGCTCATCACCTATCTAATCCATTCCTCCTCAAAGCCAAAAGCAGTAAGAACTTTCTAAAGAAAGGACCATCTGACTTGGTCATAGGCTTTGGCCATGTCCTACTTAATGGACATAGTTTTCTCCTTAGAATTTTCCATCGAGTGAATATATTTTGTAGCAATAACAACCCCATACAAAATTCTCTAGCCAGTAACAAACCGATCTTGCTCCTTAGAGATGATTTTACTCAACCATATCTTTAGCCTCTCATAAATAATTTTTTTGATGATCTTATACACAACATTGCAAAGAGCGATAGGCCTGAACATATCTAGGGAATTTGCTACCTATTTTTTGGGAATAAGCACCACAAAGGTAGCATTTAGGGACCTTAGCATCTCTTTGTTCTTTTGGGACTCATGGACCACCTCCAGAAGATCAAATTTGATTAACTTCCAAAACTCCTGACAAAACTCAATCGAGAATCCATCCGAGCCCGACGATTTTCCCTTGGTCATATTGAATACAACATTTTCCAACTCCTCAATGGAAATAGAACCCATCAAGTGTTCATTCATCTCTCTAGAAACAATCAAGGAAATACATTTTAGAATAATCTTTTCATCCTCATCATCTAAGAGGGAGTCCTCCTTGAAGAGAGGAAAAATACCTCCTAGTCTCTTCTGAAATATCCCTAAAAGAAGAGAGAAGGGCACCCTAAGAATTCACAAGAGAAGTAATTAGGTTACCATTACGGTGAGCCTTAACTGAGTTATAAAAGAAGTTCATGTTCCTATCCCCTTCCTGAATCCAATCTACTTGAGCTTTTTGTTTCCAAAAAAAATCTTCCTTTAGTTCCCATTTAGTAAGGTCTTTCACAGCCTCAAATTCCTCAATAAGAAGCTCCTTCGTGAGTCCCTGATCTCTAATATTTCTTAAAGCTTCTTCCACCCTCCTAAGATCCACCAACTTAGCCAAGGAAAGGTTCCCAAATTTTAGTTTATTCCATATCTTCAATTTATGCTTAACAAATTGTAGTCGCTTCATAAATGAATACATAGCAGTGCCATGAGGAGGTTTGCCATTGATCCACTAGCCTCGCATGAAATCATGAAGCTTAGGATCCCGAAGCCACATAAGTTAAAACTTAAAGGAAGGATTCTTCTTTAGCCCTAACTCCAAAGCAAAGAGTTTGATAGGCCAATGATCAGATCCCCTACCCTCTAGAATCACAGAACTAGCGCTTATGTTATTACCAATCCAAAAATTGGAGATCAGAAACCTATCTAGTATCTCTGAGATGGAATCTTTCCCACATATTCTATTGTGTTAGGTAAATATCCCATTATTCGGCTTGATGTCAACCAATTTCAGGTCCCGTATATGAGCACTAAAGATAGAAGAAAAAGGCTCAAGACAATCAACCCCGTGTTTCTCCTTCAGACAAGTGATAGAGTTGAAGTCTCCAGCCAAAATCCATGGGTACATGGGAGCCAGACTTCTCACGAAGCCAATGTGCCCCCACAAATTCACTTTACCATTGTAATCAATAGGAGCATACACATTTTTAAGTAGGATGGTTTCACCAGATTCATTATCATGCTCGATCATCGAAATAGACCATATGCTAGAAATCCAAGTAAGAGGAGAGATCTTAATCGGATCCCATAAACAAGCAACACCACCAGCATATCCAAATGCACCAATACATTGGCATTGACTCCTTCTCCACAAATCGGAAGCAATATTGAATATACTATCAGTAGCCAATTTAGTCTCCTGAATAAACACCACATTTAGAGAATGAACACGAACCAAATCACAAACAACTTTTTGTCTGGGGATGTTGTTCAACCCCCTTACATTCCATGAAAGGATAATCATTTTTGGGGGTTATAAAAATGGGATTCCAATGTTCTCACCAATCTTGACTCCACCAAAGTCTCCCCCATTAACTTAATTTTATCCTGGTCTTTCTTTCGATCCACCTCCATATTATTATCCTAAGCATCTTTTTTAATTGTTTTCTACTATAATCCCAACACCGTAGGAGTTTTGTAGTCCAAGGATGACTACACTAGTGCCTGAGTAGGAGAGGGCATAACTAAACCTGTACCACTTTTCAAAATAGTTTCCCTTCCAGGGCTAGAGCCAACCATATCACCTATACTCAAAACCAAAGCCCTATGTTCTTCATTTAAACCCCCTATATCTGATTCCTTAGGTTCCACCTCAAGAAGAGACATTTGATTCCTACCTATTATATATGCATCAAGTAGCAATGTTTGAGGTATCTCCATGCACTGATCAATATCATATAGTATTTCAAAATGGTTGAGTAGATAATCTAGTTGGCTATCCTTAAGGTCTCTTTTTGCCCTTCTTCCTCTGTTTTAGGGTTTTACCGAAACAAAGCCTTCCTTATCCTGATCCTCTTCCTTTATCGTGGCTTTTCATTTATCTAGATTTTGTGCAGATCGAGAGGACCTAGAATTTGAAGACACAATCAGGAAAAACTTAGGGCATTTTCTTTGTAGGTGGTCGTATTCATGGTAGATCCGATAATGAAACAAGAGATCTTCATAGTCAAGTTGTTGAACCCATGTAGTCGATCCAAACTGTATTTCAATATAATCTGGAATAGGGTTGTTTAAATCAATTTCAACATAGATATAGGTCACATAGATTACCCTTTTTTCCATCATCTATTGTGATTGTCAACCCGACTTCCCAAGAATAAGGGCAATCATATGCAAGATGTCAATTCTCAAAAATTCCAATGGGAGCCACGAAAGTCGAACCCACACTCAAAACCACAATGACCGCTCCTCTGACGAGTTGAAACCCACATGCCAGGGTTTAAGAAAGAGTCATGCTTGGTTATAAAAATAGGGACCCTCTTCAAATTATTTGTTATGATCTGCAAGACAAGAGAAAACCACCGTAAATTAGCTATTTACACTCAGCATCACCTCCACATCACCTTCAGGGCTCCAAGCCTTCCTAACCCAAGCCTCCATAAAATGAAGAGAAATTTAGATGCCCATAAATTTACCAATAAGTGCATATTTGGTTAAATACTCCACATCTTTCGCCATTGAGTCTGGTTGAACCACTAGAATCGACATGGCTTCACATCATTCCAAACATCCATTGTTCTTTAACAAGCGATTCCTAACATGCAATGGGAAATTGTATTCCTTCCTATAATTTTTAGATGAAAAAATGTCACTAGCATGCATTCTCTGTGACGGGCCTAATGTCATCACAACATTCCTCCAATTGTTCAGATCTCCTCCAAACACTGCTGCCATCCCCGCATAGTAGTTTTTCCTCATCTAAAAAAAGAGATTCTCCTCCAACAAGATACTGATACAACATCAGACCAACTTCAAATGGCATTTTCAAAAGATACTTAATTATGGTTATAATTTTTATTTAATCTATGGTTATAAACTCACTTTAATTATGCATGTAATTATTTTTATTTTAGTCCTTGTAAGAAGTGTCCTAACATCTTTATAAATATTTGGTATGCAAATCAAATATAACCCCCAATCCCTCTTCTCCAACCCCCTTTTTTATCGGTAGAATCTATATGTAGGTATGCATGAATTTTAAATACCCCTCCCCTATAAGATACTTACCAATTTACCGATGGTTCAACTTGATATTAAAAATACCCCCTGTATGCAGTCACGTGGTATTTACCATTTCCTCAGAGTGACTCCCCTGTGTGAGTAATACACCTTTCAATTCTTTAGACCTTTGTGGTTGACTACCTTATGGCTCCCTAGTTTAGTTTATCAAACAATTATTTGATGCAATTTCAAGTTCTCTACTCTTTATTTCTCCTTAGTTTTGGATGATAAGCTAAGAATAATTTTCAATTGTTAATCTTAATGTTGGCAACCTTTTATCTCCCTAGTTAGACTTTTCAAATAATACCTTTGAATTAATTTTAGTTTTTAAAACTTCAATCTTTATATCTCTTTAATTTTAAATAAGAGACTTAATATCAATGCAACTTTTAAATTTTTAAATTGATGGCTCTCCATGGTGGCTTACCTTCAAACTAGTGGATCTCCTTCTTTTGCTTCATGGTAGCTCTCTAAAAATGGAGGAACCCATGGAGCATCATTATATCAATATCAATGCAATGGTGGCTCTCTAAAAATGGTGCTCCATGGGTTCCTCCAAGATGGCTCTTCACAGTGGCTCAACTTCAAATCGATGGCTCTCCATGGTGGCTTAACATCAAAATGATGGATCTCTTTATTTTTCTTGATGGTTTCTCCACTCACTTGATGGCCTCTCCTTCAATGTTTTATGGTTGTTATTCTTCCTTTCTTTTTCTCCACTCTTGAACTTGCAACGCTTCTCCTTAACTTGGCTTGATAGTGCTCAGCTTCTTCACTATGTGAGCTAATTCATTGGCTTTCTTTAACATTGTTTTTCAAGTACTTATGGTCCTTCTTTGGCACTCACTGTTGACTTTTAGATCTGAAATTTTTGCAGGTTTTAAAGATGTTATTCTTTCTTATAAAACTCAAACTTAATCTTCTTCAAAACCTATAAACTTTGTACAATATTTGAGTGCTCCTTTGTAGCCTCTTTACTTGCTGACTCTACCTTCTATAGTGCTTACAAAAGCAACATCTATATTATACTTTTTAAAACAATATTTTCTTTCCCTTATTACTCTTTTATGCAATCTCTAACTCCTTTTACTGGTATATTTTCAGATTCTAATATGGCAACAACATCTCCTTCTTTAGCTTGGAAACACTCTATTTCAACTTCCTTTTTGATAGCTTTGAAACTTGAATATGTAGCTATTAAAAATTATTTCTATTATACCTTAAGAAAACACTTTTATAGCTACCTTTTTTATTTCCAATTTTACTGCCCCAAAATGGTGAAATTACAACTCCTTTTTCTTTTGTGTTGCTATCCAAAGTTCTTCTCAAATCCACCTAGAACTTCTCCAAAATACAACTGTATTTTCTTCTTCTAATGCTACCCATAAAATCTGATTTTTGTGGCTTCAAATGTCCTCCAAATTTATTCTCACAAACTCTAAAATTTGCATCTATTAGTGTTTCCCTCTTGCTGTCCAAAACTATGCAATTTTATACCTTCAAAAAATCTAATTTCTCCTAATTTTGTTATCCAAGAATTTCTTCTAACTCCTCCAATTTGTTTCTTCTATACCTTCTTCAATTTGCTATCCCATGACCCTTTAACTTCTGCCTTGAAAATCAACAACCTACTTCTTTGTAAATTAGCCTTCAAAATATTTGTGGTTGTCCTCAAACTTCTCAAAACTATGGCCTCTTCAATTATTCATTTTCCTTAATTCTTCTTATAAAATTTTGACTTCAAATCTAATCTCTTTCATTGTCTTCTTCCTCAAGAATCTGAATGTCTTGAGGTATTCAAAAATATTCTCAAATTTTAGCAAAATTATTGCCAAATCCTTCTTCCTTTTGGGATTGTTTTCGGATGGTGATAATTATCCCAAATTCTTCTTATCAAGAGCTTCTCCTCGCTTGCAATCTCTTGTCACGAACTTTCTTCAAATCTCCTCCAATGGTCACTTCTTCAACTTTCTCAATAGGGCTTCTCTATCCTTTCTTCTTCTTTATCCTTTCAATTTTGTTTGAGAACTCTTCTCTTAGGTCTTAAAATTTTGCAACTTTTCAAGTGGACCTTTTCTTATTTCTCCTCTATCTTCTTTCTCAAATCTCCAATGGAGATCTCTTCTCTTGGATCTCCTACTTCTCAATCTTCAATAGAGTTGTTTTTTTTCAATCTAGAGTCTTTAGTCTTCAAGTTTCTATGGGGGCCTCCTTCTTGGATCTCCTCAAACTTCAGTCTTCAATCTGTAGTATTCAATATTTAATGATGTCTCTTTCTTGGACATCCTTAATCTACAATGTCTACTATTTTACTGCAACTCAAAACCAATCCCTGCACGAGGAAAGCACATAGAATTTCAAGCAACCGAAGGTGAAATTATTATCTATCTATTGTAGGAAGCTTCTCAACTTTTGAGGACTAATTTTTTTCAATAAAACACTTAGACAGTAGCAACCAAATACATTCTAATTTCCAAAATTCCAAAATCAATAAACTTCACTAGTTATTCTCAAAACTAGTAGAAATAAATCTTTGTTGAATCCTAGTCTTCACGAGTTTTCCTTCAACCCTATGGAAAGACTTTAACCAAATAGCAATATGGAATATTCTTCTATCTATCAAAATTTTCAATAGGACCTCCTTATTAAGTCTCTTAATCTCATCAATGTCAAGTTCTATCTTCAAGACCTATTAATTTCATTATATTCCAAATTTACTCTTGGAATAGGTAAATCTTCAAACTTCATTGGTTTTCCTTCAACACAGTAAAAAATACTATATTCTATGGTTTTCTTTTCCAAAGATAATTTCTTCAACTTTACTGGTTTCTCTTTAACTAGTAGAAATCTCCTTTGCAACTTTAAAACATGTGCAAGACAAAACCTTATTGTAGATCTAATACCACTATTAGATTTTGAAGCTAAATACTTAAGATAAAATAACCACAAGATCTAAAATAATGTTGCAATATGAAATATAAGATAATGAAAATATTCTAAACATATAAAACTCATAAATAATATTTACAATAACTCATAGAATTACCATTAACAAATGGTCATAAAAATTATATCTCCAATCAACCCCATGTTTCTCCTTCAGACAATCAACCCCGTGTTTCTCCTTCAGACAAGTGATAGAGTTGAAGTCTCCAGCCAAAATCCATGGGTACATGGGAGCCAGACTTCTCACGAAGCCAATGTGCCCCCACAAATTCACTTTACCATTGTAATCAATAGGAGCATACACATTTGTAAGTAGGATGGTTTCACCAGATTCATTATCATGCTCGATCATCGAAATAGACCATATGCTAGAAATCCAAGTAAGAGGAGAGATCTTAATTGGATCCCATAAACAAGCAACACTGCCAGCATATCCAAATGCACCAATACATTGGCATTGACTCCTTCTCCACAAATCGGAAGCAATATTGAATATACCATCAGTAGCCAATTTAGTCTCCTGAATAAACACCACATTTAGAGAATGAACACGAACCAAATCACAAACAACTTTTTGTATGGGGATGTTGTTCAACCCCCTTACATTCCATGAAAGGATAATCATTTTTGGGGGTTATAAAAATGGGAGTCCAATGTTCTCACCAAGCTTGACTCCACCAAAGTCTCCCCCATTAACTTAATTTTATCCTAGTCTTTCTTTCGATCCACCTCCATATTATTATCCTAAGCACCTTTTTTAATTGTTTTCTACTATAATCCCAACACCGTAGGAGTTTTGTAGTCCAAGGATGACTACATCAGTGCCTGAGTAGGAGAGGGCATAACTAAATCTGTACCACTTTCCAAAATAGTTTCCCTTCCAGGGCTAGAGCCAACCATATCACCTATACTCAAAACCAAAGCCCTATGTTCTTCATTTAAACCCCCTATATCTAATTCCTTAGGTTCCACCTCAAGAAGAGACATTTGATTCCTACCTGTTATATATGCATCAAGTAGCAATGTTTGAGGTATCTCCATGCACTGATCAATATCATATAGTATTTCAAAATGGTTGAGTAGATAATCTAGTTGGCTATCCTTAAGGTCTCTTTTTGCCCTTCTTCCTCTGTTTCAGGGTTTTACCAAAACAAAGCCTTCCTTATCTTGATCCTCTTCCTTTATCGTGGCTTTTCCTTTAGCTAGATTTTGTGTAGATCAAGAGGACCTAGAATTTGAAGACACGATCAGGAAAAACTTATGGCATTTTCTTTGTAGGTGGTCGTATTCATGGTAGATCCGATAATGAAACAAGAGATCTTCATAGTCAAGTTGTTGAACCCATGTAGTCGATCCAAACTGTATTTCAATATAATCTGGAATAGGGTTGTTTAAATCAATTTCAACACAGATATAGGTAACATAGATTACCTTTTTTCCATCATCTATTGTGATGGTCCACCCGGCTTCCCAAGAAGAAGGGCAATCATATGCAAGATGTCAATTCTCAAAAATTCCAACGGGAGCCACGAAAGTCGAACCCACACTCGAAACCACAATGACCGCTCCTTTGACGAGTTGAAACCCACATGCCAGGGTTTAAGAAAGAGTCACGCTTGGTTATAAAAATAGGGACCCCCTTCAAATTATTTGTTACGATCTGCAAGACAAGAGAAAACCACCATAAATTAGCTATTTACACTCAGCATCACCTCCACATCACCTTCAGGGCTCCAAGCCTTCCTAACCCAAGCCTCCATAAAGGGAAGAGAAATTTAGATGCCCATAAATTTACCAATAAGTGCATATTTGGTTAAATACTCCACACATTTCACCACCGAGTCTGGTTGAACCACTAGAACCGACATGGCTTCACATCATTCCAAACATCCATTGTTCTTTAACAAGCGATTCCTAACATGCAATGGGAAATCATATTCCTTCCAATAATTTTTAGATGAAAAAATGTCGCTAGCATGCATGCTCTATGATGGGCCTAATGTCATCACAACATTCCTCCAATTGTTCAGATCTCCTCCAAACACTGTTGCCATCCCTGCATAGTAGTTTTTCCTCATCTAAAAAAAGAGATTCTCCTCCAACAGGATACTGATACAACATCAGACCAACTTCAAATGGCATTTTCAAAAGATACTTAATTATGGTTATAATTTTTATTTAATCTATGGTTATAAACTCACTTTAATTATGCATGTAATTATTTTTATTTTAGTCCTTGTAAGAAGTGTCCTAACATCTTTATAAATATTTGGTATGTAACTCAAATATAACCCCCAATCCCTCTTCTCCAGCCCCCTTTTTTATCGGTAGAATCTATATGTAGGTATGCATGAATTTTAAATACCCCTCCCCTATAAGATACTTACCAATTTACCGATGGTTCAAATTGATATTAAAAATACCCCCTGTATGCAGTCACGTGGTATTTACCATTTCCTCAGAGTGACTCCCCTGTGTGAGTAATACACCTTTCAATTCTTTAGACCTTTGTGATTGAATACCTTATGGCTCCCTAGTTTAGTTTATCAAACAATTATTTGATGCAATTTCAAGTTCTCTACTCTTTATTTCTTTTTAGTTTTAGATGATAGGCTAAGAATTATTTTCAATTGTTAATCTTAATGTTGGCAACCTTTTATCTCCCTAGTTATACTTTTCAAATAATACCTTTGAATTAATTTTAATTTTTAAAACTTCAATCTTTATATCTCTTTAATTTTAAATAAGAGACTTAATATCAATGCAATTTTTAAATTTTCAAATTGATGGCTCTCCATGGTGGCTTACCTTCAAACTAGTGGATCTCCTTCTTTTGCTTCATGGTAGCTCTCTAAAAATGGAGGAACCCATGGAGCATCATTATATCAATACCAATGCAATGGTGGCTCTCTAAAAATGGTGCTCCATGGGTTCCTCCAAGGTGGCTCTTCACAATGGCTCAACTTCAAATCGATGGCTCTCCATGGTGGCTTAACATCAAAATGATGGATCTCTTTATTTTTCTTGATGGCTTCTCCACTCATTTGATGGCCTCTCCTTCCATGTTTTATGGTTGTTATTCTTCCTTTCTTTTTCTCCACTCTTGAACTTGCAACGCTTCTCCTTAACTTGGCTTGATAGTGCTCAGCTTCTTCACTATGTGAGCTAATTCATTGGCTTTCTTTAACACTGTTTTTCAAGTACTTATGGTCCTTCTTTGGCACTCACTGTTGACTTTTAGATCTGAAATTTTTGCAAGTTTTGAAGATGTTATTCTTTCTTATAAAACTTGAACTTAATCTTCTTCAAAACCTATAAACTTTGTACAATATTTGAGTGCTCCTTTGTAGCCTCTTTACTTGCTGACTCTACCTTCTATAGTGCTTACAAAAGCAACATCTATATTATGCTTTTTAAAACAATATTTTCTTTCCCTTATTACTCTTTTATGCAATCTCTAACTCCTTTTACTAGTATATTTTCAGATTCTAATATGGCAACAACATCTCCTTCTTTAGCTTGGAAACACTCTATTTCAACTTCCTTTTTGATAGCTTTGAAACTTGAATATGTAGCTATTAAAAATTATTTCTATTATACCTTAAGAAAACACTTTTATAGCTACCTTTTTTATTTCCAATTTTACTGCCCCAAAATGGTGAAATTACAACTCCTTTTTCTTTTGTGTTGCTATCCAAAGCTCTTCTCAAATCCACCTAGAACTTCTCCAAAATACAACTATATTTTCTTCTTCTAATGCTACCCATAAAATCTGATTTTTGTGGCTTCAAATGTCCTCCAAATTTATTCTCACAAACTCTAAAATTTGCATCTATTAGTGTTTCCCTCTTGCTGTCCAAAACTATGCAATTTTATACCTTCAAAAAATCTAATTTCTCCTAATTTTGTTATCCAAGAATTTCTTCTTACTCCTCCAATTTGTTTCTTCTATACCTTCTTCAATTTGCTATCCCGTGACCCTTTAACTTTTGCCTTGAAAATCAACAACCTACTTCTTTGTAAATTAGCCTTCAAAATATTTGTGGTTGTCCTCAAACTTCTCAAAACTATGGCCTCTTCAATTATTCATTTTCCTTAATTCTTCTTATCAAATTTTGACTTCAAATCTAATCTCTTTCATTGTCTTCTTCCTCAAGAATCTGAATGTCTTGAGGTATTCAAAAATATTCTCAAAATTTAGCAAAATTCTTGCCAAATCCTTCTTCCTTTTGGGATTGTTTTCGGATGGTGATAATTATCCCAAATTCTTCTTATCAAGAGCTTCTCCTTGCTTGCAATCTCTTGTCACGAAATTTCTTCAAATCTCCTCCAATGGTCACTTCTTCAACTTTCTCAATAGGGCTTCTCTATCCTTTCTTCTTCTTTATCCTTTCAATTTTGTTTGAGAACTCTTCTCTTAGGTCTTAAAATTTTGCAACTTTTCAAGTGGACCTTTTCTTAGTTCTCCTCTATCTTCTTTCTCAAATCTCCAATGGAGATCTCTTCTCTTGGATCTCCTACTTTTCAATCTTCAATAGAGTTGTTTTTTTTTCAATCTAGAGTCTTTAGTCTTCAAGTTTCTATGGGGGCCTCCTTCTTGGATATCCTCAAACTTCAGTCTTCAATATATAGTATTCAATATTTAATGATGTCTCTTTCTTGGACATCCTTAATCTACAATGTCTACTATTTTATTGCAACTCAAAACCAATCCCTGCACGAGGAAAGCACATAGAATTTCAAGCAACCGAAGGTGAAATTCTTATCTATCTATTGTAGGAAGCTTCTCAACTTTTGAGGACTAATTTTTTGCAATAAAACACTTAGACAGTAGCAACCAAATATATTCTAATTTCCAAAATTCCAAAATCAATAAACTTCACTAGTTATTCTCAAAACTAGTAGAAATAAATCTTTGTTGAATCCTAGTCTTCACAAGTTTTCCTTCAACCCTGTGGAAAGACTTTAACCAAATAGCAATATGGAATATTCTTCTATCTATCAAAATTTTCAATAGGACCTCCTTATTAAGTCTCTTAATATCATCAATGTCAAGGTCTATCTTCAAGACCTATTAATTTCATTCTATTCCAAATTTACTCTTGGAATAGGTAAATCTTCAAACTTCATTGGTTTTCCTTCAACACAGTAAAAAATGCTATATTCTATGGTTTTCTTTTCCAAAGATAATTTCTTCAACTTCACTGGTTTCTCTTTAACTAGTGGAAATCTCCTTTGCAACTTTAAAACATGTGCAAGACAAAACCTTGTTGTAGCTCTGATACCACTGTTAGATTTTGAAGCTAAATACTTAAGATAAAATAACCACAAGATCTAAAATAAAGTTGCAAGATGAAATATAAGATAATGAAAATATTCTAAACATATAAAACTCATAAATAATATTTATAATAACTCATAGAATTACCATTAACAAATGGTCATAAAAATTATATCTCCATTGAATAAAGATCTCAAATACACCATACTTCTACACACTCTCATTCTACAATGTATATCTCTCACACACACACATAGACATATATAATGGAATGTGACTCTTCATATGGAGTACTCTTGGCCTTCACTCTTCTAGAGACTCTTCATCTTCTTATTCTATGGACTCATGTGCACATGGACTATTATGCATATTTACATTACCAAAATACTTTGCACACTCTAATAATACTTGTGCATTTATTACATTGCATAAATTAAATACTCACACTCTAATCTAGGACACTCTTCTAATCTAAAGATGTATCCAAGGTGGTACATTAGCATGTACCAAATAATGTAATATATTCCAACAAGATCAAAGGAAGTGCGAGTTAGAAGTGAGTACAAGCCGAGAGAGAGTGTATATAGCACAGGGGTGTAGTATTCCCAGTGGGGAGGTGATTTAGAGGGTGTGAGAATGATCGCCAAGGTTTTGGAACAATCTTACCCAAATTATACAACTTGTATGATTTGCTTTGTATGACTTGTTAGTATTGCAAAATTGCTTGTATGGATTGCAAATCATATAGTTGTACGATAAAAATCATACAACACTGCAAATTGTATGATTTTCCACTTAGCCAATTTACTGTAATATATTTTTCAACTTAAATCGATCGGTTTTATAATCGATTTCTCTGAAACACCAAGCAAGTTTTATCTTACAGTTTTATCAACAAATTGGGTAAACAACCACTTGTACAATTTGGTATAGCTTGTGTACGGTTTGTACAAACCCTTGCTATAACTTACACTCATATTCACCAACCTGCATAACCATTCTCTTCAAGATAAGTTTTGGGATGTTTTCTTATGACAATTGCTTAGTTCCCTTCCAACATGCAAACCCTAATTTACTAGCAATGAATTATAATCATCAAGGATAATTCCAAAAATTGTACAACTACTTGGAAATGTATCTGTACAACCATAATTCATTATGCAATCATTTCATACCCTCACACTAGGTTTGTAGGATGATCAGAGTCATTTCTAATGTAATTCCATCAAATTAACATAACAAGTTATGCATCCAAACATCAATTACACAACCTGCAATAACCAAAACATACCATGGAATTCATAGGAACATGGAATCAAAGAGATTTTTTGATATATTCATATTATAAATATTCTTGTACAATACATCCATCAGTACTAATCACAATAGCATCAATGGGTCAATAATGGACATCAACAAGGAACAACATTGAATCTTTATCAATGAACAATTCAGAATTATCAATGAACTATCAGGAACTCCTAAAAAATTGAATGGGGGACTATATAATGCATGTCCAGGTCGTTCCAAAGTGGTTCTTGAGACATCGCATTACTTACAACTGCCATCCCGAATTATCTCAAAACAATTAATTAGAAGTTTTTACTAAGTCTAATTTAATTTTTATCAAATTCATCCCAAATGCACATTTCACCTAATTTTATTAACATTTCAAGTTGTACATTTGCAAACCTTGTACATTTACACCTACTTGTATGTTTTGACACTTGTACATTTTAATAAAAAATTAACAAAACTGAACAAAATTATGCAAATCCAAAAATCATTTCTTCTTCTTTTGGGAGGTGGATTTGTTGCCTATAATGTAATCCAATATTGAGATCTTAAAATATGGTTGAAGAGTAGTGGATTCATTCAAAGTGTATCAATGCTTCAAACCCTTACCATGAATGTGACCATTATTATTTCCAAAAAATTATTAAAGCAAAAGAATGCCAGGAGAAAGAAGAGACAAGAGTGAGTGTGAGCCAAGAGGGAGTGCAAATTGAAAGGGAATGTGATCTAAGAGGAAGAGAAAGCCAAGAGCGTGTGTGATCTTAGAGTGAGTGTAAGCCAAGAGCAAGCCCCAATTCCATCCCCACTAATTAGTTTGGAATGAAAGTTATATTTGAAAGCCCTAATGGGAAGTGAGGATACCCTAACTAAAAGTATGGATGCCCAAGTTGAACATAAGTGGAAGATCAAATACATGGAAATTTTAATCCAAGTAGCAAATTTTACACCAAAAGTGACCATCAAGGATGAGATGATTGAGAATGATATAATGGTTTTGAAAAGTAGGAGGTTAATATGTAAGTTCCATAGATCATGGCTAGGGTTTTTGGAGATTCAAGATTGGATCGAGTGGAAGTGGGGATTGAATACAAACTACTTTGTAATTTTTCTTCCTAAATATTTATTCCTTGTCATCTTTTCTAATTAAAAAATTAGGGATAAAATATTGAGTGGTGACCCATGGTTTAGAGGGAGAGATACCCTTTATTTAAGACCATGGAATGAATTTTTTTCTATTGAGACAAAAACTATTAAGAATCTTCTGATTTGGGTTAGGCTTTTTGGACTTCCATATCAGCTTATTAATAAGAATGTTTTAAAGAATATTGGAAATACCCTAGGAGAATTCATCAAGGAATGACTAACTATTAAGGAGCAGAAGCATACTATATATACCAGAATATGTGTTGCTATGGATATTTCAAAATCTTTGCCACAATCCATTAAAATTCAATCTTAATCAAGAGAATGTGATAAATAAGTGGATTATGAAAACATCGTATTTTGTTGTTGCAATTGTTATGAGACTGGCCACTTGGTAAGAGTTTGCAAAGTAGTCATGAAGAAAGAGATAACAAATTTAGGTCATAATATAAACTTCAATGTGAAGCAAGGAAATCATACATTAATAAATGGTAGATCAGATCAAGGATATTCCACTCCTAAAGAAGGGGCAAAGAAAACCTATCTACAACATCTTATGGAAAATGCCACCATAACTCACCTAGATCAATAGTTAAAAGAAACAAAGAAGGATATAAGGGATGAGAAAGTACAATATGTAAGTTCAATTTCAGAAGGAATTAAATGTGCAAAAGTAAATGTGAAGGAAAATTTAAACACAAAGATGATAGAAGAGGTCAATATATTTCTAGGTAAATCATATCCATTTTCCTCAAGTAGTATAGAATCTTCTCCTGATAATAAAAGTGAAAGTGGTATAGAGGTTATCCCTTGCACTTTAGAGTTTAACATAATAAAGAAATGAGGATGGAGGAAGTCTACAACAATTTAGGGTTTTTTAGGGCTATATAATAAGGTAATTACCTTGGAAGAGCATCCTTGCATTTTAGGGTTTCCATGGCAATATAAAGAAGAATATACTTTTGAGAATATTCCTTGCTCTATAAACTTTGTACAACAAGACAAACCTATAAATGATAAGTCTTACTTTGAGCAATGTGAAAAGATTGAAGAGATGGATAAAGATGAAAGTATTGGTGGAAATGAAAAAAAAAAGGACGACCCAAGAATTAAAAAATGAGGAGAAAAATAAATCCAAAGGGATATTGATATAGGAAAACAAAAGTAAATATCGCAAGTGTTAAGCTACAAGCTTACTATAGTGGTAAGGGCTTTGGCCTCTCTTTGGGAGGTTCAAGGTTCAAACCCCACTCAATATGAGGAGACTAGGACCCCCATAAAAACATGTGTAAACTCATTATTTTAAGAGTTGCAAGCTTACTGCAATGGTAAGGGCTTTGGCCTCTCTTTGAGAGGTCTAAGGTTCAAACCCCACTCAATATGAGGGGATTAAAACCCCTCATAAAAACCTTTGTAAAATCATTGAAAAAAATAAAAATGATTTTCTCTCATTAATCTTAGGCTTGCTTTGATGAGGATAGCACAACGGTTAGGACTTTTTCCTCTCTTTGGGAGGTCCAAGGTCTAAACCACGACATGTGTGTGTTACAAAAACAATATTCAATCCACCTTTGTAGTGCAAGTGGAGAAGGTGAGCTTGGCCCCATTGAATGGGAGGTCCATGGTTTGAACCTCTGCAATGCGAAGGGGGACAAAAAATCTCCTATGGCTTCCCTCTAGATAGTGGTATACTTGGATGGGATGGTACTATCGATCACCTAAGAGTGGATCTCGAGGTTTTCTCTCTACCCTAAGAGTTTTGAATTGGAGGTCACCTAAGAGTGGATCTCGAGGTTTTCTCTCGACGGTTCAAACCTATATGATGTGAAGGGATACAAACAAATCTCTTGTGGCTTCCCTCTAAATCGTGGTATATATGGATGGGACAACACTGTTGACCACCTAAGAGTGGCTCTTGAGGTTTTCTCTCTATCCTAAGAGTTTAAAGTTGTAAGCTTACTGAAATGGTAAGGGCTTTGGCCTCTCTTTAAGAGGTCCAAGGTTCAAACCCCACTCAGTATGAGGGGACTAGGACTCCTCATAAAAACCTATGTAAACTTGCCCCCAAGGGCTAGGTGGATTGGTAATTGTCTATCTAGTCAAGCACTTACCCAGAAGAGACCTAGGTTCAAACCTTGGGGGCATGCATATTTGCAAAGGTAGTAGTCTACTATAAATCCTCTAAGTGTGTGCCACACTGATGACAACGGTATAAATCTCGAGTGATCGGTGGTCCTCTTCACACTGAGTTATAAAACGACGAGGTGGTATAATTTTTTTGGAGGCAACCCTTGTGATTAAAACCCTTACTAAAAATAGTGTGGATGTAACCAACTCCCCTATGTATCCAAAAAAAAGATAAAGATAAAGTGGGGTTGATAAATTTTTTGGTAATTAAATTTATGAATTAAAATTTAATAAAAAAAATTTATAGGTTGAAATAAATAATTTAATCTAATACACAATAAGTAAAGTGCCATCAAAAACTAAATATAATTATTTTTAATTTAAATAAAAGTTTATAAAATCAAGTATATTCAGGTATTTTTAATAGGGTTGCATGTAATTATAATAATTTAAAAGCATATATTAATGATAAAATGCATTATACAACGATACAATAGTATTTATATATATTATGTTATTTGATATATTTTTTGGTAATTAAATTTATGAATTACAATTTAATGAAAATATTTTTTAGGTTGAAATAAATAATTTAATTTAACACACAATAAGTAGAGTGCCATCCTGAATCACATATAATCATTTTAATTTAAATAAAAAATTATAAAATCAAATATATTTAGGTATTTTAATAAATTTGTATATAATTATAATAATTTAAAATGATATAAATAAAATACATTATACAATGATACAATAGTATTTATATTGTTGTATATAAATTATTATTATTATTATTATTATTTTTGGTAATATTAAGAGATGGGGGGTTTTGAACAGGAATTTTAATAGGGTTGCATGTAACTATAATAATTTAAAAGCATATATTAATGATAAAATACATTATACAATGATACAATAGTATTTATATATACTATGTTATTTGATATATTTTTTGGTAATTAAATTTATGAATTACAATTTAATGAAAATATTTTTTAGGTTGAAATAAATAATTTAATTTAACACACAATAAGTAGAGGGCCATCAAGAATCACATATAATCATTTTAATTTAAATAAAAAATTATAAAATCAAATATATTTATTTTAATAAATTTGTATATAATTATAATAATTTTAAATGATATAAATAAAATACATTATACAATGATACAATAGTATTTATATTGTTGTATATAAATTATTATTATTATTTTTTTTTTTTTTTTGGTAATATTAAGAGATGGGGGTTTTGACCAGGAATTTTAATAGGGTTGCATGCAACTATAATAATTTAAAAGCATATATTAATGATAAAATACATTATACAATGATACAATAGTATTTATATATATTATGTTATTTAATATATTTTTTGGTAATTAAATTTATGAATTAAAATTTAATGAAAATATTTTATAGGTTGAAATAAATAATTTAATTTAACACACAATAAGTAGAGTGTCATCAAGAATCACATATAATCATTTTTAATTTAAATAAAAATTTATAAAATCAAATATATTTAGGTATTTTAATAAATTTGTATATAATTATAATAATTTAAAATGATATAAATAAAATACATTATATACAATAGTATTTATATTATTATATATAAATTATTACTTTTTTTTTTTTGGTAATATTAAGAGATGGAGTTTTTGATCAGGAATCCCCAACTTGTTACAACAATTCCACCATGGAGACACACACCTACCCCCTCACACACTCACCTACGCCAAACCCATTGCGCTGCACCCCAGATGCTATTGTATATAAATTATTTTTAGAGTATACAAACTATAATTAAGTGTTTAATATAACATACAATAAAATTAAATAGTTCCTACAAGTATATTGTAATGGGTATTGGCTTTTTTAAAGAAAACCCAAATTTAATTTAAAAAAGACACAGATGATCTTGATATATCTCAACTTTTCAACCTATTAAAAAATAAACCTAAAAATTATGCTATATATAAAAATTAAAAAATAGAAATTAAAAATTTGGTGCACATGTAAATAATATCAAATATCATATAACATGAGGAAAGGTTTTTAAAATAAATTAAAGCACTAATACATTCAAAATAGGAGTTATAAATTTGGTGCACGTAATGGTTATATGTAAATAATATCAAATATCATATAACATGAGGAAAGGTTTTTTAAATTAAAGCAGTAATAAACGACATTTAAAAGAAAACATTTAATAATATATTTAAATAAATATTAAAAAATAATTAAATTATAAAATAAATTCAAGAAAGATACAAAAGTTAACAGAATACAAAGTTAAATAAAAGCAAAACACAAAGTATTGACCTTTTTTTTCAATTCTAAATTTTATGAAAAAAACTTTCCTTCTGATCTAGATGGTGTCCTGTCCAACAACAACATGCTCTACGGCGATGCATTGTATATTTGAGTCATCATTCTTCATTTCATAAATTCACGGGTCGTGGCATTACTCAGGGTTGGCCGTAAATTGACTCGTAGTGCCAATACATGGGAATGCTAAATCCCATGGTATCCATGTCCATCTGGATAGGTCCCGCACCGATTTCTCCTTCCATCACTGGATGGAGATTTTTCCATGTCAGTATTTCGCTGTTATCTCGCGCTTTTGATCCTTCAACTGGAGAATTTATGTTATGCCCATCCACAACTACCATCTCTGGCTTTGGAGAAGAATTAAAATCTTGGGCAGTTAGCTGTAAGTTAATGAAATCACTACATTCATCTCTTTCTGGTAGAGTAGGTGCTGCTTCTATGCCAACAGTAGGAGTCAGATGAGGACATTGAATGCTACCAAAACTTCCACCAACGCCCTCCACAACGAGATTTTGGAAATCTTGGTGCATCACGTGAGTGGCTCCTGGAAGTGATTTGCATATGTCGAGACATGTCAAATCATTCTCAGAATACTCCTGTCTCGCATAAGTTGTAGTTTTCAATGCAGGGAAGGAATCACGAGGCCTGTGATTGCTTGGATAAACTCCGCTATGATTCAACTTCCTCTTAATGCACGAATTCGAAAAGTTTTTAATGCCGGGCTTCTTTTTTCAGGCCGGGTCGCAAGTAGTTGAGCCATCTTAATCTGCAACTCTTCCCCCATCACTCCAGACCTGCACATCATGACACTTACTTAAAAAATATATTTTCAATATACTTACTTAAAAAATATAATTTCAATATGCATTCCAGTAAGCAATAAGGTCTATTATATTATACCATAAATATGCCGTGACTCAGAAGAAGAATCTCACGTAAATTGGATCAATAACTTATACATTACTCCCGTTATTTCACTGAAACAAATCTTCAGACATTGCCATTTTTTAATTTATTAGTGTTTTTTAAAATCATATTCTGCTATCAAAAATTAAGGGCCAGTATAAATAAAACAGATAGAACATGTTGATCTTTCCCTTTCAAGGAAGGAATAGAACAACTTTTGCTAATCTTCAAATTTGGAAAACAACATCTGGCCAGAATAAGGGCATGATGTCAGAGAGCATTAATCACCAGCTATTTCACTGCACGAGGTTGATTCGACGTTGCATCGAAAACGGAGGGACATTCACATTAAACTCAAAAAGTTTTTTAAGCGTATTTCGCGCGTCCAAAAATAATAGTACCGTTAGAGATGACGTCCTACCATTGTCAACAGCCTTCAACTATTTTTATAAATAACTCTGCCGTTTTAGCGTGGAGTGAACCTATATAAGGACAGTAAAGACCATAATAGGCGTTTTACTCATGCGCATGGTCGACTGGCGAATCTCAACAAGCGCGCCACATGCCACCCCGGGAAGATTTAAAGCTAGGGGTGTTACCAGGCAAACAAAACTGTGCTAAAAGTACATGTTTAAAGATAGTGAGTTCTTAAATGAATGCGTGAATGCCAGGGGTGGCATTCAAAAGGGCTATGATACTTATGTCACACTAATTTTTTTTAATTGCAAATTTAGTTTTTGTGAGACACTTCAAACTGTTGTTGGTGACCTTTAAAATGGTTATTATATATATATATATATTTTGGAAAACATTTAAGAAGGGATGCTACTTTCGGATAAGACTTAAGAAGGTAGAGGTATTTGTTCCGTTAAAATCGCCATCGTACCTGGCTTACCACCTTTGACATATTCAAGTAGAAACAACAAAAAACAAGAACACACAAACAAAAACACACAATAAGATTAAAAAAAAAAAAAAAACATGCTTCTTGAGCGTGTTGAAAAGATAAAGCACAACCAAAACACACACAATAAGATTAAAAAAAAACACAAAACAACAAAAAGCTACAAAGACGCAATCAACAAAAACAGCCAAAACCTAAAAAAAAAAAAAAAAAACCAACAACAAACAAAAACATAGAAAACACTCACACACAAAAACACCAATTAACACAAACATACAAAAACAACAACAATAATTAAAAATAACATTAACAAACACAAAAACACCCAAAACCAACTAAGCCATTGGAGCTATTGAAAAATCCCATGACAATCTCTATCAAGGAAAGAGTTGAAGAATAGCACCAAGACAAAAAAGATCACAATAATTGCATAACCATGACACTGATCAATTTAAACATAGCATCATGCATTGCCATCAAGGGACTGAACAAGGAGAAGATCGGTCCTAATTTGTTCTAGCCACCACCTAGGAGGATAACCATAGCACTTGAAATTGCCTTTGTCAAGAGCCCAATTTGCCATTACATTTGCCACTTTGTTTTGTTCTCTAGGCACATGATTGAAAACAACCTCTTGAAAGTTGTTTATGATTAACCTAATCTTAAAATTTCCTTTGTCAAGAGTCCAATTTGCCATAACATCTGCTACTTTGTTTTGTTCTCTAGCCACATGATTGAAAACAACTTCTTAAAAGTTGTTTATGATTAACCTAATCTTATCTATAATCTTTTGGATTCTCCAATCCATCTTATTAGACCCTAAAGTTGAATTTAGGTAATTGATCATAACTTGATAGTTTAATTATGCAATCACCCTTCTCCACCCTGTCTTGAGAGCCTCCTACAAACCTCTCAGAATACCTTGTCCTTCTTCTAAGTTATTGGATAGAATTCTTAAATATTTGGCAAAAGCAAAAATTGGAGTACCATCCTCCAATCTACCTATCCCTCCTATACTAGCTCTTCTAGGATTTCCTCTGGATGCTCCATCTGTATGGATTTTTATGAAGTCTTATGGGGGAGGCTACCATTGTTGAGTTATATCCATCATTTGGTCAGTCCCTTTATTCCTTCTTTGTTGGGTGAATTCATATCTTATCTTTAATCGATCCATCATTTGTTCCCATAGTTGATTTGAATTGTGAGGGTGAGTTAATAAATACTGGACAGTCTCTCTCACATTTTCTATGGTCTTTAGCCAGACATAGTGGATGTCCCTACTTTCTTGTTGAAATATTCGCTTGTTTCACTCCTTCCAGATGTTCCAAGGAAGAATAGTCATACATGTCCAAACTATCTAGTTCACATACCAGTCTTTTCCTTCTTGTTTTCTCCAATCTCTCCATAGTTGTTCTATGCATTATTCATTGGACCATATTAATTTTAGAAGGGAATCCATCATCTTCCATAATGTTGCAGCCATGGGGTAGTCTATGAACAAATGGTTAATAGTTTCATTGTTATCACGACACATTACAAATTGAAAGGGCCTATTAAAACTTTTCTTCATAAGGTACTCCACTGTGAGAACCCTTTTATGGAGCAATAACCAACTAAAAAATATAACTTTTGGCCATAACGTTTGAGCCCATAATTTCTTGAAAAGATCTTTATCCAAATGGGGATTACTAGGGCTTAAGGCTAAGTAGCCTTGAGCAAAGGTCTACTCACCATGCCCTGAACTAGTCCAGCCAATGCAGTCCTCAACTTGTAACCATGAAGGCGATCTCATTTAAAGGATTCCATGAATATCATTTTTTTTTTTGGCTTCAAAAAGTTGGATTGGCCACTCTTCTACTGGGATCCAACACCTTCCCACCTCAACATTTCCTATTTGATATGTATAGTATTTGGCACCTTTTATCCAATTCATCCTATGCATTTTCTCCATTATAGGCCTCAATTTTGGATGTTGGATTGACAACGAAAGGTGCACATCCCAAGAGTATGTCCAGAAATTTATCTTTTGACCATTTTGAGTAACCCAAAAGAGCTTTTTCTTTATAAACTCCTCTCCAATTTTTAAGATCCTTAAAATTGGGGACCCTCTAGAAGGTAATTTATGACGAATTAAGTCATACGGATCTTTATTTTTTGCATACTTGGATCTTAAATTTTTGGCCCATAAGGCATTGGGGTGGCTAATTAATGTCCAATATAATATTCCTGCCAAAGCCTTATTATTCTTGACTGCCTATCTGAGACCTAAACCCCCTTCATGAGTAGGAAGACATAGAGTCTCCCATTTTACTAGGGCCCATTTATTCTCTATTTTTGAATCTCTCCACAAAAATCAGTGACTAATTTTGTCCAGTTCATTGAACACTAACTTGGGGATGTTGAGCATTGCTGAAACAAAGATTAGGATAGACTAAATAACCTATTTGATAAGAGTTATTTGACCTCCTGATGAAAGTCATTTGTTGGTCCAACTACCTATTTTGTTCTTCACTTTCTCTAATAACCAGCTCCAATGCTCCTTCTTTTGGCTACCCAGATTAATTGGAACACCCAAGTATTTAATTAGGAGAGCAGTTTTTTTGAATCCTAATCCATCCATTATCAACATCTCTTTTCTAGGTGACCAATGAAAAAAAAGAACTTTAGATTTCTCTTCATTAATAAGTTGCCCTAAGGCTCTAATGAAACAGTAAAGAATTTGTTTTATTGAGGTTGCTTCCTTTATAGTTGCCTTTCCCAAAAGGGTGGAATCATCAACAATGTGTAAATGAGTGATAGGTCTGACTCCTTTAGCTATAGTAACTCCTTCTAACCTCTGACAATCCTGATTCTTAGCAAAAGTCCTTCCCAAACATTCTGCAAGGATGATAAAAAGATATGGAGAAAGAGGGTCTTCTTGTATGATGCCTCTAGAAACCGAGAACCAATGAGTAGGGCATCCATTAAGAATAACTGAATAAGAAACTGAGGAAATACAAACTTTGATTCATTTTATCTATTCTTGAGAGAATCCAAAATTTTCCAAAACTTGGATGAGAAAGTGCCAATCCACCCTATCATATGCTTTGGACAAATCCAATCGAATGAACATGGAGGCAATTCTTGAGATTCCATAGAATGAATTGCTTCCTAGGCTAACACTATCTCATCAACTATTTATTGTCCTTCGACAAATCCTCCCTATTATGGAGAAATGATCTTGTGAAGCAAATATTTGATCCTTTCTAACACAGTCCTCCAAATGATTTTTAGAATAACATTACATAAAGCAATTGGTCTATATCCAAATTTTATTCACTTCTTAAGCTTTAGAAATAAGAGCTATAAAAGTCTTGTTGATATTTTTGAGGATTTATTTTGCCTTTCTAGCATTTTCTACCATCTCAAGAATGTCATCCTGCAAAACGTCCCATAATTCCTAATAAAATTCAATAGGGAAACCATCTAGACCTGGGGTTTTTCCCTTTTGCATATTGAAAACTAAATCTTGTAGTTCCTTCTTAGTTATAGGAGCAGTTAGGGCCACATTCTCCTCATCACAAATAAGAGCAAGTATAGCCTGAAGAATTTCTTGTTGAGCTTCTAGGTCAAGCAATTGGGCTTTAAAGAGGTTTGAAAAATGATTCACAGCTAATTAAGGCATGCCTTCCCATGTGTGAACTATATCTCCTAGATCATTTGTCATTGTAGGGATAAAGTTATGAGTTCGACGAGCTAGGAGAGACTTGTGGAAGAAAATTGTATTCTGGTCTCCATCTTGATAGGAGGTGTATTTTGGTCTACATTCTTCACTAGAGCCTCAACTTATTAATGAAGCAAAGAAAGGATATAGTTGAAATCACCTCCTATCAAAGCCCAAGATTTTGGGAATTGAGAGGTGATAGAAGCTATATTTTTCCATATTGTTCGTTTCTCTTCTATAGTACATGGAGCAAAGACATTTATATAAAGAATAACCTAATTTGAATCTCTGTTTTGGGCAACCACTGCTAGCATACCCTTACTCCCCATCATGCATTGTACTGTAATTTCCTTTGGATCCCAAAGACTTTTCACTCCTCTCGATGTCTCTTGGGTGCTGAGGGACACAACTTTACTGCATGGCCAAATCGTTTTCGCTGTAATTTCTATTTCATCAATAAAAACATTTGTATCCTAAAGAAAAAGATGGAGGCTGATTTTTTTGAATCATTCTTCTAATTTTTGATTGTTTAGAAGGGCGTCCTTTAAGTTCCCTAATATTCCAAGTGATAATCTTCATAATTAACCCAATTTGAAGTATTGGGTAAGCTCTGCTACCTTACCGTCCTCAATTAACTTTTGATCTTCCTCTGCCATATGATGCTAGTTGGATTTACATCCTACCTTTTGGTTGGTATCCATCCTCATCTTTTTATTTGTATCTTGCTTCATTCCTATAAGGGCTATATAATGATTACTTGGAACCAAGGCATTGTTGTTGGGATCCATATGATCTTTTTGAGGAACTGACTTGTTTGTTGTTTGAATTTGGCTTTTAGTTTTGGACTTATTTAAATTTTCTATGATGTTATTTTCTTGAAGGTCCATTGTTGGATGAGATGGCTCTCCTCGGTTGTTTCTAAAATTTAGGATAGTTTCTTTTATTCCAATTTCATCATCCATTCCTTCTTGTTCCTTCTCTTTATCATTTTGTGTTTTCTTAATCATTGATTTCGTTTTGTCATCCTCCTCATCTAATTGTTCATCTACATATAGAACTTCAAAGATGTTATATATATATATATATATATATATATATATATTATTTTGTTTGGGGATTTGAAATCCTGCTAAATCCTCATCCTTTTTATCTTTATTGGGGAGCTTTTGAGGACAATCCTTGGCTATATGACCATATTCATGACATATTCTACATCTAAAAGGGACATTTTCATAGTCTACTTGTTGCTTCCATATTTCTTCCCCATATTGTAAAGTGATCCTCTCGGAAGAGGTTTTTCAAGGTCAATTAGAACGCAAATCCTAGCATAGATCATGTGATCCAACTGTTGAATGCTATCAACTATCATCATGAAGACTCTTAGAGAATTTCCAATTGTTGCTAAAATATTTAGATTCCAATATTCTATTGGGAGGCCAAATAAACGGACCTAGACAGGTGCAGTTGATGGCATTTCTTCCTCAGCTTTGAACTTGGTATGCCAAGGCTTCATGAAAAACACTGCCCTACCTAAGAACCATGCCCCCCTTGAAAAATATCCTCCCTATATTTTTTAGTAGAAAACATAGCAAGGAAAGAACCATTAGGGTAAATAGAGATTTGGAACTCACCTTTAGTTCTCTAATTTTTGACAACCCATTGCTTGATGGTAGCAAGATTCGATCGAAATACCATGAACAAATAAATTAGTCCTCTCCTCTCCATAGTGTCTATTCGCTCTTGGATATCCTCCATTGCCAACTCCACTAATGGGAATCCATTAGATGCTTTCATACAACCCATCTTTGTTTTCCTTGGATCGATTTTCGACATCCTCAATGGTTTCCTTGGTAGTCGTTGGCTATTTTTACCTTATTTTGGGTGGTCCTGCACTAATTGCTTCTTTAAAATTTAGTTTTATAGGGAGGTCCTTGCGCTCCATCCCTTCGAATTTTTTGTTATGATTGACTCTTTTTTATTGTAAGCCCTAGCCGCAGTTTTAGCTTTGCTGAGATCTGAATCTGCCATCAACATGTTATCTCCCTTTGTTTGATCTATATCTTGAATCTTGTTTCTATTTCGTTTAAGCCCTTATCTGTACTTTGGAAGAGGATGTCCTTCCTTATTTTGTGCTATGAACTAAAAACGGTGATTGATTTTGTTCAATAGTTGTTCATTTTTTTGGATTTGCTGGTCCACATGCATGGAGGTATATTGGATTGATTTCCTCTATTTGCCTTGCTTGTTATTCACTTGATTCAATACCATGAATATTATCCCTATTGAACATAATATTTGCATGATCATGCTGGATTCCTGATAACCCTCTAGGAGACCCATAGCCCCTGAATATTTGGCCCCAAAGAGCCTTCTTCTTGTTCTCCACTGCTTGTGCTCAGAGCACTCAACCTCCACAGTACCCAAGAGGTGCTCTGATGATTGATAGCTATAAAAAATTACAGTTTACACTCTATAGAAACCCTCATTCTCTACCAAAAAAACCCTAGTTCACCAATCTCCCAAAAATCCATGTTCTTTTTCTTTACTCAAGACACGGTTTATTTGATAAAGGAGGATAGCAATTCACATCTTCAAATGCATGCATGGTGGGTGCATTGGTAAGCTTACTAGTTTGCTTGGGCAAGGTCTCAAGCTCAAGCCCCTTTGGATATCTAAAAAAAAAGGTTATGATACTTATATAACATTATATATGGTTGCTTTGAAGACATGGAGGTTGGGGATTCGTGTTCCCCAAATTAAAGAATTGTGGGAGGAATTAATGATGTGATTCCAATTTATGTGGGTAGAGATCTAAATAAAGTGGTAGAATTCTTGGCTAAGATGGGTACCGACAAAAAAAAAAGGGATTCAGTAGTACACTGATATAACTATTGAGGATTAAAGTATTAGACAGGTTGGTGAGCAATTCAATGTTTAACTTGAACAACGATTATAGATATATAGTTTAAAATATTTAACTCTAATGCAGATCTTCTTGTATTGTTGTAAAGAGATATTTTGTTTGACTAAAGCTAAGAGGAGTCTCATCCCAACTTATAAATGAACTTGTTTTTATATAATTTTTTAAAATTCTTTTTTTTAAAGCCTCCAGATAACATTTGTTTGAATCATAGAGAAGGAAGTCCCTATTACTATACCCAAAAAAAAAAAAAAAATGTCTCCCAATTATATTACCTTTATACTTCTTACTATTTTAATAAAGTTACTACTACGTGAGAATTATATCCTATGATAAAGAGAGTATTTTAAAAAAAAAAAATGCACCATTAACTAATTAAAGACACCGTATAAAAAGATTTTTAGATTTTAAGTTTGAAAGTTTTAATTATTCAAAGTGCCTATTTTAGGGGTAAGGTGGAGCATTTGTGTTTTATCTGTATTGACATATACTGGACACGTTCATTGTGGCTATGGCTTTATTTCGTAATGCTTACGTTCTCTACGTAGATTTGTTTATTTTTAGTTATTGTTATTATAATCTCATACTTTTGGTTTAAAACAGTTATTATTATTATTTTTTAAAAGAATGGTAAGTATAATAGGTAGTATAGTTGGAATTACACTTTATGTTGGGTATAGAAAGAGTAGGTGGATTGGTAATGATTAGAGTGTTTGTCAATAGATAACTTTGGTTCAATTTTCTAAAGGATTAGGGTCTCGTTGACTTCCTCTATTCAACATGTTAAGGATTAAAGAGGTTTACTGGGTGAAAAAAAAAAAAATCCTCTTCCTCGTAATTCCAACGGTAGTCACCAAAATAAAACACCACAAACAACATACTGTTGAAGTGTCTCCACGGAAACAACTATTACCTCAGATAAACTATCTAACACTATCAACCTAATTTAAATAGTTGTTAAAAGTGTGCCAACACAGACTCCTTTCAATCCCCAGGGCTAAGTGGATTGGTAGTTCTTTGTCTGGCCAGACACTTACTAAGAAGAGACCTAAGTTCAAAATTTAGAAGCATGCATGTTTATTTGCAAAGGTAGTAATCTAATATGAATAGCTAAACCACTTTCAATTCCGGAGGTTAAGTAGATTGGTAATTCTTTGTCTCGCCACACACTTACCAAAAAAGACATAAGTTCAAACTTTAAAAACATGTATATTTATTTGCAAAGGTAGTAATCTAATATGAATAGCTAAACCACTTTCAATTCCGGAGGGCTGAGTAGATTGGTAATTCTTTGTCTGACCAGACACTTACTAAAAAAAACCTAAGTTCAAACTTTAAAAACATGTATACTTATTTGCAAATGTTAAAACATAGTTCAAACTTTAAAAACATGTATATTTATTTGCAAATGTAGTAATCTAATCTTTTTTTATTTGTGGAAAACATCCCAAAAGGGATGCCACTTTCGGATAAGACCCAAGGAGGCAGGGGTATCCATTCCGCCAAAAAAGCCCAGGACTCGGACCTATCCTACCACCTTTGACATACTCAAGGAGCAAACAAACACACAAAACCAATTTAAAAATAAGTAAATAACAAAAATAATAATAAAATAAAATAAAAAACATGCTCCTTGAGTGTGTCAAAAACAAAAGCACAACCAAACACACACAATAAGATAAAAGAAACCACAACACAAACCACATAGAAAAACATAAGAACCACATAACAAAACACAAACAAGACAAAAACAATAGAACACTACAAAGACAACCCCAAAAAAACATGAAAAATAAACACAACCTAAACCTAAAAAATAAAAATAAAAATAAAAAACAATCAACAACAGACAATAAACAAAAACAAAAAACATAGAAAACACTCACACGTAAAAACACGAAATAACACAAACAAAAAGAAACCCAAGAACAAGAACAAAAAAAACACAAGAACAATAACAAAAAACATTAAAAAAAAAAAACAACAAAAACACATGAACAACAAAAAACAACACAAAGAACACAAAAACAAAACAAAACAAAAGAACCCACCCACCTTTAAAAACTAAACAAAAATAAATAAATAAATAAAGAAAATAAAAAAGGAAAAAAAAATTGAACATAACAATGACCTATCTAGACTAGAAGACTATTAAGGCAAGAATCAACAAGGGAAACAAAATAAAGAATATAATGAGCTAGGGAACTAAAAAAAACTGAATGAACCAAAAAGAAGCAAAAAAAAAAACAAGAAGAAACTAGGTACCTTCGGAACTGGAGCCATCCAAAGAAATGATAGAAAGAAGAGCTTCCCTAATTTGAGAAGCCCACCATATAGGAGGGTGGCCATAACAAGTAAGATCACCTTTGTCCAAAGCCCAATTAGCTAAAGCATCAGCACTCTTGTTTTGATCTCTGACCACATGATTGTATCAACTTTCAAAAATCCCATCTGGATTAATTGAATCTTCTCAATAATTATTTTTATTCTCCAATCCACCTTATGATTATTAGGAGTCTTCAAGAGATTAATCATAAGTTGAGAGTCAAACTCAACTAACACCTTTTCCCATCCAACCTTAGTAGCCTCCTGAAGGCCTCTGAGGATACCATACCCCTTAGCAAGGTTATTGGAAAGAATACCCAAATTCTCAACAAAAGTAAAAACCAGGGAGCCATCTGAAAGTCTACCAATTCCCCCCACACTGGATTTTCCAAGGTTCCCTCTAGAGGCTCCATCAGTATTGAATTTTCCAAAATTCTTAGGAGGAGATTGCCAATTTATAGTCCTATCCATATTACTAATACTCAAATTCCCTTTAAGTTGGTTTCCCTTAGAAGATTTAATCTTCAATCTTTGCATCACTTGATCCCATATTTGGTGGGAGTTTTGGTGGTGATTAAGGAGTTGATGGACTGATTCAACTAAGTTGGCTATGGTCTTTTGCCAAATATAGTGAATATCCTTCCTATCTTGATTAAAAATTTGGTTGTTCCTTTCATTCCAAATATTCCAAAGAAGAATGGTAGAACCCATCCAAACTAACTGCCTAATAAAATGATCAACACCCTCTTGATTAGGCCAATCCCTCCAAAGTTGTTTAAAAGTAAAAAAATTGGACCACTATAAGCCAAGTAAAGTGGTCATTCTCCTCCATAGCTCAGAGGCTAAAGTACACTCAATAAAAATATGGTTGATATTTTCTACATTCTTTTCACACATTTCACATCTAAAAGGGCCATGAAAACCACGCTTCATAAGTTGCTCACCAGTAAGCACCCTACGATGCAATAAAATCCAATTAAATAACCTCACCTTAGGCCAGAGATTTTGAGCCCACAATAGAGAAAATATGTTAGAAGAATGGTTGGGATTATTATGGCATAAGGTCAAATAACCTTGAGCAACTGAATACTCACCCTTAGTAGTGTTGTTCCATCCAAAACAATCTTTTTCATGGGACCAAGAGAGGGATCTCATATGAAGGATGCCTTGGATATCTTGTCTTTGCCTTTCCGGGATTTGAATAGGCTAGTCCTCAATAGGGATCCAATATCTAACAACCTTTGAATTACCAGTATGATATCGACAGTAATTAACCACCTTTATCCAATTAGCTCGGTGAAGCTCCTCCATCCAAGGCCTCCAATTGGGAAACTGAGTTATCAAAGGCTTGTGACCATCCCAAGAATCTGTCCAAAAATTTTCCTGTTGACCATTATGAATGATCCAAAATATTTTTTTCTTTATCAAATCCTCACCAGTCTTAAGAACTACTAAAATAGGAGAACCTTTGGTAGGAAGTTTATAGCAAACAAGGTCTTCAAGAATTTTGTTCTCAGCATATTTAGCACGGAGATTATTGGCCCAAAGAGCATTGGGGTTATGCAACATCCTCCAATATAATTTAGCAGCTAAAGCTTTGTTGTTATTAATAGAAGACCATAATCCTAACCCCCTTCACTCTTAGGAAGACAAAGTATCCCATTTCACCAAGGCCCATTTTCTTTTCTCCTTAGTACCACTCCAAAGGAAACGATGACTGATTTGATCTAATTCTCGAAGAACAGCCTTTGGGATATTCAAAACGGAAGAGACATAAATAGGAATAGCTTGAAGGATTGATTTTACCAAGGTGATTCTACCCCCAGAAGAAAGCCACTTGTTGGTCCACTTTCCAATTTTCTTCTTGACTTTGTCCAACAACCAATTCCAATCTTTATTTTTCTGCCTTTGAATATTTATGGGAATACCTAAATAAGTGATTGGAAGAGAGGTCTTCTTATATCTTAATTTATCCAAGACCATGGATTCCTGTCTACCAGAGCAATGAAAGAAAATAACTTTAGATTTGTCTTCATTGATCAACTGCCTAGTAGCCTTAGAAAAACATCTAATGATTTGCTTAATATTAGAAGCTTCCTTAATTGTAGCTTTACCTAAAAGAGTATAGTCATCCACAAATTGAAGATGAGATATAGGTCTAGCTCCATGAGCAATGGTAAATCCCTCAAGGGTTTTTTTTTTCCCTATTTTTGGTTATAGTCCTACCCAAGCATTGAGCAAGAATGATGAATAAATAAGGGGATAGTGTGTCACCTTGCCTAATACCTCTGGAAGCTGGGAATGACTAAGAAGGCTTGCCATTGATAAGAACTAAGTAGGAAACTGAAAAGATACATCCCATAATCCAATCCATCCAATCCTTAGAGAAACCAAATTGCCTCAAAACTTTGATAAGGAAGTGCCAATCCACTCTATCATAAGCTTTGGATAATTCTAACCGAATGAACATGGAAGGAGAATTTTTCATATCCATAGAATGGATGGCTTCCTGATCAAGAACTATCTCATCTACTATATGATGTCCTTCCACATAACCCCCTTGCTCTGGGGAAATAATATTATGCAAAATAGGCTTCAACATTTCTGCCATGATTTTAGTGATGATTTTGAGAACAACATTACATAAAGCAATAGGTGTAAAAGCTAAGATATGATCAACCTTTTGAGCTTTTGGAACAAGAGTAATATAAGTTTTATTGATAACCTTAAAAATTTCTTTGGCTTTCCCGGCTTCTTCCATCACCTCTAATAAATCAACATGAAGGATATCCCAGAACTCTTGGTAGAACTCAATGGGAAAACCATAAGGACTCGGGGTTTTCCCTTTTTGCATTTTAAAAACTACTTGTTGAAGCTCATTGATGGTAACAAGAGCAGTCAAAATAGAGTTCTCCTCAAAAGTGATAAGAGAAGGGATTACTTGAAGAACATTTTGTTGTGAAGCTGAGTCAAGAGGAGTAGCAACAAAAATATTGGAAAAGTAATCAACAACAATAGAGTTCATGCCATCCCAAGTATAAACAACATATCCAGAATCTGATTTTAAGGAATTGTTGGTCCAAAATCTGCCACAGGAAAGGATTTTACAAATGCACCCTAGACCTGGCCAACATTGAAAGGCTGGAAGCAAGAAATGGCTTCCAGACCAATCTCCAGAGTGGGCTGGTTCCCTTCACTATTCTAGACTTGGTTTAAGATAAGGGTTGCAGGAAAGAGATTTAAAAAACTGCAGAAAGAAATGGGAAATATGGCCACAGGCCGAAGTTATAAGACCGGGAAAATAGCAAACAGGAAACTTAAAAATGCAACAACAAGCAAGTAATAAAAATTATTAACTTAAACCTTCGCACGATGTATGCAGGAAGACCCTCCAAAACTACATTCCATAAATCATACTCTCACGGCAGTACATAAATCCAACATGCAGAATTTTAATGCAACAGCCATGAAGAAATACAAAGCTATTAGAAATGCAATAGAACAGAAAGGAAATCACCCATACAACCGCTTGACAAATTAGAAGCCAACTTTGTTATTCCTGCAAATGCATCTCCAGCCTCTAGCAGAGAATTTTTCCCAACCTTTTGAAATGAGAATTACATTGGTTTTTATAGAGGTCCGTCCTCTCTACACCATTAAATGTTTGCCACCATCCTCCTCGTGATCTACAATTGTGCATTGGAAATTACATACACGACCCCTTGATTACAACCTCGAAGAAACAAAAATTAAATGCAATGAAACGTTCGCGGTCCTTCATTAAATTTGATTCTTTGAACATGTGCATGAAACCGTTACGACAATCCACGAACAAATAGCCTCGAATGCATTAAATCTTCAATCTCGGTGGCCTGGGCGCGTCTTTTACTTTGACTACCTTGGAAATCCACAAAACATTTAATTTGGGGCAGCATTTAATCATCGAAAACTCAAAAAACCTTCTCGGCCGTTCATACTATGTTCTGGCGGGAAACTGTCGCAGGTCGCGAAAACGCGACGGGTCACGAAATCGCGACGTATTTTCATGCCGTACACTTTTGTCACTTACACCCGCGAAAATGCTCCCTGTCGCGCTGTCGCTACATCTTCGGCTTTGTCTTCTCTATCGCTAGCTTGTTCCCGCGAAAATGGCACATGTAGCGATATCGCTACGCATTGCGGCCTTTGGCTATTCCTTCCTTCCCCGCCCCGCGAAAACGGAACATGCAGCGCATCGCTGCACGTTTCGGCACTTTGTACGGTCTCTTGGATGGGTCGCGAAAATGCGACGCCTTTTGCTTTTTGCATGATTCTCTTCGCACTCCGCCTTGTCACCTAGAACTTGCAGCGAATCGCTGCATTTTCTATACCGTTTGTGAAAACAGTCAGCGCATCGCTGCACTGCACTCGCCTTGTCGCCCAGAACTTGCAGCGAATCGCTGCATTTGTTATGCCTTTTGCGAAAATAGTCAACGCATCGCTGCACTTTTGAACACTGAAACCTTTGAAGCCACACGCCACGAAAATGGAACATGTAGCGATATCGCTACATGTTTCGTGCACCTTGTACGGCCTTGAAGACGGTCCGCGAAAACATAACACCTTTTGCACTTGAATGTCTTCAATTCTTCCTTGTCTCCATTTCGCTACCAATTTGAGCACTTAACCATTTTCATGCTTTTTGATCAATTTTCATCCCTTGCATGATTTCGCTGCATATTCATGTCAGTTGGCTTTATTGTTGATATTGCAGCGAATCGCTACAACTTTCTCCTCCTTTGCTTCTTGGACCAAAATGGCCACGATTTTGAAGCATGTAGCGATATCGCTACGTTTTGCTCCTTCCGTACCAATTGCCACTTTGCCATCACGAAAATGCTATAGGTAGCGCGTCGCTGCAACTTTTAACCTTGGGTCTTCTCTGCCAAACACCGCGCGAAACGGAACATGTAGCGATATCGCTACATGTTTCGGGTACTTTGTCTTTCTGGTCAAAACCCGCGATTTCGCTACGGGTAGCGATATCGCTACGCATTTCTTTCTCCGTACCCTTTGCCATTTTCCGTCGCGACGCGCTGCATCTTTGCCTTGGACTCTTCTCCGCTCGAACATGCAACGAATCGCTGCAAGTTTTGGCACTTGCCCCTTCGAAGCCGCCAAGTGTCGCGATTCGCCGACATGTCGACGACGCGCCGCAAGTTTTCAACTTTGTGTCTTTGAGGCCGACCAACCCGCGATTCCGGAACACGTCGCGATATCGCGACGGTTCCGCCCAACCTCGCGTCGCGTTGGACCGCGATTTCGCGACATGTCGCCGAATCGCCGCAGCTTTTAGACTTAGTTATTTTTTGCTCATTTTTTCTTCTTTTTTCGCCAAAGCTGCATCAAAGCTGATATTAAAGGTCAGATTTTCAATAATACACTAATGCATTAATCAATGAGAATCAATGTGGCAAAAATGCCAACATTCTTGGCGGCTCACGGGGTATACAGCTTGTCGTATGCAAGAATCCAGGCCTTAGTCCATTGGGCACAGAGTCATATCAGAACAGGAAGGTGGCTACTGCAAAACATGTCAATGGGACTGCTGCAAAACTTCTTCAGCTACTGCTGAAAACTAGAACCGGAAGAACCTGCATAGAAGCGGTTATAAACCGAAGAAATGGAATGTGATGGTGAAGTGAGCTCCTGCGATTGCGCAGCGGTGACTGCAATGGAGTGGTGTGAATAATAAAATGATGGAGCAAAAGTGACGTAGTAGACATAACAACAGCATGTTGCTACACTACCAGCGGCAATAGATGGAATGAACGAATGGATGGAACATAAATGGAAGTTTTGAAGCATGAAATGAAAATGAACTAAGCTGGAAAATAAATGCTTTTTAAAACAAAAACCAAACTGAGAAGAAAGGGATAAGAAGAAATGGGAAAAATAGAAAAGGGGAGAAGAAACAACAGCCGTGGCTTATTCTTTTTGTTTTTTTATATTGCAAGAAGAAAGAAACAAAAGAAGGAAGAGGAAGATGAAGAAAGGAAATAGAAAGCAGGGGAGGGAAAAGAAGAATTCTTTGGAAGCCACAAACTGCCGGGAAAGGAAGGACAAAAGGGAAACAAACACCTACAACCCACAAGCAACAAGAGCCAAGGTGACAACAAAAGGCAAAACCTATATACATACTCTTTTCTTCTTCTTCACTTCCTTTTTTTTATTTTTTATATTATATACAAACTCAAATTGAACTTGCGAATTCATGAAAAGTAGGCTTTCAAATGAAAGCCATTAACTGAAATTGGAAGTGAGCTACCATCCATGTCTTCCAAATAGAAAGAATTAGCTGCACCTGTGCTGGAAATGCGAAAGGGACCCTCCCAAAATGCATCAAACTTCTTATGATTGCCAGGTTTAGCTTTATTCTCATTCCATTTCAGCACCAAATCTCCCCGTCTTGAATGGACGGGCTGCAGAATGCTTATAAAACCACTTCGAAATCCCTTGCATGTGCTTGTCAAATTCATTATACGCTTTGGAACACTGCTCCTCTAATTCCAACAACCGTGCTATTCGCAGATCCAAGGAACTCGAGTCCTGTCTCATCATCTTGAAAAGACTGCAACTGCCGTAATACTGGCAACTCAAGATGAACCGGCAACCTTGCTTCTTTGCCATAGACTAGGGCATATGGTGAGGTTTTAATGGACTTCTTGACGGAAATCCTGTCTGCCCATAACGCCCGATTCAATAACAAGTGCCATGATCTTTTGTTCTCTCCCAATGACCTCTTCAACATTCTGAGCAAATTTTTGTTCGTTGACTCCGCCAAGCCATTTCCCTGTGGATAGTAATTGGAAGATGTCTTAAGGAAAATGCCAAACTTGTTAGCAAACTCAGCTAGTTCAGCTCCAATGAATGGAGTCCCATTATCTGTAATGATGGCGTCTGGAACACCAAAACGTGTAATCAAACTCTCAACAAAAGAAATCACTACAGATTGATTGGCCATCTTTGTAGGTATGGCTTCAGACCACCTGGTGAAATAATCTGTAGCTGTTAAGATGTATCTGTGACCACCTGAGGAATTAGGATCAATTATTCCAATAAAATCCAACCCCCATTGCTGAAAGGGTGCTTCAACCCGAATCGGATGCAAAGGCAGAGCCGCATTCCTTACTCTTCCCGCGTATCTTTGACACTTATCACAGGCTTGTGCAATCTTGAAAGAATCTGAGAACAGGGTCGGCCAGTAGTAACCAACTCGAATGATTTTCAAGGCCATCGGTCTTCCTGCAAAATGTCCTCCTGATAGACCGGAATGGAACTCTTCCAAGATCCTATCCTTGTCTGCTTGTTTAACACACTTCAAAAGAACACCATCAATATTTTTAAAAAATAAACCATCTGAAAACAAAACATACCGCAGAGCTTGCAACCGAAATCTCCTCCTCTGAGAAGCAATCAATTGTGATGGACATCTTCCAGTTGTGAAGTAATCAATCAGGTCCTCTCGTCCAATCCTTTTCCAGTAATTAAGAAATTCATTAAACTGTCATTACCAGCAAGAGCCTCTCCCTGATCTTCGCATACATCAAATGCTGCCATCTTTGCTAACTGCTGGCACAGAGCTTTACCACGCACTAATTTAGTTGGGTGAATTTCTACATCAAATTCCTGGATCTTGGTGACCCAGCCAAGACGTTTATCACCCAACTCTCCTTGAAGAATGAAATTTCTCACATCTGGGTGAAGCACATAAACAAATGTCCTGCTCTGGGAAATAAAATGTTTGAATTTCTTCAAGGATTTCATCACAGCATATACCTGTTTCTCAATAAAATTGTACTTTGCTTCGTGAGGTAAAATGACTTGGCTCATAAAAGCAATGGGCCTTTCATTCCCATCATCTCCCTTTTGCGTCAAAACTGCAAAGATAACCTGTCATCTTCTCCAACCGCATATAAGATGAAATCCTTGGAGTAGTCGGGATTAATCAGGACAGGGGCCTGCACTATTCTTTCCTTGATCTCCCGAAATGCTTCCTTTCTTTGAGTCGTCCATTGGAAAACTGCATCTTTCTTCAACAATTCGGTCATTGGTTTAACAACCTAAGCAAAATCAGCAATGAATTTTCTAATGAAATTTATCTGTCCAAAGAAATATTGAAGTTCCTTCTTGTTTGCAGGGAGTGACAATTTCTTCAAGGCTTCAACACGGGCCGGATCAATTGCTAATCCATCTTCGTAAATCACATGACCCGAAGCTTACCTTCTTTTACAAAGAAACACGGACTTCTTTGGATTAATGGAGATTCCGAATTCTCTCGCATTTCTCAAAAATCAGCCTCGGGTGAGAACAATGGTCTTCCCTTCTATGTGAAAATACCGTCATGTCGTCAAGGTATATTACAATGATCCTGTTCAACAAATCCTTGAAAGCAATGTCCATAGCTCTTTGGAAGGTAGCTCCAAGGATTTGACAAATCCAAAGGGCATTCGCCGATATGCAAAAGTACCCCACTTCGTGGTGAATGCTGTCTTAAACTGATCTTCATCTTTTACCCATATCTGGTTATACCCATAAAATCCATCCAGCAAAGAAAAACGCTGTGCACCAGCCACAACATGCAATATTTGATCTATTCTCGGCAAAGGATAATGATCCTTTAATGAAGCACGGTTCAAATTCCTGAAATCAACGCACAATCTAATATCTCCATTCTTCTTACGGACGGGGACCAGATTGGCGACCCATGTGGAGTGCTTGACCGGATAGATGATCTTAGCTTGCAGCATTTTAACAAGTTCAGCCTTCATCAACGCCTCAATCTTTGGGTTTACAGGTCTCTGTTTCTGCCGAAAAGGCCTAACTCCTTCTTCCAGTTCAATTGTATGTCGTATAATCTGCTTGTTGTAACCTTTCAAGTCTTCATAGCTCCAAGCTATAATATCATAAAACTCTTTACAAAGCTGCCTGATTTTCTGCAGTTCTTCTGGGGTTGAGTCAGTGCCAACCTTAATCACTTTGTCAGGCTGAAGCTCTAACTCCATGTATTCCTTTCTATCAATCTCCATTCGAGGCTTTCTGGAACGATCATGTTGGTCAAACAAGCTCTCCAGAGTTATTAGACCCTTTGGAATATGGTTATTCCTTAATTGAATAAGACCTTCGGCTTCCTCATCTTCCAAAGTTCTGCCTTCAACATTAGCAGCTTCATGAATCAAGAAATTAACAATCTGCTCATCGGTTTCAAAGACCTGCCAGAAAGTTTCCTTGTCTGGCACACTGGGTCTGTATACCATTCTCACTGTCTTGGGCTTGTTCACAACTTGATCAGCAGGAGAAAAGTTAGCTCCAAGAGATGCTAATAAGTCAGCATGTTTATTCATCTCTCTGGAAACAACTTGAATATTAAGCGCAGTGAAAAGTTCAAACAAATCCCAAACCTGATTATGATATGCTTTCAGATAATGCTGCTTTGAGATGCATCTATTTGTGACCTGATTTACAATAAGCTCGGAATCACCAAAAATATTGAGCTGTTCTATTCCTAACTTCTTTGCTTTCTTCAGACCCAAGCACAATGCTTCATATTCAGCAGCATTATTAGTACAACTCCATGTAAGCCGATATGAATAAGTTCTCTGTACACCAGAGGGAGAAATTAACACAATACCTGCTCCGGCACCATTCCTGCATCTAGCTCCATCGAAATACAGTTGCCATAATTGATCTGTAACATCATTCTGATCAACTGGGTTAGACAATTCCTGCTTTGTCTCACTCTCAGGTTTTCGAATGGCATAGCAGCCAATCTCTGTCTCCATCATGGCATTGAAGTTAAGCATTGAAAACTGGTCTTCCAACTGAAGATTGTTTAAAACTTCACTCATTAAAACAAGCATCTTCGGACTCTTCAATGAGCATATGGACCGACTGCATGTCTTTTCCAACATCTTCCAACTTCTCAATGTGAAAAGGGGAAGGCTTTTCATTCTGTATTCTGAGACGTCTATTCTTAAAAGGAATTTCCAGATGGGAATAATCTAATGCCGTATAACCCCCTAATTTTGCAGTAAATTCCCCGGATAAACACATGCTAAAATAGGGCTCTAAATCTACTACAACAATTTCTTGAATAACAATGATTTGGGGCATTGTATGCAGGACAATGGGTACATCTTTAATGACACCTACTATTTTTACAGGCGTACCATCCAATTGCAGAACTCCAGGACTACTCCGGGTATACTCCATTCCCATAGCTTCACAGACTCCCTTGGGCATGACAAGTGGTTGCAGCTCCGAATCAATCATACAATTGTGTACAACCCAACCTTCTATTTGCAATGACAAGTAAAAAGGAGGAGGTCTGTTCTTACCAGTAACAGAGGTGGTTAAAGTTTGGGCATAGACGGTCTGGGTAGGCCCTTTTTCACTCTCCTTCACAGATTTCAATGACTCTTGTAATAAATCTACTTGACCAGGTAATTGCAAAGCGTCATAAAGGCTTACCTTAGCAGGGGTCTTTTTAAGATCATCAACAATGTTGTATGAAACTGCAGCAGAATTTTTCGTCTCAGCAGGTTGCTCAAATCTGGTTCTGTACTGTTGTGTAGCTTCCACTCTTAACCTCTTGGTCAGTGATGGATACTTCAATTTTTCACGTGCCTGCTCCTCTCCTTCTGATCTTACTGGTGCAGCTGCTGCCTTTTCTTGAACTCTGTTAAAAGTTGGATCTTTGGGCAAAGACTTTGGAGCTAGCACAGGAGCTTTCACTGGCCTCTTCACTTCAGCCGGTACTCTTAACGGCTCTAAGTCAGCAGGATCAACATTCATAGGCTTCTTTCCAATCCTTGTTAGAACTGAAACTTGATCTTCCACTGCAGTCATCAAACTATGACCAGCTTCTGAGATCATATTAACATGGTCACCTGAAGAGCTGGCCGCCAAGGTCTGCACATAATTTAAGTGAACCATACATGTATCCTCTCCGTGAGGATCATTACAAGTCGAGCACCAATATACTCCATCTGCATGGGCTGCATCTTCATTTGCTAGAACAGCTAAGCCCTTTTCGTGTGCTTTGCTTGTGGAGGCAACTTTGATCTCTAGTAATTTGAGGAGGTTGAAATCTCCTTGGCTGGAAATCTCTCTCAGCCTGCTTCCTCTCAATGAGTGTGATCTTATTTCCCATGGCTCTAATGGCAGAATTTGCAGACTTAACCTCTTGCAATAATGTCGTATATGGATCAGGGTTTGCAGGTGCAGGAGGTGCTGGCAAAGCTGGAAATGCAGTGGAAACGGGAGATGGTTGAATGCTGGGTGCAGGGAGCGGTAAAGGAGTTAAAGCAGGCAACTGAGGAGCTGGAACAGTTGCAACCTGAGGTGCTTTAGAGCTCCATGATGGTGTAGGATACATAGCTGGCATGGGGTGTGGTTGTGAACCATATAAATATTGAGGCAAATCTGGAATAAGAGGCATAGTTACCTTTGGAGGCAGTCTTCCTACAACAACCAGATCAGCTTCTGCTTTAATTGCTTGTTCAAATATTTCTGGAAACGTTACCACATTAGACTGCCGAACCGCCCAACCGATATCTGAGTGAAACGCTCTGAGGTAGTACATCGCAGCTAATTCATCAGCGAGCCGAATACCATCAAGAATCCTTTGCCAAGTTCTGGTAAACCGGACATTAAAATCAGGTATCTCTTCTTGTGGATGTCTCTGTATGACAGTAAACTGATTTAACAATGAGAAAGGGTCACCTGTTCATGAAAATGTTTCACCAAATAAATCACCAAACTGATCCCATGATGTTATGGTGTCGGGAGGCGTAGTTCTATACCAAAACAACAGTTTACCTCTCAAAGAACACACTAACAATTTGATCATTACATCTTCATCGGTAATGTCATGGATAGCAGCCAGGGAAGCCACATCATTTATGTGCTCATAGGTTGTTTTACCAGTACCATCGTAAGTGGGCAAAGCCTTCAAGTGCAGCCTGAGGTACTGGATTCTGAGCCTGCAGATTCAAGGCTCCAGTGCTATTCCATGCCAAGAATTTTCTGGGTGGAGGAAATTGTGCCATTGGTGGAACTTGTAGGGGTGCAACACTAGCAACAATACTGGGTATTTGTACAGCAGAAGATGGAAGGGATGAGGAAACTAATCTAGAATGCTCACCACTTCTTGAACTATCAAGCTCAAAAAACTGAACAAGATCGCCAAATTTCTTTGACTGTGATCTTGTGAACATGAAGTATTTCTGGGTTCAGCAGGGTCACCAAAAACAACAGAGTCACCAAATGCTCTAATTTACAGTCTGAAGGCGAACATTAAACCTTCGACCCTATGGGATCTTTTAGAGACAAATAAAATCTGTCCCACCCGGCGTGCCAAAAACTGTTGGTCCAAAATCTGCCACAGGAAAGGATTTTACAAATGCACCCTAGACCTGGCCAACATTGAAAGGCTGGAAGCAAGAAATGGCTTCCAGACCAATCTCCAGAGTGGGCTGGTTCCCTTCACTATTCTAGACTTGGTTTAAGATAAGGGTTGCAGGAAAGAGATTTAAAAAACTGCAGAAAGAAATGGGAAATATGGCCACAGGCCGAAGTTATAAGACCGGGAAAATAGCAGCAGGAAACTTAAAAATGCAACAACAGCAAGTAATAAAAATTATTAACTTAAACCTTCGCACGATGTATGCAGGAAGACCCTCCAAAACTACATTCCAGAAATCATACTCTCACGACGGTACATAAATCCAATATGCAGAATTTTAATGCAACAGCCATGAAGAAATACAAAGCTATTAGAAATGCAATAGAACAGAAAGGAAATCACCCATACAACCGCTTGACAAATTAGAAGCCAACTCTTTTATTCCTGCAAATGCATCTCCAGCCTCTAGCAGAGAATTTTTCCCAACCTTTTGAAATGAGAATTACATTGGTTTTTATAGAGGTCCGTCCTCTCTACAGCATTAAATGTTTGCCACCATCCTCCTCGTGATCTACAATTGTGCATTGGAAATTACATACACGACCCCTTGATTAAAGCCTCGAAGAAACAAAAATTAAATGCAATGAAACGTTCGCGGTCCTTCATTAAATTTGATTCTTTGAACATGTGCATGAAACCGTTACGACAATCCACGAACAGCAGCCTCGAATGCATTAAATCTTCAATCTCGGTGGCCTGGGCGCGTCTTTTACTTTGACTACCTTGGAAATCCACAAAACATTTAATTTGGGGCAGCATTTAATCATCGGAAACCCAAAAACCTCCTCGGCCGTTCATACTATTTTCTTGGCGGGAAACTGTGCAGGTCGCGAAAATGCGACGGGTCACGAAATCGCGACGTATTTTCATGCCGTACACTTTTGTCACTTACACCCGCGAAAATGCTCCCTGTCGCGCTGTCGCTACATCTTCGGCTTTGTCTTCTCTATCGCTAGCTTGTTCCCGCGAAAATGGCACATGTAGCGATATCGCTACGCATTGCGGCCTTTGGCTATTCCTTCCTTCCTGCCCCGCGAAAACGGAACATGCAGCGCATCGCTGCACGTTTCGGCACTTTGTACGGTCTCCTGGATGGGTCGCGAAAATGCGACGCCTTTTGCTTTTTGCATGATTCTCTTCGCACTCCGCCTTGTCACCTAGAACTTGCAGCGAATCGCTGCATTTTCTATACCGTTTGTGAAAACAATCAGCGCATCGCTGCACTGCACTCGCCTTGTCGCCCAGAACTTGCAGCGAATCGCTGCATTTTTTATGCCTTTTGCGAAAACAGTCAGCGCATCGCTGCACTTTTGAACACTGAAACCTTTGAAGCCACACGCCACGAAAATGGAACATGTAGCGATATCGCTACATGTTTCAGGCACCTTGTACGGCCTTGAAGACGGTCCGCGAAAACATAACACCTTTTGCACTTGAATGTCTTCAATTCTTCCTTGTCTCCATTTCGCTACCAATTTGAGCACTTAACCATTTTCATGCTTTTTATCAATTTTCATCCCTTGCATGATTTCGCTGCATATTCATGTCAGTTGGCTTTATTGTTGATATTGCAGCGAATCGCTACAACTTACTACTCCTTTGCTTCTTGGACCAAAATGGCCGCGATTTTGAAGCATGTAGCGATATCGCTACGTTTTGCTCCTTCCGTACCAATTGCCACTTTGCCATCGCGAAAATGCTACAGGTAGCGCGTCGCTGCAACTTTTAACCTTGGGTCTTCTCTGCCAAACACTGCGCAAAAATAGAACATGTAGCGATATCGCTACATGTTTTGGGTACTTTGTCTTTCTGGTCAAAACCCGCGATTTCGCTACGGGTAGCGATATCGCTACGCATTTCTTTCTCCGTACCCTTTGCCATTTTCCGTCGCGACGCGCTGCATCTTTGCCTTGGACTCTTCTCCGCTCGAACATGCAACGAATCGCTGCAAGTTTTGGCACTTGCCCCTTCGAAGCCGCCAGTGTCGCGATTCGCTGACATGTCAGCGACGCGCTGCAAGTTTTCAACTTTGTGTCTTTGAGGCCGACCAACCCGCGATTCTGGAACACGTCGCGATATCGCGACGGTTCCGCCCAACCTGCCTGCGTTGACTGCGTTGGACCGCGATTTCGCGACATGTCGCCGAATCGCCGCAGCTTTTGGACTTAGTTATTTTTTGCTCATTTTTTCTTCTTTTTCGCCAAAGCCGCATCAAAGCCGATATTAAAGGTCAGATTTTCAATAATACACTAATGCATTAATCAATGAGAATCAATGTGGCAAAAATGCCAACAGGAAGAAATAAAGTTGTGAGATATTCGAGCTAGAAGATATTTGTGGAAGAAATTTGTGTTTCGATCTCCTTCTTTGAGCCATTGAATTCTAGATTTTTGCTTCCATAAGATTTCTTCTCTTTTTTCCCATTCCTCTAACTGAGTTGTGAGTTTAATTTCATCTGCACTTCTCTTCTCTGAGAGGCCATCTAAACGGATTTTCTTATTTAAATTTTCAAGATGAGCAATAACTTCATGTTTTTTTTTATGAACATCCCCAAACTCTTTCTAGTTCCAAGTCTTGATTTTGGATTTAATGTATTGCAGTCTTTTGGCAAAATAGAACATCTTAGTCCCATGCCTAGGTTTACCTTCCTTCCACCATTTTTGCACACGAGGTCTGAAGGAAATGTCTCTAAGCCACATTAATTGAAAACGAAAAGGAGAGAAACTCACAATGGTTTTCCACATTTCCACCATGACTAGCCAATGATCCGAACCAACATTATTAAGAGTCTTCACTTTAGGAATGTGACCATGGATTAAAAAAATTTAGAGAGCAAAAACCTATCCAATCTCTCCATTATACAAGCTAAGCCTTACCTTCTGTTAGACCAAGTCATAAGGCCATTATCTGGATGGATATCTACAAGATGGAGGTTTGCAATATATTCGCTCATGAGGTCAGTGCTTTTGTCCAAATTTCTATTTCCCCCCTTTTCTCATCTAGAGAGAGGATGGTATTGAAATATCCTCCGATCAAGATCCAAGATTTAGGAAAATGAGAGATAATATGAGTAATATCCTTCCATTGTCTTCTTTTTTCCTCCAAAGAAGTTGGATCATAAACAGTAATGCAGAGCATAATCTGGTTGGAATGTCTACTTTGAATAGTTATAGCCAACAAACCCCAACTACCAACCATATGGTGAATAACTACCTCTTTTGGGTCCCAAAGACAAGCAATGCCACCCAAAGTCCCTTGGGAACTGAGGGAAACCACTTTTCCAGCTGGCCAAATTTTATCGGCAATTGAGTCCATATCCTCCATTGACATCTTTGTTTCTTGAAGAAAAACAAGATGTGGATGATTTATCTGAATCATTCTTCTAATTTCATTTTGTTTTGAAAGACTCCCTTTGAGTCCTCTAATATTCCAAGTGATGATATTCATTAATACCAGGGCTAAAAAAGTTGGGAAGGACATTAATCTTACCTTCCTCTATAAGCTTTTCACCTTCTTTTACCATATGATATTGATTGGTCTTGCAACCTGCTTTTTGATTAGAATCCGTCTTCAATTTTGTTTTCCCTATTTCTTGACTTATTCCAATTGAATCTGAGATGACTTCTAACTGTGAAGAATGCTCGTACATAGCCAAAATTTTACTAGATGGTTCAACATAGTCTATATTGGGACCGACATTATTTGAAGTTTTGACATTTGAAAGATTGTTTTTCTTGTGTAAATTTTCTCCTTTTTTTTCTGTTGAAAACCTTTGATTTGTTGGTTTGTCTCCCGAGTTCTTCCCTTCATATTTAAATCATGTTTCTAAGATTTTAGTTTCCATTATTTCCTCTTCCTCACTTGGGACATCATTTGTGGAAAGGATTTCAAACATATTAGCAGATGACTTTGATTGATCCTTCATAATTGGTTTTTTCTGAGTGTTATTCTTCTTAGGTATTTGGAAACCTGCTGAGTTTATATCTTCTTTCTTTTGATCAAGAATTTTATTTGGGCAAGCACTAGCCAAATGACCATATTCATGGCAAATTCTACAATGAAAAGGAATGTTCTCATAGTCCACCACTTTCTCCCAAGTGTCTTCCCCAAATTGTAATGTGATATTTTTAGGCATGGGTTTGTCAAAATCCATTAAAACACAAATCCAAGCATAAATAATATGTTCAAAATTTTGAGTACAATCAACAGTCATCATAAAAGTTCCTAAAGAGTTTCCAATTGAAAAAAATAGTAGGATTCCAAAATTCAATAGGGAGGCCAAAGAGACTAACCCACACGGGAGCTATAGAAGGCATCTCTTCTTCGGTTTTAAATTTAGTATGCCAGGGCTTCATGAAAATCCCTGCCCTTCCAAAAAACCAAGGACCCCCTTGAAAAGTTTTCTCTCTATCTTCATTATTAGAAAATAAAACAAGAAAATAACCATTTCGATAAATAGATATTTGTAACTCACCTTTAGTTTTCTAGCTTTTTGCAGCCCATACTTTGAAAGCAGATAGACTCGGACGAAATCCCACGAACCGACAAATTAGTCCTCTTTTTTCCAAATCTTCAATGCCAGTCTGAATGTTACCCATATCAAGCTTAACAATAGAAGTTCCATCAGCTGCTTTAATACATCCTGACTTCGTTTTCCTGGGATCAATCTTAGGCATTCTTAGAGGTTTATGAGAAGCCCTAAGATTGATATTAGCATTGGGTTGAGGCTGTCCACCACAAAGGGCATCCCTAAAATTTATTTTTGGGACAGAGTCTTCGAAATTCTTACCCTTGATAGGGGTTTTCATAGTAGAATTATTTTGTGGGTGCACCTTAGCACCAGATTCACTTGAGATATGAGCCATTTTTTGATCAACTGTTTGAAACTTATTTCGTGATCTCTTTAATCCTTGCCCTAGACGTCGTGGAAAGGTATGGTTTTCACTTTTCTTTTGTGCAACAAATTGGAAGCCGTTGTCACTCAAGTTCACAGTTTGATCTATTGAAAGACAAATTTCTAACCCATCTTGGATCCCCTGTAACATTTCCTGCTAAAATATTGAGCATAAACCACAAAAATATTGGCCACTAGGGCCTGAAGGCCCTAAAAACCAACCTATGGAGCTGCTTGCACTCAACCCAGATGAAACCCTCGCATAGTTGCTTTCCAAATATCTTGTTCACACATAGGGATGCACTAGGATCTGTGTTGATCCAAATGATATGAAAATTGGTGGAGACGTTCTAGGGTTTTTCAGGCATCTACCCTCAAAATTTTAGCTCAATCCGAGTTCGAATGAGCGCGATATGACCGAAATGAGTTCGGCAGTTTGGGCAGTCCTACGAAAAACGTCTAATCCTCACCCATAATAATCTAATCTGAATAACTAATACAACTAATTATTAATATTAAACAAAAAAAAAAACACTCCATCTACTACCCAACAAATTAACCTAAAAATTGTAGATACCTCGAATTAACATATAAATTGTAGATACCATTACCTGTGAAGACATATCTTGAGCTATTCTGCCTAGCGTCCCAAACAGGTTTAAAGCCCAATTGCAAAGCCAACTTAGTTCCAAAATATTTTGCAAAATATAACTACAAAGACTACCTAGAGGTCTTAGTGGAGTGACTTAACACACAATCTTAATTGTTTTTTTCTTTCTCTTTCAATTTTTAAAAATTTTCGTCTTTTTTTACATACATCATTTTTAAAATGGGCATTGCCAAAGTGTGTATTGGGTACTAGGATGTTTCTCATTACTTTTATATATAGATATTTTTATAATATATTTTTAATTTATAATTAAATATTTTAAATTTAATTTGTGGTATATTTTATTTATTATAAATGTATTATTTTATTTTTGATATAACAAAGATAATTTATAATTAATTATTATTTATTTACTATTTATTTATAATATTTGTATTTATTTTAAAATATATATCTTTATTTTTTTGGTTCAAATTCGTTAAAATTTGGTTTTTAAATTTGGTTCAAATTTGAAAGTTAAGTTAGTAATCTACTACAACTATCCACCATATGCTTTCACCTTGCTTCTTTGAGGATCTTGGTGATCAAAATGTGATAAAAGTTATGGGGTGCTATTCTACAAATCTAATGCAAAAGAGATTTAAGAGTTGAGTTAGCGGTATACCATGATATAACTAACTACAATATTTTATCACCTCACCTCTTTGAATATCTTAGTGAATAGAAAGTGATGAAAAATATGGCATAATAAAATGTTGTTTTCACATCAATGCCCAAAGCACCAAGAGCTTCTAATGTTTCAACTTTCATTCTATGACAAGCATGCAAAGTTTACCTCAAGTAAAATTTAGCAAATAAAACTTACATGAATGGAAGTCCAACATGGAGATGATCCTCATGATGAATGATCTATGGATGATTTTCAAATTCAAACTATCTAAACTTGTTGAAGATGTGGAGAAAGAGTGTCTTAAGGACAAACAATGTGTTGCCATGGGTTATTTGTATTATTCACTAGGTAATTATCATTGATCATGTGTGAACAAGTGCAAATATCCTAGTGATTTGGGGAAAGAAATATGTGAAGCATATGAAGCCAAGAAGATTGACCATAATTTGCTATAACTACAAACTTGACGAGTCTTTAGGTGGAATATGAAAACATCCATAAATTCACTAACAACCTACAAGGCACTAAATATAGATATAATGACCTATATGATACTCAAAAATATTGGCTTGACAAGGAAATCCTCTTTGGGCTTGTGATGAAATAATTATATCTAATTTATTATATGTTGTAAGTAGTTTATGCCATAGATGAAACAATGGATAGTACAACTTTTAAAGAATTGAAGTCATTGATCCTTATCAAAGAAGCCAAGCTAAAACAACAAGTTCTACTCAGAAGAAGTGATTATAATCATGCATTGGTATCTAAGACCTAATAGAAAAAGAGGGGAACATAATAATTTTAGAAAAAAGGATCAAGCTAATATAGACTCTATCCAAAGCAAGTCATCAATGAAGAAGTTAATAAGATATAAATTTCGCAAAAATCTTGTCTAAAGGAGGACAATTGTTGATACCAAAAGGAAGAGGAAATCATGTAATAAAAATGCAAGGATGTAGATTATCTCACTACATAAATATCCTTTCATCATCCTTTGAATCTTTAGGGGAGAAGATTTATTGGATCCTAGATTCTTAAGCACAAACACATATCTCCTTTGATAAAGGAGTCTAGCTCACTGGAAGACCATCAAAATAACTTTCAAATCATATTAGGAGATGCTAATGCCACTATAGTGGAAGGCATTAATGAAAATAACTATAATGAATGAAGCTTTAAGGTGTTTTATAATGTACTATAAATTTAAAAAACAAAAATAATATTTTTGTTGGAGTGATCTACAAACAAGTGTACAAAATTGAGTTATATAAAATAAACTTTCTTGTAAAGAATCCTAAGTCCAGCTCTATAGTTATGGCTAGAGGAAAAATTGGGGTGATTTTTTGGTGTTTGACACCATTGTGTGTAAATATGAAATCCATGCATTCATTGGTATTCAAGATCATGATAATCAATTATGGCATGATAGATTTGAGCCCATGAATTACAAAAGCATCATCTTGATGTCTAAGATACAAATAGTTGAGGGGTTATCAAGAATCAACTATTAATATGGAATATGCAAAGGATGCATGTATGGGAAGCATCATAGTATCCTTTTGCTTGAAATTATGATGGGAGACTAAACTTTGTACATATACATATTATGGAGTTTTTTCCTAATCCATCAATTTCTTGTGCTATGTATACTTTTGTATTTGTAGACGGGTTCTTGGAGAAGACTTAGGTGTACCTCCTAAAAGTCAAATCTAAAGTATTTGACCAATTCAATAATTTTAAGAATGAGTTGTTCATTGAAAGTGAGAAGAAAATTAAAAGCTTAAGAAGTGACAATGGAAAAGTGTTTGACAACAAGGGAATTCATAGCTCCTTGCACCCCCAAAATAAATTGGTGTTGTAGAGAACAAGAATCATCCTATAATAGATATGACAAGATGTATGGTGGAAGTAAAAATCCTGCAAGAAAAAATTTGGGCTAAAGTTATTAATGATGCAATTTATCTCATAAATCAAGTCCCAACAAAAGCAATTTTTGGAAATACTTTAAAGTAGAAGTGATGAGAAAGAAGGTCTTCTATTAAAAATTTAGAGATATTTGGATCTATTGTATATGTCCATATTCCTGATGCAACAAGGAAGAAGGATGAAAAGAATAGCATCAAAAGTTTGTTTACAAGTTATCCTAAGTGTATGAGATCCTATCACCTCTAGGATCTATTTTAAAAGGAGATTCTTATTATTTAAGATGTTTTATTTTATGAGAGACTAATGGAATATCATAAGGGATGGTTTGACATATAAGAGTTTGATTTCCATCCTCTATAACTTCCTTTTTCTATTAGTAAATATGTAAGGATGAATTAGCTTATTGAGACAAAAATGCATAATAATGTTATTATACCAAAGATATAATGGATCCAATATAGCCATGCCAACTATATTGATTATTTTTATTAGCCCACACCCCTAGAATATGGTAGTCATACCTTAAGAATTTTTGTTACAATTGATTTATTCTATAAATAAGAAGAATTATGTTGTAGTTGAAATCATCTTTCATATTTGAGTCTTAGTAATCTCTATTTCACGTATGAGAATACACCTTCTTCAAGTGGATATGATTTGTATTGAATTAGAATTTAAAATCTATTACTTGCATTTCTAATTTTTGTCATTAATTTGAATTATTTTTTTCGATGGATGTTTACTCATTTGTATTTTTAAATTTCTACTACTATTAGTATATTTTTAGATGTTGTTTCTTTACAAATGGTATTAGAGTAATTGGTGATGAAATCCAATTTGGACTTGAGATGAAATCCAGTTCCTTACACCGTTAAAAATAGGATGCGAGTGTGTGGTTTTTGTTTGTGCGATAATATTTTAGAAGCAAATCTACCCTAAATGCCTTTTCAAATGAAAGCTATGCTAGAATGTTGTTTCAAAACAAATCTAATTACATGCATCCTCAAAAAAAAAAATTTAGTCTACTGGTTTTCGGAATGCAAATCTAATTTACCACTTTGAAAGGGAAATGACAATAATTAAATCTAATTAAATACTTCGAAAGTGAAATGACAAAAATTGAAGCTAATTAGATGCTTTTTAAGGGAAATGACAAGAATTAAATCTAATTAAATGCTTTGGAAGGGAAATGATAGGAATTGAAGCTAATTAGATGCTTTTGAAGGGAAATGACAAGAAGGGAAATGATAGGAATTGAAGCTAGGCTAGAACGTGGGTATAAATCTAACTAAAAAAAGCAAGCAAATGCGATTTTGTAGAATAGAAGCCAAATAAGGAAGGTTATCCTCAAAATGAAGGAAAAACAAAACTTTTCACACAATACCTGCATCCAGGTGTGTGTAAAACCTTCTGGTTCAACTTTTGCTCCGAAGCTGTGTTGATTTTGAAGGTTTGTGCCTCAGGGTGTGAACCTATCCTTTGGTAGGTGGTTCACATGGGGTCGTGCGAACCTAGATCTAAATACTGGGCTGACTAGTTTTGAGGTCTTGATGATGATTTTGAAGTTCTTGGAGTGTTCTAGGATAGGTACCTTCACAAAAAAATTCAAAAAGTCAATTTGAGCTTAGCAAGATAGCAAAAACCCTAAAATATTTTGCATATACCTGAAGAAAGTAAATGATAGGAAATTAAGTTAACTATAGCTTCAAAAAAATACAAGGATGCTTTAACCTTGCATACGTCATGGCGAAATATAATTTGTGGTCTAGGTATGGGGGCACGCAATCCCTGGGAACATGAGGCTCTTAACCTCCCCTGATTTACCTTACCATTGGTTATGGATTTCTGGAACAAATACCTAGGTATCAAGTATCACATTTGAGGCAGATTTTGGGAATTCACACGCCCAAGTGTGTACTCTCTACTCTCTTTGGAATCTCATCGGTGCACCAGCGAACCTTTTACGATTTGGCCTGATATGGCTTTTAGGGTATTTTTGGTTTAGGGTTTCTTCAACGATGACAACTACCTACCATATAGAAATAGGCCACAATTTTTGGTTATAAAGCGATTAATATAATGCTTGGTGGGAGTCCCACCAGGCATGCCATAATGAAACCAAAAAATGACATTATAACTCTTCATTCAAAATTATAGAATACACTACATTTATTATTGAAATCATAAAAAAGGGTTACAAATTGATATCCTTTTATAAATTTTTGCCTTGAAGGCTACAATAGGATCTTCCCTAAGGAAGCCCTTTCAGATATGGACAAAGGCAGTAGCATCTGTCTTCTTTGTGTTCCTCAGTGTAGGTGAGCTTCTTGCTCGTGTGCCACTGCTAGTTAGATGTGTTCTTTGTACCTATTGAACCTGTAAAATCTTGTTAGTGCATTAAGGGGTCTACCTCAGTCAAACCCCATGGTTATGAAGACAAAAAGACTCTTAAACAAGCTTAAAACATGAAAATAACTACTAAAAATAACATAAAAACACTAAATAAACCTATACTTACCCTGTATGATGATTTTAGTGCCTGTAGCAGAGGTTCGCACGGGGTCATGTTAACATGTCCTTTCTGAACCAAATCTGCAAGATGACTTTCTTGGTTGTCTTGGAGCAGCTTGCTTCTTTGATTTTTGTGTGGGTCACCTTCAAAAAGTGCACTTTTCGAGGGATTATTGACCTATCTCAATCACAAGGAAACATCATGAAATTGACAAATCAATTGTGATGGGTGTACAATGGTTGTGTGATGGATGTATGATGGATGCGATGGCTATAGTGATTTTAGAAGAGTTTTGGTAAGAAAAAGTTGGTTTTTTTGAAAAGGTGAAAATGGTCTTCTATTTATAGACTTCGCCAAGGTGAGAGGGAAGGGATGAGGTGTCCCCTGTGAGGTGTCAATAGTGAGGTGTCCACCTAAGAGGTGTCCTACTTTATAAATGAGTTTGGGTGAGAGAATCCCTCACCCATCCATAAATAATGATGATTTTGCTAAAAATATCCATTTGGCATTAATGAACACCTTTTGGATGTGATTTGAGAGAAGTTAGGAGCGAAAATTAGATAATCAATATTATATTCAACCCACGGAAACCTCAGTTACATTGGAATATATACTCTTAGTATTAACCGAACTTAGGGAATATAGGGAAGTTAGGGAAATAAAAGAAATAGGGAGGAAAGGGAAAAAGGAAATTGAGTTGGTTCGCCTTGATGCCCTTGTCGTCCAATATTGCCCAGTCAACTACCATCCAAGCCAAACTTACCTGTCCAGTCAACTGCCGTCCAAGGAGGTAAAAGGGGTAAGATCCAAAGCTTATAGTTGAAACAAATTTTTACACATTTTTTACTCCTTTTTGGTCTTTTTACTAGATTTATTTCCAACATTCTCCCCCTTAAAGTTGAGAGGACTGACTATACAGTCTCTCAGCTTTATATATTGAGATTTAGCTATACCTTTGGTGAAGATGTCTGCAATATTATCCAAAGTGTTACAATGTTGAAGCTCAACTATTTGCTGTTCCACCATATCTCGAATGAAGTGATACTTCATATCGAAATTCTTTGATTTGCTATGGTGGAATGGATTGTATGCCAACTAAATGGCACTTATGTTATCACAATACATTCGAGTTGGACCACTTTGACTTTCTCCAATCTCTTCAAGAATGTTTCTCAACCATAGGGCTTGAGTACTAGCATGTGTGATGGCTATATACTCAGCCTAAGTTGATGACAATGCTACAACAGTTTGTTTCTTGGAACTCCATGTAATTAGTCCTGATCCTAGACTAAAACAATTTCCTAATGTAGATTTCCTGTCATCTATACTGCTACCCCAATCACTGTCACTGAAGCCAACTAATTTTACAGACTTACATTTTTGGTAATGGATTCCAAAATCCAATGTACCTTTTATATATATCAATATTCTTTTAGTTGCTTTTAGATGCAGCTCAGAAGGACTAGCCATAAACCTTGAGACTAGAGAAACAACATATTGAATATCGGGCCTTATGTTGGTGAGAAACATCAAACTCCTAACCATACTTCTGTAAGTGGTTATGTCAACCTTTGATGCTCTGTCGTCCTTGCTCAATTGGATCCCATGTCCAGTTGGAGTTGCAACTGATTTGCACTGCTCCATGGCAAATTTCTTGATCACGTCTTGAGTATACTTGTGTTGACATATGAAGATCCCTTTTTTTGATTGATGCACTTCCATGCCTAGGAATTATCGCATTAGGCCAAGATATTTCATCTCGAACTGCTTCATCATGGAGTTTTTGAACTCCGTATTCATTTTCTTATTACTACCTATAAATATTAGATCATCCACATACAAACAAGCTATGAGAATGTCTACTCCATGCTTTAGGTAGTACAGAGTTGGTTCACTTTTGCTTCTTGTGAATCCATACTCACTGAAATAGCCATCAATGCATGAGTACCAAGCTCTTGGTGCTTGCTTGAGGCCATAAAGTGCTTTCTTCAATTTGTAAATAAGGTTCTCTTTTCCCTGTTCTTGGAAACCTTGAGGTTGTTGAACATACACCTCTTCTGTCAAGTATCCGTTCAGAAAAGCACTCTTTACATCCATGTGTTGAACATTCCATACTTTATGGGTTGCTAAGGAAATAACTGATCTGATTGTATCTTGTCTTGCAACAAGAGCAAAGGTTTCCTCATAGTCAATGCCATATTTCTGAATAAAATATTTTGCTACTAGTCTTGCTTTATGCCTCTCAATGCTTCCATCAACATTGTACTTGTTCTTGTAGACCCATTTACATCCAACACATTTTTTACCTTTGGGTAGCTTTACTAGAGGTTATTTCCTCTTTCATGGCTTCTTGCCATATATTTTGAGTACATGCCTTCTCATAGCTAGCTGGCTCTAGCTGTGCATTAGTCAATAAAGCATAATTGACTTCATATCCTCTAGGTTCTTGGGAGTCATCATCCCCATACAATTGCAAATTTTCAAGTTGTTGCAAAACTGTATTCATTTCACTAGCTTGGCTTCTAGTGAATCTTCTCTGGAAATTTTGATCTAGCATCTGAAAGGATGGATGATGTTGTAAAGTTCTTCTGCCTCTTTATGGAGAGTCAATGTCCATTGGTGAAGAACTTACTGATATTTGTGGATAAGGACTTGGAGTGGTGGTTGAAGTACTTGAACTGCTTGATCTTGGAAGGGGTGGTGTACCTTTCCTGTTCTTTGGAGACACATTTTGTACCTGTGAAGAATTTACATCTTGGGACTCATCATCAACAAAAATTCTTTGATGATCCCATTCTACCCCTTCATTAAAAATTACATCCCTGGAGAGTACAATTTTATGAGTCTTGGGATTGTAGAGCCTATATGCTTTTGTAGACTCACAATACCCGACAAATATACAAGCTTGAATTTTTGGATCAAGCTTCCTCCTTTTCTCATCAGGAATGTGGGCATATGCTAAAGAACCAAAAAATTTGAAGTGCTTTACATTTTGTTTCTTTGCATACCATGCCTCATAAGGAGTGATGCCATCTAAACTAGAAGTTGGACTTCTATTTAGAATATATACACTTGTTTTTATAGCATCAACCCAGTACATATTAGTGAGATGCTTTGTCTGAAGCATCGATCTCGCCATATCAACTAGGGTGCGGTTCTTTCTTTTAGCCACACCATTCTGTTGTGGGGTATAGGCTATGGTGAATTGCCTTTTGATCCCACTTGCTTTACAATAGTTTAAAAATTCTTTTGAGGAGTATTCACCTCCTCGATCTGTCCGAAGACATTTTACATAATTCCCACTTTGATTCTCTACATTGTTTCTAAAATCTATGAAGCAATCAAATGCTTCATCTTTGTGCTTTAAGAAATAAATCTAGCACATCCTAGAGAAGTCATCTATGAAAGTGAGAAAATAATAATTGTTTTCGAGACTCTGTGTTTGCATTGGACCACAGATGTCCAAATGTACCGACTGAAGTGGATAGCTTGCTCTCCATGCTTGTCCTCTTGAAAACTTTGATCTGGAGTGCTTTCCCAAAGCACATCCTTCATAGACCTCCTGTTGATCATTGATTTTTGGAAGTCCTATCACCATAGCTTGAGAAGTGAGCAATTTCAAGCTAGCGGAATTAAGGTGACCATATTGCAAGTGCCACAACACACTTGGATTTGTTATTGCTACATTTGCAAGTTGATCTCCCCTTGGCTCACCAAATTTGAGAGGGAATAACCTGTTCTTGGTCATGGGGACTTGGGTGATGACACGATTATAATTATTTTTATCAAAAATAATACATTGTCCTTCATCAAAGACAAGCTTGTAATTGTTCTCCATCATTTGTCCAACACTGAGAAAATTGTGTTGGAGCTTTGGAGTGTAATAGATGTGACTCACTTTATTTAGTCCTTATTTGGTTGGAACCGCCATAGCTCTAATGCCCTCTACTTGCAATGCTTTGTTATCCCCTAATTTGATTTGGGATTTATAAGTGGAATCTAGAGTAGCAAATAGTTTTTCTTTGCCACTCATATGGTTTGAGCAACTAGCATATAGAATCCATGTGTCATTTAAATTCTGATCTGATTGTCCATATGATAGAAAAATATTAGAAGCATCGTCTTCTTCTCCATAATTTCCATATTGACTGCTGCTGTCTTGTGAAAATTTTAACCAGAAGTCACGAGCAAAGTGACCTGGCTTGCCATAGTTGAAAAAAGTTGATTTGGACTTGTCAATTCCTCGCCCTTGATTGCCACTTTGTCCTTGATTTGCACCTCAATTATGATTTCCACCTCTTTTTTGGTTGCCTCCTCTGTATGAGTTGCCTCCTCTATTAGAATTGCCTCCTCTGTTCTGGTTGCCTCCTCTGTTGGAATTGCCTCCTCTGTAGGTGCCTCTACCTCTACCTCTTTGCTTGCCTCGACCTTGACCTCTTCCCAATCCTCTTCCATTATTTTCATTGGAAGTGAAGGCCTTATCATCACCTCTGTAGCTGGTTGAAGGAGTTTCAGGAAACCTCTCTTCATGTGACATTAAGGATCCGATCAATGCATCAAATATTAAAAGGGAAAGATATTTGGATTCTTCTATTATTATGGAAATATGGTTCCATTTTTGTGTAAGTGTTCTCAACAATTTTGTTACCATCATCTTAGGTTTTATTTCTGATGGGGAGCCAAATCGCTCATGCCAAATCTATGTTCTCATTCAACAATTCGGAAAAAGATTACAATGATGGCAGCAGTCTGCCAAATAAACTCCTTTATCCCGAAAGATAGTTTCTATTACAACATCTTCCGCCCTGGAAGAAAAATAGCCTAAACAGGTCCAGAATGGCCCTCTTGCCTTTACGTCTGCAACTCTGTCTCCACAGTTTTCTGACCCTTGTGCATGCCTTCGCTTCCCCTTTTAAAATCTCTGGCGTGACTCTCCGTTTCCCTTTTCTGACCCTTCGTTTCATTTCCCGTGCCTCTTCGTTGTCTTGGCTTTCGAAACGTCTTTCTTTCCGACTCTTGATCTTCGTCTGCTTTCATTGCACCTTGGTGCCACGTGCTTGTCCAATGCTGCCATTGTAGACTCTGTCCACCTATCAACCCATGATGACGTTCGGTATACCCATCGCTCGACAATTTCCTCTGTAACGGCCCCTGTAACCGCCTGCCTTTTCTTTCCTTTTGTTTGGTCGCGAAAATGCGACATGTCGCGATATCATGACATTTTTGCTTTACTGCCTTCCTGCCCCTTTTCGAGTCATGAAAATGTGACATGTCACGATATCATGACACTTTTGCTTTTCGGCCTTCCCCTTTTGAGTCAAAAATGCGACATGTCATGATATCGTGACACTTTTGCTTTCGGCCTTCTCCCTTGGAGTCGAAATGGACATGTCAGATATCGTGACACTTTGCTTTCGCCTTCCTGCCCCTTGCGAGTCAGAAAATGCGACATGTCACGATATCGCGACACTTTTCTCTCCTGCGCCTCCTCTCGCCTTTTGGCCGTGATAATGCGACATGTCGCGATATCACGACACTTTTCTCTCCTACGCCTTCCCTCACCTTTTGGTCATGAAAATGCGACATGTCGCGATATCGCGACACTTTTCTCCTTTGCGCTTTCTTTCGTCCTTTGGTCACGAAAATGCGACATGTCACGATATCGCGACACTTTTTCTCCTTTGCGCTTTCTTTCGTCCTTTGGTCACGAAAATGCGACATGTCGCGATATCGCGACATCTTTCCTTTTTGGCTCCTCTTTCTCCTTTTCGGTCATGAAATCGTGACATGTCGCGATATCACGACATCTTTCCTTTCTCCTCCTCGCCTTTCGGGTCACGAAATCATGACAACTTTGCTCTCTGCTTTCTTTCTCTGTTTTGGGTCATGAAATCGTGACATGTCACGATATCGCGACAGTTTCCTTCCTTGCTTTCTTTCTGCTCCGTCGGTCGTGATTTCGTGACATGTCATGAAATCGTGACATTTTCTTCTCTGGCCCTTCCGGTCTTCTTTCGGTCGTGATTTCGTGACATGTCATGAAATCATGACATTTTTGCTCCGCGTCTTCTCTCTCCTTCTTGAGTCATGAAAACGTGACATGTCGCGATATCGTGACACTTTTCTCTGTCGCGATATCGCGACATCAAGGCTAACACTTAGAAATTTTTTTGTTGATGCAAGATTGCTCTGCTACCATCGGATGCTCCTGCATCAGACAACCGGGGTGGATTGAGAAGTGTCCTTCACTTCTGTACTGTTGGAGGAAGACCCAAGCGGTCGACCTCTATTTTTGACAACCAAGTTGCATCTTCGATAGGCCTGCCCTTCCACTTGACCAGATATTCAGAATACTGCCTGTTCCTGGTACTTCTTCCTGCTCGAGTGTCTAGTATTTCCTCGATCTCGCCTGTTGCTGGAGTAGACGTTGGAATACTCCACAATTCTGCACTTGGTGTCTCGCTACTGCCTCCTTCATGATATTCTACCAAATCTGCAATGTTGAAAATAGGTGATATGTTAAGGCCACTGGGCAATTCCACTTCATATGCATTGCCTGAATCCCGTTTTCCTATAATTCGGCATGGTCCAAACTTCTTCATCTTCAGCTTGTTATAGGTTTTAGCAGGAAATCTTTCTTTTCTCAGATGGACCATGACTTCATCTCCCATAACGAATTCCTTGAACCGTCACTTCTGGTCTGCCCTTGTCTTATATTGGTTATTCATGTTAGTAATGTGCTTCTTCACTTCTTCATGCACGCTCTTCAGATGCTCTGCAAAGTCCTCAGCCTCGGCACTGCACCTTTCCCCTGTATCCATCTTCCTCAACTCGAAGCATTCCTTGGACTGCTCCCATACACTATCTGGAATGGAGATTTGTTAGTACTCCTATTGATAGAATTGTTATATGCAAATTCTGCCTGTGGCAAAACCAAATCCCATCCCGTGGGCTTATCTCCTATCAAGCATCTCAATAGATTTCCTAGACTTCTATTCACCACCTCCGTTTGGCCATCAGTCTGTGGGTGGTATGCAGAACTGAATTTCAAATCTGTCTTCAGTTTCTTCCACAAGGTCCTCCAGAAATACCCCACAAACTTGGTATCTCTGTCAGAAATGATACTCTTTGGTAGACCATGAAGTCGTACCACCTCTTTGAAAAATAAACCTGCAATGTGAACTGCGTCACTAGTTTTCTGGCAGGGAATAAAATGTGCCATCTTGGAAAACCTGTCAACCACCACAAATATGGAGTCATTTCCCCATTGTGTCCTTGGTAGACCAAGAATGAAATCCATGCTGACGTCCTCCCATGGTCTCTCTGGTACAGGTAATGGCTGATATAATCCAGTGTTCTGGTTCACACCTTTCGCCCTCTGGCATACTCTACAGCTTTGCACAAACCTCTTCACATCTTGTTGCAGTTGCGGCCAATAGTAGTTCTCACTAACCAGGGCAATGGTCTTATCCCGACCAAAATGTCCAGCCAGCCCTCCACTGTGTTTCTCCTTGACCAGATTTTCCCTCATTGAACTCCTTGGAATGCACAATTGACTTCCTCTAAACAACATTCCATCTTGGATCAGAAAATCCAACCACTTGGTCTTGTCCAAAGTGACAGGTGCCAAGCAAGCCTTCCAGGCTTCTGCAAAATTAGGATCTTCAGGGTACAAACCCTTCAGTTCATCAAATCCTACCACTTCCACCTTCATTTCTGTCAACAAACACTGCCTTCTACTTAAGGCATCTGCAACTCTATTTGACCTTCCGCTCCTGTGCTTCAACACAAAGGTATAACTCTGTAGAAACTCAACCCACTTCAGGTGCCTCTGATTTAGCTTCCCTTGGCTATTAATATACTGTAAGGCCTGATGATCAGTAAATAGAACAAACTCTTTTGGCAACAGGTAATGTCGCCACTTCTTTAGAGCCTGAACCATAGCATAAAACTCTTGATCATAAACCGAATACTTCTTCCTAGCATCATTGAGTTTCTCACTAAAGTAAGCAATAGGTTTACCTTCTTGACTCAAAACAGCTCCTATGGCACTACCACTAGCATCACAATCTACCTGAAATACCTTATTAAAATCTGGAAGTGCCAAAATAGGTTGCTCTGTAACCTTCTTCTTCAACATATCAAAGCTCTTATCTGCTCCTAAGGTCCACTTAAATTCTTTCTTATCCCCTCTCATTGTTTCTGTAAGGGGTGCACAAATACTGCTGAAATTCCTAATGAATTTCCTGTAAAAACTTGCTAGACCATGAAATGATCTTACCTCAGTCGTGCTTCTCGGAGTAGGCCATTCAATGATAGCTCTCACTTTTTTTGGGTCCATTTTTAGACCTTCGACCGAGATGACAAATCCTAGGTACACTAACTCCTTCTTCATGAAATTACACTTCTTCAGATTAATTAACAACTGCTCCTCCCGCAGCTTCTCAAAAACTCTTTTGATATGCATCAGATGCTCGTCCAGGGTTCTGCTAAATATTAAAATATCATCCAAATAGACAATGATGAATTTGCCTAAAAATTCTTTCAATACCTCATTCATCAGTCGCATGAATGTGCTTGGTGCATTGGTTAGCCCAAATGGCATGACCAACCATTCATACAAACCCTCTCTGGTCTTGAAGGTTGTCTTCCACTCATCTCCTTCTCTCGACATGAATCTGATGATAACCACTCTTCGGATCAATCTTTGTGAAGTACTTGGCTCCACTCAAATAGTCCATAATGTCATCCATCCTTGGCAATGGAAATCTGTACTTTATGGTGATCTTGTTAATGGCTCGAGAGTCTCGTACACATTCTCCACTCTCCATATTTCTTTGGTGCTAGTACTGTAGGTACTGCACATGGACTCAAGCTCTCCCGAATCAGTCCCTTCTCCAGCAACTCTTGGACTTGCCTGTTCAGCTCTTCAGTTTCTGTAGGAGTCATTCTATGTGCTGCCTTATTGGGTAAACTAGATCCTGGTACCAAATCTATATGGTGACTGATCTTCCTCACTGGTGGTAAACCCTCAGGCACATTATCAGATACAATGTCTAGAAATTCTTCTAATAGTCCTAAGACTTCTACAGGGGTATCCTTACATTCTTCCTTCCTAACTCTAGGAATTAATGCATAGCACATATGCTCATGCTTTAAACCATCCAAAAATCTTCCCCCTTCAACTAAACAGATTCTAGCGCTGCTACATACCTTTTCGCCCGCTTCCTTCAAGGGCTTCAGCTTATGGCGCACTCCATTCTTCGTCACTGAGTAAGTGTTGGCGTGACCATCATGCACTGCACACCGATCAAACTGCCATGGCCTTCCCAACAACAAATGACAAGCATCCATAGGCAGGATGTCACACAGGACCTCATCACAGTAATTCCCAATATTAAATTTCACTGAGCATTGCTCACTGACCAAAGCCCTATGGTCCTTCTGTAACCACGCAATCCGATATGGATGCGGGTGGCTTCTCCTCTTTAACTGTAACTTAGTAACCATTTCTTCTGAGACCAAGTTATCAGTACTACCATTATCTATAATGATATTACAGACCTTACCCAAACTTCTGCACCTTGTGCAGAATAGGCTCCTCCTCTGGTCTGGTTCTTTCTCCTCATTCAACAGGGTCCTCCTTGTGACCATAACTTCTCCTCCCTCTGCCTCCTTAGAATGTTCTGATTCAGCACCTTCATCTGCCACAGCAGCTCGGCAGGACCCTCAGGTCTCTTATTCATCCTTTCTCGGTGTTGTGGACACTCGTATGCTCGATGTCCTTCTTCGCCACAGTGGAAACAGGTTCCACGAAATCCTCCCCTTCCAAATCCACGTCCAGATCTACCTCTCCCTCTCGGGTAACCATTGTTCTGATTACGGGGTTGGTAGGTGTTCCCCTCTTTCTGGTCCTGGGTATTACTGGTTTCACCAGCCTTCATCTGATCCTTATATTTTTCTCCACTGGTCCTTCCACCAGTTCTTCCACCATGACCTCTTCCTCTTTGCTTACCCTCAAACCGTCTGTTCAGCTTCTCTTCGACTTTGAGGGCAAATTGGTAAGCATCCTCAATGGTGCTCATCCTAACCAGACTCAATTCTTCTTGAATACTGGTTCTCAACCCATTGATGTAACGGGCCACCTTCTCCCTGTTAGCCTCTGAATGGCCAGTTTTGATTGAGATCTGGAAAAACTCCTCTGTATATTCTTTGACAGATTTGTTTGACTGTCTCAAACTCTGCATTTTTCTCAATAGGTCCAATTCATAATCCATAGGAATAAACTGTCTCTTCAACTTCTCCACCATTCGATCCCATCTGGTTATCTTTTCCTTTCTGCTTCTATTCCTTTCTAGTTGCACTTCTTTCCACCATATGCAAGCATGGCCTTTCAACTTCATTTTTGCAAACTTGATTCGATCTGGATCTACAACCTCCTCATACTCAAAATACTCCTCCATATCATTGATCCAATCAATCAACTCCTCTGGATTGAGATTCCTAGAATACGTGGAGACATCAAACTTTGTCTTCTTCCCGATCCGAGATATGGCCTTAACCAATCTGGCTTCTGCAGGATTCATTGCTTCTTCTTCTTCTGAGGGATTATCAACCTCCCAAGCTTCATCTTCACTATGATCTTCTCTTCTTGGTTCAATCCCTCTTCGCAACTCCTCTTGCAGGGCTTGCACCTGCCTCTGCAAAGCTCTAAAATCTTCTTCAGGTACCACATTTCTCCCACCACCATGGTTTCTTCGTGGAGGCATTCTTCCTCACTCTCTTCTCACAACCCTTCCATAGATCCTGGTGCAAACTGCCTCACTTTCGGCGATCTGCTCACACACTCAGGAACTCCTGCTCTGATACCACTTGATGGGGAGCCAAATCGCTCATGCCAAATCTATGTTCTCATTCAACAATTCGAAAAAATATTACAATGATGGCAGCAGTCTGCCAAATAAACTCCTTTATCCCGAAAGATAGTTTCTATTACAACATCTTCCGCCCTGGAAGAAAAATAGCCTAAACAGGTCCAGAATGGCCCTCTTGCCTTTACGTCTGCAACTCTGTCTCCACAGTTTTCTGACCCTTGTGCATGCCTTCGCTTCCCCTTTTAAAATCTCTGGCGTGACTCTCCGTTTCCCTTTTTTGACCCTTCATTTCATTTCCCGTGCCTCTTCGTTGTCTTGGCTTCCGAAACGTCTTCCTTTCTGACTCTTGATCTTCGTCTGCTTTCATTGCACCTTGGTGCCACGTGCTTGTCCAGTGCTGCCATTGTAGACTCTGTCCACCTGTCAACCCATGATGACGTTCGGTATACCCATCGCTCGACAATTTCCTCTGTAACGGCCCCTGTAACCGCTTGCCTTTTCTTTCCTTTTGTTTGGTCATAAAAATGCGACATGTCACGATATCATGACATTTTTGCTTTACTGCCTTCCTGCCCCTTTTCGAGTCATGAAAATGTGACATGTCATGATATCGCGACACTTTTGCTTTTTGGCCTTCCTGCCCTTTGCGAGTCATGAAAATGCGACATGTCACGATATCGTGACACTTTTGCTTTTCGGCCTTCCTGCCCTTTGCGAGTTGTGAAAATGCGACATGTCGTGATATCGTGACACTTTTGCTTTTTGGCCTTCCTGCCCCTTGTGAGTCATGAAAATGCGACATGTCACGATATCGTGACACTTTTTCTCTCCTGCGCCTCCTCTCGCCTTTTGGTCGCGATAATGCGACATGTCACGATATCGTGACACTTTTCTCTCCTACGCCTTCCCTCGCCTTTTGGTCATGAAAATGCGACATGTCGCGATATCGTGACACTTTTTCTCCTTTGCACTTTCTCTCGTCCTTTGGTCATGAAAATGCGACATGTCACGATATCGCGACACTTTTTCTCCTTTGCGCTTTCTTTCGTCCTTTGGTCATGAAAATGCGACATGTCACGATATCGTGACATCTTTCCTTTTCGGCTCCTCTTTCTCCCTTTTGGTCATGAAATCGTGACATGTCGCGATATCGTGACATCTTTCCTTTCTGACTCCTCCTCGCCTTTCGGGTCATGAAATCGTGACATGTCACGATATCGTGACAACTTTGCTCTCTGCTTACTTTCTCTGTTTCGGGTCATGAAATCATGACATGTCACGATATCGCGACAGTTTCCTTCCTTGCTTTCTTTCTGCTCCGTCGGTCGCGATTTCGCGACATGTCACGAAATCGCGACATTTTCTTCTCTGGCCCTTCCGGTCTTCTTTCGGTCGCGATTTCGTGACATGTCATGAAATCGTGACATTTTTGCTCCACGTCTTCTCTCTCCTTCCTGAGTCGCGAAAACGCGACATGTCGCGATATCGCGACACTTTTCTCTGTCGCGATATCGCGACATCAAGGCAAACACTTAGAAATTTTTTTGTTGATGCAAGATTGCTCTGCTGCCACCGGATGCTCCTGCATCAATTTCTTCGCCTAGTGTAACCATTTTATCTACAATTGCTTTTATTCTAACACAATAATCACCAACTTTTTCATTATCTTTCATTCGGAGATTTTCAAAATATCGCTTCAATGTTTGAAGCCTTACCTACTTCACTTGATTACTACCCTGGAATCCATCACTCAATGCTTTCCATGCAGCTTGTGCAGTCGTACAGGCAACAATTCTAGGAAATATGCTTTTCTCCAATGCAGCTTGGAGATGAGAAAGAGCAGAAGAGTTGCTCTTTTGTTCTTCTTTTCATGTTTTCTTGTCTGTGGCACTTATTGTTTTCCAGTCTGAAGGTTTTGTGTAGCCCTATTCTATGATGTCCCACAAATACTCATATTTATAGACCAATACTCGTAGTCATAACCGTTAAATTATGGTATAGGTAAGCTATTGTGTGAGGCCATAGTTACCAAAAAACTCTCTTTATTTCACGGTTACAATAAAGTATTTTTGCTGAAAGAAGGAATGAAGAAGAAGGAAAAGATTACAAATTTAAGTCAAATTTGACTTGTTCTAATCTATCATGGATTGCTTGGTCCTCTTGATGTGGGGATGCGATCTCTTGAGTTACAAATTTATCTGCCACTTCTTCTTCGTCATCACTTATTTGTATGATTTTTGGTGATTCTGGTTCTAGGATTTCTACTGAATTACTGTAGTGTGTATACTTTTATTCTTGTGCTTCAGCTTGTACTGATTTTTATTGTTCAAATTCACTCCTGAATGAGTTATCTTCAAAGTCCGCCTCGTACCCGAGTCGGGATGCCTTTGATGTGCTATCACTGCATTTTGAATTTGACTAAACACAATGTTGAGTCCATAACCTCTGACTTTGTTATCAAAACTCTCTGCACCTTCTCGTGTTAAAATTACACATAAGGTATGATAACAACCATTTGGTCTTATCAGCAATGCCTTGTTACAATTTTACAATTTGATCCTTTATCTCTTTTAAAAAAAAAAACTAAGCCTCTCAGGCTTATTACACACTCTTTATGATTCCCTGAATCAAAAAACTTTGCTTTTACAATGAATTGCCTCCTAGGCAATGTCCCTCTTTTTTTTTATAATAAAAAAAATTATATTTCTTATTTAATAAAAATAAAATAATTGCTTTAAAAAAAATAATAATAAAAAAAAACAATTAAGTTTTAATTTATTAAATATAATATAAATATTTTTAATATAATAATTTAAAAAAAGTTCAACTATAGAAATGAGGGTAAAGGGTTTCGAACCCTTGACATATGATGTCCTTGGGCCTTACAGCGTGTGCGTTTGCCATGACAGTAGCTCACTTGCCATGAGCTAAGGAAGTCCAACTTCCTTATAAAGCCTAATTCGAACCCTTTTTAGCTTTTTTTTTTTTTTAAACTAATAAAACTTGTCCTCGCAGGATTCGAACCCGGGACATGCGATTCACAAACAATCCGCCTTCATCGATTGAGCTATGCCCACGACTGGGTATGGAGGAGGAAGGTCATATATTTATTATGGAGTTTTGTGGTAATTTCAAACAAAAAAGAATTTCATTATCGTTGGGTTTTGAACCCGTGACTTGTAGGGGGTCGGGAAACTTATGGTTGGCTCCTTGATCCAGTCGAGCTGCGTGGCCCAACAGGAATCCAAAGGAGGCTTGCCTCCTTTATCTCGTCGATCACGAAAACAACTTAAAAAATAATAATAATCCCACATCCGCTATGTGGAGGGGATTTTGTGCTTTAAAAGCACAGATAAGCAGTATGCTTCTCGATTGCCTTCGGGCAATCGCTCGATCGCCCCTTTTGCCTTCTATCTACCCACCTTTGTCTGCCATGTTGCTCCTCCCTTCGCGTGCCACGTGCCTATCCATGTCAGTTCCTTGTTCCTTGTTGTCTATCCACATCAGCTCCTAACTTGTCCTCCTGTCACCATGTGTCGCTCTATGATCGGTCCTTCTATGTTGCTCCTGTCTCCACTGGCTGCTGTACTGGCCTGCTCCTATGTTCACCTTGAACCATGTACCTTCAAGATTCTCTGGCATCGAGCTTCAAGCTATGGGACCCACCTTGGTCTAGCTATAAGCTATGCTCTACGGGTTTCTCTCGCTTCGATCCTCGGGCCTCCTTCACCTCGATTCTCATGTTGTCCTTGGCTTCGAATCTCGGTCCTTGGGCCTCCCTCACCTTTGGCTCTGATACCAAATGTGATTTAAGATAAGTTAGGAGCAAAAATTAGATAATCAATATTATATTCAACCTACGGAAACCTCGGTTACATTGGAATAATACTCGTAGTATTAACCAAAATTAGGGAATATAAGGAAGTTAGGGAAATATAAGAAATAGGGAGGAAAGAGAAAAAGGAAATTGAGTTGGTTCGCCTTGATGCCCTTGTCGTCCAATCCTGCCCAGTCAGTTGCCATCCAAGAAAAACTTACCTGTCCAGTCAACTATCGTCCAAGGAGGTAAAAGGGGTAAGATCCAAAGCTTATAGTTGAAACAAATTTTTACACCTTTTTTACTCCTTTTTGGTCTTTTTACTAGCTTTATTTCCAACATTGGAAATATCTTTTGATTAAAAATTACCTTTTATGTGCAAAAGTCTCCATCTTTCATTTATGACCCAAGGGAATGTGAGGTGGAGAAATATTTGGGTGAGAGGTGGCAAGGCTAGAATAGGCTAGAATAGATGAGGTGGAAGGCTAGGCTAGTCAAAGTAGACTAGGTGAGGTGGAAGGCTCAAATCAAATCAGGATTAGATTTAATTAAGCATGTGATTAGCCATAAAGCATGTTTTGACCAAAAATGTTGAATTTTGAGCATAAAGTGCTTTTTGACCATGGTGAGAAATTTAACCTTGGTTGAGTTGGGGATGAGATCGCATGAGGACCTAGGATTAAGCATAGGAAGGGGATTAGCTATCGCAAAGGGGCTAAGGATGATGAATAGTGATTTTGATGAAATAATAGTGTTGTTAGCCAATTTATGCAATTTTCAAGGGTTTTGCAAATTGATTGACCATGGAAATGGGGAGAGGGATAATGTGTGACTTTTGAGTGTCTACAAGTAGCTATGGAGGAAATGGACACTCCATTATATAATCTACTACTCCATGAATAAGCGCTAAGCTTATAGCTCACACACACTACACTACTACCTATCTACCAAACACTGAATTCAATACATTGACTTTGATATCTATCTTCTACATCTGTAGCCTTTATATAGGAAGATAAATTCCTTGGACAACACTCTACCTAGTTGTACAAGTGGACACCTTGTACATTACAACTTGCACATTGACACTTGTGCATTTATTACATTGCATGAAGTAACTATATAACTTCCCCCTAAAGTAACATAATGTCCTAAGTATGTACCAAGGAAGGTATATTTACATGACCCAAATATTGTAATATACTCTAATTCTAACATCCCCCTATATTACAATATTGTAATATACTCTAATTCTTCTATATTATGGCTTTGAATTGGATCTTCTTATTCAAAATTATCTTTGGCTTATTTAGTAGTTTCTTCAGTCTTAAGATGATGCAAAAATAGGCTGAAGCTGTAGACCCTTCTTTTAGTTGACCTTGCATTGTATTCCTCCTTCATTGGATTCATCTCATTCTTCTTCCTTAGCTTTGACTTTGAATTTGGTCTCTACCTTTTCATAGGTGGTTATGCTTCTACTTGGTTCTTGTATGGAGGGTTCTCCTTCCTTGTCTTCAATCTGTACAGATGCATCTGAACAACCACTTAGGGCACCATGATAATATTTTAAGTTAGTAGAACTTGAAGTATCAATTATGCATGAGGATTGAAATTTTTTTTCTAGATATGACTCACTTAGTTCTACCTTCTTTTTGAGTAGTTATTTTAATACCTTTTGTTCTACATTTTCATTCTTTAAGTGTTTATATGTGAGTAAAGCTATATATAATATGCTGATAAGATCTAAGGAAAATGTAACATCACTTTCTCCATTGCCAATAGCTTCATTGAGATGAGTTTGAAGATATAATTCCATAGTGTCAAAGTTATGTTCTAAGGCTTCACTATGGATTATTTTAGAAGTTAGATCTGTCATTATTTCTGATTTCAAGAGTAGATTCATGATCCCAAGGTTTATGGCACTAACTTTTCCTTATTGATGTTTGTAGTATTTTGGAAGGTAGACATCCTTATGGCTTCCTATTAAAAATATATGATCTCTGATAGAAGTATATAAGCTTGATTTGATAAAACCTATATTAATCCTTGATTTTTGTAGGCTTCCTTATGTCTCCCTAGTAATAAGAATGAGTACTCTTAAGGATTTTTAGATTTTGTAGATAGCTTATATATTACTAATGGATTTGCAACTTGATAAACAATAGATTATGATATTACCAAGTTTTTTAGAATGCCTTATGACTCCCTAGTATGTTTTGGACAAGATATAAAGTACTTTTGTAAGTTATAGTTCAATCTTGGTTGATTTTGTAAAGTTTTGTAAATGCTAAAATCAACTTCTATTGTCCTTATTTCTCATGTTGAACTAAGCACTTTTCCTAATTTTCAAGAGGTTTTAATGTTGAATATTTTGTCTCAATTTGAGAATATTTGAGACAAGTAAATATTATAATTTCCAACCTTTAAATTTTTTTGATAAACCTCTTATAATTGCCCTTTGAGATTTGATTTTAATTTTTCTAATTTCCAATAAATCAATTTGTAGTAGTAGACCTTATGACTCCCAAATTTGGAAAATTAGAAAAGATAATAATATATGCAAAGTATTAAATAGTTCAACCTAAGTAGAAGGCCTTATATCTCCTAGGTTAGTTTACAAATGCTATTTTGATTTTTGGTAAGTTATCTCCTATGTCTTTTGCTTTCTCGACCTTAAAGTTTATCCTTGAAATTATAACCTTATAACTCCTATGTTTGAAAGCAATATTAATGAGATAGTTCTATTACCTTAGCCCCTTGAATTCACACTTGAATGGCACTGGTTTTGACTGAAATATAAAATTCCTTTTGCATACCCTTTCTACATCATTTGACTTGAATCTGAATGGCCAAGTGTGGTATGGCTGAGTGAGAAACAATCGGGCTTGCTCTTAGATGCTTGGAGAGTATATGCTAACCTTATTCTATGGAGCCTTAAATGATCCTTGCTCTCCTTCTTCCATGCTATGCTTAGGACCGGATTGACTGCACTATTCCTCCTATCCTTTGACTGCACTTTGCTCTCCACTTCACTCTGCAAAATTTGGACGTAAATTATATCCTTTAACTTTCTCTTCACTAAATTTAATGGTAGTCAATTATGGACAAGTGGCACCTACATTTCTTGAGAGTGCTACCGCTTCTTCTTGTAATGTTGCTACACTGACTATTACTCCTTTGTAATGTATTTAAACTTGCTTTGAGTGCTTGTAACTCCTCAACATTCATCTCTTGAGCATTAGAGATATGATAGTCATTAGGGAATATTATGCTAGGTGGCATTCATTCTTATTGCATGGGAATTTTGATGTAATGCCTCCAAGAAGAATATTATAACTCTTTCGATTATATTTCTCCTTAGCTTGCTTTGATTTCTTGAGTAGCAAGCAACGTATTCTCTTATGTAGGTAATTCATGAGCCACCTTGGAGCTTTGAACGAGGATGAGGTAGCTCTTTTGCTTCCCTTTGTTGATGCTATTCCCAACATAGTATCTATTCTTCTCTTTGTGCTTATAACTTCGTTATGCTCCCTGTTCACGTTGATAGAGGTGAAGCTTGACACGTCTAAATGTTGGATGTGCTCTATATTCCTTTTTTTATGTAAGTAGCTTCTTATCCTTGATATGGTTTACGTAAATGATTTTGATAGACTTCCTTTGGCTTACATAAATAACATTGGTAGGCTTACTATCATTTACGTAAAAGCTTCCTTTGTCTTGTAGATCCATTCCTAGAGAGAATGTCCTTTCATTGTTGGAGAACGCTCGATCCTTAGGCCCTTATTTTGGCTACCTTTTTTTCTCTACCTGTTGTGCCTATTATGGCACATTTAAATCTACTCCTTTCTCTGCATTTGATGTATTGTAGAAGTGCAATACCATGTAACCTTTACATGTACATATAACCTTTTTATTGCACCTTTTATTGCACTCTTTTGCAAGTTTGAGATTCTAATTTTTATAGCAGATTAGTGAGTGCAAAATGAGGGTTTTGAGGATGTCTCTTTGGCTAGACTCCTTACCCTTTTTGCTTGGATGATTGATGGTGAATCTAAGCCTTGTAAATATTGTAGAACATAAGATTTCTTTTAATTGCACTAACCCTAAGTGATTTGGATTTGAGACTCACCAAGTCTCAATATTTGAAGCTTCTTTTTGGTTAGATTTATTTTATTGTACTAACAAATTTCAATGGCTTCTATTGGCCACTATGAGTTGCAGATTTATGTGCTTTAAGAGTGTCTTTAGACACTTGATTCAAACTAGATTTTGTAGCCTTTATTTTATTTTGATAATAATAATAGTGCAAATGAATATAACAAATTCTACTTTTAATACACTAACAAATTACACATTATCACTCTAATCTACTCTTAAGACAATGCACTTAATCAATTCACTGCAACTAATCAAGAATAATCTGAAATTAATATTCAATAATTATTCTATAAATTTCTTATAAGCAAGATATTAGGAGATATTTTTCTTTTGCTTTCCAAAGTAGATAATAGGCTAGTTGATAGATTATTGAAATTCTAAAATCTAATAAACTCCTAATGAGCAAATAAACCTTAAAAAGAACCTTTATTTTTGCACACTTGAAGATTGTAATACAAATATCCTTTTTACAACTTTAATCAAGATTAAGGTGCTTTAATAAATATGATAAGTAATCCAACTAATTAATCTACTTGCACCAATAGTTTCTTACCTTTTTTTGAATGCTTGTACCTCCTTTTTTGCTTCTGTATAGGATGTAGATATTGGTGCCTAAGATCACCAAGTTGCTACCTTGAGTAGAATCTTGCAGCTCTTTGTAAACTATTTTGAACAACTCCTTCACCAAATTGATGGTCTTAAACTTTCTTTGATGAGCCTAGGATTTAGTGACTTTTATCTCCTCTTGTAATATCCTCCTTCTACTGTATATTTGGAGAAGTTTGTATCTCTGAAGCAGTGACCTCTTATTGTAGGAGGTAATATTCAGATCTTCTTGAATTCATAAGTTTCTTTTGCCTTCAAGTTTTCTTATCGAATTCTAACTTCAAGCAATATCTTCTTCTCAAGATTCTTAATGTCTTTAGGTCTTCACTGGATTCTTCTTCTACTCGGATTTGGCACTCCTTGCCAAATTCTCCTCCTCTTAGGCTTGTTGGTGGATGACGATAATTGTGCCAAGTCCTTCACTATCAGGGGCTTCTCCTTGGTAGTGGATTTCTTCAATGAGTCTTCTTTGATGATTTCTTCAGCAAGGCTCTACTAGCCTTTTACTGGATGCTCATCGAGACCTTGTTAAGGTCTTTGATTTTGTAACTTCTTTTGGTATTCCTTGAGACCTTATCTTCAACCTTCTACTTTTGGAAGTGTTGGCATTGAGATTTTCTCCTGGATCTCTAATTCTTCTACTTCTGGATTTGAGAAAGACTTTCCCAGCCCTTCTTCTTCTTCTTCCAATTCTAAAATTTATTCAATGAGATCTCCTCCTGGTCTCTTTTTCTTCATGTGTTGGATTGATTCTAAAGAGGCTTTTCTTCCTAACTTTCTTGTAGGAAGATTTCCCGACTTACTGGATATCCTTTACTTGCAACAAAAATATTAGTACTAAAATATACTTCTATTATAGATACTCTCTTCTAGATTATTCTTTAGAATAAATGCATCTATTACCTATTTTAGTATCAAGTCTTATATGGCTTGTTCTTCAATATCAAGGCTTCTATGGTCTTTTATTCTGGATGAAGGTTTCTATGGCCTTTTCTTTTGGATCAAGGCTTCAATGGCCTTATTGGTCAAATATCTGCCTAAAATACAAATATGTGTTTGTGCACCCTAGAAAAATCCAACATTGAAATGCTAGAGGAAATAAATGTCCTCCATGTCAATCTCCAGAGAGGGCTAGCTCCCTTACTAATTCTACATTGGTTTAAGTCTAGAGTTGCAGGAAAGAAATTGGAAGTAACAAAAACAAATGGGAAATATAGCCATAGGCCATAAGATGTAGGAATGGGGATAGACTAGGAGTTGAATTCCAATCAAGCATAATAGCAACATAGAATATAAATGAAGCAAAGAATCCACTTACAATTCCACGGAGACAACTTCTATGGTTGCATTCGAGTACTCACTCCTTCACCAGTAGTGTTTAAATCCAGATGCAAAATTTGAACTTAGTAGCAGATAATAGACATGAATATAAAATAGAAATGCTTAGAATAGAAAGAAATCACACAGAAATTGCTTGCAAGAATCAGAAGCCAAATTCCTTCTATTTAGAGTTTTTTGCAGTGTCTATCCTCCTTTTACATGGAAAAATGATTATTATTTATAGAGGGATTTTGCCTCTATCATTTAATGCATATACAATAAAATGTTTATAGATCAGGAACCTTCGTGAAGAAATTCCTCAAAAATATTCCTTCAAAAATAGTGATCTAGTTTTTAATGAAAAATCCCCAAGAAATCAACACATTCGGGCATCGGTGCATGAAAAACTGCAAAGGTGGTCACTGACTTGGTATATTTATTGCGCCTTGGAAATTCATCCCTATTCATAATGTTTTGGAACTCATGAAAATCCTATGATTTTAATCTTACAACTTTTTTAGCTTGAAATCAACAACGACAGTCACATTTTTCCTAAATTATTAAATTCCCATCATTCATTGGATCTGAGCACCTTTGAAAAGTCTCCATTGATGCTTAAAATTGAATTCACCCAAAATAAAGGGATGAGCAAAGGCACTTCCTTTAAATTCCATTATTTCCCCCCTATTCACGCTCCTTAGTGGAGAGGGTGCCCTCAAAGCTACAATATTCATAATTTTGTTGATCTACAAATCTGAATTACGCCTTTCATTGTTGCTTATAACTGTGCCTAGAAGCAAACATACATTATTCAACCATTGGATCACCACTTGAAATCCTCACATCATCGCACTCCATGTACAACCCCTAACTTTACTTAATTTAAAATTCTTTTTGTTGCATTCATATCTTCATTTTGGTAGTAGACAACATGGAGAAAATTTGAGCAAAAACAACTTATTAAACCCCTTCGGTTTCACACTCGATGCTTCAAACCATATTTGTATCATTTCACCCCTGAAAGAGGTGACAAAGAGCTTCACTTTCCTCCCAGGGTGAAAGCACCTCACACAAGACGTCTTTCTTCTTAAAAATATATGTTCACCTCCAAAAGAAGTGAAAGGCACTGTCGCCCTTCACCCTGTGTGAACGTAGCTTTGAATTTTCAACATCCACCCTTTTAATATTTTCCCAAAGAGAAAATAAAACCCTTGATGCATTTGTGGGGCTGCCTTCATGTAGCTTTTCCCCAGGGATGTGTGAATGGGACTTTCACCCCTCGCCTGGGTGAAAGTGCTATCACCTTTACTTCCTTCAATGCATGCTGAGGTGGGGTCCACACCCTGTGCTTTATATATGCGTTCACCCTAAGGGAGGGTGAAAGGTATGTTTACCCTTCCCTTGGGGTGAACAAAGCGTTGACCTTTCAACGTGTTGAATGGGTACGCCATATTTAAAATTTGATGACGTTCGCCCCAAAGTGGGGTGAATGATTCTTTCACCCCAAATTTGGGGTGACCGCACTTCTTTATAATACCGTTGCGCTTCAATATTGGGCCCATCTCAAACTTAGTTAAAATATATTTTCACCCCAATGAGGGGCAAAAGAGACTTTCACCCCTCATTTAGGGTGAAAGTCCTTGCCAAACTTGCCATTTCTCTTTTCCTTTTACATTCACCTCGAAGTGAGGCAAACGAGTCTATCGCCCCACTTTTGGGGTGAACACACTTGTGCTCTTCCCTTTGTGTAGAAATAAGATTTTTGAAGGCGATAAGGGTTCTTCACTCTTCATTCGGGTGAAAAGGCTATTATGTTTTTTATTTACCTTAAAATTTTAATCACTATTTTTCCTTTGACGTCCTCAGGTAATATTTACACAACAATCTACCTTGCAGCATCCGTTATTCCCAAACATGAAATTCATGAAAATTAGAAATAATATTAACACACAAAAATATTGTAACACATTATACTGGTCAAAATACTACAACGAATATTAATATAATTTTCATTTTTACAAAAAAACCTCGTCAAAATTTTTATGTGGCATAGTGCAAAAATACCAATATTTATGGTGGCTCTAGGGGTATCCAACTCACATGGATGCAAGAAATCCCAAGCCTTTATTTATTGGGATATTCAATGGTCCTTCTTATCGGTTGCCTTGGCTGACACCTCTAATTTGGATGTCTTTTTTCATGCTTGCTCATCCACTACCTTTTCAGCTGCCTCTTGCTCTATTGCTATTTGTGTTGTTGTTGCTTGCTCTGCTACTGCCTGTTCTGCTACGGCCTTCTCTTCCTATTCCTTCAAAATTTCATAGGTGATTTCATAAACCATAACTACCTCAACCCAAGCATGTATGGTGAACAAGCAAGGAACACTAAGTGATTCATAAATATACCATATATTCTTGGTATCCTCTAGGCTAAGGCACTTAAATCATTGGGACAACTCAAACAAGGACAACTTCATGCAAGTGAACTTCTTCATGAGCGGAAACACCTATTATTTCGTGAGTGGCTCCTCCAATTTATTAATTTTTTATGTATCTTCCATAAAATTCTTCCAGGCCACTTCCAATTGTTCCTTTGGCAGCGACTCGCCTCATTCATTGGTAAAATATGGGAATCCCATATTAGCCAGAGCATCAAAATGGATCATACAAATAGTATGCTCCTGCTCCATTGCATTAAGGAAATTTTTGCCTTTTCTCACTAGATCCAACCTATGGAAGTAGTTGCACAACGTGACCTTAGCGGTAGACTAGGCTCAGTCAATCAATCATGAGGTGAATGCACATATTTGACTGAGGTAGGGCTTGAATTTTCACAGCCATCTTCGGATGAGGCTCCAACATCTCCTCAAAACTATCTATCACTTGTTGGATTAATTGAATATGTATCTGATCCTCGTAGAGATACTGCAGAACCTAAACTGCTCTTACCACCAACTTCTCACAACATTGAACCAATCGAAGGTGAGACTCTAACTATTTTTTGATAGAAGCCTGCAACTTGTGTGGCATTCTCTACTAGTTGATTATGTATGGACTCAAGCTGTATTTTCAATGCCTGCACCTGCTAATAGACTACATCTTTTGCCTTTTGATGAGCCCCTACTTGTTGATACCATTTTCCAACCTCCTTCACCATATTCTCCTGCTGCGCTCTACTCACCGTCAAGGCATCTTCAAGTTCAGTAATTTTTGTTTCAGTATCATAAAATATCTACTTATAATACTCACCATGCAAATAAACTGAGCTCATATCAATATGTATATTCCCCATTTTTTAGTAGGATCAATTTATCAGGTCCTCTATCACAGTCTCATAAGCGTAATCACTCGGTGTCATCTCTCCTTGTGGCTTTTGTACTAGGGGTATTATCTTAGTAGTGTGATCCTCCATTGCAACTGGATTGAAGATGACTTTATTGAGTGGCCTAGCTGGAGCAAGTACCTCATTTCTCCTATGGCTCTTCAACCACTATGATGAACCTGATATGAGCATGATTAATATTTTCTACATCGGGTTGCTTGGGCATCACCTCAGCTTCGGGCATCACTTGCATCTCCAAAAATGGTGTGAAAGAGACCACAACCTGTGCATGATCTAGCTCAAAGGAATAAGAGGAGAAAGAAATGAGATGGAGGAAAAAAATAATAGAATGAATGGAAGAGTTAGGCTCAACTATAGTTACACTTAATCTTGGAGGAGCTCGCGTACTTACAACTATAGTAGATGTAGTGACATAAATGGAAGGTGAAGGATGCAAAAAAGGATTTGTACCTGATGCAAATGAACTAAAATAAAGGGAGGTCGAAGAGAGGGGAATATAATAAGGAGTAGTAGTTAATTGTGAATGGGAGGAAGGGAGCGAAATGGAAATAGAAGGCACACCAAATGGAGGATCAACAAATTAAGGAACTGAAAGAAATGAACTAACAACCACTACTTGCTCCTGAGTGGAAGAAGAGAGAAGAGGAGACGTACCTTCAAGTACGGGTGCCATGTAATCTGATGATGGAGGTGGAATAGGTTCCTCTTGCTGCTCCTCCGCTTCCACTTTGAGATTTATGATTTCAACCTGTTGGTCCAACGACTACTCATGAATCAATGGAAGGCTCTAAGTAATGATAACCTGAGTAGCCAACATCAATAGAGATGGATTAACAATAGCTATAGCAACTGCAATTGTGGAAACTGTAACTAAAATTACAACAATGGATGAAGAAACAATGTTAGTTTTTGGTCTCTTTGCAACCTTAGGGAAAGGAAGCGCCTCTCCAACACTTTGTTTTTTCCAAAGAAGGCGCCTCCTTTATACTTTTCTTTGCCCATTGCAATCTCTTTTTAAATACGTACTGCTGCTCTTCTTCCTCATTTGTCACCTCCTCAACTATCGGGTGCTCTTTTTTAGTCATGCTTTCTTTGCTGTCAAACTTTTGAAAACTTTGAGGTATGACCTTGGCGAAAGCGATGGGTTGAGAGACGTTAACAAATTCATCATACGCCTTTGAAAATGCCTTATCCATATTCAACCCATAAGGCAACATAATTTTTGGTCTGTGGACCAGCCTTTTGCCCTCTTTTTTGACTATTTGGGCTCTGTGGTCTCTTTCACTTCTTTGCTCTTCTTATCCATTATGTAAATTTTGGCAATCCTCAAGACGCTCTGCAACTTCTTCAACTAAAATCTCGAAAATGCATCGAAAAAAATTTAAAATTTTAATTTTTGAGCAAGTTTACCTACACTTTATTTATAGATGGAGCTCTCAACCATCAGATTAAATGTTGCACTTCATCTTGGCGAATTCAGGAGGGCACGTGCCTTGTTTTCCTTGACTGGAACTATTCTCTATGCTTTAATGGCAACTAACTGTTATTCACCACAAAATCATTTTTGAAAAGTATGCCCTTATTGCCATGTTATACCTTTGAACAATGTACCCTGACTGCTAAAACTGCTTCAAAAAAATAAATCTGCTACTTAAGGACCAATGAGAATCCCTGCTTTTGACGTTGTGAGATTTATGCTCTCAAGAAGACCAAAACGTTTCCCAATATAAATCTGGGTGCACATTTTGAATTAAATGCTCTGAAAATATGCCTTAATGTCCATGAACACTTTCCAAAATTCAACACGTGTTGGAGGGAAAAATCACCATGAGAGGGTGCTCCAGAAAAACTCGTCATATGCCTGAAAAACAATGGAGGGGCGAAAGCACTTTGGTGGTCACTTGATCTCTTTTTCTCTTGCTCTGAAAACTCCTTCAATCTGTTTGATTCAATTCATGGCGAACTTCATCCTTTTAAAACAATTCTTTACCTTTCTTTTTCGCCGCATATTTAGAAAAAGTGTCTTTTAAAGCCTTTTTTTTTAACTAGAGCTTTTTTATTTTATTTTTCTTCATATTTTTTGTTTTATTTTCGTGCCATTTTAAGAAAAGAAAATAAAATTAAAAAAAAAACTTTAATATTTGCTTTTTCCCAAAGCTTTTAATAACATAGCTATGAATGAAATATTTTGCTTTTCTTCCCCCTTTTTCTTTTTACTTCGCTCCTCTTCTAATTTCATCGAAACCTCTTATATGCATTTGTTTAAAATGCCAAAGCGTACCCCTATGCTTTTAGAACATTTTCATCACTTTCCTTCATGAGGAGTGGACAAATGGGAGCTTTGCCCTCTCATAGGGCGAAAGTGTAGTTGACTATTCTTTATTTTAACTGTTGCGATGCATTTGTTATTACAAACCATATTTTCTTTGATGAAAGGCGTGGAATATTTTAGCTTGAAATCCAAGGCCAAAGACTTTTTAAAAAATTTCCTTTTAAATTGAATGGTATGGGTGCTACGATTAGCGTTTTAAATATTCATAAAATACTTTCACTCAAACAAGGGGCGAACGGGAGTTTCACCCCTCATTTGAGGCAAAAGCCCTTTTGGCCGCTTTCATCGTAGTGACTTGGCGCTTTCATATAGTATTCATCTTTCTATTTTCTTTAAAACATGTGTTCACCCCATTGGGCGGTGAATGGGGTTTTCTCCTCTTCCTTAGGGTGAAAGCATTTTTATTTGCTGCACTCCATGATTTCGGAATTGGGTCCCACACAATTTTATATATCACGCTTAGATTTTTCAACTAAGGAAATTACTTCTCAATGCCTATACTTTCTCTAGGTGCCCCCGAATGTTTTCCCTAAAACATATTTTTCTTTTAACTCAAAGAATTGTAGAGTAAAGCAACTTTGTAATTCAGAGCTTTTAAACCTATTAAAAAAATTTCAATACAACAATTAATTTTACACGAACTCGTAATATGTCTTCAAGGAAATGATTTGGGGCGAAATTGATTTTCTAAGAGAGGTTTTTTCAAAGCAAATTTTTCTTTAAGGAAAGCTTGGCATCTTCCAATAGAGTCCACCTCATACTTCCCCTTTTTTTATATATATTTTAAAAAGCAATAAATACTTGTAAATGAAATTTGTACATATTTACACACTTGTACCTCTTGACTACATCATTGAAAATAGGCCTTCACATAAAGACCATTAACTGGAATCGGAAGATCCCAACCATTCATATCTTGAAGATGATACACATTCACCGAATTTATCCCTAAAACATGGAAAGGACCTTCCCGGACCGCGTTGAACTTGTGGTGCTTCCCTGGCTTGGTTTTATTCTCCTTCCACTTGAGGACCAAATATCCCACCTAAAACTTGTGTTCTATTGTCTTTTTTCCAAATAACTTCTGCATCATTTTAGCGTATTCAGTGAAAGCTTCATATACCTTTTCTCTCTTCTCTTCCAGCTGTAGCAATTAAGCCAACCTTACACTCATGGGATCAAATTCCTCCTCTTTATCTTTAAATAATTGCAAGGTATGGAGGATAGGGAGCTCAATATGAGTGGGTAAAACCATCTCTTTTCCATATACTAGGGAGTAAGAAGAGGCTTTTATAGACTTATTAACTAATATACGGTCTGCCCATAGAGCCTGGTTTAACAATAAGTACCAACATCTTTTATTGTTTTCCAACATCCTTTTCAAGATCCATAATTTTTTTTTTGTGGATTCAGCCAAACCGTTCCCTTGTGGGTAATAATTGGAAGAGATCTTGAGATAAATCCCATACCTGCTTGCAAATTTGGTGATCTTTGTCCCAATAAATGGAGTCTCGTTATATGTTACAATAGTTTTTGGTACGTTGAAATGGGTAATCAATCCTTCGAGGAAGGAGATAACTATAGCCTGGTCTACCTTTTTGGTCAGAATGGCCTCTGCCCACTTGGTAAAATAATCAATCACTGTCAAGATATATTTGTGCTCGACGGAGGATCAATAACTCTAATGAAATCCAAGTCCCACTGTTGAAATGGATCTTCTACCTGAATTAGATGTAGAGGCAAAGATGCTTTCTTATTCCTGCCAACATACCACTGATAGTTATCGTAACTTTGGCTCACCTTGTGAACATCTACAAAAATAGTAGGCCAAAAATATCCAGCTCGGATGATCTTCAAGACCATAGGCCTTCTTGCATAATTTTTTCTAGATAAGCCAGAATGGAACTCCTCCAAGATCTTTTGCTTTTCAGACTCTTTCACACATCTGAGGAGTACTTTGTCTATGTTTTTTATGGAATAGTCCACTTGGTAATAGGACATACCTGAGCACCTAAAGTCTGAATCTTCACCATTGCAAGGCATCGAGATGTGATGGACATATTCCATATGTAAATAATTCAACAAGATCATTTGTCCAATCATGATTACTTGTTATTTGGTTGGTCAAATTACTCTCATCGATGACCTCATCTTGTACTGAGGTAGCGATCCAAAAACTGTGCTTTTGGCCAATTCTTGACAGAGTGCCCGACCACGAACCAACTTAGTAGGTCAAATCTCCACATTGCATTCCTAAATATTTGACATCTAACCTACTCTTTTATCACCCATTTCCTCTTAAATTATAAAATTCCTGACATTTGTATGTATAACATAGACATCTGTCTTACTCCATGAAATAAAATTCTGGAACTTCTTTAGGGATTTCATAACTGCATATACCTGCTTCTCGATGAAGTTATATTTTTCCTGGTGAGGTGCAATGACTTGAATCAGGAATGTAATTGGTTTCTCATCCTCATCATCCTAATTTTGAGTGAGGACAACAACATAACTATCCTACTCTCCTATTGCATAAAGTATGAAATCTTTTGAATAATTTGTATTAATCAGCACTGGTGCTTGGGTGATTCTCTCTTTGATTTCTAGGAATTCTAGTCTCCTTACTTATGTCCACTTGAAATCTGCATTTTTCTTTAGAAGTTTAGTGATTGGCTTGACTATTTGAGCAAAATCAGCAATGAATTTCTGAATTAAGTTGATCTGACCAAAGAATGACTGCATGTCCTTCTTACTAGTTGGTAGGGATAATTTCAAAAGAGCTTTAGCTCTTGTAGGATCAATCACCAGTCCTTCTTGTGAAATCACATGTCCTAAGAGTCTTCCCTCTTTGACCATAAAAATGGATTTATTTGGGTTAATGAAAATTCCAAATTCCTGATACTTTTCAAATACTTGCCTCAGATGAGAGACGTGCTCTTCCCTGTGATGTGAGAAAATAGTCATGTCATCCAGGTAAATTACAATAATTCAATTCAACAACTCACCGAAAGCAACGTCCATAGCTCTCTGAAAGGTGGCGCAAACATTGGAAAGACCAAATGGCATCCTCTGATAGGCGAAAGTGCCCCACTTTGTAGTAAATGTCATTTTGTTCTGGTCCTCATCTTTCACCTAGATCTGGTTGTAGCTAGAAAAACCATCAAGAAATGAAAATATCTGAGCTCCAGCGACTACATGTAGAATCTTGTTGATCTATGGCAATGGATAGTGATCTTTCAAAGATGCTTGGTTCAGATTATGAAAGTCCACACACAGGTGAATATCTCCATTTTTCTTTTGAACTAGAACCAAGTTCACCACCCGAGTGCTTGATTGGATAAATTATTTTTGCCTCTAGCATTTTCAACAACTCTGCTTTCATAAGCACTTCAATTTTTGGATTGATAGGTCACTATTTTTATCAAAAAGGCTTTACCCCTTCTTGCAATTCAATGGTGTGTTGGATCACGTTCTTGTCATATCCTTTCAGATCATGATAGCTCCAAGCAATAATGTCTGGAAACTCATAACATAATTTTTTAATATCTTCAAGCTCTTTTGTCGTATAGTATGTTCCAACTTTGATAACCTTTTCATATTCTAGCTGCATTTTCTTGTACTTCTTCATGTCCACCTTGATCTTATGTTTATTTGCCCTATAATTTTGATTGAACAAGCTCTCGAGTGAGATCAGTCCCCTGGGAATGTGATTATTCTTTAGTTGAATCATTCCTTCCATTTCCTCTTTGTCCAGTATTCTTTCCTCTACACTCGCAACTTACTCGATAAAAAAATTAACTATTTGTTCACAACTATCAAACATTTGCAAATAAAGGTTTTTATTGGGGACCGAGGGTCTATAAATTACCCTCACAGCCTTTGTTTTCCTAATCGCTTGCTCTACAAAAGAGAAATTAGCACCAAGGGAAGCTAAAACATCTACATATTTTTTTTACTCTCGCAAAATCGCCTAAAAATTCAATGTTGTAAAGGACTCAAACAAATCCCATACCTTGTTATGGTAGGCCTTCAAATAGTGCTTCTTTTACACACATTTTTTTATAGTCTGGTTGACGATGAGTTCATAATCTCCAAAAATTTGTAATTGCTTTATTTCCAACTTTTTATCTTTCTTTAGACCAAGGCATAATGCTTCACATTCAACAACATTATTTGTGTAGCTCCAAGTCAAACGATATGAATAGGTTTTTGCAAACCTTTAGGAGAGATAAGCACAATTTTTGCTCTTGCACCATTCTTGCATCTTGCACCATTGAAATACAGCTTCCATAGCTAATCAGAAACAGGTTTAGGGCAATCAGAAACTTCTTCTTCAATTTGTTCAGGTTTAGTTATGGTGTAACAACCGATATCAGTTTCTACCATAGCATTGAAATCCATTAGTGAAAATTCATCCTCCAAGCAAAGCTCATCAAAGGCTTCCTCCATCAAGTCCACTTCTTGCACTTCTTCTGTGACCATATTAACTGTGCCAGTGGGTTTTTCTTCTTCTTCAAGTTTTTCTATATGAAAAGTGGATGACTTTTCATTATAGATATGGATTCTTCTTCCCTTAAAAGGGATCTCCAAATGTGAATAAGCCAAGGAAATATACCCTCCTAGTTTCACTGTGAACTCTCTTGAAATACACATGCTGAAGTATGGTTCAAATTCAACCACCACTACTTCTTTGATGACAGTGATCTATAGCATGATGTGTAGAACAATAGGAATATCTTTAATCACACCCATTGTTTTGACTGGGGTCCCATCCAATTGTAGAATTCCTGGACTGCTTCTTGTGTATTCCATTCCTATTACTTCACATATTGCCTTTGGCATGATAGTAGTCATAGCACTGGAGTCAATCATATAATTATGCATGATCCACCCTTCCATTCTGAGAGACAAATATAATGGGGTGGTCTATTCTTACCAATGGCAGAAGTCAGCAGTGTCTGTGCTAACACTATTTAGGAAAGGCTTTTCTTCTGATCTTTCATAGACTTAATAGACTCCTATAACAGGTCAACTTGCCCATGTAACTGTAGTGCATCATATAAACTCACCTTTGTAGGGATCTTCTTCATTTCTTCCACAATATTATAATTAGAAGCCCCAGAGACATTTTCTTCACTAGTCGACTCATATTTTTTTTGGTATTATTGAGTAGCTTCCACCCTTTGACGCTTAGTCAATGATGGGTATTTGAGGTACTCTTTGACTTGTTCTTTTTCCTCAATCTATACTTGAGTAGCCACGGGTTGTGAAGTTGACGTCTTCGTCGGCAACTTCTCTTGATATTGCTTGGGCAAAGATCCTTCAACAAGACAAAATCTTATTGTTTTGTTGTTACACCAGGCACTTTTGCTTGTGGTTGTACCTTTTGTTCAGTGGGAACTTTCAAAGGCTCCATTTTTACTAGATCTATAGTCACCAACTTATTTCTCGCTCTTGTAAGGAATGAAACTTGCTCCAAGGATTGGACCATAAAGTTATGATCAACTTCTATTATCATATTGATTTGTCCACTAGCAGAACTTTATGCTAATGTCTATATATAGTTTAAATGAACCATACATGTATCTTCACTGTGAGGATCATTACAGGTGGAACACCAATATGCTCGTTCTAATGTTCTAGTTTCTTCTTTTGCAAGCACAGTAGTATTTATTTTAGGGCCTTTGCTAGCCATCGTTTGTTCTTTAGTAATCGGTGGTGTTTGAAACCTTCTTGATAAAAAGTTAGCTTCAGCTTGCTTCTTCTTAACTTCCATGATTTCATTCGACATTGTCCTTATGACTGAATTCACAGATTACATTTCTTATAATAATTTTGTGTAGGGATCAGGATTTGAGAGCACAGGAGGTGCTGGCAAAGGTAGAGGTGTTGGCGGAGTAGGAAACTGCAATGAAACAGGTGGTGCTGGCAATGCTGGGAATGGAACTGGAGCTAGCAATTGTGGAACAACTGGCGTAGGTAATTACAAAATACTTGGAGTAGAGAGTTGTGGAACTAAAACTACAGCAATTTGAGGTGGTCTCGAGCTCCATGAGTGAATAGGGTATATATAAGGTATAGATTATGAAAATGTACTTGAATACAGATGTTGTGGAAGATCAGGAAGAATGGGTATGGTTATCTTTGGAGGCAATTTACCTATAGCAATAAGATCTACCTTGGCCTTCTGCGCCTGCGCGTACAAATATGAAAACGTGTTGAAATTAGTCTGTCATAACACCATACCAATGTCATAGTTAAAGACCCTAAGATAGTAAAATATGGCTTACTCATGAGTGGGTCGAAGACCATCAGGAACTCTCTACCAGCTTCGGGTGAATCTAACGTTGAAATCCACTATTTCCTCCTACGGGTGTCTTTGGATGTTTGTAAACTGGTGTAGCAAGGAAAATGGATCTGCGTACTCATAAAAGTTCTTGATTAAAAATTCCACCAACTGGTCCCATGTAATAATAGTAGCAGGTGGCAGGGATCAATACTAATACAACTTCCCTCTAAGTGACAACACCAATAATATTACCATAATATATTTGTCTGTAATGCCATGGATTATCACCAAGAAGCCACATCTTGGATATGTTCGTAAGCAGTCTTACTAGTACCATCATAGGAAGGCAAAGCCTTCAACACTGCTTGTGAGATTGGATTCTATGCTTGTAAATTCAAAGCTCCCAAGCTATTCCATACTGGGAACTGCCTTGGTGGTTACGGTTGTTGTGGTGGTATATTTTGAGCCATGTGAAATGGTGTGTGAGGTTGAGGAGGAGGGATGATAGTAGTAGTACTAGTTGTACTTGAAGGAACAGAGAACACACCGACTTACTATGAAAATGTTGTGGTTGATGTATGAGGGAAAGTTACTAATCTGGGATGTTCTCATAATTTTTGGATGTCAAGTTGAAAAAACTCAACAATATTTTTTGAATATTTGGCCTTCGATCTCGTGATCATGAAGTAAAATGTTCGTTGACTTCACGTTTAAAAAATTTTAGGTATAGTTGGGTCTCCAGATATTCTAACTTAACAATACGAAGTCGAACATAAAACCTTAATATTGTTGAAAGTGGAACTTTTAAATGTCCCATCGAGCGTACCAAAAACTGTTCGTTAAATATATTCCTAAAATATAAATATGTGTTTGTATGCCCTAGACATGGCCAACATTGAAATATCGAAGGAAAGAAATGTCCTTCGTGCCAATCTCTAGAGAGGGTTAGCTCCCTTACTAATCCTACATCGATTTAAGTCTAGAGTTGTAGGAAAGAAATTGGAAGCAACAAAAAGAAATGGGAAATATAGCCACAGGACAAAAGATGTAGGATTGGGGATAGACTAGCAGCAAGAATTCCAATCAAGCATAATAGCAACCGAGAATAGAAAGGAAGCAAAGAATCCACTTACAATTCCATAAAGGCAACTTCTAGGATTGTATTCCAATACTCACTCCTTTACCAGCAGTGTTCAAATCCATATGTAGAATTTGAACTTAGCAACAGATAATAGACATGAATATAAAACATAAATGCTCATAATAGAAATAAATCACACATAGAAATTGCTTGCAAGAATCAAAAGCCAAATTCCTTCTATTTACGCAAAAAACTTGAAGAGTTTTTCTACAGAGTGTCTATCCTCCTTTTACATGGAAAAATGATTAGTATTTATAGAGGGATTTCACCTCTATAATTTAATGCATATACAAAAAAAAATTTACATATCAAGAACCTTCATGAAGAAATTCCTCCTTGAAATTCTTGAAAATCTTCCTCCTGAGATAGCGATCCAGTTTTTAAGGGAAAATCCCCATAAAATTAGCACATTCAGGCTTCAGTGCACAAAAAACTACAAAGGTGGTCGATGACTTGGTACATCCATTGCACCTTGGAAATTTACCCCTATTATAATATCTTAGAACTCATGAAAATCACCCTATGATTTTAATATTGCAGCTCTTTTAGCTTGAAATCAATAACGAAAGTCACTTTTTGCCTCAATCATTAAATTCCCATTATTCGTATGATCTGAGCACCTTTGAAAAGTCTTCGTTGATGCTTAAAATTGAATTCACCAAAAATAAAGTGATGAGTGAAGGCGCTTCCTTTAACTTCCATCATTTCCCCCTATTCGTACTTCCTGGTGGAGAGGGCACCCTCAAAATTGCAATATTTATAATTTCATTTGATCTGCAACTCTGAATTGCGTCTTTCATTATTTCTTATAATCGTGCCTAGAAGCAAACATATGTTATTCAACCATTGGATCATCACTTGCAACCCTCATGTCATCACGCTCCATGTATAGCCCCCAACTTTACTCAATTTAAAATTCTTTCTATTGCATTCGTCTCTTCATTGTGGCAGTAGTCAACTTGGAGAAAATATGAGCAAAAATAGCTTATTAAACCCCTTCGGTTTCACACTTGATGCTTCAAACCATATCTGCATCATTTCACCCCTAAAAGAGGCGACAAAGAGCTTCACTTTCCTCCCAAGATGAAAGCGCCTCACATCGTCTCTCTTAAAAATATACGTTCACCTCCAAAAGAAGTGAAAGGTACTATTGCTCTTCACCCTGGGCGAACGTAGCTCTCACTTTTCAATGCCTACCCTTTTAATATTCGCCTGAAGCAAAAATAAATTCCTTAACGCATTTGTGGGGCCACCTTCATGTAGCTTCACCCCAAGGAGGGGTGAATGGGACTTTCATCCCTCACCTGGGGTGAAAGTGCTATCACCTTCCTTCAATGCACACTGGGATGGGGTCCATGCCCTGTAATTTATATATGCATTCACCCAAAGGGAGGGTGAAAGGTATGTTCACCCTTCCCTTGGGGCGAATGAAACATTGACCTTTCAATGCGTTGATTGGGCGTGCCATATTTAAAATTTTATGATGTTCACCCCAAAGTGGGGCGAATGATGCTTTCGCTCCAACTTTGGGATGAACACACTTCTTTATAATATCGTCGCACTTCAATCTCAGGCCCACCTTGAACTTAGTCAAAATGTATTTTCACCCCAATGAGGGGCGAAAGTCCTTGCCGAACTTGCCATTTCTCTTTTCCTTTTAATTTCACTTCGAAGTGAGGGGAATGAGTTTGTTGCCCCACTTTTGGGATAAACACACTTTTGCTCTTCCCTTTGTGTAGCAACTAGATTTTCGAAGGTGATAAGGGTTCTTCACTCTTCGTTCGGGCGAAAAGGCTGTTATATATTTTATTTGCCTTAAAATTTTAAGCACTATTTTTTCTTTGACGTCCTCAGGTAATATTTACACAACAATCTGCCTTGCAGCACCCATTATTTCCAAACATGAAATTCATAAAAATTAGAAAGAATATTAACACACAATAATACTGTAACACATTATACTAGCCAAAATACTGCAATGAAGATTAATATAATTACTGCTTTTACAAATAAAACTTTTTAGCAAAACTTCTTCAAAATTTTAATGTGGCATAGTGCAAAAATGCCAACAGGCCTTTTTATTCTTGTGGAGTTCTTCAATCTATCAATGGATATCTCTTGTTTCTAGACTTCACCACGATTCTTTTCCAAAAGTTTCTTTTGAAGTATTCTCCTCTTTGCAATAACTAATCTCTGCACTATGAAGGCACTCCGACCTTCGAGCAACAAAGTTGAGGTCTCCTAGCTTTCTGTTGTGGGAGGTGTCCCAATCATCTGAGTATTAATTACCTACAATAAAAAAACTTTTAGGTAAGTATTTCCATAACTCTGAGCTTCACTAGTTGATTCATTCTGAGCTTCACTAGTTGATTCATCAACCTAATGGATCAAATATTGAGTCATAGTCTTCACTATTTTTCCTCTAACTCCATGGAAAGACTCTAGCCCTATGCAATCTCAGTGTTTCTAAAACTGAGATTTTAGTCCTCACTTTTAACTCTCTCTAATTATACCACCTAGAATATTTTGAGAAATTTTGACAATGATTGGTCCAAGGGTGTGTCAAGTTCTCAAAAAACTCAGGAGTAATGGACCTATTGTGGCTTGATCTACCATAGCTCTGATACCATTGTTAGTTTTTGATGCCACATACAATGGGATATAACATTCACAAGATGCAGAATAATAAGAAATAAAGTAAATCTACGAGATGACTGAAATATGCTATAAGTAGAAAAGATTAAATTTTTTACAATAGTAGCTATGGAGGAAATGGACACTCCATGATATAAGTTACTATTCCATGAATAAGCTCTAAGATTATAGATCACACACACTACACTGACTTCAATACACTGACTTTGATATCTATCTTCTACATCTATGGCCTTTATATAGGAATATAAGTTCCTTGGCCAACACTCTACCTAGTTGTACAAGTGGACACCTTGAACATTACAACTTGCACATTGATACTAGTGCATTTATTACATTGCATGAAGTAACTAGATAACTTCCCCCTAAAGTAACATAATGTTGTAAGTATGTACCAAGGAAGGTACATTTACATGACCCAAATAATGTAATATACTCTATTTCTAATAATTAACACCAAAATATTGTAATGTTATAATTAGTAACATAATATAATCTAGATTTTACTCTAAAAAAATATTAAAATATTTAACATAACATATAGGTTATTTTTAGGAAAAACGTAAATTGTCAGGATATAATAAAACATGGCATGCTATAAAGTTAAAAAATATTATAAAATTTAATGCAGGTAGTATTTAGTTGTGAATATCCACACCAAGTACCTTATTGGCAAGCTCCCTCAATCCTCAAAAGGAGATCCAAGGTTCAAGCCCGGTGGCCTACGCTGGATACACAAAAAACTCCTCAACTAGTCTGAGGGGTATACCCAGATGGGATAGACCCCGTGGAATGAAAAGTCTTGGTCCCCAAGGAATACGAGAAATGGTTTTCCGTAATTGAGGTTTAACCACACCAGGTACCTTACTAGCAAGTTCCCTTAATCCTCATAAGGAGGTCCGAGGTTCAAGCCTAGCGGCCTATGTTGGATACAAAAAACCCCTCTGACTAGTCTAAGGGATATACCCGGATGGGCAGGCCCCATGGAACAAAAATTCTTGACCCCCAGGGGATACAGGGAATGGTTTTCCTTAACATAAGGTTTAATTCGCACTAGGTACCATACTGGAAATTTCTCCCAATCCTCTAAAAGAGGTCCAGGGTTCAAGCCTAGCGGCTTGCATCCAATACATAAAAAAATCCCCCCAACTAGCCTAAGGGGTATACTCGGATGGGATAAGCCCTATGGAATGGGATGTCCTAGCCCCCAAGGGATACGGGGAATGGTTTTCCTTAAAAAAGGTTTTACTCCCAAGGGTTAGGTGGATTGGTAAGTGTAGGTGTGGTTGGGCACTTACCAAGAAGAGACCTAGATTCAAATTTTGGGAGGAAGCAAACCCTTTGCAAAGGTAATAGTCCGCTCCAAATCCTCTGAGTGCACGTCAAATAGATGATGACGATATGAACCTTGAGTGACCGGTGGTTCCCATCTCACGTCGGGTCAACAATAATAAGATGGATTGGTTTGTTGGGAGCAGTACCTATGGTTTTAATCCTACGCTGGCCAGTTACTAAAATAGTGACTGTAACCAACTCTCCTAGGTAATCAAAAAAAGATATATTTAGTTGTGAATTATCTCAACTATCATTTAAGACAAAAGGAAATTATTAAAATATAAGTAAAAGTATTTAAAATAAACAAAGGTTGTCATAAATAAGTATTCAAGAATATTTTGAAATATAATGTTTCGAATAGAATATCCCCCTATAAAACATGATTGTAAAAGAAAAACGAAAGGAAATAACCTCAAAAGTATAAAATTAATTCAATACAAAAGTTAAAAAAGTTGTTCCTATGGAATATTGTAGTGGTTTGGTTTTGGGCTCTTTTCTAAAAGTTAAGAAAGTTATTCCTATGGAACACTATAGTGGTTTGGTTTTGGTTCTCTTCTAATTCAAACCACAATAATGTACATATATGCGCAAGAGTGAGCATGTTTAAAAAAATAAGAATAGACTAAGAATTGATTAGAAATCACATTACATCAAAATAACCAAAAAAAATATGACATGAAAAGAAACTTAAATTTTTTGTCTCACACAAAGAGATAAAAATGAAATATTAATCAAACACCAAAAACGTTGCAACATTATTCATACTTAATAATTAAGTTTATAAATTCTCTATTCAAACTAATATTTAACATCAAATTGTTTATATTTTTATTGAAAAATAAAATTCAATTAAATGTAATAAAATAAATGATATTATTAGTATTTTATTTGATTATTTTTTTGGTAGTTAAATTTATGAATTAAAATTTAATGAAATTGGTTTTTTGGTTGAAATAATTAATTTTATTTAACACACCAATAATTAGATGACATCAAGAACCACATATAATCTATTATAATTTAATACAAAAGTTTATCAAATAACACTACATTAGAACCATCCCAAAAAATGATATCATGAAAAAAAATAGCTTAAAAAGCTTTTGTCACATAAAGAAAAGAAATAAAACTTTTTTGATAGAAAACAACCAAAAAGTATATACAAAAATTAGTCAACCAAAAAAACTAATAGGACAAAGACATGATTAGAATTACCACTACATGAGAAACACTCCTTAAAAGTGATATCATGAAAAAAAATCTCAAAAGTTGTTGTCACACAAAGAAAAGATTAAAAAACTTTTATCATGGAAAACAATAAGAAAAGACTAAAAAAGTTTTTTGAAGGGGAAAAACCAAAAAGTATATACAAAAATTAATCAACCAAAAACATGAATAAGACAAACACATGATTAGAAATAACACTACTTTAAAACCACTCCTTAAAAGTGATGCTATGAAAAAGGGATCAAAAGCTTTTGTCACACAAAGAAAAGACTGAAAAACTTTTATCATGAAAAACAACAAGAAAAGACAAAAAAACTTTTTGATGGGAAACAACCAAAAAGTATATACAAAAAATAATCAACTAAAAACAAGAATAGGACAAAGACATGATTAGAAATAACACTACATTAGAACCACTCCTTACAAGTGATGTCATGGAAAAAACTCAAAAGCTTTTATCACACAAAGAAAAGACTAAAAAACTTTTATCATGGAAAACAACAAGAAAAGACTAAATTTTTTTTTTTTTATGGAAAACAACCAAAAATTATATATTAAAATTAATCAACCAAAAACATGAATAGGACAAATATATGATTAGAAATAACACTACATTATAACCACTCCTTAAAAGTGATGTCATGGAAGAAAGTTTAAAATATTTTGTTACATAAATAAAAGACTCAAAGACTTTTACCATGGAAAACAACTAAAAATATATTAAAAAATCAAAGACTTTTACCATGGAGAAAAAAAATCAAATATCAATCATATATCAAAAAGATAATATTCTATTTAACATGCACAATAAATTCATTTTATAAATTTTTATTCAAGTTAATATTTATCTTCAAAATATTAGTATTATTTTTGAAAAAAATATATTGAAGCAATGTATTTGTTTATTTGCTATGTTTCTTTTATAATTAAATCCATGAATTAAGATTTAATGAAGCTAGTTTGTTAAATTGAAATATATAATTTGGTTCAGTGCATAGTAAATAGGTGATTTCAAGAACCATGAATCAATGTCCTTAATATAACATAAAGTTTAATAATGTTTTCCATACTTAGGTTTTCTCAATTGATTTAGATCCAATTACAATAAAAATACACTATTAGTAAGATCTTTTATATAAGGGTGCACGAATATTTAAAATACAATATATAAATATTATACCATTGATAAGATGTATTATAGAAGGTGAATATGGGAGGAAGTGTGAGTTGGAAGCGAGTGCAAGCCAAAAGGGAGTGTAATCCAATACTGAGATGTTCATATATGGTAGAAGAGTAGTGGATTCGTTAAAAGTGTATCAAAGCTTCAAATCCTTATCACGAATACAACCATTATTGTTTCTAAACAATTATTGAAGTAAAGAAACGCCAAGAGAAAGGAGAGAGGAGTGAGTGTGAGCCAGGAGGGAGTGCAAGTTGAAAGGGAGTGTGAGCTAGGAGGAAGAGAAAGCTAGGATTGTGTGTGAGTTGAGAGAGAGTGCAAGCCAAGGGGGAGTGCAAGCAAAGAACGAGCCCCAATCCCAACCCCACAAGTTAGTTTGGAAGGAAAGTCATATTTGAAAACCCTAATGGAAAGTGAGGATGCCCTAGCTAGAAGTATGGATGCCCAAGTTGAAGATAAGCGGAAGAACAAATATATGAAAAGTTCAATCCAAGTAGCAGATGTTGCACCAGAAGTGACCATCAAGGATGAGATGATTGAGAATGATATAATTGTTTTGAAAAGTAGGGGGTTAATATGTAAGTTTCATAGATCATGGCCATGGTTTTTGGAGATTTAAGATTAGATCAAGTGGAAGTGGGGATTGAATTCAAATTACTCGGTGAGTTTTCTTCCTAAAGGTTTTCTCCTTGTCATATTTTCTAATTCAAAAATCAAGAATAAAATATTGAGTGGTGGCTTATGGTTTAGAGGGAGAGATACCCTTTATTTAAAAAAAAAAAATTACTAAAAAAATAGTAAATTTATTTTAAATAAACATAAATTGTCATATATAAATAAAAGAATGTTTTGAAATATCTCAAAAGAATATCCCTTTATATAAAGGGATAGTGAAAGATAAAGAAAATGAAATAAAGGTATAACAATTAATCAAACACAAAAGTTAAAAATATAAAGACATACAAAAGTTAAAAAAAATATAGTGAAAGATAAAGAAAATGAAATAAAGGTATAACAATTAATCAAACACAAAAGTTAAAAATACAAAGAGATACAAAAGTTTAAAAAAATAGAGATATGATTAAAAATTATATTAAATTAAAAAAAAAAAAAAAACTAAAAAACATGCCCTGAAAAGAAGCTTAAAACCTTTTCTCATGTAAGATGGTAGCCACGAAGGTCAGCCACGCCGTAAACAATATTAATATTTTCTTAAAAAAACCGACATTAAGAAAATTATCCGTCGACATTAAGGGTTAAGGTGGATTTAAAATATTTAAACTAGTCGAGATATATAAAATATATATATTTATAAACGCCTAAAGGCCGCCTATCTATCACACCTCCAAGAAATGAGATATGCGCCTCGAGATTGATAACTCTCGGCGTTTATAGATATATATATTCTAAGCTAGTATTTAACATCAAATACTAAGAGGAGTTGGAGAGCAAGTGGGTATTTAAAACTCTCGAGTTGAAAACAAGAGGCTGTTCAAATCTCTCCCCTCACATGTTGCGGATATGCCATGTACATAAGGGGTTACAAATTAAAAAAAAAAAATGTTATTTACATTATTCATACTTAATTAGTTTTAAAAATTCTCCAATCATACTAATATTTAATATCAAACTGTTTATATTTTTATTGAAAAATAGAATTTGACTAAATGTAATAAAATATATTATATTATTTAATATATTTTTTTGGTAATTTATAAATTTAAATTGAATGAAAATATTTTTTAGGTTGAAATAATTAATTTAATTTAACACACAATAATTAGAGTGTCATCAAAAACCACAAATTTTTATTGAAAAATAGAATTTGACTAAATGTAATAAAATATACTATATTATTTAATATATATTTTTGGTAATTTATAAATTAAAATTAAATGAAAATATTTTTTAGGTTGAAATAATTAATTTAATTTAACACACAATAATTAGAGTGCCATCAAAAATCACATAATCATTTTTAATTTAATTTTTTTTTTTATAAAATCAAGTATATTTAGGTCTTTTAATAGAGTTGCATGTAATTATAATAATTTACAAATATATATTAATGATTAAAATAAATTATACAATGATACAATAGTATTTATATTATTGTATATATATTTTTTAAGAGTATATAAACTATAATTAAGTGTTTAATATAATATAAAAATTATATAGTTGGGATAAGGATATTGTAATGGCAAAAGGTATTGGCTTTCCTAATAAGAACCAAAATTTACCAAAATTTAATTCAAAAATATTAAAGATGACCTTAATGTATCTCAGCTTTTCAACTTATTAAAAAAAAACATATAAATTATACTAAATAAGAGTTATAAATTTGAAGAGGTAATGGTTACATGTAAATAATATCAAATAATTAAAAAATAAGATCGAGGAAAGGTTTTTAAAAATAAATTAGTGCACTAATACATTCAAAATAATAAACATTTACCCAGGTGTTGTAGGTGAGTTGGAGAGGAAAGGGCAATCCTCCAAGAGAGGTCCCAGGTTCGAATCTCTACCCTACTAAAAAGCTGAATTGGATATCCAAAATCCAAAAAGCTGAATTGGGTACCCAAAATCCAATTGATAATGTTGATGCGGGCAGGGCTGGGTGCGACCCCGGGTGACTTTGACGGTGTAGAACCCCCTGTTCGTGGTCTCTTAGACCAAGGCGGCCCCACAAAGGATTTTTTGCTTAAAAAAATAATAATAATAAACATTTATAATGAAAATATTTAATAATATCTTTAAAAAATGATATATAAAAAAACACTAAATTATAAAAATGCATACAAGAAAGATACAAAAGTTAACATAACACAAAGTTAAATAAAAGCAAACACAAAGAATTGTTTTTTTTTTTTTTTAAATTCCAAACGTTCTGAATGAACCGTTCCCACTTTGGTCTATAAGTGCGGAAATTATGATCTACATAGATAGTGCAGGCAGTTGACAACAATATGTCCTGTCCAACAACAACATGCTCTACGGCGGTGCATTGTATATTTGAGTTATCATTCTTCATTTCATAAATTCACGATTCATGGCATTAATCAGGGTTGGCCGTAAATTAACTCGTAGTCCCAACACATGGGAATGTTATATCCCATGGTATCCATGTCCATCTGGATATGTCCTGCACCGAAATCTCCTTCCATCACTGGAAGGAGATTTTGCCATGTCAGTATTTCGTTGTTATCTCGCGCTTTAGACCCTTCAACTGCAGAATTTATGTCATGCCCACCCACAACTAACATCTCTGGCTTTGGAGAAGAATTAAAATCTTGGGCAGATAGCTGTAAGTTAATAAAATCACTACATTCATCTCTTTCTCTAAGGGTAGGTGCTGCTTCTATGCCAACAGTAGGAGTCAGATGGGGACATTGAATGCTACCAAAACTTCCACCAACACCCTCCACAACGAGATTTTGGAGATCTTGGTGAATCATGTGAGTAGCTCCTGGAAGTGAGTTGCATATGTCGAGACATGTCAAATCATACTCAGAAAACTCCTGTCTCGCATAAGTTGTAGTTTTCAATGCAGGGATGGAATCACGAGGCCTGCGATTGCTTGGATAAACGCCGCTATGATTCAGCTTCCTCTTAATGCACGAATTCCAAAAGTTTTTAATATCGTTATCTGTTCGTCCCGGAAGCAGCTTCGAAATCATAGACCATCTGTTTAATTTAAACAAGCTTACATTACGTTACAAATCGCTTAAGTTGAAATGAGCTGTTAAGGGCTTTCCCTAAATTCTACCTGTTTCCGAGGACTGCGTGTGCTTCGATGATAAGCTTTTCTTCCAGGAGGGAGAGAGCTTCTTTTTTCAGACCGGGTCTCAAGTAGTTGAGCCATCTTAATCTGCAACTCTTCCCGCATCTCTCCAGACCTGCACATCATGACACACCAGAGAAGCAATATATTTATTATATTGATTTCCTCTATCGACATAGTTGAATGACACAGCGACCAACGTCATGTATAAAAACGTATGACAAACAAAAAAAATTAAAAATAAAAAGAGTATAAAAACGTATACTTACATAAAAAATGAAATTTCAATATGCATTCCAGTAAGCAATAAGGTCAATTATATTTCACTGAAAAAAATCTTCAAACATTGCCTATTTTGAATTTATTAGTTGTTTTTTTGAATACATGCAAGGAATGCAACAAGAAATTGCATAACATGATTAAAAAAAAAAAAAATGCAATAATCGAGAAAACAAAAATGTACGATGCGTCTCCCAAAACAAATTATTAGCGAAGTAAAACAATCAACTGAAAACCCTACGAAGGCAATCACAACGAGAATAGTTCCTGAAAACCTACAAAGCTTTAAAAAATTTGGCCTTTAAAGGAAACGCTAGGCCTACGTTGAGTTGCAGCCAAATGCTACGACCTAGATCTAACCACGGCTACCTGGAATTCTTTATTTTTAAAAAGAGTAAAATCATATTCTGCTATTAAAAAGTATATTACAAAACAGGTAGAACCTCTTGATCTTTCCATTTCAAGGAAGGGATAAACGAATAGAACTTTTGCTAATCTTAAAATTTGGAAAACTACACATGCCCAGAATAAGGGCATGATGTCAGACAGCATTAATTACCAGCTATTTTGGGAACTGTGCTCCAACTTCCCGGTCCATGGTTTATAATATAACCCATTAATTTCTTGTCCTCGTCAGGAGACCATAAACCCTTCTTAGGTTTCTGTTGGCGGCAACAAGATTGGCAGCCCATGATTGACACCTGTGCTTCTTAGGTATAGAACCCTGGTTTGTTACCGATCTTCTGGTGATGATTGCATAACAAGTGCTTTCGAGGGCCAATATAACGTCTCCTTTCCCACTGTAATTGTGGAGCACATGGTGGATGAATACGACTGATAGGAAAAATAATTCCCATCTTGTAAGTCGAATAGCGGAAATTCCCATGGTGGATGAATACGACTGATAAGAAAAATAAAAGGGTATTCCCATCTTGTCCTTCGAATAGTTGCACGTAATATAATAATTTAAAAATATAAAATAAAATACAATGATACAATAGTATTTATATTATTGGATATAGATTATTTTTAGGGATTAGGTTAGTGTGAAAAACCCCTTTGATCTCTTATAAGAGTGATAGTTGAGTTTATCAATAGAGACTAAACACAAGTCCATACACACCCACCCTCTCACACACACTTGACCAGTCCTGCTTTGAACCTTGCACCTATTAAATTAGAGTCAAAGCCCAAATCATTGCGTTCCTCGAAACAAAACTTTTAAGTTAGAAAGAAACCTCGAGAGCCACTCTTAGATGGCCGACAAAACTTTTAAGTTAGAAAGAAACCTCGAGAGCCACTCTTAGATGGCCGACAGTGCCATTCCATCCGGGTAAGTCCACTATCTAGAGGGAAGCCACAATATATTTTTGCGTGTCTCCTTCACTTCGTAGAAGTTCGAACATTGTAATGAACTGAAACATTGTAATGGCAAAAGGTATTAGTTCTCCTAATAAAAACTCAAATTCAATTCAAAAGGACCGTAAATAACCCAGTGTTAAAGGAAAAAAAAACATAATTTTTATGCTATACACATAAAAAGTTAAAAATAAGAGTTATAAATCTCGTGTAATGATTACATTTAAATAATATCAAATGTCATATAACATTGAGGAAAGGTTTTTATAATATTAAATATCTAGGAAAGGTTTTTGTATTGAACATCGTTTACAAATATTTACAAATAACAGCGTTTGTTCGAGCAAACACAAGAGGAATCGACCTCACAACCACATGGATGATAATAACTAGGCTACTGCCATTACACCAAATGTCATTCAGCTAGGAAAGGTTTTTAGAAATAAAATAGTGTACTAATACATTTAAAATAAATAACATTTATACTGGAAAAAATATTTAATAATATATTAAAAAATTAAATTATAAAATAAATTTAAGAAATATACAAAAGTTAAAGGAGATGGTTTCCTTAGAGGCTTATCCATTAATTTTATGAATATTTGGTGGTCTTTCGTGTTCTTCATCAAGTTCTCTTTTAGCTCAGGTGCAATGGATTCATGCTCAACGGTTTTTCAAAAAGGGTATTGTTAATCAAGGTTCTTCTTTAGCTTGGGTACAATGGATTCATGCTTAGCGGTTTTTCAAAAAGGATATTGTTATAATAGTTGATTTTTTTCTCGCTAGACCAAAGATTGAATTCCATAGAATGAGTTCAAACGCACCTTTAGGCTGAATGGTGCGGACAAAGATACTTATGATGATGTTATTGCTCTCACGTCGGTGGAGGTCTTGGCTAGCACCCACAAACTTAGAACATAGCGCCATCATAGTTAAGACATTTGCGCCATGGGTTAGGAGAACCCAATGCAAACAAATATTTATTTAAAAATAATTAAAAGGAACCTTAACAAGGTTTTTAATTATTTAAATAAATACTTCCTCTTGGACCCAAATGCATTAAACTAATGCGTCCACCTGTAATCTTTAAACCTGCCAACTTGGGGTTTACAAAAGACCTTTGAAACTGTCATGCCGTAACCTTCATCAAAACAAATTCCTTCAAGAGCTTCTTGACATCAATGACAACTTATATACTTGAGCAAAGGCAATGTACCCAAAGTACCCAAAATTGCCAACAATCTCCCCCTTTGTCATTGATGGCAAACCTTTACTGAAAACACTTCTCAAGAGCCAAAATTGAAACCAACTGTGCTAACAAATGACCAACTGTGCCCACAACTGAGAATATTCCTTTGAAGTTTTTCTCCCCTGACTTAAAGCTCTCCTCTTCACTTTGAAGCTCTCCCCCTTACTCATATCTCTCCCCCTTTGTCATTAATGGCAAAGGGTCACCTTTGGGGCTCGGGACTAAGAATGAGCCTCTTAGCTTAGTCCCCTCCCCCACCTCCCCGATGAGGTGATTAATTATGGGGTGGGAGTAAAACTCCCATTAGGCACCGATCATCATCGGCGTCTATAACTTCTTGCCAGGCCTTCTCTTGAACTCTTTGCCCATATTCCTGTTCTTGTCATCTGTTCTTGTTCTTGTTCTCATCCCCTGTTCTTGTCCATGCCTTGATCCTTGGACCCGATCATGCCACTCGTTCTCGTTTTCGTATTCTGAATTTCACCTCTACACTGTCTGATTATGTGACCTTCATTGTTGCACTTGAAACACTTGACGATGTTGTTTCTCTGAGATAAAAGGGTATTGTTAATCAAGGTTCTTCTTTAGCTTGGGTACAATGGATTCATGCTTAGCGGTTTTTCAAAAAGGATATTGTTATAATAGTTGATTTTTTTCTCGCTAGACCAAAGATTGAATTCCATAGAATGAGTTCAAACGCACCTTTAGGCTGAATGGTGCGGACAAAGATACTTATGATGATGTTATTGCTCTCACCCTTTTTTCTATGTTGCACAAGATTGATGTGCGCCTGCAATGTCCTTGGTGGTCATACTGGAGATGACATGCTGGTACGGATTGGATCCCATGGAATGAGTTCAAACACACCTTCAAGCTGAATGGTGCGAACAAAGATACTTATGTTGTTATTGCTCTCACCCCTTTTCTATGTTGCACAAGATTGATGTGAGCTCGCAACGTCCTTGGTGGTCAGATTGGAGATGACATATTGACACTTCTTTGCTTAATTATATTGACACTCCTTTGCTTGATTATAAGGCTCATTTGGGGTATAAATGGTTATCTCATCGTCTTCCTTTGGTGCCTAAACTCATTCAACGTTGGGACTTATTTTCTACAAGGACTAGATGAAATTCAAGATTTCAGAATGTTTGGGTTACTTATGTAGAGCCCAAGAAATATTTTTTTGGGTGGAGTTTGTTGTGTCAAGGTCTTCCCTTGGGGGAACGTTTGAAGCACCTTGGAATTCCTTATCCTAAATATTTTTTTTTGTGGTGTACCCCAGGCTTGTACTCACCTCTTTTGGAATTGAAAAAGATCTAGGCAAGCTTGAGAATGGGTTTTTTTTTTTCTCATTCACAACTACAAGAGTTTCTTGGCCCCAAGTTCTGCTTGGGGACTCTTTTGCTTTGTCTCTTCCCCTTTTTTAAGTGTGGCAGATTTTCAGGATTAGCGTCCTCTTTCATATTTGGAAGACCCGTAATAATATTATTTTTAAACAGTATACACCTTTTGTCACATTTACTCATGTTAACAAATTAAAAGTTTTTAATGACATGTGGCTACATATATGTACTCAAGTCAACAAAGTTGCTATGGAGTTGGATCACCTGCAAGTTATTCTGGTGTATTGGGCCAATGCTTCGTGTACAGTCAACCGAATCTCCCCAGAGTGCTCTGTCGATCCCTCTCTTGTTGTCGACCTCCGTCATATGCAATAAGTGCTCCTGCAAACAAGCATTGGTTTCAGCCCTCGCCAATCAATAAGCGACCTAATATTTACATTGCTTATTCGTCCCCCTAGGTTTGGGGGTGGGATGGTGTTCAACCAGTTTCACTTGGACCAGTTTTTGGTAGGAGTGATGCGAGTACTAAAGGCTTTAATCACGATGCATAGGGGTGGATTCTCATCCCATAATCACTAGCCGTTTTTTTTGGAAAACATGCCAAGACACATTACTCCATATTCCATATGATATGCTTTCTTTAATGTAATAATTATCAATGATCATCATTGATAAACTTGTGAGACACATTACTCCATATGATATGTTTTCTTTAATGTAATAATCATCAATGATCATGATTGATAAACTTGTGTTTTGTTTACTGGCTTTGTTTCCTAACCCTTATCACTCAAAATTAGTTTGACTGCTCGTAAAATATGTTAACCCACCCCATTTTTTTTATTATAAAAGCTTTTATTTTAATTTAATATAAATTTACTTTTTCATTAAGAAAAAATTAACATAACACAAACTTAAATTAAAGCAAACACGAAGTATTGATATTTTTTTTTTCTAAATTCTAAACGTTATGAATAAACCGTCCCACTTTGGTCTAAAAGTGTGGAATTTATGATTTAGATAGTGCAGCAGTTGACAACAATGTTGACAACAATATTGTCCTGTCCAACAACAACATGCTCTACGGCGGTGCATTGTGCACAGGAAATTCCCATCTTATCCTTCGAATAGCGGAAACTGTGGTCCCAAAAAAGATCCATATCACTGCACGATATTGATTCGAGGTGCAAACTTTTCATTCACATTGAACTCAGAAAGTTTTGAAACGTATTTCGCGCTTGCGTCCAAAAATAATAGTACCGTCAGAGATGACGTCATACCATCGTCATCAGCCTTCAAACATTTTTACAAATAACTCTGCCATCTTATTGTGGATAGAACCTTTCAAGACAGTCAAGGCCAGAACAGACTTTTTACTCGTGGGCAGGGTCGACTGTCGAATCTCAACAAGCGCACCACATGCTAGCCTGGGAGTGAGGTCTTAAATGAATGCTTGAATCCCATGGGTAACCTTCAAAAGGGCTGATATATATATATATATATATATATATTTAAATTTAAATTTAAATTTAAATTGCAACTTTACAACTAATACCTTTCTCAGAATTACATCCCATAAAAACGAGAGTATCTTCTAAGAAAAAGATATCATTAACTAATTAAAGACACAGATTGTATAAAAGGATTTTTAGATTTTAAATTTCAAAGTTTTTTTTTTAAATTTCGAAGTTTTATTTGGTCAAATGCCTATTTTGGGGGTGAGGTGGAGCATTTGTGTTTGATATTTATTGACATTTATTGGACACGGTCTTTGTGGCTGTATGAAACTGGAATTATGGATTATTTTGTACTGCTTAAGTTATCCATGTAGATTTGTTTATTTTTAGTTATTATAATCTCATATTAAAAACAGTTATTATTATTATTATTTTAAAAGAATGTTTGAGTATAATGGTGGTATAATTGAAACCACACTTTTTATTGGGTATAGTAAGAGGAGGTTAAACCGTTGGTCGCTGCTAGAGTGTTTATAGGTGGCTTGTTCAAATTTAATTCTTTATAAAGTCAAAGTCTGTTAACTTTGTTTTTATCTAATAAAATTATAAAAGTTAAAAAAAAACTCTTAGAAAAGCCTCTAACACCAATATTAAAGTGTCCTATAAAAACAATTATTAAAAATGAATAAAAATGACTAACAATATCAACCTCCTGAAGTTTAAATAATTGTTAAAAGTGTACAACACAGACTCCATCTACTCCCCCATCCAACTATCATATTAATTACCTGTGAAGAGATCTTGAGCTATTCTGCCAAACGCCCAAACAGGTTTAAAACCCACTTGCAAAGCCAACTTAGTTTCAAAACATTTTGCAAAACATAACTACAAAGACTACCTTGAGGTCTGAGTCGAGTGACTTAACGCACAATCTTAATACTTTTTCCTTTTTACTTTCAAGTTTTAAATATATATTTTAAATGTTTTTAATCTAAAGTCTTTTTTTACATGCACCGTTTTCAAAATGGAAGTGCCAAAGTGGGTATGGGTACTATGATGATTCTAATTATGTCCTTCACATATTTACTTTCTATGTCTACTATATATAAATAAAATTATAAAATTAATGGTATATTTTAAAGATATTTTTAAATATTTTTAATTTAGTTTGTGTTATATTTTATTTATTATAAATGTATTAATTTATTTTTATTTTTATTTTTTAGGTTGTATAGAAGAGTTGGTCATAACTACACTATTTTTAGTAAGACAAACACATGGTTCAAACTACATGGGTTGCTCTCACCAAACCTATTCCACCTTATTATTGTTGACCACATAAAAGGGACCATTAGTCGTTTGGGATTTGTACCATCATCGTCGTTTTGGCACACACTCAAAGGATTTAGATCAGACCACTATTGTTGCAAACATGCTACCCCTAATGTTTGAACCTAGGTGTCTTCTTGGTAAGTGTGTGGCCAGACAAGCACTTACCAATCCACCTAACCCTCGAAGCTTAATTTATTTTTATTAATAAAGATAATTTATTATTAATTATTATTTATTTTATATTTATATATAATATTATTTAATTTTTTTTATTATATATTTTTATTTTTTTTGGCTCAAATTTATTAGGATTTGGTTTAAATCTGAAAGTTAATTTAGGGACCTACCACAACTATCCACCATATTTCACCTTGTCTCTTTGAGGATCTTGGTGATCAAAATGTGATAAAAGTTGTGGGGTGCTATTCTACAAATCTAATGCAAAGGAGATTTAAGAGTTGAGGTAGTGGCTTACTATGATATAACTAGCCACAATATGTTATCACATTACCTTTTTGAACATTTTAGTCATAAGAAAGTGATGAAAGTTATGGCGTAATAATTTTATTTTTCACGTCAATGCCCAAAGCACCAAGAGCTTCTAATGTTTCATTCTATGACAAACATGTAGAGTTTACCTCAAGTAAAATTTAGCGAATAAAACTTACATGAGTAGAAGTCCAACATGGAGATGATCCTCATGATGAATAGTCTATGGTTGATTGTCAAATTCAATCCATCTAAACTTGTTGAAGATGTGGAGAAAGAGTGTCTTAAGGACAAGCAATGTGTTGTCATGGGCTATATGCATTTTTCACTAGGTAATGATCATTGGGCACGTGTGAACAAGTGAAAATATCCGAGTGATTTGGGGACAGTAATATGTGAAGCATATGAAGCCAAGAAAATTGACCATAATTTTCTATAACTACAAACTTGATGAGTCTTTAGGTGGAAGATGAAAATAACATTGGTATATTCATTAACAACCTACAAGGTATTAAAAATAGATATAATGATTTGTATGATACTAAAAAATATTGGCTTGACAATGAAATCCTCTTTGGGCTTGTGATGATATAATTGTCTTTAATTTATAGTATGTTGTAAGTAGTTTATGTCATAGATGAGAAAATGGAGACTACAAATTTTGAAGAATTGAAGTCTTTGATCCTTGTCTAAAGCAACAAGTTCTACTTGGAAGAAGTTATTATAATCGTGCATTGGTATCTAAAACTTAATAGAAAAATGGGGGAACATAATAATTGTAGAAAAGATGATCAATCTAATAGACTCTCGCCAAAGCAAGTCACCAATGAAGAAGTTGATAAGATATATATTTTGCAAAATCTTGGCTAGAAGGAGGAAAATTGTTGATACCAAAAGAAAGAGGAAATCATGTAGGACAAATGCAAGGATGTGAATTATATCACTACAAAGATCCTTTCATCATCCTTTGAATATTTAGGGGAGAAGATTTATTGGATCCTAAATTCTTAAGCACAAACACATATCTCCTTTGATAAAGGATTCTAGCTCATTGGAAGACCATCAAAAGAACTTACAAATCATATTAGGATATGCTAATGCCATTATAGTGTAAGGCATTAGTTAGACTACCTATAAAGAATGAAGCTTTAAGGTATATATATATATATATATATATATATATATATATTTATTTATTTATTTATTGCTAGAGTGATCTACAAACAAGTGTAAAAAATTGAGTTATATAAAGAAAACTTTCTTGTAAAGAATTCTAAGGCCATATCTATAGTTGTAGCTTTGGTGTTTGACACCTTTGTGTGTAAAGATAAAATCCATGCATTCATTGGTATCAAAGATCATGATAGTCAATTATGGCATAAGTGGTTTGGACACATGAATTACAAAAGCATCATCTTGATGTCCAAGCTAAAAATAATCGAAGGGTTATCAAGAATTAACTATTAATATGGAATATGTAGAGGATGCGTGTATGCAAAGTGTTAGCTTTTGATGTAGCGAGCACTGGGAGATATCAATCACAAGATGAAAAATAATATGAAAGAAAGTAAATCTGCTAGATGACTAAAATATGTAATAAATAGAAATGATATAAAATGTTACAATGTATCTATGGAGGAAATGAACACTCCATTATAAAGCCACTGAACTACATTGCACCCATGACCAAGGGATGGTGATACACATAGAAGCTACACTATATCTCCCGACTCTCTACGTATCTATGGCTCTATATCTATCTATCTATGAGGCCATTCTTATATAGGCAAAATAGAATACTTGGCCAACACTCTATTTAGTTGTGCAAGGAACAACTTGCACATGTACAACTTGCACATTGACACTTGTGCATTTATTACATTGCATGAAGTAACTAGATAACTTGCCCCTAAAGTAATCTAAGTATGTACCTTGGAAGATATATTTACATAACCCAAATGATGAAATAGACTCTATTTCTAACACCCCCTATATTACATTATTTGGGTATTGAAGACTTTAGTCTTCAATATGGATCTTCTTCTTCTTCTTCTTGAACTTGGTATTATTCCTTTGTATTCTTTGTATTCAGGTTCAGTAGGTAATTTTTGTCTTCATATGATGCAGAGTAAGCTGGAGCTGAGGCTTCTTCTTTCAATTGACTTTGCATTGCATTTCTCATTTATTTGCTTGTTCAGAGCAGTCTTGATCTGGTTCTTCTACTGCTTTAGTATTCATGTCAAGGCCTCTTTTAGCATGTCTCTTCTTCATTTTTCTTATTCTCTTCTTGTGATTTTGATTTGATGCAGTTGAAATATCTACTTTATAACAAGTTAGTCTATCATCACAATAGTATTGTTCTTTATTATCAACTTGTTTCTTATGTTGAGTAAGTCCAAACACAATTGATGATAGATAAATCACTAGACATTCTTCTGGTAAAAATATAACCAATATTTGTGAGTTCCACCATGTCATAAAGAGAATTTCATGAAGATAGTTAATCAATGTTGTAAAGCTACTTTCTTTCGCTTCCTTAATAAATAAGGATAATTTCACTTTCTCATTAGTGGGTAGATACTTGTATCCATCTAGAGTATCTATTAAGTTTTGAGAGTATAATTCTACTTCATTGAATAGTTATTCGTTATTGAAATATTTTCTCAAAATTGCATCCATAATAGAATAGTGATTCTTAGAATTGAAAGTTTGATAGAATATTCGTAGTTTATCTTACAACTTTCCTAGTTGAAGTATATAATCTTGATTTGATGAAACCTTTATTAATCCTATAGGCTTCCTTATGTCTCCCTAGGTATGAATACCTAATTTTAGGTTTTTTAATAAAGCTTATATCTTCTCAACTTGACAATATTTGATGAATATTATTATCAAGTTTTGTAGAATCCCTTATGACTCCCTAATATTTTTGGAGTATGATATAGTGCTTTTGTAAAATATAGTTCAATTTTTGGTTGATTTTATATAAGTTTTGTAAATATCAAAAATCAACTTCTTAACTCCTTAATACTCCTATTGAACTAAGCACTTTTCAATTTTTGAAGAGGTTTTAATGTTGGATTTCTTTTGTCCCTTTTGAGAAATTTTTGAGACAAGAATATAAATTTCCAACTTTGATAAAAAAATTTAATAATCCCCTTTTTGTAACCCTTAATATTTGGTTCAAGTGTTTCTAATTTCCAAAAAACTAGTTTGAAGTTGTAACCCTTATCACTCCCAAATTTGGAAAACTAGAACACATTAGTATTTGTAAACATTAAATGGATTAATTCCAAGTAGTATCCCTTATTTCTCCTAAGTTGTATTTTGTAAATATTATATTAATTTCCCTAAGTTTTGCTTTCAAACAAATATTGATTTCAATTAATATCTCAACCTTAACTTATAACCTTATAAATCCCTTTTAAAAATGAAAGCAAATTAGATGAGGAATTTTGATTAAGGTTTTGTACCTTTATGAAGTCAGATGAATATGGCAGTAAACTCTCATTCGTGAGCATGAATTCCCGAAGGTAAGTTGTGGATTTAATGCTCTTCTTAAATTATGGTTGATCGAGAGTGTTTTCTACTACACCCGACTTGCTCCGGATTGCTACCAAATCATAGTCAAACTACCATCAAGCATCTATCATCGATCTACCAAAGTATAATCAATCCACTATCAAGTATATTCCAAACTGTTGTGATGTATCACTTTCAAACTAATGCACTTACTTTACAAGGTCCAAGGCATCTTTAATATGTGATAGGATGAGTGACAAGTGTCATAACAAGAGTTTTCAATGCCCATAGAAGCTTCAACTATTTGGTAGAGGTGCCAAACTCACTCCACTATTTGTGATAAATATCACCTTTGGATTGATGTTTTGATTCTCCTTTGAGTGTTATCCAAGAAACGCTCCTTCAACGTTTATGAGACCTCATTGCTGTAACATATATAAAGCTATTAGTTGTACGTAACTCCTCTTCTACTTGGAGTATGGGCACCAAGAAATATAACATATTATTTTTGAGCATTATAAAGGATCTCTCATAGAATGATAAGCTATAGTTGCATGCCCTTCTCTTTATCAACACTTACTTGAAGACTCTCCAATGCATTTTCCACCTTGTTTATTTGTTGTTTTACATAGATGCTAAAATTTATCCAACCAAGAAATGCTAAATGCTAAGTTGTGGTGGAGATATGGAGGAGCTTTGGTGAAGCTTTGGTGGCCCTTGAATGGAGTCGAAAAGGCAGTGCTTGGATGAAGACTCCTTCATGCTTCACTCCACTGTTTAGCTTTAACTTATGGTAGAAATGCTCTGTATCTTACTTTTATAAGAATGCTCCTTTGCTTTGATGTTCGGTTCCTTTTTTGCTTTATGAACTGCTTGATATTTCTCTGTGCCTTGTATTCTATAGGTTTGACTATCAAATATGAGCCTTTTGATTGGCTCCTATTGTTTGGAAAGAAGAGTGCTTATGTTCGACCTTTCTTGGTTGCTTTTTCCTGTATATATTGTGCCTTTTTGGGGCACATTCAAATATGCTCTTTGGTTGTAAAAAACCATATTAAAGTAGTGCAATAAAATATACTATAGATTGTACATAAACCTCCTTTGATGCGCCTTATTTTGCACTCTTATTTTAGATATGAAATTCTAGTTTTATGGTAGATTTTTCTCCTGCAATACAAGGGTTTTGAGGTTGTCTTTTGTGAGTAGATACCTTCCCATTTTTTCTTGGACACTTTGATAACAAATCCAAGCTTAGATAACAATATATATATATAAGCTTTTTAATTTATGCAATTTTTCTACACTTTCTTTTCTTGCATCCAATCTTGTAATGCTTTGGATTTGAGACTCACCAAGTCTCAATATTTGAATCTTCTATCTCTATTTTTGGTTAGTTGTGTTCTTCTCCAAGTTTTTGGAGGATTATAACCTTTTTTGGATGGCCTATTTTGGCCACTATGAGTTACATATTTTTGTGCTTCAATATTGTCTTTAGACATTTGATACAAATCAAATTGTGTGTCGTTTAAGAACACAAAACTAATTTCTTTTGAGAGTAGTATAATAGTGCAAGTTTTTCACTTTTAATGCACCAAGATTACAACTTATCACTCAAATCAAATCTCAAATTAATGCACTAAGAATTTACTGTAATTAATCAATAATAACCTAAAATGAATCTTTAAGAGTTATTTTGCAATTTCACTACAACTAATATTGTAGGACTTAATCTTATTTTTATTTTTCCAGTATAGATAAGTAGTTGATAGAAGCAATTTTGAAATCTAATCAACTCCTAATTAATGTGCAAATGAACCTTAAAAAAACTTTTTCTTTTTGCACTTTCAAATACTGTAATCCAATTTTGTATTTGCAACTTTAATCTAAATTCAGGTGCTTCTAACAAATCTAATAGGTAAATGAATTAATGAACCTAATTGCACAAAAATTTACATACCTTATTATAGTATCTCTTTTATCGCTTCTGTAGAGGATGTAGATATTGGTGTCTAGGATCACCAAGTTGCTGCTACGAGTATGCCCTTGCAACTCTTTGTAGGTTGTCCTGAATAGCTCCTTCTTCACCAGATAATGGTCTCAACCTTTCTTTCATGAGCCTAGGATTTGGTGGCTTGTTCTCCTCTTCTTTTCTCCTTCTTCTATTGCATATTTGGAGAAGTCTATCTCTAAAGTGATGCCTTATTACTGTGAGAGGTAATCTTCAAATATTCAATATTTGGTGAGCTTTTATATTCAAGTCTTCTTGTCATGTTATGGCTTCAAGCAGGATCTTCTTATAAGATTTGGAACTTCTTGCCAAATTCTTCTTCACAAATTTGGCACTCCTTGCCAATTTCTTCTTCTCTTGGGTTTGTTGTCATTTGACAACAATTGTCCCAAGTCCTTCACTATCAGGGGCTTCTCCTTGGTAGTGGATTTATCCAATGAGTTCTCTTTTGAGAATATCTTTAGTAAGGCTATCCTAGCATTTTTTTGGATGCTTGATAAGACCTTCCCAATATATCTAATCTTACATATTCTGATGATATTCCTTGAGACCTTTTCTTCAACCTTCTGCTTTTGGAAGTGTTGGGGGTGAGATCTACTTCTGTATATCTAATTTTGTTGCTTCTAAATTCAATCAAGACTCACCTAGTTCTTAGTATCCTTCTCTTTATTTGACTAGAAGTTCTACAGTGAGATATTCTCATGATCTCTTTGATTTTACTTCAGGTGCTAAATTGATTTTGAAGAAGATACCCTTCCTAAATTTCTTGTAGGAATTTTTCCAACTCACTAAATCTTCTTTCCTTGCAACAAAGTATTATTACTAAAATCTTTAGTTTGCTTCTGAATCAGATATTCTTTTCAAATTTTTCTTCAGGATCAAGGCTTCTATGGCCATTTTTTTAGTATCAATGCTTTTATGGAATTTTTTAGTATCAAGGCTTATGTGACCTTTTTTCAGTACCATGGCTTCTATGACCTTTTTAAGTATCAAGGCTTTTGTGGCCTTTTTTAGTACCAAGGCTTTTGTGGCATTTTTGGTATCAATACTTCTGTGGCTTCTCCTTCAAGGATCCTGTGGCATTTTATCCAAGGCTACTATGGCATTTTTATGTCAAGGCTTCTATGGCATGTTCTTCAACTTGTGAAGTTATTTGATTCAAAAATATAGATCTTCAGTATCCTAACTTCACCACAACTCTTAATAGGAAGTCTTCTTCCACAATATTATTCTTTTGCACAAAGAACAAATCTATACAATACGAGGGCACACCAACCTTTAGGAAATGAAGTTGGAGTCTCCTAGATTTCTATTATAAGAGGAGTCCCAATCCTCTGAGAATTAGTTTTCTACAAAAAAAAGAAACTTTAGGCACTAGTTAGCAAATTCCAGATATCCTGGATGATCCTCATTAAATGATTTGTCAATCCATTGGATTGAATGTTGAGTCCTAGTATTCACGAGTTTTTCCTGAAACTTTATAAAAGACTCTAGTCAATTGCAATCTCAGTATTTATAAAACTAATATTTATTTTAGTCCTCACTTGGGCTCTCTCTAATTCTACTACCTATATTCTTTTGAGAGTTTTTGAATGTGGTTGGTTTAGGGACGTGTTAGTTTATCAAAACACTTAGGCTTAATGATAATGGTGGCTTCCCTGTCGACCTACACAAACTATATCTATCGTAGCTCTAATACCACTATTATATTTTGATGGAGAGAGCACTAGAAGATAACAATCACAAGATGCAGAGTAATATGAAAGAAAGTAAATATACTAGATGACTAAAATATGCAATAAATAGAAATGATATAAAAGGTTAAAATGTAGCTATGGAGGAAATGAACACTCCATTATAAAGCTATTGAACTACATTGCACCCATAAATATAGAAGGTTACTATGTCCCCCAAATCTATTTGTATCTTTAACTCTATATCTATCTATAAGGTCATCCTTATCTAGGAAAAATAGGATACTTGGCCAACACTCTGTGTAGTTGTGCAAGGGAAAATTGAAGAACACATGCTTATACTGTGAGGGGGGGTGAATAGTATAATATCAAATTTTACTTTTATTTCCTAAACAAAATTATCCAATATTATCAATGGCAATATCAATAACATCAATAAAAGCAATGCACAAATCATCACACACAAGAGAGACACGAATTTAACATGGTTCACCCAATATGGGATACTCCACAAAGAAAATATTTCTACTAAATTTTCTCAACAAATCTTCTTGGGAATCAATTCCCTATTACAATGTTTATGGACCTCTGTCCAAAGAATACACCGATCCCCTAAGCTCTGATTTGTGGATATCTCTCCATAGGAGAACTCTTTCCCCTTTTCTCTGGTTCGTGGTACTTGATCTAGGAGAAATCTATATACTCAACGGGTTCATGTATCTCTCTCTCTATAGAAGAACTCTATCTTCCCAGCTGGTTCACATATCACACTCCATAGGAGAACTCTTTCCCCTTGCTCTAGTTCATGGATCTCTATCCACAAGAGAACTCTTTCTCCTATGCTCTGGTTTGTGGATCTCTATCCACATGAGAACTATTTCTCCTCTACTATGGCTGGTGATCTTCTAGAAGACTTCTACTCCCACTGCTCTAGCTTGTGGATATCTCTCCACATGAGACCTCTATCCCCACTACACTGGCTAATGGATATCTATCCACTAGAGACTACTTTCCTCTTTGCTTTATTACCTCCAAAGCCTACTCTTAACTCTGTCTCAAATTTACACCAAACTCTATCCCAATTATAGTACAAATCTACTCTAACTCTACTTATAAATATGCACCAAACTCTATCTCAAATCTATCCCCAAGACTTAACACAAAGATTTAATAAATCACCAATCAACTCTGCTTATATCTGCCTCAAGACTTAACACAAATATTGAACAAATCACCAATCAACTTTGCTTAGATCTGCCCCAAGCCTTAACACAAAGCTTGAACAAATCACCAATCAACTCTACTTAGATCTACCCCAAGCCTTAACACAAAGCTTAAAAAAATCACCAATCAACTCTACTTAGATCTGCCCCAAGCCTTAACACAAAGCTTGAAAAAATCACCAGTTAATTTTGCTTAGATCTGACTCAAGCCTTAACACAAAGATTGAACAAATCACCAATCAACTCTACTTAGATATGCCTCAAGCATTAACACAAATCTTGAAAAAATTACCAATCAAATCTGCTTAGATCTGTCCTAAGCCTTCACAAAGACTTGCTCAAATTTACCTTCAAGCCCTCTCAAGGACTTGCTCAATTTTATCCCCAAGCCCTCTCAAGAGCTTTTTTAAATCTGTCCTCAAGTCTACTCAAGACTTGCTCAACTCAGATCTCAAGCCGTTTCGCAAAACCTGCTCAAATAAATTCAAAACTTACAACCAAAACACAACTTAAATATCTTTCAGAAAACTCTCTTTACACAAATAAATTCTACTCAGTCATTAAGTATGTCACTTTCACATGTCTCACTTTTATTGCTCTTTTAAATATAGATTCAATCTAGCACATGACACCTATCTTTCTGATCTACACTCTTGCTTTCAAAAATATGATTTATAATGTTTGCACATTCACTTTTAATATCACTCAAAATCAGTACTCAAGAATTTTCACTCAATAATTCAACCAATGAATCACAACTTGCTCACAAACCCTAAACAAGTGTTTTCATACTTCTTCCAACAAAGAGCACAATGTAGGTCTCAAACCCTAACTCAAATAATTCATAATATCTATCTCAAATGTTCTCAAAATATTCAACAATGAAGCATATAAGACTCACTCAAATATTTCCAACAATGCTTATCAAACAATCCTTTTCACTCCACCTTATGTTTCACAACATTCATTCCAACAAAAACTTCAAACAAAGGATGATGTGCCCATACCTCTTTGGTTTGATGGAGATATGTCTTCAAAAAATTTCTTACTTACAACCAATTCCTTTTGTGCCACTTTAAGGTTAGATAGAAATAGTCTATCTCAAAACCTCCACATGAATATTTCACCTCAAAAAATATTTCATCATACAAAAATTGGCAAACTACTTTTACACCTTATTACTCCTAACTTTGCAATCAAAATTTCATCAACAAGAATCACAAATTACATAGGAATAATACTTCATTTACACATTATATCTCCTACTTGACATTAATACATTTCTAAAAGATAAATAAAAACCACTTCAATTTTTATCCCAATGCATTAACAAAACAAGCCACCTTAATTTTTGCTCAAGAAAGAAATCACTTTATAACACATTTTTTATTGCAAAAATTAAAACAATTTAAAACTCCTTATATCTCCATAGCATATACCTTAGCCACCTTAGACCTTAGGGCATTAATAATTAAAAAAAAAAATTAATTTCTCCTTTGCTGCTGACTGCCGCTAAGAGTCGAACCCGCTTTGCCTGTTGGCCCTGCACCCTAGCCACAGCTAGTTCACCGCGTGGGTTAGCCAACCCACATGAACAAAGGTGCATGATATCTTCCTTAACCTTTGTCACTTATGCTCAAAGAAAATCCAACCATGCAATCAAAAGGCCTCCATGTGAATCAAATGCAGCTGCACAAGCCTAGATTTCCAGCTCGGCTACCACCTCACATCAAGTGGGGACACATCCCTTCCTACCTTTGACCAACGCCTGCTTTGAAGAACTCATGACGTGTTGTCTATTTCCATTTTGCTGCATCGCACGAACAATCAATTAAGTCGGAGGTTTATGAATCGAATGCATTATAGACTTAGGCTAAACCTTAGCCTATTAATATATATGCCCTCCTATACATTTGACGTTGGCACTCTTTGCACTTTGATTTTGGCGCTTCAAAATTTAAATATTATTTTTATTAATATTTAACCTTAGGGTTAAATATTAATTAATTATATTATTTAACCTTATGGTTAAATATTAATTAATTAAATAATATACTTAGCTCTTTGATAAACTCTTTGGCCAATGCATTATCCAATATCCTTTTTGAAAGGCCCTGATGGCCAAAATATTATAATATTTTCCTTTTTCACTTGCCTTATTGCATATAGCCTTAAAATTTAGCCTTCAAGTCTCCTTCAAACCTCTTATTCATTAACTTAAAACCCATGGTCCTAAGTGCTTTAAAGAGAACCTTTCTTTACTTTCATAGCACATTAATTATAGGACATCAAACCTTTGACATTAATTCCATCAACTTAGGATATCAAACTTCTTGACATCAATGACAACCAAACATGCTCAAATTTCCAACAACTTGCACATGTATAACCTGCACATTGACACTTGTGCATTTATTACATTGCATGAAGTAACTAGATAACTTACCCCTAAAGTAATCTAAGTATGTAACTTGGAAGATATATTTACATAACCCAAATGATGAAATAGACTCTATTTCTAACACAAAGCATCATAGTATCATTTTGCTCGAGATAATGATGAGAGGTTGAACTTTGTACATGTACATGTTAAGCAACACTTTCCTAATCTATAAATTTCCTATGCTATGTATACTTTTGTATTTTTATAAGGATTCTTGGAGAATACTTAGGTGTACCTCTTAAAATCTAAATCTAAAGTATTTGGCCAAATCAAATATTTCAAGAATGAGTTGTTAATTAAAAGTGGGAAGAAAATTAAAAGCTTAATATGTGAAATGGAAAAGTGTTTGACAATAAGGGAATTCATAACTCCTTGCACCCCTAAAATAAATTGGTGTTGTAGAGAACAAGATTCATATTGTAATAAAGATGACAAGATGTATGGTGGAAGTAAAGATCCTGCAAGTAAACGTTTGGGCTAAAGTTATTAATGATGCAATTTATCTCATAAATCAAGTCCCGACAAAAGCATTTTTTGGAAATACTTTAAAGTAGAATAAATGAGAAAGAAGTCCTTCCTAATAATCTAGAGACATTTGGATCTATATTGTATATATCCATATTCCTAATGCAACAAGGAAGAAGGATGTAAAGAATAATATCAAATGCTTATTTGTAGGTTATGTTGAGTGTATGAGACCCTATCACCTCTAGGATCTATTTAAAAAGGAGGCTCTTATTATTTGATATGTGTATTTTTATGAGTTACTAATGGAATATCATAAGGCATAGTTTGACATATAAGAGTTTTATTTCCATCTTCTATCACTTCCTTTTTCTATTAGTAAATATGTAAGAATAAATTAGCTTATTGAGATAAAAATGCATAATAATGTTATTATACCGAAAAAGGACTTCACAAAAATTGACTCTGATGCAAATATATAATGGATCTAATAAAACTATGCCAACTATATTTATTTTTATTATTAGCTCACACCTGTAGGATGTGGTAGTCATACCTTAGGCATTAGTGAAGAACACAAGCTTATACTGAGAGGGGGGTGAACAGTATAAAACCAATTTTTACTTTTCTTTCTCAATCAATATAATGCAATGTATATATAGCAATATCAATAGCAGTAATCAAAGCAATGTATAAATCACCACACACAATAGAGACACCACAATTTACGTGTTTCACCCAATGTGGGCTACTCCCCGAAGAAAATATTTCACTAAAATTTTCTCAATCAATATCTTGGGAATCCTTTCCCTATTACAATGTTTATGAACCTTTATCCAAAGGAGATACCAATCCCCTAAATAAAGTTCATGGATCTCTATCCATAGGAGATACCAATCTCCTAATCTCTGCTATGGCTAGTGATCCTCTAGAAGACCTCTGCCTCCACTACCCTTAGCAAATGGAACTATATCCATAGAAGACACCTATCCTCCCTACTATGGATGGAGATCTCTGTCTTCAAATTTGTCACCTCCAAATCTCTATCTCAAATTTGTACTAAACATGGTCCTTCGGTCTAGCACACATCTATCCTCAATCTCTATCTCTGGTCTAGCACAAACCTGTCCTTAAATCTGTACCAAAATCTATCCTCAAATTTGTACTAAACATAGTCCTTTGGTCTAGCACAAATCTATCTTCAATCTCTGTTCTCAAGCCTTCACTCAAAGCTTGAATCAATTTCAAATCAACTCAACTAGATCAGTACCAAACCCTAACTCAAGGTTTGAATAAATCAATCAATCAACTCTGCTCACAAGCCTTCACAAAGACTTGTCAAATCTACTTTGTAAGCTTCCATAAAAGCTCACGCCAATATCTTCTCAAGTCCTCTCTAGAACTTGTCCAATCTGCTCTACAAGTCCTCACTAGAACTTGTTCAATCTGCTCAATAAGTTCTCTCAAGAACTTATCCAAATCTATTCTCAATATGTATTGTAAGCTTCCACAAAAGCTTACCCAAATATGTCCACAAGTCTTCTCAAAGACTTACCTCAAATATGCTCAACAAGTCCACACTAAAACTTGTCCAATCTCATAGACACATAAAGAGAATTATTAGAGACTCAATATGCTCTATACTCATCACAATGCTCAATCACTTTCAATCACTCTTTTAGAAACATACAAAGAATTGTTAGAGACTCAATATGCTTCACATTCACCTCAATATTCAATCACTTCCAATCACTCTTTCAGAAACATACAGAGAATTTTTAGAGACTCAATATGATTCAACTCAATACTCAATAACTTTCTCAAATCAATTCAGATTATAGAATAGTTTATTTTATGGAATTTGAACAATCACTTCATACATCCACTTGACTAGGCTCAACCAACTCTACTCAACCTATCACTTAATGAAACAATCCTTGCTTACAAACCCTAGTCCAAGCATATGATCCTTTACTCAAAATATTTCCAACAATGCTTATCAACCAATAACAATGATACTCATGTTATTTTCAAACCCTAGTTCAAGTTTTTCACTCAAAAAATCACTTCAACAACAATGCTTATAAAACAATCTTCACATAACAATGATACTTATGTTCTTTTCAAACCCTAGTTCAAGTTCTTCACACAACCAATGGCTTCAATAATAATTCTTATAAAATAAGGTTTTAACAACAACTCTATATTCCAGAAAACCTTGAAGCATGAACTCAACACACTTAAAAAGGAAACCCTAATCAACTCCTTTTCACTCCAAACTTATTTTCCAGAAAACCAACCAATCAATTCAATTATGGAAGAATGTGCTCATACCTTTTCTTGATGATGAAGGAAATTCTAAAATCTGCCACAACTACAAACACCTCTTTGCCAAGCTTAAAGAAGTTAGAAAACTCTCACAAAGATACAATGCAAATATCAAACCACACATACACCTTATCACTCCACCTTGAAGAAAACATCCATCAACATATACAACAATAATTGACCAAATACACCTTATAATCTCCCAATTAAAATAATATTCGATGCCAAGAATAATATCAATACAATCTCCTTTTCAAAATAACTCAATGGAAAGAAGTCCTTTCAACACTTTTAAATCTTCAATAAAACCAATGTGACACAAACACTTTATTCAAAAATAAAGCTAACTCCTTATTCCTCCAATTTACCAAAAATAACAATTAATTAAAAACCCTTTTTAAGTAACCCTTTTAACTCCCTAAGACCTCATGTCAAACCTTAGGCATCATAAAAATATATTCAAAATTTTATTACCTTTTCCTTGATGGGACTCACACTCACAATGCAACCTCAACCAGCGCCCTAGCCACAGCTCCAACCGTCGCATGAGCTAGGCGCTCGCTTAGGGAGTAAAGAGCACCACATGCTCTATAAAGCTCCCCTTGTACACCTAATCAAAAACATATGCCGCTCCCTTCGACGTTCCAAACACAACCAAAAAAACAATGCTGCCACCGTGATTCGATCACAGGTCACTCTGCGCCCAAGCACTCTAGTCTCTGTCCACTTGCCACTAGGCCATGCTACCTAGATGGCTCTTGAATTTTGGTGCTCGTTGATTTATCCCTTATTCGCTGGTTCTAAACACAATGTTCTTGTCTCTTTCTTCGCACGAGTTCTCACAACACACGATTGCACATTTTTCTTTTCAAGCAAAATGATATCTTAATGCCTCTAAGGCATATAGTTTTTATATTGATTTCCACATTCAAAATTGAACGTCGACGCTTCAATTTTTAACTCATTAATTTATAAATTATTTAAATTCTTTAGAATTTAAATTTTATAAATTAACTTTTAAATCCCTTTGGATTTATTAAAGCCTTTTTGACTTTACCACTTTGTATAAATAATATTTTTGCTCACCCATGGTTTTAATAAAAACCCTTCTAACTTATGCTTCCACATAATATTAAAAATATTATGAAGTTGTTTTGCCTTTAACCTTTGCATTGTTCCTCTTGACATTTTTACATCAATGGTAGCTTGTTCCTTGGCATCAATGACAACTTCGTTTCTTGACATCAATGGCAACTTCGTTCCTTGACATCAATGACAACTTTGATTCAAAATGTCCAAAAATTAGTGTTATGATTTATTTATTCTATAAATAAGAAGAATTATGTTGGAGTTGAAATCATCTTTCATATTTGAGTCTTAATCATATCTATTGCATATATGAGGCTACACCCTCTTCAAGTGAATAAGATACTTTTCCCTATCTATGTGGATATGATTTGTATTAATTTAGAATTTAGAATCTATTACTTGCATTTCTAATTTTCTAGCATTGAACTTTAATTATTGTTTTTGGTGGATGTTTATTCATGTGTATTATTAAATTTGTACTACTGTTAGTATATTTATAAAAATTGTTTCTTTATAAGTGGTATCAGAGTATCCATATTGGCTCCCTATAGCAGTACAAAAGTGCAACAAAAGGGTATGTGAACCATTTCAAAAAAATTGACAATTGGTTCTACTTCTTATCACCTAGTAAGTTTTTGAATTTTGTTTTAGCTCAATATTCTAGTGCATCTTATTCTATAATATTATGAGTTTGTTGTTTTTTCAAACCTGATTATCAAGTATCGGGTGTGTTGGAACCCTTAAAAGAGACCCATCTCATTATGATTGACTCTTTTAGATGGTCAAAATAAGGGATATCTCTAACAACACTTTTTAGGAATCATGTGTGTTGGGACACTTGTAGGAGATCCATTTCATTGTGACCATCTCTTCAATCTCATTAAAGTAAGGGGTAATTCTCATAAAATGTTTTCATAAGTGATTCAAAGAATTATTTTAGGTTTTGTATTTTCCTTTAGCGTATGAATGAGCCTCACACTTCTATTGGTTATTTATAAAGCAATAGATGTTATAGCGTATTAGTCATTCACAAGATGTGTGTATGAGAAAAAATCCACCGACCAAAAATATTGGTGTGCATCACAACACCCCTCCAAATATCAATAGTTTTGACTAGAATATTTTATCTTCTCTAAACACTAAGGGTTTATGTCCTCTAAAAAATTCACCTATGGCCTCTCCTCCTCCCAACACCCTCCTCTTGCTAGTTATTGTTATATTTTGATGAAGCAATAACTGGGAGATAGCAATCACAAGATTTAGAATAATTTGGAAGAAATTAAATCTACTGGATGACTGAAATATGCTATAAATAGAAACGATATAAAATATTACAATGTAGCTATGGAGAAAATGAATATTCCATTATAAATCTACTAAACTACATTGCATCCATCACCGATGGATGGTGTTACACACAAAACTAAGCTACACTATGTCCCCCAACTCTCTATGTATCTATGAATCTATATCTATCTATCTATGAGGCCATCCTTATATAGGTAAAATAGGATACTTGGCTAACACTCTATATAGCTATGCAAGGGATAAATTACACATGTACAACTTGCACATTGACACTTGTGCATTTATTACATTGCTTGAAGTAACTAGATAACTTGCCCCTAAAGTAATCTAAGTATGTACCTTGGAAGATACATTTACATAACACAAATGATGGAATAGACTCTATTTCTAACACCCCCATGTATTACATTATTTTGGTATTAAAAAAATTAGTCTTCATTATGAATCTTCTTCTTCATCATCCTAATCTTCTGTTGCATTCTTTATTACATGTTCAAGCAAATGATTAGTGTCTCTGTAATATGTAGCATTTACTAATAAAGCTTTCACCTCATAGGTATCTGTAGGTTCTTACAGTTCTTCAATTTCTTCTATCCTTTGTGCCAGGTGTCCCTTCTGATTTCTCTTTTGATATTCCAGTTGAGGATAATTAGTTTGTCACTAAAATTGATGTTGATGAGGGTTCCTTTCATATTGTCAAGTTTGAAAAATATTTCCACTATTCATATGATTTATTTGCTTTTGATTTTTGGGATTGTACCTACAATAACTGGTACTATGACCTTTCTTTCTGCATATTTGACAATACCATGTTTTATATCCTCTCACTAAATATGCAATATTTCCCTATAGATTATCTTTTGATGCCAATGCAATGTTAGTCAATTCATATTTCACAGTATTTTCTACTTCATTTTCTTGAAATATATTGACTAGACCATCAAAAGAAGTATCTTTAATTAGAACCTGTAAATATGTGACCAAGTGTTTATAACTGTCTGGAAGTGCTCTCATGGTTACTTAATTGAGAAGTTCATACTTAATTGATTCTCCTAAGGTCAATAGTTTACCTTTAATATATGCATCCTTCATTAGGAATAGTTCTATGCTTTCTCCACTATTCATATTTAAAGAGTGAATTTGAGTTTGGAGATGAAGTATAGTCACCTTATTATTCCCTTCAAATATTTTTTCTAGGCTTGTCCATGCATCTGAAAATGTTTTGTCTGAACTGATATATGGTTGAATTTCATCAGTGATAGCAAAAGTTATTATCATTAAGGCTTTTGAATCATTTTATTCAAACTTTAGGATTTCAGTTTCACTTGTAGTAGATCTCTGTGCTTTCCCTTTGACAACATCCCAAAGTTTATTATATACTAATATTGCTTTCACTTTATTTTTCCAAGATAAATAATTTGGGCCCTTGAGTAGTTGAGATTCTACTAGGAAGAATTTGCTTGACTCCATTTAAATATCCCTAATATCAATCCTTGGATATGTAGGCTTCCTTATGTCTCCCTAGATATGTTTTGGAGTATGATATAGTGATTTTGTAAAATATAGTTGATTTTTTTGTTGATTTGTATAAGTTTTGTAAATATCAAAAATCAACTTTTTACCTCCTTAATACTCCTATTGAACTAAGCACTTTTCAATTTTGAAGAGGTTTTAATGTTGGATTTCTTTTGTCCCTTTTGAGAAATTTTTGAGACAAGAACATAAATTTCCAACTTTGATAAAATATTTAATAACCCCTTTTTGTAACCCTTAGGATTTTGTTCAAGTGTTTCTAATTTTCAAAAAACTAGTTTGATGTTGTAACCCTTATCACTCCCAAATTTGGAAAACTAGAACACATTAATATTTGCAAACATTAAATGGATTAATTCCAAGTAGTATCACTTATTTCTCATAAGTTAAATTTTGCAAATATTGTATTAATTTCCCTACGTTTTGCTTTCAAACAAAGATTAATTTCAATTAATATATCAATCTTATATTATAACCTTATAACTCCATTTTTAAAATGAAAGCAAATTAGATGAGAAATTTGATTAAGGCTATGTACATTTATGAAGCTGAATGAATATGGTAGTAAAATCTCCTTCTTGAGCATGAATTCTCCAAGGAAACTGGTGGAATTAATGCTCTTGTCAAATGCTGGTTGACTAAGAGTATTTTCTACTGCACCCATCTTACTCCGGATTGCTACTGAATCACACCTGAACTGCCATCGAGCATCTATTATTGATCTACCAAAGTTCCATAAATGCACTTTCGTGTAGCTTCCAATCTGTTGCACATATCACTTTCAACCACTGGGCTTCCTTTCCAAGGTCCAAGGCATCTTTAATATGTAATAGAATTAGTGACAGGTGTTATGGTAGAAGTTGTAAATTCTCTTGGAAGCTTTGATGTTTGTGGAGGTTCCAAACTCACTCCACTACTTGTGACAGATGTCACCTTTGAATTTAGATGTTTTGATTCTTCTTTGAGCGTTGTTCAAAAAATGCTCCTTCTTCAACATCTGTGAGACTTCTTTTATGTAACATATATGCTAAAATATCTCTAGCCAAGCAATGCTAATGGTTGAGATGTGGTGGAGATATGGCAAAACTTTGGTGGAGATATGGAGGAGCGTTGGTGAAGCTTTTGTGGCCCTTGAATGAAGTTCTAATGGTAGCGCTTGGATGAGGACTCCTTGATGCTTCACTTCAATGTTAGCTTTCAATTTATGGTAGAAATGCTTTGTAGCTTGCTTTGATAAGAGTGCTCCTTTACTTTGATGCTTGATTGCTTTAATAAGAGTGTTCCTTTCCTTTTATGTATGCTTCCTCTCTTGATTTATACACTGCTTGATATTCCTGTGTGCCTTGTCTTCTACAGGTTTGACTATCCAAGATGAGCCCTTTGAGTGGCTCCTATTACTTGGTAAAAAAAAGTGCTTACGTTAGATCTTTGTTGGCTGCTTTTTCCTGTAGATATTGTATCTTTTTTGGGCACATTAAAATCTGCTCTTAGGCTGTAAAAAACCATATTAAATTGGCGCAGTAAAATGTACTATAGAATGTACATAAACCTCCTTTGATGCACCTTCTTTTGCACTCTTATTTTAGATAATTTTTTTGGTTTTATGACAGATTTTTCTCCTACAATACAAGGATTTTGATGTTGTCTTTTATGAGTACACATCTTCCCCATTTCTCTTAGACACTTTGATAACAACTCCAAGCTTAGATAACAATAGATAGAAGCTTTTTAATTTATGCAAATTTTTGGACTTTCTTTTCTTGCATTCAATCTTGTAATGCATTGGATTTGAGACTTACCAAGTTTCAATATTTGAATCTTCTATTTCTGTTTTTGGTTAGTTGTGTTCTTCTCCAATTTTTGGAGGATTCTAAATATTCTTGGGTGGATTCTTTTGGCCACTACAAGTTGCATATTTTTGTGCTTCAATAGTGTATTTAGACATGATACAAATCAAATTTTATGCCCTTTAAGAACACAAAAACTAATTTCTTTTGAGAGTAGTGTAATAGTGCAAGTCTTTCACTTTTAATGCACTAAGATTACACCTTATCACTCCAATCAACTCTCAAATTAATGCACTAATAATTTACTGCAACTAATCAAGAATAACATAAAATTAATCTTTAAGAGTTGTTCTGCAATTTCACTACAACTAATATTGTAGGACTTAGTTTTCTTTTTCTTTTTCCAAAATAGATAATAGGTAGTTGATTGAATTTTTTTTGAAATCTAATAAACTCCTAATTAATGTGCAAATGAATCTTAAAAAGAAAATTTTCTTTTTGTACTTTTGAAGACTGTAATCTAATTTTCTATTTGCAACTTTAATCCAAAATCAGGTGCTTCTAATAAATCAGATAGGTAAATAAATTAATGAACCTACTTGTACCAAAAAATTGCATACCTTTTTTTGTAGTAGATCTTTTATTACTTATGTAGAGGATGTATATCTTGATGTCTAGGATCACCAAGTTGCTGCTACAAGTATGTCTTTTCAGATCTTTCTTCACCAAATGATGGTCTCGACTTTTCTTTTACAAGCCTAGGATTTGGCGGCTTGTTCTCCTCCTTCTGCTGAAAATTTGGAGAATTCTATCTCTGAAGCAATGCCTTCTTGCTGTGAGAGGTAATATTCAAATATTCAAGATTTGATGAGCTATCTTCAAGTCTTCTTGTCGAATTCTAACTTCAAGCAAGATCTTATTATAATATTTGGCACTCCTTGCCATATTTTTCTTCATGGATTTGACACTCCTTGCCAAATTGTTCTTCTAAGATTTAGCACTCCTTGCCAAATTCTTCTTCTCTTCTTGGGCTTGTTGTCATATGGTGACAATTTTCCCAATTCCTTCACTATAAGGTGCTTCTCCTTGGTAATGAATTTCTCCTATGAGTTCTCCTTTGAAAATATCTTTAGTAAGGCTCTCATAGCCTTTTTTTGGATGCTCAATAAGACCTTCCCAAGGTCTCTGATCTTACAACTTTTGATGGTCTTCCTTGAGACCTCTTCTTCAACCTATTATACCTGGAAGTGTTGGTTGTGAGATCTACCTATGGATCTCTGATTCTACTACTTATAGATTTGAGCAGGACTCACCTAGTCCTTATTATACTTATCCTTCCTTGACTAGAAGTTCTACAATGAGATCTACTGATCTCTTTTATTTTGTTTCAGGTGTTGAATTGATTCTAAAGAAGATACCCTTCCTAAATTTGGTGTAGGAAGTTTTCCAACTCACTAAATGTTCTTTCCTTGTTATAAAGTATTAGTACTGAAATAGTTAGGCTACTTCTAAATTAGATATTCTCTTTGAATTCTCCTTTAGGATCAAGGCTTCTAAGGCCTTTTTTAGTATCGAGGATTCTATGGCCTCTTTTCAGTACCAAGGCTTCTATGGCATTTTTCAGTATCAAGGCTTCTATGGCCTTTTTTAGTACCAAGGCTTCTGTGGCCTTTTTGGTATCAATAATTCTATGGCTTCTCCTTTAAGGCTCTTGTGGCCTTTTATCCAAGGCTTCTATGGCCTTTTTATTTCAAGGCTTTTATAGCCTATTCTTCAACTTGTGAAGTTCTTTGATTCAAAAATGGAGATCTTAAATCTCCTAGCTTCACCACAACTCTTCACAAGAAGTCTTCTTTCATAGTATTCTTCTCTTGCACAAGGAACCAATCTCTACACTATGAGGGTACACCAACCTTCAGGAAAAAAAGTCAGAGTCTCCTAGATTTCTATCGTAGGAGGAGTCCCAAGAGTCTGGGAATTAGTTTTATGCAAACAAAAGAAACTTTAGGCACTAGTTAGAAAATTCTAGATATCTTCTTGATAATATTTACTAGATGATTTATCAATCCAGTGGCTTGAATGCTAAGTCCTAGTATTCATGAGTTTTTTTCTAAAACTCTATGGAAATACTCTAGTCACATGCAATCTCAATATTTCCTAGAACTAATATTTCTTTTAGTCCTCTCTCGTGACTCTCCTTAATTCTACCACCTAGATTATTCTGAGAGATTTTGATAGTGGATGGTCCAATAGCTTGTCAATTTGTCAAAATGCTTAGGCTCAATGATAATGGTGGTTTCCCTATTGACCTAAATAGACTATATCTACCATAGATCTGATACCACTATTACCTTTTGCTAAAGCAAGCACTGGGAGATAACAATCACAAGATGCAAAATAATATGAAATAAAGTAAATATGCTAGATGACTAAAATATGCAATAAATAGAAATGATATAAAATATTACAATGTAGCTATGGAGGAAATTAACACTCCATTATAAAGCTATTGAACTACATTGCATCCATCACCAATGTATGGTGTCACACACAGAACTAAGCTATACTATGTCCCCTGACTCTCTACGTATCTATGACTCTATATCTATCTATCTATGAGACCATCCTTATATAGGAAAAATAAGATACTTGGCCAAAACTCTATCTAGCTATGCAAGGGATAACTTGTACATGTACAACTTGCACATTGACACTTGTGCATTTATTACATTGCATGAAGTAACTAGATAACTTGCCCTTAAAGTAATCTAAGTATGTACCTTGGAAGATACATTTACATAACCCAAATGATGGAATATACTATATTTCTAATAGTTATCCTATTACTCCTTCAATTGTTAATGACATTCCTAATACAATTGACTCTACTTTATAATCCTATCTTGAGAAATAAAAAAAGTGGTGAACTCCATCTCAAACTCTTAAGTTGAAATAAATTAAACCTTACCAATCATCCACATATATCTTAGTATTCCTCCTACTATGTAGTCCCTTGACCAAGAATTTCAATAAGTCATTAGGCAATATCCATAGGGGATGAAATGAGCACCAAATCTGAAGGACACAATCATCTATCTATAATCATCGTCTAGTCATAGACTTCTATTTTTCTATGGTAGCCATATGAATTCCTTTTCTACCATGGGTACTCTTTAAGTATATATGGTTTTAACTTAGGATTTGCTTTTGATATTAATTCCTCTATAGGAAGTGATTATAATTTACTTTACGAGCCTCACTATGTCCATATTTTATCAACACCCCAACCTTTGGGGGTGTCAATCCACATGGATAGTTGGATAAGATAGATAAAATCATCCATCTACACCATGTTTCTAAAGAAGGTCAAGTTACATTAGTTGTTACTAAGTTGGGAACACATGCTCATTAGTGGTTATTATGGGAGAAATACCAACATGGGACCTCTCTTCTATAGCTCACATTCACAACATTGTTACTCTATAAGTTTGACAAAAATATCTTCCACATCGTATGTAGTCCATTTAATGTAGACCAATTAAACAAGATTGGTTAAGGATTATTGCACAAACTCTACAAGTCTATTCACCTATGCTTATCAATTGGATTCAATGGTGGTATGGATATTTGAATTGGATTCAATGGTTGAGAATTAAATATTGGTTTGAACACTATTGTTCAATGGTGGTATAATAGAGGGCTATAGCTAGTACATACACCCTAGCCTAGAGTACCCTATTTTTATTGAATTTTAAACTTGAAACCAAATAATCTTCCCATAAAATTTGAGAATATTGAAGAGAGTATATAATAGAATTAACTATATTAAAAATAGCCAAAAAAATTGGTGGTGAAAGTAATAGTCAAGACACATTCTTCAATGAAGCAGTTAGTAACAATCAAGTATGAATTTAGTTAGAGTTACTAACAATCAAGACAAAGTATACCAACATTAGTAAAAATTATCTGTGACAGTTGAGAATCATAGCAAACAGGAAAATTATCAGTAACAAAGTCAACCAAGATAATCATCAAAGAAAGTGAGTTATATTGTTAGTAACTAAACAATGTTAGTAACAAATATTGTAGAGCCTAGTAAGGGGTTGTCAAACCAAAGTTAATGTTTTGAGTGAACCAAGACTCCGAGAGAAAATTCAACAACACTTGAAGACAACACTCCCATAGAAAGAGTCTAAGGTGCTAAAAATTACCATTTTGAGACATTTCATTCAGATCATTTTTTGAGGTGATCATTTTCATATATAGCACCTAAACACTTTTTAGGATTATTACTAAAAATAGTAATTACCAAAATAATATTCCTATTTTTAGTATCATTATAAGGTTAAAAATCATAGAGCTTGGCTATAGACACTAGGGAATAACAAAAGGCACAAGAAATAGATTAAAAAATTATCATTCATGTAGAGTCTTGGGGGAAGCATTTGGGAGGTCAATTAATAGATGGTTTAAATCAGTTAAGGGTGGATATCAAATCTCTACATGACTCCTTGACCTATGTGGTAAGGGAAAAAAATGAAACGAAGGAGGAATTAAATGGAAAAAATATAGACTTGGAAGGTTTTTTAAAAAATAACACCCACACATATGGTTGATTTGGTTCTCATGATAGTAAGGATGAAGGACCCAACAATGAACAACATGAAGTCCCTAATAGCAATGGATTTAAACTTCCCAAATTAGACTTTTCCATGTTTTATGAGAAGGATATAGAGGGATGATTGTGTTGAGTAGAAAAATATTTTATTCTTCATATATTTCCCATTATATGTGCCTCATAATTACCTCTTATAATTTTGAATCAGATGCCTTGCATTGGTTTCAATAGTTCAAGAAGCAAATTTTGATCTTACTTGGCTTAAATTCAAGCAACAACTACTCACTTGATTTTGTCCTAGCGAGTTTGAAGATTTTATAGGATCCCTTTATAAGCTTCAATAAACTTCAACCATTCAATATTATCAAACTCAATTTGAAAAATCATCCAACCATACCATTGGTTTAAGTCCTAAATTCTCTCAAAGGTTTTTTGTGAGTGGTTTGAAGGATGATATTAAAGCTAAAGTTAAAATGTTGAGGCCATATTACAATAGGTAATAGCCTTGGCTATATTAGTAGAAAAATAATTTAAGACTTATGGATGCACCCCCAAATTTTCTCAATATTAACCACTTTTTCATCAAAGTCAACACCAAATCTTGCCAACATATCTCCTACCATCAAAATGTTGACATAAGAAGAGATGGAATCCTGAAGAGCCCAAGGGATATATTATAATTGTGATGATAAGTATTCCCTAGGGCATAAGTGTATGCATTAAAATTTGTATTTGCTTGATATGAATGAGGCAACAACCAAAAAACCTATAGAGGTGGAAGAGGATCATCAAGTGGAGGAACACATAGAATGACCAAAAGTCCTAGATGAATCCCAACCAGAGATATTGGTGCATGCATTAGCAAGTATATGAACTCCTTCAATGATGAAAGTGATAGGATACTTCAAAGGACAACAAGTAATAATTCTCATTGACTCAAGAAGCACACACCTTTATTGACCCATAGGTGGAAAAATAGGGGAACTGTTACATTAATACTTGTAACTCCTTTGAAGTCATTATTTCCAATGGATACACCTTTCCATGTAAAGGGAAGTGTCGAAATATCAAAATACAAATCATAAAATATAATCTTAAGGCGAATATGTTTACCTTACGATGAAGTGGGTTTGATGTTGTTTGAGGTCTATTATTATGGAAATTTTTTAAGTTGTGGATGAAATTCAGACAATAGGATATATAATATACCTTATAGTGCATGAAGGTTGGGGCTACTCAATTTATTTAAATTTAGAAGATGAAAAAATATTGAAAAAGTCATCCCATGGGGTTGTGGCTAACCTATTTGCTATAGAAGCTTCTGATGAAGGGAATAAGGACCATAAAGAGGAATTACAAGTTTTATTGCAAAGACATGTCATAGTATTTGAGTAATACAAAGTACTACCCCCTCATCATACTCACAACCATGTAATTTAGCTTATTTCTAGTTGTCTTCCCCCAAATTATCGCCCTTATAGGTATCCATATGGCCAAAAATAAAAAATTGAGAAAATAATATAAGAACTTCATGTTGTAGGGTTTATCCATCCCAAAATTAGTCCCTAATATTCTCCAGTGTTGTTGGTATGGAAGAATGACGAGTCTTGGAATTTTTATATCGATTTTAGAGAACTTAACAAAATAACTAGTAAAGGCAAATTCTCCATTCTTGTAATTGATGAGTTGTTAGATGAGTTGCATGGTTACCAATATTTTTCAAAATAGGATTTATAGTTAGGATATCATCAGATTCGAATCAAGGATGAGGATATTCCTAAAAATACTTTTAGAACTCATGAAGGGCTCTATGAAGTCTTGGTTATGCCATTTGGGTTGAAAAATACACCTTCCACTTTTCAGAGTTTGATGAATTCCAATTTTCATTACTTTACAAAATCATTCTAGTATTCTTTGATGATATTTTAATTTATATTCATTCATGGGAGTATCATATCCAATATTTGGATCAGATGCTATAGCTTTTGTCAGAGAATCAACTTTATGGCAAGTAATCAAAGTGTTCTTTTGGGTTGCAAGAAGTCGAATATTTGGGCCACATTTTCACCAAATACGGAGATAAAGTTGACCCTAAAAATATTCAGGATATTCAAGAATGGCCAAAGCCTTGAATCTTAAAGGGTCTTCAAGGATTTTTTGGACTCACTAGATATTACCATAAATTTATGCATAATTATGGAAAGACAATAGCTCCTTTGACAACCATGTTGATAAAGAATTATTTTTTATTGTTATAAATAACAGAGAAGGATTTTGAAGAATTAAAGAAAGCTATGACAACAACCTTAGTGTAAGCAATGCCTGATTTCTCTAAATATTTTATAGTTGAAAGTGATGCTTTTGGCAATGGAATTGAGGTAATTTTGATGCAAAAAGGAAGACCATTGACCTTCACTAGTAGAGCATGTTTTGGCCAGAATTTGGATAAATATACTTAAGAAAAGGATATGCTAACCATTTTACATATTGTTAATCATTGGGGACTATATCTCATTAGGCATCACTTTTTCATCAAGACTAACCATCAAAGTATCAAATACTTCTTAGAACAAAGGGTAGCCACATATAAACAACAAATATGGGTTTCTAAATTGTTAGGCTATGATTATGAAATCACCTATAAGAAAGGAAAGGAAAATGTGGTGGCTTATGCATTATCCTAAAAATATGAATATTTTGGGATGCTACATGATATATCTACACCACTTTCATAATGGATCCATCATCTTAGGGAAGAAACTATCAATGATTCCAATTTGTAAACTTTGGTAAAAAAAATCCAAGCAGAGCCCAACTCATGCCTTGGATATACTTGGGATGGTCAAGAATTGAGATATCATGACCAATTATTCATTCCCCAAAAGTCACAAATGTAGGAGCTCATCTTGCAGGATATGCATGCATCACCAATTGTTGGGTATTTTAGGTTTCTAAAAACCTATGAAAGGACCAAACATACTTTTTTTTGGAGGGAAATGAAAAGAGATATTCAAAATTTTGTGGCAAAATGTGATAGGTTCAATGAATAAAAGGATAAAATGTGTGTTCCCATAGAACTCTTAAAACCTTTCTAATTCCATAACAAGTATGAGAATATATTTCTATAAATTTCATTGAAGGGTTACCCAAATCGGGAGGAAAATCAATTATTCTAGTGGCAGTGGATTGTCTCACAAAGTTTGTTCATTTCTATTCCTTGTCCCACCCCTATATTGCCTCTATAATTACCCAAGTATTTTTAGACTTCATATTTCATCTTCAAGGAATGATCAAATCAATTGTGTCACATAGGGGCCCTACTTTTAACCAGTCATTTTTGGCAAGAACTGTTCAAGTTGTAAGGTACTCACATCAAAATGAGTTTGACTTATCACCCATAGATTGATGACCAAACTAAAATTAGTAATAAGTTTTTGGAAATATACCCTTCGTTGCTTTACCTCAAAATATCCTACACCACGGGCTAAGTAAATTCCTTTGGATAAATGGTGGTATAATAATTCATATCATACTACTACTACGGTTACCCCATCCAAAGTAGTATATGGTATTTTTCCACACACACCCTCCTATTACATTTTAGGAAGATCTAGGGTGGAATTCATAGCTTGAACCCTAGAGCTTCCTAAAGTGGATTCCAGAGTTTTCAGAGAAGGGTAGCTAATCAAAACCACTTTGAGCACAACTTTGAAGTCAAGGACATGGTTTTTATTTTATTGTATCCCTACAAATAATCATCTCTCTAGCTTTATGGATACCAAAAACTTGAAGCAAAATACTATGGTCCCTACCAAGTGTTACAATAGATCGAGTAAAGAACCTACAAACTGGCCCTTTCAACCACTTTTAGGATTCACCTAGTCTTTCATATCTCCTCTCTCAAAAAATTTATTGGCAATAAGGTATAGGTACAATCCACATTACCAAAGTTGGATGAAGAAGGATCCATCATTCTTGAGCCTGAATAAATTTTTGATAAAATATCACACACCCTTCACCACCATGTCATCACTAATGTTCTTATTCAATGACAAATATTGCAACCTAAATATGTCACTTGAGAGTCCCTCCAACAACTTCAATAGTAGTTTTCTCATATTAGCTTTGAGGACAAAGATTTTTTAAGGGGAAGGACATGTTAGGACTCCATCCTAATGCTATTATGTAATAATCCATTTCTTAACATGAGGGCCCTATTATAATATTTTGTAATAGTTTTATAATGATATTATTTAATTTTTTGTAATATTTTGTGGCAATAGAGGTGCCTAGACAAGTGGTGCCATTTTATGTAACTATTTTTTTTAGTAGAAGATTCTAGCTCGGGTGGTATTTTGCATGTTAGCCAACCTTGAGTTTTAGGTAGGGTTATAAAGAGTATTTAGAAATATGAAGTGTGGGAATAGATGTATATTTTGTATAATTGAATTAAAGTATTGAAGGAGGTTCCTCCTTGAAGAGACCCATAGTTATATATTGTGATTTGTGAGATTGATACATATTTTTGCATTTACACTTCATATTACAATATTATGTTCTTTAATGAAACTACTACTTTTATTAAAATATTTATGTGGATGATATTATTTTAATTAGAAGATTCCTAATAGAATCATCCATCCTAGCATCAATCCTTATTCACATTTAGTGGTTATACTATGGTGCAAAGACAAACCTTAGTGTATGTGTCTTGATTTTGATGTAGGAGCATCCAGGTAAAAAAAAATTGAATATATTTCCAACTTCCAAGAGAAGAAGGTGCATGAATTTTAACCTTCCATGTCCCACCTTCATTTTTATTGTTGGAAAAAAATAAATTGATATATTTGTTTTCATTTTCATATTACTAGCAATAGAATCTATCTCATGAAATTTTTGAGTTTTACTGTAATTTTTAGATCATCGACAAGAGAATCTATCTAATGAAGTTTTTCAATTTTGTTGAAATTTCCATATTACTATCAAGATAATCTATCTAATGAAGTTTTTTAGTTTTGCTACAATTTCTATATTGCTAGCAAGAGAAGCTATCTAATAATATTTTTGATTTTGCTACAATTTTACGTGTACTAACAAGTGAAGCAATTTAATGATGTTTTGGTTTTTGCTACAATTTCTAATTTACAATAAAGGGAAGTTTTTATAAGTGACTACACTTTTTGTTGTTAGTTTAATTTTAGATGTTGAATAGTTGTCAATCAATATAAAAAAATTTAAATGCAAGCAAATTGTTGTTGTTCATTTTTTGATTGTATGAATTTGTTGTGAGATATTTTGGCTACTAGAAGAGGTTGTTTTTCATTATATCATCTTATCTATTTTGCATCAATTGTTACCAAAGCTAATATTGGATAAGACATGGCATAAAAATAAAGGCTATAGGCACCATAAAATTCTAGAAATATTGATATTAATGAAATGTTAAGAGGAATTATACCTAGGTTGGACACCATAGAGATAACACAAATCAGGGGATGCATATAGCGGATGTTAGTGATGAAGAGGAAAAAGAGTTAATTCAAGATCTTGAAGAAGTCCACGTGGAAAAACCAGAGAGTAGATTCTTGAGAGCAATAAAAAATATGGGTAGTAATCCAATATTGGAGACCATATGCTACACTTGAAGTCTAAATATTGAGAAGCTCATAAATTGAATTACAAACATGGAGAAATACTTTGTATTTGAATCAATGGAAGACCTGTTGGTCCAAAATATTCCTATGGTTGGTTATTGCACCCAAGACATGGCCAATATTGAATGAACAGTCACACTACAAGTTTTAACTCGTCCAATCTCTAGAGAAGGCTGGATCCTTTGAGGAAGTTCTAACTGGATTGAAAGTAAGCGAGGGGAAGAAAAGAGTGCTAGAAAGGCATGTAAATGTAGCCAAATATAGAACTTGATATGGTAAATATTAAGCAACAATAAGAAATGAACAAAACCATGAAAGGGAACAACTACCATGACCTCTTAACATATCAACCAATTACTTATCATACACATAACACGGTTAATCAATATTTAGCTTCACATATTAGCAGTTTTACGACTACGAAATAAATGTGAACAATAATATAAAAATAAGAATTGATATCATACACATTTACTCAGCTAAATCAGAAACATCCATCCATTCATACATACTTGTTCTCCGATATATTTGAACCAGAGGTTAAACAAAAATATTTATAGTATTTTAATCCTTCCAAAATTTAAGTCCATACAACTTGTAAATGCCTAAGAGATGACCCTTTAACAAGAGGTCAATACTCTTATTTATAATCCCTCGATGGTTCAATATTTCAAAATACAAAAATAGTTTATTTAAAAATTGTTGCAACAATAAGCCAGGTGGCCAATATAGTACAAGTAATCTGCAGTATCATTGGTCTAGAGACGAACAAAGAACTAAATATCTAATTGCAAGATGATTACTCCATGTTCATTGTTGGGTAGTGTAGGTGGTTTGGAACTTTGATTCGTCCATATTTACTCTGGTGTGTCTATCTTCGTCGATATGGTAATGACCATATTGAACTAAAAACATCATCATCCTTGCTATAGCTAGTAATAGTTGAGCAGTGAAATTATAAATTATTGTATATCCATGACAATTTCCTATGTTTGAGCCTCCCCAATATTTGCTTCTTGGAAAAACTTGATTGGTCATGAAATAATGACACTTTTTGGTTCTCAACCCTTTTCTTCCTCTTTGTCGATGAAATCCTAACATGTAGAATCATGATGCTTTGGTTCTTGGCCCTCTTCTTGCTCTTTATCGGTGGAAACCTGACATGTCATGAAATCGTGACACTTTTTGGCTCTCAGTCCTTTTCTTGCTCTTCACTAGAAGAAACTTGACATGTCGCAAAAATTCAACACATTTTGGCTCGAACCTTTTTGTGCTCTTCATCGATGGAAACCTAACATGTCATGAAATTACAATAAAATTCAGCTCTCGACCCTTTGCTTGCTCTTTTCCAATGAAAACCTAACATGTCATGAAGTCATGACACTTCTACGCTCGCAACCCTTTTCTTGATCTTCTCTAGTGAAAACCTAACATATCGTAGAATTGCGATACTTTTTGAAATTTCAAAAATTTTGGGAGTTCATCATCGCATTATTTCTCCTGATGTAGTCTTTTTTACCTACATTATTGGTGACTCTCGGGGTAGTTTTCTAGCAAAATTTTAGAACCTAGAGCCTTTATCCATTGGGTGAGTAGAGTCCCTTAAAAAACAAAAGGATAAATGAGGGATGATGTATAGATACAAAAATTTTAGATGAAGAAAGGGGATGGATGAGATGGTAAAAAGGGATGTTCTTGTGACCTTCTCATTCAGTCCTTTGATTACCTGAGGAATCTTCTCCTCCTACATATTCATCCTCCTCTACTTCTGTGTCTCCTCCAACTTCTTTTATTTCTCCTTCAGCTTTGTATTTCGTTCTTCCTTCAATCTCTTCATTTTATTGAGTTATGCCATTGACTCTTTGGTCTTGCACCCTCGTGGCCATGTCATTGTGAGATTTGCAAGCTTACTCCTAGGTTTCCCTATTGGTATTGAACATCTCTATGAAATGGTGTTGGATATATTCCAATTCAAAGATATTGTCATAGGATAGGGCTTTAGATCTCAAGATCAACTCATACAGGCAAGATTTGATATGAGTAAGATCTTGTATGAGCTTGAAAACTTATTCCTATTGCACAGGTTCTAGCAATTCATTTATGCTATATTCATCTTCTATGACTGCATTCAAGGTAGTTTTGAGTTCTTCCTCTCCTAAGAGGTTGGACTCCTCGTACTAGAAATTAGAGAACCTACACTTCTTAGCCAGGCTCAGATGTTTTATTATCCCTTTGGTCTTAGCTTTGATATCTTGGATGAGTTGCCAACCTTGGTTCATGAGCCTATACCTTTTGAAGAAGGATATAGCTATAATCTTAGTGTTTAACCACTCTTGTTTAGGGGTAGCCATTTGTCCATATATGCTTTTAGCTAGAGCTTGGATATTCGTGGCTGTAGAAAATCTAGGCCATAATAAGTATTTAGATTCTTTGAATTCATCTTCTACAATTTCTAATATCATTTTTACTTTTCTCAGATAGAGTATTATAGTTCATGCTTTGAGGCTCATCTATATGATATCTTCAAACATCTCTCTCCTTGCCTATTTATCTCCATCCTTTGAGAAACCCATGGCTTTGGTTATTTCTTCCTAAAGCTACTGTTGGAGATTTTTGAGCTATTCAATTAGGGCCTAATTTTGCTTGTGTGCATCTTTTACCTCCTATTTATATCTGACCATCTCCTGGAACTTATCTTGCCACTTCTTGGCTTCATTCTTCAATGCCTTTTGAACATTGTTTTGTTCACTCAATGTTGCTTCCAACTCTTTGATTATTATTTTTTAACTCATTTACACTTTTCTTTAAAGTAGTCACCATGGACGTAAATGGTCTCCATATGAGCCCTTGCATATCTAAATTCATCTTGCATTGGGAGTTGAGTGATGTCCTCTACCACCATTTTTATTTTGTAATCTTCCATAGTTGATTATTATATCGACTTATCCACCAGAGGTGTGATATTTATTTTAGTCCTTCACATGGTGCTTGGATCCAGTGCCATTATTTTTGTGTAGCAAGCAAGACTCTTGGCAGACTGAGTGTATTTATCGTTCCACCAATCATATAATTTCTTTTTGGTTTTCTTCAATTTCTTGATTTTACCATATTAGGATGAGCATTAATCACATAAGTGGGGAGGGTTTGTAATAGTGGGAAATGACTGATCAAGGAGAATGGAACTATCACAATTGTGGAATCTACACATGTGGGTGAAAAAAAATCTATCTAATGTTATCTAAGTTTAGATTTGTTATCAAAATGTCCAAGAAAAAATGGGAAGGTGTCTACTCATAAAAGACAAACTTAATACCCTTGTATTGCAGGAGAAAAATATGCCATAAAACCAAAATTTCTGATTTGAAATAAAAGTACAAAAAAAGGTGCATCAAAGGATGTTTATGTACATACTATAATACATTTTATAGCACCATTTTAATATGGTTTTATAGTCTAAAAGAAGATTTGAATGTACCCAAAAATGCACAGTAAACACACGAAATAAGAAGCTAAGAAAAGGTCGAACGTAAGCACTCTTCCCAAGCAATAGAAGTCGATCAAAGGGGCTCATATTAGATGGTCAAACCTATATAAGACAAATCATAGGAGAAGATCAAGTAGTGTACAAAGTAGAATACAAAGCAAACAGATGTCAAATGAAAGGAGAATTCTTATCAAAGCATTTCTACCATAAGTAAATGCTAACAATGGAGTAAAGCATCGATGAGTCTTCATCCAAGCACTGCCATTAATAATCCATTAAAGGGCCACCAAAGCTACTCCATATATCCACCAAATATTTGCCATATTTCCACCATAGCTCAACCATTAACTTTACTTGGCTGGAGACACTTTAGCATCTACGTAAAAAAACAAAGATCAAGGTGGAAAACACATTGGAGAGTTTTCAAATAAGCATTAATATAAATAAAGACATGCAACTGCCAGTTGTCATCTTTTGAAATATCCTCTATAATACTCACAAAGAAGTTACATTTCTTGGCACCCATACTCCAAACAATAGAGTTACGTACAAATTGATATACATTACAGATAGCTTAAAGGCATTGAGGAAGAAGTATTTCTTGGATAGCGCTCAAGAGAGAATCAAATACATTTTAAATCCAAAGGTGACACTTGTCACAAATAGTGGATTGAGTTTGAAACCTCCACCAACCAAGTCAAAGCTACCATGAGCATTCAAAAACTCATACAATGAAACTTGTCACTCATCCTATCTCGTATTAAAGTCACCTTGGACCTTGGAAAGGAAGTGCAATAGTTAAAAATAATACAATAAATATTTAGAAGCTACTTAATATATCAATGATAGATGCTCAAAAATAGTTCAGGTTCTACTCAAGAGATCGATGATAGATGCTTGATAGTATTTCAGGTGTGATTTGGTAGATTGACGATAAATGCTCGTAACCAGTTGAGACATGATTCAGTAGGGATCCAGAGCAAGTCGGGTACAATTGAAAAGAATCTCAGTAAACCAACATTTATGAAGAGAATTAAAGCCTTAGGGAATTCACACTCAAGAAGGAGATTTTACTATCATATTCACCCGATGTCTTAAAGGTACAAAGCATTAATTTCTAATTCAATTTGCTTTCAATTTTAAAGGGAGTTTGGTGTGAACTCAGCTACAAGAGACCAACAAAATGGACTCCAATCACATAACACAAATGCGATATAATGGAAGAAACTTGCAAATCAATATTATTATCATTCTTGAATTCACACCCCTTCTCCAAAATATTACAATCCATCATATAGCAACCAAAAACCAAAGAAACCCTAAAGAAACCCTAAAAACATATTTTTTCTAAAAATTGCTAAAAATAGAAATGAGTTGTATTGTGCCCAAATTCGGTGCACACATCCCTCTTACAATAAAAAACCTTAATTTAAAATATTAGGTCTCAACTTAAGGTATAACAAAAGATAATAAACTTATAACATTAAAAAAACCCAAAAAACTTGGGAACCTATTCTAAAAGCTAATTTTGGGACACTATATTGAGGAGTTAGGTCCTAAAAACATATTTTTTGGAGAGTCAGGCCAATCAAAGATTTGCATGATGTAGAACATGCATGCAGAACCACCTGTTAAATTTCAAGGCCAAAGAGTGTATGGTTCACAAGTTATGGCTCTGACAAGGTGCATCATTCTCCTCTGGTGAAAAAGAACTCAGCTCCTACGAGTTCAGCTGAATGAAATCTTGTAGCTTTTGGTTATCAATTTTCTTTAGCTCTAACTCCAAAACCCAAGTGTTATCTGACTGTGGTAATCCTTCCCATTGAACCAAGTTTTTGTTGTAGCTCCCATGTCTGGTGGTGATCACATTCTTATTGAGCACCTGTGCAACTTTGTCTTTTTTCTTCTTAGGCATTTGTCGTGCCCAATTTACTATCTCCTGTAATTTTCTATCCTCGAAAGTACCAGGATACTGAAATAAATTAGAAACATTAAAAACAGATGAAATATCAAATAAATTAGAAACATTAAAAATGGGTGAAATATTCTTGTCTCAGAAAATTTCTCTTTAGGGATAAAAGAAATCCAACATTAAAACTTCTTTAAAAATTGAAAAGTGCTTAGTTCAATAGGAATTTTAAGGATTTAAGAAGTTGATTTTTTATCCTTACAAATTTTTTACAAAATCAACCAAACTTTGAACTATATATTTCAAAAGCACTATATCATACTCCAACAAAAATTTGGAAGTCATAAGGAATTCTACAAACTTGATAATAATGTCCATAAAAAAATGTCAAGTTGTGAATATATAAGGTTTCTTCAAAAACCTAAAATTAGATGCTCATAATCTCATTACTAGGGAGACATAAGGAAACCTACAAGACTAATAAATGTTTCATCAAATCAAGCTTATGTACTTCAATTAGGAAATCTCTAAGATAAACTACGAAGATTCTATCAATTCTAAGAATCACTATTCTAGTATGGATGAAATTTTAAGAAAAGCTTTCAATAATGAAGAACTATTCCATGAAGTAGAATTCTATTCTCAAAACTTAATAGATACTCTAGATGGATACGAGTATCTACCCTCTAATGAGAAAGTGAAATTCTCCTTATTTCTTAAGGAAGCAAAAGAAGGTAGCTTTATAGCATTGATTAACTATCTTCATGAAATTCTCTTCACAACATGGTGGAACTCACAAATATTGGTCATATTTTCAATAGAATAATATTTGATGATTTATCTATCATTAATTGTGTTTGTACTTACTCAACACAAGAAACAAGTTGGTAATAAAGAACAATACTATTGTGATGATAGACTAACTTGTTATAAAGTAGAAATTTCACTTGCATCAAAGAAAAATCACAAGAAGAGAAGAAGAAAAAAGAAGAAGAGACATGATAAAAGAGGCCTTGAGATGAAGACTGAAGTAGTAGAAGAGGAACCGGATCAAGACTGATCTAAACAAGCAGATAAAGGAGGAATTCAATGTAAAGTCAATTCAAAGAAGAAGACTCGACTCCAAATTACTCTGGATTATATGAAGACAAAAATTACCAACTGAACCTGAACACAAAGAATGTAGAGGAAGAAGATAAAGTTTAGGAATAAGAAAAAGATCCATATTGAAGACTAAAGTCTTTAAGACCCAAATAATATAATACAGGGGGTGTTAGAAATAGAGTCTATTCCATTATTTGGGTTATGTAAATTATCTTCCAAGGTACATACTTAGATTACTTTAGGGGTAAGTTATTTAGTTACTTAATGCAATGTAATAAATGCACAAGTGTCAATGTGCAAGTTGTACATGTGCAAGTTGTCCTTTACATAATTAGATAGAGTGTTGTCCAAGTATCCTATTTTACATATATAAGGATGGCCTCATATATAGATAGATATAGAGTCATAGATATAGATAGAGTTAGGGGATATAGTGTATCTCAGTTCTGTGTGTGATACCATCCATTGGTGATGGGTACAATGTAGTTTAGTTGCTTTATATTAGAGTGTTCATTTCCTCCATAGCTACATTGTAATATTTTATATCATTTCTATTTATTGCATATTTTAGTCATCTAGCATATTTACTTTATTTCATATTATTTTGCATCTTGTGATTGCTATCTCTCCATGCTTGCTACATCAAAAGCTAACAACCGTATCCGCTTGTTATTATTGGAGATTCTTGTTGACTACCACCATGAAAAAGGGGTATATCATGGAATCATAATGTTTTTCTCCATTTTGTTCTCAACATTAAGATATGTCACAGAGCCGTGACATTTTTTAAAAAGTAAACTTAAAAGCTACATATAATACATAAACTACAATAGATAGGGGAACCTTTTAATTAAAATACAACTTCATATGGAAAACATTGATAGGGATATGTTGGATTATTACCCATTCATCTTGAAGTTGAAAAACATTACGTTATTTTTCTATGATTATCTCGAATGGACCTTTCCAAAAGGAGTCAAACTTTTGGTGATTTCTTGATTTTGCTTTATTTTCACTCCATCTAAAGACCAGGTCTCTGGCATTGAATTTCTTGAATGTATTCTTCTTGTCAAACTATTCTTTGGTTTCCCCTAGGTGCTTCTGGCACTGTATATAAGCCTGCTCTCTTTTTTCTTCCAACTGCAACAGTTGCATCAGTATTTGTCCTACTAGGTTGCTATCTTCTATTTGGTTTTGATCAAGAAATCATTAAGTTGGTATCTCCATATGTATGGGGAGGATGGATTCTTTTCCATAAACTAGAGTATAAGGAGATGTGTTGATAGATTTATTTATGGTGATTATGTCGGCCCATAGTGCTTGATTAATCAAAGAATACCAACTCCTTTATTGTATTTTTGGGTTCTTTTTAGGATCCTTAATAAGTTCTTATTTGTTGACTCTACCAGACCATTTCCTTATGGGTAATAGTTGGAAGAAGTTTTTAGGTAAATCCCATACTTGCTAGTGAAATTAATAATATTTTCTCCAATAAATAATGGGTCATTGTCAGTGACCAGTGCATAAGTGTCATGACCCTCCCAGACGAACTTTTGAAGCATAGAAAAACAATGTATTAATAGATATGACTTACATTTGATTTTGTGCAATCAAGCAACTATATGATATTAGATAAGCAATGATGTGTTACTGCTAATAAATTTCCAATGTGTAGAATCAGGTGCACTTGTGAGTGGAGTAAATTGAGTCATCCACCAGAGGTGAGAGTACTTGAGGAAGAGGAAATGATGATAAGGTAACTCGAAGGTAACATGGATAGATACCTTCATATAGGTATGCATTCAGTTAAGGGATAATTGTCATTGTCTAATCACTTTGAGCCCTAAAATGATGACCTAGTAGCCATCATAAGATCTAGAGGCTGAGATAGGCGATTAGATTGATGGGAAGACTCCCTCTTTGTTTGATGCACTTGCATGATTGTCTTTTATTTCAATTTTATTAACCTTGATAACCAGTGATCATGGGGTAGATTGTTTACCTTCACAAACTTCATATGGATGTTGTTTAAATAAATAGTTTATTGATTTGAAAGAGCAAAATATGTTAAATAAATAGTTTATTTATTTAAAAAGAATAATTTTTTTTGAATAAACAGTTTATTTATTTAGAAAGAGCAATGGATTTTGTTTAAATAAATAGTTTATTTATTTAATAAGAGCAAAAAGATGTTGCTAAATAAATAGTTTATTTAGAAGGAGCAAATAGATGTTGCTGTAGACACCTAAAACACGTAATTTTTAGGAGACTACTCATATGGGCATCTTTGCAGACCATATGAATGATCTTGGACCCTCCCAAGGCTAAGAAGTGGTTCTAACCACTCATTTTAGGCATCTTGGGCCTATTAAGCCTTAGCCATGGATGGCATCCGTAGCTAAGATCTCATCCATGGTTGACACATGCGACTAGGGTCCTAGCCATGTTTAGGAGCCATGGCTAGCCCTGTAACTATCTCGGCCTCCTGAGGCAAGCCAAATCAGTTGTAATGGCCAAATGCAACTGATTGTAGGTGATTTTGGGTGAGGAAACTTTTGGATGCTTCCTCCCAACTGCCCTAGCCTATCAATTCTTGATCTTGGCTTCTCAAGAAATCTAATATGAGGGGTTAGAAAGGCTATAAGATTCCCTTAAAAATTGGAGAGAGGTCTACATTGATCCCAAATTTAAATCTAGCTAATCCCTACCAAATTGGAGAGCCATTTGCAACCTCTAAGGAGTGCTAACACGCTATCCATTTGGATAATCATACCTATGTTTGAAGCAATGGAGACTTTAAGAGATTGAGGAGCAAGATTACTAATTGACACACTTCCATTGCAAATTCCAATGAATTACATCACCAATATATTTCAAAACACCAAGGTGACCCTTGATCATCAATTCCTTGGAGTATTTGAGAGTTTTTGATCCTGGTTTCAAGAGAAAGAGGAGTTTTATTGTAGTCGTAGCTAACAGAGCCAGCTACGCTTAACACCTATGGCTAGGGTTGGATGCTCTTTTCCCTCTATTTTAGCAATAGATTTCCATTTCCAGTGATGCAAGTAGTTTAATATAGCATAGATTAGCATTGTAGCAGATATTTGCATGGTTAATTTGCAATATTAGAGGTAGCTTTACCTTAATTTTTGTCATATTTACTTATTTCCATAAATATTCATAGATTAGTTTCTATTCATGTTTTATGTTTCAAATTACATGTTGAATTAACTAGATCTATATGTTTTCAAACATGATTTACTACTTGTTTTGCAAGAATCTTTGTATATTTTTATGCTTCTTTCAAGTTTAGCCTTATTTCTTGCATTTCTTGTCAATAGCCTCATCATGAGAGGCTTCATATGTGTTTAATGTGCTTTTTTGTTTCTTGTACATAGGTTACAGGTTCTTTCAAGTTTCAAAGCATTTTCAACATCAAGTTCTTCTTGAAAAGTAGAGAAGGAGGCATCCTTGTAAGTCCTCAAGCAGAGTTTGTGGAGATATGAAGACCATTGTGAAGCACAACTTCTCCCATTTTGGGGTCATTTATATATTATAGCATTGTATCAAACTTTGGTATCCCTAAGAGGGATGAATATGTAAGAAGTGATTTATTTTATCAATAAAAAAGAGTTTCCTTTGTTATTTCCTTCTTATCAAATGTTTACATAGATTACATGCTTTTGATTCTTTATGTTGCAATATCTTTAGTTGTGTGGTTTTCATACTAGTCTAAAGTAGTGATCATGATGGAAACCCCACAAATTTTGTTGTCTTTTACTAAAATTTTCTCTATTTTGTGTTCAAGGTCTTAGCCACGCTTGAAAGACACAATGCATAGTCTCAGTCATAGTTAACACCCACGACTAGAATTTTAGCCATGTTTAACAACAACAGCTAGCAGAGAGCAGAGAAAAATACAGTAGACAACCTATCTCTTCATTGAATGAGGGATTCCAAGTAAGTGTTCATCTTCTGTGTTTTATTGTTTTCTGATTCGATAGGCTCTAAGTAAATCACATAGCCAAATTTTAAAGGAAAACAATAAAAAATTTCTTGTTTGCTATCAATCATGACTAACAACAAAGACTAGCTCTGTTAGTTGTTGTTGTCAACAGTGGCTAAGTTTTTGGGTTGCACTTCTGTCCAGTGACCAATTTTGTTTCCTGCTGTACACAAAAATGACTAATATTTAGACTATGTGTTAGGATTTGCATGTTTGGGACCTATCTATAGGCTATTTTTCATGTAATTTTGCATTACAATTTTCTAGAAATAGTATTTAAATTTTGCATCCTTTCTGAAATTAAACATCAATTTCCTAGGCACGTAGGAATAACCATGGATGGTCTATGATGCATTTTATTTTTATGTAAAATTAAAATAAACCCCCACACACCACATATCATTTAAAAATCAGCGACATTGGGCTCTCACATCCAACCCAATGATCGAGACCAATGGTGGATGTCATTACCACTTGGTTGGCTCATTTGATATTGTACTATCAAGACCCAATCATGGCCAAGGTTGATGTAAGAATTGTCCTATCCATAAAAAATAGCATGCACTCATATTTTAAGGGGTGTATCACTGTGCATGGTGTGCAAATATGCTCCTTGATCAAGTATGGGCTTCATCTCCATACTTTGGTGGATTCATGTGATCGAACTTTTATTACGAGTTGTAGATCTGTGAGTATACAGGTGAAAATCCTTAAACTATACAAGAATATCATCAATAAAATTGCAAACATGATGAGGGTTAGTTTATATACTCAACTAACCAAAACACACTAAATAGTTTAGGGCTCACAAAGAATCTTTAAAAGAGATAAACACCCTTGTATGCTTTGTATTGCCTAAAAAATATAAAAGAGATAATTCACATTATGGTCAACACATGGAGAGGCCGATATTAGCACATAATCAAGGTGGATTCCGAAGCTCCATGACACACACAATATAACACGTTGGAACCTCTACCATAGTATCCTCCTAAATGATGTTTGACTAGTATTAGAGGTGAAAATTTGATGCATGGGGTTCTATTTAGAATACCCCAGTTAGAGGATGTAACACACACTCCTCACGGGATAGAACTAAGGGTGGATCAAGGCACCCATCATCCCATGGTAGAAATAGAGAAAATCCACCTAATTAGGGGTAGGAAGATAGGGCTACATCAGAGTGCAGAACCCTAAGGACTCCAAACCCTAATGAACCTAGAAAGTTCACAATAGATCTTGCCATAATTGTATTCAATGGTACACCTCCAAATAAACCATGGAGGACTATTCAGTTTAATGGACTAGAACATGTTCTAGGGAGACTAGGATATAGAGCTTCTACTGCACACTCTCTCTCTAATTGCTCATGTATTGAGGACATACAAAGGTATACCAATGATCTAGGAGAATTCTCAAAGTGCTCCTATAGTGTACGTGCCCCATCTACACAGAAAAGCACAAAGAATAGACCAGAGCACAACACATATGTCATCTACATAGACAAGGGCAAGAGTGTGGTAGATAAGTTTTTTGGGGTTCATACTAATAAAGCCCCTCAAAAAAAGCTACAAAGCCAGAAGCCTTACATTGTCGATATTATATATTGATCTCAAAGGTTGGCTATAGAGAAAATACAATGCATATTCCAAGACCAATTGGATGATGTGCATGCATAGTGCAAACACCTCGAGCGTGAGGATTCACAAGGTCAAAGGTTGCTTAGGCAACATTTATATGAACAATGCATGTGAGAACAACACATCCTTGATCAAAATGAGAGTGAAGAGAGATAGAGGATAGACTATCTCGAGCTAACCTACCCCATCAAGGTGAATATAGGGAGCGCAACCAAGGACATGTTGCATCGTAGCTGGAACTGTGTCCTAAACAAGTTGAAAATTATACTCATCATACGACCCAACATACACAACAATGTCAAGTGCTAGAACAACCAAGGCATACCCAGTACGAAGAATCAAAAGGAGATGAGAAAGATCAACAGTATCTCGAGATCTCCTTAGTATATGTGGATGATGAGCCTAATCCTCCATCTTAGCCTAAAAATAATCTACCTCTAGTAGCTTAGCAAATACCCCTTAGGGAAGAGGAAATATTATCCTCGCAAGCATACAAAGCCTTGGCTAAAAAGGTAAGAGTTATTGAGAAACAAAGGATGGCTTATAAAAATCCTATCTTGAACAAAACTCATAATGTATATCTATGCCCTTCAGTTCCTAGCCCAATGTATCTCGATCATTTCGAGATGCCCAAGCTAGACAAGTTCCAAGGTGATGAAGATGCACAAGAGCATGTGATGAGCTTCATGAACATGTTGATAGTTTCACAATGACACTAAGAGGGGGGTGAATCAGTGTAGCTATTTAAAATTCAAATCTACAACTCTTAATGCCGAAACAATGAAAACTTAAACTCAGATAAAGCAAGTATAACAAGAGAGCATTCCACAACAAATGATGTAACGAGGTTCACCAATTTGGCTACTCCTCAAAAATGACTGCTTGGACTCCCGTCCAAATCCAGCCTTTGCAAAATAACAATTTTACAAACAATTTACCAGCACCCACTGGAAGGAGCACCAACCCCTGGTTTATCTGCACCAACAGAAAGGAGCACCAACCCCTGGTTTATCTGCACCAATAGAAAGGAGCACCAACCCCTGATTCCAAGCACCAACTCAGACTGCAATTTTGAAACTATATGATTGACATAAAAATGCCTTCACTTATACAAGACCCTATCTGGTCTATTGCTCTCTCGGCTCTCCTTAACGCTCTCTTACGACACGCACTCTTCAGCCTTTTTCAGCAATATAATTCTCCACGTAGATCTCCTTTTATAACCTTTTCTCTATAATTACTTAATTTACGACTTCTTATTGTATCGACTTCTTTGTAATCACTATAATGTCGTATCGACTTCTTATACTATAATTGTATCATTCTTGTATCTCTGTAACTATCGTACCGACTTGGTATAATGTCACATTCTGGTTTCTCTTCTTAGCTCTCACCGAAGTGACTTGTCATGAAATCATGACACTTCTGCCTCTTTGACCTCTTCTCGGCTTGTACCCACGAAAACACATGTCGTGATATCGCGACACTTTCGCCTCCGTACTCTTCCTCTTTACTTTTGTCACGATATCGCGACACTTTTGCCTTCTTACTTTCTCTCTCCTCCGTTAGTCATAAAAATGCGACATGTCGCGATATCGCGACACTTTTGCGTCCATACTCTTTCTCTTGCCTTCGGGTCATGAAAATGACATGTCGTGATATCGTTACACTTTTTTCCTTGCCTTTTTCTTTGCTTCGACCGCGAAATAATACATGTCGCGATATCGCGACACTTTTTCTCCTTGCATTTTCTCTTCTCTTCTACGAAAATGCAACATGTCACGAAATCGTGACACCTTTTTCTCTCTCCTCTTTCTCTTCGCTTTGGACCAAAAATGAAACATGTCACGAAATCGTGACACCTTTTTCTCTCTCCTCTTTCTCTTCGCTTTGGACCGAAAAATGAAACATGTCATGAAATCGTGACATCTTTTTCTCTCTCCTCTTTCTCTTCGCTTTGGCCACGAAAATGAAACATGTCGCGAAATCGTGACACCTTTTTCTCTCTCCTCTTTCTCTTTGCTTTGGACCGCGAAAATGAAACATGTCGTGAAATCGTGACATCTTTTTCTCTCTCATATTTCTCTTGCAATATGTCATGAAATCGTGACACTTTTTCTACTTGTCTTTTTCTCTTTCAACATGTCATGAAATCGTGACAGTTTTTCTTGCTTGCGCTTCTCCCTGAATATGTCACAAAATCATGACAGTTTTGCTTGCTTGCGCTTTCTCTCCGAACATGTCATGAAATCGTGACAGTTTTTCTTTCTTCTCAACATGTCATGATATCGCGACAGTTTTCTTTCTTCCAACATGTCGCGATATCGCGACAGTTTTCTTTCTTCTCAACATGTCGCGATATCACGACAGTTTTTTGCCTTGTGATTTTCTTTTGATTTTTAGCATATGGGTCACTTCAATTCTTTTGGATAATCACTGTACATACTCTGAAGAACCTCTTAACTCCTGTATACTTCATCAACTGATCTGACTTCATCAACTGATCTGTCTAATTGTGTTGACAACAATGACAATACTTTTGCTGCAACTTGCTCAACAATCTCCCCCTTTGGAATTGTTGGCAACACTCATGCAATCTCCTGTAATTCCTGTAATTCTTCTCCCCCTTTGACAATAATACCAAAGGGCTGTTGCAGACTCCCCCTGAGTCCATGCACAACATTCTCAGGCACAAATTATTACAGTTAGCAAAAATTACAAACATGAGCAAAAAGATAATGAAATATATAATTGCTCCCCACGAGAATGTGGTCCCGATTGCTAGTCAATGCTTGGGAAGCGTGACCACTCCCAACTTATTGTGAAGGTACTCAAAAATTTCTTTGGGCAGCGGTTTTGTGAAGATATCCGCTACTTGCTCTGTAGTTGGGACAAAATCCAACTTAACCTCACCTTCCGCAACTTTCTCCTTCAGAAAGTGATATCGGATAGCAATATGTTTTGTGCGGGAATGCATAACCGGATTCTTTGAGATGTTAATAGCACTGGTGTTATCACACTTAACTAAAATTGGCTCTCTGAAGTTAATGCCAAGATCTTTCAGGGTTTGTTTCATCCATAAAACCTGCGTACAACATGTTGATGCTGCAATATATTCTGCCTCTGTTGTGGATAAGGAAACTGACTCTTGTTTCTTACTGTGCCATGCGACCAACTTGTCTCCAAGATAGAAAGCACCTCCACTGGTACTCTTTCTGTCATCGACACATCCTGCCCAATCTGCATCTGAATACGCAATAAGGGTGAAATCCTTACCTTTCGGATACCACAATCCATACTCCATAGTACCCTTCAGATATCGAAGAATCCTCTTCATGGCTGTCACATGAGTTTCCTTGGGACTAGCCTAAAATCGTGCGACCATGCAAACTGCCTGCAAGATATCTGGTCTGGTAGCTGTCAAATACAGTAAGCTCCCAATCATAGATCTGTACATGGTTTGATCAACATCTGGAGATTTGTCATCCTTGCTCAACTTGCAACCTGTCGTCATGGGAGTGCTAACAGGCTTACAATCCTCCATTGTGAATTTCTTTAGCATCTCCTTCACATATTTAATTTGAGAAATAAATATGCCCTTCTCATTTTGATTAACTTGCAGTCCGAGGAAATACGCAAGTTCACCAATCATAGACATTTCAAATTCTTTCTGCATCTTATTTGCTAAATCTTTACACGACTCATCATTGCTGCTACCAAAAATGATATCATCTACGTATACAACAAGGACAATGAGATGGCCATTCTCTATTTTGACATACAAATTGCTGTCCACCATACCCTTTTTGAACCCTTGTTCAGTAAGATAGTTGTCTAGCCTTGCATACCATGCTCTGGGTGCCTGTTTCAAACCATACAGTGCTTTTTTCAACTTGCAGACGAAGTTGGGATTATCACCGAGTTGGAAGCCATCTGGCTGCTCAATATAGACCTCTTCTTCAAGTTTTCCATTCAAAAATGCTGATTTCACGTCCATTTGATAAACTTTGAAATTCTTGTGAATTGCTAAAGCCAGAAACATTCTAATTGCCTCAAGTCTAGCCATTGGTGCAAAGGTTTCTTCAAAGTCAATACCTTCAACTTGTGCATAGCCTTTACAGACCAATCTTGCTTTATTCCTGACTATCTGTCCATCTTCATTCAATTTGTTTCGAAAAACCCATTTAGTACCGATTATATTTTTATTTGCAGGTCTTGGTACTAACTCCCAGGTTTTGTTTTTCTCAATCTGATCTAATTCTTCATTTATTGCCGTCATCCAACTTTCATCTTTGCTTGCTTCAACAACATTTTTGGGCTCAATGCTGGATAATAGAGAGTAGTTACTTACTACTCTTCTTCTTGTTTGAACACCAACTGTGGGATCTCCAATTATTTGCTCTCTAGGATGATTTTTCTGCCAGCTGCCTATTTTGAATTTCTTGTTTTCTTCCTCTTCTGAAACACTACTTAAATCATCTGAGTCAATTTTCTGTTTCTTTTCCGTTTCCTCTTCCTCATCTGCTTCAATAACCTCTTCATAGATTGGGTAGTTTTCTTCATAACTAATTTCTCGTTCCCTACCTTCATCAACTTTAACATCAGCACTCTCCACAATTTTCTTTAGCCTCTTGTTGTAGCATGTATAGGCTTTGCTTTTTGTCGAATAGCCAAGAAAGATACCTTCATCAGCTCTATCTTCAAACTTACCAAGATTATCTTCAGTTCTTTTGATGTAACACTTGCTGCCAAAAACTTTAAAGTATCTTGTTGTTGCCTTTTTACCGAACCACAGCTCATACGGAGTTTTGCTTTCATGTGTCCTCAACATGCACCTATTTTGGATGTATACCGTAGTATGGACTGCCTCTTTCCAAAATCTATCTGCTATTTTGCTCTCAGTCAACATAGTCCTTGCCATTTCCTGCACTGTCCTATTCTTTCTTTCTACCACACCATTCTGCTGAGGTGTCCTTGCTGCTAAAAACTGTCTCTTAATCCCATACTTTTCATAGTACTCTGCAAACTCCTCTGAAATGAACTCTCCTCCTCTATCTGATCTTAAACATTTAATCCTTTTTCCTATTTGATTCTCAACTTGGTTTTTGAAAATCTTGAACATCTCACAGGCATCTGATTTAAGCTTCAAAAATAGTACCCATGTCATCCTGGAATAGTCATCTATGCACAACATAAAGTATTTGTCACCATTTATGCTTTGCGTTCTCATGGGTCCACATAAATCGGTATGTATTAGTTCTAAAGGTTTGCTTGTGAAGTACTCTTTTGTTTTAAATGTGGCTCTAGTTTGCTTCCCCTTTTGGCATGAAGCACAAATGCTATTTAATGGTTTGCCAATGGTAGGAATATCTCTCACTGCCCCTTTTGAGCTGATTTTTACTAGATTGTCAAAGCTGATATGACCGAGCCTCTTGTGCCACAACCAATTTTCTTCTTCATGTCCAATCAAGCATGCTCCTTCTGAAGTCTCTGAGAGAGTATACAGGTTTCCAGATGTTCTTGATCCAGTTGCTATCAACTTTCCACAGTTTGTTGTTCTGACTTCACAACCCTGCTTCTTGAAAATTACTTCATGACCTCTGTCACAAATCTGACTTACGCTTAACAAGTTATGCTTCAGACCAATCACAAACAAGACTTCTTTTGACTTTATTTTTCCGTCACTGATCTTAACCGATCCTTTGCCAACTATCTCCGCTCCATCATTATTTCCAAATTTTACAGAACCACCTTCATACTTCTGTAACTTCTCAAATTTTTGTTTGTCACCTGTCATATGACTGGAGCACCCACTATCAAGTATCCATGGTGTAGATTTGTTCTGTGCTTTAAATGTTGTCTGTACAATCAAGGATTCCTTTTCTTCCTTGAGTCGCTCCTTTTCTTTCCACTCTGGTTTGATTACAGTTTTGGTCACTTGTTTTGACTTTTCTTTGTCATAGCCTGTACATGTTTTTCAGGAAATCTTCTATTTTGTCTCAAACCATTTGATTGAAATTGTCTTCCCTGATGTTTATTTGCTGCAAATGTACTTCGACAATTTCTTGCAATGTGCCCAAAATTATGACAGTTATAACATTCTACTGCATAATCCATCAATGGTGAAAAAACATTTCTACTGACAAAATTCCTTTGTCCTACATTATACTTGCAATCTGCAATCTTATGTCCATAACCATTGCATTTAAAACAATAACCAAAAAAGAAATGAGTGAACCTGGGTAATGGTTTTTGCCATTTTGTAGTAGGAGCCACAAATCTTCTTCTCCTTTGATGAGTGACATTGGTGAATTCATCATTGTCAATACTCCTCTCGTGCCTGGTATTATTGCTTTCTTTAGCATGATTCATTTTTTCTTGATCAATCCTGATCTTATCTTCATTCTTTATGGGATCTACAGTTATGGCCTTTGATCCATTTGATGATTCTCCTTCAATGAAGCCCAAACCAAATTTAATGCCTGTAGTCCTTTGGCTATTTATAATCTTGTCCAACTTTACAGAACTTTCTTCAATTTTGTGATAACATCTCACTTTTCGATTCATCTCTTCTAGTTGCATCTTTAATCCAACAATCTCTTCTTCTAACTTGCTGCACTCATCTATTTTCACAGTTAATTGTACTTCTATATCTTTAGATATTTTCTTAGATTCGTCTATCTGTACTTTCAAGCTGGTTATGATTTCATTGGCATCCTCAAATTTTCTTGAAACTTTCTTATTCTTTTTCCTTTCTATACTCAGCTCTTTAAGTGCAGCGATCAGCTCACCTTCCAGATCTACTTCAGCCTCAGCCTCAAGTTTTTCTTCTATTTTTTCTTCTTCGAATGCCATGAAAAGAGCTTCACCGGTTTCTTCTTCAGAATCTTCACCGGAGCTGTCTTCCGAAGGATTGACATTCTTGGATATGAAACTTTTCTTCTTGAAGTTGCCTTTTCTAAAATTTGATTTCTTCTTCCAGTCACTTCTTTCTTGGTGTGAACCTTCATCACTTTTGTTTTTCTCATTGAGTGGACATTTAGCTGCAAAGTGCCCAATGCCTCCACAGTTGAAACACTTAAATGGTAGCTTTCCTCTGTATTTTCCTTTTCCCCTTATTAGTTTCCGAACAAAGTTTGCTTCCGTTTCATCTGATGTCTCTTCTTCCTCGGATTCTTGTTTTGCTTTTATATTTTTATGTGCTTTAAAAGCAGCTTCTCTGTCTGTGGGTTTAGTTTTTCCTATTCTCATCTCATATGCAGTCAGAGAACCATGCATCTCATCCATACTAAAATTATTCAGATCTTTAGCTTCTTCTATTGCTGAAACTTTAGAATCAAATCTTTGGGGAAGAGATCTTAGTACCTTTTTCACTATGACAACATCTTCCATTTCCTCATCGAGTCCTCTAATCGCATTAATGATTCCATTAACTCTTAGCATGTATGCCTCTATGTTCTCATCGTCATTCATTTTTAATGCTTCGAACTGGGCTCGATGCGTTTGTAACTTGGCCTCCTTGATCTTGTCGTCTCCTTCATGAATGCTCCTTAGTTTATCCCACATGTCTTTTGCCATTTTACAACTCATAATATTTATCAGTTCGTTGTCCACTAAACCGCACATGATAGCATTTTTTGCTTTAGAGTTATTCTCAAACAATTTCTTACCGGCAACATCGGTTGGAGGAGTGATGGATATTGAGTATCCACTATCTACTGACTCCCAAATGTCGTATCCCAAGGCGCATAGATATGTCTGCATCCTGAGTCTCCAAAATGCGTAATTAGTTCCATCAAATAATGGTGCTTTGTTTGATGAGAATCCTTCACCACCTGCCATTGTCTCACTTCCAAGATCACCTTAGCCGATTAAGCTTGTTCAGGAACTTGGCTCTGATACCAATTGATAGTTTCACAATGACACTGAGAGGGGGGGTGAATCAGTGTAGCTATTTAAATTCAAATCTACAACTCTTAATGCCAAAACAATGAAAACTTAAACTCAGATAAAGCAAGTATAACAAGAGAGCATTCCACAACACACGATGTAACGAGGTTCACCAATTTGGCTACTCCTCAAAAATGACTGCTTGGACTCCCGTCCAAATCCAGTCTTTGCAAAATAACAATTTTACAAACAATTTACCAGCACCCACTAGAAGGAGCACCAACCCCTGGTTTATCTGCACCAATAGAAAGGAGCACCAACCCCTGATTTATCTGCACCAACAGAAAGGAGCACCAACCCCTGATTCCAAGCACCAACTCAGACTACAATTTTGAAACTATAAGATTGACATAAAAATGCCTTCACTTATACAAGACCCTGTCTGGTCTATTGCTCTCTCGACTCTCCTTAACACTCTCTTACGACACGCACTCTTCAGCCTTTTTCAGCAACTATAATTCTCCATGTAGATCTCCTTTTATAACCTTTTCTCTGTAACTGTACCTGTAAGTCGTACGACTTCTCCTATAACACTAAGTCGTATCGACTTCTTTAGACTAATATCGTATCGACTTCTTCTATACTATACTCGTATCCGAACTTTGGTTAACTATCACATTTTGGCTGGTTTCTCTTCTTAGCTCGTCGAAGCGACCTATCATGAAATCGTGACACTTCTGCCTCTTTGTCCTCTTCTCGGCTTGTACCCGTAAAAACACATGTCGTGATATCGTGACACTTTCGCCTCCGTACTCTTCCTCTTTACTTTTGTCGTGATATCGTGACACTTTTGCCTTCTTCCTTTCTCTCTCCTTCTAGTCACGAAAATGCGACATGTCGCGATATCGCGACACTTTTCTCCTTTGCTCTTTCTCTTGCCTTCGGGTCATGAAAATGCGACATGTCGCGATATCGCGACACTTTTTTCCTTGCGCTTTTCTTTGCTTCGGCGTGAAAATCGACATGTCGCGATATCGTGACACTTTTTCTCCTTGCATTTTCTCTTCTCTTCTGGCCGCGAAAATGAAACATGTCACGAAATCGCGACACTTTTTCTCTCTCCTCTTTCTCTTCGCTTTGGACCGCAAAAATGAAACATGTCACGAAATCGTGACACCTTTTTCTCTCTCCTCTTTCTCTTCGCTTTGGACCACGAAAATGAAACATGTCACGAAATCGTGACACCTTTTTCTCTCTCCTCTTTCTCTTCGCTTTGGACCGTGAAAATGAAACATGTCACGAAATCGTGACACCTTTTTCTCTCTCCTCTTTCTCTTTGCTTTGGCCATGAAAATGAAACATGTCATGAAATCGTGACACCTTTTTCTCTCTCCTATTTCTCTTGCAATATGTCACGAAATCATGACACTTTTTCTACTTGTCTTTTTCTCTTCCAACATGTCATGAAATCATGACACTTTTTCTTCTTACTCTTCTCTTGCAATATGTCGCGAAATCGTGACAGTTTTGCTTCTTGCGCTTTCTCTCCGAACATGTCATGAAATCATGATAGTTTTGCTTGCTCTTTCTCTTCGAACATGTCATGAAATCGTGACAGTTTTGCTTGCTTGCTCTTTCTCTTCCAACATGTCGCGATATCGCGATAGTTTTCTTTCTTCCAACATGTCGCGATATCGCGACAGTTTTCTTTCTTCTCAACATGTCGCGATATCGCGACAGTTTTCTTCCTTGTGATTTTCTTTTGATTTTTAGCATATGGGTCACTTCGAATTTTTGGATAATCACTGTACATACTCTGAAGAACCTCTTAACTCCTGTATACTTCATCAACTATTCTGTCGAACTACCTGTACACTTCATCAACTGATATGTCTGACTGTGTTGACAACAATGACAATACTTTTGCTGCAACTTGCTCAACACATGTGCTTCTAGATCTAATGTAATGATGTCTTTTTAGTGGGAACCTTCATAATGACCCTTTGAGGCCCAACCTCAAAATGGTTTAATCAATTGAAGAGGCACAACATTACCAACTTTGAACAATTTGCAAATGCATTTATTGAATGCTTTTCTTTTGGTGTTAAGAAGAAAATCAACTTATTCTATTTGTCTACTTTAAGGTAATTTTATGATGCGCCAGTCATGAAATTTGGTAATAATGGAGAAATCTAATGGCGAAGCTACAATTTTCCATTCCTACTACTGAATTGATGTGAATGTTTAACAAGAGCTGCAAAAAATACATCTCGTTGTTATTACAACTATAGAAATACCAGATATTCAAAGAGGCTTTGGCACAAGCCAAGTTATAGAGGATATCAAGTTACAAGAAGGTGACTTGAAACTTTGAATGAAAAAGGAGTGGAATAACCAAAATCACCAAGCCAAGCCTGTGCATGTGAGTCATGTTGTGTTAAATCTTTAAAAATGGGATAAGGGCCAACAACTAGAAAACTACTAGGCTCAACCTCCCCCTATGTAGTACAATTAATGCAACAACAAAAAATAGGGTAAGAACAAAGAACAACACCCTCCTGACCATTTTGTCACTGTATAAGACTATGACATTGATATTCAATCAATTATGCAAGGCTAAAGCCATAAATTTACCCAAAGTTAAATTACTCGATCCTAATCAACCTAAATTGAAAGGATTTAGGGAAGATCAATACTGTTTGTACCACAAACATAAGGGGCATGATATTGAAGTGTGCCACAAATTCAAGTATCTAGTATAGAACATGATTGATAGGAACAAGTTAATCATTGACAATCCTTTGGCTTCAAACAACCAAAATATGGGGATATTCAAAAATCCCTTACCGAACCATGAGCCCTTGAGGAATAATATCGGATAAGTAAATCAAGTGTGTATCAAACTGCCCATGCAAGGCTTTACCATCATGGTGAACATAGTCACTAGAAATAGGACGTAAAATCAACTAGATCCTCCTCCTGCACTTGTTTATATTGAAGTTGTGCCCCCACAAAGGCCAGCGCAAAATACCTTGCCAGACCCACCAACTAGATCTGTGGTGATGATAAGGAATAGACTCATTCAAAGTCTACAGATGGCCTTGATAAAGCTATCAATTTATGAGATAATACAATAGTATCCTAAGCCTAGGGAGATGCTAATGGACATATTAAGGTCCATAGAAGTGCAATCCTAAGATCCAAAAGCATTTACTAATTTTGTGTGACACATTCACTAGTGTCAAGAGTGTGTGATCCAATTTTATGATCACAAAATTAAGACAGTCTCTATTGCTACAACGGACCCATCGCTTCACATTATTACGTGTGTAAACCACACACCCTTAAAGTGTATATTCATTGACACAGGATATTCAATCAACATTATTACCACAAAGGCCTTGGCACATTTAAAATTGCCTAGATCACATATTGTGCCTTCGAATTTTACACTACAAGCATTCAACGATGCATTATGATTGATAATGGGCACTATAATCCTTCCTATTCAGGTAGGATTGAAGACAAAACCTATGATGTGTCACGTGCTTGAAGGTGCAATGCTATACAAAATTCTCTTGGGTAGGCCATGGATAAGAGAAATATAATGTGTACCCTTGATATTACATATATGTATCAAATATGTATATGAGGGGCAAGTGCATGTGGCTCCTTCAAATGAGGAACCCTTTAAGTATATCAATCAAGTAGACTTACCAAGAGATTTTATCCTCCCATCGATGCATCTAGATGTAAGACCTACATCTCCTATCCAACATCCACTGGTTAAATCGATGGAAGTGTGATTGATCCTTCAAAATCAACACCATGACCAACTTCACATACAATAGTTGCTTCTACGAAGCCTACGAAATTGAAATGCTTAGGAATTATCAGAAGCTAAAGGTAGTTTGGGTGAAAAAGAGCCTAAATAAATCCCTAATGTAGCAACTATCGAGGTTCTAAATACCATGGAGGAGGAAAAATTATAGAATGAAGTCGAGGAGGTACCTCAACTTGCCTCACCTGTGTCTTCAGCTGGGTCATCTGCATCATAGGTGAAAATTCATTGTCAATCTTGGGTTAGCAGAATACCTGGTGCAAAATATGAATTTCATGCCAATCATAGAATCTACATAGGATATGGGCAGGCCTCAAGCCCATAAATTTCCTATCTAGATGGTGGTACCACTAGGTGAGCCACCAAATCAAACCAACTTCATCTATGGAGGCCTAGATCAACTTGCATATTGTATCCTATAGAGAAATATGATGATGAACCATTCATAGTGAACGCTCATTATCTATCTAACCCAGAGTTCACCCTTAAATATTTTGAGCGTTACCACTAGCATGGTTACAGTATGGGTCTATTTGAACAAGGTCATCGTACTCCATATGAACCATGTTATCAGCTATCGAATGATAGGTTTGGACTGGGTTATGATATAAGAGGTCAGGATGAGCTTCTAGCTACATCTCTAGATCACCTGAACCTTAGCATAGGGGTGGATGCTGTTTGGAACCACTATCATCCTAACCCTTCATATTATTGAAGGTGTGATTAACTGGTGATCATGATTACCATAGAACCACCTGTGATATATAACGATAACATTTCGGTGGAGGCTAATCCAGATGATATGCCAAAAATTGATTGACTTGTCACAAGCCATATATATGCTAAAAACATGGGCATGGAACTCTAGAATTTTTGTACAACAATAGCAGAGCTTGAATCAGAAGCTACTTCTGAAGGAGATCTAGAATCCATATCTGAGAGAGGTGGGCCAAAAAATAATTTTAGATAAGATGATGGTGAACATTCCTTAGAGGATGAGGAATATGAGGATGAGTTGGAGTTGGCCTACCTTGGGCCTCATCCCTTTTACATCATATTATGGAACCTGTCGACATGGAATCCATTTATCGTGAGGTGTTCCCAGGTCCTTCCGTTCAAAGAAGGCCAATAAACCTAGAAGATATCTATCACATGGTGTTTCTTGGTCCTTCAAATTTAAGGCAATTGCTTCCTCCCGAGGATCCAATTGTTATGTTTATTCCTAGAGTAGACCCGATAATCCCCATTCTACCTGAGGCACATCTAGAGCAGGGGAAAAAATTTGAGGATAGTGTGTTGCATCTATGTGGTCCTAGAGATTTCATCCATTCCATCAACATGATATCCATTGATTTAACCACCCCACTCTACAATCCATCTGACCCTTCGAAACCTTTGTACCTCAATTCTAAGGTCGTTGATTTCGATCATGCCAATTTGCCTTTAGAGCCTGAATATTTCTTCCCTAACAAAGAAATGCTAAAACCATTTCATTTTGTGCTAGGATGTGCATATGATGTTTATCATACTGAGGATAATTCTAATTCAGTGGAACCTTTAAACCCAGAAGATGACATACGTTTGATCTCTACATCTCACCAGCTTGAGGGGTCACATATGTCAGTAGAGAAAACCTTCGAAGTGGATATCAGTGAAGATCCCACCAATCCAAGGAAGGTTAAATTTGGAGAGAGCTTATATCCTAAGGAGCATGCCAAAATCATTCCTCTATTGAAAGAGAGACATGATCTCTTTACTTGAATATACAAGGATATGTCGGGTCTAGATCCAAAATTGGTTACTCATAACCTTTCGCTAGATCCCACCAAGAAGCTAGTCAAGAAAAACTCAAGAAGATACATCCACCCATCACTTTTATGGTTAAATATGAATTGCAAAAATTATTGGATATATAATTGATCATTGCCATTGACTATATGGAATGGGTATCAAACATGGTACTTGTAGGAAAACCAAATGGAAGAATTCGTATTTGTATGGATTTTAGAGACCTCAATAAGGCAACATAAAAGGATTCATTTCCATTGACTAACATCGATGCTCTGGTAGACACAACTGTAGGTCACGCGATGCTTTCCATTATGGATGGTTTTTCTAGTTACAATCAAATTTAGATTAAACACGAAGAGTAGTATAAAACCACTTTCACCATGCCATAGGGAACATTTTGCTACAAAGTTATGCCATTCGATCTTAAAAATATTGGTGCCACATATCAGAAAGCCATGACATATATCTTTCATGACTACATGCATAATATCCTAGAGGATTATATCGATGAATTATTGGTGAAGTCATTGCTGCATTTAGAGCATGCTGAGGTTATCAGAAAAGTCTTTGATCACCTGATAGAACATAATGTCAGCTTGAATTCCAAGAAATGCATCTTTCGCATAACATTTGGGATTCATTGTTTCTAAATGAGGGATCGAAGTTGACCTAGAAAAGGTCAAGGCCATTTTAGAAATGTGACCTACCACCAATATCAAAGAATTGAGAAGCCTATAGGGTAAAGTAGCATCCTGTAGACACCAAAAAAGCACCAATCCGATTATGTGACTGCAAACACTAATCGCACTAACACACACAGCCCCAGGGGCAGCCCCTAGAGGTTAAACAGTGGTTCTAACCACTCACACAACAGTTTTACAAGTCAAAGATCAATTTGGCACCTTTTAGACACTCTGCTACTTATTCGCTCCACCCAGGGACGAGTGCGGATTGGTACTCATTTCACCCAGAGACGAGTGCAGATTGGTACTCGTTTCACCCAGAGACGATTACCAGCGCTCGCTCCGGGGTGGGACGAACGCCAGGTTTGACCGGCAAAAAGTCAAACCTCGGCGCATGACAACTCAGAACTGCCACTTAGCTCTCCCTTCATGGCATAGGAGGGCGAGTGAGTTCTTTTGACAACTCATATCTGCCAATTGACTCTCCATTCACTGCATGGGAATGAGAGTGATTTTTTTCCCCCCCCCTTTTTCCCTTTTTTTTTCCTTTTTTTTTTGGGGGGGGGGGGGGGGTTTTTCATGACAACTCAGATTTGCCACTTAGCTATCCCTTCATTGCATGGGAGTGCGAGTGAGCTTTTCTAAACATACAAAGACATGCACAGAGGCAGTTAAGAAGCCCTTGATCAAGAAGAAGTCTTCTCTTCACAAAAAAAGCATTCATGCAAAGTAGCACTTTTGCATGTTAATTCAAAGAGACCCCTTGGGTCTATAAAATGGTGAGCTTCCTCACCCAAAAGATATACGAGAGAAGGAGCATTTTGAGCGACGAAGTGCTGCTAATTCACTTACTTGCGATTTGTGCTTTCAACATCCATAATCTCTTAATCGAAAGAGAGGTTATTGGGTGACTTTTGAAGGCACGAATCAAGAACCAAAACCCGATTTTTTGACCACAATATCCTACCAATTTGCCGACAACACATCACACCAGGTTTCGGACCCATCCCAAGCGGATTGGTGTCGAAACAAAGTTTCACCCGCGGGTGGTTTGCCTTCGGGCACCCCCCGCCTTATTGCCTTTGGTGACTATTTCTTTTGTAGTATTTAGCTAGTTACATGATTATGCTTTTGTCAAGTTTTTAGTTTATTTGGACTCATTTTAACCATTATTATATTTATCTTTCGTTTTCATACACAGGTGCTACTGATTCTTTGTTTGTTTCTTTGAACGCAGATTTTCAGCATTAGAAGAGCAGCGAGGAATCTACTTTTACCAACACAAGCGGCGGCAACGTTTTGGTTCGCCCATCTTATATGTGGGCACGCGGAAGAAGGAATTCTGAAACAAGTTGTAAAAGACCAACATTTAACGCTCCTATCCCCTAAAAAGGAAGGAGACGCATTGTAACACAAATTTGAAAAGCATATCAATAAAAGGGTCGTATTTTATATTGCTTTGATATCTTGTGTTCATGTTCTTTCTTTTTACGCATTTTTCAATAACATAGGGTTTAAGCGTTATTTTAGTTTCGTTTACATTGCATTTTTAGTCTATCCTTTTTGTTTTCGAAATCTCGTGTTTTCAATGGCGATCACGGTGGGACCTCTGTCCTCTATTTTTTTTTAGGTTAGATTTCTGATCTGAAATTGCTTGTTTTGATTATAGGTACCTATTTTTTAGTCGGTAGACTGTTATTCGTTTCACCCTGGGACGAGTATACCATTCGTCTCACCCTGGAACGAATACTTTTTGATATTCGTCTCACCCAGGGACGAGTATAGTTCTATGCATTTTTTAGAGCAAATCAGAAACATCCTGTTGGGCAGAGAAGAGGTAGGGGTTTTTAACAAGCTTCTATCAAATTTCTGTTTTCTGTTTTCTGGTTTTCAGTTTTGTATGGCTTAGGGAAAGTTTCCTTTTTGTTTGCCTGTTTCAAATTTTTGCAAATTAAAATGAACCCCACACACCACGTGGTAATTTAAACACAAGGAGTTGGTCGTAAAACCCCAACCCTTGAGCAAGACCAAAGGTGGATTCCATTATCACTTTGGCTTGAGATATTGCATCCATTACCCCGATCGTGACTGTTGCTAGACGTAAATCCTGATGAAAGCTGACCGAGTGTAGCTAGGGTGATTCCTAGCGCATGAGGATAAGTCTTCTATGGTAGGTGTCATAAACAGAGTGATTCCCCTTTCGTACCGCCTATGTTCCACGTATCATCTGCTCTCACGTACCTATAGTCTCCCTCACGTAAGGGCGGGTATATAGAGAGGTTGGTATATCGGTCCGACAATGGTATATTGAAGGGGCGACCATTTTGGGAGTCATAAGAGCCTTCATAATTGCATTTAAATGGTTTTCATAAAAAGTCTTCAAAAACACAAAAACAAACAACAAAAACACACTAAACCAGATTTAGGGCACACTATTAATCTTTAAAAGAGATAATCATTGCTTGTGTGTGTATGCTATTTTCTGTTTAGACAAAAAAAATCATAAAAAGAAAAATCATAAAAAGAATTTCTGCATCTTTAGGGTAACATTACCATGGTGTTTACTCGTAGCCAAGCCCAATCACGGGCAGAAGCTGTAGAGAATGCACCAAGAGAGACAAGTCGTCTCCGATATAGCTCTAAAGACTTGGCCATCCCGCCTTGGCGGCAGGGTACACAAGTTAGTCCACACCATGCAATTATAGAACATGGCTCTAGAGGCACCTCCTTGAGGGGCACTCCAACTCATGCCATCAATAGACAAGACTATAGAGGCACCTCCTTAGGGGGTACTCCTAAGCAACAAAAATATTTTCAAGAAAATAACCAACATGTAGCACTTGGCCTAGATACAAGGCCCCCCTTTGAAGTTCGTTATGGGTGGCCTAGTGATGAAGCGCTATATACTGCTCTAGAACAACAAAAGGTCCACAAGGAGGAACCATATGATTTTGTTACTCCTAATTTACCCCTGATCAATGTCAAACACACGAGACCATATCCAGAATATCAGGTTCTCCCGACAGGGCAGGGCCATTCTGCCCGCACCTTTTATGAATATAACAGAGAATGTGAGGAAGATCAATACGTTCCTCAAGGATAGTACCTAGCATGGGGCCGATGCACGTCTGCACCCGCTTTATATCCAGATCGCTCATTGAGACCAGAGCTTCAAATCAATGCTGCCAACCTCGACAGAGGGAAGCAACATATAGGGGTCTCAGAGCACCATGATCGAGACAGATATGTAGGGGAGGCATCTAGGCCTCCTAAACAAGAGACGGTGAAACAAAATGACTTGGCATTTGCCCAACTAGCCACCCGCCAAGCGCAAATCATGCGGCTTAGGCAAGACCAACAGAAATTAGAACATTTGTGTCGCCTTAATCAAGAGCGCATTCAGCGTCAGACAGCTGAATTGCTTCACAACAATGCGCTTGAGAAGGCCCCAGTCCCTCGCGCACAGCAATCTGAGATGTATGTGAGGCACAACCCCCTAGTGCGAGACAGGTCTCCGCGACTTCATCAAGCACTACCTCTAAGACCTCCTAGACCTGAGCGGGAGGCCACTCCCCGCAACCGTGATGGGCATCCTCCGCGGGCACCCATCAATGTTTACAGGCCTAGGCCAGACACTCCTCAAGAAGATTATGAGGATTATGACCAAGAAGAAGAGCGGGCTGAAATGCCCTATCAAGGCGAGAAGGGATGCTACCCATTTATCCCTCCAAAGGCCTCAAGTTCCCCGCAATCCACAACGGGAGCAAACCAAGGAGGAGGAGATTAAGTCCTCCGATGCATACAAAGTGTTGTTAGAACGCTTGGAGACTATGGAACTCAAGACTGTTGGGCCCCAAAAGCCTACCTTACGCCAACTCCGTAGTCATCCGGTGCATCCATCAGTGCCAATACCTCCATACCCCGAACATTTCAAGCTGCCCCGAGTTGGCACTCTTTAGAGGGGATGAAGATGCTCAAGAGCATGTGACTCAATTTTTGAGCCAATGCTTCGGTATACAAGACAATGATGCATTGCTATTAAGAACATTCATAACCACATTCGTAGGATCTGCCTCGGATTGGTTTACCCATCTACCGAAGCATAGCATCTACAACTTGGATCAGCTAGTGGACGCATTCCTAGAACGTTTTGCTTTCAACACAAAGAAAAAGGCGTCACTAAGTGATCTAGCTAGCCTCAAGCAGTATGAGGAGGAATCTATGGTGGCATATGGGAATCGGTGGAGGACGTTGCTTTCAAAGCTGTCCTACCTCCCTCCTATGTCCGACCTAACTCAAATGTTCGCAAAGAGCTATTTGCGATCGATCTCTGTGCTATTGCAGCTACAGCAATACGCCACTTTAGAAGAAGCTCTGGCGCAAGCTAGAGTTATCGAAGAGATCAAGATACAGGATGGCAAAATTGCCAAGCCTAAGAAAAAAGAGTGGAACAAGAGCACCAAAATAGGGAATACGCAACAGAAACCCACCGTGGTCAATCAAGTTGCTATCAATGCCCCTAAGCCTGCCCAAGCAACACAGCCTCCAAAGGCTAATTATCAGGTAGTGCCTCACAATAACTATGAGAAAGATAATAAAAAACAAGATCACAATCAGCAGCGTCACCCTAGGCGGCAATTTACACCATACACTGAGTCTAGGGACTCCTTGTTTGACCGTTTGTCAGCGGCAAACTTGATTAATCTGCCAGAGATTCCAACAATCGATCCTAATGCGCCAAAGCCTAAGGGCTATAGAGAGGATCTTTACTGTAGATTCCACAGAAGGAAAGGGCATGACCTTAATGTCTATTGGACGTTCAAAGGTTTAGTGCAAGACCTCATTGACAATAACACATTGGTAGTGGATAACCCCATCGCACCCAACAACCAACAAATGGGTGTTTTCAAAGATCCTTTACCCACACATGATGCACAAGCAAAACCTCTTCATGTCAACGAAGTGCAACAGAATTGCCCCATGGAGGGGTATGTTGGGATGATTAGCATTGTGACAAGAAACAAGAGACACCCAGGAGCTGCCCCCATGACAGCCACCAGGGAAGTTCCATCCACGTCACAACCTCAACCGAATCCTACACAGTTGCCCCCGCCTAGACCAGTGGCCACGATTCGAACTAGACTTACTCAAAGTCTATGGACCACATCGGCTAGGCTCTCCATCTATGAGCTTATTCAACAATCGGCACCCCATCGGGAAGCTCTCATGGAGATATTAAAGGCAATTGAGTTGCATCCCCATGAAGCGAATTCGTTCAACAATTTTGTGGGGCATGTCAAATAGTGTACCGAACCAGTCATCACCTTTAGGGAAGATGAGTTAAAAATGGTGACTGGGGATGTAGCGGATCCACCCCTGCACGTTATTGCATGGGTCAATGGGACTCCGTACAAGCGGGTGTTGGTAGACATTGGTTCGTCTAGTAACATTATTACAACCGTTGCATTGAAACATTTGAAGCTGCCAGCCTCTCACATTGTACCTTCCACTTATACTCTTCGAGCATTTAATGATGCGATATGCTCGATAGTTGGCACAATTGTCCTACCCATACAAGTGGGACAAAAGACCATTCATACATTGTGCCACATTTTAGAAGGTGAGATGGCTTACAATATCTTGCTTGGGCGGCCTTGGATCCGGGATATGAAGTGTGTCCCTTCAATTGCTCATCAATGTTTAAAGTATACATTTGAAGGACAAGTACACGTGGTCCCCATAGATTTGGAACCTTTTAAATATTGCAACTCGGTGCAAATCATGCCGTAGTCGACCCTCCCTTCAATGCATGTGGATTTCTAGTTAAATCCATCTAAGAGGGGTCCGACTAAGCAAGAATCTCCATTACCAAATCAATCAAATTCCTAGGTGGGTTCATCTTCTTCATCCGGTCCTCCCACAATGATGCCACCTACGGTGGCCACACCAACGGACAAAGGAAAGAAGCCCCTGGAAGCGGAACCACCTCTAGTCTCCAACATCTCTACAGAAGAGACGCCTAATAGAATGGAAGTTGAGACGCCTAGTTCACCCCACATGGAGTGGACTCAAGGAGAACTCCCATTCACTTCCTCTCAATCACCAACGATTACTGTTGAGATGTCTAACACAGGCATGGGGGAGTATATAGTGCGCAATGTTGTTGCAACGCCCACACTTCAATCTATGCAAGACATGGGAAGACCTCGACTCCCCATAGGCTCCGTGGTTCCTTTAGGCTACCCACCTAATCAGACAAACTTTATTTTTGGGGGCCTGGATCATGGCGTTGAACCTTCCCGACAAGAAGAGGAAGATGAAGATCCCTTTGTGGAAGATGTCAATTATCTGGCTAACCCAGACTTCGCATTACGATATCTTAGCCAATGCAATTGGCATGGATACGGGTTAGGCAGGTATGAACAAGGAATGCGTGTTTTGTGCCAACCAAGATACCAAATGCCTTATGACAAGTCAGGAGTAGGGTTTAATCACCCTTTGCCCCTCGACATCTTGGTCAAAAACATGCAAAGCCTAGGGATAGGCAACAAGGATGGGTTGGCATCAGATCCATATGCCAATCCAAATACAACTTATACATTGGGGGATTATTTCCCATTACAAACAAATAACCTTGTTGACCTCAACAACCCTTTCCCTACGGCCGAACAAGGAGAAACCTCACGGACTCACCCACAAGGGGAAGATGGACAAGACCACGAAGGGTCTTCTAAAGATGAGTCGGAGTACGATCATTCACACGAATATCCAATGAATGATGATCAGGAAAGCTTCTTGATGATGTTCCCATTGAATGATCCCAGTGAGCATAGGCTACCTCAACAACAACAATATCCTTTGGACATAGATGACATGTTTGAACACTTACACATAGGTCCAAGACATAGGTGGCATCTCAACCCGACGTAGTTATAGCAATTACTGCACCCGCCACTCCAGGTATACAGAGAGCATCTTCTGCCTGGAGACCCTATCAAACCATCAGTGCCTAGGGTAGACCCTGTTTGCAGGTCCACGCATAGGGCTGATCCCTTTGTGCCAGTGCCTACAGAGCCAGATCCAATGCACCAAGAGCATCCAGAATGTCAGAGTTATCACACTTGCGGTAATGGAGGTTACCATCATCTCATAAACATGATCTCCATTGACTTGACCGCCCCCATCCATGATCCAGCCAATCCAACATGATCATTGCATCTAGACATAGAGGCTATAGATTGGGATCGCGTCGACACACCACCATCTCCATCAGAGTATTGGCCTTGCGGTGGGATGTTTCATTTCACTCCAGGACAGACTCAGGATGTCTTCCATGCTTGAAGAGGAACTTGACGTTCCTAATGATGATCTTAATTCAGCAAACGATATCCATCTGATCCCAATTCCACACCAGTTGGAAGACGGATCCCATATGTCGGTCGAAGCAACGACTGATGTAGACATCGGCACAGATCCAATGAATCCATGGATTCTCAAGCTGGGGGTAAGTCTTTCCCCCGAAGAGCGAGCCGATTATGTTACCCTTCTTAAGGAAAAGAAGGAGGTTTTTGCATGGTCATACAAGGATATGCCGGGACTAGACCCACAACTAGTCATGCATAATTTAACGCTTGATCCGACAATCAAGCCAGTCAAGCAAAAACTACGCAAGATGCACCCAACAGTGGCCTTAATGGTAAAATATGAGTTACAAAAGTTGTTGGATGCCCAGTTTGTCATCTATGTGGATTATCCTCCATGGTTGTCTAACATGGTTCCCGTCAAGAAGCCCGACGGGAGGATTCGCATATGCACCGATTTTTGAGATCTTAACAAAGCGAGTCCTAAGGATGATTTTCCCTTGCCAAGCATCGACGCGTTGGTAGACGCCACAGCGGGCCATGAAATGCTTTCCCTTATGGATGGTTTCTCAGGATACAATCAGATTCGTATCAATCCTGAGGACCAACTAAAAATGGCATTCACAATGCCTTGGGGGACATTTTGCTATAAGGTCATGCCTTTTGGCCTTAAAAATGCTGGCGCCACTTACCAACGTGCCATGACGTACATCTTTCATGATTACATGCACAAAACTTTGGAAGATTACATGGATGATTTGTTGGCCAAATCTCTTTTGCGCCCAGATCACCTCGGTGACTTGAGCAAGGTCCTTGATCGCCTCATTGAACATAAAGTCAGATTAAACCCTAAGAAGTGCGTCTTTGGCGTCACCTCTGGAAAGCTTTTGGGTTTCATAGTCTCCAAACGAGGAATCGAGGTCGACCCAAACAAAGTCAAGGCAATCCTTGAAATGCGTCCCCCAACCACCATCAAGCAGCTCAGGAGTCTACAGGGAAAGGTTGCGTCGATCAAGCGCTTCATAGCGCAGTTATCTGACAAATGCCGACCCATGAATAAATTATTGCATAAGGGGGTCACATTTCATTGGGATGACGAGTGCCAGTCCGCCTTTGATGACATTAAATAGTACTTGGCTTCATCGCCAGTATTGGCACCACCTAGACCAGGAGTGCCATTCTATTTATACATCTCAGCCATTGAGGTGGCACTGGGCGCCATGCTATCCCAGAAAAATGAACTTCACAAAGAACAGGCTACATACTATCTTAGCCGCACCTTGGTCAGTTATGAACTTAACTATGCATACGTTGAAAAGCTCTGCTTGGCAGTGGTGTTTGCTACCAAAAAGCTATGCCACTACATGCTTAGTAATAAGACGTATGTTGTGTCTAAGGAGAATCCATTGCGATACATGATGAGTCATACTTATCATAGTAGCCGCACGACGAAATGGATCATGTTGTTGACGGAGTTTGACATAGAGTTCATTGGACAAAAATCCATAAAAGGTCAAGTCATCGCCGATCAACTAGCTGAGGCTCCTCTTGAAGACGATCAGCCTCTGACTTTCGAACTACCTGATGATGGGGTCTTCCATGTTTCAGAATCGCCAGATTCTGATGAGCCTGAGTCACAGGCTGACATAACCCTATTCTTCGATGGTTCTAAATGTGAGCAAGGGGGTGGCACGGGAATTGTATTCTTCACTCCACAAGGCGCTCCAATGCCCTTGTCATTTAAATTAGACTTCCCGTGCACCAACAACAATGCAGAATACGAAGCCTTGCTCATAGGTCTTCAGACAACAATCACCATGAACATTAAACGTCTAAACATCTTTGGTGATTCGCTGTTAATTGTCAATCAAGTAAAGGGGATATTCCAATGTAAATGTCCAGTTTTGCAGGCCTATAAAGCCCTTGTGGACAAATTCCTGGCACAACTTGAATGGTACGACATTGAGGCACTCCCTCGATCATCGAATCATTTTGCGGATACTATGGCCTCTTTGGGGTCCCTAATCCCGCAAGACCCTTCCGATGAGATGACAACCATTCAAGTCAAGACATTATCGCAACCTGCGATGGAGCGTGCAAGCTCTGACCTCATGCCAGGAATCCACCTGATCCAGATTGAACCATCTTCGGATAAGTTCTCTCGAATTCGAGATTGTTTGACTCAAGCCAATTGGGGGTCCTTGTTCTCCCCGACCCCTCTTAATAGCAACACCACGTTGTTTTTACAAGTTCTCTCCCGCTCAGCTTTTGTTAGGGATGGACTTCAAGAGGGATTGGCCGTTCATACTATCGAGGTTTCTGATCAGCAAGATTGGTACACACCCATTCGGGATTACCTCAAGCTAGGTAACCTCCCACTTGGATTGACACAAGCCATGAAAAGATCATTCAAATAGAAAGCGGCAAAGCATGTCTTGTTAGGAGACATTTTGTATCATCAAAATTATGAAGGAATCCTCCTTCGTTGTTTGGACCAGAAAGAGTCCGCTTGGGCGATCACCCAAGCTCACGATGGTACATGTGGTGGCCACTTCAGCGGTATGGCCATCGCAAAGCGCATTCTTCGCATGGGTTATTATTGGCCATCTTTAGAGCGAGATTGTTGCGCATATGTGAAGAAGTGCGTGAAGTGTCAGCACCATGCTAATTTGACACACGTACCTTCTCAGGCCTTGCAGCCGATTCAATCGGTTTGGCCTTTTTCGTAGTGGGGCTTTGATCTAATTGGAAAGATCTCCCCTGCATCGTCTGGTCATCACACATTTATTTTAACGGCCACAGAGTACTTCACCAAGTGGGTGGAAGCAATTCCGCTAACCTCTACGACTGGATCCCGCATTGCAGAGTTTATTTTGCATAACATCATATGTCATTTTGGTATTCCATCCAAGATCCTCTCGGATAATGGGACACCATTCAAGAATAAAGATGTGCGTGCTTTGACCACAAAGTACAAAATTCAGCATAATTTTTCAACACCCTATTATCCGTAGGCAAATGGGCAAGCAGAGGCGTCAAACAAAATGCTAGTCGCCATTCTCAAAAAGATAGTTGCAGACAATCATAAGGACTGGCACATTCAGATCCCGCTTGCCCTATGGGCTTATCGCACCAGCATTCGAATGCCCACTGGGGCAACTCCATTTTTGCTGGTGTATGGCTCCGAGGCAGTCATGCCTTTTGAGTTGGAAATCCCTTCCCTACGCATTTCAATGCAAGAGTTCATCGATGATGACACTGTGCGATAGGCCCGGTTAGATCAACTGACGTTGCTCGACGAACGACGCGTTAATGCTCTCGAGCATTTGCGTATCTATCAAGAGCGACTTAAGAAAGCATACAACATGAAAGTCCACCTTAGGGAATTTTAGGTTGGTGACTTGGTCTTAAAAGAGAACCAACAGAATTCTAATTTGTCGTCCCATCTACGGGACAAGTTCACGGCAAACTGGTTAGGTCCTTACATCATTGATAGTAGAATAGGACCCGAAACATACCGGCTTGCCTCTCTTGAAGGAATCAAGGAAACAGAACCCTTGAACATCATTCATTTGAGGCCATTCCACATCTAGAGAGCCATAGTCCAACTAAAAGCTCCAAGGATTATCATAATCGCTTGGTCAACCCTAAATGCCCCAAAGGTATCTATAAACCCTTTGGTCAAGACAAAAGCTCCAAGGATTATCATAATCGCTTGGTCAACCTTAAATGCCCCAAAGGTATCTATAAACCCTTTGGTCAAGACAAAAGCTCCAAGGATTATCATAATTGCTTGGTCAACCTAAATGCCCCAAAGGTATCTATAAACCCTTTGGTCAAGACAAAAGCTCCAAGGATTTTCATAATCGCTTGGTCATCCCTAAATGCTCCAAAGGTATCTATAAACCCTTTGGTCAACACCAAAAGCTCCAAGCGTTACCATAATTGCTTGGTCAACATAAATATTCAAAAATAAACAAAAACAATATAATCATCAAAAATCACAAAAACAATTGCATTTCAATTCCATGCATTCTCAAAAAAAATCAAAATCACAAAAACAATTGCATTTCAATTCCATGCATTCTCATAAAAATCAAAATACAAAAATATAGGTTGCATTAGGCATCGCATCCATACATTATACATTTGCTAGGTCATACAAGTCAAAAGCACCATAGACTGTCATTACTTGGCAATTCCATCATTTTCCACAAACGCATACATCTAGAATAGCACCATCACCATTTTTTAGCATCGTCAGTTGTCTCCTAATGTATATAGGGTTTTCGTCATTCAGTTGTCTTTAAATTTCTAGCCAAAACTATACATAGTTAAACGAATTTTACACGGAAAAGTTTTACTTGGATCACGCCTTGTTACGTAACATCCCATCACAAACTAACACACATAAAATAATTCCTAAGTTGTGTGAATGCAAGAGAACCCTACAAAGCAGTCTAGGGTACCATAGGTGAAAGATTAGCCTGTTCATCCCCCTGTGCGAATGGTTCTAGAATGCTGAGAATTGACAAAAGGACGAGCTCTTCCCTATCCATTCACCTTAATAAATAGTGGTTTTTACCACTACCAAATCCAAATCATAGTTGGTCCCCAAAGTTGTAAGGATTCGTACTACACGTCCCTACCAAGGATGGGTAGTCATCCCCAAGACCTAAAAGGATCAACGCCCTTCACAAAAAAAATTCCAACGAACCATCATCCTAACCTTTCCATTTACCTTTGATCTCCAAGTTGTAAGGATTCGTACTATCCGCCCCTAATCAGGATGGGTAGTCATCCCCAAGGCCTAACAGATCAATGCCTTTACTTCATACTCTCCATTCTCCCTTTGGTCTCCAAGTTGTAAGGATTCGTACTATCCGCCCCTAACCAGGATGGGTAGTCATCCCCAAGGCCTAACAGATCAATGCCCTTACTTCATCATCTCCATTATCCCCTTGGTTCCCAAAGTCGTAAGGATTCGTACTACACGTCCCTGCCAAGGATGGGTAGTCATCCCCAAGACCTAAATGGATCAAGGCCATTCACAAGTTCAAACTTACAAAGCTCAAAATACAAAATCAAATAATAGTGGTTATCACCACTATTCAAAATCCTTGCTCAAAAAAAAAGAAAAATAAATAGAAAAATAAATAGTGATTTTCATCACTATATAGACGAGCAAATCTCCCAAATCATTCCACCAATAAATAACCTGAACTTGAATCCTTGGAAATTCTCAGCATTCGAAAACCATCTAGGTGATCCTCATTACAGGTTTGGTTGATAGCCTACCTGGCAATGGTGGTATCCTACCCGCATGACGATATGTCTGTCACATTAGCTTTGCATGTGCACAGACCAATGTTTGCATGTGGATGAACTAGCTTATGGTACCTTAGATTGTCCCGTGGATTAATCTTGCTAAATACAACAACGGAGTTAGTGGAGCTAATTAGGTGATCCTCAGTACAGGTTTGGTTGATAGCCTATCTGGCACTGGCGGTATCCTGACAAATACCACATAAACGAACTCAATTGCACACACAGGGATGTGAAATAACTTGGTTAAATTCAAGTCGGATTTAGACCTTGTTCAAAAGTCTCGCGAGATAAATGTACAGTCTTGGCTAGTTAGTTAAAATATCTGCATCTCAGAAAAGCTTAACTACATTTTCAAACAACCGGTACATTTCATTCCGTACATCACCATCAAAAAATAGACAAAATACAAAAACAAAGTTTTCACATGCACAAGCATTCCACAAAGTTATCCCATTACTATAGCAAGCCAATCAAATCTTGTACAGTCTATGGTGCATTGACAAATCATCAACAATTCATTTCATTCATTCCATATGCATACATCATACAAATTAGAACCATCGCATTCATAATCGCATATGCATACATCAATATAAAAACATGTACATAAAAATAAATCATGAAAAATGTATAAACACCAAAAAGAGTCATCTGTATATATATATATCATAACAAAATTACCTGTAGGCTACAATGAACCGGTCCTCGGACCTCGCTACCACAATCCAAAAACTCAAAAACCCCAAGCCTAGGGCGTCGGCCACCATGATCACGTAGGATCGGTGCGATGGGAACTACCCCCTATAGTGTGGGTCCTATGGGACCTCTCAGGGCGACTGCTGCTCACCCCTGCATCATGCCCACTAGCGCCTCCCTCATCCAACCGCCTGCGATGGGATGATGCTGACTACTCTGTCCCGCTGTCTCTCGTCCGATACGATGAGCCACCTACAGGAGGCTCTGGTATTCGCCCACCAAGGTGGATAATCTCTCCCTCCATCTCTAGCGATGTCGCCCCAATCTGCCTCCCATCGACTCCACTCGCCTCCACCTATGTAGTAGGACTACATCGTGCTAGTGCACAGGAGATCCCTCTCCCGCAGACGTATCACCCTCCCGAGAGTAGCCGCCTCCCCTACCAACTATGTCCGTAGGAGATCCCTCTCCTGTGCCATCTCCCCAAGCTCTCCATCTCACCTCCGTAATAACTCCGTCAACCGCGCCACCTTCGTGCGCAACCCCGCCTCTGTATCCCTCGACACGGTCGGCTGCGTCGGCCTCTCTGGCGCATCGGCCTGCTCTGGAGCATCCTGCATCTCTGGCTGCTCCTCCTCACCAAAGTCCTCTCCCGCATCTGCCACCTCCACCATGTCCACATCAGCAGGAGCTCCCCAACCCTCTCCTGGTGCCTCTGCACCCTCTCCGCCTCCCGCTGCCTCATCCCCTCCCAATGGCCCCTCACCTCGCCATTGTCGGAGCGTCCACCACTCCTGGTACTCGATAGTAACTCCAACGTCATCCACGTCCGGAGTGTCCAGTACTGTATCCGCCTCCTCCCCTAGCGGCTCGAGGATCGACGCAGCTAGAGTCCTCTCATCGCTCCGACATCGATAGACTACGGGTTCCCCAGGCAACCCCTGGCGTACCCCAAACTGTCGTGTCACTCGAAGATAATGAAAGTATTCCTGCTCCGTCCCATGTCGTCCAATGACCCATCTCCCCCTTCGGACCCGCCGAAGCCACTCATCAGCCTCCGGCCATGCGGGACAATCCCGATATGGCCTCCACACCACATCTCCTGGAGTCAGTCATGCCAATGCATCTATGTAATGGTCCACGTCTCCCGCAAACCGTCGACTCTACCCTCGCTCCTCAGATCGATACCATAAAGCACCATAACCAATATCTCTGTCCACCATGTCAACCCGTGTAGTCCAGGGTAGCCCTCGTGGTCGCTCTACGGCTATATGCTGCCATGCCCAACACTGCAACAAGTAACTGTAGCCAATCCCCTTCCGCTTTCGATAGCGGACCTCATACAACTCATCATATAGTTGAGCCAACAACGTCTGGCCCCATCTCATGATCACCGGCTCTGTCATAGGACAATCCACTAACTGCCACACCACCTCCAATAGGTTCCATGGGAACCTCGCTCCTGACGAGTCTGGCAGGAGCATGTTAGAAATGAGGCTCATAAGCAGTGTATGCCTCACTCCTAGCACTCCCCTCACGTACCACCATCGTACCAGAATCCCCCCAACCTGACAATCAAGCTTCGCCTTCTCCACTGAGCTCATCCCATCCACATCCTCCCCATGTCCAAAACATCGAGTCAGTACAGCCGTCCTCTGGCCTCGTGGCGTCGTCCGGATGGGAACCCCGTCTATCGAAATCCGAAGAATCCGATACACATCCTCTAAGGTGATTGTCATCTCCCCTGTCGAAATATGGAAGGTGTTCATCCGAACATCCCATAGGCTGATCAAAGCTATCAAGTACGCCCGATCCGCAACAACTGCTTCCAATCGCGTCACATGCTTGAGCCCTAAGGCATCAAGCCACTCCCAGTCCTCCGCACTCAACGCCTCGCGGGCACTAGAAAAAATAGTCGGTACCCGATGCCGACTCTTCACCACCTGCATATCACAAAACATAAACACATCAAAAACATGCATCAAATCACCATCACATATTCAAAAATGCATCAATATACAGTAACAACATTCATTCACATGTACATCTATTACAATTTAAAAAAAAAAAAAAAACCAAAATCGACATGGTTTACCTACGGTTTCGACCTAAGTTTACCATTTAAAACAAAAAAAAAAATTTCATCAAGTTTTCATCTTACATTTCATAAAAACAACACAAATTTGACATGGTTTACCTACGGTTTCGACCTAAGTTTACCATTTCAAAAAAAAAAATTCATCAATTTTTCATCTTTAATTTCATAAAAAATAACACAAAATTCGACATGGTTTACCTACGGTTTCGACCTAAGTTTACCATTTCAACAAAAAAATTCATCAATTTTTCATCTTTAATTTATAAAAAAAAAAAAAAAAAAATAAACAAAAACAAAAATTTGACATGGTTTACCTACGGTTTTACCTAAGTTTACCATTCAAAAAAAAAAAAAAATTCATCCATTTTTTTAATCTAGGGTTTCATTTTAAAAATAGACAAAAATGGACATGGTTTACCTACGGTTTCGACCTAAGTTTTACCATTCACATAAAAAAAAAACATTTTTATAACCATGGTTACCCTAAAGTGTTACTCTAAGTTTCATTTGGGTTTATCCTACGGTTTTCCATCTAGGTTTCCATCGGTTTGCATACACGTTTTATTTTGTTTCAGGGTCTTTAAATCAAATTCGTTCACCTTTTAATTTAATTAATTAGGGTTCCATGTCTTAAACAAAAGAAAAACACAATAAAAACACATTTGCATTTTTCAAATTCAAACTCGAGGAGATAGGTCACTTACTGGTCTCGCCTCGGCTTCGCCGCCTGACGACCCGGTTTGTGCACTCATGGTAGCTGGAAAATCCGGCAACGCTTCGCATCAGAAAATCTACCTCCTCCTCCTCAGAGCTCCAAATCGCAATCGATGAACAGTGCAAATGAGCCAAATCCGTCATTTTTGCCTATTTATACCTTTTTGCTTGCTGGTAATCGTCCCTGCCTGGAACGAGCGCTTTTTCCTCGGAGGCGCGCTCGTCCCACCCCAGGACGAGTACCATCATGGAGTTCGTCCCCCCCCGAAACGAATACCCAAAAAAAAAAAAAAATCAAAAACAACCAAAATATAAAAATGACAAATGCCAACAAAACCACTAAAAATTGTCGGACAAAAGTGCTCTTGCACTTAACCTCTTGGCATAAGAAAACTGATGTCGGGGTCTACCTTGTCGCTATCCTACTCCCTAAGAAGGCTACCATAGCCGGACCGCTTCACGGGAAGACGGATTTTTGCCAATGTTAACCCCAAATGGCATCCCAAAATGGGTTCACACCCACCAAAAATAGGTCAAAACAATCGAGAAACTGCTCGAGCATGCATCGGATAACATCTGAAGGCACCCTCACTTAAGTCATCTTGGGTCAAGCGACTCGTCGCTTTTCTCATGTCGGTCATTCCCTCATCGATTCGTCGCTTGAGGGGGTAGTCACACTTAGTTGCCAATCAACAACAATATACCCAATCTTGGAAATGACACGCATTCAAAGGATCATTGCAAAAGACAATCGCGCCCCTGCTTGGGGCAGCAAACAAGCAATTATCACAAACTGATCATATACTTGGCATTCGTGAATCATGAACTCAAGGTTCCCACAGACAAAAGGTTGCGCCCTTTGCCTATTCATGATTGATCAATGTCTAAGTTCAAGTAATACCTCACCGAACCAGGTTAATGCTTGATTTAAGTTCCTTAGCTCGTCAAAAGCAAGGATTCAAGAATGCGCCCCCTTTTCCATACTTGGGGCATCAAGAGTTGGTTAGGTTACTGAGAAACCCTAATCATTAGTGCTTTGGTTATCTATTTTTGCTCAACACTGCACCATGTGCAGCGCTTTCCAAAAAGGGGCATCTGTAGACACCAAAACAGCACCAATCCGATTATGTGACTGCAAACACTAATCGCACTAACACACACAGCCCCAGGGCAGCCCCAGAGGTTAAAACAGTGGTTCTAACCACTCACACAGTAGTTTTACAAGTCAGAGATCAATTTGGCACCTTTTAGACACTCTGCTACTTATTCGCTCCACCCGGGGACGAGTGCGGATTGGTACTCGTTTCACCCAGAGACGAGTGCAGATTGGTACTCGTTTCACCCAGAGACGATTACCAGCGCTCGCTCCGGGGTGGGACGAACGCCAAGTTTGATCGGCAAAAAGTCAAACCTCGGCGCATGACAACTCAGAACTGCCACTTAGCTCTCCCTTCATGGCATAGGAGGGCGAGTGAGTTCTTTTGACAACTCATATCTGCCAATTGACTCTCCATTCACTACATGGGAATGAGAGTGAGCTTTTTAGGACAACTCGGATTGGCCACTTGACTCTCCATTCATTGCATGGGAGTGAGAGTAGGCTTTTTCATGACAACTCAGATTTGCCACTTAGCTATCTCTTCATTGCATGGGAGTGCGAGTGAGCTTTTCTAAACATACAAAGACATGCACAGAGGGAGTTAAGAAGCCCTTGATCAAGAAGAAGTCTTCTCTTCACAAAAAAGCATTCATGCAAAGTAACACTTTTGCATGTTAATTCAAAGAGACCCCTTGGGTCTATAAAATGGTGAGCTTCCTCACCCAAAAGGGATACAGAGAGAAGGAGCATTTTGAGCGACGAAGTGCTTGCTAATTCACTTACTTGCGATTTGTGCTTTCAACATCCATAATCTCTTAATCGAAAGAGAGGTTATTGGGTGACTTTTGAAGGCACGAATCAAGAACCAAAACCCGATTTTTTTGACCACAATATCCTACCAATTTGTCGACAACACATCACACCGAGGTTTCGGACCCATCCCAAGCGGATTGGTGTCGAAACAAAGTTTCACCCGCGGGTGGTTTGCCTTCGGGCACCCCCCGCCTTATTGCCTTTGGTGACTATTTCTTTTGTAGTATTTAGCTAGTTACATGATTATGCTTTTGTCAAGTTTTCAGTTTATTTGGACTCATTTTAACCATTATTATATTTATCTTTCGTTTTTCATACACAAGTGCTACTGATTCTTTGTTTGTTTCTTTGAACGCAGATTTTCAGCATTAGAAGAGCAACGAGGAATCTACTTTTACCAACACAAGCGACGGCAACGTTTTGGTTCGCCCATCTTATATGTGGGCACGCGGAAGAAGGAATTCTGAAACAAGTTGTAAAAGACCAACATTTAACGCTCCTATCCCCTAAAAAGGAAGGAGACGCATTGTAACACAAATTTGAAAAGCATATCAATAAAAGGGCCGTATTTTATATTGCTTTGATATCTTGTGTTCATGTTCTTTCTTTTTACGCATTTTTCAATAACATAGGGTTTAAGCGTTATTTTAGTTTCGTTTACATTGCATTTTTAGTCTATCCTTTTTGTTTCCAGAATCTCGTGTTTTCACATCCATAAAGTGATTCATTACATAATTATCGGATAAATGTCGACCCATGAATCGATTACTACATAAGGGATTCCCATTCAATTGCGATGAGGACTATCAAAAGGTCTTCACTGAGATCAAGCAATATCTAGCAACGTCACTAGTTCTAGCTCCACCTAGACTATATGTACCATTTTTTCTATATATATACCACCAAATTTGCATTGGGAACCATTTTAACCCAAAATAATGTGCAAGGTAAAGAACATGCAATATATTACATCAGTCAAACTCCAGTCAGCTATGAGCTATGATATGCATATATGAAAAATTTATGCTTGCACCACTACATGTTGAGCCATACGACATATGTAGTATTAAAATAAAATTCTTTGTAGTACATGATGAGTAAAACATATCATAATACACACTACAAAGTGGATCATGCTATTGATAAAATTTGACCTAGAATTCATAAGTCAAAATTCTATCAAGGTACAAGTCATAGCAGATCAATTGGAAGAGGCTCCTCTTTAGGATCATAGGCCTCATGTCATAAAGCTTCTCGATGATTCAATATTTGCATTATCAGAGTCACTTGAACTCGAATAACCTAATAATCAACCAGATATGTCTCTGTTCTTCGATGGTTCCAAATGTGAGCAAGGGGGTGGTGCAGGAATTGTATTCTTCACACCACAAGGTCCTCCAATGTCCTTGTCATTTAAGCACAATTTCCCTTGTACCAAAAATAATACTGAATACGAGGTCTTAATATTAGGTATCCAAAAAATGCTCACCATGAAGATCAAAAAGCTAAATATCTTTGGTGACTCCTTGCTCATTGTTAATAAAGTTAAGGGGATCTATCAATGTAGATGTCCCATATTAAAGGCATATAAAGAGCTTGAGAACACATAGCTAGCCCAACTAGAATGGTATGACAACGAGGCAATCCCTCAAACATCCAATAGATTCATAGACACCATGGCATATTTGGGATACTTAATACCTCAAAATCTATCTGCTGACTTCACTACCATTCAAGTGAAAATGTTATCGCATTCTGTGATACAATATGAGGCACAAAAAAATCAAGAATAATTCCACATGATTCAAATAGAACCAACCCATGAATGGTTCTACAAAGCTAGAGACTTTATGAAGAAGGTGCCTTAGGGATATTTGCTTTTGCAAGGTCCTGCAGAGAATGGTATTACCATTCTCCATAAGGTTGTTTTCCAATCAGATTTTATACAAGTCAAACTACAGAGGGAACATGTCGTTCAGTCAGTTGAAGTTTTTGCCTATCAAGATTGGATGTCGTAAATACGTGATTTCATAAAGCTTGGTATAATCCCACAAGGATTGTCACATGCCACAAAATACGCATTTAAATAGAAAGTGACTATGTCTTGCTAGGAGACATTTTATATTGTCATAGCTAGGATGGAATTATCCTTCATTGCCTTGAGCTCCAAGAATCAGCTTGGCCAATCTCACAAGCTCATGATGGTACATACAGTGGCCATTTCAGTGGCATGGCCATCGTCAAGCACATCCTTTCAATGGGCTATTATTGGCCTACCATGGAGAAGGATTGCACAATGTATGTTAAGAAATGTATCAAATATTAACATCATGCTAATCTTACGCACTTGCCATCACAGACCTTATAGTCCATTCAAGCGACTTAGCCATTTTCTTAGTGGGGTTTTTATCTGATTGGTAAGATCTCTCCCCGTATTCGGTCTAACATACATTTATTATAATGACCACTTAGGACTTTACAAAATGGGTGGAAGCAATCCTTTTAACAACAACAATAGGAGCACATATTGCGAAGTTCATACTCGACAATATCATATGTCATTTTGGGATACCATCAAAGATCATATCAGATAATGGAACATTGTTAAAAAACAAAACTATAAGGGCTTTAATTTCCATGTATAATATACAACACAATTTTATGACTCCATACTATCCATAAGCAAATGGGTAAGAAAAAGCTTCTAACAAGATAGTGGTAGTAATCTTGAAAAAGACTATTTAAGAAAATCACAAAGATTGGCATATCTAGTTGCCCCTTGCATTATGGGCTTATAGGACTAGTATACGGATGCCCACTAGGGTAACTCAGTTTTCACTAGTATAGGGTGTTGAGGCCATTATGCCCTTGGAATTGGAGATTCCAACCCTATGCATCACATTGAAAGAGTTCATCAATGATGACACTGCGTGACAAGCTCACCTCGACCAATTAATGCTTCTTGATGAACATTGTGTGAATGCCCTCGAGCATCTCCGAGTTTATCAGGAATGCCTAAAACAAGCTTACATTAATAAAGTCCATATGAGGGACTTTAAATTTTGGGATCTTGTGCTAAAAGAAAATCAATAGAACTCAAACCTGCCACTGCACCTATGAGACAAATTTATGGCCAACTGGTTAGGTCCATATATCATCTTAGAAAAGGTAGGACCTGGAACATATCGCCTAACATCACTTGAAGGTGTTGAGGAGCATGAACCTCTCAAAATTCTTGATCTTAAGGCATTCCACACATAAAAATAAAAAATTCAAAAACATGTAAAATAATCAAAATTTCAAAAACTATTGAAAACATTCAAAATTAAAAAACATTCAAAATTAAAAAACATTCAAAAAGCAATAAAATCCAAAAACATTGCAAAATATAAAAAATACAAAAAAAATTTACATTATGCATTTTTATTTTGTACATGCATTCACTTAATGCATTTAATTAGGCATGTTCATCCATTGCATTTGCATTAGGATAGGTAATATTTACAAGCCTACAAATGACACCACATTTGTATCTTAATCATGCATCTATTCTTCATCATCATCCATCACCCTTGTGAGTAATTGTGTTTTTCAACACAGCCCCTCTTGTTGCTATAAGGAACATACTAGGATTTTTTGGTCATTCAACCATACCTAGTGATATTCTCAAAATTTTTATGAAGTTATATTGCTTTTGGATATGAGGTCTAGTTTTGATATAACCTAGCATATGTCAAAATCCCATCACTAATCACCACAATAACAATCCTAGTTTAGACAAGGAAAGATGAACACTACAAAGTGGTCCTAGTCACCTTAAGCAAAAGGTATTTACTTGCTCATCTTGTGATACACATGGTATAGGGTGTTTATCATTGACAAAAGGACAAGCTCCCCCCTACCCAAATAAATCCCTTGCATTAATACAAAATAATCAAAATATCTTGCTAAAAAAAAAATGTAAATTAAATAGTTATTTTCATCATTAAGTGTGAGAAAGTATCCCAATAAATGTGAAAGGTTTTTACTTGCTCCAAAAACTACAAGCTCCCCCCTACCCAAATAAATCCCTTGCTTTCATATAAAATAAGCAATATACCACAATCAAAGCAAAAATTCCTTGCTCAAAACAAAAAAATGCAAAATAAATAGTGATTTTCATCACTATGCATGAGCAAGTATCCCAATAAATGTGAAGAAAATAAGGGGGTGAAGAGATTGAATCCTTGGAATGGTCACTACTCAAGGCCATTGAGTGATCCCCAATACAACAATGGGCTGAATGAATCTCACTTGGCATTGGGGTAGTTCTAAGAAATTTACAAATGAGATAGCTTTAGGTGGCCTATATTACCTAATGGTCTAGTCTAACTACATCCAAACTTAGGATCAAGGTGAACATTTGGTGATCCTCATTACAATAATGGGCTAAATGAGTTTCACCTAGCAATGAGGTAGTCTTATATTTCATCTAAAATATTAATTTGCACACACAAGTATAATGAATATCTTGATCTTCATAACAAAACATTTGGTCTTTTAGGAGTCATGTATAGTGATTATACAGCTTTTAAATTAATCAACTAGGGTGTTTGAGTCTCATGGAAAACCTCAAAAATCCCTTATAGCAACAAGTCACATCAATCAATCAATCATCGACTTCTTTTTATGAGGTTTTGTTTATTAAAGGGTGTTCATAACATAGGATAGATACTGGATGGATATCAACAATGATATTTAGACAACCACTGACTATGTTGTGCATATCTTTTAATTTACAAAAGCTTATGAGGGAAAACCATACATATCTCATCTCATCTCACATATGGATGCTTAAATGATTATTTCTTATGATAAGATTTAACATTTACATTCATGATTTTATACATTCTGTGGTGTCGTCCATTAGTTTGTAAACACATATTAGATGCATTATTTATGTTTTAAGTGATTAAAGCATACAGGTTCATTTGCATTAGTTCATCCATCATGTAATTAATGCATTCCATTACACATCATGTATCATATCATATAAGTTATGTGTATAAACAATTAAAACAAATTAAAATATGCATTTAATTATAAGCAGTGCATCCACATATGTACCCATGATCATAATGCATCCATACATATAGATCATAGAATCTAAACATACAACTATAATCTAGCTAGTGCATGTCATCAATACATCGCATCCATATAGCATCAATCAACATAGCATATAATAATTGCATCCATGTGCATCTCAAAAACATAAAAATAATAAAATGCAACATATATAATGAACCATAAGCAACTCGAATATCATTTATATATATGTGTGTGTGTGTCACAGTGTATACATAGAGGTACATCAAAATGCCCACAAGCTACAACTATGTAGGTCCTCGGACCTTACACTAAAAAATGATACAATGTCAATAAGGCATAATCATGAGTGGCATGCACCACCTGAGTCACCTCCATCCTCTCCCCTATCTATGAGGCTACCTGGAGCTAGTACCTATTGATATCTCTGATAAAGAACCTATCCTGTGACTGGGCCGCACTGATGAGTGCCCAAACTCACTTCACCTACTCTGTTGTGAGTCACCTGCTATAGATTTTGCTGTAAGTGTGCCCCTACATAACCTTACCTAAGCCTCTAAAGCAATGATGTATGTAGAATCGGTTGTGCCCCAAGCTATATCATCCACTAGAAATCCTCATAGATGTCAAATATCTACACTTATATATAGTCTTGTTGGTCTCAGAGTAGCTGAGGTACAAGGTGTAGCCTGTGGAGTAGTAGTAGCACCAACCGCCACCTTGAGCACATCTCACTCTATTGTCCTAAGATATAACTATAACTATAGAAGATAGTGGTGATCTTCTTGATATTGGTGGTTGTTGAGTCAATTTATGTCTCAAGAGTGGTCCTCTTCTCCTTATAACCCTACTACTGAGTCTGCCCTACTATGTGCTGTCCTTGTAACATAGTTATATGATATTGCAGGGTGGCTATGGAGGTATCTCTCTCCAAGATATACCTCAACACAATATATAGTTGTGTCTATAAGATTTGTACCTAGGCCCATAGTTGTGATACATCAATATTAGGCTCCTCCTTGCCCTCCTCCTCATCTTGGGCCTCCTCCTCTGGAGCGATAGCCTATCGTCACTCACCCTCTATCCTCTAGTGAAATCATCACCCATGTGGATAATTGTTCACTACCTACATACCCTCCCCATATCTAGATCTACCTAGAGGACCACCACCCTACCATAGTATAGTCGTCCACCAGACATTGTAGTTAGGAGTAGTGCCAGTATCTGTAACCCCTGTATCTTGAATTTCATCATCCTCATCTATCAATAGGCTCACCTAAGGCTAGACCAACTGAGTCTTCATATTAAGGTGATGGTAGAGGACTGGCTCCTCTGGGATATCTTGGAAATCTTGAACTATCTGGTAACACGAGAGAAATTAAATAAATCCCACACACTAGGCTTGCACTAATGACCTAGCGATCGTGCCTATCTTGTCACAAGTAGTGGTTTGCCTCCTTCCATACTGAAAAATATAAATAAGGACACCATATGATATGGCCTTCCTATAGTCCTATAAGTCAATCCATGTAGTGGGCACCAAAGCGCTAAGGCACTTGGTGCTTGGGGAGACGATGGTTTGAATCACGCCGAAACCCTTTTGGGGAGAAGACAAAGGTATGCATTAGTTGAGCACCAAAATTTTAGAGGAATTAGTTGAGCTATTAAAAATTAATTTTTGCATAATTTATTTGGCTTGTAAGGTTTTAAGGGGAGTTATAAGGTTGATGCAAAATAAATTTTTTGGTGTTATTTGCTTTAGTGTTTGAAAAGGGTAATAAGGTGTTTTAGGAAGATTTTTTGAGGTTTTGTGGTGTTGGATATTATTTTAAGTTGGATATTATAAGGTGTATCCAAATAATTATTTTTCATGTATGATTTGATGGATGTTAATTCCAAGAAGGAGCAATAAGGTGTATTTGAGCTTTGATTATTTTTGTGTCTAAGGAATATTTTGAGAAAGTGTTAAGAGTGATATTTTGTCATCTAACCATTGAAATTGGAAAGAAGGAAATTGTGATTGAGACAGGTTTTCTAAGGCCACTTCTACATCAAACAAAAAGGTATGGGCACATCTTCCTAGTGAGTGATTGTTGAATGTTGTGAATGCAAAGTTGGAGTGAAAAGGATTGTTTGGTAAGCATTGTTGAGTGTGTTTTGAATTAATGCTTCAAGGTTTTTTGGAATAAAGAGTTGTTGATAAAACCTTGTTTGATAAGCATTGTTGTTGAAGTGATTAGTTGAGTGAACTTGAACTAGGGTTTGCAAAGATCATGAGTATCATTGTTATGTGAAGATTGTTTGATAAGCATTGTTGTTGAAGTGAGTAGAGTGAAGAACTTGAACTAGGGTTTGCAAAGATCATGAGTATCATTGTTATGTGAGATTGATTGATAAGCATTGTTGGAAATATTTGAGTGAGTGTTCATATGCTTGGACTAGGGTTTGTAAGCAAGGATTAATTCATTGAGTGATTGGTTGAGTAGAGTTGGTTGAGCCTAGTCAAGTGGATGTGTTGTTGTGATAGTTCAAGTTCTATGAAACAAATTGTTCTATATTCTGAATTGAGTTGAGAAAGAGATTGAGTGTTGATGAATGTGAAACATATTGAGTCTCTAACAATTCTCTATATGTTTCTGTGATAAAAGAGAGATTGAAAGTGATTGAGAGTTTGTGAGTGTGAAGCATATTGAGTCTCTAACAATTCTCTATATGTTTCTATGGTAAAAAGAGTGATTGAAAGTGATTGAGCATTGTGGTGAATGTGAAGCATATTGAGTCTCTAACAATTCTCTTTATGTTTCTATGATATTGGACAAGTTCTAGTGTGGACTTGTTGAGTATATTTGAGGTAAGTCTTAGAGAAGACTTGTGGATATATTTGTGTGAGATTTTGTGGAAGCTTACAATACAGTTTGAGAATAGATATTGAGAGCATATTTGGATAAGTTCTAGTGAGGACTTATTGAGCAGATTTGGACAAGTTCTAGTGAGGACTTGTTGAGCAGATTTGGACAAGTTCTAGAGAGGACTTGTAGATAGATTAGTGTGAGATTTTGTGGAAGCTTACAAGGCAGATTTGAGATAAGTCTTTGAGAAGACTTGAGAGCAGAGTTGATTGATTGATTTGTTCAAACCTTGGGTTAAGGTTTGGGGCAGATCTAGCAGAGTTGATTTGAGATTAAGTCAAGCTTTGTGTTAAGGCTTGAGGACAGAGATTGAGGATAGATTTGTGCTAGACCGAAGGACTATGTTTAGTGCAGATCAGAGGATAGATATTGAGGATAAATTTGTGCTAGACCGAAGGACTATGTTTAGTGCAGATTTGAGGACAGAGTTTGGTGCAGATTTGAGGATAGGTTTGTGCCAGACCAGAGACAGAGATTGAGCATATTTGTGCTAGATCGAAGGACTATGTTTAGTGCAGATTTGAGATAGAGCTTTGAAGGTGATAGAGTATAGAGGATGATAGTCTCTAGTGGATAGAGATCCATTAGCTAGGGCAGTGAGGACATGTGTCTTCAGTGGATAGAGATCCATTAGCCAGAGTAGTGGGGAAGTAGTTCTTCTAGAAGATCACCAGTCAGAGCTAAGGAGAAAGAGTTCTCCTGTGGATAGAGATCCATGAACTTGATTAGGGGATTGGTGTCTCCTTTGGATAGAGGTCCATAAACATTGTAATAGGGAAAGGATTCCCAAGAGATTGATTGAGAAAATTTTAGTGAAATATTTTCTCCGTGGAGTAGCCCACATTGGGTGAACCACGTTAAATTAGTGTCTCTATTGTGTGTGGTGATTTGTGCATTGCTTTGATTACTATTGTTGATATTGCTATCTATACATTGCATAATATTGATTGGGAAAGAAAAGTAAAAAGTGGTCTTATACTGTTCACCCTCCCTCTTAGTATAAGCTTGTGTTCTTCAATTGGTATCAAAGCGGATTCCTTCAAAAGAGTTTAACAGCTTGAAGGAAAAGCTTTCAAGAACACAATGGATTCTAAGAATGGGTCCTCAGATAATTCAACACCAGTATTTGATGGAAGTGATTATATATTTTGGAGTATGAGAATGAAGATTCACCTGATGGCACTTGGCAATGAAATTTGGGAAGTAGTTGAAAATGGATACATACCACCGGTTGATCCACCTACAGATAAGGAAGGTAAGCTTCTACAACATTACAATTCAAAAGCAATGAATGCAATTTTGAGAGGTTTGCATAGAACAAAATTCATAAAAGTTATGCATTGTAAAGATGCAAAAGGAATTTGGGATAAGTTGCAAAGCATATATGAAGGAGATAAAAGTGTCAAAAAGGCAAAGATACAAAATCTCAAAGGACAATTTGAAGAATTAAGAATGAAGGATGAGGAAAACATTAGTACTTATCTACTTTGGGTAGATGAGGTTGTTAACGCCATGCAAGGACTTGGACTTGAGATTGAAGAATCTGATGTTTGTGATAAGATCTTAAGATCTCTTCCAAAAAGGTTTAGTGAAAATATTTCTGCTATAGAGGAATCAAAATATGGTGATTCTTTGACAAGAGATATGTTACTTGGTATTCTTACAACTTTTGAGTTAAGAACAAAAGAGGAACCTAATATCTAGAAGGAAGCAACATTCAAAGCTACTAAGAAGACAAAGGGCAAAAAGTCAGATTCAAGCAATGAGTCATCCAGTGATGAAGAAGCTAATTATGGCAGAAGGAATAAGGATTCAAGAAGATTTAAAGATGCAAAATCTATTAGATGTTTCAATTGTGGAAAGTATGGTCACTATGCAACTGATTTTCAAGAAGCTAAAAATAACAATGATGAAGAAAAATAGGATCACAAGAACATGGAATCAGAAAGAAACATGTACCAAAAGAAAGGCAAGGATGGACAAGGCAAACAAGGAAAGAAGTTCTTTCAAAGACAAAAGAGGAGCTACTATGCAGACAAGGCAAGTAAGTACTCAAGTGATAGTGATAATAGTTTCTCAGACAATGATAAATATGAAGTCCTATTTCTGATTGAAGAAAAAGAAGAAGTTAAGAAAAGGTCACCAATAATTCTCAAGTGTTTTAGATGTGGTAATTTTGGACATCTTGAAGATAGTTGTACAAGGAATGGTTTTAGTTTTAGTGATGATGAATATGAAGATACACTTGAAGGACCAGAAGAGAATATTCTAATGGCACTAGAAGAAGAAGGAGGTGATCCTATAGAAGACAAGTCAGAAAATAATGAAGATGTTCTCAAAGGTAAACAAATAGAGGAAGAATAAGAAAAAGGAGGAGTTGATCTTGAGGGAGAGCTTATTTATGCTCTTAAAACTTTAAAGAAGGTAAGAAAGCAAAACTCCCAACTTGAGTTTCAGTTTCAAGAATGTGATGAAGAGAGAGGAAAGCTTATAGAGGATCTAAACAAGTCAATGGCTAAGACAAAGAAGTTCAAGGATAAGTTAGAAGCAAAGGTCTTAGAATGTGAAAAGTTAGAACAAGAAGTAGCCCTACTAAGGGAAGAAGTAGAGAAGTCTAAGGATAAGCTACATAAGTTTGGAAGAAGCTCAAAGAATTTGGATAAGATCATCAAGGCACAAAAGCCTACATCAAGCAAGACAGGTCTTGGTTTTGAACAGGCTCAAAAGAAACAAGAAGAAGAGTCAACCTCAAGTTCTAAAGAAGAAGAAACTTTAGAAGAAGATAGTGTGAGAGAAAGTGAGACTTTTGAGGAAGAGTTGGATAATAGAAAGTTCAACAAGGAAAGGAACAATGCACAAAGAAGAAACATATGGAACAGGAACCAGTACAAAGAAAAAGAGACTAAGAGACCAATGAGGTCAAGGCAAGGAAATTTCAATGGATGATGTTTCTCATGTCACATATTTGGGCACATGGCTTCACAGTGTAGGACACATGAAAGACAGGAGTATGGGAACTTCAGGAACAGGTAACTTTTCCATGGGTATTGCTACTCATGTAATCAGTTTGGTCACAAGGCAATGAATTGCAGGGTTCATGATAGGAACAAATATGGCTTCACCAGGAGAAATCCCAAGACATTTGCACCTCCAAGGAATAATAACATTAAGTGTTATAAGTGCAATAATGATGGACATACAATAAAGTGGTGTAGAGCAAACATTCCAGAATCAAGCATGAATAGGAACATGAATAGGAATATGGATAGGAACAAGAACATGGACATGAACAAGAACAATCAAAGAAATCAGAAGGATCAGATGAGAAGGAAAGAGGACAAAGGTAAAGATCAGTGCTTGCTAGGAGTAGAAATACTCCCACCCTAGAATTAACCACCTCAAGAGGAGGTGGGGGAGGGGCTAAGCTAAGAGACTCATTCTTAGCCCCGAGCCCCAAAGGTGACCCTTTGCCATTGATGTCAAAGGGGGAGATATTTGAGTAAGGGGGAGAGATTTGATTTAAGGAGAGAGCATTGAGTCAGGGGGAGCAATTTCCCATGGGGAGAAGAACAGGAAAAAGGTCAAGTTTTGGTAAAAAGAATTTGGGTTGCCATCAATGACAAAGGGGGAGATTGTTGGACATTTTGAGTAGATGAGTTGTCATTGATGTCAAGAGTGAGTGGTCATTGATGTCAAGATTTCAGCACCAATGAGTGGCAGTTTCAATGGGCAACATCGGTTTCAGGTTCTCCAATAAGTGCAAAAGGATAGTCCTTTTTAGTTAATCAAGACCCAGTTCTAGGGTTGTCAGATGTGGTCCAAAGTGAAAAGAAGAAGCCCAAGTGAATAATATTATAATATTTATTTATAATATTATACAAGGAAGTTTAAATTAATTATAAATTAATTTTTTTTTTTTTTTTATTTAATTTTTTTTTTTATTTTTTTTATTTTTAAGTTTTTTAAATTAATTATTTATTAATTTTAATATTAATTATAAGTTAATTTATGTTAATTTTAAATAACCCTAAGGTGGGTTATTAAGTCAAAATTTGAATTGAATTTGACATCGAGCGTCGACATGGGGAGAAAATTAACCAAGTGTGTATAAAAGGGGACTACCCCACCTTAGCCAAAGTCTCTTATGCCTTAGAATTAAATTTAATGCTATGCGAGCTTGTGCGAATTGTGTTGTGCAACAAGAGGATTTTGTTTTTATTAAAGTGCTTAGAGGAGGCAAAAGGATTTCACCCACCAAGGAGGGAGCCTTGGTCACCAAGTTATGGTAGCTCAGTTGGCAACCACAGCGTGAGCAAGACGTGAGGGCAACAATTGGCGCAGGTTCGAATCCGTGGGAGGATTATTTTTGTTTTGTGTTGAAATCGACGATGGACAAAGGTTGAAAAGGAAGGAAGTCTTCCTTCCTTCACGTGGGTGCCTATAGCCCACGCGGTGGGCACCAAAGTGCTAAGGTGCTTGGCGCTTGGGGAGACGGTGGTTCGAATCATGCCGAAACCCTTTTGGGGAGAAGACAAAGGTATGCATTAGTTGAGCACCAAAATTTTTGGAGGAATTAGTTGAGCTATTAAAAATTAATTTTTGCATAATTTATTTGGCTTGTAAGGTTTTAAGGGGAGTTATAAGGTTGATGCAAAATAATTTTTTGGTGTTATTTGCTTTAGTGTTTGAAAAGGGTAATAAGGTGTTTTAGGAAGATTGTTTGAGGTTTTGTGGTGTTGGATATTATTTTAAGTTGGAGATTATAAGGTGTATCCAAATAATTATTTTTCATGTATGATTTGATGGATGTTAATTCCAAGAAGGAGCAATAAGGTGTATTTGAGCTTTGATTATTTTTGTGTCTAAGGAATATTTTGAGAAAGTGTTAAGAGTGATATTTTGTCATCTAACCATTGAAATTGGAAAGAAGGAAATTGTGATTGAGACAGGTTTTCTAAGGCCACTTCTACATCAAACAAAAAGGTATGGGCACATCTTCCTAGTGAGTGATTGTTGAATGTTGTGAATGCAAAGTTGGAGTGAAAAGGATTGTTTGGTAAGCATTGTTGAGTGTGTTTTGAATTAATGCTTCAAGGTTTTCTAGAATAAAGAGTTGTTGATAAAACCTTGTTTGATAAGCATTGTTGTTGAAGTGATTAGTTGAGTGAACTTGAACTAGGGTTTGCAAAGATCATGAGTATCATTGTTATGTGAAGATTGTTTGATAAGCATTGTTGTTGAAGTAAGTGAGTGAAGAACTTGAACTAGGGTTTGCAAAGATCATGAGTATCATTGTTATGTGAGATTGATTGATAAGCATTGTTGGAAACATTTGAGTGAGTGTTCTTATGCTTGGACTAGGGTTTGTAAGCAAGGATTAATTCATTGAGTGATTGGTTGAGTAGAGTTGGTTGAGCCTAGTCAAGTGGATGTGTTGTTGTGATAGTTCAAGTTCTATGAAACAAATTGTTCTATATTCTGAATTGAGTTGAGAAAGAGATTGAGTGTTGATGAATGTGAAACATATTGAGTCTCTAACAATTCTCTATATGTTTCTGTGATAAAAGAGAGATTGAAAGTGATTGAGAGTTTGTGAGTGTGAAGCATATTGAGTCTCTAACAATTCTCTATATGTTTCTATGGTAAAAAGAGTGATTGAAAGTGATTGAGCATTGTGGTGAATGTGAAGCATATTGAGTCTCTAACAATTCTCTTTATGTTTCTATGAGATTGGACAAGTTCTAGTGTGGACTTGTTGAGTAGATTTGAGGTAAGTCTTAGAGAAGACTTGTGGATAGATTTGTGTGAGCTTTTGTGGAAGCTTACAATACAGTTTGAGAACAGAGATTGAGAGCAGATTTGGATAAGTTCTAGTGAGGACTTATTGAGCAGATTTGGACAAGTTCTAGTGAGGACTTGTTGAGCAGATTTGGACAAGTTCTAGAGAGGACTTGTAGACAGATTAGTGTGAGCTTTTGTGGAAGCTTACAAGGCAGATTTGAGACAAGTCTTTGAGAAGACTTGAGAGCAGAGTTGATTGATTGATTTGTTCAAACCTTGGGTTAAGGTTTGGGGCAGATCTAGTAGAGTTGATTTGAGATTAAGTCAAGCTTTGTGTTAAGGCTTGAGGACAGATATTGAGGACATATTTGTGCTAGACCGAAGGACTATGTTTAGTGTAGATCAGAGGATAGATATTGAGGATAGATTTGTGCTAGACCGAAGGACTATGTTTAGTATAGATTTGAGGACAAAGTTTGGTGTAGATTTGAGGATAGGTTTGTGCCAGACCAGAGACAGAGATTGAGCATATTTGTGCTAGACCGAAGGACTATGTTTAGTGTAAATTTGAGATAGAGCTTTGAAGGTGATAGAGTATAGAGGATGATAGTCTCTAGTGGATAGATATCCATTAGCCAGGGTAGTGAGGACAGGTGTCTTCAGTGGATAGAGATCCATTTAGCCAGAGTAGTGGGGGCAACAGTTCTTCTAGAAGATCACCAGTCAGAGCTAAGGAGAAAGAGTTCTCCTATGGATAGAGATCCATGAACTTGATTAGGGGATTGGTGTCTCCTTTGGATAGAGGTCCATAAACATTGTAATAGGGAAAGGATTCCCAAGAGATTGATTGAGAAAATTTTAGTGAAATATTTTCTCCGTGGAGTAGCCCACATTGGGTGAACCACGTTAAATTGGTGTCTCTATTGTGTGTGGTGATTTGTGCATTGCTTTGATTACTATTGTTGATATTGCTATCTATACATTGCATAATATTGATTGGGAAAGAAAAGTAAAAAGTGGTCTTATACTGTTCACCCCCTCTCAGTATAAGCTTGTGTTCTTTAGAAGAAGACTCTTTATGGAAATAATATTGGGAAGAGAAGGGAGAGGGGTGTTCACCCTACTTCCTATTGAAGGTTGGTCAGGGAGTAATGGTGGGTAGATAGGGAACACATACTGAGGAAGTAGATAAGACATTGAGGAAAAATACCCAAAGCAAATGGAATAAAAAAAGATGAGCATCCGCCAAGTAAGATAGATGAGCATCCACCGAGCAGGAGAGATGAGAATCCATCGAGCAGGAGAGATGAGTGTCCCCTAAGCAGGAGAAGGTGAGCAAATTTTGAGCAGTGCAAACAACCCAATTTTGTAGGTGAACTAGGTTGGTCTTCATATAAATCTAGTTATTATGTTTTAATAGCTAGCTCTATGTGTTTGAGAGCTTAGAAGCTCTATGTTTAGAGCATCGAAGCTATATGTTTTTAAGAGCTCAAAAGATCTATGTTTAGAGCACCAAAGCTCTATGTTTTTGAGAGCTCGAGAGCTCTATTTTTAGAGTATCGAAGATCTATATTTTTAAGAGCTCGAAAGCTCTGTGTTTAGAGTGTCAAAGCTCTATGTTTTTGAGATCTCAAAAGCTCTATGTTTAGAGCTCATAGATCTATGTTTTTGAGAGCTCAAAAGCTTTGTGTTTATATCTTGTAGATCTATGTTTTTAAGAGCTCAAAATCTCTGTGTTTAGAGTGCCAAAGTTCTATTTTTTTGATAGCTCAAAAGCTATGTGTTTAGAGCTCATAGCTCTATGTTTTAAGATCTCAAAAGCTCTATATTTAGAGTACCGAATCTCCATGTGTTTGAGAGCTTGACTCTATGTTATAAGAGCATTATAACATTGTGTTGATTTTAGAACTCGTAGCTCTATGTTTTAAGAACACCATAGCTTTGTGTTGTGTTTATGAGCACCCTAGCTTTGTGTGTTTGAGAGCTTGAATCTGTATTATAAGAGCACCATAGCTCTGTGTTGTGTTTATGAGCACCAAGGATCCATTTGTTTGAGAGCTCGACTTTACGTTATAAGAGCACCATAGCTATGTGTTGTGTTTAAAGCGCCATAGCTATGTGTGGTAAGAGCATCGTAGTTCATAACTATGTGTCGAAGGATGTGTAGCATCATGATGTTGATGTGCTCCACTATTGTAATATGAATGTAGGGGTGTCGTAGTTACCATTGTCATAAGCAGTCGGTTGAACGCAATGGTGGCAGCTAGGAAGGACAACACCAAATCTCCTCGGATCCTTCTATCCATCATCATGGGATGGATATCTTAGGAGAAATGTATGGGAGTGTCCTTTGTTAATATGCTCGATTGGATTTTGTGAGTGAACCCTCCTTTATAAAGTTACAACTAAGTCGAGAGTCTCATTTAGTTACCATCCATTGTCTTATTTGTAGAATTTAGGAGATGATAAATGAATTAGATGATTATTTTGTAATTTAAGGGGTATCGGACCTTTTGTTAAGAAATAAATGAATTAGATGATTATTTTGTAATTTAAGGGGTATGAGACATTTTGTTATGAAATAAATGAATTAGATGATTATTTCTTAATTTAAGGGTATGGGACCTTTTTTTATGAAATAAATGAATTAGATGATTATTTTGTAATTTAAGGGTATGGGACTTTTTGTTATGAAATAAGATAAATTATGGTTATTTTGTAATTTAAGGGTATGGGACCTTTTGTTATGAAATAAATGAATTAGATGTATATTTTGTAATTTCAGGGTATGGGACCTTTTATTATGAAATAAGATGAATGATGGATATTTTGTAATTAAGGGTATGGGACATTATGTTATGAATAAAATGAATTATGGTTATTTTGTAATTTAAGGGTATGGGACCTTATGTTATGAAATAAAATGAATGATGGTTATTTTGTAATTTAAGGGTATGGGACCTTATGTTATGAAATAAAATGAATGAATATTATTGGTAGTTTAAGGGTATGTGACATACCCAGGTGTTGTGGGTGAGTTGGAGAGGAGAGGGCAATCCTCCAAGGGAGGTCCCAGGTTCGAATCTCCATCCTACCAAAAAGCTGAATTGGGTACCCAAAATCTAATTGATAATGTTGGTACGGGCAGGGCTGGGTGTGACCCCTAGGTGAATTTGACGGTGTAGAACCCCCTGTTCATGGTGTCTTAGACCAATGTGGCCCCGCAAGGAGATTTTCGCTTAAAAAAAAAAAAGGGGTATGGGACATTATGCTATAAAATGAAGAAAAATATTTTGTAGACACCTAAAACATGTCATGTAGGAGACTACTCATATGGGCAACTTTATCGACCATATGAATGATCTTGGACCCTCCTAAGGCTAAATAGTGGTTATAACCACTCATTTTAGGCATCCTAGGCATATTCAACCTTAACCACTGATGACATCAACAGCTTAGATCTCAGACACAGTTGACTATCATGGCTAGGGTCCTAGCCGCACTGAGCAACAATGACTAACCCTGTAATAATGGATAGCACTGTAATAAAATTTGCAACCAATTCAAGTTGTTATAGAAAATGAATCCTCAAGAAGGTTCCATCTAACTGCCCTAGTCTTGAAATTCTTGATCTTGGCTTCCTTGGGAATCCAATATTGGGATTTGGGAAGTCTATTTATAGACCTCTCAAAGAGGCCAATATGATTGATGAGGCCTGGAAATGCCTCAATCATAACATGTTTTGAACACTGAAATTGCCTACAAACTCTTATGTTTAATCTAATATGCTAGTTAAGTTAATTCAAAATGTTGTGTATTAACTATTTTCATGATAAATGTATCTGAAATACTATATTATGATTTTTACAACTTTTTGCATAAGTTTTATGTTGTTTTGTTATGAATTGCTAAATGAGATATGCTTAGATTGATAGCAACATTTCACTAATCATGTTTTGATATATCTCAAGCATTTGTTTTACCTAAATCTAGCAACAGTGCAAGTAAATTGTTACTGTGCAGTAAAAACTGGTTTTTCCCATGTAAATTCTAGCCAGCTGCCAATGAATGGCAAGGCATGGAATTCACATGTGGAAAGAGATGAAGACCATTGGAATCTGATCCTAAGAAGTAACCCACATGAGAAATGCAGAGGAAATAATTTAAGGAGCCCACATTTGTTCATTCCAAAGTCTCTTCGAAATGAACAGATATCTTTGAAATGAGAAAACACAGTGTCTTCGAAATGAGCGGATCTTCGAAATGAGAATTGTAGTATCTTCAAAATGAGCGGATCTTCGGAATGAGAATTGCAGTATCTTCAGAATGAGCCACTTATCTTCGAAATGAAAATAGAATATGCTTTTTGACTTGTTGACTGAATTCTGACGTTGGAAAAAGGGAAATAAATATTGAAAAGGGTAAAGGAAAATATCTCAGATCTGACTTTGCCGTCCTTGCCGACCAAAGCCACCATTTATGGAAAGATCAAGTTTGATCTTCTTCTGGGATAAAACCAAGAATTGTTGTAGCATAATAGGATTAGATCTTTTAAGATATTCTCAATTGTCAGTAGATCTTAGGACATCTATAAATATGGCTCCTATTTAGGTTGATCTAGGTAGGGGATAGAGAAAGCAGAAAGTAAAGAAATATAGGAGAATATAGGCAATAATTAGAGAAGTGACTATTACAGTCCTGTAACAGGTTTTCAACAGAATTATTGTAATCATGTTCTTGAGTCAATAAAGTGTACTATTTCTATTTCATATTGCTTGTAAATGAGTGTAAGATATAGAGAGAGAGAGACTTATACCTTCTTCTGGACAAGGAGGCTGGCCACTTCCAGACCTAGGAGGAGGACTAACAACAGGTTTTTATTCTGATTTTGTTGCAGCGAGAATGAGTAGTAGAACTTGTCATTTCATTCCTTTGTAAAAAACTAATGATATTTGCAATATTAGCTTATTTTATGTTTTGTGATTAATGGTTTGGTTGTAATCTCCACTTCCAGTAAAGCTTTCAATTTATTGCAGATTGTCATTTCCAAAATTTACCATTTTTTGTAATTTCTTGTATTTTATGTTTTGTTGTCAACCCTTGCATAGAATATTGACAACCTTCTATTACAGAGCCTTGACGGGGTTTCATTTCCATGCTATAAGTAGGTTTCCATTGCTGCAAAAGTAAATAGATTTCTTTTCTACAATTATAGTCAGACTTTTAATTCTGCAACTGTTATTTTTGCAACATAATTAGGTCTCATTCTGCAATTGTAATTAGGACTTCATTTCTGTAGTTAATGATTATTTTCCATTTCTACAACTTAGATTAAGGTTTAATTCATGCAATTTAGAGATAGGAATTTCCAAAATCCCCCACACAATCAGTTTCACCAATAAGACCTGTTGCTCTAGATTGACCTAAGTTATAACCCTGTTCACCCCTTCTTCCATAGATAGCCTTGTACACTGCCCTGGATTGAAAAATTCATTGAGAATTAATGATGTGTATAACGACAACGCATCAATGATCCTCAATTTTATTGTAGCAAAGCCTTGATGAACTAGAGAGCCAATTACAACCTTTGAAGAATACATATATGCTGCCCAATTTTAGTTTGATACCTGCATTTACAATAATGGAGCTTCCAAAGGATTGAGAAGAAAAACTTACAATTCTACACTAATCTAGCATGAATTTGAGTGAAATCAACCACAAATCTATGTTTGTACATGAAGGCAACCCTTGACCATCAATTCCATAAAGGATTTCAATATTTCTAGCCCTATTTTTAAGAGAAAAAAGACTTTACCCATGGCCGTTGTTGTCAACAGTGATCCATAGGCTTAGCCATGGTTGTTAACCATGGCTAATAGAGCTGCCTTCTCTAAGAACCCATGGCTAGGGTTTGATTCCATCATTTACCTATTTTAGCCATAAATTTCCTTTTCTTATTATGCATTTAGGTTGATCTAACATAGATTAGTCCTATTTTAGTCATTTCTATGGTAAATTAGCAGCATCATAGGTAGTTTTACCTTCATTTATGTCATACATGCTTTCATAGATTAGTTTATTTTATGCTTAGTACTTTAGATTTCATGCAATATTGGCTATATTTACAAATTTCAAGCCATGCTTTGTACTGACTTGTCAATATCTTAAGAATATTCACATATTTTATGCTTTCTTTAAGTATTTTCTTCACTCCTTGCATTTATTAGATAATAGCATCATCATGAGAGGCCTCATATGCTTTTAATGTGTTTCATTATTTCTTTTATGCAGGTGACAGATCCTTCAAAGATTCAAAGAACCCTTCAAAATCATTCCTCTTAACAATGAAGGAGGCATTCTAGTAAGCCATCACACAAAGTTGGTGGAGACCTAAAGAGCCCTTAGAGTATATCACCCCCATTTAGGGGCTTTAATACAATTGTAAACATGTATCACTTGGTATCCCTAAGAGGGACGTATATGTAACCTATTTTACCATTGATTAATACAAAGGAGGCTCAATTTATTTCAAATTTGGTTTCATATATGTTGTATATTTTAAATTTGCTTATCATGTTACAATTAGTGTAGATATATGCTCTTTAAACCTTTCTACAATGGCGATCACAGCGGAAACCCTGTAATTTGCACTGCTTTTGCTGATTTCCTTTGTTTTTTATGTATAAGTACCAACCATATTTGAAAGCCATGGTGCATAGTCTCAATCATAGTTAACAACAACAACTAGCATCCTAGCTGTGCTGAGCAACAATGACTAGTAGAGAATTGGGAAAAGTAGTAAGCAACCTGCTTCTACTTCGAATGAGTATTTCTAGGTAGGTGTCCTCTTCTGTGTTTCTGCATTTTTTATATTTTTCTCTACATTGGGCTCTAATTAGATCACCTAGAAAATTTTTAAGGGAGAATACATGAAAACATTTTATTTGTTGCTATCCATGGTTGGCAACAACAACCAACTCTGTTAGCTATTGTTGTTACCAATGGCTAAGATTCTTAGATTCTTTTCTATCTAGCGACCGAGATTGTTTCTTGCTTTACAGAACAACGACTACTATTAAGCTGTGTGTTAGGGTTTTAATTGCTTGGGGCCTATACAAAGGCTTTCATTTTAATTTTGCATGTGCATTATCTAAAAGTGAAAAAGCATTTAGCATTACATATTTCTAAAATTAAAACATCTATTCCTAGGCATGTAGGAAATGATCATGAGTGTTTTCTAATAAATCTTTCATTTATGTAAAATAAAAAAGAACCCACACACACCATGAATCACTTAAATATCAGTGGATTTGGGCTCTCACATCCAACCCATTTATCGAGACCAACAGTGAAATTCATTACCACTTGGTTGGATCATTTGACATTGTACTATCAGGACCCAATCATGACCAAGGCTGATTCAAGAACTATCCTATCCATGGAAAATAGCACGTACTCCTCTTCGGAGGGGTGTATCACTAACTACAATGTGCTGGGTGAGAATCGATAGTACCTATGCTCCTTGTACGATTATGGATTTCATATCCATATCTTGGGGGAAATACTACTTGGATGTCATTATCGGGTTATGTCATTGTGAGTATATAGGTGAAAATCTTTAAATTGTCTAAGAATATCATCAAAAAATTACAAAAATTGATGAGATTTGGATTATATACTCAATGAACCATAACACACTAAAAATTTTTAGGATACACATAATTGTTAAATGAGATAAATATTTGTGTAAACTTTGCATTCTCTAAAACTTACATACAAGATAAGTTCAAGTTCATAAATCATGGTTAACACATGGAGAGGCTGCCCTCGACACATAGTCAAGGTAGAAACTGAAGCTCCAAATCACACACAAAATAATGATTTTGAACCTCCTACACAGGATGCTTTTGAATGTCATTCGACCAACATCAAAGATGACAACTCGATACATGGGGGTTCTCATAAGAACACCCCAATTAGAATATGCAATACACACTCCTCTCATAATAGAAATGAGGGTGGCTTAAGGCCCCCATCATCACATGATAGAAATAAAGAAGATCCACCAAATAAGGGGTAATATGATAGGGCTACATAAAAACATAGACCCTTAAGAACTCCAAATCATAATAAACCTAGAAGGTTCACAATAAATATCACAACTATTGAAGTCAATGGTATGCCTTCCAATGAACCTTGGAAGACTAGTCAGCTCAATAGACTAGACCAAGTTTTAGTAAGAATAGGGTATATAACCTCTACTGCTCACTCTCATTATGAGATCTCACATAGTGAGGACATACAAAGGCATACCCATGAACCAAGAGAATGCTCAAATTACTCTTGTAGTGCACACACCCCATCTATGCATGCAGGCACAGAGCACAAACAAAAACACAACACAAATGCCATATTCAAAGACAAGGGCAAGAGTGTGGCAAACAAGTCTATTGGAGCTCATAGTCATAAGGCCCCTCATCTAGAGCTAAAAAGTTAGAGGTCTCACATAGTTTATCTAGTAGATCGATAACATAGGCTGACATCACAACAAAGACACCATATATTCCAAGATCAATTGGAAGATGTGCACGTAGAGCATGAGTGCCTCGAGCATGAGGACTCTCAATGTCAAATTTTACTTTGGTAATGTTTATAAAAGTAGTGCCTACGAGAATAATACATCCTTGATCAAAATCAACATGAAGAGAGAGAGGATAGACTAGATTGAGTTAATCTACCTCCTCGTAGTGAGTATAGGGAGCAATACCACAGAAGTGCTACATCATATCAAGAACTATACCTTAAAAAATTGAAAATTGTACTCAACATACGCCCCAACGTACTCCAAGGGACCAACAACACCAAGCACTAGATCAACCTGGGCATAGTCAGTATGAAGAATCATAGGGAGATGAGCAAGATCAATAATATTCTTAACTCTCCCTTGTAGACATGGATGATGAGCATAATCATCCACCTCATTCTAAAAGGAATCTACCGATGAGGCCCAAGAATGCCTCATTATTGCACAATGTTTGACTCATTATTGCATAATTTTTGACTACCATATGATAAGTTAATTGCCAAATAGTTGACTAGAATATACTATTTGTTAAGTGTTTACACGATTTTATGTTAGGAATACTATATCTCTATTTTTGACTATTTTCAGCATTTTGTGACTGATTTTGCTTGATTAAGTAGCAAGTAAGAACATGCATTTCAATTAACCAAATGTGGTATGCTGATATCCATTAACTTCTCAATGGTTTTTGAAAGTTTTCCTGCCCTTAAACTTGTTTCAAATCCACATTGAAGACAAAATTTTAGGACTGTCATAAATCTAAAAATCTGGAAAAAATAGCCATATAAAAATCAGCAAGCTGTCACTTTATAGGAACACCTTGAAGTTGTCAAGAAAAGCATGAGGATATGGATGGAATAAGTTTAGAAGGACTACATAAGACATTTGACCTATTTAGAAGCATTCCCACATGGTCTAAATAGGTAGCAACAGGGTATAACAGAGCAGGGGCAATTATGCAAAGACCTTGTTGCACTATTTCAGCATGGTTACTTGGTGAATGAAGTGTATAAATTTAGTAGCAGCTTGATGTACTCCTTCATGTTGATATTTTAATAAGTTTTCCATGTTCTAATTTGATTGAATTTGCAAGAAATGCCAATATTCTACAACTGTGCAGTAGAACTAGAAAATGCAGTAATTTACCATGTAAATTCCAGCAAGCTACCAATGAATGGCAAAGCATGAAATTCACATCCAAGGAAGAATGAAGACTATTGCAATATGATCCTAAAGGCTAATCCACCTTATAAATTCAGCCAAAACCATTTGGAGTCAACACATTTGGTCATTCTAAAGATCTTCGAAATGAACACAATGTCTTCGGAATGAGAATTGCAGTATCTTCGAAATGAGCCACTTATCTTCGAAATGAAAATAGAATGTACTTTTTGACTTGTTGACTGAATTTTTGTGGTGTAAAAGGGGATAAGAAGGTTGATAAAGTTAAGGGAAAATATCTTCCATCTAATTTTGCTGTCCTTGCCGTCCAAAGCCACCATGCATGGAAAAGATCAATTTGATCCTCTTCTAGGATAAACCCAAAAAAACTGTAGCATAATAGAAAGTTGTTTGCAAGATAGGAATGGCATATTCTAAAGTGGAGAATTATGTGTGAGATATTTCTAGACTCCTCCCACGTACTCCCACAACTGAAGATGCTTTATAAGGGCCAATGACTAATGCTGCAACACAAACTATCTAGATTTGCATTTATTTCAGATCCAGAATTATTGGCAAATGACTGTAAAATAGCACATAGGCTGATTTGAGCATGGGATATATTGTAAATATTTATATAAATAACACAAATCCCTCCTTGGTTGAGCCAATTAGGAATTAGAATAGAGGAGAGTTTTCAGTAGCAGCAATTAGGACTGTACAGTGATTTTCTATAACAGTTTTTAGCATGTTTTGTCATCAATAAAAGTGCAGTATTTTATCATTTTATGTTCTAAGTGTTAATTAGTTAAGGAGTGCTTTTCACCTCCTTCTAGATCAGGAAGTATGGGCCCAATTTTATATCTAGAAGGAGGGATTTTATGGCAGGTTTTAATCTGTAATTTTGCTGCAATGAGAATTAATAGATTGCTTGCTAGATTTTATTTTCTTGTTTTTATTTTGTGTTGTGTGATTTATGTTTCCTATTATGTTTATGTACAGCATTTGTGTGTATGTCAGATGATAAATCATATTAAGCATTTTCCTTTATGTTTTTCTTGCTTTCTATTTTAGCAACTTTCTATTTTCAACATATTTCATTTTGCTGTCAATTCCTGTAGCAGAAGCTTGACGAACTTTTGTGGCAGGGAATTGATAGGTGTTTTAGAATAAGTTTCAATTCTGCAAAAGTATATTAGATTTCAATTCTACAAAAGTAGATTAGATTTCAATTTAGTAATTTCAATTATGCAAGAGTAACTAGATTTCAATTCTGCAAAAGTAACTTAGGATTTCAATTTAGCAATTTCAATTCATGCAATTGTAGTTAGATTTCAATTCTTGCAAACTTAGATTTAGTTTTCAATTCTTGTACTTTATTTCGGTTTCCATTCTTCATACTAGGTTTAGTGTGACACCAAAAGGCTAAACCAAAATCTACTTCACCAATAATTGCTTGAAATCTGAGTGCCTGAATTGTACTCTGCCCTAAACTTCTATCGTATACAGCCTTGGACACCACCCCGAATTGATAAATCATTGAGATTAAATGATGAGACTCAATGACACTCATCATTTTGGCACCGTTGCTAAGGAACATGGTGTTTTTAGAGGGTAAAAGTAGTCAAATAATTATTATTGTGCTAAGTTATGAAGTTCAGAGTTAAATCTGAATGTAATAGTTGGTATAAATAATAATTATTGATAGTTGCATTTCAGTCCATTTAGAAAACAAGCAACCACCACCTTCAGCCCAACCTGGACAACAACCCCTGTCTATGTAAGCTGAATCTATTAAAAAAAAAAAAATCACAAAAAAACTTGTGCACAATAAAAATAGAAGTTTACAACTTAATGATGAAGCTAGAGTTTTCCATTATTACTTAAAGATTGTTAGGATTTTATCGTGCTAAACCGCAACCTAGCAATTCTTAGCCTACACAGACAATAGTTGATCTCATTAGAGGTGATCCTACCTAACAAGTAGTTGATCTGCTAAAGTTGTACACTTCTTGTCTTATTGTGTAAACCAAAAATATTTGTTTTAGCACAACCTGTGATCAGTCTGAATAATACAGGATAGGCAACCCTTGTCTATGTAGCTGAATCTGGTATTAAAAAAAAAAAAAAATTGTAGGAAATGTTATTGACTGCAACAACATCCAACTGTACTCAAACAAGAACTTACCCGAGCTTGAAGAGACGAAAATCAATGGAGATACACAGAAAATCTTTAGTCCAAACACACAGAAATTAGCCTTGGATAAATGAGGAAAAAACTAGAAAAACTGCACATAGAAAATTTACCTCCATTTTACAAAGGGGCAAATTCTGTCCTCCTAGGAATGAAACAAATTGAAGTGCAGCCAAGAAAATTCTTGAACATTATTAGCTGGATAACTTATAAACAAAAAGCAAAATTGTTGCTATTTTGAAACAATATTTCAATCCCTTTACATGGAATTACAAGGGTATATCAAGATTTTATCTTGATGTAAGCACTTAACATCTTTTGGGAATTAGTATTTAATTGTTTCAAGAATAGATTGACAAGATTTTGCAGACTAGGAACCATGGACAACACTTGATTGAAGAAGTTTTCAGATATGGAGCAGTGCTTCTTTATCCCATTGGTAATTCATGGAGGATGTTAGTGGTGAATGGACATTGCCTTCGGGTATACCATGCACCATTAACTAAGGAGGAGTTCTTTAAGGAGATTCCATTGGATGTACACATAATGGAAGAGAATTTCTCTTCAATATCATATTTAGAGTGATCATAAAAAGTCTGACAAAAAGAAAAAAAAAGAGAAAAAATACAAGAAAAGCAAAAAGAAGAATAGTCTTGTTTGTGAACTTCCTTCTTGGGTACAAGCAAGACAAGAAAAATTGAAAAAAAAAAAAAAAAAAAAAAGAGAGAGAAAGAGAAAAAAAATTGCAGCAAAGGCATGTTCCACAAAATGGGGATACATGAGGACAAGCATCAATTTCAGCAAGAAATAGGAACAATGGAGCCAATACTTCATTTCCAGCAATAAGGAGGCAATGATGATGTAAGAAGATTCTTACTGGTCATCTAGTAAGGAAAATTGCATCAATGTTGCAGGTTTCAACAAAAAGAGATGGTGTTTTCATACAACAATTGACATGTTTTTGCAGAATAAGGATTGGTCTTATCCAAATAAGAGTGAGAGATTTTCTCTCTCATTGAAGCACTTGAAAAAAAAAAAAAAAAAAGGACAGAAGTTGGTTGAAAACCAGAAATGGCAGCCTCTTCTGATGAAAAAATGAAAAAAAGAGATGAAAAAAAAATGAATAATTCAGTAGTGAAAACCTTCTTGGAGGTGCTACTGAGTTGGCTTGCATGAAAACTGATTTTTTGGCATGCATTGTCTTGTTGATCTACCCATCATTGTTCCACCATTGTACAAATTTCACACTGCACATGTGTTATGTTTATGTTTTCAGATAGCCTGCTAACAATCATCAAAAGCGACTTGTAAGGTGCATGACCAATTTTCGAGACAAGTAAGGTATGTGTTTCTTGCATTTAATTTATAGTAAACATTTAGCATTTAGTGTATGATAGTCGGTATTTGGCATAAACTATTCATACAATAGTGACAAGTTGAAAAAGGAACATGTTCAAGATGTCAAGATACACCCCCTTATGCCATTAATTGCATGGAAATTCCAAAACTGTGCAAAAACCTAATTTTGGGATAGACATGGCAGCAATTCTATTTCAATTTGTAGGAAAAATTTTAGAAGGAGAACTACAAGTTTATATCTCACAATTGTTTGATAAATTGAAGGAGGATAATCAACAAAATGCACCCGAAGGTTCTATTTTAGTACTATTGGAATAAAACAACAACATACAAAACAAAGAATAGCATCTAAACAAAATGATGAAGAAGGGATTTTTGATGTTATGGAAGGTTTATACACTCTAGAGATGGACCCACAATAGAATCTGTAGCTAACTTTTGCATAGAAGGTCATTTCTAAATTTTTTGAAGATCTTCGAAATGAGAAATGCAGTCTCTTCGGAATGAATAGACATCTTTGAAATGAGAATGCAGTCTCTTCAGAATGAACAGACATCTTCAGAATGAGAATTGCAGTATCTTCAGAATGAGTGGATCTTCGGAATGAAAATTGTAGTATCTTCGAAATGAGCAGATCTTTGAAATGAGAATTGCAGTATCTTCGGAATGAGCGGATCTTCGAAATGAAAATTGTAGTATCTTCGGAATGAGCGAATATTTGAAATGAAAATTGTAGTATCTTCGGAATGAGCGGATCTTCAGAATGAGAATTGCAGTATCTTCGAAATGAGCAGGATATCTTTAGAATGAGCAGAAACTATACTAGAATTGCTGATAATGCTACAGAATAGCAAAAAGAGTAGGGTACATCAAATATTGAGGTTTATAAGGCTCTACCACAAGTACATCCCTCAAGCATTTCAAATAATAAAAAAAAAAAATTCAATTTTGTTCAAAAGGTGCAAACAACAAAAATAAGCATTCAGGCTGAAATGTTGTTAAGAACAGAAAATTCCATCAATAGTAGTGTATCTGCCAAATATGGTTCCATAATAAGACTATTGCAAGATGAATCATATGTTATCAAGCCTTTAAGAGGTACCTTGCAGCACTAAAACTTGTAGAAAAATAGAAAAAGAGTCATACATGTGCTTAATTGCAAAATACTTGATATAGTGCAACAAGGAGGAAATTCTCAGTTAGCAGGTAGCAAAGGATGTTGTTCACAAGAATAAAACCTACATATTACTATGGCCTACTAAGATGCATGAGGGCATGCATCAGTTCAAGTTTTGGGGGATGATGAAGCCCAAGAATGCCTCATTATTGCACAATGTTTGACTCATTATTGCACAATTTTTGACTACCATATGATAAGTTAATTGCCAAATAGTTGACTAGAATATACTATTTGTTAAGTGTTTACATGATTTTATGTTAGGAATACTATATCTTTGTTTTTGACTATTTTCAGCATTTTGTGACTGATTTTGCTTGATTAAGTAGCAAGTAAGAACATGCATTTCAATTAACAAAATGTGGTATGCTGATATCCATTAAATTCTCAATGGTTTTTGAATGTTTTCCTACCCTTAAACTTGTTTCAAATCCACATTGAAGATAAAAGTTTAGGACTGTCATAAATCTGAAAATCTGGAAAAAACAGCCATATAAAAATCAGGAAAGCTATCACTTTATAGGAACACCTTGAAGTTGTCAAGCAAAGCATGAGGATATGGATGGAATAAGTTTATAAGGACTACAAAAGACATTTTACCTATTTAGAAGCATTCCCACATGGTCTAAATAGGTAGCAACAGGGTATAACAGAGCAGGGGCAATTATGCAGCACTGTCGCACTATTTCAGCATAGTTACTTGGTGAATGAAGTGTATAAATTTAGTAGCAATTTGATGTACTCCTTCATGTTGATATTTTAATAATTTTTCCATGTTCTAATTTGATTGAATTTGCAAGAAATGCCAATATTCTACAATTGTGCAGCAGAACTAGAAAATGCAGTAATTTACCATGTAAATTCCAGCAAGCTACCAATGAATGGCAAAGCATGAAATTCACATCCAAGGAAGAATGAAGACTATTGCAATCTGATATTTAAGGCTAATACACCTTAGAAATGCAGCCAAAACCATTTGGAGTCAACACATTTGGTCATTCTAAATATATTTGGAATGAACACAATGTCTTCGGAATGAGAATTGCAGTATCTTCGAAATGAGCCACTTATCTTCGAAATGAAAACATAATGTACTTTTTGACTTTTTGACTGACTTTTTGTGGTGTAAAAGGGGATAAGAAGGTTGATAAATTTAAGAGCAAATATCTTCCATCTAATTTTGCTATCCTTGCCGTCCAAAGCCACCATGCATGGAAAAGATCAATTTGATCCTCTTCTAGGATAAACCCAGAAAAACTACAGCATAATAGAAAGTTGTTTGCAAGATAGGAATGACATATTATAAAGTGGAGAATTTTGTGTGAGATATTTATAGACTCCTACCACGTACTCCCACCACTGAAGATGCTTTCTAAGGGCCAATGACTACTGCTACAACACAAACTATCCAGATTTGCATTTATTTCAGATCCAAAATTATTGAGAAATGACTGTAAAATAGCACATAGGCTGATTTGAGCATGGGATATATTGTAAATATTTATATAAATAACACAACTCCCTCCTTGGTTGAGCCAGTTAGGAATTAGAATAGAGGAGAGTTTTCAATGAGCAACAATTAGGACTGTACAATGATTTTTTGTAACAGTTTTCAGAATGTTTTGTCATCAATAAAAGTGCAGTATTTTATCATTTTATGTTCTAAGTGTTAATTAGTTAAGGAGTGCTTTTCACCTACTTTTCACCTCCTTCTAGATTAGGAAGTATAGGCCGACTTTCAGATCTAGAAGGAGGGATTTTATGGCAGGTTTTAATCTGTAATTTTGCTACAGCAGAATTAATAGATTGCTTGCCAGATTTCATTTTCTTGTTTTTATTTTGTGTTGTGTGATTTATGTTTCCTATTATGTTTATGTACAACATTTGTGTGTATGTCAGCTGACAAATCATATTAAGCATTTTCCTTTATGTTTTTCTTGCTTTCTATTTTAGCAACTTTCTATTTTCAGCATATTTCATTTTGTTGTCAATTCCTGTAGCAGAAGCTTGACGAACTTTTGTGGCAGGGCATTGACAGGTGTTTTAGAATTAGTTTCAATTCTACAAAAGTAGATTAGATTTCAATTCTAAAAAAGTAGATTAGATTTCAATTTAGCAATTTCAATTATGCAAGAGTAACTAGATTTCAATTCTACAAAAGTAACTTAGGATTTCAATTTAGCAATTTCAATTCATGCAATTGTAGTTAGATTTCAATTCTTGCAAACTTAGATTTAGTTTTCAATTCTTGTACTTTATTTCAGTTTCCATTCTTTAGACTAGGTTTAGTGTGACACCAAAAGGCTAAACCAAAATCTGCTTCACCAATAATTGCTTGAAATCTGAGTGCCTGAATTGTACTATGCCCTAACCTTCTATCGTAGACAGCTTTGGACACCACCCCGGATTGATAAATCATTGAGATTAAATGATGAGACTCAATGACACTCATCATCTACCTCCACTAGCTCCACAAATATTTCTTAGAGAAGAGGACATCTTATCCTTTCAAGCATACAAATCCTTTGTTGAAAAAGTTAAAGCGATTGAGAGATAGGGGACAAATTATCAAAAGTCCACTCTGAACATGGTCCACAATGAGCCTCTATGTCCTTTGGTCCCTTTCCTAGTGTATCTCAAGCATTTTGAGATGCCCAAGCTGGAAAAATTCAAGGGTGATGAGGATGCACAAGAGCATGTAACTAGCTTTATGAATATGTGTTTCCAGATTCAAAATAATGATGCCTTATTACTAAGAAATTTTGTGATAACCCTTTCAGGCCTAACCTTGGAATGGTTTAGTCAATTGAAGAGGCATAGCATCACCAACTTTGAATAGCTGGTGAATACATTTCTTGAATGTTTCTCTTTTGGCATTAGGAAGAAAACCAATCTATTCGACTTGGCTACTTTAAAGCAATATGATGATGAGCTAGTCACAGACTTTGGTAATAGATGGAGGAAGTCAATGGCTAAGCTGCCATTCTCCATCACCACTATGAAATTAATGCAAGTTTTTACCAAGAGCTACACAAAACATATTTCATTATTATTACAACTGCAACAATACCAAACATTCGAAGAGGCTTTGGCGCAAGCCAAGGTCATAGAGGATATCAAGTTATAAGAGGACGAATTGAAAATCTAGATGAAAAAGGAGTGGAATAACAAGAACATGAATAATCAAAATCACCAGGCCAAGCCTGCACATGTGAATTGGGTCATTTTAAATGTTCAAAATTGGAGATAAGGGCCAACAACCATAAAAATATTAAGCTCAACCTCCCTCTACACAATACAATCAGTGCAACAACAAAAATTAGGGTAAGGACAAAGAAAATCACCCACATCAATAATGTAAACCATTGTATGAGACTTTAGCAACAATATTCAATCAATTATGTGAGGCTAAGGCCTTAAAATTGCTCGAAGTTCAACTACTTGATCCTAATCACCCTAAATTGAAAGGATATAGGGAATATCATTACTACCCATACCACAAACAAAAAGGGCATGACATCAAAGTGTGCCACAGTTTCAAACATGTGGTACAAAACATGATCAATAGAAATGAGTTGATTATTGATAATCCTCTGGCTCTGAACAACCAAAATATGGGAATATTCAATAATCCCTTACTATATCATGAGCCACTAAGGAACAACATCAAATAATTTAATCATGTGCAGATTTAACTGCATATGCAATAATTTGTTGGCATGGTAAACGTAGTCACCAAAAACAAGAGGAACAACCCACTAGATCCTCCTCCAACATTGGTTCAAATTCAAGCTGCACCTCAAAAAATTCTAGCACAGAACCCCTTACTAGGCCCACCAACAATACCAGTGGTGATAATAAAGAATAGACTCATCCAAAGTCTACAAATGGCCTCGGTTAAATTATTAATATATGAGATAATACAACAATCTCCTAGGCACAGGGAGATTCTAATGAATATCTTAAGGGCAATTGAATTTCAATCCCATGATCCTGATGCTTTCACTAATTTTGTGGGGCATGTGCAATAGTGCAAAGAACCTATGATCTAATTTTATGATCATGAGATTAAAACAGTTTCCACTACTATAGTAGACCTGCTACTTCACATCATCACGTGTGTAAACCACACTCCATTCAAGCAGTTATTGATTGATATAGGATCATCAATCAACTTAATCACCACAAAGGCCTTGGTGCATCTAAAATTACCTGTCACATATCGTGCCCTCTACTTTTATACTATGAGCCTTCAAAAAATGTGTGTACTTGATAGTTGGCACTATAGTCCTTCCTATTCAGGTAGGGCTGAAAATTATCCCTATAATGTGTCATATGCTAGAGGGTGCTATGCAATATAATATCCTACTAGGCCAATCATCGATTAGGGACATGCAATGCATCCCCTTGATCTTGCACCAATGTATCAAATATGTGCATGAGCGACAGGTGTATGTGGTTCCTTTGGATGAAGAGCCATTTAAGTATGTCAATCAGGTGTATTTTCTTGGAGACTTAATCCTCCCATATATGCATCTAGATATTAGACCTACATCACCTATAAGGCATCTAGAGGGTAAGTCAAAAGTAATGTGCACTGGTCCTTCAACATCAGCACCATGACCAATCTCAAATACAACTACTTCTGAGAAGCCTACAACATCGACAAGGCTTAGGAGTGACCAAAAGTTAAAGGCAGTGTTGGATGAAAAAGAGTCTAATGAAATCCCCAACATAGCAACTATCAAGATCCCGAATCCCATGGAGGATGGAAAATCTCAAAATATAGTTGAGGTACCTCAGCCTACCTTGCTTGTGTCTTGAACTACATCATCTACACCGTAGGTGATGATTCACTTAGTCAACCCTGGGTTAGTTGAATACCTAGTGTAGAACATAAATTTTATGCCAATCATAGAATATGCATAGGATATGGGTAGGCTGCAAGCCCATCCCTTTCTTTTCGAGATGGTGGTACCACTGGGGGTGCCACCTAATCAGACTAACTTCATCTATGAAGTTTTAGATCAACTTGCAGATCGGTTTACCATAGAAGAAGAGGATGATGATCCATTTACTATGAATATTCATTATCTTTCAAACCCAAAGTCCACCCTACATTATTTTGATCATTACCATTGGCATGATTATAGTTTGGAATTATTTGAACAAGGGCATCAAACTCTGTATCAATCACACTATCAGTTGTCATATGATAGATTCGGATTGGGTTATCACATAGGATGTTAGGATGAGTTATTAGCTATATCTCTAGATCACCTGAGCCTAAGCATGGGGATGGATGTTGATTGGAACCCATACCATCCTAAACCTTCACATTCTTGAAGGGGTAACTGGCCAGTGACCATATTTTCCATGGAACTGCCCTTGGTCTATCATGATAAAATTTCATTAGAGGCTAGTTCAGATTATATTCTAGAAATTGATTGGCTTGTCAAAAACCATGTATATACCAATGATATTAGCATTGAACCCCAGAGTTCTAGTACAATAGTAGAAAATTAATCAGAAGCCACTTCTGAGGAGGGTGAGTTGAAATTTATATTTGAGAGAGGTGGACTAAAATGCAATTCTAAAGAAGATGATGGAGAATATTTCTTATATAATGAGGAATATGAGGACGAAATAGAGATGGATTATCTAGGCCCTCAATAGCTCCATCATCTTAGGGAACCTATGGACATGGAACTAATTTATCATGCAGTATTCCCAGGTCCTCCCATCCAAATAAGGCAAATAAATCTAGAAGAGATATATCATATGGCTTTTCTTGGTCCTTCTAATTTAAGGCAATTGATCCCCCTTGAGGATCCAATTTTTATGTCTATTCCTAGAGCAAACCCAGTGATCCCCATTCCACCTAAGCCGCATCTTGAGTAGGGGTACAAATCTGGAGATAGTGTGTTGCACCCACGTGGTCCTGGATATTTCTTCTATTTCATCAACATGATCTCCATTGACTTAACCACTCCACTTCATAATCCATCTGATCCCTCAAAATATTTGTACCTCAATCCTGAGGCCATTGATTTCAATCGCACCGGTTCACCCTTAGAGCCTAAATATTTCATACCCAATGAATAAATGCTACAATTATTTCATTTTGTGCTAGGCTTTGCATATGATGTTTATCATGATGAGGATAATTCTAATTCAGTGGAACTTTTAAACCCAGTAGATGACATCCATTTGATCCCTAAACCTCACTAGCTTGAGGAGAGGTCACATATGTCAAAAGAGAAAACCTTCAAAGTGGATATCAACGATGATCCCACCAATGCAAGGAAGGTTAAGTTTGAAGAGAGCTTATATCTTGAGGAGCGCACCAACCTCATTCCTCTATTGAAAGAGAGGCCTCGTCTCTTTTCTTGGACCTACAAGGACATGCCAGGTTTGGATCCAAAATTGGTTACTCATAACCTTTCGTTGGATCCTACCAAGAAATTGGTCAAGTAAAAAATCTAGAAGATGCATCCAATCATCGCTTTGATGGTTAATTATGAAATACAAAAACTGTTGGATGTAGAATTCATAATCCCCATTAACTATCTAGAATGTGTATAAAAAATGGTACTCATAGGAAAACCTAATGGAAGAATCCACATCTGTACGGATTTAGAGACCTCAATAAGGCAACACCTAAAGATTCATTTTCGTTACCTAATATCAATGCTCTAGTATATGCGACTATAGGTCATGAAATGCTTTCTCTCATGGATGATTTTTTTGTATACAATCAAGTTCAGATTAAACTTGAAGACCAACATAAAATCATTTTCACCACGTCATGGGGAACATTTTACTACAAAGTTATGCCATTCGGGCTTAAAAATATTGGTGCCACATATTAGCGGGCTATGACATATATTTTTCATGACTACATGCATATGATATTAGAAAGATTATATCGATGATTTATTGGCCAAGTCATTACTATATGCAAAGTATGTTGAGGTTCTAAGAAAATTCTTTGATCGCCAGATAGATCACAATGTCGGTTGAACACCAAGAAATGTATCTTTGGCATAACTTCAGGTAAACTCTTAGGATTCATCTATTCTAAGCGAGGAATCAAAGTTAACCCAACGAAGATAAAGGAAATACTAGAAATGTGTCTCCCAAGAAACATCAAGGAATTAAGAAGCCTATAGAGCAAGGTAGCATCCATAAAATGCTTCATCGCATAGTTATCAAACAAATTTCTACCTATGAATCGACTGCTACACAAGGGGGTCCCATTTAACTAGGATGACGACTATCAGAAAACCTTCGCTAATATAAAACAATACTTGGAACTATCGATAGTATTAGTTCCACCTAGACCAAATGTGCCATTTTTTCTATATATATCTGCCACATAATTTGCACTGGGAACCATGCTATCCTAGAAGAACATGTAAAACAAAGAGCAAGGGATATATTATATCAGTCAAATCTTGGAGTTATGAGCTATGATATGCATATGTAGAAACATTGTGCTTAGTAGTGGTATTTGCATTGAAGAAGTTGCAGCGGCCTAATCTCAGGTAGAAGTGTAGGTTTGCATGCAATAAATGTGAGCGGGAGTAACTTTTCATTCCTTTTCATGACCAGTTCACATAGGAGACTTGAGTTTGCATTTAAACTTTAATTAACTTACCTCCAAGCATAAACAAAGGACAAAATCTTCTCATGCTAACAACCGGTTCGCATAGAAGACTCAAGTGGGCAATTATATTTTTGTTAATTGGCCTTCAAACATAGATAGTGGACAAAAACTTCTCATGCTAACTTGCACTACGCATGAGAAATTTATTTCTAGGGTTTGGACATAGACCTAGGGTTTCACACTATAAAAGGTGCAAGCCTAAGAGCACCAAGACATCTTTGAATCTGCTATCATCAAGACATATTTTTGAGGAGAGCTTTCGAGACTTGGAGAGTTCTCTTTGAGATCACATGTACGACGAAGCACTGACGGATTGAAGAGCATAACACCTATTACTTCAACATCAGATATAGGCTTTGGCCTATAGATTTGGGGAAAAGAGAGCAAGGTTTAGCTTAGCGGTCCCTGTCTTGGACAGTGGCCCACAGGTTTAGCTTAGGTTTTAGACATAGCATCTTTAATTCTATTTCTTTATGTTTTCATATCATTAGCATAGATTTACATGATTTCATGGCATAGTTTTATCATATTTCCATTACATTCTGTTATCACTAACAACCTCATCTGGGGAGGCAATATCAACATCTGTAGTGACCCCAGGAATGCACACACCACCCCTTTTAACCCTACTTGCAATGTTATAAAAAATCCAAGATGAAATGGAAAGACAAGAAGAAAAATAATATAACACAAAATAACAAAGACAAATCTCTTTATTTATATTGAAGCTCGGTTATATGTCGGTCCCTCTTAGGGATACCCATTTCAATAAAATAAGTTATAAATAGATAAAGTGTGCCCCTTTCATGAAGAGGTGGTGTGCTTATAAAAGCTTCTCGGTTCTACACAAGAAAATGTATGAGGGCTTACAGATGCCTCCTTCTCTAGGTCTGTTTCCTAGAGGGATCCCTTTTGCTCTCGTATGTTGCAAATTTCGTTCGATGAACTTGTGGCCCTACAAGCAATGAAACAACAACACACATTTAGGTGTCCAAGATTCCCTCCCTGGATGAGGTTGTTAGTAATAAAATAATGTAACAGAAATATGATGAAACTATGCCATGAAATCATGTAAATCTATGCTAATGATATGAAAACATAAATAAATAGAATAAAAGATGCTATGTCTAAAACCTAAGCTAAGCCTGTAGGCCACTGTCCAAGACAATGTCCACTAAGGTAAACCTTGCTCTCTTTTCACCAAAGCTATAGGCCAAAGCCTGTATCTGATTTTGAAGTAATAGGTGTTATGCTCTTCAATCCGTCAGTGCTTCGCCGTACACATGATCTAAAAGAGAACTCTCCAAGTCTCAAAAGATCTCCTCAAAAATATGTCTTGATGATAGAAGATTCAAAGATGTCTTGGTGCTCTTAGGCTTGCACCTTTTATAGTGTGAAATCCTAGGTCTATGTCCAAGCCCTAGAAATGAATTTCTCATGCGTAGTGCAAGTTAGCATGAGAAGCTTTTGTCCATTTTCTATGTTTGAAGGCCAGTTAACTAAAATCTAACTGCCCACTTGAGTCTTCTATGCAAACTAGTTGTTAGCATGAGAAGCTTTTGTCCTTTATTTATGCTTGGAGGTCAATTAACTAAATTTTAAATGTAAACTCAAGTCTCCTATGTGAAATGGTCATGAAAAGGAATGCAAAGTTACTCCCGCTCACCTTTATTGCATGCAGACTGCCACTTTCGCCCGAGATTAGGCCTGTTTGTCGGTAAACTATTTCTTATGGCTTAGCCATTATCATCTATAGTGGCTAAGATCTAGCTACTATCATCTACAATGGCTAAGGTCTAGCCACTCTAGGCTTGAGTGGCTAGGATCTGGCCACTCTTGGCTTGAGCAGCTAGGCTTGGATGGCTTGAAAAGGCCCCAAATGAGTGGTGAGAACCATTTTTGATGCTTGGAAAGTCCAAGATTATGTCTTATGATATTATGAGTGTGTCTATGTGAGTAGATCCCCTAAGAATGACATGATTTAGGTGTCTACAAATACCCCTTTTTGTGATGCGTTGTGTGGAAAACACAACGCTGAGAAAAAACGTAGACTGATCTGTTTGTAGGGTGTATGGTGATCAATGGTATGATCAACGTCGGATGGCCCAATCATGCAAGATGGCATGCATCCCTTGAATCATTGCCTCAAAGTTTAGAGGACTTAGCTCAGTGGCTTGGGCATGTTAAATTGCACTCATTCCTCAAACTCAATCGGGTAGCTTCAGCTGCTACAACAATTTCGACCGATAGGAGAGCTAAAATTGAAGATGTCATGTCTGCTTACATTCCCAAAAAATAAGGGAAATTTGTGATTGTTGTATGCAATGATTCATAGGACAAAAATAATTTTGCTATGATTGAGTGATAGTTTTCTGATTTTCATTATGATTATGTTGAAGTTTTGAAGTAATTCTTCACACAATGAATTGGTGAAGAAATGATAATAAATGAAGTGACAAGTCACTTGACCAATATGACTAATCTGGTTCCTTTCTAGCATTTGTTGCTTTTAATGGGCAATCCCACATCCAAGTGTGATTCCAATTGTTTATGTTGATCATCCATCCTTATCCCGAGGAGCGGTCTGACTATCAATAGCCTTCTTAGGGAGTTAGGATGAGTGATTCTATTTATGTTTAGATTGTATCACTTTGACTTAATGTTTTTGATGTCATAGGGAAATTAGGATGATCCTTTTGCACTCGTGGAGCAGTCCGACCATCTTGGTATTCTTTGAAATTGAAGGGTGGTACATCGTAATTCCAAAATGAGTTATTTTTTTTACCCCAAGTGGCCTTATGGTTATCTACTCATCTCATCGAAATACATGGAGTGTGAATCGCTGCAATCGCCAAGTTGATAGAGTAAGTAACTGGGTATGAGGCCTACCTGAGATTGTACTTTTATGTGATTTTTTTTTATTTTGAACATTCTAATGATCTAAAACCACCAAAGTGTGTTTATTTGCTATTTTTATGGGATCCCTCAAGGAGGAAGTCCCTTATTTTGCTCTGTGGATTTGGCTACTATCAGGTCTAGTGGCCTTTGAGTTTCTACCTATGGTCATTGTCGCCTTGAGTGGCCAAGAATTTTGGGCCATTGACGTCAGTAGCGGCCAAGGCATAATTAAGGAAATATAAAATTTGCATTTCTAGGGTTTGACCTTTCACTTTCACTATTTGAAGATTCGCTTTGGGAGCTCTGGTGTGACGACGACGGTTGTGACTTTGAAACTTGTTGGTGCTGAGGATATGGTTGTGCAAGGTGAGACATCAGCTGCTGGAGGAGCCGAAGCTTCTCGGGTATTTATCTCTTCTAAAACCCTAGCTCTCTTTTCCTTATCTACGTAAAATTGAACCTCACTAAGTAATGGGTAAACTGAACCTCACTAAACCTGTTGGCAATGAATAAACTCTATAATTAGGCTTAGCTTCCCCTTTGCTATGGTGGGTTAGTCCCCAATTTTGTTTTTTTTGTTAGTGGCTTTAGCCTAGGGTTTTTGAATTTTTTTGTTATTCACCTGCTACCGCCATTTTGGGTGTTCTAAAACTTAGCTTAGTTTTGATGCCTGGGTGGGAATATTTGCTTTCCATTTTGTTTGTTTTCCCTCCCTCTGTTGATTTGTTTAAGTTATTTTGTTATTTTGATTTTTTTTTTAATTTTCTGGCCAAGGGTTCATGGGTTTGTCATGCTGCCCCTTGGTTGTTGTCACTCAAAGCAGCCGAATCTGAGATGTTGTCACTCAGAGCGGCCAAGCTTGAATCCCAACGATCAAAAATTTGATCGTTGGGTCTTGGCCACTGCTGCCTCCAACGGCCAGGTTTCGACCATTGTAGGCAACATCGGCTAAACCCTAAGCCTTGTTTTCTTGCATTTTGTTGAATTTTTATGACATTTTTTATTTTTTTGGAATTTTTGAATTTTTGATTTGTTTTATTAGGTGCAATCTTATCCTTTTTTGCTTAGACTTAGAATAGTCCATACTCTTTTGCACCATTTTCATGTTTATTGTGAATTATGCCTTAGATGCACTGTAGTTATACTTTGTATTTCTTCTACTTTTCTTAGATCCTTACTACTCGGGCTCGGGACCCAAAGCTCTTGCTTGACTTACTTCCTAGATTTGATGATACAAATTGGGCATGGTTCAAAGCCTGCGGGTTGTAGTACATCATCAAGCTGCCTTACATCATGGTATATCAGGCTTACCTTATGGCTCTGGCCCATCGTTGGGACCCGTAGACTAATACCTTCCACCTCCCGATCGGTGAGATGACCATTATGCCGAAGGATGTATATAGGATCTTTCAAATTCCATTTGATGGGGTGGCCATTATCTCTTCGACCACTAATGATCAGGTGGTTGTCTTCACTCGGGTGTTTAGAGGGCACTCTATGGATGCTCTCAAGGACAATAAGTCTAAAGGAGTGTCCATCAGCCACTGGCATGGGGAGGGCATCTTCATGATGAGGCATGCCGTATTGCTGATGGTGATTAGTAATGTTCTTATCCCAAACTGCTTGGGTTTGAGGTTCCCATGGAAAATTTTGGCTATGGTGTAAGATCTATTGGATAGCGAGGAGCCTATCATCTATGCATGGGGTAGATCGCTATTGGCTCAGTGCTATGATGAGTTGTACCACATCTATCGATGAGGACATGTTAGCATTGCCTATAGCTTGCTCCTATAGGTTTGGGGATGGGAGCATATTGTGGTAGATTGTCCTAAGGGGCTCCCAAATAAGATTACAATGATTGACGCTCGGACATAGTGCTATGTTGCTAGATGGGCTCAAGAGCATGAGGAGCATAAGAGCCACACTTTCATAGGGGAGATGTCCCACTACACTGATGCTTTCACTAGACTGTTGGACAGAGATGTCGTGTGGTGGCCTTACTATGAGTGCCTTGCTTGGGACGATCTAGCTAGCTTTACTGCCAGGACACGATGCGAGCAATGGCTCATTGGTCATAATATTACCATCCATGAGTATTTCTTCTACTCTTGAGTTCTTCATTAGTACGAATTGTAGTAGGATGTGCCCTTGATACCATTCTTGTATAGGCACCTCATAGCAAAGAAGGACCTACCTCCATGATAGATCACAGAGCTTTCATATGAGGAGGATGCCCCAACTATTGACCCTATAGTGGCTAGGGGAGTTATAGAGACCTACACTCAGTGGTGGGGTGATAGGATGTGGCATGGTGTTAGAAACCTAGGGTGCGAGGATGATGGTGGGGGTGATGGCGCAGATTCGAAAAGATGTAGAGTCTGAGCTAGGATAGAGGTATGGGGCCAGCCAACAAAGTAGGTGGTAGTAGAGGATCTTGATGTTCCTGAGGAGGATGAGGAGTTAGAGCCCGAGGAGAGAGACTCTCCTCTGAGAGCACAACTACATGAGGTTGAGGCTGAGCTTCAGGCCACTAATATCTAGGTACAATGGTGAGATGCTACCATTGAGAAACTCTCAACATAGATACAGGCTTTGTAGGCTACTATTGGGGGTGGTGATGTCAGGATGTAGTTTTTTGTTCCTCCTTCTACACCATAGGAGGTTCCAGTGGTAGGTTTAGGAGCAGATGTGGGACATATTCAATCTTTGTTGGATGAGCATGAGGCACGGATCCGGGGACTTGTGGATCATGTTACCCTTATTCAGATGCAACTTAGGAGGCATGGGATTGTCCCTAAGGATCCAATAGGTGTGGGTGGTTCACAGGTCAATGGGTGCTCCACCTTAGGGTAGTCTTCTGCCCGTCCTAGCTAGAGGACCCAGACTCGGATAGAGATACTGATAGGCTTGCATCATTCAACTCGTGACACCACCATAGGGGGAGGTAGCACTAGAGGAGGTGATGTAGGGGGCTTAGGCCCAATATTTGATTGATGCTTCACTTGGTCCTTGATCCATTTTTGAGGTTGACTGACCTATATGAATATAGCCCACGGGCATTTTTGTACATCCATTGGACTTGACACACATACTTTTATGATAGCTTTGCATTATGACTTATTATGTGTATCATTTATTGCTCATGTTTTTGTTGTAATTATTTTGTTTTATAATGTGATGCGATGATGGTATTATGGTGATTTGATGTATATGTTAGATGATAGATGATATTTGAAGATGCTTAGATGGATGTGTAGATGCTTATATGATTTGATGATATGATGCAATGAATTTTGATGATAAATAATGAATTTATGATTGTATGCAAATGGATATTTCCTATATGTTTTATGATGTGCTTTATGGATTTAATGAATTGTTTTTGTGAATGCGATGTTATTGCTAAATGCATGTTTTAACTTTGCTTTAATTATATGCATCTAACATATGTGGTGGAATGGTATAAATGAACCTGTATGCCCTAATAAATTTAAAACATACAGAATGCATATGACATTGAAAATCTTAATAGGTGATACCACAAAAAGTAAAAAAATAATCATGAATTTAAATAACCACTCTTATCATAAGAATTGATTAAGTATTCATATATGAGATGTAATGGTGTGTAATGTTTTTTATTAATAAGTTTTTTTAAATTAAAATATATAAAGTAGTCAGTGGCCATCTATATACTATTTCTAATATATATGCGATATCTGTCCTACTATGTTGATACCCCCTAATTTATAGAATCTTATAAAGAATGTGATGGTGTGAATGATGTTATGATTTGTTGCTATGTAAGAATTTTTGGGGCTTTCCATGGAGATTCAAACACTCTAATTACCCTATCAATAGTTGTCTACTTACCACTTAGACTTTTGAAAATTAAGGCTTTTACCATGGACCTGGTTTTTCATGATCTCTATGTGTGAAAGTGATTTTATATTTTGAGATAGAATTCAAGCATTTCCTCCAATGTCAGGTGAGATTCTTTCAGCCCATTGCTAAGATCAGGGATCCTCAAGTGTTCATCTCATTCTTATGTTGGACTTAGTTGGACTATACCACTAGGCAATATTGGGTTACCTAAGCTAGCTCATCCACATTCAAACATTGGTCTATACAAATGCATGAAGAAATTGTAATAGACATATCGTCATGCGTAAGGATTTCTCCTTCCAATTTTGTACAATGCTGAGAATTCTAGGGATTCAAGCTTTATTCCCTTCTTTTTGGCTTCTTTTTGGCTTTGGATATTTGCTCATATGTAGTGATGAAAATCACTTTTTATTTTTATTGTTTTTTTCTTTGAGCGGGGATTTTTGTAGTGATGATAATCACTATTTATTTTGCTCATATGTAGTGATGAAAATCACTGTTTATTTTTGATTGATTTTTTTTTGAGCTATGATTTTCCTTTGAATTTTGAATATATGATTTATGTATCGGATTATTGCTTTGAAATATTGAATGTATGCTTGGCCTTTTGAATATGTACTTTGCTTTGGGATTTTGCTTATTTTGATGTAAGAAAGGGATTTGGATAGGGTAAAGCTTGTCCTTTTGCCAATTCTTAGCACATTTAAACTGGTTGCATAGGGGGATAAGCAAGGAAGATCCTTTTCGCTTAAGGTAACCTAGATCGCTTTGTAGCTTTCATATTTTCCTTGTACCAACTAGGATTTTAGTGTTTCAATTAGTGACGGGATCTTGAATATCCAATGTATTATCATGACTAGACCTTACCTTATACTAATCATAGTTGTTTTCCACAAAAGTTGATAAGATTACTAGGTGTGGTTGATTAACCGAAAAACCTTAGTATATTATGTATAGCAACAAATAATGGTTGTGTTGAAAAACACAATTACACACGTGTGTTAATGAAGGTATGGATTTGAATGATTTGTGCGACAAACTGTGGTATCACTTGTAAGGCTCTCATGATATATGCAATTGTAGTGGATATGAAAATGCAATGCAATGTTGTGGAAGCAAGATGTGAGATGCAATTGTTTTTATATTTTTTATTTTATGTTGTTTTTGTATTTTTGATTAATTTGACCAAAGGGCTTATTATGCCTTTGGGGCTTTTGGTATTGATCCTGACCAAGCGGTTTGAATTACCCTTGGAGATTTTGAATTGATGGGATTTGACCAAGTGGTTTGAATTACCCTTGGAGCATTTTTGAATTGATTTTGACCAAGTGGTATGAACTACCCTTGGAGCCTTTGATTGATTGTATTTGACCAAGCGGTTTGAATTACCCTTGGAGCCTTTGATTTGATTTTGACCAAGCGGTATGAATTACCCTTGGAGCCTTTGATTTGATTGGATTTGACCAAGCGGTTTGAATTACCCTTGGAGCCTTTGATTTGATTTTGACCAAGCGGTATGAATTACCCTTGGAGCCTTTGATTGTATTTTTGAAATTTTATGTTTTTATGATTTGTTTTGTGTTTTTGACATATTTGAATGTTTTTGAATTTTTATGAAATATTTGAATGTTTTTGAATTTTATGGAATATTTGAATGTTTTTGTGTTTTATGAAATATTTGAATGTTTTTGAATTTTATGGAATATTTGAATGTTTTTGTGTTTTATGTGTAAAATACCTTTAAGTGAATGATATTGAGAGGTTCAGGTTCTTCAACACCATCTAATGATATAAGGTGATATGCTCCAGGCCCAAATATCTATGAAATATTGTATGAACCTATCCAGTTTACCATGAAATTATCTCGCAAATGCGATGGCAGATTCAAATTTTATTGGTTTTCTTTGAGCACTAGATATTCAACCTTGAATTCCCTTAAATGGACTTTATTATTGTAAGCTTGTGCGAAGCGATCTTGGTAAATACGAAGATGCTCTAAAGCATTGACTCGACATTCATAAAGAAGCATCAACTGATCAAGGCAGCCTTGCCACATAGCTTCATCATATATGAAGTCCTTTAATGCTATGCGTAGAGTCAAAATTTCTAACTCCAATGGCATGATGGCCTCAGTACCATATACTAGTGAAAATAGTATTTCCCTAGTGGGCGTCCGTATACTAATCCTGTATGCCCATAGTGCAAGAGGTAACTGCATGTGCCAATCCTTGTGATTGTCTTACACTGTCTTCCTCAAAATGGAGACTATTGTTTTGTTTGAAGCTTTTGCTTGCCCATTTGCTTGTGGATAATAAGGCGTTGAAAAACTGTGCTGAATATGGTATTTGTTCATTAAATCACACACATTTTTGTAATTGAAATATGGCCCATTATTCGATATTATCTTTGAAAGGACCCCAAAATGGCTTATGATATTATGGAGTATGAACTCCGTAATCCTTGGTCTAGTTTTTGATGTTAAGGGGATCACTTCTACCCATTTAGTGAAGTAATCTATAGCTATTATGATGAATGTGTGTCATCCTGAGGATGAGGGTGAGATATTTTCAATCAAGTCTAGTACCCATTGCGAGAATGGCCATGTTGTCTGGATGGGATACAAAGCTTGTGATGGTAAGTGCGTTAGATTTGCATGATGTTGGCACTTACTGTATTTCTTGACATACTCATAGTAGTCATTTTCCATTGTAGGCCAATAGTAACCCATCCTAAAGATGCGCTTAAGGATGGCCATGCCACTTAAACGCCCTCCACATGTTCTGTCATGAGCTTGGGAAATTGCCCAGGATGCTTCCAGGGGCTCAAGACAACGAAGTAATTCTCCATCATATCCTCATCTATAGAGTATTTCTCCTAGTAAGATGTATCTTGTTGCTCTATTTTTGCATGTTCACCTTTTAGTATGCAAAAAACCTTGAGGTACTATTCCAAGCTTCAGGAAGTCCCATAGTTGGGAAAGACAATTTTGATAATCCACGACTTCTATAGTAAAGACAACTTGCCCTTGTATTTTTGAGCTAGTGAACATAGATTGAGGAACAACTCTATGGTGTATGGTTGCACAACACCCCATAGGTCCTTGGGAGATCAAAGACCCCCAAGGTACCATTTGCAAGAATTTTTTGGCTACAAAGGACCAATCTTGATTTGGCTTGATGTTGATCATGTTGACTGATTCTTGATTGTCAAAAGCTTTATGACATTTTTCTGAGTGCAAAAGAACTTTCACATGAACGGTTGTAAAATCAACAGATGAATTTTGAGGGATTAAGGATCCCAAAGAGTCCATAGTGTCTACAAATCTATTCGACGTGTGAGGGATTGCCTCGATGTCATACCATTCTAGCCAGGCTAGGTATGTGTCAACAAGTTCCTTTTAAGTTCTAAAGAGTGGGCACCTGCATTGGAATAGTTTTTGACCTAGTTTACTATGAGGAAGGAGTCACCAAAGATATTCAATCTTTTAATGCCCATTGCTATGGATTTTTGGAGTCCCAGGATCAATGCTTCATATTCTGTGTTGTTGTTTGTGCACGGGAAGTCTAGTTTGAATGATAAGGGTAATGGAGCACCCTGTGGTGTGATAAAGATAATATTTGCTCCACATCCTTGTTCACACTTCGAACCGTCAAATAACAATGACATGTCTCTTTATTTCTTAGGTTATTCAAACTCTCGTAGATATGATAATGCAAAGACCACATCATCAGGCAATTCTATGGTGAGAGGCTTGTTATCCTAAAGAAGAGCCTCTGCTAATTGATATACTATGAATTGTCCCTTGATGGACTTTTGGCTTACGAACTCTAGATCAATTTTTTTCAATAGCATGGTCCATTTTGTGGTACATGTATTGTGATATATCTTGCTCATCATGTACTACAAAGGATTCTATTTTGATATGATGTAGGTCATATGGCTCAACATGTAGTGTCGTAACTTTCGAGTTGCAAAGACCACTGCTAAACATAACTTTTTGACATACGCATATCCTAGCTCATAACTCACCAAGGTGCAACTAATGTAATATATGGCTTTCTCTTTATCTTATGCATTATTTTGGGCTAACATGGTGCCCAATGCAAAATCAGTAGTCGATATATAGTAAAAATGGTATGTCTAACCTTGGTGGACCCAATACTGGCGGTGTTGCCAGATAAGTCTTGATCTATGCAAAGGCTTGATGGAATTATTCGTCCCAATGAAGGGGAAATTCCTTGCGTATCAACCGATTCATAGGTTGGCATTTGTCTGATAATTATGTGATAAATATTTTGGTGGATGCTATCTTTCCTTGTAGGCTCCACAATTCCCTAATGTTGGTAGGGGCAGCCATTTCCAGTATAGCCTTTACCTTTACAAGATCTACTTCGATGCCTTTCTTGGATACAATGAATCCTAAAAACTTTCCAAAAGTTATGCCAAATATGCACTTTTTAGGATTCAATCGGACATTATGTTCTATGAGGTGATCAAATATTTGTCTAAGGACTTCGGCGTGCTCTTGTCACAACAGGTACTTGGCCAATAAGTCATCCATGTAATATTCTAATATTTTATGCATATAGTCATTGAATATGTATGTCATGGCCTACTAATATGTGGCACCAACATTTTTGAGACCGAATGGCATCACTTTGTAATAGAATGTTTCCCATGGAGTAATGAAAGTAGTTTTATGTTGATCTTCGAGCTTAATCTGGATCTAGTTGTATCCAGAAAAACCATCCATTAGGGAGACCATTTCATGACCTATGATTGCATCCACAAGAGCATCTATTTTTGGCAATGAGAATGAATCCTTTGGTGTTGGCCTATTTAAATCTCTAAAATTTGTGTAGATATAGACTCTTTTGTCAAGCTTCCCCATGGGTACCATGTTCGACACCCACTCGGGGTAGTCTATGGGAACTATGAACACTGCATCCAATAGTTTTTGCAATTCGTTCTTCACCATCAAAGCGACTCTTGGATGCATATTCCTTAGTTTTTGCTTGATTGGCTTCTTCATGGGATCCAATGAAAGGTTGTGAATGACTAATTTTGGATCTATCCCTGGCATGTCTTTGTAAGTCCAAGAAAAAATATGTGGCCTCTCTTTTGAGGAGAGAAATTAGGATAGCTTGTTCCTTTGGAGATAGACCTTTGGAGATAGAATTTATCCGAACTTGACTTTACTTGGTTGTGATATTCTCACAATGACACTGAGAGGGGGGGGTGAATCAGTGTAACTATTTAAAAATTTGAATCTGCAACTTTTAATGCTTAAAAATGCAAGCTTAAAAATAGATATAGCAAGAATAACACAAGAGCATCACACAACACAAGATTTAACGAGGTTCACCGATTTGGCTACTCCTCAAAAATTGACTGTTTGGACTCCGATCCAAATCCAGCCTTTGCAAGGATTCAATATTTACAAATAGTTTACCAACACCCACTGGAAGGAGCACCAAACCCTGATTTATCTACTACAACAGATAGGAGCACCAACCCCTTTTACCAAGCACCAACTTGGATTTTCATTTTGAATAATAGTTTGACATAAAAATGCCTTCTCTTTTACAAGACCCTCAACTGGTCTATTGCTCATTCAAATCAATCTCATAGAAGCATAAAGAGAATTGTTAGAAACTCAATATCTTCTATTACAATCTAAAACCTCTCTTTTGATTTTTCAAGAATAATATACAGGTTTCAGTTTTGTAGCTATTATTCATACAACACTCTTACCCAACCATGATTTTTGGTTTTTCAAGATAAAACACGGTTGCAGTAACCTCTCTTACTGCGTCTTTTTGATATTTATACTTGGTTCAATCTAATGGCTATTTCAAAAAATGGCTCTATTTTTCCCTCCATTTTTCCATGCATTCTCAGCTCCGTTCAATCTATCAAACCCTCTCTGACGTGCTTTGTCTTTTAGCCGCTTTCTTTCTAACTTATTCTGACATTCTTCTCTGTACATTCTGACAGCATTTTCTGACAGCCTTTTTCAGAGTATCCTGATAGCCTTTTTGCGTATCTCGGTGCTCTGTTGTTCTTCTTTCTTCTCTTTTGAATTCTGTGCTACCTTTTACTTCTACACGCGACTATGATTTCTTGATATACGCAACCTGTTAATTAATTTCTCTATAATCATGATTCTCGGTATATCCACCCTTGTAATAGCTGTTCTGTCTTTAATGCTTTGTTTTGTAACTTCCCCTTGTAACTCCAGTTAACTTTTACTTGGTTGGCTGCATGATTTTCCTTTGCGCTTTCCCCGACAGTTATCACTTGTAACTACAGATCTGACTCCAGTTAACTCTTATGTAACTGGCTGCATGATTTTCCTTTGCGCTTTCCCTGACAACTGTCACTATGCATGCTTCTCGACTTTTACCCGCCAAAACTATTACCTGTCGTGATATCACGACATTTTTGCCCCTTTGACTCTTTTCATGACTGTTGACCGTGAAAACCTGACCTGTCGCGATATCGCGATGTTTTCCGCCTCCTAGTCCTTGTCTCGGCATGCACCCATGAAAACAGAACATGTCGCAAAATCGCGACGCATTTGCTACCTCCAGCTCTTTTCTGTCTCCTACCCACGAAAACGGGACATGTCACGAAATCACGACACTTTTGCTTTCTTGCACTCTACTTCGCTTGCACCCGCAAAAATGGAACACGTCACGAAATCGTGACACATTTCGCTCCCGTACACTTTTCCCCGCATGCCTTAGCGATATCGAAACATGTCACAAAATCGTGACACTTTTCTGCCTTAGCGTTGTTCTTTCCTTTTCGCCTACGAAAATGCAACATGTCACGAAATCGCGACATATTTCACATCCATACGATTCTCTCTTCATGCACTGGCGAAATCAAGACATGTAGCAAAATCGCTACACCTTTTTGACTTTGCACTTTCCTTTGCTTCGACCAGCGAAAATCTAACATGTAGCGAAATTGCTACAACTTTTTCACTTAGTGCTTCTTCTCTGCTTCAGCCCGTGAAAGTCCTACATGTAGCGAAATCGCTACACCTTTTTGCCTTGCACTTCCAGCCTTGCTTTGGTTCGCGAAACTTCAACATGTAGCGAAATCGCTACAACTTTTTGACTTAGCGCTTTTCTTTGTTTCTGCCAGCGAAACTCCGACATGTAGCGAAATCGCTACAACTTTTTGACTTAGCGCTTTTCTTCGCTTCTGCCAGCGAAACTCCGACATGTAGCGAAATCGCTACAACTTTTTGACTTAGTGCTTTTCTTCGTTTCGACCAACGAAACTCCGACATGTAGCGAAATCGCTACAACTTTTTGACTTAGCGCTTCTACTCCGAACCTGTCATGAAATCGTGACACTTTTCGTCCCTGGAGCTGCTTCACCAAACTTGTCATGAAATCGTGACACTTTTCATTTCCTGCGCCTTTACTCTAAACATGTCACGAAATCGTGACAGTTTTTCAACTTTGCTTCTTTCCTTCCAACATGTCACGAAATCGCGACAGTTTCTCTAGCTTTTTCTCTCTCCTCCGATATGTCGTGAAATCGTGACATTTTTGGTTGTGCCTTATCTCTCCTCAGTTTTGTCATGAAATCGAGACATTTCTGGTTGCACCTTCTCTCTCCTCGGTTTTGTCATGAAATCATGACATTTTTGGCTGTGCCTTCTCTCTCCTCAATTTTGTCGCGAAATCGTGACATTTTCGGCTGTGCCTTTTCTCTCCTCAGTTTTGTCGTGAAATCGTGAAATTTTCGGCTGCACCTTCTCTCTCCTTAGTTTTGTCATGAAATCATGACATTTTCGACTGTGCCTTCTCTCTCCTTAGTTTTGTCGTGAAATCGCAACAGAAAACATGTCGCGATATCGCGACAGTTTTCTTACTTGTCTTTTTTTGCAAATTTCTGAATCTGGGCCACTTCTTTCTTCTTGGAAATTCACTGTACTTGTTCTGACTGACCTCTAAACTGCATCAACTGCATCAATTTGTCTGTGTTGACAAAAATGATAATACTTTTGCAATGCTTTTGCTGCACCTTGCTCAACAATCTCCCCCTTTGGAATTGTTGGCAACACATGTGCAATTTCAATTTCTTCTCCCCCTTTGCCAATAATACCAAAGGGCTACTACAGACTCCCCCTGAGTCTATGCACAACATTCTCAGGCATAAATAATTTTAATGCTCCCCCTGAGAATGTGTTCCCCATAGCTAGTCAGTGCTTGGGTAGTGTGACTACTCCCAACTTATTTTGAAGGTACTCAAAAACTTCCTTGGGCAATGGTTTTGTGAATATATCTGCTACTTGCTCTGTGGTTGGAACAAACTCCAATTTGACCTCTCCTTCTGCAACTTTATATTTCAAAAAGTGATACCGTATTGCAATATTTTTGGTGCGAGAATGTATGACCAGATTCTTTGAGATGTTGATTGCACTAGTGTTATCACATTTAACTGAAATTGGCTCATTGAAGTGAATGCCAAGGTCTTTCAGTGTTTGTATCATCCATAATATCTGTGTATAGCATGTTGTTGCTACAATGTATTCAGCCTCTGTTGTGGATAGAGAGACTGATTCTTTTTTCTTGCTGTGCCATGCTACCAGCTTATCTCCAAGATAAAATGCTCCTCCACTGGTACTTTTTTTGTCATCAATACATCCTACCCAATATGCATCAGAATATGCAAAAAGAGTGAAGTCTTTTCCTCTTGGATACCATAGCCCATACTCCATAGTACCTTTGAGGTACCTAAAAATCCTTTTCACAACTATCACATGAGTCTCTTTGGGACTAGCTTGAAATCTTGCAACCATGCAAACTTCCTGTAGGATATCCGATCTGGTGGCTGTCAAATACAACAGGCTCCCAATCATAGATCTGTACATTGTTTGATCAACATCTGGAGATTTGTCATCCTTGCTCAACTTGCAGCTTGTTGTCATGGGAGTGCTAACAGGCTTACTATCCTCCATTGTGAACTTTTTTAGCATTTCTTTCACATATTTAGTTTGAGAAATAAAAATCCCCTTTTCAGTTTGATTAACTTGCAATCCGAGAAAATATGAAAGTTCACCAATCATATACATTTCAAATTCTTTCTGCATTTTATTTGCTATGTCTTTGCATGATTTATCATTGTTGCTCCCAAATATTATATCATCTACATAAACAACAAGGACAATGAAATTGCCATTCTCAGTTTTGATATATAAATTGCTATCCACCATACCTTTCTTGAATCCTTGCTTAGTGAGATAGTTGTCCAATCTTGCATACCAAGCTCTAGGTGCTTGTTTCAAGCCATACAATGCTTTCTTCAGCTTGCAAACAAAGTTAGGATTATCACAGAGTTGAAAACCATCAGGCTATTCAATATAAACTTCTTCTTCAAGATTTCCATTTAGAAAGGCTGATTTCACATCCATCTGATAAACTTTGAAATTTTTGTGAACTGCTAAAGCCAAAAACAGTTTGATTGCTTCAAGTCTGGCCACTGGTGCAAAATTTTCTTCAAAATCAATCCCTTCAACTTGAGCATATCCTTTGCAGACCAACCTTGCTTTATTCCTTACAACCTTTCCGTCTTCATTCGGTTTGTTTCGAAATATCCATTTAGTACCGATTATGTTTTTATTTTCGGGGCCTTGGTACTAATTCCCAGATTTTGTTTTTCTCAATTTGATCTAGTTCTTCATTTATTGCCTCCATCCAGCTTTCATCTGTGCTTGCTTCAATAATATTTTTGGGCTCAATGCTAGATAACAGAGAGTAGTTGTTTACTACTCTTCTTCTTGTTTGAATACCAATTGTGGGGTCCCCAATAATCTGCTCTCTGGGATGATTTTTCTGCCAGCTGCCTGTTTTGAATTTCCTATTTTCTTCTATTTCTAAATCATCTGAATCTGATTTCTGTCTCTCTTCTTTTTCTTGATCTTCATCCTCTTCAATGAATTCTTCATAAGTCGGGTAGTTTTCATTATGGCTGATTTCTTGTTTCCTACCCTCATCAACTTTAACATCCGCACTCTCCACAATTTTCTTTAGTCTTTTGTTGTAGCATGTGTAGGCTTTGCTTTTTGTTGAGTAACCAAGAAAAATTCCTTCATCAGCTCTATCTTCAAACTTGCCAAGATTGTCTTCAGTTTGTTTAATGTAACACTTGCTGCTGAACACTTTGAAGTATTTTGTTGTAGCCTTTTTGCCAAACCACAGTTCATAAGGTGTTTTGCTTTCATGCGGCCTCAAAATGCACCTGTTCTGGATGTAAACTACAGTATGAACTGCCTCTTTCCAAAACTTGTCAGCAATTCTGCTCTCTATCAACATGGTCCATGCCATTTCTTTTGTTCTTTCTTTCTACTACTCCATTCTGCTGAGGTGTTCTTGCTGCTGAAAACTGTCTTCTAATCCCATGTTTTTCATAGTATTCTGCAAACTCATCTGAAATAAATTCTCCTCCTCTATCTGATCTTAAACATTTAATTCTTTTTCTTGATTGATTCTCAACAAGATTTTTGAAAGTTTTGAACATCTCAAAGGCTTCTAATTTAAGTTTCAGAAATAGTACCCATGTCATTCTGGAATAGTCATCTATACACAGCATAAAATATTTGTATCCATTTATACTTTCTATTCTCATGGGTCCACATAAATCAGTGTGTATTAGTTCTAACGACTTGCTCATGAAGTACTCTTTTGCTTTGAATGTGGCTCTGGTTTGCTTCCCCTTTTGGCATGACTCACAAATGCTATTTGAAGGTTTACCAATAGTGGGTATGTCTCTTACTACCCTTTTTGAGCTGATATTTACCAGATTATCAAAGCTTATGTGACCTAGTCTCTTGTGCCACAGCCAATTTTCTTCTTCCTGTCCAACCAAGCAAGCTCCTTCTGAAGTCTCTGAGAGAGTATACAGATTTTCAAAAGTTCTCAGTCCGGTAGCTATCAACTTCCCATTTTTTGTCTTTCTTACTTCACAGCCCTACTTCTTGAAAATTACTTCATGACCTCTGTCACAAATTTGACTTACACTCAGTAAGTTATGCTTCAGACCCACCACAAAAAGGACTTCTTTAGAGTTGATTTTTCCATCACTTAACTTAACTGATCCTTTACCCACTATCTTGGCTCCATCATTGTTTCCAAATTTTACAGAACCACCTTCGTAAGTCTGTAACTTATCAAACTTCTGTTTGTCTTCGGTCATATGACTGGAGCATCCACTATCCAAAATCCATGGTGCAGATTTGTTCTGGGCTTTGAGAGCTGTTTGAATGATCAAGGATTCCTTATATTTCTTAGGTTGTTCCTTTTCTTTCCACTATGATTTGACAGCAGATCTGGTCACTTGTTTTGCCTTCTCCCTTTCATTGGCTTGTGTCTATTTTTTGAGAAATTTTTTGTTTTGTTTCAATCCAGTTGGTTGAAACTTTCTTCCCTGGTATTTATTTCCTGCAAAAGAGCTATGACAATTTCTTGCAATATGTCCGAAGTTATGACAGTTATAACATTCTACAACATAATCTATCAAAGGTGAAAAAATATTTCTACTAGTGAAATTCCTTTGTTCTACATTAAATCTACAGTTTGAAATTTTATGACCATATGCATTGCATTTAAAACAATAACCAGAAAAGGAATGAGTGTACCTGGGTAATGGTTGTTGCCATGTTGTAGTTGGAGCCATGGGTCTTCTTCTTATTTGATATGTGACTTTGGTGAATCCATCATTGGTAGTACTTCTTTCATGCTTGGCCTTATGGTTTTCTTTTGCATGATACGATTTTTCTTGATCAACCCGGATCTTATCTTTATTCTTTATTGGTTCTACAGTTATAGCCTTTGAATCCTTTGAGGATTCTCCTTCATCAAAGCCCAAACCAAATTTGATGCCTATAGGCCTTTGATTATTTAACATTTTATTCAGCTTCATAGAACTGTCTTCAAATTTATGATGACAATTCAATTTCCGATTCATCTCTTCTAGCTGCATCCTTAATCTAACAATGTCTTCTTCTAGCTTATTGCACTCATCTATTTTCACGGTTAGCTGTGCTTCAAAATATTCAAACTTTTTCTTAAATTCTTCATTCTGTACTTTCAAACTGATTATTAATTCATTGGCATCCTCAAATTTTCTTGAAATATTTTTATTCTTTTTCCTTTCTACACTTAACTCTTCAAGTGCAGCAACTAATTCACCTTCCAGATCTACCTCAGCCTCATCCTCTAATTTTTCATCACACTCCTGGGTTTCCTCTGTTCTTTCTTCTTCAAAAGCCATGAACAAGGCTTCACCAGTTTCTTCTTCGTAGTCCTCACTGGAGTCTGTCTTCGAAGAGTCAACATTCTTGGAAATGAAACTTTTCTTCTTGAAGTTCCTCTTTCTAAAATGTGGTTTCTTCTTCCAGACACTTCTTTCTTGGTGTGTCCCTTCATCACTTTTGTTTTTCTCATTCATTGGGCATTTTGCTGCAAAGTGCCCAATGCCTCCACAGTTGAAGCACTTGAATGGTAGCTTACCTCTGTACTTTCCTTTTCCCTTTATTAGTTTCCTAACAAAGTTTGCTTCAGTTTCATCAACAAATTCTTCTTCCTCAGATTCTTGTTTAGCTCTTATATTTTTCTGTGCTTGAAAAGCCGCTTCTCTGTCTGAGGGTTTAGTTTGTCCTATTCTCATTTCATATGCTGTTAAAGAACCATGCATTTCATCCATACTAAAAAAATTTAAATCTTTAGCTTCTTCTATGGCAGAAACTTTAGCATCAAATATTTTATGGAGAGTTCTTAATACCTTTTTCACAACTACTGCATCTTCTATTTCCTCATCGAGTCCTCTAATAACATTTATGATTCCATTTAATCTTAGCATATAGGCCTCTATGTTCTCATCATCATTCATCTTTAATGCTTCGAACTGGGCTCGATGTGTTTGTAGCTTGGATTCCTTGATCTTGCCATCTCCTTCATGAATGCTCTGTAGTTTGTCCCATATGTCTTTTGCCGATTTACAGCTCATGATCCTTATCAATTCACTGTCTACTAACCCACACATAATAGAATTCTTAGCTTTAGAGTTGTTCTCAAAATTTTTCTTCTCAACCGCATCTGATGGAGGAGTAGAGGGTATTGTGTATCCATTTTCAACAGATTCCCAAATGTCATATCCCAATGCACATAGATATGTTTGCATCCTGAGTCTCCAGAAAGAGTAATTTGTTCCATCGAACAAAGGAGCTTTGTTGGAAGAGAATCCTTCACCATCGGCCATTATGTATTTTCCAAGATCACCTTAGCTGATTAAGCTTGTTCAGGTACCTTGCTCTGATACCAATTGATATTCTCACAATGACACTGAGAGGGGGGGTGAATCAGTGTAACTATTTAAAAATTTGAATCTGCAACTTTTAATGCTTAAAAATGCAAGCTTAAAAACAGATATAGCAAGAATAACATAAGAGCATCACACAACACAAGATTTAACGAGGTTCATCGATTTAGCTACTCCTCAAAAATTGACTGTTTGGACTCCGATCCAAATCCAGCCTTTGCAAGGATTCAATCTTTACAAATATTTTACCAGCACCCACTAGAAGGAGCACCAACCCATGATTTATCTGCTACAACAGATAGGAGCACCAACCCTTTTACCAAGCACCAACTTGGATTTTTATTTTGAATAATAGTTTGACATAAAAATGCCTTCTCTTTTAGAAGGCCCTCACTGGTCTATTGCTCATTCAAATCAATCTCATAGAAGCATAAAGAGAATTGTTAGAAACTCAATATCTTCTATTACAATCTAAAACCTCTCTTTTGATTTTTCAAGAATAATATACAGGTTTCAGTTCTGTAGCTGTTATTCATACAACACTCTTACCCAACCATGCTTTTTGGTTTTTCAAGATAAAACACGGTTGCAGTAACCTCACTTACTACGCTTTTTGATCTTTATACTTGGTTCAATCGAACGGCTATTTCAAAAAACGGCTCTATTTTTCCCTCCATTTTTCCATGCATTCTCAGCTCCGTTCAATCTGTCAAACCCTATCTGACACACTCTGTCTTTTAGCCGCTTTATTTCTGACTTATTTTGACATTCTTCTCTGCACATTCTGATAGCCTTTTCTGAAAGCCTTTTTCTGTGTATCCCGATAGCCTTTTTGCGTATCTCGGCGCTCTGTTATTATTCTTTCTTCTCTTTTGAATTCTGTGCTACCTTTTACTTCTGCGCGTGACTATGATTTCTTGATGTACGCAACCTCTTAATCAATTTATTTGTAATCATGATTCTTGGTATATCCACCCCTGTAACAGCTGTTCTGTCTTTAATGCTTTGTTTCGTAACTTCCCCTTGTAACTCCAGTTAACTTTTACTTGGTTGGCTGCATGATTTTCCTTTGCGCTTTCTCCGACAGCTGTCACTTGTAACTGTAGATTTGAATCCAGTTAAGTCTTATGTAACTGGCTACATGATTTTCCTTTGCACTTTCCCCAACAACTGTCACTGTGCATGCTTCTCGGCTTTTACCCTGCAAAATTATTACCTGTCGCGATATCGTGACAGGTCTGACCCTTTCAATCTTTTCATGACTGTTGACCACGAAAACCTGACCTATCGCGATATCGCGACGTTTTTCGCCTCCTAGTCCTTGTATCGACATGCATCCACAAAAATAGAACATGTCACGAAATCGCGACGCATTTGCTGCCTCCAGCTCTTTTCTGTCTCCTACCCGTGAAAATGGGACATGTTGTGAAATCACGACACTTTTGCTTTCCTGCACTCTACTTCGCTTGCACCCATGAAAATGGAACACATCATGAAATCGTGACACATTTCGCTGTCGTACACTTTTCTCCGCATGCCTTAGCGATATTGAAACATGTCACGAAATTGTGATGCTTTTCTACCTTAGCGCTGTTCTTTTCTTTTCGCCCACGAAAATGCAACATGTCACGAAATCGTGACATCTTTCGCATCCGTATGATTCTCTCTTCATGCACTGGCGAAATCAAGACATGTAGCGAAATCGCTACACCTTTTTGACTTTGCACTTTCCTTTGCTTCGACCAGTGAAAATCTAACATGTAGCAAAATCGCTACAACTTTTTCACTTAGTGCTTCTTCTCTACTTCAGCCCGCGAAAGTCCTACATGTAGCGAAATCGCTACACCTTTTGCCTTACACTTCCAGCCTTGCTTTGGTTCACGAAACTTCAACATGTAGCGAAATCGCTACAACTTTTTGACTTAGCGCTTTTCTTTGTTTCTGCCAGTGAAACTCCGACATGTAGCGAAATAGCTACAACTTTTTGACTTAGCGCTTTTCTTCGCTTCTGCCAGCGAAACTCCGACATGTAGCAAAATTGCTACAACTTTTTGACTTAGCACTTTTTTTCATTTCTGCCAGCGAAACTCCGACATGTAGCAAAATTGCTACAACTTTTTGACTTAGCGCTTCTACTCCGAACCTGTCGCGAAATCGTGACACTTTTCGTCCCTGGCGCTGCTTCACCCAACTTGTCGTGAAATCACGACACTTTTCATTGCCTGTGCCTTTACTCAAAACATGTCATGAAATCGTGATAGTTTTTCAACTTTGCTTCTTTCCTTCCAGCATTTCGCGAAATCGCGACAGTTACTCTAGCTTTTTCTCTCTCCTCCGATATGTTGTGAAATCACAACATTTTTGGTTACGCCTTATCTCTCCTCAGTTTTGTCATGAAATCGTGACATTTTTGGCTATGCCTTCTCTCTCCTCATTTTTGTCATGAAATCGTGACATTTTTGGCTGTGCCTTCTCTCTCCTCAGTTTTGTCACGAAATCGCGACATTTTCGGCTGTGCCTTTTCTCTCCTCAGTTTTATCGTGAAATCATGACATTTTCGGCTGTGTCTTCTCTCTCCTCAGTTTTGTCATGAAATCATGACATTTTAGGCTGTGCCTTCTCTCTCCTTAGTTTTGTCACGAAATCACGACAGAAAACATGTCGCGATATCGCGATAGTTTTCTTACTTGTCTTTTTCTGCAAATTTCTAAATCTGGGCCACTTCTTTCTTCTTGGAAATTCACTGTACTTGTTCTGACTGACCTCTAAACTGCATCAACTACATCAATCTGTCTGTGTTGACAAAAATGACAATACTTTTGCTGCACCTTGCTCAAAAGGTTGGGTAGGATCATCACTGATGTCCACCTCGAAGGTCACTTCTATAGCCATATGTGACCCATCCTCTAGATGATGAGGCATGGGTATCAAATGAATGTCATCAACAAGATTCATAGGACCTGCTGACTTAGGTTCCAAACCAAAATGGAAGACGTCATACGCACAACCTAATGCAAAATGGAACGGATATAACATCTTTTCATTTGAGAAGAGGTCTTCAGGATCTATGGGTGAATTAGCACAATCCCACTCAATAACCTCTACATCAAGACACAATGATTCGATAGGATCTGCTGGATTATGAAGTGGAGTGGTCAAATCAATGGAGATCATGTTGATGGATGGGATGAAATCTTTAGGACCACATGGGTGCGATCTTGTCTCAGGGGTTTCCCTTCCATACTCATGATGAGGTTCTGGAGGAATGGGAATTTTTGGATTTGGCCCATGAGCAAGGCAGACAATAGGATCATTGGGATCTAATCGCTCTCTGAATATAGGCAAAGGGGGATTGACCATCTGATGAATGATAGCTAGGTCTATAGGTCTCCCCAAAAATCATAAATGAGGGTCTATGGCATGGAGTGTCACCTCTCTCTACTAGCTCGTTGACTTACTACAAGTGGTGAGGTCCAAGATAAGCCATATCGATCTCATCCTCAAAGTCATCATCACTTATCTAAAAAATGTTAGCATTGGTATGTGGCCCTAAGACAAGGGGCTCATGTATTGGTCCCAAGTAGGCCATATTTGTTTCATCTTCATATTCTTCATCACTTATGAAGAATCCATTTGCATTTGTCTCTTGCCCCAAAGTCAGGGGTTGATGTCTTAGGCCTAAGTAAGCTCTTTTTGTTGATTCTTCTGATTCATAGTCACTTTCATATGATGTATATCAACTCTCATTATGGATGGACCATGTGAACCTTTGTAAATAGCAAGGCCCCTAATAGGCTAAGCCAAGTTGTGCCTCATCGTCACTTACTTCATATCCATTCTCCTCATACCATGAGTTACACCCTATTGGGGTGGAATCAATTGGGATTTTTGGATGATAAGTTTTTGGAGGTGGTATGTTTACCATGGCCACTTGTCTGTTGCTCAAATTTCCTATTCTTAAGGGATGATAAGGAATGAAATCAATGTCTTCTCCTAACCCTAAGCTTAATATTTCCAATGTCGTTGCAAGAGAGTCATCTCGACCTCTGCTATAATAGCCTAAGCCAAATATTTTGGAGGAAAGCTGATATTGTGGCTCGTATGACCGCCTGCACCCCTACTCATATATGCCAAGGCCATAGCCATACCAATGGAAATGCTTAAAGTAGCTTAGAGAAAACTCAGGGTTAGAGAGGTAATGAACATTAATTATGAATAATTTGTCACTATCCTCTTCTACATTTGAAGACTTATTATTGTAGTCCAGGTCGACATAGACAAAATTGGTTTGGTTGGGGGGAATTATAAGTGGAACCACTATTCCTAATGGTAGCCTCAAGTCCTTAGGCCTTACCATGTCTTGTGTAGACTCAATGATAGGTTTAAATGTGACGTTCTATAAAAGGTACTCCCCTATGCTTGTGCTTGCCAAATGTATTGATGCATGCGACGTTGATGACCCTACGGATGACACTGGAAAAGCAGGGTGATAATCACTATCTTCATCTTGATCTTGAAGATCTTCCTCTTCCATAGGACTTGGTATTTTAGCAATGGCTATAGTTGGAACTTCCTTGGGTCTTTCTTCCTTACCTAAGGGTGACTTTAGCTTCTGATTGTCTTTTGGTTTTGATGTTGATGGTACTTTAGAAGCATTAACTATTTTGAGTGCACCTGGAGGTGTTGATGTGCATGGGTCTTTTATTACCCCTTTGTCTTAGTTATATACTTGTGTGGTTGGGGATGAAGGTGCAACGTATAGGTGAGTAGATGAGATTAAAAATTCTCCTAGAGTTTCCACTTGATTGACATATTTAAAAGGCTCTTCATCGACCAGAACCACATAGACTGTTCTCATGCACATACTTGACACACTGGTGCAAGATCGAAGGCACACACTTCATGGAACTTATCCAAGGGTGCCCTAAGAGGATGTTGTACTACATATCTCCTTTCAAGACATGACACATCATGAGGATGGTCTTGTGCCCCACCTTGATGGGTAGGACTATCGTTCCCATAGTATTACATAAAGCATCATTAAAAGCTCTAAATGTGTAAGCTCTTAGAATGATATTTGACTTGGGGATTTTGAGGTGCTCTATTGTAGATGTGGTAATTATGTTTATAGATGAAACTATATCGACCAAAACCCTCTTGAAAGGTAAGTCATTTATTATTGCTACAATGTTTAGCGGAGGGTCTTGTAAAGTAGCAGGAACTATATTAATCTCATGATCATAGAATTAGATTACAGGTTCCTGGAATTCTTGTACTTGTCCCACAAACTGAGTGAAGGCATTCACATCTTGTGGTTGGAGCTCAATTGTCCTTAAGATATCCATTAGAGTCTACCTATGCTTTGTGTACTATTGTATGAGATCATAAATGGATAACTTAGTTAGATTCATCTGTAGGTTTTGCTCCAATCTACTCTAAATAGTTACCACAAGTTGTATTGGTGGACCTGGAAGGTTGTCTTGTCTTTGCCTAGGAGCATTTGGGATGTTCATAGGAACTGTAGGCGGTTGCAATTGACCATACAACCTAGTCCTTATTGCTATGTTAAAAATTTCAACCATCCCAACACATCCATGAGTAGGTATGTTAGCTCGAACCTGATTGACTTGGGTTCCTTGCTCTTGAGGGGACTCCCGATTGGGCAATGGGTTTCTATATATACCCATGTCTCTGTTACTAGGAGCTAGTGGGTTGTCAAATTTGAGTTCTCCTACCTCAATCATGTTTTGCACTTGATGCTTAAACCCAATGCAAGCCTTAATATTATGCCCCAGTATCCTATGATAAGGGCAAAATTGATCTTCCCTATATCCTTTTTACTTAGGATGGTTGGGATATATAAGAGGTATATTAGGAAATAAGATCCTCCTAGCCTTGCTCAACTGATTAAAGATTGATTGCATTGATTTTGTCAGAGGCATGAAATAATGAGGTGGCTTGCGTTCTCGATTTCTTCCTTGAATGTTCTTTTGGTCATAGTTGGCTGGCGAGGGATGTGCTTGATAGTTTTGGGGTTGTTGTGCACCCCCATCCTTGGGTGTAGCCAATACAACTTGATTGGCTGGAGCAAGGTTGCTCTACTTCTGCTTATACTTGTCATGCTTACCATTCTTGTTCCACTCGTTTTTGTTTCAGAGTTTAATGGTTCTCTTGTCTACTTTTATTTCTTCGATGAGCTTGGTATGTGCCAAAGCTTCCTTAAATTAAGGATACTACTGAAGTTGTAGCAAGAAGGAGATGTGTTTAGAGCAACTTTTGGTGAACATGTGAAATATCTCTTTTGTGGGAATGAAGAATGATAATTTTACCATGATTTTTCTCCATCTATTCCCATAATCCATTACTGGCTCATCATCATACCATTTCAAGTTGGCCAGATTTGAAAGGTTCACCTTCTTCTTAGCACCAAAGGATAAACACTTTAGGAATGTGTTTACTAGTTGCTCAAAGTTGGTTATGCTATGCTTAGGTAGTTGGTTGAACCATTGAGTGGTAGCACCTAAAAATGTCATTATGAATGTTCTTAGCATGAGAGCGTCATTGTATTCAAGATGAAAATAGGTGTTGATAAAATTGGTGACATGCTCTTGTGCATCCTCTTCACACTTAAAATTTTCTAACCTAGGCATCTCAAAGTGCTTAGGATATGGAGGGCTAGAGATTAATGGGCACAATGGTTGGTTGTGTATTTTGCTCAATGTTGGTGAGTTCCCAACTGCCTCTTATTTCTCAAAGGTTTTCATATTTTCAACAAGCTCTTGAAATAACTTTTATGCACGGATTTCCTCCTCTTGTAAGCCTACTCACAGTGGCAATGGAGGTAAATATCTATCCATTTAATTTGTTCCATTTTCCTCCCTCCTATGAGGGGACTCGAGATTATGATCTTGGTTTTTTGTGTTTGCCCTTCCCCCATTAGTTGGATTTCATTCATGATTTGGTGGGGGATTTCATTGTGGGCTATCTTGTCTTGCGCACCTCTCCTTAGGTGAGTCAATGCATCTTGTTCATTGGTGGTCACCACCATTTGTCTGTAAATTGTTAAGAGCTAGCCGCTAAACCTGCTTTCTTAAATGCTGCTCATGTTGTCACAAGAGTATTTATCTTTGTTTCTCTTGTTTGAGAGCTTCCACTAGCTCTCACTCCTTACATAATGCATTTTATAACCACCTCATTCGGTCAGTTTGCACTATTATAGATGACTCATGTTTATCTGACTTTGTTCTTGTTGTCTTGACTCATAGATTCCTCGAGGAGGTTTCTATTGTACCTGTACTCTTGCTAGCTAATGTGACTTGTTTAGTGTACTATTGAGTATCCCTATGGTCAGACTCCATGCATATACTATGGGGTTGCTTTGATGTACCCTAGACTGGGAGGCATTTTTAGAAGTCATAGTTCGTGAGCTTCCAGATGCAGAGTTCTCAATAGCTACAGTTCTTTGGGTTGGTTGTGTAGGAAACCGATCCAACCCATCTAGTTGTCTTGTTTTCCATGGCTGGTCTCATGGGGTGCCATTCAATCCTATGAGGTCATAGTCTATGGGAATATTTCCTTTTGTGTGAAGGATTTCTTCTATATAATTCCCATGACTAGATGTAGCTCTAGTTTCCTGCCCTTCAGTAGGCAGTCCTACCTCATATGTTTCTTGTGAGTCTTGAGGTGTTACAATTCTTGTTTGCCTTCTTGATGAAGAAGGATTTTTGTTAACATGTTTTCTCCATGTGGATGGAGATGGAGCAGTCTTGTAATCCCTATGTGAAGAATGAGTTTTAGAACCTTCTTTATGTCCGTCCATGTGAGGAGGAAGCCCTTGAAGCTTCCTCATGTCTTTGATATGTTTTTGTGTGTTTAGAGGAGGCCCTTGAGGTCTCCTCATGTCTCCTTGATGAGGATGGCCGTGAAGCCTCTTTTTGTTTATGTGATTTTGTTCCATGATGTGGTTACTTACTTGGAATTTCTTGATGAGATCCCCAAGGGTTGAGTTATCACCCCTTAGGCTCGTGGAGCTATGTCTCACGGTCTTACGGGTAGGTCATTCAATGTTACTATGACTATGCCTATGGGTATGAGTTGCTTGTGTCTCTCCCTCGATATCAGACCGAGGGTGCTTACTTCTTGTTTTGACCATGTTGTCTATGAATTGATATTTTGAGTTGTAATTTAGGAAATAACCACACAAATGTTTATCTTGATTATCAATTTAAGTGTGCCCTAAAATATTTGGTGTGTTTTTATGTATTGTTCTTTCGATTTCTTTGTTATTGTTCTTGGATTAAGAATGAGAAGACTCATCCATAGTGACAATAAAGTACACCCATGCCAAACATGATTTTCTCAAAAGAAGCTAGGGTACACCATTGAAGACCCAATGGACGGTTCACCTAGCTCTTCCACTCTGAACCAATGGTTGTTCCAATAGTGGGATACAGTTTGAGCACAAGTAACTTAGTATCACTATAAGTAAGTTTCCCAATCCGTTTCTAGGAAGCTCTAGGGGGAAAATCGATGGAAGGATATGAATTCCAACATCACTGGACTGAATTGAAGGTTGGTGATGAAATCCAACTCACCAATATTTAAATGAGACGTGCATGTGTGGTGTTCATTTTAAGCTTGCGTAACATAAAGTGCATCATATAGTAGCAATGAATCTTTCCTATATGCCTAAGTGCAAAAATACGTTTTAATATTTAAAAAGATGCATGAAATACTATGATTTGTATGAGCGCACTTCACTTCATGCAGTTATGGCCTCTAGCAGGGCCTCAAATCAAGCAAACAACATACAATGTCTAGCATGTTGGATTCTAGGGTGAACTTTTCAGGCATAAGCTGCTGTTCCTAGCTATGCCTAGTGGAAAATATAAAATAAGATCTAAGATATACGAAATACTTAATTCTTTCTTCTTTTATTCTTTCAATTTCCAAACATAAATGTGCTTTAAGTTATGAATTTTATATATACAGAAGTAGACAAAAAGCTATAAAATATTAGATAAGCTATACCAACCTTTGATCCAGCTCAAAGAGTCAGTGTTTTGACCTCTGCTACACTCTAGTTCTAGCTATTGTTGACCAGAGTAGTTGGTTCTTTGCCATTGTAGCTCAGAGTGACTAAGTTCTATTGGCCACTATAGCTCGAACGGCTAGTTTTTGGCTGTTATAGCTCAGAGCAGCTAGAACTGCACATAAAAATAAGTTAGTATCTTGACAAAAAATAAAAAATTAGTGGTGGTCCCATCGTGATCGCCATCTGTAGCGACCCCAGGAAAACACGCATCACCCATTTTTAATACTACTTGCAATTTTATTAAAAACCCAAGATGAAATGGAAAGACAAGAAGAAACAACATATAATATGAAATAACAAAGATAGATCTCTTTATTGATATTGAAGCTTAGTTACATGTCTGTCCCTCTTAGGGATACCCATTTCAATACAATAAGTTACAAATGGGTAAAGAGTGCCCCTTTCGCAAAGAGGTGGTGCGCTTATAAAAGATTCCCTGTTTCGCACACAGAAATGTATGAGGGCTTACAAACACCTCATTCTCTAGGTCTATTTCCTAGAGGGATCCCTTTTACTCTTGTATGTTGCAAACTTCATCTGATGAACCTGTGGCCTTGCAAGCAATAAAACAACAACACACGTTTAGGTGTCTAATATTGCCTCCCCTAATGAGGTTGTTAGTGATAACATAATGTAATGGAAATATGATGAAACTATGCCATGAAATCATGTAAATATGTGCTAATGATATGAAAACATAAAGAAATAGAATAAAATATGTTATGTCTAAAACCTAAGCTGAGCCTGCGGGCCACTTCCCAATATAGTGACCGCTAAGGTAAACCTTGCTCTATTTACCCCAAAGCTATAGGCCAAATCCTATATCTGATGTTGAAGTAATAGATGTTATGCTCTTCAATCCATCAGTGCTTCACCGTACATGTGATCTCAAAGAGAACTCTCTAAGTCTTGAAAGCTCTCATCAAATTAGATGTCTTGATGATAGCAGATTCAAAGATATGTTGGTGCTCTTAGGCTTACACCTTTTATAGTGTGAAACCCTAGGTCTATGTCCAAGCCCTAGAAATGAATTTCTCATGCGTAGTGTAAGTTAGCATGAGAAGATTTTGTCCATTGTCTATGTTTGAAGGCCAGTTAACTAAAATCTAACTGCCCACTTGAGTCTTCTATGCAAACTGGTTGTTAGCATGAGAAGCTTTTGTCCTTTGTTTATGCTTGGAGGTCAGTTAACTAAAGTTTAAATGCAAACTCAAGTCTCCTATGTGAACTGGTCATGAAAAGTAATGCAAAGTTACTCATGCTCACCTTTATTGCATCCAGACCGCCACTTTCGCTTGAGATTAGGCATGTTTGTTGGCAAACTATTTCTTATGGCTTAGCCGCTGTCATTTGCAGTGGCTAAGATATTGCTGCTATCGTCTATAGTGGCTAAGGTCTGGGTGCTCTAGGCTTGAGCAGCTAGTATTTGGCTACTCTTGGCTTGAGCGGCTAGGCTTGGATGGCTTGAAAAGGCCCAAAATGAGTGGTGAGAACCATTGTTGATGCCTGGAAAGTCCAATATTATGTCTTATGATCTTATTAGTGTGTCTATGTGAGTAGCTCCCTTAAGCATGACATGATTTAGGTGTCTACACTTTGCATTGAAGAAGTTGCATCAGTACATGTTGAGCCATATGACATATGTAGTATTAAAATAAAATCCTCTGCAGTATATGATGAGCAAGATATATCATAACATACGTACTGCAAAGTGGATCATGCTATTGACTGAATTCAACCTAGAATTCATTAGTCAAAAGTTTATCAAGGGATAAGTCATAGCATATAAACTAGTAGAGGCTCGTATTTAGGATCATAGACCTCTTGTCATAGAGATTTCTGATGATGAAATATTTACATTGTTAGAGTCACCTGAACCCAAAGAACTAGATAATCAAGCTAACATGTTTTTGTTCTTTGATGATTCCAAATGCGAGCAAAGGGGTGGTGTAGGAATTGTGTTTTTTATGCCACAAGGTGCTCCAATGCCCTTGAATTTTAAACTCAATTTCCCTTGCACGAAAAATAATGTTGAATACAAGGCCTTAATATTGGGTCTCCTAACAATGCTTACCTTGAATATTAGAAGGCTAAATATCTTTGGTGACTCCTTGATCAATGTTAATCAAGTTAAAGGGATCTATCAGTGTAGATTTATCATATTGAAAGTATAATAACTTGTGGACACTTACCTAGCCCAACTAGAATGGTATGATGTTAGGACCCTCCTAACATATTGTAATTATATTTATCAGGGGTGCATATTTCCAATCGCACCCCATCCTTCATATTTATGGTACATCACCATATTCATTTTAAAACATCAAATACATTCATTTATATATATATCAATATTGCAGGTTAAACTCAATATTTTCCAAAAGCGATTCTTATCCAAAAATGATACAGTTATTTCTGATTTAATCCTAACTTTCACATTGTTGGTGTCTTAACATCTGGATCAGAGCTTCAGATTTCACCTGCCGCTGTCATAAAATTTTTTTATATACAAAAGAAAAAATCATCAGCAAAAGATTATAAATTGAAGGTTATAACACATGGCAAAAGATTATAAATTGAAGGTTATAAAAAATCATAAAACATTGGGAATGAAGATTATAGTCACCTTCCTTGCAAAATATTATAACAGATTATAATCGGATAGAAAACGCCAGGAAAAAGGACGTCGATCGCGCTTTGTCGTCGACGTGAAAGCGCAGGGTATACACGAATTTTTTTTTGTTTTTTCGTAGGGAATTATCCCACATAGCGGGTGCGGGAGTTTTTTGCATACCTTATAAGGTGGGCAGCACACTTATTTAAGCGTGACTTCGATCATGCCCGCCCTTGACCAACCCTCGCGCGTACCCACTACCGCTTGTCCATTCTGCCTCCGCCATCACCCTTGCCACCTGATTTATTGTCCTCTATCACCTATATCAGTTCCACATGCCACTGTCAGTCAGTCCCACTTGCTCTGTCACATCTATCAGTCCTACTGCCTGCTATCGCCTTTGTCAGTCTTGACGCCTACTGTCACCCCTATTAGTCTTTGTCTATCGCCTTTTGCCTACTGTCGCCTCTGTTAGTCTTGCCGCCTATTGTCGGGCTACCTCTTTCATCCTTACAGCCTATAAACTGCTATGTGCTCTCGGGGGGAGGGCCAAAATAAAAAGTTGATAGGGCATTGCCCACCAATTTTTTTTTTTAGAAAAAAAAAAAAAAATTATTTAAATTTTAAATTTTTTCTCACTTTGATCGTTACCTACACCAACCGCAATGGCCGACGGACGACGATCACTGGATTCCATCCATGAGAAACATGAAATGCTTGCTGAAGATGTTAAACATTAAAGAGAGGAGAATTCTCGTACCACAAGAGAACTCTTCGAGAAAATATTTGCAATGGATGTTAAACTTGATGCCATCAGTCAAAAATAGGCAACAACACAAGCAAACTCAACCAACAATAGGTCATCAAACCGAGCAATGTTAGGAGGTCCACAAAATTCCATTCTACCATGGACGACCAAATTAGACTTCCCAAAATTTGAAGGCGGAGACCCTACAAACTGGATCTATCAAGCAGAGCAATATTTCTCACTAAATCAAATTTCGAAAATACAAAAAGTGCATATCGCCTCCTTCCATTTGGAAAATGACGCCATCAAATGGTACCAATGGTTTGAGAAAACTAATGGCACTCTGACATGGTCAACCTTTACACAAAACCTATTAGTATGATTTGGCCCTAGCAAGTTTCAAAGCTTTACAGGGGCCCTCACTAAATTATGCCAAACCACTTCAGTGAGTACCAAGTAGAATTTGAAAGGTTAGCTAATCGAACATCCGGATTAGATGCTACCTTATTTCAAGAATGTTTCATTAGCAGATTAAAATAAGAAATTTGAATTGAGGTGCAAATGTACAATCCTAAAAATATGTTAGAGACCATCGGCTTAGCGAAATTAGCAGAAGAAAAAATCAAGGCACAGGATCGGTTCACGAAACCAACTTGGGGGGAACAATCAAACACTTATACCAACCCCAAGCCAATGCAAAATGGATGAACCCAAAACTCCTACACAACCCCCAAAATTAACCCCTCTACCAATTAAATGTTTGAGTTTCAAGGAAATGAAGGAAAGACAAGCTAATGGTCTTTGGTACCATTACGATGAGAAATTTGATAGAAATCATAAATGTGCCTCACGAAAATTATATATTCTCCATGCCACAGGGGAAGGGAATTCTAATGAATAGGAAACTAAACCCAAAGTAAAGGTATTATCCAACACACTTGAAAGTGACGAAGAAAATACATCAAAGGTTTCCTTCAATGCCCTTGCTGGATTTTTTGCCCCTCAAATAATGCGAGTAAAAGGGTATTTTAAGAAACAAAACCTTACCGTTCTCCTAGATTCTGGTAGCACACACAATTTTATCGATCCAAAGGTGGCTAAACAAGAAAATTGTTTTATATACCCTTGCAATAACTTCGAAGTGATGATTGGAAACGGCAAAAAAATTGCATGCAAAGGAAAATGCAGAAATATAAAACTAACTATGGGAGTTTATACCATGCAAAGCGACATGTATGTCTTACCCCTAGGGGGATGCGACATTGTACTAGGCATACAATGGTTAAGAACCTTGGGCATAGTCCAATGGGAATTTGATGAACTATGGATGAAATTCACAGCAAAGAACCAAACCTATATTATCCAAGGCCTAAAATTAGGACCTTCCCAAATCGTCAGCTCGCATAGAATGGAGAAAATTATTCGAAAAGGAAACAAAGGAATGGTTGCCCAATTATTTTCAATTCAACCTAGTCACCAAGAAGACGAGACACTAGAGTTACAAAAGATTTTAGAATTACCTATACCCACCAAAACATGGGTAGATATTTCTATGGACTTTATTGAAGGATTACCTAAATCAGGCAGAAAAACAACCATTTTCGTAGTCATTGATCGTTTATCTAAATACGCCCATTTTTGTCCAATGGCTCATCCTTATACCGCTAGCACTATAGCCCACATCTTCCTCAATAACATATTTAAATTACATGGTATGCCCTCCACAATTATTAGTGATCGTGACCCAACTTTCACTAGTACCTTTTGGAAGGAATTATTCAAATTACAAGGTACTCAACTTTGTATGAGCTCCGCTTACCATCCTCAAACCGATGGCCAAACCGAAGTTGTAAATAAATGCTTGGAAACATACCTTCGATGTTTTGTTTCTACTCAACCACTCCATTGGGTAAAGCGGCTTTCACTAGCGGAATGGTGGTATAACACTTCATACCATACGTCCATCAAAATGACTCCTTACAAAGCACTATATGGTCAAACACCACCATCCCTCACTTCCTATATTCCAGGGACTACAAAAGTCCATGCGGTGGAAACAGAACTTGCTAATCGAGAGGACATACTATGGACCCTAAAAGAGAACCTACACACCGCCCAACATCGCATGAAGCAGCAAGCCGATCAACATAGAAGCGGACATAGTTTCCACAAGGGTGATATGGTTTTCTTACGTCTCCAACCTTACCGGCAAACCTATCTTAAACAAAAAGGTTCTCAGAAGTTAGCACCCAAATTTTACGGGCTGTATAAAGTTCTCCAACATATTGGGACCGTTGCTTACAAACTTGAGCTTCCTTCCTCTTCCAAACTTCACCCCGTATTTCATGTATCTTGCCTTAAGCTCGCAATCGGAACACATATCACGACACAAACCACTCTTCCAGAATTCTCTGAGGATGGAGTACTTTTAGTCGAGCCAGAAGATATCTTGGATTGCCACTCTCATCACATTTGTACTAGTGATATCACGAAAGTTTTAATCCATTGGAAAGGTCTACCTTTAGAAGACGCAATATGGGAAACTCTTCACGATATCTAGTAGCAATTTCCAAATTTCCAGCTTTGAGGACAAAGCTCCTTTAAGGGGGGTGGCATGTTAGGACCCTCCTAACATATTGTAATTATATTTATCAGGGGTGCATCTTTCCAATCGCACCCCATCCTTCATATTTATGGTACATCACCATATTCATTTTAAAACATCAAATACATTCATTTATATATATATCAATATTGCAGGTTAAACTCAATATTTTCCAAAAGCGATTCTTATCCAAAAACGATATAGTTATTTCTGATTTAATCCTAACTTTCACATTGCTGGTGTCTTAACATATGACATCAAGGCAATTACTCGAACATCCAAAACAATTGTAGATACCATGGCATCTTTGGGATCTATGATCCCTCAAAATCCATATGCTGACTTCACTACCATCCAATTAAAAATGATATTGCAATCTACGATGCGACGTGAGGCACAAAAAAATTAAGAATCAATCCACATGATTCAGATAGAGCCAAACCATGAAAGGTTCTATAGAGCTAGAGAATTTCTAAAGAAGGCACCTTGGGGTTCTTTGCTGTTGTAGGGTCCTAAAAATAAGGGCACCACCATTATCCATAAGGTTGTTTTCTAATCAACTTTTGTACAAGTCAAATTGTAGTGGGAACATGTCATTCAATCAGTCGAAGCTATTTCTTATCAATATTGGTTATCATAATTACACGATTTACTTAAACTTAGAATGATCCCATAGGGATTATTGCATGCTGTAAAAAGAACATTTAAATAGAAAGTTACTAGATATGTCTTGCTAGGATATATTCTATATCATTCTAGCTACAATAGAATTCTCCTTCGTTACCTTGAGCTCCAAGAATCAACTAGGGCAATCTCATAAGCTCATGACGATACATGTGGTGGCCATTTCAGCGGCATGTCCATCATCAAGCACATCCATAAAATGGGTTATTATATGCCCAGTATGGAGAAGTATTGCACAACATATATCAAGATGTGTGTTAAATGTCAGCATCATACTAATCTTATGCACTTGCCATTGCATGCCTTACAACCCATTCAAGCGGCTTGGCCATTTTCTTAGTGGGGTTTTGATCTAATTGGTAAGATCTCTCCCCTATCACCAGGCTAACATTCATTTATAAAAATGACCACTGATTATTTTACTAAATGGATAGAGGTAATCCCTTTAACTACAATGACATGAACAAGTATTACGAAGTTCATACTCCATAATATAATATGTTGTTTTGGGATCCCATCCAAGATAATATCGGATAATGGAATGTAATTCAAAATAAAATTGTAAGGGCTTTAACATCCAAGTATAATATTCAACACAGGTTTGTGAATCTATATTATTTGCAAGCAAACGGGCAAGCAGAAGCCTCTAACAAAACAATCATAGCAATCTTAAAGAAGACTACTCAAGAAAACCACAAATATTGGCATATCTAGCTGCCTCTTGCACTATGGGCTTATAGAACTAATATATGAATGCCCACTAGGGCAACCCCATTTTCACTAGTATATGGCTCTAAGGCCATTAAACCCTTAGAATTGGAAATTCCAACTTTGCACATCGCATTGAAAGAGTTCATCGCTTGAATGCCCTTGAGCATCTCTGAGTTTACCAAGAATGCCTAAAATGAGCTTACAATAATAAAGTACACTTGAAAGACTTTAAATTTGGGGATCTTGCGCTAAAATAGAACCAAAATAACTCAAACCTACCACCGCACCTACGAGATAATTTTAGGGCCAATTGGTTAGGTCCATTCTTTATCTCAAAGAAGATAAGACTTGGAACTTACCATCTAACATCGTTAGAAGGTTTTGAAGAGCTTAAACCTCTCAAAATTCTTCATCTAAAGGTGTTTCATACATAAGCATTCAAAATTAAAAAATATTTGAAAGATACTCAAAAGTCAAAAACAATTTAAAACACAAAAATCAAAACAAATAAAAAAGCAATAAAATCCAAAAACATTGCAAAACATAAAAAACACAAAAACATTTACATTATGCATTTTTATTTTGCATATGCATCCATTTAATTGCATTGCATTAGGTATGTTCATCCATTGCACTTGCATTAGGATAGGTTGTGTTTACAATCTTACAAATGACACCATATTTGTATGCTAATCATGCATCTTTTCATCATCATCATCCATCACCCTTGTGAGTAATTGTGTTTTTCAACACAACCCCTCCTGTTGCTATGAGGAATATACTAGGGTTTTTTGGTCATTCAGCCATACCTAGTGATCTTCTTAGATTTTATAGAAAGCTATATTTGCTTTTGAAGATGAGGTCTAGTTTTGATAGCACCTAGCATATGTCAAAATCCCATCACTAATTAAACATTAACAATCCTAGTTTGGACAAGGAAAGATGAACACTACAAAGTGGTCCTAGTCACCTTAAGTGAAAGGTTTTTACTTGCTCATATTGTGATGTGCATGGTCTAGAGTGTTGATCATTGACAAAAGGACAAGCTCCCCCCTACCCAAAGAAATCCCTTGCTTTCATACAAAATAAGAAAAATTCCAAAATCAAAGCAAATCCCTTGCTCAAAAAAAAAATGCAAAATAAATAGTGATTTTCATCACTAAGCATGAGCAAGTATCCCAATAAATATGAAGAAAATAAGGGGGTGAAGAGCTTGAATCCCTGGAATGGTCAATACTTGAAGCCATTGAGTGATCCCCAATACAACAATGGGTTGAATGAATCCCACCTGGCATTGGGGTAGTTCTAAGAAATTTACAAATGAGCTAGCTTTAGGTGGCCTATATTACCTAGTAGTCTAGTCCAACTACATCCAAACTTAGGATTATGATGAACATTTGGTGATCCTCATTACAGCAATGGGTTGAATGAATTCCACCTAGCAATGAGGTAGTCTTATGTCTCATCTAATATATTCATTTGCACACATAGGGATAATGAATATCTTGGTCTTCATAACAAAATATTTTATCTTTCAAGAGTCTTGTATAGTCATTATACAACTTTTGATTAATCAACTAGGGTGTTTGAGTCTCATGGAAAACCTCAAAAATCCCTTATAGCAACAAATCATCTCATCAAATAAATCACAATTTTTCTTATGAGGTTTTGTTTATTAAGGGATGTTCATGAAATAGGATAGATACCAGATGGATATCAACAATGATATTTAGATGGCCATTGACTATTTTGTGCATATATTTTAATTTATAGAAGCTTATAAGGGAAAAACCATACATCTCACATCATCTCATCTCACATATGGATGTTTAAATGATTAATTCTTATGATAAGAGTTACCATTTTCATTTATGATTTTTATACATTCTATGGTGTCATCCATTAGTTTGTTAAACACATATTAGATTCATTCCTTATGTTTTAAGTGATTAAAGCATACAGGTTCATTTGCATTAGTTCATTCCTCATATAATTAATGCATTACATTCCACATCATATATCATATCATATCACATAAATTAAATGCATAAACAATTGAAACAAATTAAACATGCATTTAACAATAAGCAGTGCATCCATATATGTACCCATCATCATAGTGCATCCATACATGTAGATCATAGCATCTAAGCATACATCTATCATCTAGCTAGTGCATGTCATCAGTACATTGCATCCATATAGCATAATCAAAACATCATATAAGCATTACATCCATGTGCATCACATAAACATAAAATAATAAAATGATACACATAATGAGCCATAATCAAACTAGAATATCATATATATGTGTGTCAAATAAGTACATAGAGGTATCAAAATGCCCGTAGGATACAATAGTGTAGGTCCTCAAACCTTACACTAAAAAATGATATAATGTCATCATGGCATAATCATGAGTGGCCTACACCACCTAAGTCGCCTCCTCCCTCAACTCCCTCTCTACGAGGCTATCTGGAGCTAATGCCTATTGATCTCTCTGATCGGGAACCTAACCTATGACTGGCCCTCACTGATGACTATCTAGAATCGTTATGTCAAATCCTATGATATCCTCTTATAGTCAACCATGTAGGCAGAGTGCCACCATAGAAATCCACCTATCCCTTTAGATGCCTGATGTATGCACCATCAAAATGACACACAACATCATACTGGCTAATCAAACCCTACAACCTAGCCACCTGTGCCTATAATGTTGCTACATCCCCTGTAGTAGGTGTACCTAATGTTTCTTATACCTGAGTGGCTATATTAGATGGTGTAGCCTATGGAGCATAAGGAACTCCTACAATGAACCATAGAGTCTCTCTCAGTAGTTCTCAGATCTAGCTATGCTTGTAGAATATCTTGCTATTCGATGATCTTCTCTATATTTGTGGTGGTCGAGTCAACCTGTACCTAGAGGTTGGTCCTCTCCTCCTCATAACCCCACCACTACCACTATGTCTGTCCTACTATGAGTTGTGCTTGTACTCCATAAGTTGAGCTTGTAACATAGCTAAAGAGGTGTCCCTCTCTAGGATCTATCATTGATTTATCTACAATTGTGCCTATAGACTATGCACCTGGGCCCATAGCTAGGAGCACCTTATCATATGGCTCCTCCTCGCCCTCCTCCTCCTCTCGTGGCTCCTCCTCTAGTGCGGCCACTGATCCCCACTCACCCTCTATCCTCTAGTGCACTCATCGCCCATGAGGATCATCAAATGTAGCCTCCATAGCCTCACCATCCCTAGATATGCCTAGAGGACCGCCACCCTACCATAGCCTAGTGGTCCACCATGCATCATAGTCTAGCATCATCCCAACATCTGCTACCCTTGTGTCCTCTATGGCATCATCCTCCTTAGTCAAAGATGTGACCTATGGCCATGCAAGATGTATCTCTACCTTAAGGTGGTGGTAGAGGACTGGCTCCTCTAGGATATCCTACTATATCCCAAACTATCTAGTGACCTAGGAGAAGTGGAATAACTCCTACACATCGGGCTTATGCCCAATAACCCAATGATCATGCCTGGCCTATCTCAGGTATTGATCAGCCTCCTCCCATGCTGGGTAGTCTAAGTATGGGTACCATATGATCTAGTTGACCTGAAGCCCTATCAACCTGTTAGTATAGTGCTGTAACTCACCTATGTGAGATCTATTCTAGTAGATCTCCGACTCCTATGGCCAGTGAGCCCCATAGTACTGAGTAGTGAGTGCTAGTGAGGTGATCACTAGGGGTAGTCCTCCTGGTTAGTTTATACTAATATACTCCCAAGACCATATCTATAACAACATACTACATCCTACACCTGCTCGCCTCCACTGTATGATGCAGTATAACTCTTCATAAAGCTAAGCTACGAGAGCAATCCACCATGATAGGATGAGTGGCTAATCTATAGTCCTCCCAGTAAGATCTAGAACTGTAGCCAAGATATTCCAAGGGAACCTCACTCCCAGTGTATCTAGAAGTAGCACATTGCAGATAATGTGCATCAGTACGGTTTGGCATCGTGAGAAGACATGCTCTGTACCAGCGCTCCTTTGGAACTCCACCATGCTCAATATCTGCTAGCACCTCATCATGCCTATCACCAAAAAATCATTGGAACATGGTAGTCTTTTTTGTGGTAGTTGAAGAGGCAATCATATTCCCATCGATAGGGATCCTGTATATTAGGTAGACATCCTCCAATGTCACCATCATCTCCCTAGTCGAAATATGGAAAGTGTTAGTCCTTGCATCCTAACAATGGGATAACACAGTCATGTAGGCCTGGTCTACCCTGATGGTGGGTAGTCTCAAGATGTATCCAAGGTCCACAGTCCCAAACCAATCTAGTTCAACACAAATTAGCACAAGAATAAGCTCATTCAAAAATTTAGACTCCCGCACCTGCACAATCAAGGTCTAGAGGGAAGATAACTAAACTAATCAATTAAAAATTTTAAAAATAAAACAATTCACTTCAAAAATAAAAACAGATCACCTCAAAAATAAAAAAATAAAAAAATAAATCAAAATTTGCTAAAGTTTTTTAGCCACTTTTGACAATAACAACTATCGTTGAAGTCGCGGTTGTCAACCGTGGCTAGCACCAATGGTCAATTTTCTGACTATTGGTGTTTGAACCTAGCCATGGATGACAACCGTGGCCCCCAATTGGAAAATTGGGAGTCGTGACTGCCAACCATGACTATGGGAATGACCCCTTTTGAGGTCATTTCCCACCCCAAAATTACACCCAAAAATTAAACCCACCCCCTAAGCTATCCTAGAACTAAATCTAACCTAGGGTGAGGTTCATTACCAACAGTTTAATTAGGTTCATTTAAAGCCATTAATTAGTGAGGTTCCTTTTAAATGTCCAAATCACACAAGAGAGATAGAGATTCTACCTTAGGAGCTCTGGCTCTACCACTAGTAGAGGCCTCAGGTTGGTCTGCCATGATGGTCGGTAGTGGTTTTGGAAGCGTTCCATGTCAAAGTTTCTCTCTCTCACCTTAGAGCTCTCACTATCAATCTCTTTCTAATTGGAAATAATGAATAGTAAAAACCCTAATTTTACTTTTATATTTTTTATTTGGGCCTCAACTGCTGCTGTCATCCATAGGCATAGATTAGGGCAACCCCAACCATTGTTTTCAGATGCGACTAAGAAAATTTCTAAAACTAGCTGCGGCTGACAACCATGACTAGCAGGCAATAATAAATGCTCCAAAATTCTCACCATGAGGAGCTTCAAAATGGATAATAAAAAATATTTACCGGTCCAAAATTCTCAAAAATTGCAAAAATAACAAAAAATCACATAAATCAAAATTCAAATGCACCATATATCCAGTTATTTATTCTATACACTTGGTGGTTGCAATGACTTGTGCTCCATGCAATCCAGCAAGATGAGTAAATTACCATAAGGCCATTTGATCCAAATTATTCATGGATGAATTGAAATGTCTTCACTTCAATCCCCAAGAATGCCATTGTGGCCGGACTACCCCACGGGAGTGAGGTATTCATTTCCTTTCTTCCATGAAATCCAAATCATAAATCACAAAATCACAAAAACAATCAAATAACAACAAAATCTCAATTGTGCCTTGTATCCGGTTATTCCCCCTATACACTTGGTGATTGTAGTGACTTGCACTCCATGCAATCTGCAAATATGAGTAAATTACCATAATGCCATTTGGGGTAAATTAGTCATCGTTGAATTGAAATATCTTCACTTCAATCCCGAAGAAGGCCATTGTGGTCAGACTACCCCATGGGAACAAGGCATTCATTTCATTTCTTCTATGATATTTTCAGAATATCATCAAACATAGTGATTCACCACAAGCTTAAATGGAATTGCTATCATCTTTATTCCCTAAGAAGGCCATTGTGGTTAGACCGCTCTGTGGGATAGAGATGTACAATTACTATTAATGGTTGAAATCATAGCTGTAATAGGACTTGCCATATAACAACATGCAAAAGTCTTAAATCATCCAAATTATTCATCTTGGTCAAGTGACTCATCGCTTTAATCACTTGTCCTTTCCTCATTGACTCATCGCTTGAGGGGGTAGTCATAATATCAACATTCATAATAAAAATCAACAAAGGATCACTTGATCATGTAAATTACATTCATCTTACGAATCATTGCTAACAACTATCATAAGCTTACCCTTTTGTTGGGGAAAAAGCAAATATGCTAGTTTAAAGTCTTGTAGTGATCCATCTATCAAACCAATTGTAGCACTAATGCTACCCGATTGTATCTGGACACGTGAAAGCTTTACAAAATTTAAGCCTTCCATCCCGTTGGAAGTAATGATTCTAAGATGTGCATCCTTTGCAGGATTGGGGCATCTAATGTTGATCAGATCAATGATCATCAATCAACCTACAACATGGCTTTAGGTGATCTATTTTTTCTCAACATCATGTTTTCCCACAATGCATCCCAAAAGGGGTATCTGTAGACACCTAAAACACATCATGTTTAGGAGACTACTCATATGGGCACCTTTGTAGACCATATGAATGACCTTGGACCCTCCCAAGGCTAAGAAGTGATTCTAATCACTCATTTTAGGCATCCTAGGCCTATTCAGCCTTAGCCATTGATGACATCAGTAGCTAAGATCTCAACCATGGTTGAAAACCGTGGCTAGGGTCCTAGCCATGTTGAGCAACAATGGCTAGCCCTATAACTATCTTGACCTCTTGAGCTAAGCCAAATTGGTTGTTCCAATGACATTTACAACCAATTCAAGTGGTTATGGACTATGAATCCTCTAGAAGGTTCCATCCAACTACCTCAGCCTAGCAATTCTTGATCTTGGCTTCCTTGGGAAGCCAATATTGGGATTTGGGGAGTCTATTTATAGACCCCTCAAAGAGGCCAATAAGATCCCAATTTCATTGTAGCGAAGCCTTGCCAAATTGGAGAGCCAATTGCAACCTTTGAAGAGTATGGAGATGCTGCCCAATTCTAGTTTGACACCTACCTTTGCAACAATGGAGCTTCCAAAGGATTGAGAAGCAAACCTTACCATTCCACACCAATCCAACATGAATTCAAGTGAAATCAATCACAAATATGTGTCTGGACATGAAGGCGACCCTTGACCATCAATTCCATAGAGGATTTGAGCATTTCCAACCCTGGTTTCAAGAGAAAGAAGACTTTTCCCATGGCCATTATTGTTAGTAGTGGCCCACAGGCTTAGCTATGGCTATCAACCATGGCTAATAGAGTCGATTGCTTTGAGCACCCATGGCTAGGGTTTGATGCCCTCATTTCCCTATTTTAGCCATAGATTTCCTTTTCTTATTATGCATTTAGGTTAATCTAGCATAGATTAGTCTTATTTCATTCATTTCCATGGTTAATTAGCAGCATCATAGGTAGCTTTACCTTCATTTATGTCATACATGCTTTCTTTTCATAAGTTTTCATAGATTAGTTTCTTTCATGCTTTATACTTCAGATTACATGCAAGATTAGCTATCTTTACATATTTCAAGCTATGCTTTGTGCTTATTTGTCAATATCTTAAGCATATTTACATATTTCATGCTTTCTTCAAGTATTTGCTTCATTCCTTGCATTTCTTGGATAATAGCCTCATCATGAGAGGCTTCATATGCATTTGATGTGTTTTGTTGTTTCTTGTACGCAGGTGACAGATCCTTCAAAGATTCAAAGCACTCTTCAACATCATTCCTCTTGAAAATGGAGAAGGAGGCATCCTAGTAAGCCCTCATGCAAAGTTGGTGGAGACCTAAGGAGCCCTTAGAGTATATCACCCCCATTTAGGGGCTTTAACACTATTGTAAACATGTATCATTTGGTATCCCTAAGAGGGATGTATATGTAACCTATTTTATCATTGATTAATACAAAGGAGGCTCACTTTCTTTCAAATTTGGTTTCATATATGTTGTTTTCTTTCAAATTTGCTTATCATGTTGCAATTAGTGTAGATATATGCTCTTTAAGCCTTTCTATAGGTTTATTGGGAATGAAGGTTGTTGTTTGAGTAATGATATGTGTGAACCTAGTTTCTAACAATTAAGGGTATGAGAATTTAATTGTTGAGAAGGTTTGTTCATTTATTTACAAGTAGGGTGCATGAGTTGATGCATTGATGATTGACTCCCTCAAGTTGACTAAGGGGGAAATGGAAAGGGTAGCTTCCATGATTAGTACTATGCACTAGTAAGTTTAATTGCTTGGGTTATTTGTATAGTTGCAATTTGGCAATGAATTAAGTGCATATAGAAGCATGTTTATCCGGATCCATGAGTGTCTTGATCCCCTTATATACTCATTGATTGATGGAAGAGCGGGAAGGCCATAATCATGAAATGTACCAATGCACAAGTTTGCTCTCTACCTTACATATTGTCTTTTATGCAATAGATTAGATTGTGGGGAGATTTCCCCAATGAAATTGATGTAACGTATTGTAGAAAGTATGGGATGTACCATACTTATTTATGCATCTGAATGAAAATTACAAATACTATGCTTTGTACTCCTTTATTTATATTATTGCATTTAAATCTTTAATTTGTGTCTATTTGGTGATTGTTTCTTTACACTTGATTATTCTTGCTGTTGTTCAGTTATTTTTGTTAGATTTAATGTCTAGATATTTAATGCTCTTGTGTGGTTAAAATAATGAATCATTAGTAAGTTCTAGGTGAACTTAGTGGATACCCTAAGGGCTTGAGGCACCCTTAGGGAGATTGGTGACTAGTTTTAGAATATTGTACCCGAGTTATGATAACTTGTCAATAGATAAGATCGATAGCTTAACTCATAGTACATGTAGCATATCACACATAATGGCTTGTATGGATATGGAGATGTGTGTATACCTTCTATTGATTGAAGGTGGTAAGTCTAGCTCATCAAGACTGATGAGAGGGATGGATTTATCTACGCAACATAAGATAGGCTTACACAGACGGACTTGCGTGAAGGGAATCTTATGTGGTATAGTTCTTAAGAAACTTAGGGAATTTAAAATAGTAAGTCAGTCTAAGGATGGGCAAGGATTTATGAATACTTCTCCTTAGTCAATTTATATATATAAATAAACTTTCATTCTCTTTTATTTTGTGTGTTTTCTTGTTTCATGTGAAATTGGGGTATTACATAAGGTGTGTCGAACCTTGTAATTCGACTTTCAAGGAATTCAATTACCACTTATTGATAAAATTTATTTGTAGGTATAAATTATATACATTTGATGAAGTAGTCTATTGCTATTAAAATATACTTATGTATAGCTGACAAATTTGGCTCTATTACTCCTATGAAGTCTAAACCCCATTGCTAAAAATATTGTTGTACTTGGATAGACTTGAGAGGTAAGGAAATATTTTTGTTTCTCCTGACGTACCTTTGATGTTCATCACATGATATTTTTATTTTGAAAGCATCAAATAATATGTTTGGCCAGTAACAACCTATCATGAGTATTTTCAATGTGGTAGTCCTCCCTGACTAGATTTCCCCTAATAAACCTCTGTGAAATTATTCTAGGATCCTTTACTTTTATTCATTTCAAATGCATCTCAAAAGTATGCCATATTTTAGAGTCTGTAAACTATACCTTATTCTTTGTGAAGCATTTCAATTTTCTAGGCATTTTACTGTTAGGAAGTATTCGATGAATTTATCAACCCAATATGAATTTCATCTAACTGTATGATCTCTGGTATTGGTTCTAGAGCTTTGCAAGCAACATAATATATTCTAGCCCTTCTTTCCAATTATTTGAATGGCACTATACCCCTTACTAACTTAGTGAGGTGGATTTCCACATTGTATTCCTGGGTTTTAACACCCATCCAGCTCTCTTTTCACCAAGATCTCCCTCGATTATGAAATTTATGACATCGAGATACACTAGATATGCCATGGTATTACTTTGGGATAAAAAATACCTAAAATTTTTTAAGGACTTCATGACAATGTATACTTTTTTCTCAATGAAGTTATATCTTTCTTCATGTTCTTGCATAGTCTGACTTAGGAAAGCGATGGGTCTTTCTTCCTTGTCTTCTCCTTTTTGTATGAGAACTACAACATAACATTTTTGTTCACCAACTGTATACAAGATAAAATATCTTGATTAATATAGGTTGATGAGCATAGGTTCTTGGGATATGGCTTATTTAATCCTTTTGAATACCTCTTTCCTTGGATCTATCCACCTAAATTCAGCATTCTTTTTAAGTAGTTCAGTCATGGGATTTATTATCTGTGCAATATCCATGATGAATTTTTGCACGAAATTGATTTACCCAAGGAAATATTGTAAACCTTTATTTTTATTGGTAAAGGAAGGTTTAAGATAGTTGTTACTATTTATGGATCAATCGCCAACCCATTCTAAAAAATAATGTCCCAATAGGGTTCCTTATTTAATAGTTAAGATCGACTTCTTCGGGTTCAAGAAAATGCTAAATTATCTACATCTTTCAAAAACCATCCAGAGGTGCCCAACATGATCTTATTTTCTGTGGGAGAACACTATCATGTCATCTAGGTAAATGAATATTATTTTATTTACTAGTTCCTCGAATGCTAAGTCCATTGATCTCTAGAAGGTGGCCCCAACATTAGACAAACCAAAGGGTATTCATTGGTAAGAAAATATTCTCCATTTGGTGGTGAATGTAGTCTTGTGTTGGTCTTCATATTTGAACCAGACCTGATTGTAAGCAGAGAATTTTTCTAACAATTAAAAACTCTTTACCCTTGTCATAATATGTTATATCTAATCTATTTGAGGTAGGAATTAATGGTATTTTAGCGAGGCCTTGTTCAGGTTCTTGAAATCTACACACATTTTGATGTCAGCATTATTTTTCCTAACCAGTACAATATTGGCAATGAATGTGGAGTGTTTGATAGGGTATATTATCCTTGCGTTGAGTAGTTTTAACAACTCCTATTTCATTAGTACCTCTATCTTGGGGTTGACAAGACATTTTTTTGAAAGGATTTTGATCCTAGCTCAAGGTAAATAGTATGTTGTATCATTTCCTTATTGTATACTTTGATATCATCATATGTGCAGGCTACAATATCATTGAAGTATTCACAAAATACTCAAACCTAGTTGGCTTCCTTTTCAGAATATTGAACTCCTACCTTGAGCACTTTCCCTAATCCTATCTGCATCTCTTTGTACTTTTGTTTTTCAATTTTTATCTTGTGACCTGATGGTCGATCATTGCTATCAAATAAACTTTCAAGAGTGATTAGGCATTTAGGTATTTGGTTATTTCTAATTTGAATCAACTCATCATATTATTTATCTTCTAGATATCGATCACTCGAACAATTCATCTCATGTATTAGGAAGTCTAATATTTGTTCATAATTTTTGAAAACCTGTCAGAAGATATATTTATTTAGGACTGGAGTTCTATAAATTAGCCTTACTATTTTTGACTTATGTATAATATTGGTTATAGGGCAATAATTGGCTCCTACATATGCTAGTATATTAGCATGAGTGTTGCGTTCTCTAGAAATATATTTAATGCTTAATGATTCAAAAGCCCAAAACAATCCCATACCTTATTTCAATAAGTCTTCAAGTAATGTTGCTTACTAACGTATTTCTCCGTGACTTGTTGATTATCAGCTCTAAGTCCCCATATATTTGTAGTTGTTTGACACCCAAATTTTTAGCATTTTTCAAGCCTAAACACAATGCTTCGTATTTTTCTAAAATGTTAGTGAAAATCTATGTCAATCTATATGAGAAGATCTTCTTATCCACCATTGGTGGGATTAGTACTATACCTGCCCCAACTCCATTCTTGCACCTGGTACTTGTTGGTTACGAATCTGCCACTAGGAAAGGTTTTAGGTCTTTGCGCCCTAGATTCATCTAGTAGATTGAAATTCCAGAAGGAAGGAATGCCTTTCGGGCCAATCTCCGGAGAAGGCCGGCTTCCTATGTTTTTCAATTTAGTTTAGAGTGCTGAAAGAGATTTAAAAGGTGCAGAAATGGATGTAAATGTGGTTTACTTCGGGTGAGGGAGATAAGCAACATAGTTACTAACCTAACACTTTTACCAACAACAATCAAAACAATGTATACTTAGAAATCATTAGCACTTTCGTATTCTATGTATCCTTTCTATTTTATTCCAAATATACTTAATTGCCAATGCTAAGATCTAGATATGCAGAATGACAGCAATCAGAAAAATAAGCAACATGAAGCAAAAATACTAAATAAAGGTAGCATACAAGATAGATGCAACTAATGAGCCAAATATACTTTTGAATTAAGAGCAGATGTATAGCTAGAGAAGCTTCTTAGCAATATATCCCCTTTTTTTTCCCTTATTTTACAATGAGACGCACTTGCTATTTATAGCAATTTTCCCTCCCCATTACAATGAGAAGTGTATCGCTCCAAATTTTTCGCATCCCTACCTTCAGGCTATAGGATCCGCGCCCGGAAGGAGGATGGGAAAAGGATGGTGCGGTACCTCGGACTGAGAGGACTTTGCGAAGGTCCCGCCTCTCAAGGGAGGTGTATTTTGGTGATTTTTCGACGGATGGTGGGTTCACCAGGAAACATTTAGCGGCAGTTTCCACGCCTAGGTTTTGGAATGTGTTTTGATGTGTTCGTTTTAATCTTAAGCATTCAAGTCCTAGGTTTGGCCGAATGAATCTAAATTAAACTACATGAAAATGCAACTTTCATGAACACGACAAACAGATTTGAAAGCAAAAAATAGAGAATTTTACAGAATGACAATGAAGAATACCTGATCCGGATGTCCGAAGAAGATTCGAACGTTTGAAGCGGTCTGGATCGCTACGTAATCCGACGAGAATCGCACTGCAATCTGACGATAATCGTGAAGCGACGAGAATCGTCTGAGATCTGACGAATTCATCAGACAAATTCATCAGAGACCTGCAAAACAGAAAATAGATGCAAAATACAAGAAATTCTATTGTGCTAACAAAGGAAAATTACACCAAATAATAAAATGAATACTTGAGCAATAGTTTAAAACAGCAATCCTAGCCAATTTCTATATTTTAACAACAAATCATGAACTTAATGTGCAATCTAAGCTAAATGGGTGAACTCCAAATGCAAAATAATATAAACACCGAGTAAATGATCTAATTTGCAGCATAAAATGACAAAGAAAAGGTTGAGAAAAGCAAACTCCGAGCACTGATTGCCTCGATGTGGACTGCAGTCGAGATCGTCTCGCATCAGTACGAAATCGTCTCGCATTTGACGGGATCGCCTCCGATCTGAACAGGTTCGTCGGCGACGATGGATGCTGGCTCCGGCTGAAAATCGGTGATGTACCTGCAACAAAATTGCTATGGGACTAGTGCAAAAGCAAGATTAGGATGTTTTGATGCGAGAGGGAATCACTTTGCGAGAAAATTTCAGCCGGGGGTTGGGGAGGGAAAATCTTAGAGATTAAATAGGCTTAGGGGGAGTAGTTAGGAGGTTGGAGATCATCCCAATTTGGGAGATCTCCAGCGGAGGAGGGTCCCAACGGCGCGGACACGCTTCTGCCCGGATTGGAGACCCGTTGGAGCAGATTCCAACTATGCAAATTCAGTTTTGTGACAAGATCGTCTGGACGTCCTAGTCCAGACGAAATCGTCAAATATGGGGCGATATCGTACGATCGGCGACGATATCGTCAAACGGTCAAAACAACCTCTAAAAATGGCGCAGAAAAGGGGAAACGGATTTCCCGGCGGTTAACGGGCGGTTTGGGAGGTTAAATTTGAATTTAAATTTATTTACTAAGGTGAATGTAAATTTTATAATTTTACTGCGCCAATTTTAGGGTGCTACATTTTGCCCCCTCTTTAGCGAATTTTCTGAAGAAAATGCGTTAAAGATGAGTTCTTCTCGATCTACGAGAAAGCAAAAAATTATTCCCATTTTTAGGCGACGATTCTTGGTCGAATCGTACGACAACTTACTATGGTGCCCCCTCAGTGTTTTTACCCAAATCGAACGTTTGAGGTAAAAACGCGAAAAAGCAAAAAAATTATTGTTGAATAAAATTAAGAAAAATAGGGTAAAACCCTAATTCATTTTTACTGTTTTTAGAGCTCTGAAGCAAAATGGTGGAGACAACGCACAGATCGACAGAAGTCCGGCGCGGTCTACGGGTAAGAGTCTAAACTTAGTTTAGAATGCTTTAATTTGATTTTTACATGCTTTTTAGGTAGATTTTAGATGAATTTTGAGCATCGCGGCCGTTTTAGGGCCGTCGACGTCGTCGGGACGAAATCGTCCCGATTTCGACGAAATCGTCTCAATTTCGGCAATTTCGCCTGAGGGCGAAATCGTCGAAAGGGGGACGATTTCGTCAAATTAGAGACGATTTCGAACTACGAAATCGGAGACGATTATGCTCAAATTTGGGACGATATCGTCCAATAGTGGGCGATATCATCAATTGCACAAAATTGAATTTTTAATTTGCATTATTGATTACTTGAATTATTGATTAATGATTGTTTATTGTTTATGTTGCTTATGTTTGCAGGAGAGGATTGCTAAAAAGTAGAGAATGGAAATATGGAGGATTGAGAGATGACTTGGCCGCTCTGACACAGGCAGAGCGAGATCTGTTGGCACAGGCCGGCTTACTGCATGTGGCAGAGATGCCACAAGTATCCACAGACATGGGGCTTCTAACAGCCCTAGCAGAGAGATGGTATCAGGGTTCTTCCTATTTTCGGTTACCGACAGGGAGATGGCTCCCACACTAGAGGACGTATGGAGGATTCGAGGAATCCCCATACAAGGACGGATGATCACTCCTATGGCCAATCAGGGCCACGCTATGGGACGGCTGTGTGGTGACCCGAGCTTCGCCCTGGAGAAGGGCGAAGTGAATATCGAGGCACTACGCCAGATGCAGGGCATCCGGACTCACACGAGTTCTAGCTGGAGTGGTTGGTGGACTTCTTCTGTGCCACCAGAGCGAATGCAGGGTACCATGGATGCTCACAGATGTGATCTACGATATGTGGGACCATGGGTATAGGTTTTGCTGGGGCAGCTTTGTTCTATGCCGGTTGTACAGGATCTGTATGGGGTCGTGTACAAGGGCGGGCGATGTCTGGTGATGACATCGCTCCTACGGGTTTGGTGCTGGGAGCACATTGCGGTGCGGAGGCCGGTAGGGCTTCCAGCGGGTAGGGATTGACAGGGAGAGGCCCCGAGTCTTCTCCTGGTGGCTCCGAAGAGGGTCACGACGGCGGATCGACCTGCCGATGTCCCGGAGACTCCTTGGATGATTTGGTCCCCGGACCGGATCACTTGGAGACCATGGAGAGGGCACCCGGGGTGGGCCGAGGACGGACAGGAGGCGGCTCACATCGGGCGAGTCTGCTGGCTACGGATGGAGAGAGGAGAGGTGGAGCTCCACCGCTATGACCGAGTTTTGAGACAGTTCGGTCTACGACGAGGGATCCCATCTCCGAGGGATTACGAGTTTTCTCAGACTGTCCGGGATAACACCACGGTTAGCGGGGCTCTTGACATGCGGCGCTTCTGGAGCCGGGAGCGAGACGATGCCCCCATCCGGCCGGTGGATGGGGACGACGCAGGAGTAGCCGATGGCTACGATGCCGGTACGTAGGCATCCGCCCTCCTCGGATGACGAGGGCACGGGGTCCGATCCACGTGGTTGTGCGTCGGATAGGGAGGCGGTGCCGAGCGGCGATAGAGGCGGCCCGGGGTCACGGTGGGAGGGAGCGAGAGGAGGCCACGAGGCATAGGAGAGGCCACGACAACGGGAGAGGAGGGAGGAGAGACCCCCATCTCCACAGAGAGAGAGACCACCATCGCCCGATAAGGGCAAGGGTGTAGACACTAGGGAGAGCGGCGAGACAACGACTCTCCGAGCTGAGGTTGCCCGCTTGCGGGCTCAGGTGCAGACACTACGGGATGAGGCTACACGGCTCAGAGCTCGGGGCGGAGGAGCGAGCACTCAGGATTTAGCACGCGCTATCGCCCGGGATCACTTTTTATCGGGCTCTATACTACCGGGCGGTGCCAGCGGAGCGAGAGGGTGCCATTACCGGCACACATTGCAGAGCCTATCGTGATGGGGTCATCTAGGACATCATCACGATCGGCATCCGGGACTCACGGCACCACACGGACTGCGATGGGGCCACCTCCTCCACCTCGGGGGGAGGAGATGAGGCGAGAGCTCGAGGGGCTCTCGAGACACTACACAGAGGGTATTTGATTGAGTATGCCAAGATATGGATTGTGGCATACTAATCTAGCTGATATGATGTACATATATATTTGTGACATATATAGATGAGATATTTTTGATCATATGACTTATATTGTGTTATGTATTTTTATGATGCTTTTAGATGTTTTAATTGATTGATTTAATAATTCATTGAGGATTCATGTAATTATGTCGTTGGAAATATTATAATTTGAATGTCATGCTATAACATTATAAATGAAATAATCTGATGTAACAAAGTGGTTGTTTGTGATGCAATGTGATAAAAATAAAAAGACTTCTAACAATAATTTCAAAGGACATTGTCGCTATTATAGACCATTTCATGGAGTCGCTGCTCACTCGGTCGTCAAGCTAATCCCATTTATAGAAATATTGTTAAAAAGGAAAAGAGTGCTTAAGAGACTTGTCTTAAGACTTTGGTGCAATAGTGCAAATGATGATGATGAGGATGATGGGTTTGGTTTCCAGATTTTCATGAAAAATATTATGCATGAAATATTGTTTAAAATGATTTTTGCTAGGCATAAATTCCTAAGTGTGATAAAATTTGTGAATAATTCCTTAGGAATTATACCATCATTGCAAAGTTAAAGGTTGACATAATGACATGAAATAGTGATAATGTGTTTGCTTTTGAAAAGCATAATTTGTGTAAAATGAAGTCATATGGTTTTCATGATTTTGAAGAAATGGGGAATAAAAATTGTTACAATGGTTTGCGCTAGGCATAGAATATGTAGGTATAGACTTATACCATCATCGCGAAAATCCAAAAAAATAGTTTTATTGCATGGTTGATTTTTGATGAACGAGAAAAGATGAAAATGAGGACTTGCGCTAGGCATAAAATTCCAATTTTGGTTTTGAAACTATACCATCGTCGCGAAAGTCAACCGGATATATATGATTTGATTTGTGTAATTTGGAAGAAATTTTTGATTTTTCTAATTCTATAGTTGTCTTTGTGAAAAATAATTGTACTTGATTATTCCAAACAAGTTGCAAAAATAATATTTCAAAGTATTTTGAAGACAAAAGTTAGATTTATAAGGAATCCCATGTGCATATGTGCATTCATTTCCGATCTTGATTTATCATAATGATACACAAAATCTCTCAAATACAAATGTGTGTGCAATTGCATTGTTCATTTACCAAATTTTGAGCAAGATACTATGATACAAGTGATTTGAAGAAACCAAATAAGTGTTCATTAACCATGATGTAGATGCATATAACCATATTAGACTACTATGTAGATCGGATTATCAAGAGCTAGCTAATCCATAAGCGAGACATAGGTCTGTACAAAAGAAGGTCGCTAATGTGACGGACATATCGCCACGCTAGGAGTTACCCAAGGCCAAGCGGGTTGGGCACAAACCACTGTTATGGGGCTTACCTCACGGTTTTCGAATAATTGAGAATTCCGGGGATTCAAGCTCATCAACCCTTCTTTTCTTTTCAAAGGGTAGGGAAAGGGATTTTATTGCTTTCTTGCTTTCTTTTGAACTTTGCTTATTTTTCTTTTTGTATTTCTTTTGCTTGATAATGCTTGGAACATTGCTGAAATAACATTTTTCTTTTCTCTTCTTTCTTGAATTTTTCTTCTCTTTTTCTTTGCTAGGGATACTTGCTCGGATTAGGTTGTAGAGCAAGGGATTTTTATTACGGGTAGGGGTGAGCTTGTCCTTTTTCCAATTCTCAAAGATTCTAGACCATGTGCATGATAGGATAGCAGGGGAAACTTTTCACTCAAGAAATCGGTTCTACTATGTAGCAAAACATGGAAATTACAAATATAATCATTTTATTGTGGAAAGATGTGCTTGGTTTAAGTAAATAACAAGATCAATTCTCTATGCTCAAACTTTATTTAATTGAATTTTGTGAACTTTGATATAAGAGAGATTAGTAATCATGCCAAATAAAATCAAGATATTTATTGTTGTGAGTGTGCAAGTGAGGGATTCAAAATAAATGCTAATTTATCCAAAATAAGTTGAAACATATAAGCTGCAATAATTGTAAGAAAATATATATAAATGATTTGTGAGAAAGTTTTTGAGAATGTTGACTCTCTCTTTCTTCTGTATATTGTTTTGGTTTCGAAAGAGTCAAGAATATTGTTGTTTTTAGATTTTTTGAGCAAAAAATTTAACAACTGCCTTAAACAAATGCAATAGATAGTTTTTGAAGATTTTTGGAGATTTATGAATGTTTTTGGTGTTTTTGAATAAATTGAAAGAAATACAAGATAGTAATTTTGAACAAATATATACATGGATGAAATGACCAAGTTTATGCATAGTAACGTTTAAGATGCAAAATATTCATGGGTTCTTTAAGTTCTTTACCATCTAAGGTAGATAATTTATATGCTCCTGATTCAAATTTTGCAGTAATAATGTATGGTCCAAGCCAGTTGGGCTCAAATTTACCTTTAAGTTCTTTGGTTGCATTTGTATTTTTTTGATTTTCTTTTAAAACAAGGTCGCCAATCTCAAAGGATCGATGACGAACTTTCTTAGCATATGATCTTTTAAGCTTGTTTTGGTAAGCACGGAGATGCTCCAAAGCATTGATGCATTTTTCATCGAGGAGTTCCAGCTGACTGACTGCCAGCACGATATTCATCTCCTACTTCGGTATCTTGAAGTAGCAGAGCCAAAGAAGGAACTTCCAATTCAAATGGAAAAACTGCTTCAGCACCATATACCAAAACAAATGGTGAAGTGCCCGTCGGGGTTCGAACACTAGTTCGATAAGCCCACAAGGCTGGATATAATTGAATATGCCAGTCACGGCCAGTTTTATTGACTAATATTTTGAGAATTTTGATTAAAGTTTTGTTAGAAGCTTATGCTTGACCATTACCCTGAGGATAATAGGGAGTGGACCAGCGATGTTGAATCTTATATTTTTGACATAATTTTTTAACATCTTTATTTTTGAAAGGAGTTCCATTGTCAGAGATGAGGTTGGCAGGGATTCCGAACCTGCAAATGATTTGATTAAAAATAAATTTAGAAACTTGTGTGCCAGTGCAAGAAGCTAAAGGCATAGCTTCGACCCACTTCGTGAAATACTCAGTGGCAGTTATGATGAACTTGTGTCCATCGGAAGACACAGGATTGATTTTGCCAATAATATCCAAGCCCCATTTAGAAAAGGGCCAAGGAGATGAAATAGCCTGCAACTCTTGTGCAGGCGCATGGACAAGGTCAGCATGTTTTTGACACTTGTCGCAATGGCGCACATACTCATGTGCATCTGTTTCCATGGTAGGCCAAAAGTATCCTATCCGAAGGAGCTTTTTAGCAATGGCACTACCACTAAAGTGTCCTCCACAAGATCCATCGTGGGCTTCACTCAAGGCTGATTTAGACTCTTCTAAGTTTAAACATCTTAATAGGATACCTTCAAAAGATCTCCTATATAAAGTATTGCCAATTATTACAAATCGACTTGCTCGTCGACGTAATAACCGACGTTGGTTTCTATTAGAATTAGCAGGGAAAGTCCCATTTTGGAGAAAATCAAATATGTCTGTATACCAAGGTTCAGGAGTAGTTTCATTGATTAGAAACACATCCAAAGGCTCTAAGCATGACTTATTTGAAGCGGGTTCCTAGAGTCGACGAATAATGATAGTGGCGTATTCGTCGTCTAACTCCAAGGGCGAGGAGAGATGCAGCTGCGGCCATAGCATCAGCTGCACGGTTGCTAGTTCGAGGAATAGCTTCCAAGGTGACTTGATCAAATAAAGACATTAGTTGTAAAACATAGGCCTTATATGGGCACAGTTTATCATCTCGGGTTTGATAAACTTCATTAATTTGATTTATAACCAATTGGGAATCACCAAAAACTAAAAGGTTTTTAATTTTGAGCGCTAGAGCAGCTCGTAATCCAAGGATTAGAGCCTCATACTCAGCGGTATTGTTGGTGCAAGCAAAGGTCAGTTTGAAGGACAGAGGAATAAGATGTTTTTGCGGAGATATTAAAATAATACCCGCACCAGCCCCACTCATGCATCGGGCGCCATCAAAGTATAAGGACCATTGTTTAGGATGGTCTGCCTCTAATTGGAGGCATTCATCTAGAAACTCGATGATGAGGGGATGAGTAGACTCTAAGGGTGCAGCAGCTAATTGATCTGCTATGATTTGACCCTTAACAGACTTCTGTCCTATGAAGGTGAGATCAAACTCGCTTAGAGCAAGAACCCACTTGGCTGTGCGACCCGATAAATAAGGTCGACTCATGAGATATCTTAAGGGATCATATTTAGCAATGACATAAGTTTTTTGGCTAAGCATATAATGTCGTAATTTTTGCGTAGCAAAAATGACTGCTAGACATAGTTTTTCCAACGCGGTATAGCGGGTTTCATAACTGATGAAGGTTCGGCTAATGTAATAATTAGCACGTTCTCGCTTTTCATCATCAAGTTGAGCTAACATAGCTCCTAAGGCAGAATATGAAGCTGAAATATATAGGAGAAATGGGCGATCGGATTTAGGTGGTGAAAGCACCGACGGATTAAGGAGATATTGTTTGAGAAGTTCAAAAGCTTCTCTACATTCAGTGTCCCAATTAAAGGGGACATCCTTCTTAAGGAGTTTAAGAAAGGGACTAGTTTTATCCACCAGCTTATCGATGAAGCGACGGATGGCTTGAAGCTTACCTTGTAAACTTCGTAATTCAGATATATTAGTAGGTGCGGGCATATCGGTGATGGCCGCAATTTTGAGAGGGTCAATTTCGATACCACGTAAAGAAACTAAAACCCCTAATAGTTTGCCGGACTTAACTCCGAATATGCATTTTTTTGGATTTAATCGAATGAGATATTCTCGTAATCGATTAAAAACTTTCCTTAAATCATCTAAATGATGATCTTCAATAAGAGAGCGAGCTATGATATCATCTACATAATCATGTAGGATATCATGCATCATATCATGAAAAATGTAGGTCATAGCTCGTTGATAAGTTGCACCGGCGTTCTTTAAGCCAAATGGCATCACTTTCCAGCAAAAGGTACCCCGAGGGGTTAATAAAGGCTGTTTTAGCCTGATCTTCAGGAGCTATCTCGATCTGATTATAACCGGAGAATCCATCCATTAAGGACATCATCCCACTTCCGACAGTGAAGTCAATAATTTGATCCATGTTTGGAAGAGGAAAGTCATCTTTAGGGCATGCAGCGTTGATATCTCTAAAATCGGTGCAAACTCTAACTTTGGTAGCTTCTTTCTTGGTGATTGGAACTACATTTGAGATCCATTCAGCATAATCAATAGCTTGTATGAAGATAACATTCAGGAGTTTTTCTAACTCCCCTTTGACTAGCAGAGCCACTTTGGGATGCATTTTTCTAAGTTTTTGTTTAACCGGTTTAGCATCCGGATGGACCACTAGATGATGCATGACTACGGAAGGGTCTAGACCTGGCATATCTTCGTATGTCCAAGCGAAGACATCTTCATACTCTTTAAGAAATGCGGTGTATTGTTCTTGTTTTTCTTGACTTAGTTCTGCTCCAATATTGATTATGTGAGGATTGTCCTCAGTTCCAATGTTAATTTTAATGACATTTTCTACCTCCATGTGTAGATCTCTTTCAAAGTTAGGTGGGGCGGGTGACACGCCCAATTCTTGTAATTCTTGTAAGGTTAATTTAGATAATTCATTATGAGGGTCGGTGGCCTCAATTTGGGCTATAGTTGGTATAGAACCATCAAAATAAAATCCGTTGTGTAGCATCTCTTCTACAGAGACATCATGGAAGATATCTCCTTCCAATTCTTCATCGGGGTCGACAATCATTTCGGGGTATGCTATGGATAGCATGTTGCATGAAAACGACTGATTTTTAAGAGGCAAATCAACATGCCTATCCAAATAATCTTGATAGCATATGAGATGATCATCATCCTCAAAAGGAAAGGGTTGACCCTTACTAGGAAATAGGCCCACACCACGGCGGGCGAGGCCACGGTTCTACCTCGAAAGGTTCTTTCATGCCATTTTGGAAAGGTCCCAAGCCTTTCCCTTTATATCCCATTTTAAGCATCATGGGTTTAGCTTTAATATAATCATTGGTAAAATAGCACCGAGCGTATCCCTCATGATGAGTTTTGATATTCCGAGGGATTCTTCCCCAGTCATATCCTTTATAAATGAAGGCACAACTCCCAACTTGGTAAGTACTTCCCAGAGGTTGTGGGAGGCCCAAAGTACGAGGAGATGGCGGTAATTTATTTAAAAGGTTTGAATCTTGCATGAAAGCATTCATTTTTTTGATATTAAGGTTGTAGATAAATTTGGTAAAAGTTCATCAAAAAGGGCATAAGATGTAGAAGGCTTATTACCTATGTCTTGAGATGTGGAAGGGATGATAGATGTGTCTAGAGGTTTTGAATTTGTAGGGGTAGTAGTTGAAGAATTGGTTGTAGATTTGAAATCTTTTTGAGGTTCTAAAGTAATTTGTTTAGAGGGTTGTTGATCTATATAGGAGGATGAAGTTAATGGAGGGGAACTAGGTGAAGTTATGGGTTTATGTTTCACAGTTTTAGATGAAAAAGAAGAACTAGAATGTGTGGATGACAGAGTTGGGCAAAATTGCACTCCAACTGGTTCTGCCAAAGCACACATATCAAAAGGTCTAGGGTCACCATGAATAGTGACCAACTGATTTTTGAACTCAAATTTAACACATTGGTGTAAAGTTGATGGGACCGCTCGCATGGCGTTGATCCAAGGGCGACCCAAAAGTATATTGTACGATCTTGGGCAATGTACAATGAACACGGTTGTTTCTAGGGTTCTAGGACCAACTTGCAATGGGAGGGTAATAACTCCACATGTTTCTTGTGTTTCGTCATTAAAAGCTTTGATGATCATATCAGTTTTCTTCATTTCATCACTTCTAAAGCCAAATCGTTGGTAGAAGTCAAAGGTGCAAATGTTTAGAGATGAGCCATTATCAATCAAAACTCGTTTGATGACTACATCTCCAATTAAAGCAGTAATGTATAAGGGATTGTCCTTATGTAAACTGTGTTGTGGGATATCTTTATCCCGAAAGTCAATACAATCAATCTCTCGAGTGATGATAGTATTGGCCATAGCTTCAGGTTGAATGTTTTGAGGCACCATCATTTGACTCAATGTAAGCATCAACTCATCCCTATGGGTGGGAGAGGATCTTAATAAATCTAAGAGGGAAATTATGGCCGTGGTATTAGACAATTGCTCATTAATGTTGTAAGGGGGTTTAGATTGGATATTAGGAGCATGATTCCCTTTATTAGGGTTTTTTAGAACGAATGGAGCTGATCCATCATTTTGGTTTGATTCTTGTTGAGAGTTTTGAGCTTGTTGTCGAGTAACGACTCCAATGGTACCTACAATGTTATAGTGAAGACGTTGAACTGGTCTCGGTTGAGCATTAATGGCTTGTTCATTTGAAAGGAATATATTAGAAGAAGGTCGAGTAGTGACTCTTCTAGGAAATGGTTCTTCTGGAACCATATCATCTGTGACAGGTTGAATAGGATCTGATTCATTTTCAGAACTATTCGATTGGTTTGAAGTAATGTCTACTTCACTTTCACTATCTGACTCTATATCACTAGAATCAGAAGTTTGAAAATTATGTAAGGGCCTGGTCGTAACCAAGGATAAGGTCGTGTCAAATATTTGAGGATCCTGAACAGGTAATTGTCCGCTAATGGTTCCTACATATCGGGTAGGAGGGGGAACATTATGATGTTCGATTTGATTGGCTACCTCTTTACCATGTCTTGGTAAAGGGTGTTGAAATATGTCTAGAGTTTGATTGGCATTTTGATTTTGATTTTGGGGAATGGTCTTTTGAGTATTATTAGGAGGGTTTTGTTTAGGTTGGAAGGCTTGCACTTCCATTTCATTATTGTCAATCAAATCTTGTATTTTATGTTTCAACCTTTTACAGGCGTTGGTAGAATGTCCGGGTCCTCTATGGAAATCACGGTGCAAATCGGCTCTATATCCGGGTATAGTTGGGTCGGGTTCCCGGATGGCGTGGCAATTGGATTAAACCTCTTTCGAGCAGTTGAGGTAAAATAGTTGACAAAGGTTGGTTTAATCTAGTGAATTCTCGAGGAGGCTTGTCAGGAGGTTTCAATATGAATTTTTTTGTTGTCTTCGTTGCATTGATATTAGCAACATTTCTGCTGTCAGTGACTCCGTCACCGACAACCTGTTTGTTTTTATATTGATTTCTAGATGTTTTCTCGTCATCCTTCTTCCTAAGTTGGCCTCTCCTAATGAGGGCATCTTCTACTCTTCGAGCTAAATCTATAGCTTGATCGAAGGTAGTCAAAGTAGCTGTTGATAGCTCATAAGAAAGTTGTTCTTGTAAATTGTTGATGAAAATGTCCAACATTTCCCTATAGGGTAGCACAAAGTGCAGTTTTCCTGTCAATTGCCTCCATCTAGCTAAGAAATCGGCAAAGCATTCATCCTTATCTTGTTTTAAATTGTATAGGTCTTTAATAGTTACATGCCTCTCGATGTAGGCACTAAATTGATGGACAAATGATTCAGCTGTTTCTTCAAAGTTTCTCAAAGAGTGAGTGGGCAATTGGTAGTACCACTCTAATGCCATTCCACCTAAACTTTTGGGGAACATTTTTAGTAATAGCAAGTCGTCATGCGATATGTCGTGACATGCTATCCTAAACATGCGAAGATGCTCTATGGGATCTTCGGTTCCTTTATATATAGGCAGAACAGGCATGGGAAAATGTTTAGGATATGGTTGAGCTACAACTATGGGATCCAAAGGTTGACTACAAATCTCTCGATAATTATACGAGGGACGGTAGGGATCTATTTGGTCCATACGTGAAGCCAATTGTTTCACCATAGCTTCCAAATTACTAGTTTGCCCCCCATATTGGTTTGGTAGGGCATTGACATAAGTGTTATGGGCATATGATGGAGGAACATGCAGGTTAGATGCCATGTTACTGTTGTGTAAAGTATTGGTAGGAAAAGTATTATGGAGGGATTTTGAAGTTGGATGATGTTGTATTTCGGATTGTTGAAAATTTGTATTTGGCTTTGTTTTAGGTTTCTGTTTATTTAAAGCATTTTGTTCAATAGTTTGGCGGAACAAAGTAGTGAAGGGAATTTTCTTTTGTGCGGGAGTGATTTTAGGTTGAGTAACAGGTTCCTTAGGAGGTTGGGTAACTTGTTGTTTTGACATGCTTTGGGCTATAGTGACCATATCCGTATTGGATGGTCCACCCTTGTCACTTTCTTGATCAATGAAAGACAAGGGATTAGTCTGCATATTGCATATATATTCCATGGCTGCTTGAGTTTTACTAATTTGCCCTTTATCAAGGCGAATTGCCACATTAAGGTCATCAATGTTTTCCATGAGAAATCTCTTGAAATGCTCTGCATTGTCAAAGGCAATAGCTCCATTTGGAGCTACTCTAGGGGATGAGGATCCATCCTCTTTAACATTTGCTTCTTGTTCCTTATCTTCACCTAAGTCTTCATCTGATTGACCTAGAGTTTCTCCTTCCGGATTTGTATCTCCAAGAAGGACATTTGGATTTTCAGTTGTATCTTGTAACCAATCTTCTCCTTCCCCTAAAGTTTCTTTACCATTCCTAAGTTTAGGCATGGTGCTAAGTTTTGATTTCAGCAAATATATATATATATATATATATATATATATATATATTTTTTTTTTTTTTTTATATGCAACAAATTAAGAGGTATATATTTACTATATACCTACTATAATATTTGAAATTGAAATGTTTAAGTTTTTGCTAAGTTTTTTGATTTTTAATTTTTTCTTTAATTTTTTTTTTTGAAACAATATAATAAAGACAACAAATAACACAATAAATGCACAAAATAATAAGACTGAAAGTAAATGAGCTAGTTTTCTATGAATAACTTATGAATATCATTAATAGGTTCGAGTTGTTCAGGAGTCATGAAATGTTCTTCTTCAAATTGAAAGTTTTCTTTTAAAAATTTGATGAAAAGGGCTATGGTGATATTATCTATCTCAGATGTTGGTTGATAATAATAGTTCTCACGACAATATTTACAATATAACATAGCTCTAGGAGTTTTGTTCCATCTTCTCCTAATTATAAGATCAGCTTCTAAGGAATCTATATGAACTAGAAATGGGCGCACTATAACTGTGTCTTCGAGATTTTCCTTGAAAGTTAAAAATTTTGAAGATACAAGAGCTCTCCTATAGGCTAACCATCTATGGCAGGCTCTCTGAAGTTCATGATAAAAAACTAATTGATGAGGATCCAGGATTCTATCCAAGACTAGCCTCTTAATTTGCTTAAGTTGTGTGGACCTAGATGAGATGAGACTAAGTCTCCTATCAAGTTCGTTCCACAAGGATTGATTTCTACTTGTTTCGGGGATATTAAGGACAAAATTAACTTCTATAGCTGCCAATTGATTTTCTACGTTTATAGTAGCTTGCTAACCTCTTTTTAGGAGCTACCATCTAAACATGACTTTAAACCTTAAATGTTTTAAAATGCATCTAAGTTTTAGTTGTTCTAATTTTTTTTGTTTTTGTTTTTGTTTTTGTTTTCAAAAGGTTATGATGCATTCACGTCGGGTTCACCAAAATGTATCGCTCCAAATTTTTCGCATCCCTACCTTCAGGCTATAGGATCCGCGCCCGGAAGGAGGATGGGAAAAGGATGGTGCGGTACCTCGGACTGAGAGGACTTTGCGAAGGTCCCGCCTCTCAAGGGAGGTGTATTTTGGTGATTTTTCGACGGATGGTGGGTTCACCAGGAAACATTTGGCGGCAGTTTCCACGCCTAGGTTTTGGAATGTGTTTTGATGTGTTCGTTTTAATCTTAAGCATTCATGTCCTAGGTTTGGCCGAATGAATCTAAATTAAACTACATGAAAATGCAACTTTCATGAACACGACAAACAGATTTGAAAGCAAAAAATAGAGAATTTTACAGAATGACAATGAAGAATACCGATCCGGATGTCTGAAGAAGATTCGATGTTTGAAGCGATCTGGATCGCCTGTAATCTGACAGAATCACCTGCAATCTGACAGAATCATCTGAAACTAACATAATCGTCTGAGATCTGACGAATTCGTCAGAGACCTACAAAACAAAAAACAGATGCAAAATACAAGAAATTCTACTGTGCTAACAGAGGCAAATTACACCAAATAATAAAATGAATATTGAGCAATAGTTTAAAACAGCAATCCTAGCCAATTTCTGTATTTTAACAACAAATCATGAACTTAATGTGCAATCTAAGCTAAATGGGTGAACTCCAAATGCAAAATAATATAAACACTGAGTAAATGATCTAATTTGCAGCATAAAATGACAAAGAAAAGGTTGAGAAAAGCAAACTCCAAGCACTGATTGCCTCGATGTGGACTGCAGTCGAGATCGTCTCGCATCGATACGAAATCGTCTCGCATTTGACGGGATCGCCTCCGATCCGAACGGGTTCGTCGGCGACGATGGATGCTGGCTCCGGCTGAAAATCGGTGATGTACCTGCAACAAAATTGCTATAGGACTAGTGCAAAAGTAAAATTAGGATGTTTTGACGCGAGAGGGAATCACTTTGCAGAAAATTTCAGCCAGGGGTTGGGGAGGGAAAATCTTAGAGATTAAATAGGCTTAGGGGGAGTAGTTAGGAGGTTGGAGATCATCCCAATTTGGGAGATCTCCAACGGAGGAGGGTCCCAATGGCGCAGACACGCTTCTGCCCAGATTGGAGACCCGTTGGAACAGATTCCAACTATGCAAATTCAGTTTTGCGACAAGATCGTCTGGACGTCCTAGTCCAGACGAAATCGTCAAATGCGGGACGATATCGTCTGATCGGCGACGATATCGTCAAACGGTCAAAACAACCTCTAAAAATGGCACGGAAAAGGGGAAACGGATTTCCCGGCGGTTAACGGGCGGTTTGGGAGGTTAAATTTGAATTTAAATTTATTTACTAAGGTGAATGTAAATTTTATAATTTTACTGCACCAATTTTAGGGTGCTACAAGAAGCGCAGATCCCCAAACCTGCCAAAAGCTGCAAAAGCTGCAAAAAGGGGAATGATTTGATCTCGGTAGGCCATCCCTGTACTTGCAGTATGCCCTCACTTGATTTCGTACACCTTCTGACAGTCTTGGTCGCTGCAAAGGGGGCTACCGTCTAGCTTTGGTAGCTGGAGTACAATTATCTTTTAATGCCCAGCCACTTCAACCAAAGTCTAATCAGCGCGAACTTCAAAATCTGACCTGGAGAAGAGGGGAAAGACATCCCAAACGCTCTCTTTGACAACAGTCGAAAATCGCTGAAAAGGCAAGATGCACCCAGAATCGCTAAATAGCGAAGGCGATCTTGGGAATGACGATCCAAGGCGAACTTTGGCCTGAGCTCGAAAGCGCTCACAAAATGAGCGATTTCGGGCTTTTCTGCTTGGCGCTGGCGATTTCGAGCCCGGGAACCCCTTTGCCAGATGTCGCTAGTTAGGTCGAGCGACTTCGGGTTTGGGGAAGAGCGACAGCGATTTCGGGCTCAAAGCCCTCGCAACCTCGCAGGCTCAAAAGCGCTGAAACTCCTGCGCGCTAAGCGGTTTTTTCCCTTCGCGACGGCGATCTCGAGCCCGCCTACTCCTCTCTGGTGCCCCCTTTTCGCTTGAAACGTGCCATAGCGACGGGCGGATAGTGCGCGCGGTAGCGACCTTGGGTTCAAAGGACTTAGGCAAATTGGCCACCTCGAAACATGACCCTTAGTCGCTAAAAAACTCATCTTTGCCCGAAATCGCGCAACAAAATCAGCGCTATTGGGAAGGGGGAAACATTTAATAAAGCTTTACAAATTTTATGCCGATGATGGCATTAGACCTGATAGAAGCTGGGGACCAAAAACAAAATACCTTGCAAAAGCACCAAGGAAAATCACCATGACATATGAGGAAAGAACGAAGAAGAAGGAGAGTGGCAACAACCTGATAAAATTTACGCCCCTATCAAAATGTGGCAACATTCTGGCGGCTCGCGGGGTATCGAGCTCGCCTCGATGCAAGAATCCATGCCTTTATCCTTTGGGTCCGGAGTCACCCCCGGATTCTGCTTCCTTTTCCTATAGGCCCTGGTCCTGTTGCTCTTCTTTCGAAGGACTTTCCTCCTCGGGTTGATTTTCATTATTTTCTCCTTGAGACCCTTCTGTTGATGGCTCTTCTCCCTCCTCTGGATCTTCGTCTGGAGTGAACCTCCCGGAGGCAAGGCGAGCCTTAATGCGCTCATATGTCTCTTGCACTTGAGCCCATGCATTTTCAGAGAAGGGCTCCATATTACGGATGTCTCTAGTTAGGTACTTGAAGGTCTCTAGCTGAACTATGCCTATCTGCTCGACCCTCTGGCCCAAATCCAGCAAACAAGAACGAATGGTACAGAATTTTGAGGTGAGCTCCATCACTTGCTCTTGCTGGATAGGATCCTCCCATTCATCGATCTCAGAAGTGTCATCAGCGAAGGTATCCCATAACTGGCGCAAAGCTTCTTTTGGCAAGCACTCGCCTTCGCTATCGGTGAAGTTTGGGAATCCATGCGCTGAGAGAGTCAGAAAAGGGGATGAGCATATATCCTTTTCTTGGTTCAACAGGTCCAGCAATGCCCTGGCTTTCTGAATCTTCTGAAACCTTTCAAAGAATGTGTGTAAGGTGGCCCTTGTGGCTGCCCAATCAAAGGCAACGGAATCTGTAGCGGGTACTTGGAGGTTCTGGCGCTCAAGGTTCCCCACCTTGACTGCCAGATCGAGCCAGCGATCTGCTTCACGCTCTGCCTCCTCCAACACAGGCTTACCCTGTGCGGATGCTTCTTGAATCTGGGTGAGAAATACAAACACCCTGAGGGCTTTAGAAGCCCGCGGCCTGAAATTTTTCAACAACCTGGTTCGGATCTGTTTGACACTATCCTTGGAGAACGTCTCCACAACCTTTTCTCCTAGCTCTTGCTTTGTTTGCTGAAGTTGATCTTGAAGTTCTTCGATTTGACGCATGGCAACTTTTTTATGCTCCGATGCCTCCTTCTGAAGGCTTACCAGCTGCTCTCTTAGTTGCAGGCGCTCTTTTTCAGAATTCTCAAACTGAGCCTGCGCCTTGGCCATGCCTTCCTCTAACTTCATCTTCTCGTTCTCCATCTCATAATAACGTTGTTGTAAGTGGAAATATTTCAGGCGTAATGTATCAGTCCCATCATGGACAGCTAGTGCCTCATTCTCGAAACTGACCTCATCCAGATTTTTGGCCGTGCTCTTATACTCATAGTCCCCAGGAAGCATGTCCTTTATGGGCTTCTTCACTCTTGGAATCTTCTTCTCCTTGTACAGGAGCATGCTCTCTGAGTCGAACCTAATGCGCTTCTCGACTGTGGCGATTTCTTCGCCTCTTCGCTTAATTGCATTCTGCATCCATTTGCCTGAGGAGCGCTTCGGGCGAGATGTAGCGGGCTGATTAGGCCGCGATATGAGGGATTGGCTCTCCATTATCTGGATCAGACTTGTGTCTCCAAAAAGAGACCTGGCCAGGGGCAGACCTTGTTGTGACACCTCTTTCATGAACAGGCACGGAGAACCGGCGGAAGGGCGCTCCTCTTCTTTGTGGGGTGACTCAGTCTGGGCGGGAGCGACAGATGAGCCCTCGGGATGCTCGGATGGAATGTGGGGGAAAGGAGGTGAGACCGAAACGGCGGCGGCTAACGGAGTCTTGGTCAGGGCTTGAAGGGTATCAGGCCTTGCAGAGGATAGGCCATGGTGGGATTGCTCAGGTATAACTGGTGAAACCTCCTTTTGACCGGCGTGGGGCTCAGTGAGAGAGGGAGTGGCGAGTGCGCTGGGAGCTGATGGGATATTGGTGGGGATGGGTGAGGCAGCAGGGGTTAAGGATGCCACGGGCATTGACTCGACAGTATGTGAGGGGGCAAAAAACGTACCTGCGGGCTCCGCCTGAGCCGGTGAGTCGAAGACGTGGTCTATCCACTGGTCGCCCGCGAATGCAGATATATCGTCCTTTTCTGCAGCAGTTTCTAAGACCTTGCTCTTCTTGGGCGGCGGAGTGGTATCCGGCTGTGGTGCTGCCTCCTTCTCATGCGCAGGCCCTTGATCTTTAGGCCTTTCTGACCTCTTCCTCTTAAGAGGTGCGAGTTCTTCCTCTTGGGTGATAGGTGTCAAACTAATAGAACTCTTGGGGGCCTTAGGGGGCCTCACGGTTACCTTGACAGCTTTTTTCTTTCGAAGCACGGGGGACACTTCTGCCGAGGAAGTCCGCTTTGCTTGGGTCATGTGCGTGGGTACTTCTTCTTTGGATGACGCGGCCTTATCATGTTGCTTCTCGGCCGACTGCTGCATTCTGGGCCCCTGGACCCTCTCTTCCTGCGACTGTTGACTGGAGCCCTCACCACTCATTTGCAATTGCTTAGGTGGGACCTGCCCCTTTTGTAGGCGAAGACCTGGGGGAACGATGTGACGAAACACCGCTGGCCGCCACGTGGCGTGATGTTTGTCGTAGAGGTCGGAAAAGGTGTCGTCGTCTTTTATGTCCTTCACGGATTTGTCTTTTCCGGTTCTGACACGCATTTTCCACCATTCTTCTATTTTGTCCAGTCTCCAACCCCTTCTCTGCAGTCTTGCCTCTAATCTCTTGTATACATCTGTATTCGGCCTGTGCCCTATATTTCGGCCAGGGTCAAACTCGACCTCTACGCAGTAGAAGTCATGCCAAGGTGGGAAAGACTGCATGTCCTCGATATACCATTCCAGATCTTCGTCTTGGTTATTGCGTTCTTCCAGAATCCCCAATTGAGGACAGACATGGAACTCTTGGCGAGAGGTGAAGTCCTTTATGATGTCCAAGGGGTCGTATTTCCACTTTTGAGGTAGCTCCACCAAGCCGAAACTTGAGAGCGTGGCATGCAAGTATTGATGTTGTCCATTGGTGTCAACTTCGATCCCGGCCCAGGTGATGGGGTATTCAAACAGATGGCCCTTTCTCCTTCCCTGACCGTATTTTGCGTCTGTATAATCCATCTGCCGAGACACCTCTAGGCCAAACTGATATTCTGATGCATAATAGGGCAGCAAGAAAGGTTTGCCCGTGAAGCCGAAAACCCTTATCACAAGGCCTTGCGTAAGGCGAAAAGTGTCGCCGTAATTCTGATCACTGAATTGGTCCCTCAATGCTTGCGGGACGCGTGGGCAGGAACCTTGAAGTAGAGCGAGAGCTGGACCCAAGAATGATATATTGAATTGGTAGTACGATTCCTCTTTCCATAGAACTCTGGTCCACCCATAGACCGGTAGCCGTGCGCCTTTGTCATCTTCGCGTTGTACAGGGAGCGACCGCAGGCGGCTGTGTATATGAAATAAAAATAACCAGGCCAAGGCCGAGCAGTACCTGAAACCATCTCGCGCACCGGTCTTATACTCCCGCAGCTGCTGGTGCATTCCCCGGGTGACGCAATCTGCCCAATTGAAGAAAATCGGCTTGGTCTTATCTGTCATCTCATTTGGGTCATAGAACTCTCCTCTCAGAATACACTCGGCAAGGGAAATCTGGTATGGGAGGACTGTCGCATCGGAGCCAAGACCTAATACCCAAGCCAGCATAGTGTATATGCTTGTGTTCTTGAATTCGCTCAGAGGCCTTCCCTGTTTTGGCCATTGCCGCGGTGGAATAGGCTCATGAAGCTGAGAGCTCATAAAATCCCGCATCCTCTGGTTATCTGAATACCTATCCGTCTGCTCTCCCAAGTTAACGCCTTTTACAATATAGTCTTCCTTATTCAACTGTATGCCCGACGCGAAGGCCGCTTCAACGGTATCAGAGTATAGTGAAAACAAGACATTGCCCTGGTGGTCGCATACCTGCCTCGTGCTCGGCCTATAGTATTCGGCAATCGCCGCTATCAGCTCAGGGCAGTGATGTACCTCGGGGCATAAGAACCAGTAGAGATTGGACGAGTACGCCGCAGCATAAGGATTCGAAGGGGAAAACTTATTCCGCCATTTGTCAATTGTCTGCCTTATCTGGCTGGTGCTCTGGGAGTAAATCCCATCTCTGAGCTTGACCCAACTGTCAGAGGGTGGAGGAGGAATTGGCTTCGGCTTCGCGACCCGCGACTTCTTTTCTTCTCCTGCCTCGGCCAACTTAGCTTTCCCTTTATCTTTCTGCTCTTTCTTCTGCCCACTCGCAGGCATGCCTGACACCGCTGACGCTTCTGCTGCAGCTTTCTGCTGTCCTTCTTTCTTTCCCATGGCGTTAGTATAATCCAGTCCAGAGCGTGCTGGAATTCGACTGACCAAGTGCCCTCGCGAGAGCGCTATTTTATATGGAGAGTTCGAGGTAGAAGCTTCAATAGGTGGCGCAGTCGAGTACCTTAAATTCAATGCGAGGAGCGCGGGGTTGGTAGGAGTTGATATCGAGCTAGGGTGGCCATGCACACGATCTCTCTTGGGAGTGTAAACATTTAAGCCTTTGCCGTCTTTGAATGTCCCCCTTTTAATAAGCACTTATGGCATACGTGCAATCCGTTCCCCTTTTGGCACACTTTTCTATGCTTGCTTGCTCGAGAAACGGGGCCCACTTTATAACTTCATAGCCTCCTCCATATCGCTCAGATTCCGAGCGATTTCGGGTTTGGGCCCTTATAGCGAGCGAAGGCGAGACTTTTTCCATTCAAAGCAAATGTTTGACCTTTTCTCTTACCCGTTGTCGCTGCTTTGACGTGTGCGCTTTGGGGAAGTGGTGTTTGGCGAGCGAAAGTGAGCAACCCACACTTGGGGAAATTCTGCCCCTTTTCATGAACCTGGTGACGCCTATCTTGGACTCCCGCTGTCGCTAAAAAATAGAAGCGATTTCGAGCCTATTCGAAAACTTGGGCGCTTTCAAGACTTTTATGCCTAAAAGCGCTCGGGCGTTTTTTCTTGATATCGCTCGAAAATTTCGAGCGCGCCGAGGTCGCTAAACAGTTGAGCGACCTTGAGCTCCTCTCTTAAGAGCGAGCGCAGACGGGATTTCGCATGTAGCTTCTTTCAATTTACCCATTCCCGCCGTCGTCGAAACTTTGGAGCGCTCTTTGAGGATTTACACACTTAGCGAGCGAAAGCGAGACTGCCCACACTTAGCAGATTTTCGGGCCTCTTTTACTCGTTCCCCTCTGTGCTCTGAATCGCTCAAATCTTGAAAGCGCTTCGGGGATTGCTTAAAATCTGAGCGATCTCGGGCCTTTTGACTTGACAATTTTTCTTTTGTTTGTCTCTAATTCGGCCATAGCTTGGAAGGGACTCCTGTTTTCGCCCAAAAGGCGAAGCGACTTCAGGGCGTTGGCACTTTAGCGAGCGAAGGCGAGACTTGCTGATTTTTGCTTCTCTACATAAAAAGCTTGCGGACCCACAGGTCCGGCGAACTACTTGGCTCAACAGCCTAAAGAAAAAAAACAACTTAAAAGCATATTTACAGACAGATAAAAAGGAAAAGCATAAAGGAAAATATGTACAAAGGGGAAACTTCAACTGAGAGCTTTAGTTGCGATAGGCTTTCAGATGAAAGCCATTGACAGGAATGGGGAGGATATGACCCTCCATGTCCCTCAGGACGAAAGCATTGAATTGATTGACTCGGGCGATCTGAAAGGGGCCTTCCCAGAAGGCGTCAAATTTGTCATGGTTGCCCGGTTTTGCCTTTAATGCGTCCCATTTGAGCACTAGGTCACCAATTTTGAAAATTCGGGCTGTGGTCCCTTTAGAGAACCAGTTGCGTGTAGTGTTAGCGTGCTTCATGAAAGCTTCATGGGCACTCTCTCTTTGCTCCTCAAGCTGCAATAACTGAGCTAATCTGGCGTCAAGGGGATCCAGGTTGTCCTTTTCATCATCAAGCAACCGGAGCGCAGGCATCTCAATGTGGGTAGGCAGAACCGCCTCTTTCCCGTAGACTAACGCATATGGCGATGTTCTAATGGATTTCTTTATGGATATGCGATCTGCCCATAGAGCTTGATCCAGGTGTAAGTGCCACGACCTCTTATTTTTCTCAAGGGTCTTCCTTATGATATTTATTAATTTTTTATTTGTAGACTCCGCGAGGCCGTTTCCCTGTGGGTAATAATTGGAGGAAGCTTTATGATAGATGTTGTATTTGCAGGTGAATTCTGTCAGTATAGCCCCTTTAAACCCTGGACCATTGTCCGTCACAATCGCCTCCGGAATCCCGAAGCGAGTTATCAAACCCTCCAGGAAGGCAACAACTGTCTCTTGATCGGCATGTTTTGTGGGTATAGCCTCGGCCCAGCGAGTGAAATAGTCTGTGGCAGTCAAAATGAATTTGTGCCCTGCTGAAGATTCTGGGGAGATTTTACCCACGAAGTCCAATCCCCACTGCTGGAAGGGGAATTCTACCTGTATGGGTTGTAAGGGCATTGGAGCATTTCTGTTCCGACCGACAAACCTTTGACACTTCTCGCACCTTTGGCAAGCCTTCTGGGTGTCCGCGAAGATAGTGGGCCAATAGTAGCCTGCCTTTATTATCTTTAAGGCCGTAGGCCTTCCCGAAAAGTGTCCTCCTGACATTCCGGAATGGAATTCGTCGAGGATTTTCTGTTTTTCAGTTCCTTTGACACAACGTAGAAGGACTCCATCAATATTTTTATAAAACAGCCCCTCGGGGCGTAGGACGTACTTTAGAGCGTTAAGCCGGAACCTCCTCCTTTGCGAGGGGGTGAGTTGATCTGGACACTTTCCCGTATTGAAATACCACATTGTTTCATCAGCCCAGTCTCTTTCTTCAGGCAATGAATTGACAAGGTTAACCTCCATCATTGGGTCTTCCCATTGACAAGCGGACACTTCGGCGGCGGCACTTCTAGCCAACTCCTGGCATAATGCCCGTCCTCGGACAAGTTTGGTGGGTCGGACCTCTATGTCAAATTCTTGGATTTTGGTAATCCACCCTGCCCTCTTGTGGCCTGGTTCACCCTGAATAATGAAACTTCTGACGTCTGGGTGAATCACGAAAACTGTGATCCGGCTTTGAGAGACAAAGTGCTTAAACTTTCTCAAGGATCTCATGACCGCATGCACTTGCCGCTCGATGAAATTGTATTTCTCCTCATGTGGCTGTATCACCTGGCTCAAGAAGGCTATCGGACGCTCCTCACCATCGTCTCCCTTTTGAGTTAGGACTGCAGCATAGCTCTCAGGCTCCCCAACCGCATATAGGATAAAATCTTTCGAATAGTCTGGGTTCACCAGCACAGGTGCTTGAGAGATTCTAGTTTTGACTTCTTCGAATGCTTTCTTTCTTTCTCCAGTCCAAAGAAAATCAACATCCTTCTTTAACAATTCAGCCATAGGCTTGATGACTTGAGCAAAGTCAGGAACGAACTTCCTCACAAAGTTGATTTGGCCAAAAAAAGACTGGAGCCCCCTTTTATTGACTGGAAGAGGGAGCTTCAGAAGGGCTTCCGCTCTATCGGGGTCAATTGATAGTCCCTTTTCAGAAATGACATGGCCTAACAACTTCCCCTCCTTGACTGCGAAAACAGATTTCTTGGGGTTGATGGATATGCCAAATTCTCGGCATCTCTCAAACACTTGCTCCAGGTGGGAAGTGTGTTCCTCCCGTTTGTGGGAGAACACGGTCATGTCATCTAAATAAATGACGATAATTTTGTTCAGCAGTTCCCGAAAGGCGAGGTCCATGGCCCTTTGAAATGTGGCCCCGACATTGGACAAACCGAAAGGCATGCGTTGATAAGCAAACGTCCCCCATTTAGTGGTGAACGTTGTCTTGTGCTGATCTTCATCTTTCACCCATACTTGGTTGTAGCCAGAAAATCCGTCTAAGAGGGAAAACCGCTGGGCTCCGGCGACCACATGGAGAATCTGGTCGATCTGCGGGAGCGGGTAGTGATCCTTGAGAGAGGCTTTGTTTAGATTGCGAAAATCAACGCAGAGGCGGATGTCCCCGTTCTTTTTTCTCACCGGGACCAAATTGGCGACCCAGGAGGAATGCTTGATAGGGTAAATGATCTTGGCTTCCAGCATCTTCATCAGTTCTGCCTTCATCATAACTTCGATCTTGGGGTTAACTGCTCGCTGCTTCTGCCTGAAAGGTTTAACCCCTTCTTCCAACTCTATGGTGTGTTGGATTATTTCTCTGTCATACCCCTTGAGATCTTGATAACACCAAGCCACAATGTCTGGATATCTCTTACACAAGGCTCGAATCTGTTCCAGCTCTTCCGCTGTGCAGTCTATCCCTACTTTGATTGTCTTTCCTGGTTCCAGTTCCAACTCTCGATACTGCTTGGCGTCGACCTTGATTCTGTGAGATATAGCTCTGTCATTTTGGTCAAACAGGCTCTCAAGGGTTATTAGTCCTTTTGGGACATGATTGTTCTTTAGCTGTATCAACCCCTCGTATTGCTCGTCATCAGGGTCTCTACCTTCGATTGAACTTGCTTCGTGTATCATAAAAGTGACGATATCTTCATCACAATCAAACACCTGCCAATGGGTGTCTTTATCAGGCACAGAAGGCCTGTAAATAGTACGAACCGGCTTCGGCTTTTGCATAGTGTCATCAGCCGGGACGTATCTGGCTCCAACAGAAGCCAATATGTCAGCGTGTTTGTTTTTCTCTCTGGAGATAGCTTTGACATTCAAGGAGTCGAATGACTCCATCAGATCCCAGACACGGTTGCGATAAGCTTTGAGATAATGCTTTTTTGAGGCGCATTTGTTGGTGATCTGATTACATACCAGCTCTGAGTCTCCGAAGATCTGCAGCTGTTTGATCCCCAGCCTCTCCGCTTTCTTCAAACCCAAGCATAGGGCTTCATATTCTGCTGCATTGTTGGTGCAACTCCAGGCCAGTCTGTAGCAGTAGTCCTTTTGTATGCCAGAGGGAGAGACTAAGAGGATGCCTGCTCCGGCGCCATTCTTGCATCTGGCACCGTCAAAATATAGTTTCCATAACTCATTAGGTGCAGGACCTATATCTTCTTTCATCGTCTCCTTTGGCTTTTCAGGCTGGGTAACAGAGTAGCAGGCTATGTCCGTCTCAATCATGGCATTGAAATCCAGCAAGGAGAATTCGTCTTCTGCTCTCAATTGTTCCATAGTTTCGTCCACCAGGTCTATTTCTTCAAGTTCCTCGGACGTCAGGATCATTTCTCCCTGTTGTTCCTCTCCGAGTATCTTCCCGACCAGGAAAGTGGAAGGCTTTTCGTTGTATATTTTGACTTTTCTTCCTTTGAAAGGGACTTCCATGTGAGAATAATCTAGCGAGAGGTATCCCCCGAGCTTGGCGGTGAACTCCCTTGAGAGGCACATGCCAAAGTAGGGTTCTAAATCAACAACCACAACTTCCTGAATCACTGTTATATCTGGGGCCTTATGTAACTGAATGGGGATGTCCTTGATGACGCCCACCGTCTTTACTGGAGTGCCATCTAGTTGCAGAACACCCTGACTACTCCGGGTGTACTCCATGCCCATTTCTTCACAAACTGCTCTTGGCATGAGGGTAGTTGATGCGCCGGAGTCGACCATGCAGTTGTGTACAACATGCCCCTCCATTCGTAAAGACAAATAGAACGGGGGTGGTCTATTTTTGCCAGTAATTGACGTTGTCAGGGGTTGAGCCAGCACGGGTTGCGACGACTTTGCCCCTTTTACGGTCTTTAAGGATTCCTGCAATAAGTCCACTTGACCCGGGAGCCGAAGGGCATCGTACATACTAATCTTCGCTGGAGTTCTTTTGAGCTCATCAACGATATTATATTTGGCAGTGGACGATTCATCAACCTCCTTTGCTAACTCATATTTAGTACGGTACTGCTGAGTTGCTTCGACCCTTTGTCGTTTTGTCAATGATGGGTACCGAAGCTTTTCTCGGGCCTGCTCCTGTGTTTCGACGGGTGGCTGGCTTATTGGAGCTCTGGTGAGAGGTACTTTCTCTTTGGCCGATGGCAGCGGGGGTGTCTTGTTGGGAGCATTTGCGGTCGAACCCGCAGCTGGCTGTGTCCTTTCCCTCCGAGCATATACCTTCAATGGCTTCATTTGGGCAGGTTCGACCTCAATCGGTCTCTTGCCTTCTTTAGTCAGAAGTGAAACGGGATCCTCTTCGGAAACCGCAAAGTTTTGCTCTTCTCTGATCATATTCACTTGATCATCGTCGTCCTCGGGGATGCTGTCGACGAGGGTCTGGAGGTAGTGTTGGTGCAGCATACAACTATCCTCTCCGTGAGGGTCATTGCAGGTAGAGCACCAGGTTACTTGATCTGCAGAGCTGAGTCCTGCGTTGGTGGCTGCATTCCTTGCAGGAGGTCTCTGGTTCTGGGCGGCCTGTTCTCTTGTTAGTGCCGGAGGAGGGTAGGGCCTCCTGGGAACGAATTCCTGTTGGGCTTGCTTCTTCTTCATCACGGCCATGTCATTAGACAATGTCTGACAGACGGTGGTCAGTGACTCCATCTGTTTCAGGATCTTGGATTGCATATCCACAGTTTGCACCGGTCGGGCTGGTGGGGGTAACGGAGCTAATGGCGGCTGAGATGCAAGCGGAGGAACAGACTGAGCCGGGAGATGCACCTTAGGTGGATAATGAGTGATTGTCGGAGCGGGGTTCCAGGTTGGATCGGGATATGAAGAAGATGAGGCGGATGCTGGTGGGTACTGTGATTGTGGAAAGTCTGGGTAGATGGGCGGTTGCTCCTTGTGCGGGAGCCTACCTATACTTATCATATCTAGTTCCGCTCTTTGAGCTGCCTCATACAAATCAGGGAAGGTGTCCACTCGGGCCAACTTAATGACCAGGCTGATATCTGGGCCAAATGCCCTGACGTAGTAGTGAGCAGCTTGTCCGTCAGAAGGACGAAGCTCAGGGGGAACTCTTTTCAAGGATCGTGCAAATCTCACATTAAAATCTGAGATTTCCTCCTGCGGGTGCCGCTGGATGGTTTGGAACTGATGTAACAGCGAAGACGGGTCTGCGGATTCGTTGAATCCCTTGCATAGCCGACCAGCGAGTGCAGGCCATCCAGTAATGACACCTTCAAGCAGGGATCTGTACCAATATAGCAACTTGCCTCGCAAGGAGAGCGCCAGCAGACGAGTCTTGACACTTTCATTGGTGATGGAGTGAAGCGCAGCCAAGGCCAGAATGTCTTGAATGTGCTCGTACGCCGTCTTTCGAGTCCCATCATAAGTTGGAATAGCTTTCAAAGCAGCAGGTGGGACAGCATCCTGTCCTGCTAGAGCAAGAGGCCCAGTGGAGTCGACGGCCGGGAATAGATCAGCAACATTTTGTTGATTCTGGGCTGCCATGTCTCCGTCCTCCTCTTCGAGCTGATCGGTTGTATAGTCCGTATCAGTATCGTCCGAGGTTGTAGGTTGTTCTTCGATCTCAGCCTCTTCAACCTCCTCTATCTCTTCCACTTCTTCAATTATAGGTTCCACTTCTTGTTGAGCTTGGTAATCGGCTACCCTCGGGTGCTCTCCAGCGGCGTTGATGTCGATTTCGTAAAACTCGGGCTCTTGTCCCGGATTCCTAGCTCTCCACCTTCTCGTATGCATGAAGGCACTTTGGGTATTGGACCAGTCTTACAGACTCAGAGAATATTCAGGTAATGCAGAGTCGCCAGGTGCTCTGATTTTAACAGCAATGAAGCGAACACCGATGCTTCGATTCTGTTTTGGGGTGGGAAACCTTCGGGTCCCACCGGGCGTGCCAGAGAAACTGTTGGTTACGAATCTGCCACTAGGAAAGGTTTTAGGTCTTTGCGCCCTAGATTCGCCCAGCAGATTGAAAGGCCGGAAGGAAGGAATGCCTTCCGGGCCAATCTCCGGAGAAGGCCGGCTTCCTATGTTTTTCAATTTAGTTTAGAGTGCTGAAAGAGATTTAAAAGGTGCAGAAAGGGATGTAAATGTGGTTTACTTCGGGTGAGGGAGATAAGCAGCACAGTTACTAACCTGACACTTTTACCAACAACAATCAAAACAATGTATACTTAGAAACCATTAGCACTTTCCTATCCTATGTATCCTTTCTATTTTATTCCAGATATACTTAATTGCCAATGCTGAGATCCAGATATGCAGAATGACAGCAATCAGAAAAATAAGCAACATGAAGCAGAAATACTAAAGAAAGGCAGCATACAAGATAGATGCAACTAATGAGCCAAATATACTTTTGAATTAAGAGCAGATGTATAGCTAGAGAAGCTTCTTAGCAAGATATCCCCCTTTTTTCCCCCTTTTTACAATGAGACGCACTTGCTATTTATAGCAATTTTCCCTCCCCATTACAATGAGAAGCGCAGATCCCCAAACCTGCCAAAAGCTGCAAAAAGGGGAATGATTTGATCTCGGTAGGCCATCCCTGTACTTGCAGTATGCCCTCACTTGATTTCGTACACCTTCTGACAGTCTTGGTCGCTGCAAAGGGGGCTACCGTCTAGCTTTGGTAGCTGGAGTACAATTATCTTTTAATGCCCAGCCACTTCAACCAAAGTCTAATCAGCGCGAACTTCAAAATCTGACCTGGAGAAGAGGGGAAAGACATCCCAAACGCTCTCTTTGACAGCAGCCGAAAATCGCTGAAAAGGCAAGATGCGCCCAGAATCGCTAAATAGCGAAGGCGATCTTGGGAATGATGATCCAAGGCGAACTTTGGCCTGAGCTCGAAAGCGCTCACAAAATGAGCGATTTCGGGCTTTTTTGCTTGGCGCTGGCGATTTCGAGCCCGGGAACCCCTTTGCTAGATGTCGCTAGTTAGGTCGAGCGACTTCGGGTTTGGGGAAGAGCGACAGCGATTTCGGGCTCAAAGCCTTCGCAACCTCGCAGGCTCAAAAGCGCTGGAAACTCCTGCGCGCTAGGCGGTTTTTTCCCTTCGCGACGGCGATCTCGAGCCCGCCTACTCCTCTCTGGTGCCCCCTTTTCGCTTGAAACGTGCCATAGCGACGGGCGGATAGTGCACGCGGTAGCGACCTTGGGTTCAAAGGACTTAGGCAAATTTGCCACCTCGAAACATGACCCTTAGTCGCTAAAAAACTCATCTTTGCCCGAAATCGCGCAACAAAATCAGCGATATTGGGAAGGGGGAAACATTTAATAAAGTTTTACAAATTTTATGCCGATGATGGCATTAGACCTGATAGAAGCTGGGGACCAAAAACAAAATACCTTGCAGAAGCACCAAGGAAAATCACCATGACATATGAGGAAAGAACGGAGAAGAAGGAGAGTGGCAACAACCTGATAAAATTTACGCCCCTATCAAAATGTGGCAACAGTACCATCAAAGAAGGATTTCTAGATTTTATTTGTGGGGAGGCTTGTGTTTTTAAGGTAGGAGTCTCAAGGGTTTTGGGTATAGTAATTGAGTAAGTTCATATCCTTGTTTTGATCATGACATTAAATTCCTTCAATGAGTATTGGTATTCAATTTTGAGGTCTTCCAGAACTTCATCCATCAAATCTATTTCCCCAGTTTCTTAAATAATACATTATTTGTATGCTTTTTACCTTCTTCTATCTTTTCAATGTGAAAATATGGAGGTTTCTTATTGAAAATATTAATACTCCTTTCCTTGTATGGGATTTCTATATGTGAGTAGTTGACTGAGAGATATCCTCCCAATTTGGCTATGAATTCTCTTGAAAGACACATTCCAAAATAAGGTTCCAGGTCAACCACCACTACTTCTTGTATGACTGTAATCTGGGGTATTTTGTTCAATACTATGGGTATATATTTGATTACTCCCATGGTTTTGATTGGGGTTTACTCCCATGGTTTTGATTGGGGTGCCATCTAATTGTATAACTTATAGGCTGTCCTGGTATATTCCATTCTCATGATCTCACATATGACTTTAGGAATAATTATGGTTACTACATCTGAGTCTATCATATAGTTGTGTACCACCCTTCCATTTGTAAGGACAAGTAGAAGGGAGGAGGCATGTTGACTCCCTGAGGTTAGTATTGGATTACCTTAGGCTAGATTCAATTGAGGGTGAGCTTTGGTTTTATTTTTTATTGTCTTGAGAGATAATTGCACCAAATCAATCTATCTTAGGAGTAGCAGTGCATTATACATGCTTACCTTCAAAGGATTTTTTTTCAATTATTCGACTATGTTGAAAGTAGTTACATCAGCTTATTTATACTTTTACCTCGTGGGTGCATCATACCTATTCTTGTACCCTTGATTTTCCTCTATTATTTATCTTTTGGTCAAGGAAGGGTATCTAAATTTATCTCTTGCTTGTTCCTGAGTCTCAATTTCTTTTAGTGATGCATCACTTTTGCTCATTTCCACCCTCTACTTTTGAGCAATATTTAGAGGTACAACCTCATGGATGGTCCCCTTTTTGGCCTTAATTTTTGCTATTGAGGGAACTTTCAAGGGATTGAGCTCTTTGGGATCAATTTGAAGGGGATTTTTACCTGACCTGGTTAAGACTACAACATGTTCTACTGATGGTATCATAAAATTATGGCTAGTCTCCCTAATTATATTAACTTATTCTTTGTGAGATTTTTTCTTTATCAATAGCTGCTATTTTCACATGATGTTGGTGAACCATGCACAAAATTTTCCCATGAGTATCATTACATGTGGAGCACCAAGAATCAGATTCAACGGGAGATGTAGAAGGTTCATCTTATTGATTAGCATATAATGTTCCTGGCCTTTCTATGTACTTTTTTGTTGAAGCTTGATATTTTGTTACCTATGGGAACCTTCTTGGTTGAAAGTTCCTTTTAGCTTTCCTTCTTTTCATTGGGGTCATATCATTGGTCAAATTTTTCATAGTTGTCTGTATATCTAGGATTACTACCATCTAAGGATCAAGTGCTGGTAAGGCGGGTATTAGAGGTAAAGTTGGGAATGCTGAGGGAGCTTGTATAGCTGAGGGAGTTGGTAATATAGACCATTTTGGTGGATCTATCATAGGAGCTGAAATAGGATACGATGCATTTGCATTAGGGACCTAAGGAAATTTTGGAAATATAGGTACTATCATTTTTGGGGGTAACCTTCCAATAGCAATAAGATATATTTTTTATTTTAGGGCTTCTTGAAATATTTGGGAAGGTAAAAACTTGAGATTGTCTTATAGCCATCCCCAAATCTAAGTTAAAATCTCTTAGGTAATGGTACATTGCTTTCTCATGCATTTTTTAGAGGACATTAGGTACCCTTTTCCATGTCTGGATAAACCTAATATTGAAAAAAAATATCTCTTCTTGCATAATAGTAAACTAAGCAAGCAGGGAGAAAGGATCAATCTATTCATTGAATGCTTCTACTAGTTTACCAACTAGTTATGCCCATCTAGTGATGGTTTGATCTGGGATAGTCCTATACCAGTATACAATTTTTCCTCTCAAGGATATAACTAGTAATTTCACCATGATATTATCTTCTATGATATTATGAATTGATGCCAGTGATACCACATCCTGATAGTGCTCATAAGTAGTTTTCGTAGTACCATCATACGTAGGTAATGCCTTCAAAGCTGCTTGGGAAATAGGATTATGAATTGCCAAATTTAGGGGACCTACATTGTTCCATGTAAGATAGGGTTGGACATTCTGGTTTTTATTGACAACCATTATAACTACTATGTTTACTAAAGTTGTAAGTACAAGATTGGTTGTGTTATAAGATTCGTTGATAGTTGTACTAGGAGGGATTTCAAGGGGAGGGTTCACCGCATTGGTTGACCCGATAGTAATGGTAGAGAAGGAGTTTTATCTGGAAGATAAAACCGATCTACAAAGGTGCAACTCAAAGAACTCGATGGGTTCTAAATTTTTAGCTTTTGATCTACTTCTCATATATTTCAATACTTAACCATAAATTGGATATAAAGTTTTTATGGATTTAATCTTTAAAACAGAATCGTGAGTTGATTTGGTTTTAAATAGAACAAAGACAAACACCAAATATTTAATCTATGTATGTAGTGGGATTTTGTCCCACCGATTGTGCCAAAAATTGTTGGTTCAAAATATTCCTATGGTTGGTTATTGCACCCAAGACGGTCAGACTATATGGTTTAACTCATAAAATCTCAAGAGAAGGCTAGTTCCTTTGGGAAGTTCTAACTAGCTTGAAAGTAACCAGAGGGAAGAAAAGAGTGCTGGAAAGGAATGTAAATGTAGTCAAATCTTGAAATTGATATGAGATATATTAAGAAACAACAAGAAATGAACAAAATCATGAAAGGGAGCAACTACCATGACCTCTTAACAAACCAACCAGTTACTTATCATACACACAACATGGTTAATCGATATTTAGCTTAACATATTATAGTTCTAGGACTAAGAAATAAACATGAACAAGAATCCAAAAATAAGAATTAATATCACACACATTTACTCAATCCAAACATCCATCTATTCATACATAATTTTTTAGTGAGATATTTGAAACAAAGGTTAAAAATGGATCTTTATAGTATTTGATCCTTCCAAAAGTTAATTCCACACAACTTGTAAATAGCTAAGAGCTGAATATTTAATAAGAGGTCAATACTCTTATTTATAATCCTTCAGTGGTTCAATATTTCAAAATACAAAAATAGTTTATTTAAAAAATGTTGCAACAATAAGCCAGGTGGCCAATCTGGTACACGTACTCTATAGTGTCATTGGTCTAGAGACGAATAGAGAACTGAATATCTAATTGCAAGATGATTGTTCCACGTGCATTGGTGGGTAGTGGAGGTGGTTTGGAACTCTAATTAATTTATCTTTACTCTAGTGCGTCTATCTCTATCAATATAGCAATGATTATATTGAACTAAAAATATCATTGTCCTTGCTATAGCTAGTAACATTTGAGTAGAAAAATTATGACTTATCATGGATCCATGATGCTTTCTTGTGTTTGATCCTCCCCAATTTTCATTTTTTGTGAAAAATTGACTGGTTACAGAATCATGATACTTTTTGGTTCTAGATCCTTTTCTTGATCTTCATTGATGGAAACCTGACATGTCACGGAATAATGATGATTTTTGGCTCTCAATCCTTTTCTTGCTCTTTGCTAGTGGAAACCTGACATGTTGCAAAATTGTGACACTTTTTAGCTCAACCCTTTTCTTGCTCTTCATCGATGGAAACCTGACATGTCGCGGAATCACATCACTTTTCAGCTCTCAATCATTTTCTTCTCTTCATAATTTTTTTTTGACATGTGAAATCATACCATTTTTCGGCTCTTGGCCTTTTTCTTGCTCTTTACCAGTGGAAACCTGACATGTTTTGGAATCGTGACACTTTTCTAAAGTTCAAAATTTTTGGATGTTCATCATCGCATTATTTCTCTTGATGTAGGTTTTTTAACCTACAAGACCCTAAGAGGGTGAGCTTTGCTTGTACTAGAATAAAAGGACATGCATCATTGTGGTGTGTTCCATAAAATTAGGGTTAGATAATTATTGAGGCACTAAATTGCCTCATTTGGACATAAATGGTGAACCTCTTTTGTGCTATCTAACCCTATGATGATATCATATTTTGCCTAAGTATAGAAAAAAGTATGGTAGATAAGAAAATTATAGTACTAAATCATATAGGATGATTGTATGTGCTTTTAAGAGTAAATTAGAAGGTTTGTTCCATCCAACTACATAATTCTTGGTCTAGAAAGTGTATTGAGATTTTGCAATATAATAGTAAGGGGTAATTTTGGTTAAAATTACTTGAATCATAAGAGAGTCAAATGATTAAATCATGATAGCACTAGATGACTAGATATTGAAGAGCAATAGATAACCCATACCATGTCGACAACAAGTGTTAACACATGAACCCATGGTGGACATGGTATATTGAGTTGGCACTAGGAGATAAGCACTAACCATAGTTGACCAAGGAAATGCTATGTCATAAGTATCAACCTAATAGATAGGGAGAAATAGATTTGACACACTGGCTGCCACTAAAATCATAAAGGAGAAGCATGTACATGGTGGTATTTCAAGACCCACATTACTATAATTAGAGCATCTATTCTTCGATGTAGTTGCAAGATTGTCCAATATCAAATAACATTAACAAAAATTAGTTAAATGGTGTAACAAGCCAACCATTTTTGAATGTGTATATAAAATAAGATTTAATACTCTCCAGTATTTATTTGGGCTATGGTTAAAACCATTTCTTTTTTATTTCCTCTAAGATAATAACATTGACTATTATTTATGTTGTCTATAAATAAGGATGCGTGTAACAATTAAAATGCTAAATAGTAGTTATTTTATTCTAAACTTTAAATTATTAGCTTAATATAATTTGTTATTTTGATTCTTGTATGCATTGAGAATATTTGTATGGGTTATTTCTAAAGATAATAAGATATTGTAGTTTTTGATCTTGTACTAATTTGATTTTACTTTTCTTACAATTGTGAAGCTTGGGTCCACTCCAACGTGGAGAGGAAAGGATTCTTCTATTGTGTTTGGGAAGGTATTCCATGATGCAATTTATCCATTGTATTTCAAAATTATTCATTATTACTTTCTATTGTGTTGTAGGCTGCATAATTCAATTCATAAATCTTACTTCATGTTTTATGTTCTACTTTCTATAATTTCATTCATGAGAGGAAAAAACTAGAGCATAATTAAACTTCAATATTTAGAATAATTAGTTTATATTTTAATTTATGCATTTACTTTTTAAGGGTGTAAACTTAGCAAATGATTTTAGTTTCAATTTTCTCATAAGATGTATGGTAGAATACTAATTTTAAATTTTGCATTTTCTTTTTGAATTCATTTCCATTAATGCAAGTTTAGTGTGAGCCTTTGTGAGTATATAATTTTAGAATGTATAAAATATAGAAACCCCTACCAACAACCTTACTGTCAAAATATTTCCTAGTGCATATAGCCTATGGAAACCATCCTAGATTTGAAAAATTAAAAGTGACATAATTAAAATGTGGTTTAATTACATCCATCACTTTTTGGCACTATTGTTGGGAATACGATGTTGCTAGGATTATTTAAGAACTTGTTGAACAAACAAAATTGTAATCTTTCACTTAGTTAGAAAATTTATTAGTCATAGAGGCAACATACCTCCTTAGTGGTAATTATTTATGTAAGTATTCACTAGGACAAATTAATGTTTATCTTATAAATCAGGATGTCTAGTGTCCTTGTTGCATCTTATGCTAATAGGAGACTACTTAAATAAAATTGAGTGAAACTAGTGGTGTTGAGAAGGAAATGTAGAGGTGATTATGAAAGGATTTATTTGATAAGATAAAATGTATGAATAGATCTAGGGATAATAATGAGATAATTATAAAAGGAACCCTCAACAAGCCATATAAGCACAACAATCATATCTATATATTACACAATATTACTCATTACCTATAGCCATAGTTCCAAGTGGTCCATTGCAAGAAGGGGAAGGAAGTACTAGTAGATGATCATCATTAGTTCTAGGATTTGAAATATTTCCTTAATTAAAAGAATAATATAGTAGTTCTCCACCTCTTCCATACATATTTACATCTCCTAAAATCTTTAGATAAGTCTATAACATTTGTTATGAAGATAACAATATGGGGTATGTACAAGGTGAAAATTGTAGCACAATGGGTAGTTTTACTAGAGGGGGAGGTGAATTTAAATATTTTGGAATGAATTCTTATGCTCTAGAATCACTATGACCCAAATTGTACAACTTATACAATTTGCTAGTTAATGATTTGTAACTTTACAAAAATGCTTATATGGATTGCAAATCATATAGTTGTACAATACAAATCATACAAAAGGCTAGCATGTATGATTTTAAACTTAGTCAACTCATTGGAAGTCATTTTGTAACTCAATTTGATCAGTTTTGTAATTATATTATTTGAAACCCTAATTTTCCATACTGGCAAGTTTCACCATGCAATTTCCTTTCAGATTTAGGCAAATGATCAAATGTACAATTTGAATAGCTGGTTGTATGATTTGGAACAAACCCTTGTTAAAATTATCAATTTATATTTACCATATTGCTCATAGATTCTTCTTAGGGAAAGTTTGGGTTACTTTTATAATGCAATTGCTAACATATTCCATGACATGCAAATCCTAGTTCACTATCCATAAATTGCTATCACCAAGAACATATTTAGAAATTCTACAACAACATAATAAAAATTATGTACAACAATAATAATGTGTAATATTAATCCTTCAACATTCTCCAAGGTTAAGAGTTCATAATTAGCATAATTTCGTTGCCACATTATCCATATTCCATTCCATTCTAGCCATACTTGCATAGAATACACGATCTGGAATTACCAATCAATTGTACAATATAATTCACAATAACTCATAATTATAATGTTGTTTTCATTATTATGTTTGAATATGTACAATTACCATAAATAATCACCATGAACAACAATATTACTGAACTATCAATAATGAACAACAACTATCATCAACCATTGATGAACATGAATGAACAACTATGAATTGAACTATGATGAACAACCATCAAAATTGAATGGAGGGTCCTTATAATTCTTTCCCAAGCCATTCCAAAGTGGTTCTTGAGACAACCACCATTTACAACTACCATCCCCATAACAATCAACTTGCATTAAGGTCTTCCTAAGTCTAATTTGATTATTATCAAATTCACCTTAAATGCACATTTCACCTAATTTAACTTTAATTTCTAATTGCACTTTTTATAACTTTGTACAATTACACCCAATTGTATGTTTTCTAACTTATCATTTGTACAATTAGACAAAACCTCACATGTGTACATTTTGATAAACTATACATCTAATAAAATTGATAAAACTACAAAATTGTATAAATCCAATTTTTACTTCTTATTCTAGGAGGTGGATTTGCTACCTACATTTACCCCCCCTTTGCATCAGTCAGTGTCCTTGCTGACTTAGTTTGCTTTGCTTTGGATTATTGGTCTTGTTGAAAATACTTGAGCTAAATATGAAGAGTGGCATGTTCATTTTGCAACCTGGCTACATAATGATTAAGTTCCATAGCCTTTAGCCCATACTTATTGGCCTTATCTTCCAAAATATTCAAGAGTTGACCTAAATATTTCTCTCACTCAAATGCTCCCTTGCATATTTTATCTGTCAGTACAGCTTCCATGCGAGCTACTATGGCTAACTCTTTGTTCGTCTTTGTAATGACCTTAATATTCTAATGAATGTCAGATTTACAAGCTATACTATGCTCATCCTTAGCCTGAAGACAAGCCTTATGATCCATGATAATTTCATTGTAGTTCTTAGCATCCATGGCCATATCCTCGATCTTACGATCCTTCTATTTTAGTTGTTCTTCAACTGCCTTCAACTAGTTTTCTTTTTTGGCTAGTTTTCACTTTGTGTTGCCATCTATGCTTCTAACTGCTTCGTGCACTCTTTCACTTGCTAGATCACAAGATACTTCTCCTACTCCTGTGAGTGTAGCTTATCTTCGTAAGCCATATTAATGTCATTCCATTCAAATTCTACCTTTTTCAACTTCTCCTTATCCTTGGTCTTGCTACATTCTAGTTCTTATTCAATCATAGCCATTTATTTTTGAGTAGCCTCCACTTCTTCCTTTTGCACTTCCTTGGCTTGGTAAATGTGTTCAAGGCCCAAGCTTAGCCACTCGATCCAATGTGTTAGAAAATTCAATTTTCATAAGATGAAGATTAATTCTGAAGGTGCCCTTCAAAATTCTATATCTGATGTATTCAATGGATAGCTCTAGAATATTTTCCAATCCAAATACACTCATGGATATGCCCTATAATTGGTCTTCACTCCATATGGTAAATCTGCAATTTCCAACATTGTTGTTATCTCTCCCCTCAATAACCACCATGGATGTTGTGTGTGAATATGGGCTATTTATCTTATGTGTTATTCACTACACACCCACTCCATGACCTTCTCTAATTTAGTGAAGGTTTTCTCCCTCCACTACTTTAGTTGTCCCACACCACCAATAACAAATTGCAATATGGCACTAGCGAACATCTTGCTAACTTGTTGGAATAAGTGCTTCACCTATCCATATATGTCTTCTCCATAATTCTTCGAAACACTAAATTTAGGCACTTCAAAAAAAATGTGTATGAAGGCTCTCATACTTCTCCTATGGGGGAGTTTGTTACTCTTCTACCTCATGTGGATCTGAACTTCCTCCAATTTCTTTGATTACACCATATGCATTCCCTTCCTATAGTGAAGTTGGATTTATAGTCCTGCCTACCTCTTCTTCTTTAGATGGTCTGACCTATTCCATGTTGATGATCTCCTTAAGCAATTTTTTCTCTACCACAGGTGATTGTACTTCCTCTTGTGTGTTAGGCAAGTCCTCCTACTGAGTTTCTACCAAACTTTCAATATGTGGATTCAATTGTACTTCCCTCACTACTGCAACTTTCAAAGTTGGATCAAACCATTCTTGTGGTGGTTGTGTGCTTGCCTACTCCTGTTGACTATTTCCACATTGCATAGTAATATTTATATTTTCATTTTCTTTACCATATTCTAGTGGGGATACCATCACTATTTTTTCTTTTATTTTTAGTGATTTCATTGTGGGTTCCGTAGCACCCTAAAATTGGCGCAGTTAAACCATCAGTAAAAAGTAGAAATTTGAATTTTAACCCCAAAACCGCTCGTTAACCGCTTACCTCATTTTTTATGCCATTTTTAGAGGTTGTTGTGACCGTTGGACGATATCATCGTCGATCTGACGATATCATCCCAAATCGAACGAATTCATCTGGAACAGAACGTCCAGACGATTTCGTCCCAAAACCAAATTTTTGCAATTAGCTTATGTTCCAACGACCTCTCCAACTTGGGCAGAAGCGTGTCTGCATGGTTGGAGATTCCCACATTGGGGATCTCCTAGATTGGGATGATCCCCAACCTCCTAACCTCCCCCTAATCCTATATAAACTAGGATTTTCCTAGTTTATCCCCCTGACTCCCTACCTGGCTGCCTGGCTGATTATTTCCCTACAATTTTAGTTTTTGCTATGATCTCCCATCATTTGCACTTGTGTTTTCAAGTTTTGTTGCAGGATTTCACTGTGTTTTAGCCAAAGGTAGCTCGGATCATCGTAGGCGATTCAACTACAATTTTAGATGATCCTGTCAAGATCGACGATGATCTTGTATGATTACAGATGATCTGGTCTGCAATTCAGCTTGGGGGCAATCAGAGCCCTGAGTTTGCATTCTCTATCTCATTTTCCTTATTTATTGGTGCATTAGATTAATTTACTTCTATTTTGCATCTTGGAGTTCACCTCATTTAGCATAATTGCATGATAAAATTCAAAATAAGTTTCCAAAATAGTGCATCTCATTTAATTTGATATCTGGATTTATCATTCAAACATCTATACTCTTATTTCTATCATTTTGCATCATTCTTGCAATTGTATTTTTGGTTTTTGGTGTCTATTTTCTTGATTGCAGGTTTTTGATGAATTTGCCTGATGAATTCGTCAGGTCGTTGATGATCTTGGGTGATCTCGGATGATCTCCTATGATTTGGGATGATTCTATACAATTACAGATGATCCTATCATATCCGGGATGATCTGGACTCCTACAAGCTTCAGAATCTTCATCAGACATCAAAAATCAGGTGTACTCTTCTCCATTTTATATATTCTCTGTATTCAATCACATTAGGATTCATTTATGTCTTCTGTCTTCATATAAATCAGAATCTTCATATAGAATAGCTTAGCTTCATTTTGGCCAACCTAGGAATCTGAATGATTGAACATAAAATGAACAAATCAAACCCATTCTCAACCTAGGCATGGAAACTGCCACTCAAAGTTTCCTGGTGAACCCCACCATCCATCAAAAATTCACCTTTATACCCCTCCCCTGAGAGGCATGACCTTCAAAGGGCCTCTCTGTCCGAGGTATTGTTCCATCCTTTTCTCACCCCCTTTCGGGTACGGATCCTTTAGCCTTGAAGGTAAGGGTGCAAAAAATTTGGGCGATACATTTTGGTGAACCCGACGTGAAACTAAAAACACCTTTTGAAAACAATCCAAAAAAAAAACATTATTAAGAACATCTAGAATCATTAGAAAACTGTTAAATTTGCATATCATACTTAGATGGTAGATTATAATAGAAGACGAGTTGTCTCCATAAATGTTGAAAATCAATTAACGGCCATAGAGATTACTTCTGTGCTTAGAGTACCTCAAACATATAGAGCCCAACCTTTGTGGGATGAACTTGATAGGAGATTGGGTATTATTGAATCTAGATCTGCAGAACTTAGGCAAATTAAGAGGTTTGTCCTAGATAGAATCTTGGATCCTGATCAGGTGACTTTGTATCATGAACTTCAGAGAGCTTGCCATAGGTGGTTAGCCGATAAAAGAGCACTTGTGTCTTCTGAATTATACACCTTTGAGGAATACCTTGAGAACGCAGTTGTAGTACATAAATTTCTATCTCGTGTAGAGGATCAAGAAGTCATTCTTACGGATAGAAAGAGATGGAATAGAGTTCCTAGAGCTGTGTTGTATCGAGAGTATTGCCATGAACTTTATTTTTACATGTCGAAGTCTGAAATAGATCATATTACCATAGCACACTTTGTCAAGTTCTTGAAAAACAACTTCCAATTTGAAGAGGAGCATTTCATGACTCCTTGATGAACTTGACCCTATCAATGATATCCATAAACTATTCATAGAAAGCTAAGTGATTCTTTCTACTATTGTTTCTTACAACTAGCATGTTGTTTGTTATTTTTATTCTCGCAAAATAATAATATAATAAAATCACAAAAAAAAAAACAACAAAACATTTCCTTTTAAAGTATTATAGTAGGTATATAGTTAAAATATATACCTCTCAACCCTATCGCATATATATATATATATATATTTTTTTTTTATATATATATATATATATAAGTATATATATTTGCTAAAACCTAAGTTTAGCACAATGCCTAGACTTAGGAATGGAAAACAAACCGAAGAAGATGAAGATTGGTTAGGAAGACCATTAACTGACCAAAATGTCCCTCTTGAGGACCAAGTTCAGGAAGAAGAAACCCTAGACCAGCAAGAAGAAGAGCTTGTTGTAGGAAATGAACAAGAAGAAACTATTAGAGAGGAAGGATCCTCATCCCCTAAAATGTCTCCGGGAGGAGCTATCACTTTTGAGAACATGGAACAATTCTGGAAGTTCATTAACACTAATATTGGTGTTTTTAATAGAGCAGCCCATATGGACAAGGATCGAATTAGTGACACTCAAGCAACTCTAGAAGAAGTATTTCAAACACACACTAATCCCTTGTCCTTTATTGAACAAGAGAGTGATCAAGCTGGACCATCCAATTTGGATATAGTAGCTGCGATCCAGAGCATGCAACAACAACAGGTTACCCAACGATCTAAAGTGCCTGTTAACAAGCCTAGGGTCATTCCCACACAAAAGAAACCATCATTTACTGCTCTATTTTGCCAAGCTCTTGATCAACATACCTCAAATCAACAAAAACCCAAAACAAAACCGAACACCAATTACCAACAATCTAAGGTACAACATAATACTATTACAAATCCCCTTCATAATACTCTTCCTACCAACACTTTGCATAATAGCAATATAACATCTAATCCTTATGTCACACCATCATACACTCATAGATCCCATACCTATGTGCCACCGAACCAATATGGTGGACAAACTAGCAATCTTGAAGCCATGGTGAAACAGTTAGTTTCCCGCATGGACCAGATAGATCCCTACCATCCCTCATACAATTATCGAGAGATGTGTAGTCAGCCTTTAGATCCTATAGTCGTAGCACAACCGTATCCTAAACATTTTCCTATGCCTGTTCTTCCCATATATAAAGGAACCGAAGATCCCATAGAGCATCTTCGTATGTTTAGGATAGCATGTCATGATATATCACATGATGACTTGTTATTACTAAAAATGTTCTCGAAAATCTTGGGAGGAATGGCATTAGAGTGGTATTATCAATTACCCACTAATTCTTTGAGGAATTTCAAAGAAACTACCGAGTCTTTTGTTCATCAATTTAGTGCCTACATCGAAAGATATGTGACCATTAAAGATTTGTATAACTTAAAACAGGGCAAAGATGAATGCTTTGCTGATTTCCTAGCTAGGTGGAGACAGTTGATAGGAAAATTGCACTTTGTGTTACCTTATAGGGAGATGTTGGACATCTTTATTAATAATTTGCAAGAGCAACTATCTTACGAATTATCAATTGCTACCTTGACCACCTTCGATCAGGCTATAGACTTAGCTCGAAGAGTGGAAGATGCTCTCATTAGGAGAGGCCAGCTTAAAAAGAGAGACGATGAGAAAACATCCAAAAATCAATATAAGAATAAACAAGTTGTGGGTGATGGAGTCACCGATAGCAGAAATACTTCTAATGTTAATGCTGCGAAGACAATGGAGAAGTTTGTATTGAAACCTCTTGATAGACCTCCTCGAGAATTTACTAGGTTAAATCAACCTTTATCAACTATTCTACCATAATTATTAGAATGAGGTTTGATTCAATTACCAAATATTCGGGAACCTGATCCAACTATACCCGGATACAGAGTATATTTACATTGTGACTTCCATAGAGGACCTGGACACACTACCAACTCTTGTAAAATATTAAAACATAAAATACAGGACTTGATTGATAACAATGAGATGGAGGTGCAAGCCTTTCAACCTAAGCAAAATCCTCCTAATAATGTTCAAAAGAACACCCCACAAAACTAGAATCAGAATGCCAATCAGTCATTGGACATATTTCAACATCCCTTACCAAAACATGGTAAGGAGGTGGCTAATCAAGTTGAACATCATAATGTCCCTCCTCCTGCCCGATATGTAGGAACTATTAGTGGGCATTTACCTATTCATGATCTAGAAATATTTGACACAACTTTATCCATGGTTACAACCAGGCCTCTATATAATATTCAGATACCTGATCTTAGTGATACAGAATACGAGACTGAGAGTGATATGGAAATCACATCAAATCAATCGAATAGTTCTAAAGATGAATCGGATCCTATTCACCCTATCACAAGTTATATGGTTCCAGAAGAGCCATTTCCAAGAAGAGTCACTACTAGACCATCGTCTCACCGATTACTTTCTAATGAGCTAGCTATAAATGCTAGACCAAGACCCATTCATCATCCATAGAATAATATTGTGGGTACCATCGAAGCTGTTACTAGACAACGAGGCTCAAAATTCTCAACAAGATCAAATTCAGAATGGTGGATCAGCTCCATTTGTTTTGAAGGTTCCTAATAAAGGGAATCATTCACCTAATGTTCAACCTAAACCTCCTTATAATATTAATGAACAATTATCAAATATTACAGCTAGAATTTCTCTCTTGGACCTTTTAAGATCTTCTCCTACACATAGAGATGAATTAATGCTCACATTAAGTCAGATGATGGTACCACAAGACATTCAACTCTGAAGCCATGGCCGATACTATAATAACTCGTGAAGTTGATTGTATTGACTTTCGGGATAGAGACATACCGCAACATAGTTTACATAAAGATAACCCCTTGTATATTACTGCCTTAATTGGAGATGTAGCAGTCAAACGAGTTTTGATTGATAATGGTTCATCTTTAAATATCTGCACTTTTGACTTCTACCAAATATTTGGGTTTAGAAGTGATGAAATGAAAAGAAGCTGATATGATCATAAAAGCTTTCAATGATGAAACACAAGAAACGTGTGGAGTTATTACCATTCCATTGCAGGTTGGTCCAAGAACCTTGGATACGACTGTGTTTATTGTACATTGCCCTGCATCGTACAATATACTCTTGGGTCATCCTTGGATCAACGCGATGCGAGTTGTTCCCTCAACTTTACATCAATGTGTTAAGTTCAAATTTAAGAATCAGTTGGTTACCATTCATGGTGATCCAAGACCCTTTGATATGTGTGCTTTGGCAGAACCTATTGGAGTTCAATTTTGCCCCGCTCTGTCATCCACACATCCTAATTCTCATTATCCATCTAAACATGTGAAACTCACACCCACAACGTCATCTACTTCTTCTCCATCAGTTGCACCTCCACATATAGCTCAACCATCTTCTGAACAAACCGCATTAGGACCTAAGAAAGATCCTAATCCCACAACCAATGTCTCTTGTTCTACTCCTATAACTTCCATACCTTTAATAGACCCATCTATCGACACCTCTACACCGTCTACATCCACCAAATTCATATTTTCTGCATCGAAAGACGTAGGGAATGTTCCTTCTACCTCTTATGCTCTTATTGACGAGCTCTTACCCGATCTATCTAAAATTCTTATATCAGAAGAAACGAATGCTTCTATGCAAGATTCCCTTATTTTAAATAATTTGCCACCATCTCCTCATACCTTGGGCCTCCCACAACCTATGGGAAGTATTTACCAAGTCGGGAGCTGTGCCTTTATTTATAAGGGATATGACTAGGGTAGAATACCCAGAAACATCAGAACTCATTATGATGGATATGCTCGATGTTATTTTACTAATGAGTATATTAAAGCCAAACCTATAATGCTTAAATTGGGATATAAAGGGAAAGGTTTGGGACCTTTCCAGAATGGTATGAAAGAACCTTTTGAGGTAGAAGCGTGGCCCGCCCGATGTGGTGTGGGCCTATTTTCTAGTAAGGGTCAGCCATTCCCATTTGAGGATGATGACCATCTTATATGTTACCAAGATTATTTAGATGAACGTGATGCTTTGCGTTTAATGAATAAGACATTCACATGTAATATGCTATCTATAGCTTATCCTGAGATGATCGTTGAATCCGATGATGAGTTGGAGGGAGATATCTTTCACGATGTCTCCGTTGAGGAATTATTACATAATGGATTTTATTTTGATGGCTCTATACCTAGTATAGCCCAGCTTGAGGCCACGACTCCTCAAGACGAATTATCCAAGCTAACCTTGGAAGAATTACAAGAATTGGGCGTTTCACCCGCCCCACCTAATTTTGAGAGAGATCTACACATGGAAGTAGAAAATGTCATAAAAATTAACATTGGAACCGATGATAACCCTCACATAATCAACATTGGATCAGAATTGAGTCAAGAAAAATAGGATAAATACATTGCATTTCTTAAAGAATATGAAGATGTTTTTGCTTGGACATATGAAGATATGCCAGGTTTAGACCCTTCTGTAGTTATGCATCACCTAGTAGTGCATCCGGATGCTAAACCTGTTAAGCAGAAGCTTAGAAAAATGCATCCTAAAGTGGCCTTACTAGTCAAAGGGGAGTTAGAAAAACTCTTGAATGTTATTTTTATACAAGCCATTGATTATGCTAGATGGATCTCGAATGTAGTTCCAGTAACTAAGAAAGAAGCTACTAAGATTAGGGTTTGTACAAACTTTAGAGATATTAATGTTGCATGCCCTAAAGATGATTTTCCCCTTCCCAATATGGATCAGATCATTGATTTTACTGTTGGGAGTGGAATGATATCCTTAATGGATGGATTTTTTGGTTATAATCAGATCAGGATAGCTCCTGAAGATCAGGCTAAAACAACCTTTATTACCCCTTGGGGGACTTTCTGTTGGAAAGTGATGCCATTCGGTTTGAAGAATGCAGGTGCAACCTATCAATGAGCCATGACTTATATCTTTCATGATATGATGCATGATATACTACATGATTATGTAGATGACATTATAGCTCGTTCTACTGAAGAAGATGACCATTTAGATGACTTGAGAAAAGTATTTGATCGGTTAAGGGAATATCTTATCCGATTGAATCTAGCCAAATGTATATTCGGAGTTAAGTCAGGTAAATTATTGGGGGTTATAGTTTCTTTACGTGGCATCAAAATTGACCCTCTCAAGATTATGGCTATCACTGATATGCCCGCACCTACAAATATATCTGAATTACGGAGTCTACAAGGTAAGCTTCAAGCTATCCGTCGCTTCATCGATAAGTTGGCGGATAAAACTGGACCCTTTCTTAAGCTTCTTAAGAAGGATGTCTCTTTCCATTGGGATGACGAATGTAAGGAAGCATTTGAACTCCTCAAACAATATCTTCTTAACCCACCTGTACTTTCGCCACCTAAACCTGATCGCCCATTTATCTTGTATATTTTTGCTTTAGATTTTGCTTTAGGAGCTATGTTAGCTCAACTTGATGATGAGAAAAGAGAGCATGCTAATTATTACATTAGCAAAACATTAATTAGTTATGAAACCCGCTACACAACATTAGAGAAGTTATGTCTAGCAGTCATATTTTCTACATAAAAACTATGCCATTATATGCTCAGTCAGAAAACATACGTTATTGCTAAATCCGATCCCTTGCGGTATCTCATGAGTCGACCTTATTTATCTGGTCGCACAACAAAGTGGGTTCTTGCTCTAAGCGAGTTTGAACTCATGTTTATAGGACATAAGTCTGTTAAGGGTCAAATCATAGCAGATCAATTAGTTGCTGCACCCTTAGAGTCCACCCATCCCCTCGTCATTGAGTTTCCTGACGAATGCCTTAACCTAGAGGTGGATCATTCAGAGCAATGGTCCCTATACTTTGATGGAGCCCGATGCATGAGTGGGGCTGGTGCAGGTATTATTTTGATATCTCCATAGAAACATCTCATACCTCTATCCTTTAAATTAACGTTTGCCTGTACTAATAACACTGCTGAATATGAGGCTCTAATCCTTGGATTACGAGCTGCCCTAGCACTAAAAATTAAAAATCTATTAGTTTTGGTGATTCTCAACTTGTTATAAATCAAATTAATGATGTTTATCAGACTAGAGATGATAAATTGCGCCCATATAAAGCATATGTATTACAATTAATATCTTTATTTGATCAAGTTACCTTGGAAGCTATTCCTAGAACTAGCAATCGTGCGGTTGACGCTATGGCCGTAGTTGCATCTCTTTTACCCTTGGAGTTAGATGACGAATATGCTACCATCATTATTCATCGACTCCAGGAACCCACTTCAACTAAATCATGCTTGGAACCTTTGGACGTGTTTCTAATCAATGAAACTATTCCTGAACTTTGGTACACTGACATCCTCAATTTTCTTCAAAATGGGACCTTCCCTGAAGGTTTTAATAGAAACCAATGTCGGTTATTACGTAGACGAGCAAGTCGCTTCGTAATAATTGGCAATACGTTATATAGGAGATCTTTTGAAGGTATCCTATTGAGATGTTTGAATCTAGAAGAGTCTAGATCAGCTTTGAGTGAAGCCCATGATGGATCTTGTGGGGGACACTTTAGTGGTAGCGCCATTGCTAAGAAGCTCCTTAGGATAGGATATTTTTGGCCTACCATGGAGAATGATGCACATGATTACGTGCACCATTGCGACAAGTGCTAAAAACATGCTGACCTTGTCCATGCGCCTACACAAGAACTGCAGGCTATTTCATCTCCTTGGCCCTTTTCAAAATGGGGCTTAGACATCATCAAAAAAATCAATCCTGTGTCATCTGATGGACACAAATTCATCATAACCACCATCGAGTATTTTACGAAGTGGGTCGAAGCTATGCCCTTAGCTTCTTGCACTGGAACGCAAGTTTCCAAGTTTATTCTTAATCAAATTATTTGTAGGTTCAGAATTCTTGCAAATCTCATCTCGGATAATGGAACTTGTTTCAAAAACAAATATGTAAAGAAACTATGTCAAAAATATAAAATTCAACATCGTTGGTCCACTCCCTATTATCCTCAGGGTAATGGCCAAGCAGAAGCATCTAATAAAACATTAATTAAAATCCTCAAGAGACTGGTCAATAAATCTGGCCGTGATTGGCACATTCAATTATATCCTGCTTTGTGGGCTTATCGAACTAGCATTCGTACTCCCACGGGCACTTCACCTTTTGTTTTGGTTTATGGCACTGAAGTTGTTTTTCCCTTTGAACTAGAAGTTCCTTCTTTGGCTCTGCTACTTCAAGATATTGAAGTAGGAGATGAATATCATGCTGGAAGATTTAGTCAGTTGGAACTCCTAGATGAGAAGCGCATTAATGCTTTGGAGCATCTTCGTGCCTACCAGAACAAGCTCAAACGAGCATATCTCAAGAAAGTTCATAATCGATCCTTTGAGATCGATGACCTCGTCTTAAAAGAAAATAAAAAAAATACTAATGCAACTAAAGACCTTAAAGGCAAATTCGAGCCTAACTGGCTTGGGCCATATATTATCACTACTAAATTTGGATCGGGAGCATACAGATTAGCTACCTTAGATGGTAAAGATCTTAAAGAACCTATGAACATTATGCATCTTAAGCGCTATTATGCATAAATCTGGTAATTTCATCACTTGTATATATTATACATATTGTCTCATATTAGTAATTCATATAAAAATTTCAAAAACTAGTAATATTATGTATTCTCTCAATTCATAAATTAAAATCAAAATATAAAAAAATCAAAATCATCAAAATCCTCAAAAACATCTTCTATTTTGCACCTGTCAATTCTTGAAGTATTGCAGTTATATTTTCGAGTTATTTTGGATAAATTAGCATTTATCTGGAATCCCTCACTTTCACACTCACATGAATAAATATCTTGATCTTATTTGGTATGATTATTAATCTCTCTTATATCGAAGTCCACAGTTGAATTAAATAAAGTTTTGAGCATAGAGAACTGATCTTGTTATTTACTTGAACCAAGTACACCTTTTCACATTAAAATGATTTCATTGCAAATTCAAAATGATGCTACACAGTAGAAGTGGTCTCTTGAGCGAAAAGTTTCCCTTGCTATCCTATCATGCACATGGTCTAGAATCTTTGAGAATTGACAAAAGGACAAGCTCACCCCTGCCTAGAATAAAAATCCCTTGCTCTACAGCCAATCCGAGCAAGTATCCCTAGTATAGGAAGAAAAAGAAAAAGAAAAAGAAAATCAAGAAAAATCATGAGAAAAAGAGAAATTATTCAGAAGCATTATTTCAGTATCATTTTGTACCATCTCAACAATATTTCAGCATTATCTCAGTGTCAAGCAAAATAAAAAATACAAAAAAAAATAGAAAAAGAAAAGAAAAGAAAAAGCAAAAAGCAATAAATCCCTCCCCCCTTTGAAAGAAGGAAGTGTGAAGCTTGAATCCCTGGAATTCTCAATTATTCAAAAACTGTGAGGTAAACCCCATAACAGGTGATTTGTGCCCAACTTGCTTGACATTGGGTAACTCCTAGCATGGTGATATGTCTGTCACATTAGCGACCTTCTTTTGTATAGACCTATGTCCGCTTATGGATCAGCTAGCTCTTGATGACCCGACTTACATAGTAGTCTGGTACGGTTACATGCATATAAATCATGGTCAACGAACACTCATTTGGTTAATTCAAATTACTTGTATCAAATTATCTTGCTCAAAATCGGTAAATGAACATTACAATTGCACACACATTTGTGTTTGAGAGATTTTGTATCATTATGATAGATCAAGATCGGCAATGAACTCACGTATGCACACGGGGTTCCTTATAAATCTAAATTTTGTCTTTGAGATAATTTAAAATATTTATTCAAATCTTCTGGAATAATTTGACTTTCTTACTTGAGAATATCTGCTTAGCGTAAAATCAATTAAATACATTTTTTTCAAAAATCCAAAATTTTCTTGCAAAACATGTTCAAAAATCTAGCAATAAAGTCACATTTATATATTTTCGACTTTCGCGACGATGGTATAGTTCCTAAACCTAAATTGGAATTTTATGCCTAGTGCAAGTCCTCATTTTTATATTTTATGTTTATCTCAAAATCAAAAATCAACTATGCAATAAAACTATTATATCAATTTCTTCTTTGGATTTCGCGATGATGGTATAAGTCTATACCTAAAATTCTATGCCTAGCGCAAACCATCATTCTAATTTTATTTCCCATTTATTTAATCCATAAAAGCATATGGCTTAAATCATTATGTTACACAATTGTGCTTTAAAAAGAATGAAAACTTTCCTATTTCATTTCATTATGTCAACATTCATTTTTTTTTTGCGACGATGGTATAATTCCTAGGGAATTGTTCAAATTTCTATCATACTTAGGAATTTTATGCCTAGAAAAAATCATATTTTTAATATTTCATGCATAATATTTTCATGGAAATCTGAAAACAAATCATCACTATCATCATTTTTCATCATCACAACACAAAGTCTTAAGAAAGTCTCTTAAGCACCCTTTTACTTTTAGCAATATTTCTCTCATACCGGGATTAGCTTGATGACCTAGCGAGCGGTGACTCCATGAAATGGTCATGTAACAATGACAATGTCCTTTGAAATTATTGTTAGAAGTCACTTTATTTTCATCAAAACACACCACAACAACCAGTTTGTTTACATCAGATTATTTCATTTAATTTTATAGCATGACATAAAATTATAATATTTTCAATGACATAATTACATGAATAGTCAATCAACAATTAAAATATTAAAGCATCATAAAACATATGCACAAGTCATATCACAAAAATAACATCATATATATATCAAGAAGTATATACATCATATCAAAATGGATTGGTATGCCACAATCTATACCCTGGCATACTCAATCATCTCAAAAATAGTCTATGTACAATGTGCATCTAGTCTCGAGAAGACCTCGAGCTCTCAGCCTCATCTCCTCTCCCACCCTGAGGTGGAGGAGGTGGTCCCATCGAAGCTCGTCCTGTATCATGGGTCCTCGACGTCGATCATGATGATGTCCTCGATGACCCCATCTTGATCGGCTCCATAATGTCGACTAGCAACTGTATCCTCTGGCCCTCTGGAACCAGTTGGTAGTACACTCCCTGATAGAATGTGGTCTGAGCAACCGATCATGCCAGCTCTAGAATGCTCGCCCCTTCACTCTGAGCCCTGAGCCATGTAGCCTCATCCTGTAGAGTCTACACCTAAGCTCGTAGGTGGGCATTCTCCACTTGGAGAGCTACCATCTCGCTGCTCTCCCCCACCTCGACACCCTTGCCCCTATCGGGTGATGGTGGCCTATCCCTCTACTAAGGAGGGAGTCTTTCTCTCCTCTCCTCTCTCCTCTCCTCCCTCCTCTCTGGTGTTTGTCTCTCTGGAGCCTATGGTACTCTCTAGCGTCTCTCCTGAGGAGGCCATCGTTGATCCCTCCCTCTGTGACCCCTCATTGCATCGATGGTAGCCTGGTATCACCTCTCCATCCATTGCACTACAGTGTGCATCGGACCCTATGCCCTCATCATCCGAGGAGGGTGGATGCCTGCATACCAGGCATCATATCCATCTGCTATCCTCGCATCATCCCCATCCATTGGCTGAATGGGGGCATCATCAACATCTTGACTCTAGAACCGTTGCATGTCTGGAGCCCCACTCAGTGTGGTACTATCCCACATAGTCTGGGAGTACTCATAATCCCTAAGAGTAGGGATCCCCTATTGTAGACCGAACTACCTCAAAACTTGGTCGTAGCGGTGGAGCTCTACCTCTCCCTACTCTGTCCTCAACCATATGACTCACTTGATGCGAGCCAACTCCTGTCCATCCTCTACCCACCCTGGATGCTCTCTCCATGGTCTCCAGGTGATCCGATCTAGGGTGAGGTCATCCAACAACCTTTGGGACATCGATAGATCTATCCACCATTGTGACCCTCTCTGGAGCCACCAATAGAAAACTCGGGGTCTCTCTCGATCAACTCCTATTAGTGGAAGCCCTACCGGCCTCCGCATCACAATGTGCTCCCAGCACCAAACCTGTAGAAGCGATGTCAGCACCAGACATCGACCCCCCTTGTATACGACCCCGTAAAGGATCCTATACAAGCGACATAGTACAAAGCTACCCCAAGAAAACCTGTATCCATGGTCTCTCATGTCACAGACCACATCTAAAAGTAGCCACGGTAATCTACATCCACTCTGGTGGCATAGAAGAAGGCCACCCACCACCCCTACCAAAACTTGGGTCAACCGAGATGCCCTAGGCATCCACCTCAAAGCCTCGATGTTCACTCTACCCTTCTCTAGGATGAAGCTCGGGTCCTCGCACAATCTCATCATAGCATGGCCCTGATTGGCCGAAGGGGTCATGAATCGACCATGTATGGGGATCCTCAAGATCCTCCATACATCCTCTAGAGTGGGAGTCATCTCCCCTATCGGTAGCTGAAAGCAGGATGACTCCGGATACCATCTCTCTGCTAGGGCTGTCAGTAGCCCCATGTCTGTAGGAATTTGTGGCATCTCTACCACATGCTGTAGTCCTACCTCTACCAATCTATCTCGCTCGGCCTGATCGAGCATGGCCAAATCATCTCTTAGACCTCCGTATTTCCACTCCTGACTCTTTAGCAATCCCCTCTACAAAATAAGCAATAAAACAACAAAAATCATTAGTACATAATCATTAAAAAATAAAAATTAAAATCAAATCATCCCATAAAAGTTGATATCGCCCATTATTGGATGATATCGTACCAAATTTAGATAAAATCATCCTTAATAGGATGAAATCGTCTCCGTTCTTCAATTTGGGGATCGCCCCTTATTGGACGGGATCGCCCCTATTTCTCTGATTTCGTCCCTAGACGAAATCGACAATATAGAGACGATTTCATCGACGGCCTAAAAATGGCCACGACGCCCAAAAAACACTTAAAATTCAAGTCAAAAATCAAGTAAATCAAGTTAAAAACATAGTAAACTAGGTTTAGATCCTTACCCACAACCCGCGTCGGATCTCTGTCGATCTGTGTGTCGTTTCCACCATTTCGCCTACAGAGCTCTAAAACAGTGAAAGTGAACAGTAAAAATGAATTAGGGTTTTACCCTATTTTTCTTATTTTTATTCAAAATGACATTTTTTTAATTTTTGCTTTTTCGTGCTTTTACCTCAAACGTTCGATTTGGGTAAAAACTCGAGGGGGCACCATAGCAAACAGTCGTACGATTCGACCTAGAATCATCGTCTAAAAAATGGAATAAATTTTTGCTTTCTCGTAAAGCATGAAGAACTCGTCTTTAACGCATTTTTTTTGGAAAATTTGCTAAAGAGGGGGCAAAATGTAGCACCCTAAAATTGGCGTAGTTAAACCATCAGTAAAAAGTAGAAATTTGAATTTTAACCTCAAAATCGCCCGTTAACCGCTTACCTCATTTTTTGCACCATTTTTAGAGGTTGTTGTGACCATTGGACGATATCATCGTCGATCTGACGATATCATCCCAAATCGAATGAATTCATCTAGAACAGAACGTCCAGACGATTTCATCCCAAAACTAAATTTTTGCAATTAGCTTCTGTTCCAACGACCTCTCCAACTTGGGCAGAAGCGTGTCTGCACGGTTGGAGATTCCCACGTTGAGGATCTCCCAGATTGGGATGATCCCCAACCTCCTAACCTCCCCTAATCCTATATAAACTAGGATTTTCCTAGTTTATCCCCCTCGACTCCCTACCTGATGCCTGGCTGATTATTTCCTTACAATTTTAGTTTTTGTTGTGATCTCCCATCATTTGCACTTGTGTTTTCAAGTTTTGTTGCAGGATTTCACTGTGTTTCAGTCGGAGGTAGCTCGGATCGTCGCAGGCGATTCAACTACAATTTTAGACGATCCTGTCAAGATCGGCGATGATCTTGTACGATTACAGACGATCCGGTCTGCAATTCAGCTTGGGGGCAATCAGAGCCCTGAGTTTGCATTCTCTATCTCATTTTCCTTATTTATTGGTGCATTAGATTAATTTACTTCTGTTTTGCATCTTGGAGTTCACCTCATTTAGCATAATTGCATGATAAAATTCAAAATAAGTTTCCAAAATAGTGCATCTCATTTAATTTGATATCTGGATTTATCATTCAAACATCTATACTCTTATTTCTATCATTTTGCATCATTCTTGCAATTGTATTTTTGGTTTTTGGTGTCTGTTTTCTTGATTGCAGGTTTCTGACGAATTCGCCTGATGAATTCGTCAGGTCATTGACGATCTTGGGTGATCTCGGATGATCTCCTATGATTTGGGATGATTCTGTACAATTACAGATGATCCTGTCATATCCGGGATGATCTGGACTCCTACAAGCTTCAGAATCTTCATCAGACATCAAAAATCAGGTGTACTCTTCTCCATTTTATATATTCTCTGTATTCAATCACATTAGGATTCATTTATGTCTTTTGTCTTCATATAAATCAGAATCTTCATATAGAATAGCTTAGCTTCATTTTGGCCAACCTAGGAATCTGAATGATTGAACATAAAACGAACAAATCAAACCCATTCTCAACCTAGGCGTGGAAACTGCCACTCAAAGTTTCCTGGTGAACCCCACCATCCAGTCAAAAATTCACCTTTATACCCCTCCCCCGAGAGGCGCGACCTTCAAAGGGCCTCTCCGTCCGAGGTATTGTTCCATCCTTTTCTCACCCCCCTTTCGGGTACGGATCCTTTAGCCTGAAGGTAAGGGTGCAAAAAATTTGGGCGATACAGGTTCTTACCATATTTTAGATGAATCCATAAAATCAAAATTAGTGGTCTAAAATAATATAGGATATCCCATCGCTTCTCCCATTTTTATCGTGCCACATGGCACACTGATATCCATAAAATACAAACCTTCTAGATCTAAGTGCACCTCATATAGATTCTCAGGCATAGAGTTAGGTTGCTCCTTCTACACAAAAGTCTACTCAATCTTCTATCTTTCCAATTTCCTATGCATTTTAATCTGCACTGGACTGGATTTTGGTACTACTATCTTCTCCTCTTCTTGAGATAGTGGTTTCTCCTACGATATTTTTTCAAATTCTTGCTACTCCAAAGAAGGTTTAAGCTATCTTCATATCTTCCTCCAAGGATGGAGTTCTTCATCTGATGAAGTCTCTTCCATCACTAAAGGTTTTTTTTTCTTTGTTACCTCCTTCATTAGAGGTTTCTATGAAGTCACTTTCTTAAGAGGCATGGTCTTAACCCATTGCAATATAGTGGGTTAATCTGGCAATAAATCATGAGACAATGTCAAGCCTAGAAACTGAAAGCTTACTGGGGACACTGCATTCAACATGAGAGCAATAGCATGAAATATCATGACAAAGGTATTTGTTCTTTTGGCCAATAGCATTTGAATTATTTGCTCCAAATAGGTTCCCCAATCATACTTGACTCCATGGATGATGCCCTCCACATACTATGCCATCTAGATCAGAATATTTGAAGATCATGTTTCTCCTAACAAGTGATCCATCACTATATTCATAGCATAAGCAAGTTTATTTGTATTCAAGTGGATCTACTTGATTTCATGACTTCCAAAACCAAAAATCTTAGCTACTGCAAGAGACTTAACTTGTGTAAGTGTAGTAATCAACATGTGGGACTTAGTTTAATCTACCATCTTCTTAAAAATAGGTTATCCTTCCTTAGGTAATTTGAATGTTCTTCGAAATGCCATTGTCAAGAATTTCACCCTAATATTTTTGCTATTCACCCACACATAGGTGTGATTCTTATTGGGTTCATACGATTGTACAATTTACAACAAGTATTTATTATAGAACAGAGGTGGGATCTATACCAATACACTAAATTTGACTTTAACCAATTCTGCTCTTAATAGATGCCTAGGATCATATTTTCTCACCACTTTTAATAAAAATCCACTATCGATTGCCTAAAAGTGATATCCTTGATATCCGCTTGTTCTTCTTCCTCCTTACCAAGCAATGGTTCCTACTCCTTCGACGTAATATATCGATGAAATTCACTATGAATTTCTCATCGATGTGCTCTTGGTGGTTCAATTGTTTCTCTCTAAAATTACAATGATTTTCTTCCTCTACCACCATGCCAACCACGGTGACCTCTCCATGACTTGTACCCTCTCTCTCCAAGGATGATAGCCACTTCTCCCTTGTGGATAAAACTCTCACCTTTGACCTTATAATGGGTAGGTCTTTTTCATTCACCTAGATCATGAATCTCTCTAGTGTAAGATGTCCAGTGAGCCTTCCACCCTAGTGGCTGTAATTAATTCCAAATGAGCTTGGAATTCTTGCACATATTTCATTCTTCTACCATGGTCAATTTGAAACCACTTCCGCACTTGTATTCCACTCAGTAATTCAAGATAATTTTAGCACAAACAACTCCAAAATTTATACAATTGCACCTAAATCATACATATACCTCCAACAATCATACACTGATCTCCCAAATCATACATGTACATTTTTAAATCGTACAACACTCTCCAAATCGTATAGTGATGCTTGAAATTGTACAACTATACTCGATTTTGTACTTCACAAAAACATATAATTTGAGCTCCAAATCATACAATCCCATAAAAAATTCATACAATCAGCTCCAAATTATACAAGGATGCTTCACTTTCATACAATTGCACCAAAATCCATACAATTGCATAAAAATCCATACAATTACCTTCAAAATGCATAAATCATGTCCAAACTTGTTCCAAAATTTTACAATATCCTTCTAGATTTTACAATTTTATCTCCAAATCGTACAAGGTGCTCTTCAAACATTTCCTTGGCCAAAAATTCACTTATTTGCATAATTTTTTTGGTACCCATCTACCATCAGTGTGTAATTCCTCATTTCTAGCCCAATTCCTGGTGGACTTATGCAATTTTCTCTTTGAATGATGCAATTCCTCAATAATACAAATTTTGTGGTATTATGGCAATCTAATGTATGACCTCTTTTTAAATATTTTTCCACATGCAAAGACTGAGATATTTTTATTTTTCCACCGACCAATTTTTCATGCACTAGAGTTTGCAATTTTTCCCTCCATTCTACTTTTTCTAAAAAACTCAAACTCTAGCAACATTTCTCTCCACTTAGGTTTTCCTCTGGTGCCCTTCTAATTAAAACCCTCATTGCCTTAGCACACTGTTTCACCTAAAACACAATTTTTGCAACCAATTCCAAAATTTCAAAGTGAAAATCCTAATTTTTTGCCAAATTTCTCTAATTTTGGCTGGCTTCTTCAAAAACAAGTAGTTTCTCTAGTGCAAATTCATGATGGGTTGATGAATTTTAGTTAAATGGTGATTTTTTCATACCCATATGGAATAAAAATTATCAATTGCACCCTCCTTGCTCCTAAATTACTCTAAAATTCACTATCGCAATTGTACAATTTTGTAAGTTGGTGAAAAATATTCTGCATGGCACTTGATTTTTAAACCCTAATGTATTTTTGCATGAAATTTCACCAACTTAACCCTCTTTGCATTTATTTTTAACCTTTTATATGGATGATTACCAACTCACCCCTTTTTGCATGCACTTTTGTGTTTTTCTGGTTGTTTGTCCTTTTCTTGCCTTTTTGAATATTTTATTATTATTTTTTATTACCTTATTTACCACTTACCATCTAGGAAATCATACAATGGAATTCACTTGTACGATCCATTTTTTTGATATATCATTAGCTAGTTCCACCACTTCATTCTGCACAATCGTACAATCGAGTTTTGATCCATCATTTGTACGATCCACTCCTTCATATGTATTCTCTCTCTATTCTAAAATTGTACCTATATCATTTGAATGATTTAGACCTACTTGCTATCCCATTGTATGATTTGAAATTGTACAAGTGTCAGTGTCATTTGTATGGTTTGGGTTTGTGCAATTACAAATTGTACAATTTGCAACCGTACCATGTCCATATTGGAAAGCTATATTTTCTCGCTTCCTTGACCAATATCGAGGTAATGTTACTCTTGCCACACTTCTTCCATTTGACCAACTTCTACTTCTATCTCCTCAGATCAAATCTACCTCTAAACTTGGTGAATGAGTCCTTTGCCTTTCTTGAATTTTCTCATCTATAAAACGTACTCTTCCTCAGCTAGTAATTCCTCTACCATGCACTTATGTTCCATGACCTCATCCTCTTGCTATCAAGCATTTATTACTTGATAGAACCTCCTAATTTTCACTAAAATTGTCTATCTATTATGATCTTCTTTTGATTCCATGTGTCATGATGAACAAACATTTAACTCTATATAATTTCAATTTTGAGCCATTTACTATGTCATGTACCACTATCCCATCATATTTTTACAACTTTACAACACTGTTGGCCATTACTTCCATGACTCTAAAGAGACCAAGACATAAAGTATTCAACTTACCAGGATTGATTTCCCATTTTCCATTGAACTTAAGAACCAAATATCTTGGTTTAAGTTCCATTTTGCAGATATGCTTATCATGCCACAGTTTCCTTTGCTTTTGGAATACCTCAATCGCCCACTATGTCATGAATCTTAAATCATCTAATATAATGAGTGCATCTAGTCACTCTTCCAACTCTCTTGATCATCCAAGTGATGCTCCATAACTATTTGCAAACTGGGTACCAAGAATTCAATTGGTACTACCACATCCTGACCATACATTAATTTTTTTTTTACATGGTGGAATTGGTAGCCACCATGAATCCGGGTAGGCTGTCCAGCTTTTATGGCCGCCACATTATTTTACGACGTCTGCCCCAAAATCCGCCACACAGATCTTCATGTAGTCCACCCCTATAACTACCATGCCACAATCATTTTAAACCTTTTATGCCACTGAAAGCACTAGGAAAGGGACAAGCGTTCAGTCGATGAGGCCCAAGATTTGAACCTTGGACCTCCACCCCCTTATGGGGTTTGGATGAACCAATTGGTCTACACTTTGGACCTTTGACCATACATTAATTAACAAGGTGTATGATCCATGATTGGTTTGGAATTTATCCTATAGTCCTAGAGAATAGATGGTAACCTTTCTTCATAATATGCTCCCTCTATACCACACGTATTGTATGGTGTAGAGAAAAAAACCTTATTGGTTACCTCTACCTACCCGTTTGCTTGAGGGTAATAGAGACTTGATAATGAGTGTAAGATCTTGAAATTGGTTGTCAACTTTTTGATAACCTCATTAACAAAGTGACCTTCTTGATTACTTGCTATATGTAACAGAATTAAAAATATTTAAATCACTTTTTCATACAAGAACCGAGATGTACTTTTTATTGAGTTATCTGGTAGCACTCTTATTTCTACCCATTTTGTTAGGTATTCTTTTGTTACCACAATATACTAACACTTTCACCTATGAGTGGATTTCAAAGGTCCAACAAAATCCAACCCCCATATTTCAAGCAACTCTTAAGGTTGTGATGGATGTAATGGCATAAAATATTTATGCACTGGCTTCCCCACTCTTTGGCAAGTGTCACATGCCTATACATGTTCTTTTGCATCATTGTACAGTGTAGGCCACCATAGTCCTGCCAAGAGTACCTTTCTAGTAGTAGCATCTGGCCCCATGTGTCCTCTTGCCAAGCCTTCATGAGCTTCTTTTAGTGCTACATTGACTTCTTCCATCTCACATCTTCATAGAATGCCATCCACACCCATCTTATACAATAATCCAACTATTAGCTAAAAAGGTGATGATTTTAGAATCACTTTCCTCTTTTCTTGCATTGTCAAGTTTGGTGGAAACTCTCCTGTAGATAAATATTACCAAATTAACTTGTACCATGATGGTACAACATTAATGGTAAACAACTAAACATTGAGGAATTCATCTGGAAATATTGTACCTACAAGTTCTCCTAATCATATCCAAGAAAATTGATCTACAATCACAAGCTTCTTACTAGGTCTTACTACTACTCAAAATATGAATTCTTGTAAGGTAATGAGCCACCTCCTGACTCGCCCTTATATTACTAGTTTATTTATCAGATACAAAAAAGCCTAATTATCAACATAAAAGGAAAAATGGTTTTCCAACAAATAATACCTAAACTTTTGTACTGCATATGCCATCCCTAGAGCCTCTCGCTATGTTGTACTATAATTTCATCCTACCCTTGACAAAATGCGACTTGCAAAAAAATAGATGGATCTAGCCTAAATTATCCTTCTTGATCCAGTGCACATCCTATCACAAAATTGGAAGCATCAATGTGGACATGGAACTCTTTATCCCAATTAGGGAACACCAAAATAGGGTTGTTGACTAGCTTTGCTTTCAATTCTTTGAAAGCTCCTTGGTGCTCCTCTATATAGCTAAAAGGAATGTTCTTTTTAGTTAGGGAATCCAATGGGTAGGACATGTGTGCATAGTTTCTAATAAACCTTTGATAGTAACTTGTAGATCCCAAGAAGGTTTTTAATGAACTCATATCTTATGGTCCCTCCATATACATAATGATGTGGATCTTATCAGGATCAGTTTTTAGTCCTTTACTATACACTATATGTCCTAGTAGTTTCCCATATGGTACCATTAGAAAACATTTCATAGGGTTTAAGGAGATTCATGCATTCCTACATCAGCTCATACATTCACTTAAAGCCTATATATGTTCCCTAATCTTATCATATATTTACCAATCATCCAAGAATACCTTAAAATTCCCCATCACCAATTGATCAGATATGTATAGAATAATACATTGGAATGTAGTTGGGGCATTACACAACCCAAATGACATTCTATTGTATGCATGAATATCATTTTCTACAAAAAATGTGGTTTTTAACTTATCTTCCTTGGAAATACTGATTTGGTTATATTTTAATAATCCATCCAAGAATGAATATATTTTGTGTCCCGCTACCTCCTCTAGAATAGAATCTGTGAACAAAATAGGGAAGGGATATTTAATAATTACTACATTTAAAATTAAAAAATAAACGTATATTCAAATGTTTTCCATTTTCTTTTTCAAAGTGACCATAATAGGAGAGACCCACTCACTTGTGGTAACTCTAGAGATAATACCGACATCCAACATCTTATTTATTTCCTTATTTACCAAAGTTGCGTACTTAGGATTCATCATGTATGGTCTTCATCTCACTGATTGTGCCCCATGCATTAGTTGGATCTTGTGGACACATAATTTTGGTGGTATAATTTTTAGGTCTTTGTATATCCATGTGAAAACATCCTATATTCCATGAATATCTTCAAAGTCAATGCTTTCAACACTAGATCCCAATCATCACCACAATGAATCATTCTAGGTTCACTTTCTGTCCCTAGATTCATATCTATAATTCATGGTCCTTCATACTTAATTTTTTTGGGTTCTACCTTAGTTTTTTGTGCATTTTTAAGATGCTCTGGTCTCGCATCTATCTCTACATATCCAACTGTATATTCTGTAAAACTTTTAGAAAATGTCCATTTCTCATGCTTCTCTTTTTTTATTTCATGTCGGCCTTTTTCTTAATTTGTTTTTTTGTGGTATCCTTTGTATTAATACAAAGGTATTTGAGCTAAAACACCTTGTGATCCTTCATCTTCCAATGAAGAAGTCTACTATCATATCATGCTTCATATTCACTATGATATTCCAAGTACAACATCCCCATTCCATTAGGTTCATACTCTTCTTCGCCTGAAGAACTACCCGACTCATATATCATGGATTATTTGATTCTTTAGGTTAATCATATATTTATGTTGTCCCTTATTTATCATGATCTGGTACTTTCCACAGTTGTGATTAAATTTTGCTACTCATAGCCAACCTCTTCCTAGAAGTGCATCATATACGGGATTCAACATCGTAATCACAACAAAATCTAAGATAAATTTTGGTCAGTGATTATAACTTATTGTGTGTATTAAATACTTCCTTTATTTCAATTTCATACTCGTCAACACCATACAACCAAAATATTGGTTCCCAAAAGGATGGAGTGTCATTTTCTCTCCTGGTGTTTTTTAGTAGCATGTTCACATTGGACCCTCCATCCATAATGACTTGTTGTAATTTGTGCCCCATTACCTCCATATTAACAAATGTTGGTTTCTTTCCAAAATCAATCATTAGGATGGTTGGATCCATAAAATATTATTTTTGTTCTTTCTCTTATATAGGTTTATTCTCAAGTTCCATCACTTTTCATGGTTGCACCTCCTCTTCCATTTCCTTGTGTAATGATGGTATGGCTTCCAAAAAACTGTCCATATTTATCTCTATGGTTGTATTCAAAATATATGCTACCAAATTTTGTACAATTACCTTATATTTTGATGTACAAGGATTCTTTAACTCCTTTTCCTCTCCAAGCCTTACTTTCTTAGTCTTCTTGGCTTCTTCTTCAAGTACCTTCTTTGCCACTTGCCATCTCTACTTCTCCTTAGCAGTTTCTGGGTAAGTGTCTTTCTTAGCCTTACTTCATGTTTTTTTTTTGGTAGTGGCCACAAGGGGTAAACAGACTGTGACCATGAGGGAACCATTACATAACATATCCGCAACATGTGAGGCGAGAGATTTGAACCTGGGCCTCTCAGCAACTAGAGAGGTTTAACTACCCACTTGCTCTCCAACTCCTCTACATGGGCGGATGAAGTATGTTTCTTTAATTTATCCAAAGAACTTTAAAGGCCAAATTCAATATTGTTTTTTGATTCTTTTTTTATTAGGAACCTTTTATATACAACATATCCGCAACATGTGAGGGGAGAGATTTGAACCTGGGCCTCTCGATAACTGGAGAGTTTTAACTACCCACTTGCTCTCCAAATCCTCTACATGAGCGTATTAGCCTTACTTCATGTTACGACTAGTACTTCTTCCTCAATTTTCTCTTTCTTAACTAAGGGTACATCAATGCCCAAGAAATTTAAATTCTACAAGCCACTTGAACTCGTTTTCTCAAGACAATTAGCTTCTATGTGGTTCCCTAGGCCACACCATCTATACATATGTGTAGTAATATTTTGGGTTGGCTGCATCATCTAAGGAGAAGGATAATTATTTATAAAATGCCCCCACTCTTGGTAATTGCAACATTGTATGATCAGTATTCCTTCTAAATCATACTGTAATTGACTCTAGCCTTGTTGATTACCTTAGTTTAGCCTTCCTCCTCTTCAACTATTCTTGTAACCTCCATTGGTTGCAGCCTATCCACTCCCTTGAGGCTTTGGTTTCTTCTTTTGATATTTAATTGTGAGGGTCTGTTGGTTAAATTTCACATTAAACAAACTCTCTACCACTTCGTGTCCCAACACATTATATTTTTGGCAATATTCATTCCAAAGGAAATTTGCATTTGAATTCTATCTGGCCTTACATTATGTACACCAGATATCCTTTTGTTCTCATCGTGTATCTTTCTTGGATTCTCTTATGATATTGTCAAATTTCTTACAAAATGATTGAATAGTCTGATTTATTGTATCTTCTTCATTGTAATTTGAATCTTCATGCCCCATATCTACTACAATTCCCATGATTGTTTGCTTCACCTCAATATCAAAATTATTTACTTTTCAAGTACTTCCTCATAAGTTGAGGATGGTACTACCTTCATCTTATTTTTGTATCTTGGTAGTAGCCCATCAATAACCCATATCTTCACCAATGCATCTATTGGTGGTATTTGCATCTTATCGATCAATTGCTTTAGTCGATGGTTATATGTCTTTACATCTTCATCCACTCATTGCTTTTTTGTGTATGTTTCAATGACAATATCACCATCATTACTCAAGGGTTTGAATTCTTTGATGAAGGTGTTATTCATTGTATTCTATGCTTGAAATGGTGTTGTATTCTCTAACTTTAGATACTAATCAATTATGAGTCCTTGTGTTGTAGTAGGAAACAATTGCAACTATTAATTTGGTTGATATATACCATTCACTTTCCAATTGATTATGTGCATCCTGATGTGTCTTGTTAGGTCCTCCTTCCCTTCCCCCATGAAGGGTGGGCATATTTATTTTCTAGATTTCATAGCTATACTAGTCATTACTAGATTTCCTTCCTTATCACATGAGGAGATATCTTCTATAATCCTAAAATTATTTATTTCTTGGGTGGGTGTTTCGCTATGCTACTTTTTATTGTATGTTTCTATCTGTGGTAACTTATTTTCACCAAATAGTCATATCCTACTCTCTTGTGCATCCTCACTCCATGACCTTTTTTACTAGAATATCGTTTGTGGCACTGGTTATCCTTCCTAAGACCTTGCATCTTGTTTCTCTAGTGCTCGACTCCCATCCTCTACACCCCTTTGCAACATCTCTATAACTTGTTCAAGTGTTATCATCAACTCACTATACTCTTGCATAGTTCTTCCATCAATGTCTTCCCTTACGTAAATTTTATCTTCAACCCTTGGTGGTTCTTCTACCCTTTCTTCTGTATCTACCGACAACATCTCCCATCATTCAATATCTCCTTATTCTGAAATCCATACTTGTTCAATTACTGGTTCATTCATTGAATTGTTCACATTCTTCCTTTGAGAAATTCTTGTGTTCCTACTAACTGGTATTTTTTCTTCTTCTTTATTCTATCTCTTACATCCTTGTGAACTTGTGTCTATCATTCACCTCCAATTGGTTCTTACTCACCACTTGTCACTTATAGGTCCTTATTTACGATAATAATTCTAAACTATTTTTGATAAAATTATTAAGTTTCACTTAGGCAATATCACCAAATTTAGCATAGGGGGTAGTATTCCTGAAGGGGAAGGTGAAGTGAAATATTTTGAAATGAATTCCTATGCTCCAGAATCACTTTGATCCAAATCATACAACTTGTACAATTTACTCGTGAAAGATTTGCAACTTTACAAAATTGCTTGTATGGATTGTAAATCATACAACAAGTTGGCATGTATTATTTTCCACTTAGTCAACTCACTAGAAGTCATTTTTTAACTCAAATCGATTAGTTTTGTAATCATTTTCTCTGAAACCCTAGTTTTCCATAATTGGCAAGTTTCACCATGCAATTTCCATTCCAAATTAGGTAGATGATCAAATGTAAGATTTGAATAACTGGTTTTACGATTTTGCACAAATCCTTGCTACAATTACCACTTCATATTTTCCATCTTGCTCATATATTATTCTAGGGAAAGTTTGGGTTACTTTTCTAATGCAATTGCTAACATATTCCATGACATGCAAACCCTAGTTCACTATCCATCAATTGCTATCACCAAGAACATTTCTAGAAAACGTACAACAACATAATAATATTTTTTTACAACAATAATAATGTACAAGATCAATTCCTTAGCATTCTCTGATATTAAGAGTTCATTATTAGCATAATTTCATTGCCATAATATCCATATTCCATTCCATTCTGACCATACTTTCACATAATATACAATCTGAAACTACCATTCAATTGTACTAAAGAATTCATAGTAGCTCACAATAATAATGTTGCTTTCATTATTATGGCTGAATATCTACTGTTACCATGAACAATCACCATGAGAAAAAATATGACTGAACTGTCAACAATGAACAACAACTATCATCAACCATCAATGAACATGAATGGACAACTATGATCTAAATTATGATGAAAAACCATAAAAATTGAGTGGGGGGTCCTTATAATTATTTACCAAGATTTTCAAAAGTATTTCCTGAGACAACCACATTTTACAACTACCATCCCCATAACAATCAACTTGCATTAAGGTCTTCCTAAGTCTAATTTGATTATTATCAAATTCACCTTAAATTCGAATTTCACCTAATTTGACTTTAGTTTCTAATTGCACTTTTTATAATTTTGTACAATTACATCCAATTATACATTTTGTAACTTCTCATTTGTATAATTAGAGAAAACCTCACATGTGTACGATTTGACAAACCGTACATCTAAAAAAATTGACAAAACTATAACATTATGCAAATCCAAATTTTACTTTTTCTGGGAGGTGGATTTTTTACCTACAAAAACAACACATAGAATGGACAAAGCAACATACATCATGGGGAAACCAATAATGGTACTAGAACCTTCACATATCCTATTTGGTTAGATCCCAATACACAAGCCCCTATGAAAAATATTTCTCCATCAAACTTACCTATCTTTAGAGGGACTACAGGAGAAGACCTAGATCAATTTTTGTTTGAATTTAAAGTCATATGTTAAACTTATGATTACACAACCGATAATCATAAAATTAAACTATTTCCCTTCATACTCAAAGACTCAACTATGTGATGGTTTATGGGATTAGTCCTAAAATGCATTCATAGCTGGGCTAAGATGACAAAGGTATTCTTAGATAAATACCAAGAATACTATCATGTCAAGGATTGAAAAAAATAATTATTTAGGATAAATCAAAATAAGAATACAATTATTGAATATTACATTGATAGATTTCTCTTTGTTCAAAAACAATGTCGGGAAGGGATGGACAAAGAACTTATCAAAGCAATCATTTTTTGAGATTATAAGATGAGTCAAGGGAATGTCTTAAACCTCACATGGAAAGGTGGTGTGAACAAGTTAGATATTTATGATATTATGAAATTGTATAGGAATTACTCTCAAATAAGGAGATAAGCTCGAAAACACCAAGTAAGAAAGATTGGAAATGTGATAGGAGAATTAATAGAAGAATTTTCCAACTTCAAAATTGATATTCTCTTGCATATGAATACAATATCGAATGAAATACAATTTAAAACTAAGGATAATGAACCATTTACCATGTATTATCCAAGGTGTAGGTATAAACATGCCTTATAGGAATGCCCTCTCAACAAAACCAATATCTATAGCATTTATGAGAAAAGTCACCCTATGGACTAATATCTATAGCATCTATAAGAAAAGTCAACAAATATCTATAACATCTATGAGAAACATCATCCTATGGATACCCTTGGAAGGAGTCATCCTAATACAAAACTCAACTATGTAGGAAAACACACCAATTTTCTTACAATCAAAGTATCGTGGGTACAAAATCCATGGAATACTCCATGGAACATACCCTTACCACAAAAATAATGGGATTAGTACCCTTGGTTTCCATATCCTAAATGGACTAATCAAGGATATTTTAACCCATAATGGATGTAGCCAATGCCTAATCAATCATAGTCAAATCAAAACCAACAATGGTTAGAACCATCCTAGTCTAATCAACCTTATAGGGGACAATGATGATTTTAAAGTAAAAAACAAGCATTACAATTGGAAATCACTAGTTCTCCCTAAATAGTACAATCAAAAACACCATAAAAGCCTCTCCTACTGGCTCAACCTATGGCTAAGCCAAATAATAATGGGCAAACAACTGCTATCTACAATACAAAGTATAATGACATAGTTAATATCAATGCTATCAATTGTGATAATGTGCAATTTTGCTTAGGGAAAGTATTGTCTAACTGAGAGCCTCCTAAAATAGAATAATTACAAGAAGAAAGGAAAATTACTTCATCAAATCCTAAGCCAATGGATACAAAATAAAAAAATATTTCGAAAAACATGCCTTGAAAATATCATAAAGCACCATATCCTAAGATATTAGAATATAAGAGAATTATGAGACATCTAATTTTGTAACAAAATTAAAACACTTAAGCATAACAATCCCCTTACTCTAAGCAATAAAGGATTTATTTATATTCAAGAAGGTTATCTGAGAGATGTGCATTAAGAAGCTTGGAAGAAAACAAAATCTTATCCCAAGACCATACAAGTGGATGGAAAACCAGTTAACCTCTTAGCAAGAAAGCTTATTCCATAAAAATATGGAGATCCTAGAAACCCTATCATTACGATCTCCATCGATGCAATGAAAATACCTAATGTATTGGTTGACTTAAGAGTAGCTATAAATATCATGACCATCAAAACAATGAATTAATTATATTTGACAAATATGTGATCTATCTCTACTATACTCCAATTAGTGGATCAATCTATAACTCAACCTCAAGTAATAGTAGAAGATGTACCAATAACCATAGTATCATAGGAATATCCCACCAATTCCATGATTCTCCAACCAAGGACTAGGATGAATGGTTATCCATTGATACTTGGATGACCTTGGTTGACTACAATTGTTTCTTTCATAGATTTTATTTCAAGAGATATGATTATTTCAAATGGATTGAATTCTAAGAATATTTTTATATACCCTCCAGCTAGACCTTCAATGGATTTCTCTAGAAATATATGGGTGGACGAGTCTAGTGAATAAAATAATCTTGCTCATCTAGCTATGGTCACATTAAAAGATCATGAAAAAGAGCTAGATCCATTAGAATGATTTCTCTTTGAAGATGAAACTATTTTATTAGAATCTTCAAATGAATCTTGCTCTAATGATGAAGGGACTAAAGTCCACAAAATTTTTATGGAAGTATGACGATGAAACCTATGAATATTTGTCACATGTGTCACTATAAGATAATTCATTTACTTTGATACACAGACAAAAAATGCACCTTATCTCATATTTTAAATATCCTTTAACAAATATCATTCCTTCAAGGATTATTTTAAATTAAAACACCATAATTTTCCATTCCCTATTACCCCATCATTTTCCTTTACACTCATTGGTAAGTAAAAGAGTTAACTTGTTGCAAATGTTAGCATATATGTCTTACATTATTGAAAAAAAAGGGTAGTGCACGTAGGCGCTCTCTAGGTTGGTTTAATAACCACCAAGTTGGTTTCATAAACCAACTTATTGTAACCATATTATAATCTTTATAATTGATATCAATCGAAATGAATCTATTCTTCATGAAAAACTACATGGTACCAGAACATGGAATATCATAGGCAAGCATTGGGCAGACACAGATAGGAATATGAGCCATGATCCAACCACTGATGTGCAGGATGCAGGACACAAATAGATCCAAGAGCCAACCACGGACGAATGCGACATGCAGGACACAAATAGAGCCAACCACTGGTGGATGCAACACGCAGGACATAAATAGAGCCAACCACTGATGGATGCGACATGCAGGTAGGAGGACATGCAAAAAATAAATAGAGGGTACTAGAATGTGGTTGTGAAGGCAAAAGGGGTGGGGTGGTTGCCCAAAGGCAACCGAAATGTCATATGGCCTTCGTCATTTTTAAACAATCCTACAATGGCAGCATAGACCATGTGGGATTATTGTTTTTTAAAATAAAATCCTTTGCACTCGACGTGATAAGACCCACTATTTTCATAGAGGTTCTTGTCGGGCCCTCTGGCTCATGTGGTTCGTGTTGTGCTTGACCGTCGTGAGGTCACGGGTTCCATTCGCTGCGGGGAGGTATAAGGTTTTAAAAAAAAAATTACTTTCTTCTCTCCATTGCCGAAGGTATAATATTTGTTTGGTTCTTGTTTACTCTCGTCGGTCCTTCTGGCTCGCGTGGTTTGTGTTGTGCTTGATCACCATGAGGTCGTGGGTTCCATTCACTGTGCATGTATTGACGGGTGGTAGTGTTGTTTGACACCCTATTTTTTTTTTACGGCGGTGGAAATTTGTTGACGGTGGGTGGGGTTCTTTTGACACCCCAAGATATTCAATTGATGCTTCTCCTGCAATTGATGCCTATGTTGTCCAAAATTGACACCTTAAAAAGCTTCCATCAAAATTTTTTGGAGTTAAGGTACAAATGTTTTTTTCTTCCTTCTCTATTTTGCCAAACGAAAGAGGGACAGTATTCAATTCATTTGCAAAATTGTCAGATAAAGGGGGGAAATCAAAACATTTGAGAGTAAAAAAAATTTGCTAGATTTGTAATAGGTGTTTAAATTTGTGGGCATTTGTGATTTGTTTTGCATTTAAATATTCTGTTTTGCATTAACAATCATAAATTATAGATAAAAAAAAGACCCCAAATTTATACCCTATTTGTGCAATTTATTGCACAACTACGTTCGGTATTTGAGATACCTCTGGTCCACACTTACAGGTAATGTTGTCATGTTTTAGACTACTGTATTCGCTGCCTAATATAGCTGCAACAACGATGTCTGAGCTTGTTCTCTATTAATATTTAAGGATAAATAAGGCAAACCAGATCTATTTTTTTCATTTCATACCCACATCATGATTGTTGTTAGGTGTAAATCCTAACGAAAGTTTTTTTTCCAAAGTTTTTAGGCGAAGTTATACCCCACGCATGAGGAATAAAACTTTCTATGGTAGGTGTCATTAAAAACACGTTGCCCTTTCAGTATCGCCTATGTACTTATGTACTTATAGTCTCCCTCACATAAGGGCAGGTACATATTGAGTAGTATATTGTTCATATATACCTATAGTCTCCCTCACGTAAGGGCGGGTATATATTGAATGGTTACAATATAAATATCTGGCAGTTATAAAGAAAGGGAGACTAATTGGTGATATAAGGAACCTTCATAATGGCCACAATTCATAAGTATCTCTTAGATTCACAGTTGTTGAAAGGTCCTAACTTTGTTCCATGGAAAACAAATATGAAATCCATTCTTCAGTTGGAATATTTATGAGATGTAGTGACTGGCACTGCAAAGTGCCCTCAGACAATAGGAACATATCAAGATGCTTGGGATAAGAAGGACAAGAAGAGTCTCATGTTTATCTTACTTGCTACTATAGATGAGGTGCAACCTCATATTTGTGATGCAAAAACTAGTAAGGTAGCTTGGGATGCCTTGATCATAGTATATGAAGGAAAGAATAAATCCACTATTCTAAACCTTCAAACTCAAATACATACTCTCAGTATGAATTCTGGGAAACAATTGATATATTCCTTTGTAGAGTGGCTGACTTGAAAGCCAAATTGAATGCCATGGGAAAACCAGTGGATGATGATATCTTGAAATCTGTCATCTTGAGAGCATTGCCAGATTCCTACAAGATGTTGATCACTTCTCTCAATGTTTCTAGTAGACAAGTATTGTAGCACCCTAAAATTGATGCAATTAAACCCTTAGTAAAAAGATAAAAATTTGAATTTTAACCCTAAAATCGCTCGTTAACCACTCACCCCATTTTTCGTGCCATTTTTAGGAGTTGTTTTGACCGTTGGACGATATCTTCGCCGATCAGATGAAATCGTCCCAAATCGGACAAATTCATCTGGAACAAAACGTTTAGACGATTTCATCCCAAAACCAAATTTTCATAATTAGCTTCTATTTTAACAGCCTCTCCAACTTGGGCAGAAGTGTGTCTACGTAGTTGGAGATTCCTCCGCTGAGGATCTCCCAGATTGGGATGATCCCAAACCTCCTAACCTTCCCCTAATCCTATGTAAACTATGATTTTCTCAGTTTATCCCCCTAGTTGGCTGATCCCATGATTCCTTGATTGATTTTCCCTACCATTTAGTTTTGTTGTGTCAAGACGTTCTTGTTAGAATAAGTTGTTATATTCCATTATTTGCATAACCAAAAGTAGTGCTCATAGGCACTCTCCAATTTGGTTGTTTAACCACCGAGTTGGTTAAACCAACTTGTAACCACATTGTAACCTTTATATTTGAAATTAATGAGAAGGAACAATTGCTTTGTCAAATTCTTCATGGCATCAGAGCTACGAACAGGACGCAAATCGCAGAAAGGATGTGACTGATGGACGAACGCAGACAAAGTGGTCAGATAGGACACGACTGATGGATCCATATGGACGAGCACAGACAGAGTAGACAGGACACACAGACTGTATACAGAACACAAACCATAGACCGAGGACACCGACACAGATAGGATGTAGACCAAGGATAGACAGTAGACCAAGGACACCGACACAGCGGACAGGACGCAGACAAGACGATGATTTGGGGAGACAGGACGGTTGAGGAGGCAAAAGGACAGGCTAGGGGTGGTTTCCCGAAGGCAACCGAAAGCAATAGGTGCTTTCAGTTTGTTTAAACCCCCCCATAGTGGCTGCATAAGCCATGTGGGATAATTTTTTTTATTTTCTTCTCCAGCTGCAAGGCTTTAAATATTGTCCGTTGCGCGCTTGTTCCCATCGGGCCTTCTGGCTCACGTGGTCAGGGCGGTGCCTAGTATACGGTAGATTTTTAGGTTTGAGTCCCTGAGGGAAGGTTTGTTGCACCCTGCATAGTTTTCACGGTGGATGTGGTTCATTGACTCCCTGCACAATTTTGACAGCGGATATGGTTTGTTGATGCCCTGCGCAGTGTTATTTGATGACGGATTCATTTTTTGACGCCCTTGACACTGCAATTGGTCATTTTATGCCTTGCCAAGCTCCAAAATTTTGTATTTTTTTACCAATCCTTGTCTCCTTTGCAATTCGAAGGGGGGATATCTCATGATTCATTTGCAAATTTGTCAGATAAAGGGGGGAAATCAAACTATTTTGGAAAAATAGTTGCTAGATTTTTAATAGGTGTTAAAATTTGTGGGAATTTATGATTGTTTCCTTTGCATTTAAATATTCTATTTTATTGCATTCACAATCATGAATTAAACAAAATATAAGACCCCAAATTTATACCCTATTTGTGCAATTTCTTACACAACAGCATTCGGTATTTGAGATACCTCTGGTCCACACTTACAAGTAATGTTGTCATGCTTTGGACTACTGTATTTGCCACCTAATATAGCTGCAACAATGATGTCTGAGCTTGTTCTCTATAAATCGTAGGGGAGAAATAAGGCAAACCAATTTTTTGTTTTTTCTCATTTCATACCCACATCGTGATTGTTGTTAGGCGTAAATCCTGACGAAAGTTTTTTTCCCAAAGTGTTTAGGGGAAGTTATGCCCCACGCATGTAGAATAAAACTTTCTATGGTAGGTTTCATTAACAACACGATGCCCTTTCAGTATCGCCTATGTTCAATATATTGTGCTTCTCATGTTTACTTATAGTCTCCCTCACGTAAGGGCGAGTACATATTGAGTAGTATACTGTTCATATATACCTATAGTTTCCCTCACGTAAGTGTGGGTGTATATTGAATAGTTACAGTATAAATATCTGGCAGGTATAAAGAAATGAAGACCACTTGGTGATATAAGGAACCTTCATAATGGCCATAATTCATAAGTATCTTTCAAATTCTCAATTTTTGAAAGGTCCTAACTTTGTTCCATGGAAGACAAAGATGAAAGCCATACTTCAGTTGGAATATTTATGGGATGTAGTGACTGACACTGCAAAATGTCCTCCAACAGCAGGAACATATCAAGATGCTTGGGATAAAAAAGACAAGAAGAGTCTCGTATTTATCTTGCTTGCTACTACAGATGAGGTGCAGCCTCATATTTGTGATGCAAAAACAAGTAAGATATCCTGGGATGCCCTGATCACAGTATATGAAGGCAAGAATCAATCCACTATTCTCCATATTCAAACTCAACTACATAATCTCGAGTATGAATTCTGGGGAAACAGTTGATATATTCCTTTGCAGAGTGGCTGACTTGAAAGCAAAATTGAATGCTATGGGTAAACCGATGGATGATGATGTCTTGAAATCTGTCATATTGAGAGCATTACCAAGTTCCTACAAGATGTTGATCACTTCTCTCAATGTTTCTGGTAGACAAGTATCTTTTGTGGAAATGGTAAACTTGCTTCAGACTAAGGAGGCAACTCAGGTCCAGAAAGATGATGTGCCAGATAATGCTCTTTCCACACAACAAAGTGGTAAAAAGCAAGGCCAGTTTAAAAAAGTGGGTGCTTCTTCCAAAGGAAAAGGGAAGCAAAATCAGCAAAAGGATACCAAATATTGCAAAATTGTGATATGAATAACCATGACACCAACAGGTGTTGGTTCAAAAACAAGCAATCCAATGAAAGATGTTCTCAGAAGAAGGGCAAGAACAAGCAGAAATACAATAAGCATAAGCACCCTAAAGGCCATGTTTATTATGCTGACTCCAACTCAGACTCAGATCCTCCTGAGTCCGATTCAGATTTTGACTCTGAAAGAGCACATAGGGTGCTCATGACTCATACTTCATCTTCCCAGATAGATGTTGTATGGTATATTGATTCAGGAGCTAGCAAACACATGATTGGGGAAAAATCATGGTTTGATACTTTTATGGAGAAAGAGGGTAAGCCAGTCACAATTGCTGACAATCAAGTATATCAGGTAAAGGGAGAAGGGGATATTTTTATGTCCCTTCCTGATGGTATTAGTCAAATTGAGAAGGTTCTCTATGTTCCAGGCTTAACCAATAATTTGATTTCAGTCACACAAATGTTGGATAGAAACATGGATGTCGTGTTTCGATTTGTCAAAGGCAAGAATAGATGTTTTATCACACATAGTGGTAAACATGTTGCAACCAGATCCTATAAACATGGATTGTTCATTCTCGATGCACTTTCAACTCCACATGTTTCTTTGGCTGCAACTACAAAGGAGGCCACCTCTCTCTGGCATTGACATTATGGGAACCTAAGTTCTAGATATTTGCTTGAATTATACAAATATGGGATGGTGAAAGGTCTTCCACCACTTTCATCTATCTTACCAGTTTTCTCAGATTGCTTAGCAGGGAAGCAACATCAAGTGCCTTTTGAAGCAAGCTCCTCTCGAGCTGCAAAACCTTTAGAGCTGGTACATACCGATATGTGTGGTCCTATGCCAACCAGATATGGTGGGAAAAAGTATTTTCAACTATTCGTTGATGATTACTCACGGAAGATGTGGGTTTTATTTCTTTAGTTGAAATCAGAAGCGTTTCTCTACTTCCAACAATTCAAGAAACTTGTTGAGAAGGAGTCGAGATGTTTGATAAAAACCCTCTGCTTAGATCAAGGGGGGAATACACCTCTGAAGAGTTTTTAGAGTTTCTTAAGAAACATAGGATCAAAAGACAATTGACTACAACCTATACACCTCAGTAGAATGGAGTTGCAGAGAGAAGAAATCGTTCCATTATGGAAATGGTTCGATGTATGCTAAAAGGAGCACATCTTGAGGATCAATATTGGGCAGAAGCAGTAAATACAACATCATAATCCTAAATAGAGCACCCACTAGAGCTCTACAAGGGAAGACTCCACAAGGAGCATGGAGTGGTAAGAAACCTTCCATTTCTCATCTGAAGGTGTTTGGATGTAAAGCATTCATGCACATTCCAAAACAGAAAAGGAGGAAGTTGGATGAAAAACCCTGTAGTGTATCTTTCTTGGCTATGATGAGTACTCAAAATGTTATCGATTTATTGATCCTAAGACCAAGAAGACACATGTAAGTAGAGATGTATTTGATGAAGCTCTCACATAAAAAGACACATCCACAACTGTATACATAGATGAATAAGAGCCTAAGAAGGAGGTTCAACTTCCACAACAAAAACAAAAAGTTCCAAAATGGTATACTAGCACTTTGAGAGATGCTAAGTTAAAATCCCTTCCAGATCTATCTCTTGATAGGCCATGTACTCGTAGTATGACTCAACAAATGAGAGTAGAAGAATCTACTTCAGAGGTTGACAAACTTTGTCAACACTTTGATGATTTGTCAGTGGGTACCGAATATGACAGGGAAGAAGATGAGGATGGAGAAAAACTTTATATGTCTACATTTAATACAAATGAACCCACAATGGTTCAATCTGCACTTGATCAACCATAGTGGAAAGAGGCTATGGATGTAGAACATAAATCTCTTCTTAAAAATAATATGTGGAAGTTAGTCGATCTGCAAATGGGTATTCAAAGTGAAGTATAAGGCAAATGGATCTATTGATAAGCATAAATCCTAGCTTGTTTCAAAGGGATATGCTCAGAAATAAGGCATAGATTATGAAGAGACTTTTGCCCCTACTGCAAAAATGACTACCATTCGAGTACTTTGTGCCATGGGAGCTCAGTTTGGGTGGAAATTGCATCAGATGGATGTTAAAAGTGCCTTCTTGAATGGTGACTTACAAGAAGAAGTATACATGACTCAACCAGAAGGATTTATGGTTGAGGGGCAAGAACAAAAAGTATGCAAGTTGATCAAATCCTTGTATGGGCTAAAACAAGCTCCTCGAGCTTGGTATATCAAGATAGACAGTCACCTTGTGCAACATGGTTTCATAAGAAGTCCTTCAAATGCAAATCTCTATATTAAGAAAAATGGTTCTAAAATAGTGATTATTGTACTTTATGTTGACGATCTGATCATCACAGGAAGCTCAGAAAGAATTATTGACTTAGTGAAAAATGACTTGAAGCAATCATTTGATATGACAGATCTAGGACTTTTGCACTATTGTATTGGTTTAGAAGTTACGTAAAAAAAATTTCATATTAGAGTAACACAAAAGAAATATGCCAAGACTTTAATAGAAAAATATCGGATGACTAACTGTAAGTCAAAAGTAATTCCAATGGAGCAAGGACTTAAGTTATCTCGATATGATGAGTCACCTCAGGTAGATGGTACTCTCTATCACCAGTTGATTGGGAGTCTCCTATATCTGACAAATACTAGACCAAATCTCAGTTTTGTTGTGGGATATCTTTCAAGGTTCATGCAAGAGCCTAAGATGAGTCACTGGAAAGCAGCAAAAAGAGTTCTTCATTATTTTCATGGTACTACAAATTATGGTCTGGAATATAGACAAAATAATAATTTTTTCTTACTGGGATACACAGACTCGGATTATGCTGGATCCCTTGATGATCGTAAATCCACCTCCAGATATGTTTTTCATCTAGGATCTGGACCTATCTCATGGCTTAGTAAGAAACAAAATGTGGTTGCTTTATCTTCTACAGAAGTAGAATATCGTGCAGCCAGTGAAGCAGTCTGTGAGATAATGTGGTTAAGTCGCATTCTTACAAACATGGGCCTTCCAAAGAATCTTCCTCTTTATTTGTTTTGCGACAACCAAGGTGTTTTGAACCTTGTCAAAAATCTAATTTTTCATGAACGTACCAAACATGTTGATACCAGATGTCATTTTATTCGAGATGAAGTTCCAAAGCACCATATACAACTTCAATACATTCCTACTGATGCACAAGTTGTAGATATCTTTACCAAAGCACTTGGATGTATCAAATATGAAAAATTTCGAGATACAATTGGGATTTTCCAATAATGTAATAATGGTGGATGTTAGAATAAGTTGTTATATTCCATTATTTGCATAACCAAAAGTAGCGCTCATAAGCGCTCTCCAATTTGGTTGTTTAACCAATGAGTTGGTTAAACCAAATTGTAACCACATTGTAACCTTTATATTTGAAATTAATGAGAAGGAACAATTGCTTTGTCAAATTCTTCAGTTCTATCCACCATTGTTTGCACTCGTAGTTTTAAATTTTCATTGTAGGTTTTCATTGTTCTTCAGTTGGAGAAAGCTTTGATCGTCACAGGCAATTCCAGATGATTTCGGACGATCCTGTCATAGATCGGCGATGATCTTGTATGATTGGAGGAAATATCGACTGTAGTTCATATTGGGGGCAACCAGAGCCCTGAGTTTGCATTCCTCATTTGTCTTCTTTATTTTACTATGCATTAGTTTGATTTATTTTCATTCTGCATCCTGGAGTTCACCTCATTCAGCGTAAATACATGATAAAGTTAAAATAAGTTATTAAAAACAATGCATTTCCTTTAATTTGCTATCTAGATTTATCCATTAAGCATTCATATTGTCATTTCCATTATTTTGCATTATTCTTATTGTAGCATTTTTGGTTTTTGGTGTCTGTTTCTGTGATTGCAGGCTTCTAACGGATTCGTCTGACAAATTCGTCGGATCGATGACAATATTTTCTGATCTCAGATGATCGACTATAATTTGGGATGATTCTATGCAATTGTAGATGATCCTATCATATTTGGGATGATCTAGACTCTTACAAGCTTTAGAATCTTCATCAGACATCCGGAATCAGGTGCATTCTTTCTCATTTCGTATAATATTTACATTTAGGATTCATTCCTGCTTTTTGTATTCATATAAATCAACATTTTCATATAGAATAGCTTAGATTCATTCTGGCAAACCTAGGGATATGAATTATTAAAGTACAAAATGAACACATCAAACCCATTCTCAACCTAGGCATGGAAACTACCACTCAAAGTTTCTTGGTGAACCCACCATCCATCAAAAATTCACCCTTATACCCCTCCCCCGAGAGGCGTGACCTTCAAAGGGCCTCTCAGTCCGAGGTATTGTCCCATCCTTCTCTCATTCCCCTTTCGAACGTGGATACTATAGCCTGAAGGTAAGGATGCAAAAAATTTGGAGCGATACATTTTGGTGAACCCGACGTGAAACTAAAAGCCTTCTGAAAACAAACAAAAGTAAAAAAATAACAACAATAAAAAAATAAATTTTATTATTAAGTAACATCTAGAATCATCAGACAAAAAATTAAAGTTGCATATCATATTTAGATGGTAGATTATAATAAAATACAAGCTATCACCATTAATGTTGAAAATCAATTAACAACCATAGAGATTATGTCTGTGCTTAGAGTACCTTAAACGAATAGGATTCAACCTTTGTGGGACGAACTTGATAGGAGATTGGGTATCATTGAATCTAGATCAATTGAACTTAGGCAAATCAAGAGGTTTATCATAGATATAATCCTGGATCCTAATCAGGTAACTTTGTACCATGAACTTCAAAGAGCTTGCCATAGGTGGTAAGTAGGTAAAAGAGCACTTGTGTCTTCTGAATTGTACACCTTTGAAGAATACCTTAAGAATGCAATTGTAGTACATAAGTTTCTATCTCATATAGAGGATCAAGAAGTCATTATTACAGATAGAAAAATATGGAATAGAGTTCCTAGAGCTATGTTATATCGAGAATATTTCCATGAACTTTATTTCTACAGGTCATAATCCGAGACAAATCATATTACTATAGCACACTTTGTCAAATTTTTGAAAAACCATTTCCAATTTGAAGAGGAGAATTTCATGACTTCTGATGAAATTGATCCTATCAATGACATCCATAAACTATTTATAGAAAACTAAGTCATTTATGGTATTATTGTTATTTCTTGCAACTAGAATGTTATTTGTTATCTTTATAATAATATTATAAAACACAAAAACAATATAAAAACGAAACAAAAAAATCAAAACATTTCCATTTTAAGTATTATAGTAGGTATATAATTAAAATATATACCTCTCAAACCTATCGCATATATATATATATATATATATATATATATATATATATATATATATATATATATATATATATATAAGTATATATATTTGCTGAAATCTAAGTTTAAGCACAATGCCTAGACTTAGGAATGGAAAATAAACTAAAGAAGAAGAAGATTGGTTAGGAAAACCATTAAATAACCCAGATGTCCTTCCTAAAGATCAAATTTCGAAAGAAGGAACCCTAGATCAGAAAGAAGAAGATATTGTTGTAGGAAATGAACAAGAAGAAACTAATAGAGAGGAAGGATCCTCATCCCCTAAAATGTCTCTAGGAGGAGCTGTTACTTTTGAAAACATGGAACAATTCTGGAAGTTCCTTAATACTAATATTGGTGTGCTTAATAGAGCAGTCTATATGGACAAGTATCGAATTAGTGACACTCAAGCAACTCTAGAAGACGTATTTCAGACACGCACTAATCCCTTGTCCTTTATTGAACAAGAGATTGATCAAGCTGGACCATCCAATTTGGATATGGCAGCTATAATCTAGAACATGCAACAACAACAAGTTACCCAACCATCTAAAGTGCCTGTTAGCAAGCCTAGGGTCATTCCTGCAGAAAAGAAACCCTCATTTACTGCTCTATTTCACCAGTCGTTGAGCAATATACCTCAAATAAAAAAAAACCCAAAACAAAACCAAACACCAATTACCAACAATCTGGAATACAACATAATACTACTATAAATCCTCTTCATAATGCTCTTCCTACCAGCGCTTTGCATAATAGCAATATAGCGTCTAATCCTTATGTCACACCATCATACACTCATAAATCCCATACCTATGTACCACCGAACCAATATGGTGGAAAAACTAGTAATCTTGAAACCATGGTGAAACAGTTAGTTTCCCGTATGGATTAGATAGATCCCTACCGTCCCTCGTACAATTATCAAGAGATGTTTAGTCAACCTCTAGATCCTATAGTTGTAGCTCAACCGTATTGATGAGGCCAGGAATTGCCTCATCCATGAACACTCTTTGATACATTTTAACTATTGGAATTACCCTTTTTACTATGATTTTATGTTAATTATGGGAAAAATGCATTATATAATGATGTTTGCAAATTTTGAAATGGCAAAGTGCATATACTCTGTTTTACTATTTTTACTGCAATTTCACCTGTTTTTCAGTTAATTAATCAAATAGTATTATAGCAATTCAGACCTTGTTGAATATCTAATTCTTAGTAATATTGTGTTCCTTTGTTTAAACTAATTCAAATGGAAAAAGGTGCCAAGAATTTGTCCACTATAGCTGACTATGTAGGAAAATAGGTTGTAACTGTGACAGTTCCAGCCAATTGTACATATACAACAGGGCTTGGAATCAATCACTCCAGCACATGCCACCAATGTAGAAGGGCATGCAAGATAAAGGAAAATTCAACACGTTACTCCCTACGCGTTTGAAGCACAGATCAACAACAAATGGTCACCTGCCTGTTGTTTCGAAGCAGTGCAGGAATAAGCAGCACAGGAATAGGGAATAGCACAGGAACAACCGAAAGTGGTCAAAAAGTGAAAAATTAGTGGAGGGAATTATTGGAAATTGACCAGGAGGTTGTCCCAACTCATCTTAATGTGATTTCTTCAACAAATGTAGCCCAACAATGATGAATGGATAAAGTTTTGACAAAGCAAATTCCTGCATTCTAGGAAACAGTTATGCAATCAGTTGTAAATCCCTACAAAGCAGTAACCAAGCATATCAACATTATATTATAAATAATAAATCTCCTAGATGGTTGAGCATATATATTGATAGGCAATAGAATACCGAAATTAGCATAGAGTGAAGTTTCTTTGTAGCAGAACAATAATTTGCAAGTTTTTTTCTTGCATTACTGTAATGCAGTTTCAGATTGAATAAAAAGGTGCAATCTTCAAATATCAATTGACATTTTGAGGTTGATGATTAGCATCTAGATTTTCTTAGCATAACTTCTCACCTTCTTCGGTTCGGAAGCAAGGGCCACTTGCTAGGGCTAGAGGAAGGCAATTTTTGATAGAATTTCTTGCTACAGCAGGTTAGCAGAATTATGCCAGTTTTCCATTTCTTTAGTAGTTTTCAACACAGTTTTCAGTCTTTGACAGCATTTTTTGCATTTCACAACAATTTCCAGATATTTTATCATTTTGCAGTTTTGTAGTAATTGTTGATTTAGTTTTGCATTTCATAGCAATTTCTAGATATTTTATCATTTTGTAGTTTTGCAGTAATTGTTGATTTGATTTATAGTAGTTAAAATTCTATTTTTAAATTCTCCAGTTAATGTACTTTCATGCAAGAGTGTGTGTGTTTTCAATTCTACAATTTATTTTTCTGTCACTCTCAATTTAGCAACATTTCATTTTCTATCATTTTTAGATTTTTCAATTTCATTTCTTGCAATTTTATTTCTGCAAAGGTAAATAGGAGTTAATTTCAATTCTTAGGAGTTAGAGGTCACAACAAAACCCCCCAAATGCTAACTGATCCATCAATAAAAACCTATTCTTGGATAAACTGAACCTGCAACTGTGACACTTCCTATCATATACAACCTTTGGACACCACCCTAGACTGACATATAATTACTAAATGATGAATGATCAATGACCCTCATCATGTATCCTAAACATTTTCCTATGCCTATTTTGCCCATATATAAAGGAACCAAAGATCCCATAGAACATCTTTGTATGTTTAGGATAACATGTCATGATATATCACATGATGACTTATTATTGCTAAAAATGTTCTCGAAAAGTTTATGAGTAATGGCATTGGAGTGCTATTATCAATTACCCACTAATTATTTGAGGAACTTTGAAGAAACTGCTGAGTCTTTTGTGCATCAATTTAGTGCCTACATAGAAAGTCATGTGACCATTAAAGACTTGTACAACTTAAAACAAGACAAAGATGAATGTTTTGATGATTTCCTAGCTAGGTGGAGACAGTTGATAGGAAAATTGCACTTTGTATTGCCTTAAAGGGAGATGTTGGACATCTTTATTAATAATTTACAAGACCAACTATCTTATGAATTGTCAACTGCTACCTTGACCACATTTTATCAGGCTATAGACTTAGCCCGAAGAGTGGAAGATGCTCTCATTAGGAGAGGTCAGCTTAAAAAGAAAGATGATGAGAAAACATCCAGAAATCAATATAAAAATAAATAAGTTGTGGGTGATGGAGTCACTGATAGTAGAAATATTGCTACTATTAATGCTATGAAGACAACGAAGAAGTTTATACTAAAACCTCCCGATAAACCTCCTCGAGAATTTAATAGGTTAAATCAACCTTTATCAACCATTCTACCACAACTATTAGAATGAGGTTTGATTCAATTACCAAATATCCGGGAACCTGATCCAACTATACCCGGATACAAAGCTGATTTACATTGTGACTTTCGTAGAGGACCTGGACACACTACTAACTCTTGTAAAATATTAAAACATAAAATACATGACCTGATTGATAACAATGAGATGGAGGTGCAAGCCTTTCAACCTAAGAAAAATGCTCCTAATAATACTCAAAAGAACATTCCTCAAAACTAGAATCAGAATGCCAATCAGTCATTGGACATATTTCAACATCCTTTACCAAAACATGGCAAGGAAGTGGCTAATCAAATTGAACACCATAATGTTCCCCCTCCTACCCGATATGTTGGAACTATTAGTGGGCATTTACCTGTTCGTGATTTGGAAATATTTGACACAACTTTATCTATGGTTACAACCAGACCTCTACATAATATTCAAACCCTAATCTTAGTGATACAAAATATGAGACTGAGAGCAATATGGAAATCACCTCAAATCAATCGAATAGCTTTGAAGATGAATCAAATCCTATTCTCCCTATCACAAGTCATATGGTCCCAAAAGAACCATTTCCAAGAAGAGTCACTACTCGACCATCGTCTCACCAATTAATTTCTAATGAGCAAGCCATAAATGCTAGACCAAGACCCATTCATCATTCGTAGAATAATATTGTGGGTACCATCGGAGCTATTACTAGACAATAGGCTCAAAACTCTCAACATGATCAAATGCAAAATGATGGATCAACTCCATTTGTTTTGAAAGTTCCTAATAAAGGGAATCAGGCACCTAATGTGCAACCTAAACCTCCTTATAATATTAATTAGCAACTATCAAACATTACAGCTAGAATTTCCCTTTTGGACCTTTTAAGATCCTCTCCTACACATAGAGATGAGTTAATGCTCACATTAAGCCAGATGATGGTACCACAAGACATTCAACCTGAAGCCATGGCTAATACTATAATAACTCATGAAGTTGATTGTATTGACTTCTAGGATAGAGACATACCTCAACATAGTTTACATAAGGATAATCCCTTATATATTACTACCTTAATTGGAGATGTAGCAGTTAAACGAGTCTTGATTGATAATGGTTCATCTTTAAACATTTCTACTTTTGAATTCTACCAAATATTTGGGTTTAGAACTGATGAAATGAAAATAATTGATATGATCATAAAAGCCTTCAATGATGAAACACAAGAAATGTGTGGAGTTATTACCATCCCATTGCAGGTTGGTCTGAGAACGTTGGATATGACTGTGTTTATTATACATTGCCCTGCATCATACAATATACTCTTGGTTCGCCCTTGGATCAACGCAATGCAAGTCGTTCCCTCAAATTTACATCAATGTGTTAAATTCAAATTTAAGAATTAGTTGGTTACCATTCATGGTGATCCTAGACCCTTTGACATGTGTGCTTTGGCAGAACCTATTGGTGTTCAATTTTTCCCTGCTTTATCATCCATACATCCTAATTCTCATTATCCATCTAAACATGTGAAAAACACACCTACAACACCATCTACTCCTTCTACATCAATTCCACCTCTACATGCAGCTCAGCCATCCTCTAAACAAACCACATTAGGACCTTAGAAAGATCCTAATCCCACAACCAAGGCTTCTTGATCTACTCCTATAAATTGTATAGAATTATCCATCAACATCTCTACAACATCTACATCTACCAAAGGCCTAGTTTTCGCATCAAAAGATTTAGGAAATGTTCCTTCTACCTCTTATGCTCTTACTGACGAGCTCTTACCCGATTTATCTAAAATTCTTATATCAAAGAAAATGAATGCTGCCATGCAAGATTCCCTTATTTTAAATAATTTTCCACCATCTCCTCGTACCTTGGGTCTCCCACAGCCTATGGGAAGTATTTACCAAGTCGGGAGTTGTGTTTTTATCTATAAGGGATATGACTGGGGCAGAATACCCAGAAACATAAAGACTCACTATGATGGATATGCTCGATGTTATTTTACTAATGAGTATACTAAAGCCAAATCTATAATGCTTAAATTGGGATATAAAGGGAAAGGTTTGGGACCTTTCCAAAATGGTATGAAATAACCTTTTGAGGTAGAACCGTGGCCTGCCCGATGTGGTGTGGGCCTATTTCCTAGTAAGGGTCAACCTTTCCCATTTGAGGATGATGACCACCTCATATGTTACCAAGATTATTTAGATTAGCGTGATGCTTTGTGTTTAATGAATGAGACATTTACATGTAATATGCTATCTATAGCCTACCCTGAGACGATCGCCGAATCCAACAATGAGTTGTAGGGAGATATCTTCCATGATATCTTCGTTGAGGAATTATTACATCATGAATTTTATTTTGATGGCTCTATACCTACTATAGCCCAAATTGAGGCCACGACTCCTCAAGACAAATTATCCAAACTAACTTTGGAATAATTACAAGAATTGGGTGTTTCACCCGCCCCACCTAATTTTGAGAAAAATCTACACATGGAAGTAGAAAATGTCATGAAAATTAACATTGGAACTGAGGGTAATCCTCACATAATCAACATTGGATCAGAATTGAGTCAAGAAAAATAGGATAAATACATTGCATTTCTTAAAGAATATGAGGATGTCTTTGCTTGGACATATGAAGATATGCCAAGATTAGACCCTTCTGTAGTTATGTATCACCTAGTAGTCCATCCGGATGCTAAACCTATTAAATAGAAACTTAGAAAAATGCATCCTAAAGTGGCCTTACTAGTCAAATGGGAGTTAGAAAAACTCTTAAATGTTATTTTTATACAAGCCATTGATTATGTTGAATGGATCTCGAATGTAGTTCTAGTAACTAAGAAAGAAGCTACTAAGGTTAGGGTTTGCACAGAATTTAGAGATATTAATGTTGCATGCCCTAAAGACTATTTTCCTCTTCCCAATATGGATCAGATCATTGATTTTACTACTAGGAGTGGAATGATATCCTTAATGGATGGATTTTTTGGTTATAATCAGATTAGGATAGCTCCTGAATATTAGGCTAAAACAACCTTTATTACCCCTTGGGGAACCTTTTGTTGGAAAGTGATGCCATTTGGTTTAAAGAATGCAGGAGCAACCTATAAACGAGCCATGACTTATATCTTTCATGATATGATGTATGATATACTACATGATTATGTATATGACATTATAGCTCGTTCTACTAATGAATATGACCATTTAGATGATTTGAGAAAAGTATTTAATCAATTAAGGGAATATCTTATCCGATTGAATCCAGCTAAATGTATATTCAGAGTTAAGTCTGGTAAATTATTGGGGGTTATAGTTTCTTTACGTGGCATTAAAATTGACCCTCTCATGATTGTGACTATCACTGATATGCCCACACCCAAAAATATATCAGAATTACGAAGTTTACAAGGTAAGCTTCAAGCTATCCGTCGCTTCATCGATAAGCTGGCAGATAAAATTGGACCCTTTCTTAAGCTTCTTAAGAAGGATGCATTTTTCCATTGGGACTATGAATGTTAGCAAGCATTTGAACTCCTCAAACAATATCTTCTTAACCCATCTATGCTTTCGCCACCCAAACCTGATCGCCCATTTATCTTGTAAATTTTTGCTTCAGATCTTGCCTTAGGAGCTATGTTAGCTCAACTTGATGATGAGAGGAAAGAACGTGCTAATTATTATATCAGTAGAACATTAATCAGTTATGAAACCCGTTACACAAAATTAGAGAAGTTATGTCTAGCAGTCATATTTTCTACACAAAAATTATGCCATTACATGCTCAATCAGAAAACCTATGTTATTGCTAAATACGATCCTTTGCGATATCTCATGAGTCGATCGTACTTATCTGGTCACACAACAAAGTGGGTTCTTGCCCTAAGCGATTTTGAACTCATGTTTATAGGAAAAAAGTCTGTTAAGGGTCAAATCATAGTAGATAAATTAGTTGTTGCACCCTTAGAGTCTACCCATCCCCTCATCATTGAGTTTCCTGATGAATACCTTAAACTAGAGGCAGATCATTCAAAGCAATGGTCCTTATACTTTGACGGAGCCCGATGCATGAGTGGGGCTAATGCAGGTATTATTTTAATATCTCCATAGAAACATCTTATCCCTATGTCATTTAAATTAACATTTGCTTGTACTAATAACACTACTGAGTATGAGGCTCTAATCCTTGGATTACGAGCTGCCTTGGCACTAAAAATTAAAAATCTATTAGTTTTTGGTGATTCTCAACTTGTCATAATTCAAATTAATGATGTTTATCAAACCAAAGATGATAAATTGCATCCATATAAAGCATATGTATTACAATTATTTTCTTTATTTGATCAAGTTACCTTGGTAGCTATTCCTCGAACTAGCAATCGTGCGGCTGACGCTATGGCTGCAGCTGCATCCCTTTTACCCTTGGAGTTAGATGATGAATATGCTACCATCATTATTCATCGACTCCAAGAACCCGCTTCTAATAAATCATGCTTAGAACCTTTGGATGTGTTTCTAATCAATGACACTACTCCTAAACTTTGGTACACTGATATATTCAATTTTCTTCAACACAGGACCTTCCTTGAAGGTTTTAACAGAAACCAGCATCGGTTATTGCGTAGACGAGCAAGTCGCTTCGTCATAATTGGCAATACGTTATATAGGATATCTTTTGAAGGTATCCTACTGAGATGTTTGAATCTAGAAGAAGCTAGATCAGCTTTGAGTGAAGCCCATGATGGATCTTATGGGGGACACTTTAGTGGTAGCGCCATTTCTAAGAAGCTCCTTAGGATAGGATATTTTTGGCCTACCATGGAAAATGATGCACATGATTATGTGCGCCATTGCGACAAGTGCCAGAAACATGCTGACCTTTTCCATGCACCTACACAAGTGCTACAAGCTATTTCATCTCTTTGGCCCTTTTCAAAATGGGGCTTAGACATCATTGGAAAAATCAACCTTATGTCATCTGATGGACACAAATTCATCATAATCACCACCGAGTATTTCACGAAGTGGGTTGAAGCTATGCCCTTAGCTTATTGAACTTGAACCCAAGTTTCCAAATTTATTTTTAATAAAATTATTTGTAGGTTCAGAATTCTCGCAAATCTCATCTCAGATAATGGAACTTGTTTCAAAAATAAAGATGTCAAAAAATTATGTCAAAAATATAAAATTCAACATCGTTGGTCCACTCCCTATTATCCTCAGGGTAATGGCCAAGTAGAAGCATCTAATAAAACATTAATTAAAATCCTCAAAATAATGGTCTATAAATCTGGCCGAGATTGGCACATTCAACTATATCCTACTTTGTGGGCTTATCAAACTAGTGTTCGTACCCCCACAGGCACATCACCTTTGTTTTGGTTTATGGTGCTGAAGCAGTTTTTCCCTTTGAATTAGAAGTTCCTTCTTTGGCTCTGCTACTTCAAGATACTGAAGTAGGAGATGAATATCATGCTGGAATATTTAGTCAGCTAGAACTCCTAGATGAGAAGCGCATCAATGCTTTGGAACATCTTTGAGCCTACCAAAACAAGCTTAAACGAGCATACCTCAAGAAAGTTCATCATCGATCCTTCGAGATCGGTGACCTTGTCTTGAAAGAAAATCAAAAAAATACTAATGCAACTAAAGATCTTAAAGGTAAATTTAAACCTAACTGGCTTGGGCCGTATATCATCACTGCTAAATTTGGATTGGGAGCATACCGATTAGCTACCTTAGATGGTAAATATCTTAAAGAAACTATGAAAATTATGCATCTTAAATGCTATTATGCATAAAATCTAGTCATTTCATCATTGTATATATTGTTATTTTGCATATTGTTTCATTTTAGTCATTTATATAAAAATTTCAAAAACAAATCACATTGTGTATCTTCTCAATTCATCAATCAAAATCAAAATATAAAAACATCAAAATCATCAAAATCTTCAAAAAAAAAAATCTTTTATTTTCGTACCTGTCAATTCTTTAAGTATTGTAGTTATATTTTCAGTTATTTGGGATAAATTAGCATTTATTTGGAATCCCACACTTTCACACTCACATGCATAAATATCTTGATTTTATTTGGTATGATTATTAATCTCTCTTATATCAAAGTCCACAGTTGAATTAAATAAAGTTTTGGAGCATAGAGAACTGATCTTGTTATTTACTTAAACCAAGTATATCTCTTCACATTAAAATGATTTCATTGCAAATTCGATATGATGCTACATAGTAGAAGTGGTTTCTTGAGCGAAAAGTTTCCCCTGCTATCCTATCATGCACATGGTCTAGAATATTTGAGAATTGACAAAAGGACAAGCTCACCCCTGCCCAGAATAAAAATCCCTTGCTCTACAGCCAATCCGAGCAAGTATCCCTAGTATAGGAAGAAAAAAATAAAGTCAAAGAAAATGAGAAAAAGAAAAATATTATTTTGTACCATCGCAGCAATATTTCAGCATTATCTCAGTTCCAAGCAAAAATACAAAAAAAAAAAAAGAAAGAAGAGAAAAATAAAAAGCAAAAGCAAAAGCAATAAAATCCCTTTCCCTACCCCTTGAAAAATAAAAGAAGGGTGAATGAGCTTGAATCCCTGGAATTTCAATTATTTGAAAACTGTGAGGTAAGCCCCATAACAGGTGGTTTGTCCCCAACCCGCTTGGCCTTGGGTAATCCCTAGCGTGATGATATGTCTGTCACATTAGCAACTGACTTACATAGTAGTCTGGTATGGTTACATGCATATAAATCATGGTCAACAAACATTCATTTGGTTAATTCAAATTACTTGTATCAAATTATCTTGCTCAAAAATGGTCAATGAACAAAACAATTGCACACACATTTGTATTTGAGAGATTTTGTATCATTATGATAAATCAAGATCGGCAATGAACTCACATATGCACATGAGGGTTCCTTATAAATCTACATTTTTTCTTTTAGATAATTTAAAATATGTCTACAACTCTTTTTGGAATAATTTCATCTTCTTATTTAAGAACATTTGTTTCGTATAAAAAAAAATTAAATACATTGGTTTCAAAAAATCCAACATTTCTTTCAACAACATATTCAACAATCTAGCAATAAAGTCACGTTTATATATTTTTTCTGTTTATCTCAAAATCAAAAATCAATTATGCAATAAAATTATTTTTTTGGATTTCGTGATGATGGTATAAGTCTATACCTGTAATTCTATGCCTAGCACAAACCATTGTTCTAATTTTATTTCCCATTCATTATTATTTATAAAAACATATGGCTTATATCATTAGGTCACACAATTGTGCTTTAAAAAGAACGAACACATTTTTCTCTTTCATTTCATTATGTCAACATTCCATTTTGCAACCATGGTATAATTCCTAAAGAATTGTTCAAAAATTTATCACACTTAGGAATTTTATGCCTAGAAAAAATCATATTTTTAATATTTCATGCATAATATTTTTATGAAAATCTGAAAACAAATCATCACCATCATCATTTTCATCATCACAACACAAAGTCTTAAGACAGTCTCTTAAGCACTCTTTTACTTTTAGCAATATTTCTATACTGGGATTAGCTTGACGACCTAGCGAGCGGTGAATCCATGAAATGGTCTATAACATCGACAATGTCCTTTGAAATTATTGTTAGAAGTCCCTTTATTTTTCATCAAATCACACCACAAAACAACCAATTTTTTTACATCAGATTATTTCATTTAAATTTTATAGCATAACATAAAATTATACTATTTCCAAATGACATAATTACATGAATAATCAATCAACAATTCTAAAATTGAAGCATCATCAAACATATGGACAAGTCATATCACAAAAAAAATCATATATATATATATATATATATCAAAATATCTGTACATCATATCACAACTGGATTGGTATTCCACAATCTATACCCTGGCATACTCAATCTCTCAAAAATATACAATCTACAGTCTATAGTAGCTAGTCTCGAGAAGCCCTTGAGCTCTCATCCTCATCTCCTCTCCCACCCTAAGGTGGAGGAGGTGGTCCCATAGAGGTCCATGATGTGTCTCGGGTCCTCATCATCAATCATGAGGATTTTCTCGATGATACCATCCTGATCAGCTCTGCTATGCTGGCTGGTAGTTGTATCCTTCGACCCTCTGGAACCAGCTGGAAGTATACTCCCTGATAGAATGTGGTTTGCAAAATAGATCGCACCAACTCTTGCATGCTTGCCCCTCTACTCCAAGCCTTGATCTGTGTAGCCTCATCCTATAGAGTTTGCACCTAAGCTCGTAGGCGGGCATTCTCATCTTGAAGAGCCGCCATCTCACTGCTCTCCCCCACCTCAATACCCTTGCCCTTATCAGGTGATGTTGGCCTATCCCTTTGCTAAGAAGGGAGTCTCTCTCCCCTCTCTACCTACTATGGTCTCTCCGAAGACTGTGGCACTCTTTGACATCTCTCTTGAGGAGACCATCACTGCTCCCTCCTCTCGCGACCCCTTGCTGCATCGATAGCAGCATGGCACAACCTCCCCATCTATCACACCATGGTGTGCATCGAACCCTATGCCCTCATAATCTGATGAGGGTGGATGCCTACGTACCAAGCATCAGACCCTTCTGCCACCCCTGCATCGTCCCCATCCACTGGTTGAATGGGGGCATCGTCTACATCTTGACTCCAAAATCACTATATATCTGGAGCCCCACTCGATATAGTACTATCTTGAATAGTCTGAGAGTACTCATAATCCCTGAGAGAAGGGATCCCCTACTGTAGATCAAACTACCACAAAACTCAGTCATAGCGGTGGATCTCTACCTCTCCCTGCTCCATCCTCAGCTAGTAAACTCGCCTGATGTGAGCCAACTCTTGTCCGTCCTCTCCCCACCCTGGATGCTCTCTCCATGGCCTCCAGGTGATCTGGTTTGGGATGAGGTTGTATAGCAACCTCCGAGACATTAGTAGATCTATCCGCCACTATGACCCTCTTTAGAGCCACCAATAGAAAACCCGGGGTCTCTCCCAGTCAACCCCTATCAGTGGAAGCCCTACCGACCTCCGTACCGCAATGTGCTCCTAGCACTAAACCTGTAGTAGCGATGTCAAAACCAGACATTGACCTCCCTTGAATATGACCTCATGCAGGATCCTATACAAGTGGCATAGCACAAAGCTACCCCAAGCAAACTTGTAGCCATGGTCTCTCATATCATTGACCACATCTGAGAGTAGCCAAGGAAATCTGCATCCACTCTGGTGGCATAGTAGCAAGCCACCTACTACCCCTTCCAAAATCCAAGTCAATCGAGACACCCCAGGCATCTATCGTAATGTCTCGATGTTCACCCTGCCCTTCTTTAGGGCGAAGCTAGGATCTCCACATAGGCACATCATGGCATGGCCTTGATTGGCCACATGAGTCATAAATCGCCCTTGTATGGGGATCCTCAAGATCCTCCATACGTCCTCTAGAGTGGGAGCCATATCCCTTATCGGTAATCAAAAATAGGATGACCCCGGATACCACCTCTCTGCTAGGGCTGTCAGTAGCCCCATGTTTTTCGGTATTTGTGGCATCTCTGCCACATGTTGTAGTTTGACCTCCGCCAGTTGGTCTCATTTCGCTTGGTCAAGCACGGCTACGTCATCTTTGAGTCCCCTGTATTTCCACTCCTAACTTTTTAGTAATCCCCTCTACAAAATAAACAATCAAACAATAAAAATCATCAATAGATAATCATTAAAATCAGTTAAATTAATTTAATCTTCTAAAAACAATGATGGTATCATCCACCATTGGATGATATCATCCTAAATTGGGTCAAATCATCCTTGGTAGGACGAAATCGTCTCCGATTTTGCAACTTGGGGATCGCACCTATTTCGTCGATTTTGCCCCTAGACAAAATCGGTGATCTAAGGACGATTTCGACGAAATTGGGACGATTTCATCCCGACATCGTCGACGGCCTAAAAATGGCTGTGATGCCCAAAACAGTCAAAATTTAAACAAAAAATTACACAAATAAAATTAAAAAAACAATTCACTAGGTTTAGATCCTTACCCGCAACCCGTGCTGGACCTCTGTCGATTTGTGCGCTGTTTCTACCATTTTGCTTGCAGAGCTCTAAAAATAGTGAAAATGAACAACAAAAATGAATTAGGGTTTTACCCTATTTTTCTTATTTTTATATAAAAACAACAACATTTTTTAAATTTTTGCTTTTTCATGCTTTTACCTCAAACATTCGATTTGGGTACAAACACGGAGGGGGCACCATAGTAAGCAGTTGTACGATTCGACCTAGAATCGTCGTTTAGAAAATTGAGTAAATTTTTGCTTTCTTGTAAAATGGGAAGAACTCATCTTTAACACATTTTCTTCAGAAAATTCTCTAAAGAGGGGGCAAAATGTAGTACCCTAAAATTGACGTAGTTAAACCCTTAGTAAAAAGATAAAAATTTGAATTTTAACCTCGAAACCGCCCATTAACCGCTCACCCCATTTTTTGTGCCATTTTTAGGAGTTGTTTTGATCGTTGGACGATATCATCGCCGATCAGATGAAATCATCCCAGATCGGACGAATTCATCTGGAATAAAACGTCCAGATGATTTCGTCCCAAAACCAAATTTTCATAATTAGATTTTGTTTTAACAGCCTCTCCAACTTGGGTAGAAGCGTGTCTGCGCAGTTGGAGATTCCTCCGTTGAGGATCTCCCAGATTGGGATGATCCCCAACCTCCTAACCTTCCCCTAATCCTATATAAACTAGGATTTTCATAGTTTATCCCCCTAGTTGGCTGATCCCATAATTCCTTGATTGATTTTCCTTGCCATTTAGTTTTGTTGTGTCAAGACATTCTATCCACCATTGTTTGCACTTGTAGTTTTAAGTTTTCATTGCAGGTTTTCACTGTGCTTCAGTTGGAGAAAGCTTGGATCATCGCAGGCGATTCTAGACAATTTTGGATGATCCTGTCATAGATCAACGATGATATCACATGATTGGAGGTGATCTCGACTGTAGTTTGGATTGGGGGAAACCATAGCCCTGAGTTTGCATTCCTCATTTATCTTCTTTATTTTACTATGTATTAGTTTGATTTATTTTCATTCTGCATCCTGGAGTTCACCTCATTCAGCGTAAATACATGATAAATTTAAAATAAGTTATTAAAAACAATGCATTTCCTTTAATTTTCTATCTAGATTTATCCATTAAGAATTCATATTGTCATTTCCATTATCTTCAATTATTCTTGCAGTAGCATTTTTGGTTTTTGGTGTCTGTTTCTATGATTGCATGTTTTTGACAGATTTGTCTGACGAATTCATCAGATTGATGATGATCTTGTCTGATCTCAGATGATCGATTGTAATTTGGGATGATTCTGTGCAATTGCAGATGATCCTGTAATATTCGAGATGATCTGGACTCTTACAAGCTTTAGAATCTTCATCAGACATCTGGAATCAGGTGCATTCTTTCTCATTTCATATAATATTTACATTTAGGATTCATTTTTGCTTTCTGTATTCATATAAATCAACATTTTCATATAGAATAGCTTAGATTCATTCTGGCCAACCTAGGGATATGAATGATTAAAGTATAAAATAAACACATCAAACTCATTCTCAACCTAGGCATGGAAACTGTCACTCAAAGTTTCCTGGTGAACCCACCATCCATCAAAAATTCTCCCTTATACCCCTCCCCCGAGAGGCGTGATCTTCAAAGGGCCTCTCAGTCTGAGGTATTGTCCCATCCTTCTTGCATTCCCCTTTCAGGCGTGGATCCTATAGCCTGAAGGTAAGGATGAAAAAAATTTGGAGCGATACAAGTATCATTTGTGGAGCTGGTAAATTTGCTTCAGACTGAGGAGGCAAATCAGGTTCAGAAATATGACGTGCCAGATAATGCCCTTTCCATACAAAAAATTTGTAAGAAACAAGGCCAGTTTCAAAAAGCGGGTCCTTCTTCCAAAGGAAAAGGGAATCAAAATCAGTAGAAGGATAAAAAATATTGCAAGATTTGTGATATGAATAACCATGACACCAACAGGTGTTGGTTCAAAAACAAGCAACAAAATGATCAAGGTCCTAAGAAGAAGGGCAAAGACAAACATAAATACAACAAGAAACATAAGCAACCTAAAGGCCATGTTGCTTATGCTGACTCCAACTTAGACTCAGATTCTCCTGGGTCTGATTCAAATTCTAACTCTGAAAGAGCACACAAGGTGCTCATGACCCATACTTCATCTTCCTAGATAGATGTTGTATGGTATATTGATTTAGGAGCTAGCAAACACATGACTGGGGACAAATCATGGTTTGATACTTTTGCGGAGAAAGAAGGTAATCCAATCATAATTACTGGCAATCAAGTCTATCAAGTAAAGGGAGAATGGGATGTTTTTGTGTCCCTTCTTGATGGTAATTGTCAAATTGAGAAGGTTCTCTATGTTCCAGGATTAGCCAATAATCTACTCTCAGTCACACAAATGTTGGATAGAAACATGGATGTCATGTTTTGAGTTGTCAAAGGCAAGAAGAGATGTTTTATCATCCACAGTGGTAAACATGTTACCACTGAATCCTATAAACATGACTTGTTCATTCTAGATGCTCTTTCAATTCCTTATGTTACTCTGGCTACAACTACAAAGGAGGCCACCTCTCTCTAGCATAGATGTTATGGGCACCTCAGTTCAGGATATTTGCTTGAATTACATAGATATGGGATGGTGAAAGGTCTTCCTCCACTCTCGTATCTTACCAGTGTGCTCAGATTTCTTAGCAGGGAAGCAATACAGAGTACCTTTTGAAACTAGCTCCTCTTAAGCTACAAACCCTTTAGAGATGGTACATACCGATTTGTGTGGTCCTATGCCAACCAACTATGGTGGAAAGAAGTATTTTCAACTATTTGTTGATGATTACTCATGAAAGATGTGGGTTTTATTTCTTTAGTTGAAATCAAAAGCATTTCTCTAATTTCAACAATTCAAGAAACTTGTCGAGAAGGATTCAGGATGTTTCATAAAAACCCTCAGCTCAGATCGAGGGGGGGAATACACCTCTGAAGAGTTTTCATATTTTATTAAGAAACATGGGATCAAAAGAAAATTGACTACAGCCTATACACCTCAGCAGAATGGAGTTGCAGAAAGGAGAAATCGTTCCATTATGGAAATGGTTCGATGTATGCTAAAGGTTGCACATCTTGAGGATCAATATTGGGCAGAAGTAGTAAACACAACATCATACCTCCTAAATAGATAACCCACTAGATATCTACAAGGGAAAACACCACAAGGAGCTTAGAGTGGTAAGAAACCCTCCATTTCTCATTTAAGGGTGTTTGGATGTAAAGCATTCATGCACATTCAAAAGGTATTGGATGAGAAAACCCTGCAATGTATTTTTCTTGGCTATGATGAGTATTCAAAAGGTTATCGATTGATTGATCCTAAGACCAAGAAGACACACGTAAGTAGAGATGTTGTATTTGATGAAGCTTTCACATCAAAAGACACATCTACAACTGTATACCTAGATGAAGAAGAACCTAGGAAGGAGGTTCAACTTCCACAACAACAAAAGAAAATCCCAAAATGGTATACTAGCACTTTGAGAGATGCTAAGTTGAATTCCCTTCTAGATCTATCTCTAGATAGGCCATGTACTCATAGTATGACTCAAAAAATGAGAGCAGAGGAATCTACTTCAGAGGTTGATGAACTTTGTCAACACTTTGATGATTTTTCAGTGGGTACAAAAAATGATAGAGAAGAATATGAGGATGAAGAAAAGGTTTATATGTCTACATTGAATGCAAATGAACCCACAATGGTTCAATATGCACTTGATAAACCACAGTGGAAAGAGGCCATGGATGTAGAACATAAGTCTCTCATAAAAAATAATACTTGGAAGTTAGTCGATCTGCAAATAGGAAAGAAACCCATAGGCTGCAAATGGGTGTTCAAAGTGAAGTATAAGGCAGATGGATCTATTGATAAGAATAAATCATGACTTGTTGCGAATGGTCATGCTCAGAAAGAAGTCATAGACTATGAAGAGACTTTTGCCCCTACTGTAAAAATGACTACCATTCGAGTACTTTGTGCCACGGGAGCTTAGTTTGGGTGGAAGTTGCATCAGATGGATGTTAAAAGTGCTTTCTTGAATGGTGAATTACAGGAAGAAGTATACATGACTCAACTAGAAGGATTAATGGTTGAGGGGCAAGAAAAAAAAGTATGCAAGTTGATAAAATCCTTGTATGGGCTCAAAAAAGCTCCTCAAGCTTGGTAATCAAGATAGACAGTCACCTTGTGCAGCATGGATTCAAAAGAAGTCCTTCAGATGCAAATCTCTATATTAAGAAACATGGTTTTGATATAATGATTCTTGTACTTCATGTAGATGATCTGATCATAATAGGAAGCTTGAAAAGAACGATTGACTTAGTGAAAAATTATTTGAAGCAATCCTTTGAAATGACAGATCTAGGACTTCTGCACTATTGTCTTGCTTTAGAAGTTACTCAGAAAATATTTCATATTAGAGTAACACAAAAGAAATATGCCAAGACTTTAGTAGAAAAATATGGGATGACTAACTGTAAGTCAAAAGCAACTCCAATGGAGCAAGGACTTAAGTTATCATGATATGATGAATCACCTCAGGTAGATGGTACTCTCTATTGCCAGTTGATTGGGAGTCTCCTATATCTGACAAATACCAGGCCAGATCTCAGTTTTGCTATGGGCTATCTTTCAAGGTTCATGCAAGAGCCTAAGATGAGTCACTGGAAAGCAACAAAAAGAGTTCTTCATTATGTTCATGGTAGTACAAATTATGGTCTAGAATACAAAAAGAATAATAAGTTTTTCTTACTAGGATACATGGACTTGGATTATGTTAGATCCATTGATGATCGTAAATCCACTTCTAGATATGTTTTTCATCTAGGATCTGGACTTGTCTCATGGTATAGTAAGAAGCAGCATGTAGTTGCTTTATCTTCTACAGAGGCAGAATATCATGTAGCCAGTGAAGCAGTATATGAGATAATATGGTTAAGTCGCATTCTTACAAACATGGGTCTTCCAAAGAATCTTCCTCTTCATTTCTTTTGCGATAATCAAGGTGTTTTGAATCTTGTCAAAAATCCAAATTTTCATGAACATACCAAACATGTTGATACCATATGTCATTTCATTCGAGATGAAGTTCCAAAGCACCATATACAACTTCAATACATTCCTACTGATGTGCAAGTTGTAGATATCTTTACCAAAGCACTTGGACGTATCAAATATGAAAAGTTTTGAGATACTATTGGAATTTTCCAATAATGTAATAAGGGGGTATGTTAGCATATATGTCTTACATTATTGAAGCAAAAGGGTAGCGCATGTAGGTGCTCTCTAGGTTGGTTTAATAACCACCAAGTTGGTTTCATAAACCAACTTATTGTAACCACATTGTATTCTTTATAATTTATATCAATCGAAATGAATCTATGCTTCGTGAAACACTACAACAACCATGCACTAAGTAAATTGAAATATAACTAGATTTTTTTTCAATATTAGTAGTTTTTTGTTGGACATTGAAGAAGCTAAATTATTTGATGTCTTATGCTGAAATATTACTGCATTTGCATGGGACTATAGTGATATGAAGGGAATTCACCCCAAGATACACACTCATAGGATCTACACTACTTAGAAGAAACATGTCTACCAACCCTAAAGGAGGATAAATTTTACTTTGAGGGATATGGTAAAGACAAATATTGAGAAGCTATTAGACATAAGATTTATTTACCCAATATATAGTAACTAATGGGTCTCACCATTGATTATTATTTCCAAAAAATATGGAAAGGTGTAAGTGTGTGTTGACTACAAATAATTTAACAAAGCCACACAAAAACAATATTTTCCTTTACCTTTTATAGATCAAGTACTCGATACCATTTTTGGGAAGAAATATTTTTCTTTCTTGGATGGTTTTAGTGGTTACAATCAGATACATGTTGCACCAAAAGATCAAGACAAAAATACTTTCACATGCTCTTGGGGAATTTTTTCTTATATAGTCTTACCATTTAGGTTGTGCAATACTCCCATAACTTTTCAACAAGTATTTATTGCTATTTTTGTAGATCTTACTAATGAATGAATTAAGGTATATATGGATGATCTCATGGTATATGAAGAAACCTTTGACAAGGCTCTACATAATCTAGATTTAGTTCCTACCTGGTACAAAGCCCATAATCTATATTTAAGCAAATATTTTTTTTAATGATGATGGATGAGGGAATTGTATTAGGGCACCATATCTTGGATGTAGGCTTAAAAGTGGATCCTAAGAAAATAGAAGTTATATATTAGTTTCCTGCACCCGAGACTCAAATAGATGTTAGAAGCTTCTAAGGACATGATGGCTATTACAAAAGTTTATCGAAAACTTTAGCAAAGTATCCTCCCCATTATTCACTCTCCTTACCAAATATGTTGAGCTTAAGTGGACCAAAGAATTTCAAGTGGTATTTAAAGCCATCAAGGAAAGGTTGATCTCTGCACTAGTATTGAGGGGATTTTATTGGAAGCTCATATTTCATATTCATATTGAAACTTATAATACCACAATAGGTGTAGTCCTTGGTCAACAAGATGAAGAAAACACGAAAAATTATGCTATTTACTACATTAACAAGATTTTAACAGGTGTTGAAAAGAACCAAACCACAACTAAAAGAAAAGTTTTGATAGTAGTGTATTCCATCAATAAATTTCACCACTTTATTATAGGATACCTTGTATATGTGTATATCAACCACTCTGCAATCAAATATCTGATGACCATACCAATGGTGAGTGGATGAGTGGTCAAATGGTATTTTGTATATAGACCCAGTAGATCAAACATAGTTGATAATATGTTGTCAAGATAAAATACTACTAGAGAAAAATAACCAACGAATAATTATTTTTCCAATGAATATTTGTTTACAATATTAGTGCACTCTCCATGGTTCACAAATATCTCTAACTATTTGGTGATTAGGAAGATTCCTTGTCACCTTACTACAAATGAAAGACACCAATTAGTACAACAAAATTTCATTATTTAAATGGATAAAATGATTATTATTTAAATGTGGACCTGATCACATTCTAAAAATATGTGTGAGGGAATATAAATTGTATGACATCCTTCAGGCATGTCATGATGAACATTTTAGAAGACATTACTTAGCAAAATAAACCACACAAAATATTCTAGGAGTAGGATACTATTGGCCTTCACTTCACAAGGATGTGAAGAAATATGTTTCCCACTATGATCAATGTCAATGAATGGGAAAACCTACAACACAAAATAAGATACCTCTTCAACCTTAGGTATTTTAGAACCATTTGAAAAATGGAGCATAGACTTTGTAGGAACCATTTATCCACCATACCAAGGAAAACAACACATTCTAGTATATACAAATTATGTGACTAAATGGGATGTAGTAATTGCTCTCCAGTACGTCTATGGGAACAAAGTGGCTAGCTTCCCATATAAACAAATATTTCAAAACTTTGGTTTTCCTCATAAAATTATGTCTAATCAAGGACCCCAATTCACACCAAAATTTATTCATTCATTTATGGAATACTACCAAGTAAAACATAAAAGTCCTCACCATATTACCCATGGGCCAATGGTCAAGTAGAATTTACTAATAGGTAATTAAAAAATATTTTGACAAAAATAGTAGCTTCAAATAAAAAATATCAAGCTGATAGATTATTATAATTTGTGTGGGATTATAATGTTACTTGGAAATCCACCATTGGATCCATCCCTTATGAACAGGTTTATGGAAATAAAAGTATTTTACCTATCAAATTTAAATTGCAAACATACTACACTTGATGTTGGTATTGATTTGTCATAGGTATAATAGGAAAGTGTTTTGTAGCACAATGCACTTAACAAGATATGAAGGGATGCCCTTCACCAGAAAAAAATAAATTAACAATAAAATCCATGGCATGATATACATATAAAAAATATTAAGTATAAGCTAGTGATTGGGCACTATTTTTTTATTCATGTTATCTTGATTTCAAAGGCAAGATCTAGACATGATGGATAAGACCATATGATATTGATAAAATTATTGATAATGGTATTATGCAATAGGTACCTACTGATGGATCAAGGTGAAAGATGTTGGTAAACGCACATCAACTAAAGCTATATCACAAATTGATGATAAAGGAATATTTATCCTACTTACTTACTCTCATAGTTTGATATGCATATTTTGGAGGAGACCTCTTCTCCCATGATGAATGAAAAACAATTGTGTTCTTTCTATATTTAAAATCTATATATTTAGAAAATTTGGTGAAAATCCCTCGAGGGATGCCATTGGAACAAAACTAGTATCAAAATTGGTTTTTGATGTGCTAGTCTTGTAAATAAAAATCTTGGTTGTGAAAACCCCTTATGAATGCAACCGGGTATAAGTAGATAAAAACTAGAAATTGAGGTCTTTTTTGTATAAAAAACATAATGCAAGACTATTTTGAAACATGGTTTTTCCTACAAGACACTTATCAAAACCTACTCTTTTGAATTATTCTAGACCATCCACCATGATAAGCTACACATTTTTCTTGTATACCTTTTGTTTATAGAACACAATATTATACTGAGAGGGGGATGAACAGTATAAGACCAATTTTTACTTTTCTTTCTCAAACAATATTATATAATGTATAGATTGTAATATAAACTGTAGTAATCAAAGCAATACACAAATCACCACACAAAATAAAGACATCACAATTTATGTGGTTCACCCAATGTGGGCTACTTCACGGAGAAAATATTTCACTAAAATTTTCTCAATATCTTGGGAATCCTTTCCCCATTACAATGTTTATGGACCTCTATCCAAAGGAGACACCAATCCGCTAAATCAAGTTTGTGGATCTCTACCCATAGGATAACTCCTTCTCCTCTGATCTGGCTAGTGAACCTCTAGAAGACTACTGCCTCCATTGCACTAGCTTGTGGATCTCTCTCCACTGAAGACTCTTGTCCTCACTCAGAATACCTATCCTCACTGCCCTGGATAATGGATATCTATCCACTGGATACTATTGTACTCTTCTATCTCACCTCCAAAGCTCTATCTCAAATATACACTAAACATAATCCTTCGGTCTAGCACAAATATTCTCAATCTTTGTCTCTAGTCTGGAACAAACCTGTCCTAAAATCTCCACCAATTTTTTTTCTCAAATATATACTAAACACAGTCCTTTGATATAGCACAAATCTATCCTCAATCTATGTCCTCAAGCCTTAACTTAAATTTTTACTTAATCTCAAATCAACTCCGTTGAATCTGCCCTAAACCTTAACTCAATGTTTGAACAAATCAATCAATCAACTCTACTCTCAAGCCTTCTCAAATAGTTGTCTTAAATATACCTTGTAAGCTTCCTCAAAAGCTCACACTAATATATCCACAAGTTCTCTCTTAGAACTTGCTCAAATCTGCTCTACAAGTCCTCTCTAGAACTTGCTCAAATATGCTCCACAAGTCCTCTCTATAACTTGCTCAAAACTGCTCCACAAGTCCTCTCTAGAACTTGCTCAAAAATGCTCTACAATTCCTCTCTAGAACTTGCTCAAAACTGCTCCACAAGTCCTCTCTAGAACTTTTCCAATCTGCTCAATAAGTCCTCTCAAGAACTTATCCAAATCTGCTCAATATCTATATTGTAAGCTTCCACAAAAGCTCACACTAAATATGTCCTTCTCAAAGACTTGCCTCAAATCTGCTCAACAAGTCCACACAGAACTTGTCCAATCTCATAGAAACATAAATAGAATATTTAGAGACTCAATATGTTCTACACTTATCACCATGCTCAATTAATTTCAATCACTCTCTTAGAAACATAAGAAGAATTGTTAGAGACTCAATATGCTTCAATTTCAACTCAATGCTCAATAACTTTCTCAAATCAATTCATAATATAGAATAGTTTGTTTTATGGAACTTGAACAATCACTTCACACACCCACTTGACTAGGCTCAACCAACTCTACTCAACCAAACACTCAATGAAATAACCCTTGCTCACAAACCCTAGTCCAAGCATATGATCACTCACTCAAAATATTTCCAATAATGCCCAACAACAAGTCTCACATAACAATGATACTCATGTTCTTTTCAAACTCTAGTTCAAGTTCTTTTCTCAACAACTCACTTCAACAAAAATTCTTATAAAACAATCTTCACATAGCAATGATACTCAAACCCTAATTCAAGTTCTTCACACAACCAATGGCTTCAAGAACAATGCTTATAAAATAATCTTCACATAGCAATGATACTAAAACCCTAATTTATGTTCTTCACAAAACCAATGGCTTCAACAACACTGCTTATAAAACAAGGTTTTAACAACAACTCTTTATTCCAATAAACCTTAGAGCATTAACTCAACACATTCAATAGGAAACCCTAATCAAGTCCTTTTCACTTCAAACTTATTTCTAGAAAATCAACCAATTAACTATGGAAGAATGTGCTCATACATTTTTATTGATGATGAAGGAATATCATAAATCTGTCACAACCATAAACACTCCTTTTCCAAGCTCAAAGAAATTATAAGATGATAAACTTCCTAAAAATACACACATACACCTTATCACTCCATCTTTAAGAAAACATTCATCAACATTTACAAAAAATAATACACCACTTACACCTTATAATCTCCCAATTAAAATAATATTCAATGCACTCTTCTTTTCAAAATAACTCAATGCTATAAGTTCCCTCTATCCTTTTAAAACTTCAAAAAATCAATGTGACACAAACACTTTATTAAAATAAACCTAACACCTTATTCCTCCAACTTATCAAAAATAATTTTCAACTAACAATCCTTTTAAGCAACCCTTTTAACTCCAAAATTTAGGCAAAATTTAAAAATAATAATCAAAATTTATTACCTTAACTTGGAAGAGATTCAAACTCATAGTGCAGCCTCAACCAACACCCTAGCTACGACTTCAACCACCGTGCAAGCTAGGCACTCACTTGGGGACTAAAGAGCACCATGTGCTCCAAAAAGACTCCCCGCCTTGCCTAGCAAAAATGTGCACCTTTCCTTTGGTGCTTCCAACACAAACACAACCACAAAAATGTTGTCGTTGTGTTTCAAACGTAGGTCACCTAGCGCCCAAACACTCTAACCGTTGTCCTCTTGCCACTAGGCCACGTTGCCTAGTTGGCGCTTGACAATTTGGTGATGTTCCCTTTAAACCTTATTCGTTGGCCCTAAAACATAAAATTTGCTTGTCTTTTAAACACGATTTTTCACAAAATTGCATGCAATAATTTAATCAAGCAAAAGGATAATTTTTAATGCCTCTAAGGCATATATTTATATATTGATTTCCTCCTCATGCATATACGTCAGCGCTTGAATTACCTTCTAAATTTTAGACGTTGGTGCTTTTTATCTTCCTCTAAAATTATTAATTTATAATTTATTTAAATTCATTTGAATTTAAATTTTATAAAATAATTATTTAAAACCCTTTGGTTTTGTTAAGACCATATCTCATTGAACAACTTTGTATAAATAATATTTATTTATAAAATTTAAATTCAGTTTGAATTTAAATATTTTATAAAATAATATTAAACCTTTCTTTATCTTTGCAATAAGCTTCCTTGGGTTTTTATGAAAAACCATTTAACTTATGCTTCCACATAATATTAAAAATATTATGAAGCCCTTTTACCTTTAACCTCTACATTGTTCCTCTTGACCTTTGACATCATCAGTGGCTTATTCTTGGACATCAATGACAACTTTATTTCTTGACAAATTCCTTGACATTAATGATGACTTCATTCCTTGAAATCAATGACAACTTGACTTAATGACTCAAAATGTCCAAAAATCTCCCCCTTTGTCATTGATGGCAACCTAAATTATTTTTACTAAAAACTTGACTTTGTCTTTGTTCTGCTCCCCTTGGGACATTGCTCCCCCTGGCTCAATGCTTTCTCATTTTTATTCAAATACCAAATATCTCCCCCTTACTCAAATCTCTCCCCCTTTGACATCAATGACAAAGGGTCACCCTTGGGGCTCGGGTCTAAGAATGAGGCTCTTAGCTTAGCCCCCCCCCCCACATTCTCTTGAGGTGGCTAATTATGAAGTGGAAGTATTTATACTCCTAGAAAGCACTATTATTTACCTTTATCCTCTTTCCTTCTTATCTGATCCTTCTGATTCCTTTGATTGTTTCTTTCCATGTCCATGTTCCTGTTCATGTATACATTCCTATCCCTATTCCAGTTCTCGTTCCTATTCTTGTTCATATCCATGTTCCTATTCCTATTCATATCCATGTTCCTGTTCATGTTCTTGTTCTTATTCCTGCTTGATTTTGGAATGTCTTATCTACACCACTTTGTTGTGTGACCATAATTATTGCACTTATAACACTTAATGTTATTATTCCTTGGAGGTGCACATGTCTTAGAATTTCTCTTAGTGAAGCCATATCCTCTTCTATCATGAACCCTGCAATTCATTGCCTTGTGACCAAACTGATTACATGAGTAGTAATACCCATGGAAAAGCTATTTTTTCCCATATTATTGTATTTCTTGTGTCCTACACTGTGAGGCCATGTGCCCAAACCTGTTACATGAAAATCGTCTTCCATTGAAGCCTCCTTGTATTTACCTCATTGGTCTCTTAGTCTCTCTTGACCTATTCTAATTATTGTTCCATATGTATATTATTTGTGTATTGTTCCTGTTCTTGTTGAAATCTCTATTGTCCAACTCATCCTTAGATGTCTCACTCTCTTTTACACTATCTTCTTCTGAAGTATCTTCATCTAAAGTTTCTTCTCCTCCAAAAATTGAGTTTTACTTTCCTTCCCATTTCTTTAGAACCTGTTCAAATCCAAGGACTATTTTGCTTGATGTAGGATTTTGTATCTTGATGAACTTATCCTAGTTATTTGAGCTATTTTTTAACCCTTTTAGCTTGAATTTGGAGTCTTCTAAATATTATCTTAGTAGTTCCACTTCTTGTTCTAACTTTTCACATTATAATATCTTTTCTTCTAACTTATCTTTGAACCTTTTTGCCTTAGCCTTTGATTTTTCTAAATCCTCTATAAGCAATATTCTCTCTTCATCACATTATTGAAACTGAATTTCAAGTTTAGAGTGTTGCTTTCTTACCTTTTTTACCATGTCAAGAGCATAAATAAGTTCTCCCTTGAGATCATATCCATATTTATTTGAATATTCCTCTATTTGTTTACCTTTGTCCACATCTTTATTTTCTATTGGATTGTCTTCTATAGGATCACCTACTTCTTCTTCTAATGCCATTAGGAGGTTTTCATCTGGTCCTTCAAGTGCATCCTCATATTCATCATAACTAAAACTATAACCATCCCTTTTACAATTATCTTCTAGATGTCCAAAGTTACCACATCTAAAATACTTGAGAATTACTGCAGTCATTTTTTTAACTTATTCTTTTTCTACAAACATAAATAGGACTTCATATCTATCATTTTCTAAAAAACTAGCATCACTATCACTTTAGTACTTAGTTGCCTTATTCGCATAGTAGATCATCTTTTGCCTTTGGAAAAACTTATTTCCTTATATGTTTTGTCCATCCTTGATTTTATTTTGGTGCATGTATCTTTCTGATTCCATGTTCGTGTGATCCTATTTTTCTTCATCATTGTTATTCTTAGCTTCTTGACAGTTAGTTGCATAATAACCACACCTTCCACAATTGAAAAATTTAATAGATCTTGTATCTCTATATTTTCTTGAATCCTTATTCCTTCTACCATAATTTGCTTCTTCATAACTGGATGACTCATTTCTTGATTATAAATTATTACCCTTTGTCTTCTTGATTGCTTTGAATGCTGCTTATTTCTGAGTATTTTGTTCCTCTTTTGTTCTTATATCATGTGTTGTAAGAATACTAAGCAACATATCTCTTGTCAAAGTATCACCATCCATTGAAACTTCTATAGCAAAAACATTTTTACTGAATATTTTTGCAAGATTTCTTAAGACTTTATCACAAACATCTAATTCATTAATCTTCATTCTAAGTCCTTGCATAGCATTAACAACCTCATCAATTCAAAGTAGATAAGTACTATTGTTTTCCTCATCCTTTATTCTTAATTCTTCAAATCATCCTTTGTAATTTATCCCACATATCTTTTGTAGTTTGAAAATGCATAACTTTCATAGACTATGTTCTATGCAAACCTCTCAAAAGTGCATTTAGTACTTTTGAATTGTCATGTTGTAGGAGCTTACCTTCCTTATCTGCAGGAGGATTAATTAAAGGATCGTATCCAATTTCAATTACTTCCCAAATTTCATTACCAAGTGCCATCAAGTAGATCTTCATTCTCATACTCCAATATATATAGTCACTTCCATAAAATACTGGTGCTGAATTATCTTAGGATACATTATTAGAATCCATTGTGTTCTTGTTAGCTTTTTCTTCAAGTTGTTAAACTCTTCTGAAGGAACCCGCTCTGATACCAATTGAAGAACACAAGCTTATACTAAGAGGGGGTGAATAGTATAAGATCACTTTTTACTTTTCTTTCCCAAATAATATTATGCAATGTATACATATAAATATCAATAGTAGTAATCAAAGCAATGCATAAATCACCACACAAAATATAGACACCATAATTTACATGGTTCTCCCAATGTGGGCTACTCCACGAAGAAAATCTTTCACTAAAATTTTCTCAATCAATCTCTTGGGAATCCTTTCCCTATTATAATGTTTATGGACCTCTGTCCAAATGAGACACCAATCCTCTAAATTAAGTTCATGGATCTCTATCCATAGGAGAACTTCTTATCCTCTACTATGGATGGTGATCCTCTAGAAGACTACTACCTCCATTGTACTGGCTTGTGGATCTCTCTCCACTTAAGACTCTTGTCCTCACTTAGAAGAGCTATCCTCACTACCCTGGCTAATATATATCTATCCATTGGAGACCACTATCCTTTGCTCTATCACCTCAAAACCTCTATATCAAATTTACACTAAACACGGTCCTTCGGTCTAGCACAAATCTGCTCAATCTCTGTCTCTGGTCTGGAACAAACCTATCCTCAAATCTATACCAAACTTTGTTCTCAAATCTGCACTAAACATAGTCCTTTGGTCTAGCACAAATCTGTCCTCAATATTTGTCCTCAAGCCTTAAATCAAATCTTGACTCAATATCAAATCAACTCTGCTGGATTTTCCCTAAACCTTAACTCAAGTTTTGAACAAATCAATCAATCAACTCTACTCTCAAGCCTTCTCAAAGACTTATCTTAAATATACCTTGTAAGCTTCCTCAAAATCCCACTCTAATATGTTCACAAGTCCTCTCTTAGAACATGCTCAAATATATTCTACAAGTCCTCTCTAGAACTTGCTCAAAATTGCTCCACAAGTCCTCTCTAGAACTTGCTCAAAACTACTCCACAAGTCCTCTCTAGAACTTTCTCAAAACTTCTCCACAAGTCCTCTCTATAACTTGTCCAATATTATCAATAAGTCCTCTCAAGAACTTATCCAAATCTACTCAATATATGTATTGTAAGCTTCCACAAAAGCTCACACCAAATCTATCCACAAGTCTTCTCAAAGACTTGCCTCAAATCTGCCAACAAGTCCACATAAAACTTGTCCAATTTCATAGAAACATAAATAGAATTGCTAGAGACTCAATATGTTCTACGCTTATCACAATGCTCAATTAATTTCAATCACTCTCTTATAAACATAAGGAGAATTTTTAGAGACTCAATATGCTTCAATTTCAACTAAATGCTCAATCAATCAATTTAGAATATAGAATAGTTTGTTTTATGGAACTTGAACAATCACTTCACACACCCACTTGAATAGGCTCAACCAACTCTACTCAACTAAAAACTCAATGAAACAACCCTTTCTCACAGACCCTCGTCCAATCATATGATCACTCACTCAAAATATTTCCAACAATGCCCAACAAAAAGTCTCACATAACAATGATACTCATATTCTTTTCAAAATCTAGTTCAAGTTATTTTCTCAACAACTCACTTCAACAACAATGCTTATAAAATAATATTCACATAGAAATGATACTCAAAACCTTATTCAAGTTCTTCACACAACCAATGGCTTAAACAAAAAATTTTATAAATCAATATTCACATAGCAATGATACTCAAACCCTAATTCAAGTTCTTCACACAACCAATGACTTCAACAACAATGCTTATAAAACAAGGTTTTAACAACTCTTTATTCTAGAAAACCTTGAAGTATTAACTCAACACATTCAATAGCAAATCCTAATCAAGTTTTTTTCACTCCAAACTTATTTCTAGAAAATAAACCAATTAACTATGGAAGAATGTACTCATACATTTTTCTTGATGATGAAGGAATCTCATAAATCTGTCACAACCATAAATACTTCTTTGCCAAGCTCAAAGAAATTATAAGATGATAAACTTCCTCAAAATACAATGTAAATATCAAGACACACATACACCTTATCACTTCATCTTTAAGAAAACATTCATCAACATTTAAAAAAATAATACACCACTTACACCTTATAATCTCCCAATTAAAATAATATTCAATGCACTCTTCTTTTCAAAATAACTTAATGCTAGAAGTTCCCTCTATCCTTTTAAAACTTCAACAAATGAATGTGACATAAACACTTTATTAAAATAAACCTAACACCTTATTCCTCCAACTTATCAAAATAATTTTCAACTAACAATCCTTTTAAGCCACCCTTTTAAATCCAAACTTTAGGCAACATATAAAAATAATCATCAAAATTTATTACCTTGCCTTGGAAGAGATTCAAACTCCCCATATTGACTAGCAAAAACATGTACCTTTTCTTTGGCACTTCCAACACAAACACAACCATCAAAATGTTGTCGTCGCGTTTTGAACGTAGGTCACCTAGTGCCCAATCACTCTAACCACTGTCCTCTTGCCACAAGGCCATGCTGCCCAGTTAGCACTTGATAATTTGGCACTGTTCCATTTTTGCTGGTGCTAAAACACGAAATTCACTTGTCTTTTCCACACGAGTTCTCACACAATTGCATGCAATAATTTAATCGAGCAAAAGGATAAGTGTTAATGCCTCTAAGGCATAGATTTATATATTGATTTCCTCCTCATGCATATACGTCGGTGCTCAAATTACCTTCTAACTTTTAGACATCGATGCTTTTTATCTTCCTCTAAAATTATTAATTTATAAATTATTTAAATTCATTTGAATTTAAATTTTATAAATTAATTCTTTAAAACCCTTTGGTTTTATTAAGACCATCTCTCATTGAACAACTTTGTATAAATAATATTTATTTATAAAATTTAAATTCAGTTTGAATTTAAATATTTTATAAAATAAATATTAAACCTTCCTTTATCTTTGCAATAAGCTTCCTTGGGTTTTTATGAAAAACCATTTAACTTATGCTTCCACATAATATTAAAAATATTATGAAGCCCTTTTACCTTTAACCTCTGCATTTTTCCTCTTGATCTTTGACATCATCAGTGGCTTATTCTTGGACATCAATGACAACTTTTTTTCTTGACAAATTCCTTGACATTAATGAATTCCTTGAAATTAATGACGAATTCATTCCTTGACATCAATTACAACTTGACTTAATGACTCAAAATTTCCAACATTGTTTAATCTGAATGTGTAGTGAAAATTATGGATAATACAAGTTATAATGCACAAATAAAGGTCACATGGTTCATAATTAGGGTTTATGGCCTAACATTCACTTGAGAACTAGACTAATTTGATACTACATCACTTCTTATGGTATAGCATCATACCCATCCAATTCCAACATGTAAAAAAAATAAACAAAAATAAAAATATAATTATAAGTGCCATGACAATAGATGTGTGACCCGAAACAAGTTGGTCCAATGCCCATAAAGGTGGCATAATTTATAAAGTTCTTGGGTCTATGAAAATTAAGGAGGCAACATCAAATTCCATATGGATGTAAAACACTATGTATTGGCTATACCCACTGCCACTCCATTGCCTCACATAGAATTTGAAAATGTGTTGATTCATATGAAGGCATATGATGCATAATGAAATCTTATAGGAAGCACATGTGCACACTCTTAAGGATGATGATATGATATCCAAGGCATAATATCATAGGCCTTGAAGTAATAGGTAAAGAAAGTGAAAACAATAGGGGCTACATGTTTATGAAGAGATGACCCACCATACTAGAAGGATGGAAAATATTTCCCATATGATAGGTTTCATTACCAATGCAAGGTACAATATGATATTCATAAAATATACATTGCCATGATACCTAAGATCCAATGGCCAGAGATGAAGGTAGGAGAGGAAACATATTTCATTTTCCACCATCCTAATAGAACACTACATAGTGCACCACCATACTTATTGTTTTCACCATTCAATGTCCACTTTGTAAAATCACGGGGATGAAGCACAAAGTTAGGCTTGTTAATATAGAATAAATGATACAAGATGATAGAGCCACAAATATATTTTGCATAGATATTTGGATGTAATTCTTTAAGCATTTTTATGGATATCATGCTCAACTCCAGATAGATTTTTTTGTGAACCTATGTGATGGGGTTACTAGAGTGAGGGGAATATATTTTTTTGGTGACCCTGAAACTATCAGTTAAGATTCATGGATTCTCCATGTAGGCCAAAACTTTTTTAAAAATATTTATGCAATGACTTAGCTATTTGCATAGTTCTAGGAAGGATTGAATTCCAATCTAAAATACAAATTCCATGGGGTAAGTGTAAGGATTTGAAATGGAAAAGCTTCTTGCAACCATGGGATGCAATAGTGCTATAGGTAATTAAATTCATGACATATTATAACCAATTTGTGACACTCTCTAAACCATAATTAAATATCCCCCTCCATATTCAACAAGGTAAGCAACCTAAATATCGCATTAGTTTTACTTTTTATTTGAATTATTTATTGCATGACATGGTTGCCAGATACTAGGCTAGAAAAATTAGGCTAAAGTATCATGGCCTAATTGAATTAATATTTCATTGATATTTTAAGGAAAGAAAAAATGAGAAAAGAAATTGAATTATTTTTTGCAAGTTTTAAGCAGAAGCCCTAGCCTTAGGCTTCACCTATTGAGGTGCATGATGATGCTAAATATTTTGGGATGGTAAGAACTCCTAAAGACAAATAACTTCTAGAAGCAACAATATAAGGAGAAGAGGACTAAGGCCTAAGGATCCAATTGTTTCTAAATAAAACACTCATGAGCATGGTATGGATGAAGAGAAGCAAGAACTAGGGGAATATACTAGCCCATGAAGAAAATTTTCTAAACCAAAAACTCACTAGATCGATCTGAAACAAAAGAACCTTTTGAAATTCTAGATTTCCTAGGGATAGTAGAACAACCATTATAGGTGCTGTAATCAATTAAGACAAAAGAAAAATATACATATACTGATCCCCTAGAGCCTCCATGGTCAATCATAACCATCCCATAAAAAATGGTTGTCTTGGATAACCATAATGCATTCGCCTCATGATGGGGAAGGTGTTGTTTGTATTTGGAGTAGAGGATTCAATTCCTCAAGGTATTTAAAGAGAAAAATTAATAATTGACATGGGATTTTAAGGGACAGTACGAGAATAATTTCAAATTACTTATAAGACTCCACTTTGCATGTCATCTTGGTAAAAGGTTTCTTGAGTGTAGAAGGCATACTAGAATTTATAATTTAATTTTAAGGGAATATTTTTATTGTGAGAAATTCCTATGACTATATTGTGGTTAGAACCATCATTTAGAAACTATTCAAGAATTTTTGGATTCTTACAAATAGTCTAGCTTTGAACATAAAAAATTGTTGTGTGAGTTTTATGTTCATAAGTATGCCTTGTCTCAAGATTTTACATTTCTTCCCAACATCTATGTTGGGGATGTTCAATTAAGGGTGTTTCTATCCACTCTCCATAATTAAAGCCAAAGGGAAAATAGAGTAAATAAATATGAGGCTAGGGAGAAACAATTTGGACTATTATTATGCTTTGAATTTTCTAGGTCCAATCCTATGATTGAAAAACATTTTATCCTTATAGCTAAAGCATATACTAAAATAGAGTATATAAACCAACTTAATATTTATATTTAGGAATTCAATAACTTTGTAAAATCGGGCTTAAGATAGCTAAACGATCTTATACTCACAGATGAAGTGAGATGGGGGTCTCCTTGAGGCCATCTCCCTACACAACCTAGATTGGTAGTATCACAGTGTCAGGCCATAGCCTCCATTATGGAGAAATAGAGTTTCCACTAGATAGGGATGTGATTTAGACCCCCACTAGTGTTGGACTTAATTCCACCATACTATATATCCTACCATAAAAGTAGAGAATGATTTCAAGAGTGGATGTATTAAGTTATTCAGTGTAGTGGATATCACCCACATGGTGATAGGTTCTTCATCACTAACATTGGAAAATTTGATCTCATCATAATCATACAAAAAGTAAATACATGAGAACATACATTGGTATAGTCATGGGGGAGTGACAAGGCACTAAATTACCTCATTTGGGCATAAACTTTGGATCTCGTGTGTGATATATAACCCTATGATGACATCATATTTCACATAAATGTTATAGAAAGTATGGTATATCAAGAAAATATAGTACTAAATTACATAGGATGATTGTATGTGCTTTTAAGAGTAAATTAGAAGGATTTTCCATCTAATTGTAAAATTCTTGGCCTAGAAGACGTATTGAGATTTTGTAGAATAGAAAAAGGGAGATTTTTCGTTAAAACTACATAAACCATGAAGGTGCTAAATAATTAAATAGTGAGAGCACTAGATAACTTGCACCATGCCAAAAAGTGTTAGAACATGTACCCTTGGTGGACATGGTATATTGATCTGACACTAGGAGATAAGTATTGATGAGTGTTGATCAAGGAAAGGTTGTGATGCAAAAATCTACCTCAAAGATAGGGATAAAAAGATTTGACACATTGGCTATCACTAAAACCATAAAGGATAAATGCATAAACCATGAGGGTGCTAAATAATTAAACAGTGAGAGCACTAGATAACTTGCACCATGCCAAAAAGTGTTAGAACATGTACCCTTGGTGGACATGGTATATTGATCTGACACTAGGAGATAAGTATTGATGAGAGTTGATCAAGGAAAGGTTGTGATGCAAACATCTACCTCAGAGATAGGGATAAAAATATTTGACACATTGGCTATCACTAAACCCATAAAGGATAAATGCATATGTGGTGGTAGCTCAAGATTCATGTTACCAAAATTAGAGCGTTTATTATCTATTGTAACTACAATATTGACTGATATTAAACATCATTAACAAAGATTGGTTAAATAATTTAACAAGATGACCATTTTTTGATGTGTAAACAAAGTAGACTTGATACTCCTCAATATTTATTTGGGCTATAATTGAAACTATTTCTTTTTTGTTTCCCCTAATATAACAACATTGATTGTAATTTGTGTTATTTATAAGTAAGGATGTGTGTAACAATTAGAAGGCTAACTAGTAGTCATTTTATTCTAAACTTTGGATTATTAGGTGAATGTAATTTATTATTTTAATTCTTATATGTGCTAATAATTTTTGTATGGACTATTGCTAGAAATAATTAGATTACTAAATTTTACGTTCCTATATTGAGTTAATTTATATTTTCTTACCACTGTGGAGTTTCGGCCCACTAAAACATGAAGAGGAAAGGATTATTATGTCATGTTTGGGTAGGTATAGCATAGTGTGATTTATCCATTGCATTTTTTAGTAATTTATTATTAATTTATATTGTGTTATAGGCTGCACAATTCAATTCATAAAAATTACTTCATGTTTGATGTTATACTTTTTGTAATTCACTCTTGAGAGGGAAAAACTACAACATAATTAGACATAGGTATTTAGAAATATTAGTTTAAGTTTTAATTCATGCATTTAATTTTCAAGGGTGTGAACTTAGCAAATGATTTTAATTTTTTATTTCTCATAAGACATTTGGCTAAATACTAGTTTTATTTTTTGTATTTCCTTTTTGAATTCATTTCCATTAATGCAAGTTTAGTGTGAGCATGTGTGAGTATTTAATTTCAACATGCATAGACAATAGAAACCCCTACAAACAACCTTACAATAAAAATATTTCCTAGTGAATATAGGCTATGGACACCACCATAAATTTGAAAAATTAAAAGTAACATGATTAAAATATGGTTTAACAACACCCATCACTTTTTGGCACCATTTTTGGGGACACGGTGTATGCTAGGATTATTTAAGAACCTTTGAAAACCAACATTAGAAACTTTTACTTAGAAAACTAATTAGTCATAGAGGTAGCATACCTCCTTAGTGGTCATTCTTGATGTAAGTGTTCGCTAGGATAGATTAAATTTGATATTATAAACCAAGATACCTAGTGCCCTTATTTGTGTCTTATGATAGGAAGAGACTAATTAGTTAAAACTAAGTGAAACTAGTGGTGTTGAGAAGAAAAGGTATAGGTGATTATGAAATAATTTATTTGATAAGATAGAATGTATGAATAGATCTATGGATAAGAAGGGATATTGTTAAAAATAACCCCCAAAAAGCTATAGGAGCACAACAATCATATCTAGAGGTTGCACAAGAGTACTCATTACCAATAGCCACAGTTCCAAGTGGTCCATTGCAATAAGGGGAAGGAAGTACTAGTATATGTTCATCATCAGTTCTAGGATCTAAAATATTTCTTGAATTAGAAGAATAATCTAGTAGTCCTCCACCTCTACCATACATATTTACATCTCCTAAAAACTTAAGAAAATATGAGCATTTAATTTCAGCATGCATAGACAATAAAATCTCTACCAACAATATTACTATAGAAATATTTTATAGTGCATATAACCTATGGAAAACACCCTAGGTTTGATAAATTAAAAGTGTTATAATTAAATTATGGTTTAAAAACACCCATCAAGAAGAGGATATGCTAAGACTATTTTTGTACACATGTCTTTCGATCTTGTGGTTCATATTGACACCTAACTAGCAATGCACTATAACTATCATCTAATGATAAGTACTAAAGGTGAGCACCCACTAGTTACAACCCAAACCAAACATTGGATGAATCAAATTGCTTTGACTCAACCTCCAAAGTAGGTTGGTTCCTTGTCAACTTGTTGAACGTTGACTCTTTTAAGCTCAAAATGAAATAATAAAAGGTTAGGGATAGGAATGAGAAAGGGCAAGTAATTAGAAAATGTAAAATGGATAGATGAAGATAAAAACACAAGCTTCTACCGATGACCTCTCACAAATCAGATGTAAGAAAACCATTGGAACTAACAACATTCACAATTTATGCTCTTCACGGTTAAAGATCATAGCATACCACATGAACCATTCTAAACATCTAAGATACTAGAAATCCAATATCAACATAATAAACCAATACTTAGACTAACAAAAATGAATTCCTAGAAGCATACATTCATATTATGAATTATTCTAATTGCCCTAGGCTAGCAATCCAATATCAGAATAATAGACTACCCTAGCAACATTAACAAAAATGATGTCACAATATTAATACCAGATGATGAAGAAGATCACAAATCTGAGTCAAACATAAAAAGTAATGCTCATTTATTTGATTGTGAAAAATATTACAATAGTTCAAGCAAACACTTTAGAAGCTATCCTTTAAAGAGAGGGTTCAAACTCTATTTATAGATTTTACATTCATTATGAATACAAGCATTACAAGGATCTTCAAATGGAGTTTAGCTCTCTACAACTTGTTTAGAGTCGATGCCCTCTAGCTATATTTTCTTGAATTAGTTTGAGGGAGATTTAATATTGGTCATTCCCTATTCTTGCATTAGCTCGCAACCATATATTTTACAACAAACATTTGTTGATTGGAATATTTCAAAGTCTTCTAGACCAAAACTTTTCATCTTTTCAATCATTTCATCTTCCACCATGTTGGTTTTTCTTGACTCTTTTAATATATCACATGGCCATGGGAAAAATCCTATTATTTTTTGAATTCTTATCAAGATTCAGCGTTGCCCATTGATCTGGATGTGAACGAATGCAATTGAATTTGCCAAACTCAATGTTGGTATGTTGCTCAATAAAAACAAGTTGACCTTCCCAAAATTGTGCCTTTTATTTTACATTTTTTGCCTGATTATCCTACCCATGGCTACAAGGACATTGACTTCAATCCACAATTTTCCTTGAAACCACGCTCAATTTTCAAAATTTGGAGTGTTTGATCATTTTGACCATGGATTCAGGGAAACTTATGGTTTTAAGGCTTCACCTTCTTTTGGACAAAGTTAATTCTCGGTTGTGATTACTTTCCAAGACAAGCACCTTTTGACTATTTTTACCATTATAGAAAGGTAGCTCATGGTCATGGGTTGAGAAGAAGTCTTTTGTACATCAAGGAAATCATGGTTTTTGGTACAACTCCACCTTTAGATATTAAAATTGTAACCGTACGATTTACAAATAAATGCTCATAGCCATGATAAAAACTCCAAAAATATAAATTTTGACTTAATCTGATTGTGATCTCAAGTATTTGCATGGTTTTGAGAACCTTATGTCTATGGCCATTCTCCTCTTCAGTTAAGCATGCACTTGTCCCTCCACCATGTTGTTTACAAAGGAATGCTCATGGTCATGATCAAAACTTCAAAAAACTAAATTTTGACCAATTTGATCATGGATTTACAAAAAAATGCAGCTTTAAGGAAAACTCCTATGGTCATGTTCCGTTCCTACCTTAGCATCCTTTTAATAAAAATAAACATAGTTTTTAGACTAGATCCTACAACTATGATATTCTTCGTATTGAGTAGTATTGACTGTCATTTGACCATGGTTTTGGGGACTCTTCTTTAACACTTTGTGATTTTTTAGAAAATTTAGCTACCCTATTTTGCGATGTAGTCTTTTTGACCTATATTATTGGAACTTCCTAGGGGACTTTGCTCATTAATTTAGAGAACTTAGAGTCTTATTCATTGGGTAAATGGAATAAAATGAAATGATGAATAGAAATGTGGAAAAGAAAATAGAATAGACGTGAATAAGAGGGGAAATAATGAATGCAATATAAGATGGATGAAGGGTGAAAGAAATAAAAAAGGGTGGATGAAAAGATGAAAGTGCGTGGAATGAAATGAGTGAAATGGGTATGAATAGATGAAATAAAGGGAAAATATTATTCCAAAAATTATCTTTGAATATACCTCCTTATGATCATTACACTCTTGAGTTTTGACACTTCTTAGAGAGTAACAATTCATATGGAAGCAAAAGCAAAATATAGGACTCCTTATTTCAATATGAAATCAATATTATGCCTCTTATAGGAACTTTCCTCAAGATTTTCTCATGGACAAAAAAAAAATGTTCCTTTTACCGCTACAAAATCTATTAGAACCAACTTCATACCAAAACATAGAGTTTATTCCCCATTAACCATTCTACCCCTATATTTTCATCTCCCTTCTACTTAGGTGGATCTTCCTCCCTTCGTTCATCCTCTTCAATTTGAACTCATTCTTCTACTCCCTACTTCTCTCCCTTTTCTCCTTCTTCTATTTTTTGTTGTTCTACTTCTATATCTTCATCCTCTTATTTAGGCTAGTCTTCTTCATCATGCTCAGGTTGATCTCCTTCATCTTGCTCAGGTTGATCTTCTTCATCTTCTTCATATTTTCCTTGTTCTTCTTGATCACTTCCATCTTCTTAACTCAATAGTTGAACAATTTCATCCAATGTTTTGTAGGCCCCATCCTAGGTTTTGTTGATAAGGATTTGATATTTCTATTATTTGTTGGTGGGTGTTCTATAACTTAGATATTTTTTCATAGGAAAGAAGAGGGTCATTATTAGCTATTTCACTCATAACATATTTAAACTTGGTTAAGATTTTAATCATTTGGAACACCTGATCCTCTTGAATAGGTTCTAACCAACCCTCAATCTCATATTCATCTTTTAATATTAAGGAAAAGCTACCTTGAAGGCTTTCAACTCCTAGAAATTGGAAGTCTTCATCCCAAAATCTAGGGAAACCATATTGAATGATTCCATTGACAACTTGCACTATTATATTTAGCCTAGCTTCCAACTTGTCAACCAACTACCATCCTTTTGATATTAGCTTGTTCTTCCTTATGATGTTCTTGGTTGTCATTCTAGTTGTACACCATTGCTTGCTTGGAATAGCTTTTGCTTCAATTTTGTATCTCACCTCAGTAAACTTATATATCCTTTCATATGTTTGTATTTTAGGCTAAAATTTTCCTTTAGCAACATCAATGATTCTTTTGGCCTTAACTACCTCCTTACTGAGGTCATCCAAAAAGTGAGTACAGGTTTAGATTCTAAACTCTTCTGCTGAATTTCACTCCAGATATCCTTTCTTATTTATTTTATAATCTCTTTTGAAAACCTTGAAACCTTATATCTTTCTACCTACAGTTTTTTTTACAATTGTATAATTTTTTTAGCAAGAGTTTTATTATGTGTTTGGGAACCTTCAACTTATTACTCGAATTTTACAGCTTCTTGAAATTTTTCTTTCCTCTTCTTAATCTCATTTCTTAGAGATTTTTTCAATATTCTTATGCTCTTTTAGTGAGGCCTCTAATATTTCAATTTTCACCTTTAATTTTTTACATCTTCCCTTATAGATCTCTCCTTGAAGATAGATCGTATTCATATGGGATTTAGCAGCTATAATCTCATATTCCATAAGAAGTTGAGCAATTTTAATTGTTTGCTCCTCTATCTTATAGTCTCCCAAGGTTATCTCTTTTTCACAGTTATCTACTAGGGAGGTAATAGTAAGCTTGGTTCTATTATGAGCAAGTGGATCTAATATGAGGTAATAGGCAAACTATTTAGAGGGCTCAAAAAATTTAGCATTCCACCAATCTCATGCATTGATTGACATATTTCTAATATTTTAATATGTGGTAAATAGAGGGTTAGTATGATAAGTGGAGGTGGTTACCAAATATGACATAAATGGAAGGGGAGAATATGGGATAGTCATGATAGTAGATTTTGAAGTGATAGGAGTTGATATTATTACTACAATTGTGGAAGATGGTGGTGTCCATGATAATACCTACTAAGCCATTGAGACTTGCAAGGGAGATGACACCAGAGGAGAAAAAACCTAAGATAGGGGTGATGAAACTTGTGCCCCTGATGAAATAGATTCAAGAGATGAAGGATTTGGTGTAGAAGGTGATGACTCTTAAGGAGGGGATGTATGGGTTTGAGGGGAGGGATCCCTTTCCTCTTGATATTAATAATGGAAAGAGGATTTTCTTAGGAACTTTATATGAGAGTGAGTAGTAGAAGTAGAGATAAAATAGTACCTGATTCCTTTGGTGGGGATCGTTGCTTGGTCAGACTTGCCTACTCTATTTTTTGGAACTTTATATCTTCCACTGTTGCCAATGTTTCTTCCAATTTCCTTTTATTACTGAACTCCTTGGTAGCTTCTCCTACTGAGTCTTTTGCTTTTATTTTGAATACAATAGGGAAAGAGAAGCTATTATATATAGTTGTGTCTGGCTAAACCTTCTATTGTGTAGGTGAAGGTTGTGGTTTTGGAGCAATTGAGCTAGTAAATTTGATTGGAGGGGCACCAGGTTTGTATGTTATCCTACCTTTGGATTTTTCTTGCTTAGTAGCTTCTGATCCAAGAGATAGATGATCTAGCCTTTTGTACACTTTAATAACTTTAGTAGACCCCATTTATTCTTTTCCAATCCCTTTTCCTTTGTATCCTAATATTTGCATCATCCTAACCCCTATGGAATAGGTTTACAACTGCTCAAGCATTGGTTAAAAAATAATTTATCCCTCTTGAGCTATAGAAGAAGGAGTTGTACCTACACTGCCTAACTATTGGGCTTTGGGAGGTGAAGAAGGTAGGTCAGGTAAGATTTCTTTTCCCTTTCCTATAACGGTTTCCTTTGGCGTTGCGCTTCTAAAACTCAATGCAAGTTTTTTGCCATTTTCCTTCCACTATTTATAATCCTTGCCATACTTGTCAAAAAAAAAAAATATCCATCTTATTACCATAATTTGATGAGGTATAATTTTTTTCAACTCTCATTCTCCACCATTCAAATATCTTGGAAACATCCCATTTTCTATTTTTCTATAGGGATTGAATTTTTTATTCACTTAGGAAATGTTGTTTCTTGTTTTCAGGGTCATTTATGGAGTGATAAGTATTTAGTTTTTTGAGTTTTTAATTTTTTATGTTAGAGATATGGAGTAATAAGGATGTCTACTTAGTTAATTTTTTTATTATTTGAAATATTAAAAGAGTTAGAAGATTTATTTTCTGAAGTTTGGAGTGATAAGGAATTCAACTAGTTTGTTTAAAAGATTTAATATTTTATAGAAGTTTAAAGTTTTTTAATATTTTAAGGAGAAAGAGCCATTATAAAAAAAAAAAAAAACCTTTGAAAATTTGCTTTGAAATTGTTGTCATATTTGGTCTAGAGAACTAGTAAGTTACACAAAAATAGGCAGTAAAAATAAAAATAATAAAAAAGAGAAAAACTACCTATAGAAAGAAGACTAACTTAGGCTAAGTAGAGAACAAAATAAAAATAAAAATAAAAATATATATTGAAGAAACGAGATTTTTTACAGAAAGAGATATTTGATAGAAAGTAAAAGATAAGAAGTTTAAAGTATCTGATATAGTTTTGAATCAAGAGTCCGAGAAAAAGAAAATAAATATTTAGTATAAATATTTGAAGCACATTAGAACGAGCATTTGATTGAGCATGTAGCAAAGAAAAAGAGGAGTGTATGAGCTACAATTACATAGAATATAAAGTGTAAGACCATAAGATATAGAAAAGGTATTACAACAACGTATAATCTATAGAATGTAGAAGCAATAGAAAGACATTTGTAAATTCATGTGTAACTGTGTATAAAAGAAAGTTTCAAGAAGAAGCATAGAAAAGATATATTCTATACTACATTGTGGGTAAAAAAACCTAAAAACACCAAAATTAAAGAGTTAGTTACAACAGAATTTGAGAGAACATATTTTACAGAGAACAAACCTACATCATAGAAGGTGAAGTATCTAGAATTTAAAACTTAAGGAAAGCAATCAAATATTGAATGTTATTCATAGTGTAATAGTATCTATCCAAAAGCATCAAAGAATCAAGCAGACTCCATTACACAACAAGAATAGCAAAGAAACACTCAGCTCATACAAGAGAAGAGTTAACAAATAAAGTCTAATGCAATAATAAAAAATTTAGCAAAGAGAGAATAGTGCTCTAGTGTAGTGTATAGAAGGATCATTCAGTCAGGGTGCAAAAAAATATAGAGAACCAAAAGGTGAGATCTTATGGTCAGCCAAGAGAAAAAAAAATTGACCTTTTGGCCAAGGTGCAATAGAATATAGAGGATTAGTACACATGCAAAAGTTAGTCTAGCAAGGTGCACCAACGATAGCATCAATTTTTAGTCCAAAAAGGGTTCCTAATCATATCAATTCACCTACAATAGAAAAAAGTTAGTTAAGGAACAAGTAAGTGTATTAGAAAATAAAAATCTTAAGGATCAAAGCATGCTTTCATCAAACAAGAAACATTCTATAAAGTTTATTTGCAGCACTTCATAGGGAGAAAGAAACTATTTCACTAAGTAAAACAATCTTTCATAGCATGGGAGAGCATTCAATAGATAGTGCAATAGGGCTTTAAATTATGTGCAGCAAAAAAGGATCATTACATGTAGTGCAACAGGGAGAACATGTTTCTCCTAGAGCTAGTGCAATAGTATTGTTGGAGATATTATGCATGAGAAAGCAACAATTAGGGTTTTCTTATAGAAATTTTATTTATTTTTTAAATATTAAAGCTTTATAGGGAGACAAGGTTATAATTAAAGTTTAATTTTTTCTAAGTTTGAGAGTTATAAGTAGTTAATGAAAGTTATATTAATTAATTTTTGGGAGATATAAGTAGTTAGTGGAAGTTTTATTAATTGAAGTATTTTATTAAAATTGGAGAGATAAGGTTTATTAAAGTTTTTGAGTGGAGTGATTTTTTTTTTTTAAGATTGATGATTATTTAAAGTTTTTAGAAAATTTTGAAAAACTTTAAACTTTAAATTTTTTGAAATTTAATTGAAGTATTTGAAGTTTAGAAATTTTGAAAATCAAATTAGGGAGTTAAAAGGTTTTCAACATCAAACGTTAAAAAAGGAGAGAAAATTTAAAAACTTATTATTGAGTGCTAAGGAGTTATAAGTTTTTTCAATTGGAGATTATTGAAAATTATTATTAGAATTAGGGATTCATAAGGAATTCTACTTTCAAAAGTTATTAATTTATTTGAAATTTAATATTTGAATATTACAATTGAAAAATTAAGTTTTGGAGAAATAAGGTAGTCTAAGGTATTCTACTCCAACATAATTAATTAATTTTTTATTTGGGAGTTATAAGGTTATCGACTTCAAAGGAACATGACAAGGAAAAAGCAAGCAAAAAGGAATATAAATGATCAAAATTTGAAAATACATGAGTTGTCAAATACAAATGAAGAAGAAAAATTATGTTCTCAAGATGACAAAATATACATTCAGGATATTTCACTTAAAGAGACTAAGATAATGTTGCAAGATTTAATTTGTTGTACTCAGTACATGATAGGAAAAATTGAAGAACAAAATGATACATCAATAAGGATAAAGAGATTCATTTGATACTTGGAAATTATCTAAGTTCAAATCTTGATGAAGTAGTTGAAGACTCTAAATGTATTTTTACATTATCTAATGATATAGGAAAGATAATGTATATGGCATTACTTTCTAATGAAGTTATCAAATACAAGAATAGAAAACAAGAGGAAATGACTAAATATTTGAATAATAAGCTTGTTGATATTACCAATGAAGCAAATAATTTAAGAGTTATGACATCAAATATCTTAAAGCCCATGGTGATGGAATATTTACAATCTATTCTTGAAGAAGCAAAAAAGAGAGAATTTTTAATACTTCAACAATGCATGCAAAGTATTCTTAATGATACTAATGATTGTTATGAAATTTTTGTTACTATACTTGTTAGTCTATGGAAAATAATATATAAGGGAATAATCACTCTAAATATTTCCAAGATAAAAAAAATAAGGAAAGGTTGAAGAATTAGGGAACAAAACAATGATGAAAGATGTTTGTTGTGACAAATTATTTAAGGTCTATGACAACGAATGAATTTTGTGATACCATAGAATTAAAACTAATGAATATTGACACATGTTTTGAAACTAGTGATCTTCATTAAAATGAAAAGAAAAATTGTGATGCAAGGAGCAAAACTTGTGACTTATAATTCATGAAAAATATAGAAGAACATGTTCCAAAAATAGATGCTACGTATGACACAAAGGATTTAAATATAGTTCATGACTATTTAGAGAAAGCTTATGCTAGAAAAATTTATGATGATAGAGATAGTGATGCTCAGTGTTTATGTTCATAGTCTAGACACCAAAACCTAGCCACTTGTCATTCATCCTTATTTTCCCACCATTTCCACCCATTATTTAAATATATTTATATTATATATATTTAAATATTAATATTTTATATATATTTAATAAATATATATTTATATAAGTAAATTAATCCCAACCATCCAATTTCACTTAATCCTAGTCATCCAACCATATTAATCCATGCCACACCCTATATTTAATATCCACCCTCAGATATACTTTTATCTTAGCCACACGATTAGTGTCATTGAAACCCTAGCATGCCCTAGTGTGGATTATTAATAGGATCCATTTTGATGGCTCAAGCCCTAAGTTTGTTTTTTAATCCTAAGTTTTTTGAGGAATCATTTTTGGTTTCCTTAAGTTCTTGGTTACCTGAGTTCCTTTCTTGTATCTGAGTACTCTTGCCTTCCATCCTCACTTGCCATATCACCCGCATTCGTCATTGCCTCTCTCGTCTAACTAGATGTGCTCCTGTAGACTTCCCCCTTAGCCTTTGAACATCCTTGGGCACTTTTTGTCATATCTAAGTGCCTATGGGTGCTTCCCCTCCACCTCAAAGCACCTCTGGGAACCCTCTACCATTCCCAAGAACCCACGGGCATTTCCTATAGTCGTTGAGTTCCCACATGTATTTTACACCAAATTTATGAATTTCTCCTAGTCCATGGGTGATGCTAGGACATCGTCGCACCAATCCACTGCAACATATTTCATCATAGTAAAGAACGCCAAATAAGTAAGGTAAATATTTTTATTGTTATTTTATTCCATACATTTTTAGTTTTTATTCATGTTATTTACATCATATAGCTAGGGTTTTTGTATTTATTATAGAGGGCCTCATATTTTGGAGCCCTCACAGTTGCTACTAACCCATTTTTTATTTTTATTGTGTGCAGATCTAGAAGTGTTCCATTAGCGTTGTGCATCTACTTAAGTTGGAGTGGCCCAACATCGGATAATAAAAATCTCACTCACTTCTATTAGGAGCAAGAATGTGTTATGAAGACACCACCAATGTTGTTTGCTAGGGTTTCAGATAACCCTAGCTATTGTAAAATCTGTATAAAAGAATTCAAAGATTCATTATTGTAACAATGGATTTTTGAGGCTCCCCCCATTAATAAAAATAATTCATTGTGCAATATTATATTTTTTGAGTTTAATTTATATCTTGTTATTTGATGTTGCATTTTTGTCTTCACACATAGGGATCAATCTAATGATATTTTTGGTTATTTTGAAAGGTATACTAAAGGAATTGGTTCAAAATTATTAAATAAAATGGGATATAAAGACACAAGTTTGGGAAAACAAGGACAAGGAATGAAAGATTTAATTGTACTAGAAATAAGACCAAAATGTGAAGGTCTTGGATATAGAGGATAGATGAGAAGCAATGAATCAAGAACTAAATTTATAACAGGAAATAATGACATAAAATCTATGATAGGGACTAATAAAATTTGTAACAATTAAGGACAAACAAGAAATAATAAATTAGAAAAAGGAAAAAGTAATCCTATAATAGAGAATAGATGTAATAATTATGGTAGATATGGACATAAGATAGAGAAATTTTAGAATCTCCATTGTTGTGAAATTTGTGGAGGACATAATAATTCATAAATATTTTATATAAAAAATTAAAAGAAAGACTAAAAATTAAAAATATATTGTGTATGGATAAACATGAATGAATGGGATAAGATAAAAAAATATCGTATGGTTTCTACAAAAGGAAACAAAATTTGATCAAAGTTTGCTGAGAATATTGTCAATCTTATCATAAAAAATAAGTGATTATGATCCAAGCATAGCTTGGAAGATGGCCTATAGTGAAAGCATGTGTAGTGATGATCCTATAGATATGGTAGTCTTATGAATGTTCTAGTAGATGACCCAGAGATAATGATAATCTAGAGTTGACCCTGAGGCAGAGTTCCAGAGGTAGTAACCCAAAGGTAGTGATAAAGTGGGAGTGACCTAGAGTTAATGACCTAGAGGTAGTGACCCAGAGGTAAATCTAGTTGCAGTGACCCAGAGGTAGTGACTTAAAGGCATAGATCCATAGGTGACATAGATACATTGATCTAGAGATAGACATAGATAATTTAAAAATGAAGACCTAATGAACGTTGCATATATCCAACCTTTATAAAGTCATAGCTAAATAATGAAGAGAAAGAAGAATCAGATTGAAGAAAACAATCCTGCCTACCAAATAAATATAGGGGGGTGTTGGAAGTATTGCATTTTCAGCCCCCTTTGTAAATATTAGTTTGGTAGTTCATTTATATTTTATATAATGTATGTGTCAATATGAGAGAAAGTACAAGGTGTCAAGAGAAATAATGAAGAGTCACATTGATATGTGGTAATATGAGAGTTTTGTCTCAATATAAGGAATATGAAAGGATGCATCTCCTAGCTATTAGAGGAGAGCAATAGTTAGAGTATTGAAAATTTATGTAAATTTATATATTGGAGATATCTGTCCATGCAATGTAATCTATCTGTCTCATTGTTGTAATCTTGCGATATAGAATATATTTGATATGTATTTATGATATATTCCATTTATGTAATTCATTGTTATTTTATGTGTCATTTATGTTATTTATTCTTGATGAAAGATAAGGTTCATGAGAGAAATAGTCCTAGAAAGCTAACATCAATATCAATGGAGCCAATATTACAACTTTCCTAATATGTCAAGTCTCCTTAGGTATTTGGCACTCTCTATCATCAGCTAATTGGGAATCACATATACCTAGCTAACACCAAGCTTGAAATCAATTTTGTTATAGGATGTCTTTCAAGATTTATGTAGGATCCTAAGGAGAGTAGTTGGAAAGCATTAAAGAGGGCACTTTATTATCTCTATGGCACAACAAAATATGGATTGGAGTATAAGAAGAATGATCAATTCTTCTCACAACAATTCACTAAATCTAATTATTTTGGATCACTAGAGAACAAAAAAGTAATGTTTGGATATTGTAGACTCATACCTTTTTTTGCATGGGATGATAGCCCGAGTCTCTTTCCAAAGAAGACTTTAATGTTTATTTTATGCAAGTTAGATCTACCTCCATGTGCATGTATATGTTTATGTTCATGTGGTTTTTGGTAGATTTATTGGAAATTACCTAAGGTTTTGTCTCTAACAATCCTCTTAAGATAAAATTAACTAGACATAAGTAATATGATCAATAGGTTTGCAAGCTAGATCAAATAAACAATGCAACAAAAAAGGTTCCTAAACTAGTATGCCTTTTGACTTTAAATGATTTTATACTAACTAAATAGAATTTTTCTTTTAAAGACAAACAAGAGATGATGTAGTAAATAAGCTAACCAACTTCAAATTCCTTGCCTAATTGCTCTTTTTGAAAAGGAAAATTGACTAACATAAATTTCATTTAAATTGACCAAAATAAGTAAGTTTTTTAGCCAAATTTATAAAAAATAAAGGATCATTGGATAAAATGATCAATGAAATAATAGTGAACAAATAATCCCAGGGGTAGAGTTACCTATTTCCAAAATGTTGATTAAAAATGCCACAAAACTTAGTGGTGGATTTGAAAACCTACAACTAAGGGGGAAAAACAATTTGGAACTATGTTTAGGGAGCATGTCTAATTATAGAGAAATGATAAATTATCTTCCTCAACTGATTAGACTCCATATTCACAATAAAAATGAAATAATACGTTGACCTTGGAAGGGAAAATTAATCATGCAAAAGTTCTACTATTGCAAAAGTGCCACTAAATTTAGTGGTAAATTTTCACTATGTAAAATAGAGAGTCAAACGCACAAATTTAAAGGTTTAGTGGTGCTACTGAACCTACAAGTATAATTTGGTCAAAATATTGTCAAATTTAACTAGAGAGAGAAAATCCTAATTCCTAAGACCTACAAGCTTGGAGATTCACAAAAACTCACCAAATGACCATGAAATTTTATAAAACTTGTGTTATTAGTTAAATATGATAAAAAAACCTGAGATGTAGCATTTGGATACTTGAAATGATTAAAATTGTTGGATTTTTAAGACTTACTACCACAAAAGATCATAGATCCCAATATAATATAGCCACAATACAGGGTTATGCATAAGCGCAAAATATCGCAAATTGGCTCTATTTAAAATTTTCAATATTTTAAAATGGCTAATTTTGGATCCTTTCATTGGGGCCCATTCGCCCGCAATTTACGAAGTGGAAGTTTTTTTGGCATAAATTTTCCCGTCGTTGATAATCATGAACCTAATATTATTTTAATTCACCGACCTCAAATTACAAATGATTTTGATTTTTCCGCCCAATTCGCCTTCAAATTATAAATGATTATATATTTCACATCCAAATCGCCTTCAAATTATAAATGATTTTATTTTTCCTGCCCAAATCGCCTCATATACTACCCATATATATATTGTACTAGGTACTGATAAACATACATAAAAAATACTCTAACTCAAAAATAGCTCTGAAACAATGAAAAACTTGACAAGGTTGTAGAGGAGTGTCTATCGAAATAAGTCGATCGGTTTCAAAGCCATGTCTATTGACATAAGATGATCGATTGCAGAGGTGTCAATCGGTTGTAGAGGATTTTCTATTGAAATAAGCCAATCAGTTGTAGAGCCCTTTCTATTGACATAAGATGATGAATTGTAGAGGTGTCGATCAACATTGGTCAATCAATTGTAGAGGTGTCGAACAATTTTTGAGGTGTCAATCGACATTAGTCTATCGTTTGCAGAGGTGTTGGTCATCATAAGTGAGTCGGTTGTAGGACCGTGTCGATTAGAATTAGTCATACCTACAACTGATCAAAATGTATGCAATCAATCATACTATCTAAAATAGATCGACATGCCTACAACTGATCGATATATCTGCAACTGATTGACATTCCTAAAATCGATCGACATGGCTGCAACTGATCGGCATGCTTGAAACCAATTGATATATCTACAATCAATCAACATGTTTGCAACTGATCGACATACCTATAATCGATCAACATGTATGCAATCGATTGATATATCTGTAATCGATCAGCATGGTTGCACCTGATCAGTTTATCTTCAATCGATCGACATGGCTACAACCGATCAACATGTTTGCAATTGATCGATTTTGGAGAACACAAGCTTATACTAAGAGGGGGGGTGAACAGTATAAGACCTCTTTTTAATTTTTTCCTTTATACTTTAAAATAGTAAAGCAATATACCCAAAGCAATATCAAAAAAATGCACAATATCATCCACAAAGTGACACCAATTTTAACGTGGTTCACCCAGAATGGTCGGGCTACGTCCACAAAACTTTTCTCTAAAAGTTATCTCAAAGTTCTTTGGGAATCCTTCCCAATTACAATTTTTATGAGCCTTGGCCCAAAGGAGATACCTTCCCCCAATCAAAATTTATGAGCCTCTGCTCAAAGGAGATACCTTCCCCTCTGCTCTGGAAATGATCCCTCAGAAGATCAACTACCTCTACCTCTTGCTAGCACGTGGAACTCCTTTCCATAGAAAACCTCCTATCTTCAAAGCTTAGCCTAAGAGACCTCTACCTTCTATGATCACGTCCACAGCAGCTCAACAACCTGTACCAATCACAGTCAGTCGATCTAGTACAAGTCTTCCTCTGTCTATTAGATCTATCCAACTCTTGAACAAATCAATCCTCTGCATACAAGCCTTCTCAAAGACTTGCCAAATATATCCTCAGGTTCTTCTTGCCCTCTACTCTCTCTGTGCAATCATAGTCACATTTGGTCAAACTTCAACCTTTGCATTGTCTGTGCAATCACAGTGACACTTAGAACAATTCACCATGACTCTTCGCTCACTCTGCACACTTCGATCGAATTTTGCACTTTGCTCTCGATGATCGAACTTCTCATTTTGTTCTCTATCTATGATCGTCGCAACTAACAACACACCCAACTCTTCAAAATAGCCTGCCTTTTATAATAACACTTTCAAGAGCAAAACCTTAATCTTAGTCAGTTGTAACCCTGATCTTTAGTCGGATGCACAACCCTAAACTTCATTGGCTCACATTTAACTTTTTCAGCTTCAACTGCCTCTGTAACTCTTTTGTAGCTTTTGCCGTGAAACTACAACATGTCGCGATATCGTGACACCTTTGCAACCATACACTTTCTTTTGGCTTTTGTCGCGATATCGTGAGACTTCAACCTTTGTCGACTTCAACTAAGGTCTTGTCGTGATATCTCGACACTTCTATCTTTGTCAGCATCAACTTTGCTTTTGTCGCGATATCATGACACTTCTCCCTTCGTTGACCTCCTTTCTAATTTTGTCAAAAAATCGTGACACTTCTGCCTCTACAGACTTCGTCTTCACTTCTGTCGTGATATCGTGACACTTTTGTCTTCATAACCTTCCTCTCTACTTTTGTCATGAAATCGTGACACTTCTCCTATAGAAGACCTACTTTCAGTTTCTATTGTGAAATCGCGACACTTATGTTTGCATACTCTTCTTCTTTTCTTATGTCATGATATCGCGACACTTCTAACTCCTTCGTCTTCTTTTTAGCTTTTGTCGTGATATCACGACACTTTTGCTTCCTTAGACTTCCTTTTTGTTTTTGTCGTGATATCGTGACATTTTTGACTCCATACATTCTCTCTCCTCTTTGAGTCACGAAACTGTGACATGTCGCAATATCATGACACTTTTCTAACTTGCTTTCTCTCTCCTGCTTAAGTCATGAAAATGCAACATGTCGCGATATCGCGACACTTTTCCTCGGCTCTTTTCTGTTATTTGGGTCGTGAAAACCTGACATGTGAAATCACGACACTTTTCCAACTTGTTCTCTTTCTTCGAACTTGTCACGAAATCATGACACTTCTTCCTGCTTTCTCTTTTTCTTCCAACATGTCATGAAATCGTGACAGTTTTTCCACTTGCCTTTTTCTCTGTCAACATGGGGTTTGCCAAAGACCTTTGAAACTGTCATGTCGTAACCTTCATCAAAAAAAATTATTTGACATCAAATCAAATTCCTTCAAAAGCTTCTTGACATCAATGACAACTTATTCACTTGAGAAAATGCAATGTACCCAAAGTACCCAAAATTGCCAACAATATCCCCCTTTGTCATTGAAGGCAAACCTTTACTGAAAACACTTCTCAAGAGCCAAAACTGAAACCAATTGTGCTAACAACTGAGAAAATGTGCCCACAACTAAGAATCTTCCTTTGAAGTTTTGCTCCCCCTGACTTGAAGCTTTCCTCTTCACTTGAAGCTCTCCCCCTTACTCATATCTCTACCCATTTGTCATCAATGGCAAAGGGCCACCTTTGGGGCTTGGGACTAAGAAGGAGCCTCTTAGCTTAGTCCCTCCCCCACCTCCTGATGAGGTGATTAATTTTGGGGTGGGAGTAAAACTCCCATTAGGCACTGATCATCATCAACGTCTATAACTTCCTTGCCGGGCCTTCTCTTGAACTCTTTGTCCATATTCTTGTTCTTGTCACTGTTCTTGTTCTTGTTATCATCCCTGTTCTTGTTCATGCCTTGATCCTTGGACCTGATCATGCCACTGTTCCTATTCCTGTAATATAGAATTTCAGCTCTACACTGTTTGATTATGTGACCTTCATTTTTGCACTTGAAACACTTGACGATGTTGTTTCTCTGAGGTAAACCTAATCTTTGAATCCACCAGTTTTGACCAAACCTATTCTGACCAAACTTGTTCTAGCCAAACCTATTTTGATCAAACCTGTTCCTGTTATTTACCTTGCAATAGACTACCTTGTGCCCAAACTGTTTACAAGAGTAGCAATACCCTTGAAAGAAACTAGCACTTCTGAAACTATCATTTACCTTCTTCACTTGAGCCATGCAATGTGAAGCCATGTGACCAAACCTGTGACAAGCAAAACATCTGCCTTGAAACTTTCTTTTATTTGACCTCTTGGGTCCTGAAAACCTCTTATTCTCATTCTGAATTCTATTTTCTATTTCTACGCATCTATCATTCAAGGACTCATGATCTGAAATACTTTCCTCATCAGAACTCTCTTCCTTTTGGAGTCTCTTACTAGACTCTTCAACTTGTTCCTTGTGTGGCTTAACAAAACCAAGGCCTGTTTTATCTGTTGTCTTTCTTTGACCTTTGATGAGTGACTTAACCTTTTTGGAGCTATCTTGAAACCTATAAATCTTATCCTTGTACTCTTTAGTTTCCTCTTTCAAAGAAGCCATTTTCTATTCTAACTCACTATACTCAAGAACCTTAGACTCTAACTCATCCTTGAGTTCTTGTGTCTTAGCTATAGAGAAATCAAGACTTTCTATAAGATCATCTCTCTCCATACAACATTCATCTAACTTATCCTTGAGTCTAGCATTCTTCTTTCTTTCCTTTTTCAAAGCACTAAGAGCACTAATAAGTTCACTTTCAAGATCCTTTATTTGTTTGCTTTCGAATCATCAAAGCCTTTTTCAGATTTCTTATCACTAGAGGTGCTACCTTTTTCAAAAACCATACATGCATCTTCCTTATAGTTTTCTGAAGCATCCTCATACATACTGAAACCAAATAATTATTTGTACAATCATCCTCAAGGTGACCAAAATTTCCACATCTAAGACATTTCATGATAATGAATCTAAGTTTCGGTTCTTCCTCTTTTTCTAATATGAACAACATCTCATTTTCATTATCACTTTAAGAACTTTCACTATCACTACTAGAACACTTACTTGCTTTGTCTAGATAGAAACTCTTCTTATGCTTGTGAGAATACCTCTTTCCTTGATTGTTGTGCTCATCTTTGTTCTTCCTGTGATGCTTGTGCTTTTCAAAATCCTTCCTCTTAGAATCCTGTTTATCTTCATCACTTTCATTCTTGGGAACAGTACATTCAGTAGCATAATGACCAAACTTTCCACAATTGAAACATCTTATATTTTTCATGCTTTTGTGCTTTCTAGAGAACTTGCCTTTCTTGCTGTAATATGCCTCTTCATCACTAGAAGACTCATTACTCTCTTGAAGTTGTTTACCCTTGGATTTCTTGGTAGCCTTGAAAGCTGCCTCTTTCTTAACATCAACCTTCACTTGAGTTCTCAACTCAAATGCTGCAAGTATACTATGGAGCTCATCCTTTTTCAACTTATCCAAATCTTTAGCTTCCTCAATAGCAAAAATATTTTCACTAAATCTATTAGGAAGAGATTTTAAAATCTTGTCATAAACATCATTTTTAGGAAGCTCAATACCTAAGTCTTTCATGGAGTTAACAACCTCATCCATACAAAGCATGTAGTCACTAATATTTTCATCATCATTCATCCGGAGTTGTTCAAACATACCTTTGAAGTGTCTCAACTTGGCCTTTCTGACATTTGTATCACCTGTATGAACCACCTTCAACTGTTTCTAAATTTCACTAGTTGTCTTGCAGTGAATCACTTTGGTGAGATCTGCTTTTTGTAAGCCTTTCAGGATTGCATTCATTGCTTTTGAATTGCTGTGATGTAGGATCCTTTCTTCTTTAGTATTAGGACCATGTACAGGAATAGTGTACTCATCTTCAATCACTTCCCATACCTCATTACCAAGTGCCATTAGATGAACCTTCATCCTTGCACTCGAAAGACCAAAATCTGACCCATCAAGAATAGGTGTTGCATTGCTACTTGAATGATCCATTGTGTTCTTTACTAGCTTTTCCTTCAAGATGTTAAACTTTTTGAAGGCACCTACTCTGATACCAATTGAAGAACATAAGCTTATACTGAGAGGGGGGGTGAACAGTATAAGACCTCTTTTTAATTTTTTCCTTTATATTTCAAAATAGTAAAGCAATATCAAAACAATGCACAATATCATCCACAAAGTGACACCAATTTTAACGTGGTTCACCCAGAATGGCTGGGCTACGTCCACAAAAATTTTCTCTAAAATTTATCTCAAAGTTCTTTGGGAATCCTTCCCAAATACAATGTTTATGAGCCTTGGCCCAAAGGAGATACCTTCCCCCAATCAGAATTTATGAGCCTCTGCTCAAAGGAGATACCTTCCCCTCTGCTCTAGAAATGATCCCTCATAAGATCAACTGCCTCTACCTCTTGCCAGCACGTGGAACTCCTTTCCATCAAAAACCTCTTGTCTTCAATGCTTAGCCTGAGAGACCTCTGCCTTCTATGATCACGTCCACAGTAGCTCAGTAACCTGTACCAATCATAGTTAGTCAGTCTAGTACAAGTCTTCTTCTGTCTGTCAGATTTGTCTAGCTCTTGAACAAATCAATCCTCTGCATACAAGCCTTCTCAAAGACTTGCCAAATCTATCCTCAGGTTCTTCTCGCCCTCTGCTCTCTCTATGCAATCACAGCCGCATTTGGTCGAACTTCAACCTTTGCACTATCTACGCAATCACAACAACACTTAGAACAATTCACCATGACTCTTTCAATCATAGCAGCTCTCGATGATTGAACTTCTCACTCTGTGCTCTATCTACGATCGTAACAACTAACAACACACCCAACTCTTCAAAACAACCTACCTTTTATAATAACACTTTCAAGATCAAAACCTTAATCTTAGTCGGTTGTAACCCTGATCTTTAGTCGACTGCACAACCCTAAACTTCATCGGCTCACATCTAACTTTGTCGGCTTCAACTGCCTCTGTAACTCTTCTGTAGCTTTTGCCACGAAACTACAACATGTCGCGATATCATGACACCTTTGCAACCGTACACTTTCTTTTGGATTTTGTTGCGATATCACGACACTTCAGCCTTTGTCGACTTCAACTAAGCTCTTGTCGCGATATCATGACACTTCTGTCTTTGTCAGCATCAACTTTGCTTTTGTCGTGATAACATGACACTTCTCCCTTCGTCGACCTCCTTTCTACTTTTGTCTCAAAATCGTGACACTTCTGCCTCTGCAGACTTCATCTTCACTTTTGTCACGATATCGCAACACTTATGTCTTCATAACCTTCCTCTCTGCTTTTGTCATGAAATCATGACACTTCTCCTATAGAAGACCTACTTTTTGTTTCTGTCATGAAATCGCAACACTTCTGCTTGCATACTCTTCTTATTTTCTTATGTCATGAAATCGCAACACTTCTAACTCCTTCATCTTCTTTTTAGCTTTTGTCGCGATATCACGAAACTTTTGCTTGCTTAGACTTCCTTTTTGTTTTTTTCATGATATCGCGACATTTCTGACTTCGTACATTCTCTCTCCTCTTTGAGTCGCAAAACTATGACATGTCGCGATATCGTGACACTTTTCTAACTTGCTTTCTCTCACCTGCTTAAGTCGCGAAAATGCAACATGTCGCGATATCGTGACACTTTTCCTCCTTAGCTCTTTTCTATTCTTCGAGTCACGAAAACCCGACATTTCACGAAATCGTGACACTTTTCCAACTTGTTCTCTTTCTTTGAACTTGTCATGAAATCGTAACACTTCTTCCTGCTTTCTCTTTTTCTTCCAACATGTCGCGAAATCATGACAGTTTTTCCACTTACCTTTTTCTCTGTCAACATGGGGTTTGCAAAAGACCTTTGAAACTGTCATGCCGTAACCTTCATCAAAAAAAATTATTTGACATCAAATCAAATTCCTTCAAAAGCTTCTTGACATCAATGACAACTTATTCACTTGAGCAAATGCAATGTACCCAAAGTACCCAAAATTGCCAACAGATTTGACTACAACTGATCAGCATGGTTGTAGCTGATTGGTTTATCTACATCTGATCGACATTTTTATAGTTGATCGATATGTTTGCAACCAATTGGCATGTATATAATCAATCGACATATCTACAATAGATCATCATCTCTACAACCAATCAACATGTCTGCAACCTATCAGTATGGTTGTACTCAATCAATTTGTCTACAATCGATTGACATGGCTGCAACCAATCAACATGGCTGCAACCGATCAGTTTGTCTACAATCGATCAACATGGTTGTAGTTGATTAGTTTATCTACATCTTATCGGTATGTCTATAATTGATCGGTATGTTTAAAACCAATCGACATGTCTGTAACCGATCAGTATATCTATAACCGATCGTCATATTTGCAACCGATCAACATGTCTACAATCGATCGACATGTCTATAACCGATTGTCATGTCTACAGCCGATCGACATGCCTACAACCGATTGAATTTTACATCTCATACCGGTCATCATAAATTGTAAAGGCTAAAATCCTTTCTTGTCGGCCTAAATCCTTTAAGTTTGTCGTACATTTTTAGAGTTTGTAATCCGATATTCATGGCCCCAAACACAGAAAAATTTGCCACGATTTGAAAATTTTTGGAGAAAAAACTTTGAAATTCGCCACGGTTTGAAAATTTTTGGAGAAAAATAATTGCAATTCGCCATGTATACTTCTACATATTTCTCCAGGATTCCAAGACAATTCACCTTCATTTTATAAATATATTTTGGGGCCAACCCCTTATGCATAACCCTGCTACAATATTAAAGGTCAAAATAATAATATTATGAGTACAATAATATATGATAAAATTAATATGTATATCAAGGCCTATATATTAAATCAAATAAAATTCATTTTTATACTAAAATATAAATGTAAATGGCCTATGTAATTCATGATCTATGAATGAAGAAAACTTATAATATTAATTGATCAAAAGTATGTATACAAGTTGTATTTCTTTCCTCCTTGTTACAACTTTGTAATATCTTGAATTGTACTTTCAATTGCATTATCATGGAGTATTATCTCCACAATATAGCCATAGTAATGTGACTGTTAAAGTACTTGACTATTGCTCTTCATATACCAAGTCTCATGAATCTTGGCTTATCATCTTGCCACTTGCATAATAGATGGACAGTTGACTCTAAGACACTTTCACACATGACTCTTATACTTCTACATGCACTCCTAATCTAGGACACTTGTGCACATCCTCACATTACATATTTACACTCTTACATACATGACACTTGTGCACATTCTCTCAATCTACACTTGCACTCTAACTTACATGACATTTGTGCATTACTACACATTACATTTTTACATGAAACTTGTGCATTTCCTACACATTGAAACTTACATAAAAAAAGAATTATAAATCACACTCTAAACTATAGACTCAACCTTAATATATTACATATTTACAATTATACCATGAAGGTACCATGGGGGTACATTAGCATGTACCAAATAATGTAATATTCCTCAATAGAAATAAGATTCTAAAGATGTCTAAAAATGAGAAAATTAAGCTAAAATGGCTATAAAATAAATAAGAGGATTGTAAAACTTAGTTGGGGCTCAAATTGGATATATAAAAAGTAGTGAGATTGTTTTTATATGTGCAAGGATTCAATATGCTATCACAATACCTGAATAGAGACCTATAATAGTGATTTTGGAGGTTTGTCAAATCAATAGAGGAACTAAAGCTTAATGGAAACTTAGATTCTACTAATATTCTATAGGTTTATCATACCTATAATGTTAGCAATATTACATTATTTGGCCATGTAAATATTTTGAGTTTTTTATTTAATTTAGTGAGTATTTAATATTTAAGGTATGTTTAATATTTTGGCTATAGTATGTGTCATGTGCGCAAGTGAAGAGTGTGTGTGACATGTCTAGTTAGGAGTTTGATGGGGGAGCCAAAATTCGCTCATCCCAAATACTCAAATCTCATTCATTAAACTTGGAAAAATTTACAATAATGGCAGACTCTGCCAAACAAACTCCTTTATTCAAAAAGGTAGTTTATTTCTTTTATTTTACATTATAGCATTTCCAACTCTAGAAGAAAAACAGCCTAAACAGGTCCAGAATGGCCCTCTTGCCTTCATGTCTACTACTATGTCTCAGCCGTTCCCCATGTTCATGCCTTCGCTTCCCCTTTTAAAATCTCTGGTGTGACTCTCCGTCTCCCTTTTCTGACCCTTCATTTCCTTTCCTATGCCTCTACGTTGTATTGGCTTTTGAAACATCTTTCTTTTCGACTCTTGATCTTCGTCTGCTTTCATTGCACCTTGGTACCACATGCTTGTCCAGTGCTACCACTATAGACTTTGTCCGCCTATCAACCAATGATGACATTCGGTATACCCATCGCTCAATAATTTCCTCTGTAACGGCCCTTGTAATCGCCTACCTTTTCTTTCCTTTTGTTTGGTCTCGAAAATGTGACATGTCGTGATATCACAAAATTTTTGCTTCACTGCCTTCCTGCCCCTTTTCGAGTCGCAAAAATGCGACATGTCACGATATCACAACACTTTTGTTTTTCGGCCTTCCTGCCCTTTGCGAGTCGTGAAAATGCGACATGTCACGCTATCGCAACACTTTTTCTCTCCTGCACCTCTTGCATTTTGGTCACGATAATACAACATGTCACGATATCCTGACACTTTTCTCTCCTGTGCCTTCCTTCACCTTTTGGTCGCGAAAATGCGACATGTCACGATATCGTGACACTTTTCTCCTTTGTGCTTTCTCTCGTCCTTTGGTCACAAAAATGTGACATGTCGCGATATCGTGACACTTTTTCTCTCTTGCGCCTCCTCTCACATTTTTGTCGTGATAATGCGACATGTCGCGATATCGCAACATCTTTCCTTTTCGGCTCCTTTTTCTCCTTTTCGATCGCAAAATTGTGATATGTCGCGATATCGCGACATCCTTCCTTTCTACCTGCTCCTCGCCTCTTGGGTCATGAAATCATGACATGTTGCGATATCTCGACAACTTTGCTCTCTGCTTTCTCTATCTATTTTGGGTCACAAAATCGCGACATGTCATGATATCATGATAGTTTCCTTCCTTGCTTTCTTTCTACTCCTTCGATTGTGATTTCGTGACATGTCATGAAATCATGACATTTTCTTCTCTGGATTTTCTTGTCTTCTTTCGGTCGTGATTTCGTGACATGTCATGAAATAGCAACATTTTTGCTTCATGCCTTCTCTCTCCTTCCTGAGTCATGAAAACGTGACATGTCGTGATATCGTGACACTTTTCTCTCTTGCGCCTTCTCTCGAATTTTGGTCGTGATAATGCGACATGTCGCAATATCATGACACTTTTCTCTCTTGAGCCTTCTCTTGGATTTTGGTCGCGATAATGCGACATGTCATGATATCATGACACTTTTCTCTCTTGAGCCTTCTCTCGACTTTTGGTTGTGATAATGCGACACTTTTTCTTCTTTGTCGACATGTCGCGATATCGCGACATGTTTTTCTCTTTGTGGTATTTCGACTTTCATTGGATGCTCCTGCATCAGACAACCGGGGTGGATTGAGAAGTGACCTTCACTTCTGTACTATTCTGTCATCTTATTTTTCAATGTCTCAGTACTGGAAAAATATTTAGCCTCAGCACTGCTCTTTTCTCCATTGTTCTCAACTCAGAGCATGGCAAAGGCTTGCACTTGCCTCTGCAAAGCTTTGAAATATTTTTTAGGTACCACATTTCTCCCACCACCATGGTTTCTTCATGGAGGCATTCTTCCTCACTCTCTTCTCACAAACCTTGACCACATCCTGATGTAAACTGCCTCATGTTTGATGATCTGTTTACACACTCAGGAACCCTACGCTCTTCCACAGATCCTGGTGCAAACTGCCTCACTTTCGATGATCTGCTCACACACTCAGGAACTTTTGCTCTTCCACAAATCCTGGTGCAAACTACCTCACTTTTAGTGATCTGCTCACACACTCAGGAACTTCGCTCTTCCATAGATCCTGGTACAAACTGCCTCACTTTCGGTGATCTATTTACACACTCAGGAACTCCCACTCTTCCATAGATCTTGGTGCAAACTACCTCACTTTCGATGATTTGTTTACACACTCAGGAACTCCCACTCTTCCACAAATCCTGGTGCAAACTGCCTCACTTTCGGTGATCTGTTTACATGCTCAAGAACTCCCACTCTGATACCACTTGATGGGGGAGCCAAAATTGCTCAGCCCAAATACACAAAATTCTCATTCATTAAACTTGGAAAAATTTACAATAATGGCAGACTCTGCCAAACAAAATCCTTTATTCAGAAAGGTAGTTTATTTCTTTTATTTTACATTACAACATTTCCAACTCTGGAAGAAAAATAGCCTAAACAGGTTCAGAATGGCCCTCTTGCCTTCATGTCTGCTACTCTGTCTCATCCATTTCCCAACCTTGTGTGCATGCCTTTGCTTCCCCTTTTAAAATCTCTGGCATGACTCTTCGTCTCCCTTTTTTGACCCTTCGTTTCCTTTCCCATGCCTCTGCATTGTCTTAGCTTTTGAAACGTCTTTCTTTCTGACTCTTGATCTTTGTCTACTTTCACTATACCTTGGTGCCACGTGCTTGTCCAATGCTGCCACTGTAGACTTTTTCTACTTGTCAACCAATGATGACGTTCGGTATACCCATCGCTCGATAATTTCCTCTATAACGGCCCCTATAACCACCTTCATTTTCTTTCCTTTTGTTTGGTCCTAAAAACGTGACATGTCGTGATATCGTGACATTTTTGCTTCACTGCCTTCATGCCCCTTTTCGAGTCACGAAAATGCGACATGTCGTGATATCGTGACACTTTTATTTTTTGGCCTTCCTGCCCTTTGCTAGTCACAAAAATGTGACATGTCGCGATATCGTGACACTTTTTCTCTCCTACGCCTCCTTTCGCCTTTTGGTCGCGATAATGCGACATGTCACGATATTGTGACACTTTTCTCTCCTGCACCTTCCCTCACCTTTTGGTCATGAAAATGTGACATGTCGCGATATCGCGACACTTTTCTCCTTTGCGCTTTCTCTCATACTTTGGTAGCAAAAATGTGACATGTCATGATATCACGACACTTTTTGTCTCCTACGCCTCCTCTCGCCTTTTGGTTGTGATAATGTGACATGTCGTGATATCGTGACATCTTTCCTTTTCGACTCCTCTTTCTCCTTTTCGGTCATGATATTGTGACATGTCATGATATCGCGACATCCTTCCTTTCTACCTCCTCCTCGCCTCTCGGGTCACAAAATCGTGACATGTCACGATATCGCGACAGCTTTGCTCTCTGCTTTCTCTCTCTGTTTTGGGTCACGAAATCATGACATGTCGCGATATCATGATAGTTTCCTTCCTTGCTTTCTTTCTGCTCCTTCGATCACGATTTCATGACATGTCATGAAATCGTGACATTTTCTTCTTTGGCCTTTCCTATCTTCTTTCGGTCATGATTTCGTGACATGTTGCGAAATCGTGACATTTTGCCCCACGCCTTCTCTCTCCTTCCTGAGTCACGAAAACGTGACATGTCACGATATTGTGACACTTTTCTCTCTTGCGCCTTCTCTCGGCTTTTGGTCACGATAATGTGACATGTCGCGATATCGTGACACTTTTCTCTCTTGAGCCTTCTCTCGGCTTTTGGTCGCGATAATGCGACATGTCGCGATATCGCGACACTTTTCTCTCTTGAGCCTTCTCTCGGATTTTGGTCACGATAATGCGACATGTCGCGATATCATGACACTTTTTCTTCTTTGCCAACATGTCACGATATCGTGACATTTTTTTCTCTTTGCGGTATTTTGCCTTTCGTTGGATGCTCCTGCATTAGAGGTGAAGAGTATTTGAGTAATGTGTCATGTGTGAAGTAGGGAGTTACGTAATAATGAGAGGCTTTATCATTATGTAATATGTGAGAAGAGGAAATGTCAAGAGATATGCAAATAAGTGATGCAATTAATCACCTTTAATAAAGATCATTTTTTTCACTTGGAGGAATACCTTCCAGTGCTCTCAATAAGATATATATTTCTTGTTCGATGACCATTAATTACACCCTTGTGAATGCAAAGAAATACCTATCTGTTGAGTGGTGTTTTCACCCAATTGTGAAAGCACACTCTCCGGTAGGATCTGAGTCCCAAAATCCTCTGCTTGCAAAGAAATTATGACCAAATAATTTCTCCAAGGTTCCTGTTGTGTTAGTTCTTCATTCACCAATGATGCTTTCAATTTGAATGCTGGGAATACCTTAGGGTTGCAAGTGGATGTTAACAAGGGGCACTGTGGTTTATTTAATTTGAATTTGCAATGGACTCCAAATGAATAAATGTAAGAAATAAATCTATTTGATCTTAGGCTTTGATGGATTTTTAGTTATTTACTTGAATGAGAATAATTAAAATGCAGAAACTAAAATGAGGGTTTGAAAATAAAAGGAATGCAAAAGAAGATGCAACTAAACTACATCCAGAATGCTGCCATCAATTCGATGAAACCGAAGATAATGAGGTTTCTACATGCAACCTAACCTATTGAATCTGCACATTCGCACAATCCTGATAAGCTAGGTGCGGGTTTCTAGGGTTTTACTGTAATTTCAGATTTTAAGCATTCGCATGAGGCAACCGAGAGAACTCGCATTAAACTCCATCTATAAACCTAAAATCTGAAAGGGAAAGATAAACATTAAATCATGCATGCAGAAATGACTCCTTCTTTCTCATCAATGAGATGCCAACTCTCTGTATTTCTGTATTAAATGATATATCAGTTACAATTACAGAATGTTCCAGGTTTAAAAAATCCAGAACAAATGAAGGAAATTGCTCCAAGTGCAGGCCCAGAATGGCATGCAGCCCTTGTCTCTGCAACTCTGCTAGCAGCAATTTCCAACCCTCTGTTCAATCTGCGCTTTCGATTTTATACTGTCTGGCATGGCTCTTCGGTTCACCTGCGTCGCTTCGTTTCACCTCCCAGAATGCGTCTTTTCAAATTCCTGCCTTTTCGATGCTTTTACTTCATGCTCGATGCCGAAACGTTCAAAATCTTTCGTTGCATGTAACGCTTCTGCAACTCTGACACCTGTATGCCACGTGTCTCACGCTTTCTGCGCCTTCTATAACGGTCCCATGGAAATCGCGACATTTTCATGCATGCAGCTTGTTCCTCTGTTAACACAGCAAAAATGAAACAGGTCACGATATCGCGACGTTTCTCGGCCAACAACCTCCTTGCCTTCTTGCTCAGCGAAAACGTGACATGTCACGAAATCATGACACTTTCCTGTTTCGTACACTCTCGGCCACAACCTGTCGCGAAATCGCTACGCCTTTCGTTTCTTTCCTCTTGGCAGCTTTCTGTCGAAATCGTGACACTTTTCTGTTTCGTACCCTTTGCCCATTTTTCGTCATGAAATCGTGACAATTTTCACTTTCGGACTGCTTTGCTGCAACCTGTCGCGATTTCGTGACGCTTTTCCATTCTATGCCCTTTCGCTCGTTTCTGTCATGATTTCGTGACGCTTTTGTGCTTCGGACCCTTTCGCTCGATTTTGTCATGATTTCATGACATTTTTACACTTCATGCCTTTTACCTGCAACCTGTCGTGATTTTTCGATGTTTTCACTCTGCCTTTGGCTCAACTGTCGCGATTTCGTGACGTTTTTCACTCAACACTGCTTTGCTGCAACCTGTCGTGATTTCGCGATGTTTTCACTTTGCCTTTGCCTTCGCGATTTCGTGACGTTTTCATCTGCTGCTTTGGCGCAACTGTCGTGATTTCGTGACGTTTTTCCTCCGCTTTTGATGGTTTGACCCATGATTTTGTGACATGTCACGGATTTTGCTACGCCTTTCGCTTCTCCTTTCTCTCCTCTTTCGGCCGCGATGGAGCTACATGTCACGATTTCGTGACACTTTTCATTTTCCTTTCTCTCTCCTCTTTCGATGCGACGGAGCAACATGTCACGATTTCGTGACACTTTTCTATTTTTGACAGCGATGGCGCGACATGTCACGATTTTGTGACATGTCGCGATTTCGCGACACTTTCTACACTTGTGCATTTTTGCCCCTTTTTCTTGAATTTTAGCATCTGGGTCACTGAGATTCCTTTTGAAAGCATGCAAAAAATATGGGTCCCCAATTTTGGGGTGTGTTGTGGATCAGCCACAACAAATGGCGACTCTGCTGTCAAATGCTCTTGAGCATTTTAGTGAGAACCCAACCTGAAACATATACAAACTCGAAAACATGTGTTAGCACATAAGCAATATAACAAATGCCCAAAGATCAGAAGTACATGAATCATCAGAATCATCAAGTATTAGCTCAGTGTGTGCAATGAATTTCTTTCCCTATCATTTGAAATTGATCCACACTCCATTGTCAGTTTTGCATGAATGCATATATGAGATTGTGAATGATTTGTGTAACCTAATGAATATGCTAGGAGATCTTGCTTTTATAAAATGCATAGTCTTTCTTCTAGTATCATGTACAAACATTCAAGATTGCCAAACCCTCTTAGGATCCACTAATTAATTGCCTTATTATATCCCAAAGTTGGTTATGAGTCCCTACTATCTTGAACCCATGTGCAAGTGAATGTGAAATCAGAACTTTGGGGAATCAGACTCCCAACCAACCGAGATGAGAGTTTAACCCTATCCTTACTATTCTGATTTAGAATTCATTACCTCACTTTGAGCAAAATAATTTAACCAATTATGGAAGAAATGGTCATGCTAGTCTAACCCTTTGGACAATCGGTGGTCTTGTTTTTTAGACAAGACATGATGCCATGCATGGGTATATCTAACCCCACAATCCAAAACTTATCTTCATTTCTTTGGACCTTGGGGATGACTACCCATCCTTTGCGAGAGGACAAGTAGTACGATCCTTCCAATCCAATATAAATATGAGATGGGAAAAATTTATTTTTTACTTCTTGGACCTTAGGGATGACTACCCATCCTTGCTAGGGACATGTAGTACGATCCTTCCAATCCAAACTTTAGATGTAAATGGAAAATATTAATTTTATTGCTTAGACCTTGGGGATGACTACCCATCCTTTGCAGAGGACAAGTAGTACGATCCTTCCAATCCAAGATTTATTATGAAATGAGACATAGGAGCTTTGGGGAATCAGATTCTCAACCTAAGCGAGATGAGAATTTATGCCCTATCCTTACTACTCCATGTAGGTCAAATCAAAGCTTTGGGGAATTGGATCCTCAACCTAAGTTCGATGAGGATTTAACCCTATCCTTACTACTCTGATTTTAGGCTTTAAGCTCTATGGAAGTGGTCAAAACCACTGTTTTAAGGATCATGTTGCATAATAGGATAGACATGAAAAACTTCTTTCGCCCAACCTTTTCTTCCAAGTTAGGTTTTGATCATTTTGCTCAAGATCCTTTTTAATGTATGAGACGTGCTTGGTTCTAGATATCTCAAGACTCAGTTTCCAACCTTAGGATTTTTCTTACATTTATGTTATAACACAACCCTAAGAGGGATTGACATACTTTAATGATTTGTACCTAAGATGCATATGCAACTAAGATGGAATGTATATGTAAAGTGAGATGTAACATGAATGCATTATCTCTTGAATTGCAAATGAAATATTTGTCATACAAAAGCTGACTACTTCATGCATCACAAAATCAAACGATATAACTTAAAATGTTTGTGTGACTTGTGGAGCTTTTACAAGACAATTCCAATATTTCATATTCTCCTAATCTTAAGCATAAGTTGACATCTCAATTTTTTATTATATATATATATATATATATATATTTTATTTTTTTATCAAAATAAACAAAACATGTCAATTGAAATCAAATCCACAACCAAAATCCTAACTAGACTAACAATCCTAAACCAAGAAAACAAAATCTGAAAATCCCCACCAAAACCGAAAAGAATAACATCAAAATCTCACAACCTAAGGGCTAAAATAATGCTTTAAAATCTGCCCATTAACCGGTAGCATAAAATCTCTCCCTTCTAAAGTTTTTAGCTCTGAAGGTATTCTTCCCAAGAATCTCTGAAATCTGGTAGGGGCCTAACCAAAGACAATCAAACTTTTGATGATTCCCTTTTTCCTCATGTCTTTTGTCCCATAGTAATACCAAATCTGAAATTCTGAATGACTTAACTTTGGCCCTTCTATCAAACCATCTTTTGATAACTTCCTGGTGTTTATTCATGTGATTCATGGCTTCTTCTCTCTTTTCATCAAGGTGCAACAAATGACTTAACCTGGCTTCAACTTGATCATCTGTCCCCAAGTACTCTTGTATGAAATGCAAGGTCTGCAACTTCAAATTTGCAGGAAATATCGGGTCTTGCCCATAGACCAAATGATAGGGAGTATTCCCTATGGATTCTTTCACTCTGGTCCTATCTGCCCAAAGGGCAAACTTCAATTGGTTGTGCCAATCCCGAGGGTTCTTTTCCAGCAACTTCTTAATGGTGTTCAACAAATTTTTATTTGAAGATTCGGCCAAGCCATTTCCTTGAGGATAATAATTAGATGCAAACTTTAAGCTCACTTTGTTGTCATATGCCCAATCTGCAAATTGCGTAGAAATAAAAGCTTTACCATTGTCATTGACAATAGAATCGGGCATTCCAAATCTTGTTATAATATGGTCCTCAAGGAATTTTATTACAACGTCTGTGGTGGCATGTTTAGTAGGAATCGCTTCTGTCCACCTTGTACGATAGTCTGTAGCTGTCAATATGAATTTATGAGAATCAAAAGAATTTGGGTTAATAACCCCAATGAAATCTAGTCCCCACTTGTGCAAATGGTCTCATTTCAACTACAGGTTGTAACGGCATGGCTGCATTTCTTTCTCTATTGGCAGCCACTTGACAGATATGACAAGATCGTACATGGGCATGTGCATCTTTGAAAATGTGTGGCCAGTAGTATCCTGCTCTCAGGATTTGATGCGCTGTAGCATTTGCCGCACCATGACCAGTTCCATGTTTCCCGTGAAATTCCTGCAACACCCTGGCAACTTCTTCTTTGTTCAGGCACCTCAGGTAGATCCCTTCATGATTCTTCCTGTAAAGAACACCAGATTTCATCAGATAATTGATAGACTTAAGCCTTAAAGCTCTTCTCTGGGTTGAATTCAGATTAGAAGGACACTTACCAGTCAATAAAAATTGCACAATATCAACATACCAGTCATCCTTAGCAATGTATTCTGTGTTCGAGTATTGGCATGTTATTTGCGGATTATTTTCTGCGATCGCCTTCGCCAGTCCCTGTCCTCGAACTAGTTTCATAGGTTGGATTTCGAGATCAAATTCTTGGATGGTGGAAATCCATTTCCCTCTTTTCTCACCTAGTTCATTTTGTAAAAACATGGTCTTAACAACAGAGTCAGGCACGATGGCAATAACTCTACTGTGCACAATGTAATGCCTAAATTTTTTCACCGTTTTAAAAAGTGCGTACATTTGCTTATCAAGGATTGAATACCTTAATTGAGCATCTTTCAGGGGGGCACTTAAAAATGCTATGGGTTTTTCTGCACTATCCTCGCCTTTTTGGGTTAAGACACTCGCAAAAGAGTGTTCTGATGCAAAAGCATAAATATAGAAAGGCTTGGAATAGTCTGGACTTATGAGGACCGGGGCCCTGGAAATGGCATCTTTGATGTTCTGAAAGGCCACTCTACTTTCCTCGTTCCATTTTACATCCACATCCTTCTTGAGCATCTTGTTCAGAGGTTTGGCTATCTCAGAAAAGCTAGAGATAAACTTCCTCACAAAATTAACCTGCCCAAAGAAAGATCTCAATTCTTTTTTACTACTCGGGAGAGGTAAGTTTTGGATAGCTTGTATCCTTTTCGGGTCGATGGATATGCCCTCTTTTGAAATGATGTGACCAAGCAATTTTCCTTCTGTTACTCCAAAAATGCACTTTTTGGGATTTAAGGAAATTCCATGTTCTCTGCATCTTTGAAGCACTTTCTTTAAATCTTTGACATGGTCCTCTCTCTTCTTCGAGAAAACTGGGATATCATCCACATACACGATGATACATTTGCCTATGAGCCCTTTGAATGCATAATCCATGGCGCGTTGAAAAGTTGCACCAGCATTTAACAGTCCAAACGACATTCTCTTATATGCAAATGTCCCCCACTTGGTGGTGAAGGCTGTTTTCATCCGGTCATTTGGATGTATAAGAATTTGGTTGTATCCAGAATACCCATCAAGAAAGGACATCATTTCAGATCCATTTACCGTTTGTAGAATTTCATCGATTGATGGCAATGGATAATTATCTTTTTGAGAGGCTTTATTAAGATTTCGAAAATCTATGCACGACCTAATCTCTCCACTCTTTTTTCTTATTGGAACGAGGTTAGCAACCCAGGTTGAGTGCCTAACAGGAAAAATGATTTTCGCTTCCAATAATATTTTGACCTCCCTTTCGATTAAAGGCTCCAATAGCGGGTTAACAACTCGTTGTCTTTGCCTAAAAGGCTTGGAGTCTGGCTTCAAAGGGATGGTATGTGTGATAATGTCTTGGTTGTATGTCTTCGACTCATTGTAATTCCAAGCAATGCAATCTATGTAATGCTTCAATGCCTGCATTATGTTGCTCCTTTCTTCATCTGTACATGCCTTTGCAATGTACACCTCCTTTGGATTGTCTGCACTCCCTAGATTAATTGAATCACATGCATCTTTGGGGAGTGGGACTCTTTTTCCTTTCTTGGTCTTGCATCCCATGTCGAACATTTTTTCCAATGAAACCACGTCTTTAGGTATTTTGTTGGATTGATACGCAGTTTCAATTTCATTTTCTGTTTCATCTTGCCACCTTTGTTCCTCATCAATCACCTGATTTTCAAAAATACCCGAGTTCGTGACAAATTTGAAGATATGTCTGTCATTTTCAAAAACCTGGAAATTCTTGACATTATCGGGTATTGATGGACAAGGAACCAATTCAATGGAGAACTTTTTACACCTTTTTATATCAACCGGGTTTAACATGCCCGCGACGACTGCAAGAGAGTCTGCTATTCGATTTCCTTTTCTAGAAATAAGGGCTATATTGAATGCATCGAACTCCTCAATGAGGTCCATAACCCTAGTTCTATAAAGGCTTAGTCTCCTGTCACGGCATGTATACTGTCCTTTGATCTGCTTGACTACCAACTCAGAATCTCCCAAAACCTTCAAGCATTTAACTTGCTTGCTCAATGCTAGACGTAAACCAAAGATCAATGCTTCGTATTCTGCCACATTGTTCGTGCAAGGAAATTGCAATCTATAGGCAGCCAATAATGGTTTACCTCTTGGGCCAGTGAGCTCGACTCCAGCTCCTGCTCCCTGTCTAGATTTTGATCCATCGAACTTGAGCAACCATGTGCAATCATTTTCCTCAGAAGAGCCACCATGACATGTTTCCTCTTTAGGCTCTTCGGTAGCTTCCTCAACATCAAGTGCATAAACCCCCAGTTCTGGCTCAAAAAACTGAACTTCATTCGGCTTGTTAAATTCTGTTATGATCTCCTTAAGCCTCGGTTCATTTTCCACTCTAATTTGGTTTGCAATTCCTTTCCATGGTAGCCACATATGTGAGCAGTCTGTTGAAAAATAGCCATTCAGAGTTTTCATCCAATCTCTCGCAAGTAGCATTCCATATCTACTTGGGATATTAACAACCAGAATGTCGACAACCTGTTGGACCCTGGGTTCAGAATTTAATTGAATTTTGACATCATATAGGGTCCCTACCACATTTACCTCTGATCGGTCCAATTGCAGGACCTTGCATTTGGATGAAACAGGTTGCAGACCCAACATTTGACATATCTCCGAAGGCATGAGGTTGCTCGTGGCACCCGTGTCCACCAAACAGTTATGCAAATTCTTACCCACAATTCTCAGAGTCAATAAGAATGGCGGGACATCCCTTCTCTCCTTTCACAAAATCAGATGGGACTCAACTCCTTTTCCCTTCCACATTTGATCAGGTGAGTTCAAAGCTTTTATCAACGCCTCCTTTTGGCCAGGCAATCTAGCCGCGTCCAAGAATGAAAGGCTAGATTTGGACTTCTTTAGATCCTCCACTATGTCATAGTTTGGTTTTTCAAATTTGACTGTCTTCTACACATCATTAGACATTTCTCTTCTGAGTGGAGGAGGAGGATTATTATTTGCCTTAGTATCCGGAGGAAGAATAGAGTTGTTTGGAGGTGTTGATGAGGTTTTAGGGGCTTTAGATTTACTTCTCAAATGGTATCCATGATTCCCCTTTCTGAAATCTCGAAAAGCTTGCACCTCCTGTTCCAAAATTTTGTCTTCTTCTTCCTCACTCTCACCTTCTTGATGATATACAGTTTCCATCACCATAATATTATCATCTTGATGTTGCGATGGACCCTCATTTGATACCCAGTTCCAAATCATCAACTTGTGCTTGAAGACAATGAGTGTATCTAGCAATTTCAGGACAATTCCTCTCATTGTGTTCTTTTGTGTTGTGCAACCTGCACCCCCTTTCCCACGCCAAATCTGAAAGATTCAAAAGAGAATTGGATTGGCTAGGTCCTGCAGAAGTATCTAGTTGATTAGCAATGGGAGCGGGAACTCCCCCATTGTTTGGCTTGGTGTTCCAGTGTCTCCCTCTATTGTTAAAATTTTGATTTGAGTGAGGGGCATGGGACTCATACTTCTACTGTTGAACCCTGTCATTGCTCAGTTTATGAACTAATTTCTTGAGCTCTTCGACTTCTGAATAAATCTCCTTCGGTGGAATCACATTGTTGTTAACCCCTGTTGGATTTGCATAATTGATGGGGTCTTGATTCAACATTTGGGTCGGGTTCTGAGGAATTTGATTCCCGTATGGATTGACACTTTGAATCGGGGTTGGATTTGGAAAAGGAACTATGGCCTGAGGATTAACTTGGCTGGTTCCTTGCATAGTCGATTGACTATTCTGCAAAAATGCGAGGACAGGTGGAATGGATGTGATTGGTTGGATTGGAATGGGTGCATATGCAGGTGCTGGTGGATACGGTTGCTGATATGGGAAGGCATTCATGCTTGGCATTTGAGGTGCCATGATCTGATTTGCCAAGGGAGCTTGACCATATGGAGCATACTGTCCCATCATAGGCATCTGGGTAAACCCGTAGCCTTGTGGTGTCATTTGCTGCTCGATAGTCATGGCTTCATTATAGGCTAGAGCGAGCATGGTGACTTGAGGATTTCGTCTTGCAAACATGGCTGTCATGGGGTCCAATGCCCCAAAATATATCTGCAAAGCCACTACGGGATCGATGGCAAAATGCCTAATTGCTCTATTATAGCACTTTTGGAATCTCTGATTAAATGTTCTGATCGGTTCCCCCTGGCCCCTTTTGCATGTAATAAACTGATTGTAAATGGTTGCGGGATCCAAGGGTGACCTAAATTGATTAACAAAGGCATTTTCCATTTGCGTCCATGAAGTGATTGAACCAGTTGGTAAGCATATATACCATTCATATGCTATTGGATCTAAGCTCATGGGGAAAAGTCTGCAAGCCACATCTTCATATTGGACTTGCAACCTAATTAAAACATCCCTATAGGCTTGGATATGTTCTTCTGCTTGTTCTTGGGCCATCTGGTTTATATTTAGGCAAAAATATTTCAATGTTCTTGGGGATTTCATGGATATCCCCAACAATGTTCAAAGGAGTATTGTTAGCTCCATACCAAGGAGCTGCTGGAGCTTGAGCCATTTGACTCAAAATTGATGAAGACAACCCTACAATAGCAGTAGAAATATTACTGACAATAGGAACACTAGTGGCAACTGATATTACTGGCGTAGGTCCACTCGATGTTCCTGGAGAAAATAGGTCTTTTGTGACTGGTGAGCTTACGACTTGCTTGGTTTTATTCTTGGGAGTACCAGTGAGCGTAAGGTCATGAAAAATGGTTTCCCGGTTGTTTGGGACCTGGTCGCAATACGACGCGGTGGGTCCAGCCTGCCTGATGAAACCCTCGATTATTTCAAAGAAAACCTGCAACAAAAGAAAACAAAAGCTGCAGTTTAGCTGTTTGTGAGATTTAAGAAATGATTTCAAAATTAAATCAAAAAGATATTACTCATGTATGAAAATCAAAATAAAGTAAACCAATTCGGGCCCTCCTTCTAGCGCCAATCTGTTGAGTGGTGTTTTCACCCAATTGTGAAAGCACACTCTCCGGTAGGATCTGAGTCCCAAAATCCTCTGCTTGCAAAGAAATTATGACTAAATAATTTCTCCAAGGTTCCTGTTGTGATAGTTCTTCATTCACCAATGATGCTCTTCAATTTGAATGCTGGGAATACCTTAGGGTTGCAAGTGGATGTTAACAAGGGGCACTGTGGTTTATTTAATTTGAATTTGCAATGGACTCCAAATGAATAAATGTAAGAAATAAATCTATTTGATCTTAGGCTTTGATGGATTTTCAGTTATTTACTTGAATGAGAATAATTAAAATGCAGAAACTAAAATGAGGGTTTGAAAAATAAAAGAAATGCAAATGAAGATGCAACTAAACTACGCTCAGAATGCTGCCATCAATTCGATGAAACCGAAGATAATGAGGTTTCTACATGCAACCTAACCTATTGAATCTGCACATTCGCACAATCCTGATAAGCTAGGTGCGGGTTTCTAGGGTTTTACTGTAATTTCAGATTTTAGGCATTCGCATGAAGCAACCGAGAGAACTCGCATTAAACTCCATCTATAAACCTAAAAATCTGAAAGGGGAAGATAAACATTAAATCATGCATGCAAAAATGACTCCTTCTTTCTCATCAATGAGATGCCAACTCTCTGTATTTCTGTATTAAAATGGTATATCAGTTACAATTACAGAATGTTCCAGGTTTAAATAATCTAGAACAAATGAAGGAAATTGCTCCAAGTGCAGGCCCAGAATGGCATGCAGCCCTTGTCTCTACAACTCTGCTAGCAACAATTTCCAACCCTCTGTTCAATCTGTGCTTCCGATTTTATACTGTCTGGCACGGCTCTTCGGTTCACCTGCGTCGCTTCGTTTCACCTCCCAGAATGCGTCTTTTCAAATTCTTGCCTTTTCGATGCTTTTACTTCATGCTCGATGCCGAAACGTTCGAAATATTTCATTGCATGTAACGCTTCTACAACTCTGACACCTGTATGCCACGTGTCTCACGCTTTCTGCGCCTTCTGTAATGGTCCCATGGAAATCACAATGTTTTCATGCATGCAGCTTGTTCCTCTATTAACACAGCAAAAATGAAACAGGTCACGATATCGCGACGTTTCTCGGCCAACAGCCTCCTTGCCTTCTTGCTCAAAACGTGCACATGTCGACGAAATCGTGACCTTTCAACTTTCTTTCCGTACACTCTCGCCACAACACCTCGTCGAAATCGCTACGCCTTTCGTTTCTTTCCTCTTGGCAGCTTTCTGTCGTGAAATCGTGACACTTTTTTGTTCCGTACCCTTTGCCCGTTTTGTCGTGAAATCGTGACAATTTTCACTTTCGGACTGCTTTGCTGCAACCTGTCGCGATTTCGTGACGCTTCTCCATTCTGTGCCCTTTCGCTCGTTTCTTGTGATTTCGTGACGCTTTTGTGCTTCGGACCCTTTCGCTCGATTTTGTCATGATTTCGTGACACTTTTTACACTTCATGCCTTTTACTGCAACCTGTCGTGATTTCATGATGTTTTCACTAGCTTTGCAACTGTCACGATTTCGTGATGTTTTTCACTCGACACCTCTTTGGCTCAACTGTCATGATTTCGCGATTTTTCACTCTTTTCACTGTCGCGATTTCAGACGAATTTTTTCATCTCGCTTTGGGCAACTTGTCGTGATTTCGTGACGTTTTTCACTCGGTGCTGCTTTGACTGGTTTGACCCACGATTTTGTGACATGTCACGATTTCGCTACGCCTTTCTGCTTCTCCTTTCTCTCTCCTCTTTTGGCCGCGACGGAGCTACATGTCGCGATTTCGTGACACTTTTTCATTTTGCCTTTCTCTCTCCTCTTTCGGTCGCGACGGAGCAACATGTCACGATTTCGTGACACTTTTCTATTTTTCGGCAGCGATGGCGTGACATGTCGCGATTTCGCGACATGTCGCGATTTCGTGACACTTTCTACACTTGTGCATTTTTGCCCCTTTTTCTTGAATTTTAGCATCTGGGTCACTGAGATTCCTTTTGAAAGCATGCAAAAAAGATGGGTCCCCAATTTTGGGGTGTGTTGTGGATCAGCCACAACACTATCTAAAGGTATGAGGTGAAAGGACACAATGGTTTGTAAATAAAATAGGTTAATTAATTATGTATTAAGGGTTAGGATTAGGATCCTAACAAGCCACCCTCCTTAAAAAGATCTTTGTCCTCAAAGCTCAAAGTGAGAAGCTTCATCCCATATTTTCCAAGTAGTATTTGCTCATGTTCTTGCATCATTTTAATGTCATTTTTCATAAGCAGGGATATTGTGGGGGTTGAAGTAGTGGTGGGGGATAGGTAGTAAGAATAGTAGGATTAGAATGATGACAAGGGGGAAACTCTTTTGGTGCCTTCTTGGTGGTTTAGATAGAAAATAACTGGGCAACCATTTTTTTACCTCCTTTGCGAATAATTTTCTCCATTCGATGAGAGGTTACAAGGGAATAAGGGCCTGATTTTAATCCTTTAAGAGTATATGTTTAATTCTTTATTGTGAATTTCATCCATAATTTTTCAAAATTCCATTGGATTGTACCTAGTGTTCGTAACCATGGCACTCCCAAGACAATGTCACATCCTCCAAAGAGAATTGCATACATGTCATGTTTTATGGTATAATCACCCAAGGTGAGCTTAATATTTTTGAATTTCCCCTTACAAGCGATTCTTCCCCCATTACCAATCATGACTTAAATTTTTTTTGCAAGTATGGATAAAGCAGTCAGCTTGTTTTACCACATGTGGGTCAATGAAATTATGGGTACTGTCGGAGTCAATAAGCACAATAAGGTTTTGGTATTTCAAGGATCCTGGGACTTTCATAGTTTGGGGAGAGGAATTTCCAATGAGGTCATTGAAAGAAATTTCTAGTGGACCATGAGTGCTATCATCAGGCGTATCTATCACTACTTCTACCTCGATCTCATTATCATCATTTGTTGATTGACAAGGAATAGTTGCATCTAGAATATATAATTTAGATGTAATACATTTATGATCGGGTACAAATTTATCATCATAATGAAAAAAATGCCCCTCTCTCTTCTTTATTTTATTTCCTCGAGGGTGATACATTTAATTGGTAGGATTCATTTAAGTTTTTGGGTGTTGGAAGTATTTTGTGATTCTACTTTAGATGGGTTTCCCAGTCGATGCTAGTTATTGAACTTGTCTTCCACCATTTGGGCTAACACAATAGTTTGCATCATGTTGATGGGGTTAAACATTTGTACTTCTAGTCTAATTTCTTCCATTGGACCACTAATGAAGCAAATTTTGAAGAATGATGCATCTAGCCCTAATGTAAGATTTTCTAATTTCTCGAATTGAGCTTGGTCCTCTCGTACTGTAGTGGTTTGGCAAAGTTTGGTGAGAGCTCCTGTGAAATATTTAAATTTACTTGGGTTGAATTGTACCATTAGGTTTTTTGTAAATTCTAGCCATGTAGGGGTGCCATTTGTATTTTTGTACCATTGGTACCATTGGGTGGTGGTACTTTCAATGTGGAAGGATGCAATGCAAACCTTTTGTACCTCAGGGATTTGATAGAGGGAGAAATATTGATTAGCCTGATAGATCCAATTTGTGGGGTTGCCTCCTTCAAATTTTGGAAAATCCAATTTAGTGGTTCAAGGTAGGATTGATGTTTGTGGTCCCCCAAGTAATGCTTGGTGTGTTGGTGCTCTGGTAGATTGGTCAACTTGGATTAATGCCAATTTTTGTTGTACCATATCAACGGAGTGGTTAGTGGCATAAATTTTTAAGTCTAGGTCTGCTATCTTATTTCATATTCCATATTTTTGTATAGTATTTTTGTCCTTCCATTGGCAAAAATCCTACTTTGTCATGATTTTCTTTTCAATATCATCCTTCCATAAATTAAATTATTGAATGAAATATTTGAAAGGGTCTTGTAAGCTCCTACCATCAGCCATTTTGGCATGGGTTTGTGATTTATATTTTCCCCTTAGTAGTGAAAATTTAGGTTTTTGTTATGAATTTCTGCAAAATTTTATGTGGATTTTATCAAAATTGGTTTTATCAAGTTTGTGGACCTAACGGTCACTTTTTCAAATTTGAATTTTTGAAATTTGGTAGGAACAATGGCTAGTAAGCACAATTTTTGAATTTGGACAAGAAATAATGGCAAGCAAGTAGTGAGCGGCCAAGGGTAGTATTAGTGAGAGGAGGTAGCTGAAGAACATGAGCTTATACTGAGAGGATGTAGCTGAAGAACATGAGCTTAAAGCAATAAACATCACACAAAGCATCACACATATGAGAGACATGATTTAACGTGGTTCACCTAATGTGGGCTACTCCACGAAGAAAATATTCCTTATAATTTTTTCTCAAATAAATTCTCTTGGGAATGATTTCCCTATTACAATGTTTATGGACCTTTGTCCAAAGGAGACACCAATACCCTAATCAAGTTCGTGGATCTCTATCCATAGGAGAACTACTTTATCCACTACTCTGGGTGGTGATATTCTAGAAGAACTGTTACCCCTCACTACTTTGGCTGATATATCTCTATCCACTGGAGACTGTCGTCCTCTATACTCTATCACCTCCAAAGCTCTATCTCAAATATGCACTAAACACAGTCCTTCGGTCTAGCATAAATCTGCTCAATATTTTTCTTTTTTCTGGCACAAATTTATCATCAATTCTACACCAAACTCTATCCTCAAATATGTCCTCAAATATGTATTGTAAGCTTACACAAAATCTTACACCAGTCTATCCATAAGTCTTCTCTATGACTTACCTCAAATCTTCTCAACAAATCCTCACTAGAAGTCCAAATCTGCTCAATAAGTCCTCACTAGAACTTTTCCAATCTCATAGAAACATATAGAAAATTATTAGAGACTCAATATGCTTCACATTCACAAACTATCAATCATTTTTAATTTCTCTTTTATCATAGAAACATATAGAGAATTGTTAGAGACTCAATATTTTTCACATTTATCAACACTCAACCTCTTTCTCAAATTAATTAAGAATATAGAACAATTTGTTTCATAGAACTTGAACTATCACTTAACACTTCCACTTGATTGGGCTCAACCAACTCTACTCAACCAATCACTCAATGAGTTAAACCTTACTTACAAAACCTAGTCCAAGCATATGAACACTCACTCAAATATTTCCAACAATGCTTATCAATAAATCTCACATAACAATGATACTCATGATATTTGCAAACATTAGTTCAAGTTCTTCACTCAACCAATCACTTAAAAAATGATGCTTATCAAACAAGGTTACTTTCCTTAACCTCTATTCCAGAAAACCTTGAAGCATTAATTCAAAACACACTCAATAAGGAAGACTTAACAAAGTCCTTTTCACTCCAATATTGTTTTCAAAAAACTTCAATCAATCATTTCAACCAAAGAAGAATATACCCATACCTTTTATTTGATGTAGAAGTGACCTTATAAAACCTGTATCAATCATAATTTTCTCTTTTGCCAATTTCAATAGTTAGATGATAAAATATCACGCTAACCTATTCACAAAATAATCCTCAATTACATAAATTAATCAAACTTAATTACACCTTATTTATCCTTCTTAAAATAATATCCAATACGACAGATCTTCAATCAAAACAATTCTTCCAAAAATCTAACTCATCAAAAGAACATCTTAACAATTTAATTTCATCATAACCCTTTTGAGAAAAATACCTCAAAAATAATCCAATCTCTACTTATGACTCCCTACTTAATATTGCATTAATTAAATAAATCACTATATAAAATAATGTAATAAGTCAATCTCTCACTTTTTTAAGGTAAAACAATTTTACTTTAGCAATAAATAACCCTTCATATATCAAAACAATATTTTCTCAACACACAACTTAACTTCCACCTTATCTCTCCTTAAAACCTTAGCAAAGCAAATTAAAATAATTTCCAAAAATATATGTTACCACTTTTCACAATCCACAGGACTCAAAACTTGGTGCAATATTCCCACAACGCCTTGGCCATGACTTCCACGCCATGTGAGCCACGTGCTCCACTTGGATCCTCAAAGCACAACGTATGCTTTGACTCCTTCAAACCCTTAAGAGCCCTTGGCTCTGCCTTCGACGCCGACTGAAACACACTGTGCTATTTTGGAGGCACACATTTTAAAAATTGCATGAGCTTTTTTGCTTAAGGCAGATGCAATTCAAAAAGGATGCCACACCCTAGGAATGACTATGGTATTTATACCATATGCCTTCCTTGTCACACACATCGGTGGAGAGGAAATTCGTTGGGAAAACAATGCTATGTCAGCGCTTCCAATTTTACCTTATAAATATATTTATTTATTATTATTTAAATTCAAAAGAATTTAAATATTATAAACTAAATATTTAAATTTCCTTTGGGATTTTTTTAAAATAAAAGCCTCCTTAGGTTTTAGAAAACCTTTCTGATTTTACTTATAATTATTTAAATTCAAAAGAATTTAAATATTATAAATTAAATATTTAAATCTTCTTTGGGATTTTTAAAATAAAAGCCTCCTTAGGTTTTAGAAAACCTTTTTTATTTGCCCAACCATGGTTTTAATAAAAACCTTTTATTTTTCCTAACCATGGTTTTAACAAAACCTTTTATTTTGTGCTTCACATAATATTTAAAAATAAACATTATGAAGCTCTTTTGCTACTATCCTTTTGTATTACTTCTTTTGACCTTTTGACATCAATGACAATTCATCCTTGACATCAATGACAACTTCATTTACTAAAAAATTCCAACAGTAGTAACCAAGGGTGGAGTGAGCGATGGTGGGTGGAGCAACGACATCAGTGAGCAGAGGCAATAGGTAAGAGTGGAGTGAGTGATGACGAGTAGAGCGACAGTCAAAGAAAGAGTAGGTGATTAAAGTCAGTGTAAGGGCAAATTTCTAGGTGGTGTTGGAAAGCAAGGAGTGATAGGATCATGTGTGTGTGTGGCTACCCGATGATAGTCACACCCACATAAAGATGTTCATGCATATTTAAGGCTATTCAAACCCACAACACAATGGATGCGGGATTTTGATATCCCAAAGAAAAATTTTAAAAGCTTTTTTTCTGCCCTCCTGACATCGAAAAAACATGACGGTCGATTTTTCGACAACAAAAAATATAAGAACTTTATATTATAATTTTTAGAACCTTAAGAAAGCAATAGACTATTTAAAAAAGGAATAAAAGTATCTAGCAAGCTAGAGCATGCAAGCGAATGGAAAAGTGTTACATGCAAAAAAAAAATGAAGGAATACAATATTATAAAAGCAAGGGATCTTTTGAAAATAACAATATGCATATTAACATGTGGTTACAAAGTGAGGTGCCTATTATTATGGAGAAGACTAACAATGTTGTAACTTAAAAAAATATTGTGTATGGTTGTTATCCATTGAGGTAGCATGTTTATCATCATCATTTCAGGGGAAATCATGGTGAGCCTTCACTTTGAATGTATATTCTAGGATGTACTGTTTGGTTTAGGAATCAAATTTTTCATTTTTTTAGGAATTAGATTGATAAACACCTTGTGGAAATAGGAGACAAGGCCAAATACCTTGGGTAGATCACATACCCTACGTCATTAGAAGTAAAAATGGAGGTTGTTGGGATAATCCATCTTGCAATAGAATTCAAACTCTCTTTGAGGCCTCCAAATCCAAGTGTTTATTGCCATGGTGACAAACATCATTAGCATAACATTCAATTTAGTGTTAGTAGTGGTAATTTTTTAGCAACTACGTGAAGAGGAGACGTTGGTGGAATTAATTTTGGTGCAACTGAGAGGTGAAAAGAATTGATGTTTCACGAAAATAGGAGATACTTGAACCTAATCATACCATTTCATGCTTTATTCAAGTCATTTAAAGTGAGCTTGTTTAAAAGTATGTTGATGAAGGTGCTAGGATAGTTTGAGATATTTTTTAGATGACTCGGTCAATGAAAGCTTGTATTAATTTTTTATGAGGATAGAATACCTAATATATGTCAATTCCTTGTGAAATGGTATATTGTTAAGTATCTTCTAAACAATTAGCTATGTCACATTACATTAGAAAATAATGATAATAAGATAGTGACAAATATCAAGGATACTCAAGAGATGAGGTTTGATAAAGATAAAAATGTTTAATATTTTTAATGATTTTGTATCCAAGATATCTATTCTTGATGACTTTCTATTCTATATGAATCGTAAAAAGGCAATGCACGAGAAAAGAGCGAGAAAATAGATTCAACAACAAGAAAAGCAAAGCATGCAATTTTTGTCTAGAACTAAATTTTACCAATTGCATATTGAGGATTCATCATTAAATTTCAATAGGTAAAGCAATGGCTCTTTGATGTCTTTATCAACAAAACATGTTGATACAAGAATGGTATTTGAACGCTTAACCTCAATTTTTTAAAATAAGATGAGAAACCATGAAATTAATATTTTCTTGCCTATATTTGATATAGTGTATAAGTTATTGGGAATCTAGAAATGAATTAAAAGTGAGAGTTTTATTTTCTGAAAAATAAACCAAATAATCTAATATTTGGGGTGTTGGCGATATTACATTATTTGGTTATGTAAATAGTTTAGGAGTTATTTATTTAGTTTAGAAAGTATTTAATATTTAAGGTATGTTTAATATTTAGGTTATAGTATGTGTCATGTGTGCAAGTGAAGAGTATGTGTGAGGTTTCTAGATAGGAGGTGAAGAGTCTTCAAGTAATGTGTTAAGTGTGAAGTAGAGAGATGTAAATTATGAGAGACTTTGTCATTACGTAGTGTGTGAGAGAAGAGGAAAGATAAAGAAATATGCATATGAAGAGTCTCATGTAATTATATATTGAAGATAAATATTTGTATTATGTATCGAAATAACAATACATTTATGCATACTATTATAGATTTTTATCAATAATATTTCAATTTTTTTAGTGTATTCTGTGATACTATGGAAATTTTCCTGTGATTAGAGAGGTAATTTGCCAACTTTGGTATCAGATATATAGTGGAGAAGTTATAGTGAGTGGAGAATAGCTAGCACCAAATTCTGGTGTGAAATTTTAGGAGTGAGAAAATTATGATTTTGAAGGAGACAAGCCTTGTATAAGGAAGACCCATATTTAGAGAAGACAAGTAGTGAGTATACCATATCTATAAGTAGTTAAGAATTGAATAAATAAGGCTCACAGTTGCACTAAAGTTATCTGTGATAATCTAAATATACATCTACGAATATTGGAGATCAAAGAAGAAGAGAAGGTAGAGAAGAAAGAAAAAAGTTGTGTTGAGGTCACCCAAAGATTGAAGAAAAATAGGACTAAGGTCACCCAAAATTGAAGATAACTAACTAAAAAGATTGTTGGAAATTTATTGAATATTAAAGAAGAATTGAAAAGGTAAGGCATGATTAAGTTTATTTGAGAAATTTATTTGGAAGAAGATTGAATTAAAGTGATTTCAATGTTGGAGAAAATATTATTTGGAAGAACTAATATATGAGCTATAAGAAGAATATTTTTGGAGGAAGAAAATTATGGGAGTTATAAGAAGAGGATATTTAAATATTTGAGGAAATTTTTTGAATTAATTGGAAGGAAAATAATATTTTGGAGTGATAAGAAGAAATTCAAGGTAAATTTTAAGGAAAGGTTGAAGGAGAGAATATTGAGAACAAGAAAATGAGGAAAAGTTATAGGAGAAGCTAAAATACAAAACCACAAATAAAGTTGAAGAACATTCAAATTTCTATGAGGAGACTTGATTTTTAAAGGAGCCAAAATTATCAGCATCAACATAACACAAATGGTCCTGTATAAAAATTAGGTGAGTTTCAATGTTTTTAATTTATCAAAGCTTGAAAAAAAGCTAAAGACTATTTTAAAAAAATAAGTATATAGCAAGCTAGAACATTCAAGAAAATGGAAAAGTATTACATGCAGAAATTGTTTTAAGGAATAAAACATTTTAAAAGTAAGTGATGTTATGAAAATAATAATATTCATATTAACATGTGGTTACAAATTGAGGCACCTATTATTAACATTGTTGTAATGTTAAAAATTGTGTATGGTTGTTATCCATTGAGGTAGCATTGTTGTTATCATCACTTTATAGGATATATATTTTGGTTTAGGAATCAAAATTTTTAATTTTTTAGGAGTGCATATTCAGATTGATAAACTCCTAGTGGAAAGAGGAACCAAGGAAAAATATGTTGGCTAGATCATACACCTTGCATCATTAGAAGTAGCAATGGAGGTTTATGGGAGAAGCTATCTTGAAATAGAAGCCAATCTCTCTCTGAGACCTCCAACTCCAATTCTTCATTGCCATGGTGAGACAAAGATCACTATTGTAACATTGGATTTAGTGTTACCAATGGTAACGTTTTTGTAGCTAAGTGAAGAGGATTTGTTGTTGGAATTGACTTTAGTATGACTGGAGAGGTAAAATGAATTGATGTTTCTTATATATATAAGATACTTGAAGCTAATTGTACCATTGCATGTTTTATTCAAGTCATTGAAAGTAAGTTTGCTTAAAAGTATGTTGATGAGGGTGATAGAATGGTTCGAGAGTATTTTAAGATGTATCAATCAATGAAAGCTTGTATTATTTTTTTTATGAATATAGAATATCTAATATATATCAATTCCTAGTGAAATGGCATATGGTTAAGGATCTTCTAAATAATAAACTATGCCACATTATATTGGAAATAATGATAATAAGCTAGTGAAAAACAACAAGGATACTTAGGATATGAGGTTTGATAAAGATATAGAAATACTAAATATTTTAAATGGTTATGTATCCAAGATATTTATTCTTCATGAAATATTTTTCTAAGAGAATCATTTAAATAAAATGAAAGAGAACATATTTAGGCAAAATATTCAATAATAGTAAAAACAAATCATGTAGTTTTAGTCTAGAATTGAAGTTGGCCAATTGTGCAGTGAGGATTCATAATTGAAGTTCAACATGAAAAGTTGTGGATCTATGAAGTTTTTACTAGAAAAATATATTGATACAAGCATAGGATTTGAGTTCCTAACTTCAATTCTGAAAAATAATATGAGAAACCATGATATTGATATTTCTTGCCTATATTTGATGTAGTGTAGCTTATCTGGAAGATAGAAATGAATTAAAAGTAAGAGTTTTTATTTATTTTTAAATACACCAAATAATGTAATATTTTGGTCATGAAAATATTTTAGCGAGTTATTTATTTAGTTTAGGGAGTATTTAATATTTGAGGTGTGTTTAATATTTAGGTTATAGTATGTATCATGTGTGCAAGTGAAGAGTGTGTATAAGGTATCTAGTTAGGAGGTGAAGAGTCTTTGAGTAATGTGTCAAGTGTGAAGTATATAGTTATGTAATCATGAGAGACTTTGTCATTATGTAATATGTGAGATAAGAGGAAAGGTCAAGAGACATGCATATGAAGAGTCTCATGTAATTATATATTGAATACAAAACTTGATATCATGCATCAAAATAGCAATGCATTTATGCATGCTATTGTAGATTTTATCAATAATATTTTAGTGATTTTTGTGTGGATTATTGTTTGATCCTATGGAAATTATCCTATGATTAGAGAGGTTATTTACTAACATATAATGCCTTCAAATAATATTAAAGTAACCAAGCAGATACAAAACATGACTACAAATATGAAAGATATAATTTATAACAGAGATTTGTACATATAACATGAAAATAGGTTAGAATATAATAAATGTTTATGGTTATGTAAAAATATATCACAAATAAGCATAAACATAAATAAGCCTACAATAAGATTATATCAAGCAAATGTGAGCATAAATATTTGCTATATTATATAATAGCAAATATTTAGATGATTATAAGTGCATAAACAAGTAAGATTAGCAATGATTGATAAGTAAAATAGAGTAAATAAGCTTGCATAAAATTATTAGAGATCCATGCAAATTAAAATATGCTACAAATAAAATAAAAAAATCATGAAATAATATCTAAAGATAGATATTAGAGATGATAGAAATAAATGAGACTAGATTAGTAGCTATAATATGAAATCAAGCATTAACAAGGCATTAAATAATAGGTAAATGCATAAAATCAAAGCAAAAGAGATGAAAAGAGAAGAGAAATAATAATTTTATAGCTTATAATATCCTCCTCGTAGCACCAAGATGATATCCTTGCCTCAATTCCTCTTTAACTTGCTCTACTTTATCCAAAATGCTTGATTCAAGTGCTCCAAATGTAAGAAATGAGAGAATGAGAGTGAGAATGAAATGAGAGCATATTTTGGTAGAGTATGGATATCATCAATTATTCTATAAAATTATCATCCCAAGATATCTATTTAAATATTTTAAGATTATTTTTTCTTGGAGGGAAATAGGGTCAAAGATGCCATTAGGGAGATGAAAAAATTTGTATGCATTTAGTTCATTCTAAGACATTTTTATCAAGTTACAAAAGTACCATTGTTTTTAGTTTTATATTTTTTGAAGTAGTGCTTTTGACAAACAATCAAGTTGATTGATTAAATAGCTAAAAAAGTCTATTTTTCAAAAGTGCCATTGATGAGAAATAACACCACTATGGCACTTTTGAAAGGAGCTATATTTGATGCTTGGGTTGCCTATATTAAGGTGATTTACAATTGATATGATTTCTAGTGCCTTGCCTAGAGTTAAGGATTACTAGGTGTGATAAAATTGGGTGTCTATAGTTTGCCCCATTTTGATGTAATTATTATGCAATAATTGCATAAAAAATATATCGTAGGACTTTAATTTTGACACTATGACATTTTTTATGTTATAATATATTGTGCTAAATAAATTATCACAAATGGGGTTGATTTAAATTTTTTATAATTGATTAGTATCATTGTTGCATGTGTGCCTTGAAATTGATGCCCCATGGATACTTCATAATTAATGTCCCATAGGTGCCCCCTCAAAATTTGTTCCAAAAAGATAAATTGGAAAAAATATCAATAAAATGGGATGTTAAGTTGATGAGGTGGATGTAAAAGGCAAGTAGGAGTGGAAGTGAAGTAGGTCAGGTGGGTGGGTAAAAGAGGGAGAAGGGGTAAAAATGAGTTTATTTATACCATGCAAGGTTGCTTGTTGGGGGAGCAATTGATTTACTACTTAGGATTTGATGGAAAATATCAAATATTTGTACATAATGGAAACTTGGTTTGAGGTTTATTTTGAGCATTGAGGAAAATTGTTAGATTATGCCCTAAAAATGTAACTTCAAATTTTGATTTTAGATTTTTTTTGTATTTTTCTCAATTTGTGGTGCTTTTGTTATGAGTGGTGGTACTTTTGTATTTGCTAGCACTTTTGACAATGGCACTTTTATATATTGGAAAAAATGAATTGATGTTTATTTATTGGATTTTTTTTGCATGATTTGTAGGGGTTAGAGGTACTAGTGAGTTGAGAGCGATAATAAAGAATGATGAATATGATCTTAGATATGGTGTACAATCATGACATTTGAGTGTTGGTTGTGACTAGTTTGTATCATATGGCTCTTATATCAAATATAGATTTTGATTAATAATTACTGATAATTCTATAGAAGATATGGTACCTACAGATTAGTATATTCCAACTACATATGGGGGAGATGATCATTATGTTTGAGGATGTATGGTGGATTCTCTGAGTTCCTATTCAAGGGGTTCCAATTTAGCTTGGTAGGGATGATAGGCTAGGTATGGATCTATTTATAGTTAATAAAGGTTATCTGAAGGTGTGATCAAGATTATACATTAACGATGCATATCAAGGAGGGTACTTATATTTCCTTACAACACTATTATGTGCTATTGTATATAGTATTTTTATGGTAGATACTAGTTGATGAGTGCTCCCCTGAGGAAGGGGAGAGATGATTGATAACATGCAAGATCATCATATTATTTATGAATGGGTCATAGCCATATTATCTAGGTTATATAAGACTCTAGTTGGTTGTACACTTTTTTAGGAAGAATAATAATAGAAAGAGTCTAGTTGGTTGCACACTTTTGTAGGTGTGGGTTTGGGAACATATTGTAGTTAGATGATCATTGCTAGATAAGGGAAATACATGTAGTTCTGATAGTCCTCCATATTACAAGTTGGTAAGGAGCCATGGACCTAGCCAATGTACCTTTACCCTTAATCATGATGTGATTTATGGGATAATATATTTGTATGTTACTTTACATCCATGGAGAGGTTCATACAAGTGGGATACAAATGACGAGGATTTAGCTTGAGTAAGGAGGACCTGATGGGTGTATGATGGAGATAAGGATTATGATATCTACTATTATAATATATTGTTTCATAAATTTGGAAGGGTGCAATAGGTACCGGTGATAGAAGATATTTGGTTTTGATAGACCATGTGAAAGAGGAAGTTTGATCCTCCTAACTTACCCTCCTTTATAGAGTAGAATGCAGATAATGATGTGCTCCTAGATTTAGGTATATATATTCTTAGGGTGGTAGAGGGCTACAAAAGTAAATTTCACCTAGGGTGAGTGACATCAAATGATCTAGGTATGACATAAGTCGAGATGGTGGAGGATATAACAACTATATTGAGATGTCTTCACCACATGCTAGGTAGAGATGTAGCTACCCAAAGGTCTGCTAGACAATAGATAAGGTGAGGATAAATATAAGACTAGGGTAAAGGATATACCATTGGATATAGATACTTTAACTATAATTTCCAATTTTAAAGGGGATTTTGAGGGGCTAGTCATAGTAGGTCAACCAAGGAGGCTATGTAGGTTGAGATGGAAGCCTCGATGAGGATATTTTATGAGGTGAGAGTATAGTTGATGATGGTTAAGGAAATGATAGAGGAAGTGACTACTAGAGTGTGATATATGGAGAGGTTAGAGAAAGAGTGGTATGTTTCTCTAACTCAATTATAGGCCAAGGTTGAGCGGGTTACTCAAGAGAGGGATGCGATCTTTTCTAGAGTGGGTTGAGGACTTAGTGCAAATGTGATACACATGTTGGTGGGTTCATCATAGTAGTCACTTGTTAGGAGGATAAGGTCTACTATATGAGGGTATATATTTATAGGGTAAGGATGTACATGTGGGAAACTAATTTATAAATATTTGAAGGCTCCAAATGAAGATTTGAAGGCTGAAACAGAGCACCAAAGTTCAACAATAGAACACTGCAGTCACAATATGAAGGTCCAAACGAGATCAAAATGAGGTAAATTATATATGGATAGAAATATTATTCTGAGATATTTCCAATGGTGTAAAGAACATGCAAAACAGAGTTGTGAGTCAAAATTTATGAGCTCTGCAAGGTAGCTATACAGGATCTGCCCAGAGCCTGGAAAAAATGGACAAAACATGATTTTCAGAGGTGAAAATAAGAACAAATACTGAATGAAATATGGAGTGTGATATATGGTTGGAAATATCTTGGAAAGGGATTTCCAATGGTGTATTACTTGCAGAAAATGGATAAATGCAGCAGAAGTTATACACCTCCAAATTAGGCAGTTCAGGCTTTTCTGTAAAATCTGGACTGCAACATACAAGAAAATGCAACAGGCTAAAAAAATGGATTTTTCTCCTTCAATTCATGTTTTCTCACACACCAAACTTGTACAATGCAATAGTAATCATCTTAATCTATCTTGGAACTCAAACCTAAAGAATCTATGGCAGTTACAAACAAGGTAACAGTTCAAGACTGTTACAACTACAATATTCCTACACCTACACTTGTACAAAGCTGTTACAAAGTGGTTACATGCACTCTTGTGCCTTCTAATCCAAAAATGCACACATGTCAGCATCATTTTCCAACATTCTCCCCCTTGATGCTGAAAGGGATCACAAGACTATTTCTCAGTTTAAGAAATTGAGCCTTAGCAACACCTTTAGTGAAAACATCAACCAACTGATCATGGGTGTTGCAATACCTCAACTCAACTAATTTCTTTTCCACCATATCATGGATGAAATGGTACTTCATGTCAAAATTCTTAGATCTTCTATGGTGGACAGGGTTCTTTTCCAACTGTATGGCACTCATATTGTCACAAAAAATTATAGTAGGACCACTTGGTTTCTCACCTATCTCCTCCAACACTTTCCTGAGCCATAAGGCCTGAGCACTGGCTGAAGTAACAACAATATATTCAGCCTCTATTGAAGAGAGTGCTACTGATCCTTGCTTCCTTGAGCTCCAAGTGATCAGCCCAGATCCAAGAGAAAAACAATTACCGGATGTAGACTTCCGGTCATCCAAGTTGTTGCCCCAATCTGAGTCACTAAAACCAACTAGCTCCATCTCTTCAGTAGGATAGTAATGTATGCCAAAGTCAACAGTACCTTTAACATACCTCAAAATTCACTTTGCAGCCTTCAAATGCAAGAGATATGGCTCACTCATATACCTAGAAACAAGTGAGACAACATATGCAATATCTGGTCTGGTATTTGTGAGAAACATCAAGCTCCCAACAATGCTCCTATAATTGGTCACATTCACCTTTTCAGCCCCATCATCTTTGCATAGCAATTCACCATGAGCAATGGGAGTAGGGACTGGTTTGCAACTATCCATGTCATACTTTTTCAGCATATCCTTGGCATATTTAGTTTGACAAATGAAGATTTTATCCTTACTTTGATGCACCTCCATGCCAAGAAAGTAGTGCATCAATCCTAAATCCTTCATTTCAAACTCACTCATCATGGCAGCCTTAAATTCATCTTTCAACTTGGAACTACTACCCATATAAATCAAATCATCAACATACAAACAAACAAGCAAAATATCATTACCTTCTTTCTTGAAGTATAGGGTAGGTTCACTTTTGCTTCTCTTGAAGCCACTCTGCTGAAAGTATCCATCAATCCTAGAGTACCATGCTCTAGGTGCTTGTTTAAGGCCATACAATACCTTCTTCAACCTGTAGACATGTTCTTCTTTACCTTTCACCTCAAATCCTTGAGGTTGTTGTACATACACTTCCTCATCTAAGTACCCATTCAAGAAGGCACTTTTTACATCTAAGTGATGTACAGTCCACTACTTTTGGGCAGCCAAAGCAAGTACCATCCTTACTATTTCTTGTCTAGCTACAGGAGCAAAAGTTTCTTCATAGTCAATTCCATACCTTTGTGTGAAGCCTTTAGCCACAAGTCTAGCCTTGTGTCTTTCAATGTTGCCATCACTATTATACTTAGTCTTATAGACCCACTTAGAACCCACACGTTTCTTTCCCTTGGGCAGTTCTACAAGCTCCCAAGTGTCATTCTTCTCAATGGAATTGATCTCCTCTTGCATTGCTTGCATCCAAACACCATTAGTACAAGCTTCTTCATAACAAGAAGGTTCAAAATCAGCAACAATCATCAAAGCATAATTAACAACATCTCCTTTTGGCTCACCTTCATCTTCATCACCATACATGTGCATCTTCTCAAGCCTTTGAACAACTTGATCAATTTCTTGAGCTTGGCTTCTAGTAAGTCTTCTATGGAAATTGTTGTCCAAAACCTGAGTAGGAGGATGAATTTGAAGTGCCTTTTTCCCCCTTTTTGTCTTCATAACATCTGAAAATATGTTTGGAGAATCATCACTTGAAGAGGGACTAGAACTGCTTTGTTTGGGACTATTTGAAGAGCTGGTTGGTGGACTTGGTGGGACTGATTTTAAATTGGGCTGCACATTAGAAGAACTGGGCTGCATATTAGAAGAACTTCCACCACTACTGCCATCATCAACATAAAGTTTTTGATGACCATATACTCCCCCTTCATCAAAAATCACATCTCTAGACACCACCACTTTGTGAGTTTTTGGGTTATAAAGCCTATAGGCCTTAGTATTTTCATAGTAGCCAATAAATATACATGCTTCACTCTTAGGATCAAGCTTCTTCCTAAGTTCATCAGCCACATGAGCATAAGCCAAACAACCAAAAACTTTGAAGTGGTTAACATTGGGCCTCTTTTCATACCATACCTCATAAGGAGTCATCTTCTCCAATGAGCTAGTGGGACTCCTATTCAGTATGTAGACTATTGTACAGACTGCATCAACCCAATACATATTGGTAAGTCTCTTAGTTTACAACATACTTCTTGCCATCTCAACAACAATCCTATTCTTCCTCTCTGCTACTCCATTTTGTTGTGGGGTATAGGCAGTAGTGAGTTGCCTTTTAATACCATTATCTTTGCAAAAATAGAGAAACTCATTAGAGAAAAATTCCCCACCATTATCAGTCCTTAAAAATTTAATGTTGCAACCACTCTGATTCTCAACAAGATTCTTAAAATATTTGAAACAAGAAAATGCTTCATCCTTATGCTTCAAAAAATACACCCAACACATTCTAGAAAAATCATCAATAAATGTAAGAAAGTAAGAGTTGTTACCCAAGATTTTGGTTTGCATAGGCCCACAAATATCAGAATGGACCAATTGGAGTGGGTATGAGGCCCTCCATGCTTTCCCTTTAGGAAAATTCTATCTTGCATGCTTTCCCAATGCACACCCCTCACAAACACCTTTATGCTCCTCTACCTTTGGCAAACCATAAACCATCTCTTGAGAAGTTAGCAGCCTCAAACTTACAAAATTCAAATGACCATACCTGAGATGCCACAACCAACTCTTGTTTTCAACAACAACATTAGCAAGGCTGCCCCCTTGTCCTCCAAACTTCAAAGGAAATAATTTGTTGTTGGTCATAGGAATTGTAGTAACAATCCTATTGCTATTGTTCTTATCATAGATGGTGCATTTCTTATCATCAAAGACTACCCTGTAGTTCTTTTCACATAGCTGCCCTACACTTAACAAATTATGTTTCAAATTTGGTGTGTAATAGATATCATGAACATGTTTCTTACCTTCTTTTGTGTTCACTTCCATTACACCTTTGGCAGCCACCTCCAAAGCCTTGTCATCTCCAAGTTTGATCTTGGACTTGAAGGACTCATCCATGGAAGCAAGAAGCTCCCCATTTCCTGTCATATGATTTGAGCAACCAGAATCAAGTATCCAAGTCTCTTGAAGGTTTTGATCAGCCTTGTTGTAGGTCAAGAAGAGGTTGCTTGTAGTAGCCTCATTCTCATCAGCATAGTTGGCCCTCTTGCTTTCATTTCCTACCTTCAACCTACACTCCTCATAATGTCCATACTTTTTGCAATGATAGCATTGTATGTTTCTTTTATCAAATTTACCTCTTCCTCTACCTGCTGCTCCTCCTCTTCTACCACCTCTTCCTCTTGAAGAATTCTGATTTTGGCCTCTTCCTTGGCCATTTCCATGTCCACTAGAGCTTGCTCCATCACCCTTTGAAATTGTAGCTTTAGAAGCAAATGCCTTCTCATCAACTGTAGTAATAGTTTCCCTTAGCCTCTCCTCATGAGACATAAGAGATCCTATCAAATTATCAAACTCAAGAGTAGAAAAATATTTACTCTCCTCAATAATAATGGCTACATGATTCCACTTTGGGGTGAGAGTCCTCAAAACCTTCTTCACAATGACCTCTTTTTCTGTCTTAACTCCAAGAGTTGCCATTTTATTGACAACTGCCTTCACCCTCACACAATAGTCACCAACATTCTCAGTTTCTTGCATTCTGAGATTCTCAAACTCTCTCCTTAGAGTTTGCAATTTGACCTCTTTAACCTTGTCACTACCTTGGTAGCCTTCTTTTAAAGACTTCCATGCATCTTCAGTTGTCTTACAGTCAGCTATCCTTGGGAACAAACTCTTGTCCAAGGCTGATTGTATGTGGTAAAGGGCTAAGGAGTTTTTCATCTGTGCATCCTTCTTTGTTGTTTTATCTATTGCTACAAGTGTGGTCCAATATTCTGGTTCTATGTACCCATATTCTACAATATCCCATAGACCTTTTCCCATCAGCAAGGTCTTCATCTTGATGCTCCAATATTCATAGTCATCTCCATTAAACTCAGGGATTGGCAATGAGTTAGTGTTGTTGGCCATTACACCCACACAACTATGAACCTATAATAAACCTCACAAAACAACTTAAAATTTTTAGCAAGACCACAGGTGATTCTAACCCTCCAACCAAACAAATCTCTGATACCAAATGAAGATTTGAAGGCTCCAAATGAAGATTTGAAGGCTAAAATAGAGCACCAAAGTTCAATAATAGAACACTGTAGTCACAATATGAAGGTCCAAATGAGATCAAAATGAGGTAAATGTTATATGGATAGAAATATTATTCTGAGAGATTTCCAATGGTGTAAAGAACATGCAAAATAGAGTTGTGAGTCAAAATTTATGAGCTCTGCAAGGTAGCTATACAGGGTCTGCCTAGGGCCTGGAAAAAATGGACAAAATATGATTTTCAGAGGTGAAAGTAAGAACGAATACTGAATGAAATATGGAGTGTGATATATGGTTGGAAATCTCTTGGAAAGGGCTTTCCAATGGTGTATTACTTGTAGCAAATGGATAAATGCAGCAGAAGTTATACACCTCCAAATTAGGCAGTTCAGGATTTTCTATAAAATCTGGACTGCAACATACAAGAAAATGTAGTAGGCTGAAAAAACTGATTTTTCTCCTTCAATTCATGTTTTCTCACACACAAAACTTGTACAATGCAATAGTAATCATCTTAATCTATCTTGGAACTCAAACCTAAAGAATCTATGGCAGTTACAAACAAGGTAACAGTTCAAGACTGTTACAACTACAATATTCCTACACCTACACTTGTACAAAGCTGTTACAAAGTGGTTACATGCACTCTTGTGCCTTCTAATCTAAAAATGCACACATTTGGTTGGCTTTAGGTATCCACCACCACCAGAAAGTAGATATTTTGGGTCTGCTTGTGGGTAGAGTAGTCTTTTGAGGGTGAGTGCACCAATTTTTATTTTATCCATGTTGTGCACTACCTTTTTGTGATAGGGTTGAGTGTACTAATTATGATATTATGGTACAATTGACCCATATGCATGTATTACTTTGAGTCTTTTAGGTAGTAGTGATACTATATGATTTTATGTACTTTATTATGATGTGATGTGTCAATATAGGTTTGATTTTATGCACTTTACTAGAGTGTAGAAGACTAAGAAAATAAAAAGTGATTTAGATAAAGTAAAACAAACAAAAAACATAAGAAAAATATGCAAAAGTAGGCATTAAACACAAAAAATAGGTTTTTACCAAATAAATAACCCAAGAAGTGATCTTGAAAACCAAATAATAGAAAAATTCTAAGGGTGACCTACTTTTACTAGTAAGCGATGACCTAAGAGTCTAATTAGGATAAGCATTTAGGGGTATGTTTTGATCTAATTTTGTTTATAAGCGGTGGTATTTTGACCTAATAATGGACAAGTGCTAAATATGATCCCATTTTTTAGTGTTATTCTTTAAGCTAGGACAAACAATCATATATGGGATGAATATGTCTAAAGATATGCATAAGATCTAAGAATCACATTTTTAAGTAGTGGCCTAAGAGCTATGATAGTGAACAAGTGTTAAAAATATGTAATTATAATGATTCCATCCCTTAGAGATGGCCTAAGAGCCATGATAGTGGACAAGTGCTTAGAGAATGGAATAAAATATATCATGTCTAAGTGGTGGCCTAAAAATCTAGATAAAACACAAGCACTTAAAACATGATAATAAGATACCTTTCATATGTACAATATGATATAGAGAGATATATTTTGGTTTGTAATATTAATAATGTTAGTAATTGTTAGTAGTGATCTTACACCACAAAAGACATAGCCTGAAGAAATTTACTAAGCATATCTGAGTAATGTATTATGCCACAAGGGACATAGCTTGAAGTAATTTATTGAGCATATCTAAGTAATATCTAATGCCACATGCGGTATAGCCTTAAGGACTTTATAGAGCATATCTAAGAAATGTCTTATTTCACAAGGGATATAGCCTAAAGGAATTTACTAAGCATATCTTAGAAATATCTTATGCCATAAGGAATGTATTCCAAAGGACTTACTAAGAATATCTGAGCAATGTATTATGCTACAAGGGATATAATCTGAAGGACTTTCATGTTTACACTGCAAGGGATGTAGAAGGTACCTAAGCATATCTGAGCAATGTCTTACACCATAAGGGACATAGCTTGAAGGACTTCCATGTCTAAACCACAAGGGATGTAAAAGATATTTGAGAATATCTTAGCAATTTATTATGCCACAAGGGATGTAGCCCAAAGGAATTTTATGTATACACCACAAGGGATGTAGAAGATATCTAAGCATATCTAAGAAATATCTTATTCCACAAGGGACATATCCTGACAATATTTTATGTCTACACCACAAAGTATGTAGAAGAGATCTAAACATATATGAGCAATATCTTACACCACAAGGTACATAGCCTAAAGGACTTTCATATCTACACCACAAAGGATGTAGAAGATATTTGAGTATATTTGAGCAATTTCTTACACCACAAGGGACATAGCCTGAAGGAATTTCATGTCTATACCACAAAGGATGTATAAGATATCTAAACATATCTAAGCAATGGCTTATGCCACAAAGGATGTCGAAGAGATCTAAGCATATATAAGCAATATGTTACATCACAAGGGATGTATCCAAAAGGACTTCAATGTCTACACCATAAGGGATGTAGAAGATATTTTACCATATCCAAGAATTATATTACACAATAAGGGATGTATCCCAAAGGACTTTCATGTCTACATCACAAAGGATGAAGAAGAGATTTGAGCATATCTCATGCCAAAAGGGATATAACCTAATGTACTTTCATGTCTACACCATAATATATGTAGAAGATATCTAATATATATATCATGCTACAAGGGATGTAGCTAAAAGGATTTTCATGTCTACACCACAAAGGTTGTAGAAGATATCTAGTGTTTGAGATGATGTAATGTCTAAATAAAAGATATTTGTATATGATATATATGCATGATCTGATGCAAAATTATCATGCTAATATGTATGCATAATACACCTATGTAGAAATCATGACATAATTGTAGTTTATTATGAAATAATTATTTGTATATGTACCCTAATATTTTCCCTTAAATGAGGAGAAGATGTAGGATGAGCATAGATTGTGATGTTTGCATTATGTAATTTGTTCGAGAGAAACTTGGGGAGTGAGTTGCCCCCAAGTAAGTGTAAATAAAATATATAGATGTGTTGAATTTAATGTGAAAACATTTACTTGGATATCAATTCCCTTGTTGATATATAAGGTAATTTTAGTAATGTAGATTTAGATGCCCTACATCACCTAGTATAACAACAAGAGGGTCAAACCCTAGTGTCCATTGCCTAATTAATATGTAAAATAATTTATAGATACATGAGACATTGGACCAAGGATTTGATTCCATCATTGATATATAGAAAAATTATGGATCTTTTGCGATAATATTGTTTCAAAGTATGCTTCCACAGGTGGTAGAAACTCTACTTCCAATTATTGGAATATTTATAAATAATTACAAACATATAAGATACTAGAAAGAAAGCATATACCCTCTTGGGTGGAATTTTTAACCTCACAACTAATCACCAATGTAGATTAAATTTGAATAGTATGCTTGATGAGATTTGATTTATCTCATGCCTATCTAGTAGAAATGTTAACATAATTAATCCATTTACTAGTAGGTATACAAATAATTGCATGACTACAAGTTATCATATCAATTGGATCAATCCCCTAGAGTGGTCTAGTGGATAATCTAGAGCATGTATGACATCAAGTTTGATAAAATATGACAAGTTGTAGATGTTGCACCATGGTATCACATAGCCATCCAAAGAAATATGAAGTTCCTCACCTTTACCCAATGTATGTACAAGAAATTGCATATGAATAGAACATTGATAAGATATATCATCTTTTTCCATAGATCCTATTCTTTACTATGGCATGATATCTAATATTTATTACTAACGTAATATTGGTATGATTTGAAAATATAATACCGTATGCATGTGTAAAGAATAATTGTAATTATATTGATAGAATGTGACAACAAGACTTAGATGTTACGTCACACTATTGCATGAGACTCCAATGAAATATGATGTCTCTCACCGTAATTTTATGTATGTAAAAAAAATTGTATATGTGTAGAACATTGGAAAGAAATATTCCTTTTTCTTGGAGATTCATGCAATGGTGAGATATGACAACTAATATTTGTTTCCATCGTATTGAAATAAAATATCCCCTAGTCGATTCATAGACCAATGAGGAGAAATGGTACTACATGATCTACTACCTAGTGCACCTATAAGTTATTTATACATATACAAAGTGTTAATCACGTAGTCTCATCACCCTCATGGATCTCTAAATAGACAAAATAAATTTATATGATTGTGATTATTGATTGATGCCTAAATTTAACTGCTTGATAGACCCTTGGAAGGATCAATCCATATGCACCTGTTCTTGGTAAATATTGCAAGTAATTATAGGTTTGAAAGACATAGCCATGTAGAGACTAATCCTCTCAATGATGTATGAGTCAATCAAGTATGTGAGGAAGAGAATGAGGTGATATTGTATTAATAACACAGGTTAAATATACTAAATCAGAGATAAAGAGCAATAATTAATTGTATTGAGATAAAAATGATGATCTTCTAAAGTACCTAGTATATAATAAAGTGTATTTGGGACCCTTCATCTATTATCTAGTGCATATACAAATATTGGTAGACACACAAGACTTTGGATGATGGGATCCAATTCCCATGATGATATATAAGGTTTATAGGATTTTGTGATGAGTGTTGTTGAGTGTGTCAATCATGGTGGTAGGAACACGTTATCCATAACTTGGCATAATCATAAGAAAATATGAATATGTAATATAGTGGATAAAGGGTTCCCACCTACTTGAGTTGCATCTTAGGGATTACAATCGATTACATGATTAGATATAATATTTATAATCATTAAAGGGAAGCAATTGATTGTATTGATACAAAATATAGTGATAGTGTCCTATATTTCCTAGTATATCAAGAGATGGTAGGGGCTATCATCCATCATCTAGTGCATATACAAAAAATTTCAAACACATGAGGCATCAAAGAAGGGAACCCAATTCCATTGTCAATATATTAAGGAATTATGATTTTTATGATGAGAGTGTTTCTAAATGTTCTAATCATGGAAGAAGGAGCCCTCTATCCATAACTAACACATTTTCAAAGAATAATAATTATGTAAGGTACTAGATAAATAGTTTCTGCCTACTTGGATGGCACATAGGGCCACACAAAATTATCACATGAAAAGATAAAAATATTTAATATTTCAATAAATATGTGTTTTTGAGGGTACCAACCATGGATGGGATATCCAAGTATCCACTAACTAGCACACTTTGTAAGAAATTATAAGGCTACAATAAATTAGATATACTAGGGTTCCTTATGCCTGGTTGATACACTAGGTAACATGATATATTATACGTGTGGATTCTAATTTGATTGCATGATTTTTTAATAAACCAAGTGGGAAAGAGGATCCCTATTAATCCAATGTCTAGTAGGCTTATAAAGAGTTACAGGTCTACAATATATGAAGAACACAAGCTTATACTGAGAGGGGGGGTGAACAGTATAAGACCACTTTTTCAATTTTTCTTTCGATTAACTTGCAGTTCAAAAACATGTAGTGAATATATAACAGTATCAAAACAGAAATCAAAGCAATGCACATAATATCATCCACAATCGAGACACAACAATTTACATGGTTCACCCAACGCGGGCTACTCCACGGATAAAATTTGTACTAAATTTTATCACCTCAAATTTTGGGAAACATGTCCCGATTACAAAGTTTATGGGCACCAACCCAAAGGAGATACCTTCCCCTAGCTCTACTTAATCTGGTGATCCTCTAGAGAACCTCTGCCTCTGCAGCCCTTAGCAAGTGGAACTCAATCCATAGAAGACACCTGTCTTCCCTGCTCTAGCTAGAGACCTCTGTCCTCAACTCTATCACCGCACAGTCGATCCTCTTTTCTGCACCAAGACACAGTCCTTTGGTCTGGCACTTTGTCCTCGAACTTGCACCTCTGCACAATTACAACACTTGATCAAATATCTACTTATGCACCTCTGTGCAAACACAACAGCAATGTCTTCACACACTCTGCTCTTCGACGATCGAACTTCTCCCTGCACTCTACTTCTACGAAAGTTGCACTTCAAATGCACACTTCGATCGATACCCAAACTACTCAAATAGCCCTCCTTTAATACTCACAATTTCAAGATTGAAATCTTGGTCTTAGTCGACTATTTTACCCTTCAACCTCATCGGCTGTAAAAGCCTGCGTTGCGTCGGCCCATATTTAACTCTGTCGACTTCACTACCTCCCTGTAACTTATGGCATGAAAACTCAACATGTCACGATATCGTGACATCTTTGCCTGTCATACAACTTCTATGCTTGTTGTCATGAAGTCGTGACACTACAGCCTTTGTCGACCTCCTTTCTGCTTATGTCACGAAATCGTGACACTTCCTGTCTTTGCTGACGTCACCTTCTCTTCTGTCGTGAAATTGCGACCATTCTGTATTCATGCCCTTCCTCTCAGCTTCTGTTGCGAAATCATGACACTTTTGATTTTTGCTGACGTCATCTACTCTTCTATCGTGAAATCATGACCCTTCTATCTTCATGCCCTTCCTCTCAGCTTCTGTCATGAAATCGTGACACTTTTGATTTTTGCTGACGTCATCTTCACTCTGTCGTGAAATCGCGATGCTTTCGCTGCCTTAAGCTCTTTTCTACCATATGCCTACGAAACTGGAACATGTCGCAAAATCATGACGCTTTCGCCTTCGAGCTCTTCCTTCTTCAACTTGTCGTGAAATCATGACTCCATCTCCAAATACAACCTGCCAACTCAACCTGTCACGAAATCACAACACTTTCTACATCCGTACAACTTCTTTGTAACCTGTCACGAAATCACGACGCTTCTGGCTTTCGAACGCTTTCTCCACTGCCTGTCACAAAATCATGATGCTTCTCCTTTCAGGCTCTTCTCTTTGCTGCATGTCATGAAATCATGACAGTCTTCAACTCGACCTCTGTAGCATGTCACAAAAATGCGACAGCCCTTACTTGGAACTTTGCATCATGTCGCAAAATTGTGATAGTTCCTGAATCACTTTCTCTCTCTTCAATCTTGTCGTGAAAATGCGACAGCTTACACTGCGGACTCTTTCTTCTGCACCATGTCGCGAAATCATGACATTTTTCCATCCGTACAGTCTCCTTTGCAGAATGTCATGAAATCGCGACACTTTTCTTTCTCTGCCTTCCTGCACCGTCCGAGTCACGAAAATGCGACATGTCGCGAAATCGCGACAGTTTTGCCAGCGCTTTCTCTCTCCTGAAACATGTCGCGAAATCGCGACAGTTTTTCCAACCGCCTGCAAACTTTTTCTTACTTGTCTTTTTCTTGATCTTTTGCAATTGGGCTACTCTGATCTTCTTGGAAACTCACTGACCATGCTGAAACCTTCATCAAGACACATCCTTTGACATCAAACCAAATTGCTTCAAGAACTTCTTGACATCAATGACAACATCTACACTTAGAGCAAAGGCAATGTACCCAAGGTACCCAAAATTGCCAACAATCTCCCCCTTTGTCATTGATGGCAAACCTTTACTAAAAACACTACTCAAGAGCAAAAACTGAAGCCATCTGTGCCAACAACTGAGAATCTTCCTTTGAAGTTTTTGCTCCCCCTGACTTGAAGCTCTCTTCTTCACTATGAATCTCTCCCCCTTACTCATATCTCTCCCCCTTTGTCATCAATGGCAAAGGGTCACCTTTGGGGCTCGGGACTAAGAATGAGCCTCTTAGCTTAGTCCCTCCCCCACCTCCTGATGAGGTGATTAATTCTAGGGTGGGAGTACAACTCCCAATTTCTCCCTTAGATACTCAAATGTATCTCTTGGAAGAGGTTTTGTGAAGATATCTGCAATCTGCTCTTTAGTAGACACATATTCTACCTTGACCTGCTTCTCTTGCACTTTCTCCCTTAGAAAGTGATACTTGATGGAGATATGCTTTGTCCTTGAGTGCATTACCGGATTTTTGGAAATACTTATGGCACTAGTATTATCACAAAATATGGAGATGGGTTGTTCATGCTTGACTTTGAAATCCTCCAAGGTGGTTTTCATCCATAGAACTTGAGTACACCCAACCACTCGTTGTTATGTATTCAGCTTCCGCCGTAGATAAGGAAGCGAAGGTTGTTTCTTACTTAGCCAAGAAACTAAACTCTTTCCTAGAAAGAATGCTCCACCACTGGTGCTTTTCTTGTCATCATTACTGCCTGCCCAATATGCATCTGTATAGGTTGTGAGAGTGAAATCATCACCTTTGGGATACCAAAGCCCAAAGTCCATAGTGCCCTTCAGATATCTGAATATCCTTTTAACTGCTATAACATGAGAATATTTTGGAGCAGCCTAAAATCTGGCTACTAACCCAACAGCCTGCATGATATCTGGTCTGGTAGCTGTAACATATAATAAACTGCCAATCATCGATCTATACAATTTTTGATCTGCCACTGGAGATTCATCATCTTTACTCATCTTGCACCCTTTAGTCATTGGAGTACATACAGGTTTGCTTTCCATCATCCCGAATTTTTTTAACATTTCTTTGATATACTTTCCTTGGGAGAGAAATATACCGTCTTTTGATTGAGCAATCTGAAGACCCAAAAAGAATGACAACTCTCCAATCATAGACATCTCAAATTCCTTCGCATGGTGCTAGCAAAATCTTTGCACATCTGGGTATTATTTCCCCCAAAAATGATATCATCAACATAGACAACTACAATCAGCATATCATTACCTTTATCCTTTATATACAAATTGCTATCTGCCACACCTTTCCTGAAACCTTGCTCATGAAGGTACTTGTCAAGTCTTGAATACCAAGCCCTAGGTGCTTGCTTTAACCCATACAAGGCCTTTTTTAGTTTACACACATAGTCCGATTGATCTGAGAGAAACATGCCTTCTGGCTGTTCTACGTAGACTTCTTCATCCAAGACTCCATTTAAAAAATCTGATTTCACATCCATTTGATACACCTTGAATGCTTTGAAGCTTGAAAGGGCCAAAAACATTCTGATGGCTTGAAGACGAGCAATAGGAGCAAACGTCTCTTCGAAATCAACACCTTCTACTTGAGCATAACCTTTGCAAACCAACCTGGCTTTGTTTCTGACAATCTTTCCATCCTCATTGAGTTTATTTCTGAAAATCCATTTTGTGCCAATGACATTCTTGTCCTTAGGTCTTGGAACTAAATCCCAAGTTTCACTTTTCTCTATTTGATTTAGCTCTTCATCCATTGCTTTTACCCAAAATTTATCTGCACATGCTTCATTGAAATCTTTTGGCTCAATCTGAGATAATAAAGAAATATTTGTAGAATCATGTGCCGAAATGACTCTTCTTCTAGTTTGTCTACTATTTGGATCACCAATGATCAAATCTTTGGGATGATGTTTCTGAACATATCATGATGGAGTTTTGGGAAGCAACTGCTGTTTTTCTTCTTCTTCATCTGAAACCTCTCTGAATTCTTCTTGACAGATTTCATCACTGATTTCCTTGACAGGTTCTCTTATCCCTGTCTTTTCATCAACTGTTACATTTATGCTCTCTATGACTATATGCGTTCTTTTGTTGAAGCATCTGTAAGCCTTGCTTCTGCTGGAATAACCAAGAAAAATTCCTTCATCACACCTAGGATCAAACTTACCCAAATTCTGATCTTCCCTTCTGATGAAGCACTTACTCCCAAATACTTTGAAATGTTTGACTATAGCTGGTCTTCCTTTCCACAACTCATAAGGAGTTTTATGATGATTTACTCTAAGTTGGGCCCTGGTGATAATGTATACTGGTATATTGACTGCCTCTTTTTGAAAACCATCTGAAAGTTTAGACTCATTTAACATAGCTCTAGCCATATTTTCAATAGTTCTATTTTTTCTTTCAACTACTCCATTTTGTTGAGGAGTTCTTGCTGCTGAATATTCTCTTTTAATTCCTTGTTGTTCACAATATTCCACAAATTCATTTGAGGTGAACTCTCCTCCTCCGTCGGATCTCGGGCATTTGATTCTCTTTTCGGTCTCATTCTCAATCATTTCTTTGAAAGCTTTGAATTTTTCAAACGCTTCGATTTTTCTTTGAGAAAGGTCACCCAAGTCATTCTAGAATAATCATCTATAAACAGCATGAAGTAGCTTTCTCCCTGAATGCTCTGAGTTTTGGTGGGGCCACATAAATTAGTATGAATGAGATCTAATGGTTTTGAAGAAGTATACCCTTTTGATTTAAAATTGGTTCTAGTCTGTTTTCCATGTTGACAAGGACCGCAAATGGTGTTATGGGGCCTTTTTATTTTGGGCAAATCTCTAACTGCTTCCTTGTTACTAATGTTGACAAGATTATCAAAGCTCAAATGCCCCAATATTTTATGCCATAACCAACTCTCATCTTCTTGAGTTAGAAAGCACTTTTCCTTTTTTATCTCATTTAGCATGTAAAGATTGTTTGGAGTCCTTGTAGCACTAGCAATGAGTTTTCCATTTTTTTCTTTACGAATCTCACATCTATCTGAAAAGAAAGATACTATATGACCTTGATCACAAAGTTGACTCACACTTAGAAGATTATGTCTCAGACCTTCTACATAAAGCACATTTTCAGTTTTAGATTTCCCATCCAGGCTAAGAGTCCCTTTACCACAGATTTTAGCAGACCTGTTATCTCCAAAACTTACTGTTCCTCTGTTTGTGTTTTTTAAGACCAAAAACTTTTCCTTTTCACCAGTCATATGTTTTGAACAACCACTATCAAGATACCATTTCTCAACCTTGTCTTGTGCATGAAAAGCAGTTTGAACTATCATAGACTTAGACCTGATCTCATTTCTCTTTTTAGTGAATTTAAGGCTAGGTCTATCCAAACTGCACATCCTTGCTATATGCCCAACATTCTTGCATTTGTAACACATGACATTTTTATCCATAAGAGGTGCAAAAGAGTTAAAATTTTCCTTACTATGGCTATTCACGGATTTAATGCAATGTATAGCTTTGTGACCAAATTTCTCGCAAGAAAAATAGTAGCCATGGAAAGTATTATGTAACCTGTTTTGATGCCTTGGATGATTGTTCTTCTTGTGACCAACTGGAATCCATTGTTCTTCAAACTGAAGATTGATCTTGCTGTCTCTTCTTCCTGTCATGATGCTTGAGAACAGAAATCTATTTTCTAAAATCCTTAAAGCCTAGAAGAATTCACTTTAGAGATCGAACTTAACCTCTTCATCCTTTTCTGAAACTGTATGTTCTTCTGATAGATCCTTCTCCAAGCTGTTAGGCTTTATCTAGAGAAACCAGCTCTGATACCAATTGAAGAACACAAGCTTATACTGAGAGGGGGGGTGAACAGTATAAGACCGCTTTTTCAAATTTTCATTCGATTAACTTGCAGTTCAAAACAATAGTGAATATATAACAGTATCAAAACAAAAATCAAAGCAATGCACAGAATATCATCCACAATCGAGACACAACAATTTACGTGGTTCACCCAATGCGGGCTACTCCACGGATAAAATTTGTACTAAATTTTATCACCTCAAATTTCTGGGAAACATGTCCCGATTACAAAGTTTATGGGCACCAACCCAAAGGAGATACCTTCCCCTAGCTCTACTTAATCTGGTGATCCTCTAGAGAACCTCTGCCTCTGCAGCCCTTAGCAAGTGGAACTCAATCCACAGAAGACACTTGTCTTCCCTGCTCTGGCTGGAGACCTCTGTCCTCAATTCTATCACCGCATAGTCGATCCTCTTTTCTGCACCAAGACACAGTCCTTCGATCTGGCACTTTGTCCTTGAACTTGCACCTCTACGCAATTACAGCACTTGATCAAATATCTACTTATGCACCTCTATGCAAACACAGCAACAATGTCTTCACACACTCTGCTCTTCGACGATCGAACTTCTCCCTACACTCTGCTTCTGTGAAAGTCGCACTTCAAACGCACACTTCGATCGATACCCAAACTACTCAAACAGCCCTCCTTTAATACTCATAATTTCAAGATTGAAATCTTGGTCTTAGTCGGCTATTTTACCCTTCAACCTTGTCGGCTGTAAAACCTTGCGCTGTGTCGACCTAGATTTAACTCTGTCGACTTCACTGCCTCCCTGTAGCTTCTGGCACGAAACTTCAACATGTCACGATATCGTGACATCTTTGCCTATCATACAACTTCTATGCTTGCTATCGCGAAATCGCGACACTACAGCCTTTGTCGACCTCCTTTCTGCTTATGTCATGAAATTGTGACACTTCCTGTCTTTGCTGATGTCACCTTCTCTTCTGTCGTGAAATCATGACCATTCTTTCTTCATGCCCTTCCTCTCAGCTTCTATCATGAAATCATGACACTTTTGATTTTTGCTGACGTCATCTACTCTTCTGTCATGAAATCGTGACCCTTCTGTCTTCATGCCCTTCCTCTCAGCTTCTGTCATGAAATCATGACACTTTTGATTTTTGCTGATGTCATCTTCACTCTGTCATGAAATTGCGATGCTTTTGCTGCCTTAAGCTCTTTTCTGCCATAAGCCCGCGAAACTGGAACATGTTGCAAAATCGTGACGCTTTTGCCTTCGAGCTCTTCCTTCTTCAACTTGTCATGAAATCGTGACTCCATCTCCAACTGCAAGCTACCAACTCAACCTGTCATGAAATCATGACACTTTATGCATCCGTACAACTTCTTTGTAACCTGTCACGAAATCGTGATGCTTCTAGATTTCGAACGCTTTCTCCACTACCTGTCGCGAAATCACGACACTTCTCCTTTCAGGCTCTTCTCTTTGTTGCATGTCACAAAATCACGACAGTCTTCAACTCAACCTCTACAGCATGTCATGAAAATGCGATAGCCCTTACTTGGAACTTTGCATCATGTCACAAAATCGTGACAGTTCCTGAATCACTTTCTCTCTCTTCAATCTTGTCGCGAAAATGTGACAGCTTACACTGTGGACTCTTTCTTCTGCACCATGTCGCAAAATCGTGACATTTTTCCATCCGTACAGTCTCCTTTGCAGAATGTCACGAAATCGTGACACTTTTCTTTCTTTGCCTTCCTGCACTGTCCGAGTCACGAAAATGCGACATGTCGCGAAATCGTGATAGTTTTTCCTGCTTCGTCTCTGCCTTCCCGCATGTCGTAAAATCGTGATAGTTTTTCCTAAACTTTCTCTCTCCTCAAACATTTCACGAAATCGTGATATTTTTTCCAGCACTTTCTCTCTCCTAAAACATGTCACGAAATCGCGACAGTTTTTCCAACTGCTTGCAAACTTTTTCTAACTTATCTTTTTCTTGATCTTTTGCAACTGGGCTACTCCGATTTTCTTGGAGACTTACTGACCAGCTGAAACCTTCATCAAAACACATTCTTTGACATAGAAACAAATTTCTTCAAGAACTCCTTGACATCAATGACAACATCTACACTTAGAGCAAAGGCAATGTACCCAAGGTACCCAAAATTTCCAACAATATATTAGATTAATGAGGCTTCACTACTTGAGTGGTTTATTTAAATAAGCATCCTTTGATGATTTATATTATGATTATATACCATGATTATTTCATAGGATACAACAATATCCAAACTTCTTAATCTATTGAACAACATTTCTACAAGGAGATATAGAATTGTAACACACTACACAAGCAAATTTAGGCCTTGAAGGGGCCTATTAAATGATGATGAGATTTGATGATACATGATATTTGTGAAGGAATTTGATGAAGTTATGTTGATACTTGGTTTTTTGATAAGTATGATAAGCTAATATGATGTTAAAGTATTAATGGTTAGAAAATTATTAAATCATAGGTAACTTATGAAGTTATAATTGGTTTAATACCTTGACAAGCATCAAGATTTTAAATTTGGAAAAAAAATTAAGGAGATTATGATGTTGTTGGGACATACGAAAAAGAGATGGTAGGGTCATTAGTTCCATGGATGATTTTTTCATACATAATTGAATCAATAGAAGGAAGAGAATAGAAAAATGTGTATCGATAAGAAAAATGTGTATCGATAAGAAATTAAGGCAAATAGTTCATGGGATTGGAAGAACCACTAGCATTAGATACCTAGTGCAAATGCAATGCAAGTGATCATTTTGCTAACTAGAATAATAATTTCCTAATTTTGGAACTTCCTAACTCAAAGGTATGAGTAGGCAAGCCCAATAAATCATGTAATCAAGTGCATGAATTTAGGTATATATGGATTTCAAGCAATCATCTAGATAGGCAATCATACAATCTGACACATGAGTATGCAATCCATAAATATTTGAGCATAATATATTTTAAGATGCATTATGTTGTTGTTTATTTATGTTATTTACCATATAATATGGATATTCAATGGGATCTAGAGCTAAATTTGGTAGTGATATTGAAGGGACTTAACCAATTAGTCTCAAATTTACCTTTTACTTCTTTAGCATTGGCATTCTTTTTATTTTTCTCAAGGACTAGGTCTTCAAATTCAAAGGATTTAGGTCATACATTTTTGTGATAGGAATTCCAAAGTATATCATGGTAAATTAATAATATTTCTAAGGCATTAATACACTTTTTTTTCTAAAATATCTAATTGATGAAGGTGACATAAAAGATATTCATCCCCAACCGAAGAATCTTGAAGACTATTAAAAAGGAATTTCAAGATCAAAAGGAAAAAATACCTCAATACCATAGACTAAGGCACAAAGTGTTGCACTTGTTGACGTATAGAAATTGGTGTGATATACCCACAAGGTGGGATATAATTGCAAGTGCCAATCTTGATCATTTTTATTGAACAATTCTTAAGGATTTTAATTAATGTTTTGTTATATTATTTTGCTTGACCATTTCCTTGAGGTTAGTAAGGCGTTGACCATTTTTGTTGAGTTTTATATTTAACATAGTGTATTGCTCCAATTTTTTTGCATCCTTACCTTTAGGCTATAGGATCCGTGCCTGGAAGGAGGATGGGAAAAGGATGTCGTGGTACCTCGGACTGAGAGGACTTGCGAAGGTCCCGCCTCTCAAGGGAGGTGTATTTTGATGATTTTTTGACATATGGTGGGTTCACTAGGAAAAATTTAATGGCAGTTTCCACACCTAGGTTTGGAATGTGTTTTTATGTGTTCATTTTTAGCCTTAAGCATTCATATCCTAGGTTTGGCCAAATGAATCTAAATTAATCTATATGAAAGTGCAGATTTAATGAATGCAGAAAACAAAATTAAGACAGAAAACGAGAGAAATAAAAGAAGAATACCGATCCGAATGTCTGATGGAGATTCTGATGTTTGAAGCAGTCAGGATCGCCTCTGATTTGACATGATCATCTGAGATCAGACAAGATCATCTGAGATCAGACGAATTCATCAAACGAATTCATCAGAGACCTGCAAACAGGAAAAACAAATGCAAAATACAAAGAATGCCACTGTGATAACAGAGGGAAACAACACAAAATGACAATATGAATACTAAACAATAGTTATGAATAGAAATTCAAACAAATTATGATAATCTAATGAGAAATTATGATCTTATCGTGCAACCTAAACTATATGGGTGAACTCCAAATGCAAAATAATAATAAATAAGGAAAAAACTAACTTAAATGCAGAATAAAATAGCAAAAGATATAATAGAAAGCGCAAACACTGGCCATTGATTGCCTCCAATGCAGATTGCAGTCGAAATCGTCTGAAAGCAATGAAATCATCTCGAATTGTGACAGGATCATCCTAGATTTGAACGAGATCATCTGCGATGATCTGAGCTTGCTCCGATTGAAAATCAATGAGGTCCCTCAAGAAAACTTCAAAATAACAAATGCAAAATGATGCTCTAGGTATTCTAATGCACGCAAAATCAAGTTAAAGGGAAATTCAGCCAAGGGTTGGGAAGGGAAGGTCCTAAGGATTAAATAGGCTTAGGGGAGTAGTTAGGAGGTTGGAGATCATCCCTATTTGGGAGATCTCCAATGGGGGAGGGTCCCTAACGGCATAGACATGCTTCTGCCCGGATTAGAGACCCGTTGGAACAGAAGCTAATTGTGCAAAATCAGTTTTGTGACAAGATCATCTAGACGTCCTAGCCCAGACGAAATCGTCAGATCTAGGGCGATATCGTCTAATCAACGAAGATATCATCAAACGGTCAAAACAACCTCTAAAAATGACATAGAAAAGGGGGAAACGGATTACCCGACGGTTAACGGGCGGTTTGGGAGGTTAAAATTTGAATTTAAATTATTTACTAGGATGAATGTAATTATTACAATTTCATTGCGCCAGTTTTAGGGTGCTACATTTTGCCCCCTCTTTAGAGAATTTTCCGAAGAAAATGCGTTAAATATGAGTTCTTCTCGATCTACGAGAAAGCAAAAATTATTCCCATTTTTAGGCAACGATTCTTGGTCGAATCGTACGACAGCTTACTATGGTGCCCCCTCCGTGTTTTTACCCAAATCGAACGTTTGAGGTAAAAAACGCAAAAAAGCAAAATTAATTTTGAATTATTTTTGAATAAAATTAAGAAAAATAGGGTAAAACCCTAATTCATTTTTACTGTTCATTTTTACTGGTTTTAGAGCTCTGGAAGCCAAAATGGTGGAGACAACGCACAGATCAACAGAGGTCCGACGCGGGTTACGGGTAAGAGTCTAAACTTAGTTTAGAATACTTTAATTTGATTTTACATGCTTTTTAAGTAAATTTTAATTAATTTTTGAGCATCGCGACCGTTTTTGGGCCATCGACATTGTAAATTGTCCCAATTTCGACAAAATCGTCTCAATTTCGCCAATTTCGTCTATGGACGAAATCGGCGAAAGGGGGACAATTTCGTCAAATTAGGGATGATTTCGACCTGCAAAATCAGAAACGATTATGCTCAAATTTGGGACGATATAGTCCAATAGTGGATGATATCATCAATTGCATAAAATTGAACTTATTTTAACTTGCATTTTTAATCACTTGAGTTGTTATTAATGGTTGTTTGTTGTTTTGTTGTTTATGTTGCAGAGAGGTTTGCTAAAAAGTAGGGAATGGAAGTATGGAGGTTTGAGAGATGACTTGGCCGCTCTTACATAGGCGGAGCGGGATCAACGTGCACAGAGCCGGCTTACGGCATGTGGCGGAGATGCCACAAGTGTCTCATGAGATATGGGGCTACTGACAGCCCTAGCAGAGAGATGGTATTCGGGTTCTTCCTATTTTTGGCTACCGACAAGGGAGATGACTCCCACTCTAGAGGATGTATGGAGGATTCTAAGAATCCCCATACAAGGACGGTTGATCATTCCTAAGGCCAATCAAGGCCATGTTATGGTACGGTTGTGCGGTGACCCGAGCTTCACCCTGGAGAAGGGCAGAGTTAACATCGAGGCACTGCGCCAGATGCCTAGGGCATCTAGACTCACACGAGTTCTAGTTGGAGTAGTTGGTGGACTTTTGTTGTGCCACCAGAGTGGATGCAGGGTGCCATGGATGCTCATAGATGTGATCTGCGATATGCGAGACCATGGCTACAGGTTTGCTTGGGGCAGCTATGTGTTATGCCGACTGTATAGGATCCTGCATGGGGTCGTGTACAAGAGTGATCGATGTCTGGTGATGACATAACTCCTATAGGTTTGGTGCTAGGAGCATATTGCAGTGCGAAGGCCGGTAGGGCTTCCTCTGATAGGGATTGACGGGGAGAGGCCCCGAGTTTTCTATTGGTGGCTCCGAAGAGGGTCATAGCGGCGGATCGACCTTTCGATGTCCCGAAGACTGCTAGATGACCTAGTCCCGGACCAGATTACCTGGAGGCCATGGCGCGAGCACCCAGGGTGGGCCGAGGACGGACAGGAGCTAGCTCATGTTAGGCGAGTGTGCTAGATATGGATGGAGAGGGGAGAGGTGGAGCTCCACCGCTATGATTGAGTTTTGCATCAATTCGGTCTACAGCATGGGATCCCATATCTCAAGGATTATGAGTTTTCTCAGGCTGTCTAAGATAACACTACAGTGAGCGGGGCTCCAAACATGTAGCATTTTTAGAGTCAGGACTCAGACGATGCCCCCATTTAGCCAGTGGATGGTGACGATGCAGGGGTAGCCGATGGCTATGATGCCTGGTATGCAGGCATCCACCCTCCTGGGATGACGAGGGCTCAGGGTCCGATACACATAGTTATGCATCGAATAGGGAGGTGACACCAAGCGGCTATGGAGGCGGCCCAGGGTTTCTATGGGAGAGAGAGCTGAGGAGGTCGCATGCACAGGAGAGGCCACGATAGAGGGAGAGGAGGGAGGCGAGACACCCTTCTCCATAAAGAGATAGGCCACCATCGCCCGATAAGGGCAAGTGTGTTGACACAAGGGAGAGTAGTGAGATAGCTACTCTTCAAGCAGAGAGAGATCATCTCTGGGCATAGGTGCAGATATTGCAGGACAAGGCTACACACCACTGAGCTAAGGTTACCCAGCTCAGAGATGAGATTGCACGCCTCAGGGCACGGGGTGGAGGAGCGAGCACATAGGAGCTGGCACGATCGATTGCTCAGACCGCGTTCTACCAGGGCATCTACTTCTAGATGGTGCCAGAGGGTCAAAGGGTACAGCTGCCAGCCGGCATTGCTGACCCTATCAGGATTGGGTCCTCGAGGACTTCATCCCGATCGAGGACTAGGACTCACAGTACTACTCATACTACGATGGGGCCACCTCGTCCACCTCAAGGCGGGGGAGGAGATGAGGTCGAGAGCTCGAGGGGCTCTCGAGGCTAGAGGACTGCATTACACTGTACAGATTGATATGTAGGTTTATTATTTTTGATAGAGGATTGAGTATGCCAAGGTACAGATTGTGGCATACCAATCCAGTTTTGATGATGTATATATACTGTTGATATATATATATATATATATATATATGAGATGAGATAGTTTTGATCATATGACTTGTGTTATGTGTATGTTTATGATGCTTTTATGTTTGATTGATTGATTGATTTGATAATTGGATTGAGGATTCATGAAATTATGTCATTTTGAAAATTTATAATTTTGATGTCATGCGGTAATATTTTAAATGAAATAATCTGATGTAACAAATTGGTTGTTTGTAATGTGATGTGGTAAAAAATAAAAAGAGACTTCTAAAAATAATTTCAAAGGACATTGTCGCTATTATAGACCATTTCATGGAGTCACTGCTCACTTGGTCGTCAAGCTAATCCCAGTATAGAAATATTGTTACAAGTAAAATAATGCTTAAGAGACTGTCTTAAGACTTTGGTGCAATGGTGAAAATGATGGTTTGTTTTTCAGATTTTCATAAATAAATTAAAAAAAAAATAGTATGCATTAAATAATGATTTTTTGCTAGGCATAAATTCCTAAGTGTGATAATTTTTGGATAATTCCTTAGGAATTATATCATATTTGCAAAATTGAAGGTTGACATAATGACATGAAATAGTGATAATGTGCATGCTTTGTGTTTAAAAAAAATAACCGTGTAATAGTATGATTTAAGTCATATGGTTTTCATGATTTTTAAATAAATGGGGAATAAAAATTGTTACAATGGTTTGCGCTAGGCATAGAATATGTAGGTATAAACTTATACCATCATCGCGAAAATCAAAGAAAAATAGATAGTTTTATTGCATTGTTGATTTTTTTAATAAACAAAAAATATGAAGATGAGGACTTGCGCTAGGCATAAAATTTCAATTTTGGTTTTGGAACTATACCATCATCGCGAAAGTAAAAAAAATATATATATATATATATATATATATATATATATATATATATATATATATATGTTTTGATTGTATGGTTTTGAAAGAAATTTTTGATTTTTCTATTATATAGTTGTCTTTATGGTAAACAACTATAGTTGAATCATTCCAAACAAGTTACAAAAATAATATTTCAAAGTATTTTGAAGACAAAAGTTAGATTTATAAGGAATCCCATGTGCATATGTGAATTCATTTTCGATCTTGATTTATCATAATGATACACAAAATCTCTCAAATACAAATGTGTGTGCAATTGCTTTGTGCATTTACGAGTTTTGAGCAAGATACTATGATACAAGTGATTTGAAGAAACCAAATAAGTGTTCATTAACCATGATGTAAATGCATATAACCATACCAGACTACTATGTAGATCGGATTATCAAGAGCTAGCTAATCCATAAGCAGACATAGTTCTATAGAAAAGAAGTTCGCTAATGTGACAGACATATCGCCATGCTAGGAGTTACCCAAGGCCAAGCAGGTTGGGCACAAACCACCTATTATGGGGCTTACCTCACAATTTTCGAATAATTGAGAATTCCAGGAATTCAAGCTCATCGACCCTTCTTTTCTTTTCAACGGGTAGGGAAAGGGATTTTATTGCTTTCTTGCATTCTGCTTTCTTTTGCTTTTCTTTTGAACTTTGCTTCTTTTTTTTTGTATTTTTTTTTTTTGCTTGATTTTTGAGATAGTGCTTGAAATATTGCTGTAATGATATAAAATAACATTTTTATTTTCTCTTTTTTCCTTGAACTTTTCTTTTCTTCTTCTTTGCTAGGGATACTTGCTCGGATTAGCTGTAGAGCAAGGGATTTTTATTCTGGGTAGGGGTGAGCTTGTCCTTTTGCCAATTCTCAAAGATTCTAGACCATGTGCATTATAGGATAGCAGGGGAAACTTTTCGCTCAAGAAATAACATTTACTATGTAGAAAAACATGGAAATTACAAATATAATCATTTTATTGTGAAAATATGTGCTTGGTTTAAGTAAATAACAAGATCAATTCTCTATGCTCAAACTTTATTTAATTGAATTTTGTGGACTTTGATATAAGAGAGATTAGTAATCATGCCAGATAAAATCAAGATATTTATTTTTGTGAGTGTGCAAGTGAGAGATTCCAAATAAATGCTAATTTATCCAAAATAATTTGCAACATATAACTGCAATAATTGTAAGAAAATATATATAAATACTTTTTGAGAAGTTTTGAGAGTATTGACTCTCTCTTTCTTCTTTATATTGTTTTGGTTTCGAAAGAGTCAAGCATATTGCTATTTTTATATTTTTATCATTATTTTGTTTTTTTGGTTTTATTTTTGTTTTTGAACAAAAAATTTAACAAGTGGCATAAATAAATGCAACAAATAGTTTTGAAGATTTTGATGATTATGAATGTTTTTGGTGTTTTTGAATTTATAAATTTGAAAGAAATACAAGATAGTGATTTTGAAAAAATATATACATGGATGAAATGACCAAATTTATACATAGTAACGTTTAAGATGCAAAATATTCATGGGTTCTTTAAGTTCTTTACCATCTAAGGTAGACAATTTGTATGCTCCTGATTCAAATTTAGCAGTAATAATGTATGGTCCAAGCCATTTGGGCTCAAATTTGCCTTTAAGGTCCTTAGTTGCATTAGTATTTTTTTGATTTTCTTTTAAAACAAGGTCGTCGATCTCAAAGGATTGATGACGCACTTTTTTAGCATATGATCTTTTAAGCTTGTTTTGGTAGGCATGGAGATGCTCCAAAGCATTGATGCATTTTTCATCTAGGAGTTCCAGCTGACTGAGTCTGCCAGCTCGATATTCATCTCCTACTTCGGTATCTTGAAGTAGTAGAGCCAAAGAAGGAACTTCTAATTCAAATGGAAAAACTCCTTCAGCACCATAAACCAAAACAAATGGTGAAGTTCCCGTGGGGGTTTGAACACTAGTTCGATAGGCCCACGGGGCTGGATATAACTGAATGTGCCAGTCACGACCAGTTTTGTTGACCAATCTTTTGAGAATTTTGATTAAGGTTTTGTTAGATGCTTCTGCTTGACCATTACCCTGAGGATAATAGGGAGTGGACCAGCGATGTTGAATCTTATATTTTTGGCATAATTTTTTAACATCTTTATTTTTTAAACAAGTTCCATTTTCAGAGATGAGATTTGCAGGAATTCCAAACCTGCAAATGATTTGATTAAAAATAAATTTAGAGACTTGTGTGCCATTGCAGGAAGCTAAAGGCATAGCTTCAACCCACTTCATGAAATACTCAGTGGCGGTTATGATGAACTTGTGTCCATCAGATGACACAGGATTGATTTTGCCAATAATATCTAAGCCCCATTTTGAAAAGGGCCAAGGAGAGGAAATAGCCTGTAGCTCTTGTGCAGGTGCATGGACAAGGTCAGCATGTTTCTGGCACTTGTCGCAATGGCGCACATACTCATGTGCATCCATTTCCATGGTAGGCCAAAAGTATCCTATCCGAAGGAGCTTTTTAGCAATGACACTACCACTGAAGTGTCCTCCACAAGATCCATCGTGGGCTTCACTCAAGACTGATTTAGACTCTTCTAAGTTTAAACATCTTAATAGGATACCTTCAAAAGATCTCCTATACAAGGTATTGCCAATTATTACAAATCGACTTGCTCATCTACATAATAACCGATGCTAGTTGCTATTAGAATTGGTAGGGAAAGTCCCATTTTGGAGAAAATCAAATATGTTTGTATACCAAGGTTTAGGAGTAGTTTCATTGATTAGAAACACATCCAAAGGCTCTGAGCACGATTTATGTGAAGTGGGTTCCTGGAGTCGACGAATAATGATAGTGGCATATTTGTCATCTAACTCCAAGGGCAGGAGAGATGCAGCTACGGCCATAGCATCAGTTGCACGGTTGCTAGTTCGAGGAATAGCTTCCAAGGTAACTTGATCAAATAGAGACATTAATTGTAAAACATAGGCCTTATATGGGTGCATTTTATCATCTCTGGTCTGATAAACTTCATTAATTTGGTTTATAACCAGTTGAGAATCTCCAAAAACTAATAGATGTTTAATTTTTAGCGTTATGGCAGCTCGTAATCCAAGGATTAGAGCTTCATACTCAACAGTATTGTTGGTGCAAGCAAATGTCAATTTGAAGGATAGAGGAATAAGATGTTTTTGCGGGGATATTAAAATAATACCCGCACCAACCCCACTCATGCATCGAGCTCCATCAAAGTATAAGGACCATTGTTCGGTATGGTCTACCTCTAATTGAAGGCATTCATCCAGAAACTCGATGATGAGGGGATGGGTAGATGCTAAGGGTGCAGCAGCTAATTGATCTGCTATGATTTGACCCTTAACAGACTTTTGTCCTATGAATGTGAGATCAAACTCGCTTAAAGAAAGAACCCACTTGGCTGTGTGACCCGATAAATAAGGTCAACTCATGAGATACCTTAAGGGATCATATTTAGCAATGACATAAGTTTTTTGACTAAGCATATAATGTCATAATTTTTGCATAGCAAAAATGATTGCTAGACATAGTTTTTCTAATGCTATGTAGCGGGTTTCATAACTGATGAAGGTTCGGCTAATATAATAATTAGCACGTTCTCTCTTTTCATCATCAAGCTGAGCTAACATAGCCCCTAAGGCAGAATCCGAAGCTAAAATATATAGGAGGAATGGGCGATCAGGTTTAGGCGATGAAAGCACAGGTGGATTAAGGAGGTTTTGTTTGAGAAGTTCAAAAGCTTCTCGACATTCGTTGTCCCAATTAAAAGGGACATCCTTTTTAAGGAGTTTAAGAAAGGGACTAGTTTTGTCTGTCAGCTTATCGATGAAGCAACGAATAGCTTGAAGCTTACCTTGTAAACTTTGTAATTCAGATATATTAGTAGGTGCGGGCATATCAGTGATAGCCGCAATTTTGAGAGGGTCAATTTGGATACCACATAAAGAAACTAAAACCCCTAATATTTTGCTGGACTTAACTTCGAATATGCATTTTGCTGGATTTAATCGAATAAGATATTCTCGTAATCGATTAAAAACTTTTCTCAAATCGTCTAAATGATTATCTTGCAAAATAGAGCGAGCTATAATATCATCTACATAATCATGTAGGATATTATGCATCATATCATGAAAAATATAGGTCATAGCTCGTTGATAGGTTGCACCTGCGTTCTTTAAGCAAAATGGCATCACTTTCCAACAAAAAGTACCCCAGGGGGTAATAAAGGTTGTTTTAGCCTGATCTTCAGGAGCTATCCTGATCTGATTATAACCATAGAATCCATCCATTAAGGACATCATCCCACTCCCGACAGTGAATTCAATGATTTGATCCATGTTTGGAAGAGGAAAGTCATATTTAGGGCATGCAACGTTAATATCTCTAAAATCTATGCAAACCCTAACTTTGGTAGCTTCTTTCTTGGTGACTAGAACTACGTTTGAGATCCATTCAGCATAATCAATAGCTTGTATAAAAACAACATGCAGGAGTTTTTCTAACTCCCCTTTGACTAGCAGAGCCACTTTGGGATGCATTTTTCTAAGTTTTTGTTTAACAGGTTTAGCATCCGAATGGACCACTAGATGATGCATGACTACAGAAGGGTCTAGACCTGGAATATCTTCATATGTCCAAGCAAAAACATCTTCATACTCCTTAAGGAATGTAATGTATTGTTCTTGTTTTTCTTGACTTAATTCGAATCCAATATTGATTATGTGAGGATTATCCTCAGTTCCAATATTAATTTTAATGACGTTTTCTACCTCCATGTGTAGATCTCTTTCAAAATTAGGTGGGGCGGGTGAAACACCCAATTCTTGTAATTCTTGTAAGGTTAATTTGGATAATTCATTCTGAGGATTAGTAGTCTCAAGTTGGGCTATAGTTGGTATAGAACCATCAAAATAAAATCCATTATGTAACATCTCTTCAACGGAGACATCATGGAAGATATCTCCTTCCAACTCTTCATCGAGGTCAGCAATCATTTTAGGATAAGCTATGGATAGCATGTTACATGAAAACGACTAATTTTTAAGAGGCAAATCAACATGCCTATCCAAATAATCTTGATAACATATGAGATGATTATCATCTTCAAAAGGAAATGGTTGACCCTTACTAGGAAATAGGCCCACACCACAGCGGGTGGGCCACGGTTCTACCTCGAAAGGTTCTTTCATGCCATTTTGGAAAGGTCCCAAGCCTTTCCCTTTATATCCCATTTTAAGAATCATGGGTTTAGCTTTAATATATTCATTGGTAAAATAACACCGAGCATATCCCTCATGATGAGTTTTGATATTCCGAGGGATTCTTCCCAGTCATATCCTTTATAAATGAAGGCACAACTCCCGACTTGGTAAGTACTTCCCATAGGTTGTGGGAGGCCCAAAGTACGAGGAGATGGCGGAAAGTTATTTAAAAGAATGGAATCTCGCATGAAAGCATTTGTCTTTTCTGATATTAAGGTTGTGGATAAATTTGGTAAAAGTTCATCGAAAAGGGCATAAGATGTAGAAGGATTATTTCCTATATTTTGAGATGTGGAAGGTATGATAGTTGTTTCTATGGGTTTCAAAATTATAGGGATAGAACTTGAAGGATTGGTTGTAGATTTAAGATATTTTTGAGGTTCTAGAGTGATTTGTGTAGAGGATTGTTGATCTAAATAGGAGGATGAAATTAATGGAGGGGAAATAGGTGAAGTTATGGGTGTGTGTTTCACACGTTTAGATGAAAAATAAGAACTAGGATGTGTGGATGACAGAGCGGGGCAAAATTGCACTCCAACAGGTTCTGCCAAAGCACACATATCAAAGGGTCTAGGGTCACCATGGATAGTGACCAACTAATTTTTAAATTTGAATTTAACACATTGGTGTAAAGTCGATGGGACAGCCCACATCGCATTGATCCAAGGGCAACCCAAAAGTATATTGTACGATGTTGGGCAATGTACAATAAACACGGTTGTTTCTAGGGTTCTGGGACCAACTTGCAAGGGGATGGTAATAACTCCACACATTTCTTGTGTTTCGTCATTGAAAGCTTTGATAATCATATCTGTTTTCTTCATTTCATCACTTCTAAAGCCAAATATTTGGTAGAAGTCAAAAGTGCAAATGTTTAGAGATGAGCCATTATCAATCAAGACTCGTTTGACAGCTACATCTCCAATTAGAGTAGTAATGTATAAGGGATTGTCCTTATGCAAACTTTGTTGTGGGATATATTTATCCCGAAAGTCAATACAATCAACCTATCGAGTGATGATAGTATTGGCCATAGCTTCAGGTTGGATGTTTTGAGGTACCATCATTTGGCTCAATGTAAGCATCAAATCATCCCTATGGGTGGGAGAAGATCTTAACAAATCCAAAAGGGAAATTCTGTTGTAGTATTGGAAAATTGCTCATTAATATTGTAAGGGGGTTTAGGTTGAACAGTAGGAGCATGATTCCCTTTATTGGGATTTTTCAAAATGAATGGAGCCGATCCATCATTCTGATTTGATTCTTGTTGAGAATTTTGAGCCTTTTGTCGGGTAACGACTACAATGGTACCTACAATGTTATATTGAGGATGTTGAACTAGCCTCGGTCTAGCATTTATGGCTTGTTCATTAGAAAGGAATTGATTAGAATAGGGTCGAGTAGTAACTCTTCTAGGAAATGGTTCTTCTAGAACCATGGCATCTATGACAGGTTGAATAGGATCTGATTCATTTTCAGAACTATTCGATTGGTTTGAAGTAATGTCTAGTTCACTTTCACTATCTGATTCTACATCACTAGAATCAGAAGTTTGAATATTATGTAAGGTCCTGGTCGTAACCAAGGATAAGGTTGTATCAAATATTTGAGGATCTGGATTCAGTAAATGTCCACTAATAGTTCCTACATATCGTGTAGGAGGAGGAACATTATGATGTTCGATTTGATTGGACACCTCTTTACCATGTCTTGGTAAAGGGTGTTGAAATATGTCTAATGTTTGATTAGCATTTTAATTTTGATTTTGGGGAATAGTCTTTTGAGTATTATTAGGAGGGTTTTGTTTAGGTTGGAAGGCTTGCACTTCCATTTCATTATTATCAATCAAATCCTGTATTTTATGTTTCAACCTTTTACAAGCATTGGTAGAGTGTCCAGGTCCTCTATGGAAATCACAGTGTAAGTCTGCTTTGTATCCGGGTATAGTTGGATCAGGTTCCCGGATAGCTGGTAATTGGATCAAACCTCTTTCGAGTAATTGAGGTAAAATAGTTGATAAGGGTTGATTTAATCTAGTAAATTCTCAAGGAGGCTTATCAGGAGGTTTTAATATAAATTTTTTTGTTGTCTTCATTGCATTGATATTAGCAACATTTCTACTGTCAGTGACTCCATCACCAACAACTTGTTTGTTTTTATATTGATTTTTGGATGTTTTCTCATCATCCTTCTTCCTAAGTTGGCCTCTCCTAATGAGGGCATCTTCTACTCTTCGAGCTAAATCTATAGCCTGATCGAAGGTAGTTAAAGTAGCAGTTGATAGCTCATAAGATATTTGTTCTTGTAAATTATTGATGAAAATGTCCAAAATTTCCCTATGAGGTAGCACAAAGTGCAGTTTTCCTATCAATTGCCTCCATCTAGCTAAGAAATCGGCAAAACATTCATCTTTGTCTTGTTTTAAGTTGTATAAATCTTTAATGGTTACATGTCGCTCAATGTAGGAACTAAATTGATGGACAAATGATTCAGTTGTTTCTTCAAAGTTTCTCAAAGAATGAGTGGGCAATTGATAGTACCACTCTAATGTCATTCCACCTAAACTTTTCGAGAACATTTTTAGTAATAGAAAGTCATCATGCGATATATCATGACATGTTATCCTAAACATGCGAAGATGCTCTATGGGATCTTCGGTTCCTTTATATATAGGCAAGATAGGCATGGGAAAATGCTTAGGGTATGGTTGAGCTACAACTATGGGATCCAAAGGTTGACTACATATCTCTCGATAATTATACGAGGGACGATAGGGATCTATCTGGTCCATACGCGAAGCTAATTGTTTCACCATGGCTTCCAGATTACTAGTTTGCCCCCCATATTGGTTTGGTAGGGCATTGACATGGGTTTTATGGGCATATGATGGAGGGACATGAAGATTAGATGCCATGTTACTATTGTGTAAATTGTTGGTAGCAAAAGTGTTATGAAGGAACTTTGAAGTTGTATTATGATGTATTCCAGATTGTTGAAAATTCGTATTTGGCTTCGTTTTAGGTTTTTGTTTACTTGAAGCATATTGCTCAATAGTTTGGTGAAATAAAGTAGTGAAGGAAGGTTTCTTTTGTGTGGGAATGATTTTAGGTTGAATAACAGGTTCCTTAGGAGGTTGGGTAACTTTGTTGTTTTGACATGTTTTGAATAATAGTGACCATGTCTGTATTGGATGGCCCAGCCTTGTCACTTTCTTGGTCAATGAAATACAAGGGATTAGTGTGCACATCATACATATATTCCATGGCTTCTTGAGTGTTACTAATTTGCCCTTTATCAATACGAACTGCCATATTATGGGTGTCAATGTTATCATCAAGAAATTTCTTGAAATGATCTATGTTGTCAAAAGCAATAGTTCCATCTGGAGCTACTCTAGGGGATGAGGATCCATCCTCTTTAATACTTCCTTCTTGTTCATTATCTTCACCTAGGTCATGTTCTGATTGATCTAGAGTTTTTCCTTCCAGAATTGGATCTCCAGGAAGGACATTTGGGTCTATAGTTGTATCTTGTAACCAATCTTCTTCTTCTCCTAAAGTTTCTTTACCATTCTTAAGTTTAGTCATGGTGCTTTAATTTTGATTTGAGCATATATATATATATATATATATATATATATATGCAACAAGATTAAGAGGTATATATTTACTATATACCTACTACAATATTTGAAATGAAATGTTTAAGTTTTTTCTATGTTTTTAGTTTTTTTATTTTTTTTTAGTTTTAGTTTTTGTTTTTGAAATAATATTGTAAAGACAGCAAATAACACAAATAAATGCAATAAAATAAGACTGAAAGTAATAATCTAGTTTTCTATAAACAATTTATAAATATCATTAATAGGCTCGAGTTGTTCAGGAGTCATGAAGTGTTCTTCTTCAAATTGAAAGTTTTCTTTTAAAAATTTAATGAAAAGAGCTATAGTGATATTATATGTCTCAGATGTTGGTTGATAGAAGTAAAGCTCATGGCAATACTCTCGATATAACACAGCTCGAGGAACTCTCTTCCATCTTTCCCTATCTGTAAGAACAACCTCTTGGTCTTCTACACAACCTAGGAACTGGTGTACAATGGCTGCGTTCTCGAGGTATTCCTCGAAGGTGAACAATTCCGAAGATACAAGAGCTCTCCTATAGGCTAACCATCTATGGCAGGCTCTCTGAAGTTCATGATAAAAGACTAGTTGATGAGGATCCAGGATTCTATCTAGGACTGACCTCTTGATTTGTTTAAGTTCTGTTGACCTAGATGAAATGACACAAAGTCTCCTATCAAATTCATCCCATAAGAGTTGATTTCTATCTATTTCAGGCACACTAAGTACATAATTGACTTCTATGGCTACCAATTGGTTTTCTACATTTATAGTAACTGCTAATCTTTTCTTAGGAGCTACCATCTAAACATGATATTAAACTTAAATGATTTAAAATGCATCTATGTTTTAGTTGTTCTATTTTTTTCTTTGTTTTTGTTTTCAAAAGGTTTATAATGCATTCACGTCGGGTTCACCAAAATGTATCGCTCCAAATTTTTCGCATCCTTACCTTCAGGCTATAGGATCCGTGCCCGGAAGGAGGATGGGAAAAGGATGTCGCGGTACCTCGGACTGAGAGGACTTGCAAAGGTCCCGCCTCTCAAGGGAGGTGTATTTTGATGATTTTTCGATGGATGGTGGGTTCACCAGGAAACATTTAATGGCAGTTTCCACGCCTAGGTTTGGAATGTGTTTTTATGTGTTTGTTTTTAGCCTTAAGCATTCATATCCTAGGTTTGGCCAAATGAATATAAATTAATCTATATGAAAGTGCAGATTTAATGAATGCAAAAAAAAAAATTAAGACAAAAAATAGAGAAATAAAAGAAGAATACCTGATCCGGATGTCTGATGGAGATTCTGATGTTTGAAGCAATCAAGATTGCCTCTGATTTGACATGATCGTCTGAGATCTGACGAATTCGTCAGACGAATTCGTCAGAGACCTGCAAACAAGAAAAACAAATGCAAAATACAAAGAATGCCATTGTGATAACAGAGGGAAACAACACAAAATGACAATATGAATACTAAACAATAGTTATGAATAGAAATTCAAACAAATTATGATATTCTAATGAGAAATTATGATCTTATCATGCAACCTAAACTATATGGGTGAACTCCAAATGCAAAATAATAAGAAATAAGGAAAAAACTAACTTAAATGTAGAATAAAATAGCAAAAGGTATAAGAGAAAGCGCAAAATCTGGGCATTGATTGCCCCTAATGTAGATTGCAGTTGAAATCATCTGGAAGCAATGAAATCATCTCGAATTGTGACAGGATCGTCCTCGATTTGAACGAGATCGTCTGCGATGATCTGAGCTTGCTCCGACTGAAAATCAATGAGGTCCCTGCAAGAAAACTTCAAAATAACAAATGCAAAATGATGCTCTAGGTATTCTAATGCATGCAAAATCAAGTTACAGGGAAATTCAGCTAGGGGTTGGGAAGGGAAGGTCCTAAGGATTAAATAGGCTTAGGGGAGTAGTTAGGAGGTTGGAGATCATCCCTATTTGGGAGATATCCAACGAGGGAGGGTCCCTAACGGTGCAGACATGTTTCTGCCTAGATTAGAGACCTATTGGAATAGAAGCTAATTGTGCAAAATTAGTTTTGCGACAAGATCGTCTAAACGTCTTAGCCCAGACGAAATCATCAGATCTGGGGTGATATCGTCTGATCGGCGATGATATCGTCAAATGATCAAAACAACCTCTAAAAATGGCATGAAAAAGGGGGAAACAGATTACCCGACGGTTAACGGGCGGTTTGGGAGGTTAAAATTTGAATTTAAATTATTTACTAGGATGAATGTAATTATTACAATTTCACTGCGCCAATTTTAGGGTGCTACACATAGATTCTTTGGAATTCTTTGTTCTTAAATAGTGTACCATTATATACAATTAAGACCAATGGTATGTCATAATGACTAATTATTTGATTGGTTATGAATTTTGATACTTAGTTATAACAGATAATGGCATGGCTTCAACCCACTTAGTAAAATACTCAATGGAAATAATAATTAATTTATGTATATCTGATGATTGAGGATTAATTTTACCTATTATGTCTAAGCCCCCAATGGAGAAAGGCTAATGTTATGCAATTGGTTGCAATTCTTGAGAAGGCGATTGAACAATATTATCATGTCATTGGCATTTTTTCTATTTCTTAACATAGTTCCATGTGTCTTTTTATATAGATGGCCAACAATAACCCAATATAAGAATTTTTCTAGCTATATATAATCCACTAAAGTTTCTATCACATGATCCATCATGAGCTTCCTTAATGATTTTTTTTGCTTCTTTTGAACCTATACATCCAAGGGGTATGCCTTCAAAGGAGCATTGATAGAAAATCTCCTATGATAAAATATTTACGAGCTCATTCTATAAAATATTTAATTTTTTTTTCAATTTAATCCTTCAGGTAATGTATCATCCGTTAGGAAGTTGAATATGTCTTGATACCAAAGTTCTTGAAGTGAAGTAGATTCAATGACACAAAAATTTAAAGTTTGTTGGCCTGATTTGAGATTTTTAGGTTCTTTTATTAATTATATGATAATATAAGCTTTCTCATCCTCTAGTTTCAAAGGTATAATAGAGGTTGTTATAGCTATGACATATGCATGGTGATCTCTAGATCACATAATAGCTTCTATTGTAATTTTATTAAAATAAGCTATTAGTTTTTCTACAATAGAGGTTGTTAAGGTTTTAATTTGTCATCCTTGGTTTGGTAAAAACAATTAATTTGTTTAATCACTAATTGGAAATCACTAAAAATGGTTAATGTCTTGATATTTAGATTTAGCATAGCTCAAAGTCATAAAATGAAGGATTCACATTTAGTCATATTATTGGTGCATGAGAATTGGAGTTTGAATTATAAGGGTATGAATTATTATTGTGGGGTAACCAAAATGATTATGGCTCTTTTACCTTTAGTACATCAAGTTCCATCAAAGTAAAGGATCCATGACCCAAGATCTTATGCATCTATGGTAAAAATGACTTCATTAGGGAAGTCTATATTTAAAGGATGCTTGAAAGGTGTTGCAACTATTTTATCTATGATAAATTTACCTTTTAATGATTTTTTATTGATAAATTCAAGATAAAACTCACTAAGGGCAATAGCCCACTTGGTAGTTTATCTTGAGAGGTAAGGTTTTGACATTAAATAACACAAGGAATATACTCTTGCTATAACATGTGTATTTTTTCTAATCATATAATGTCTTAATTTTTAATAAGAAAATATTACTACTAAACACAAATTTTCTAATGGCATATAATTAGTTTCACAACTAACCAATTTTCTACTAATTTATTAGATAGCCCTTTATTGGTGTTGATCAACATATTTAGCTATCATAGCTCCTAGGGAATGATTGGTCACAACTACATATAATAACAATGGTTGAGTTGGGTTTGATGGTATCAAGATAGGTATCACGAGATAAGTTTTTAAAACTTCAAAACCCTTTTGGCATTCATTGTCCTAGTCATATTTAGTTTTTATCTCTAATAATTTTGAAAAGGGTTGACACTTATTAGCTAATTATGAAATTAATATTCAAATGGCTTGTAGTTTTCCTTGAAGACTACAAAAAATTTTAAGATTTATGTGAGGTGGCATATTATTTATTGTTAAAATTTCAGGAGGATCCACCTCAATTCCATGATGGGATATAATAAATCCTAACAATTTTATTGATGTTACCCTAAAAATGTATTTTTAAGATATCTACCAAACTTTGTATTCTCACAATTTCTCAAAGATACATCTTAAGTATTGGACATAATATTCATATTTTTAGGATCATCCTAGAAGGACATCTTCATAATCTTCTACAATGTCAAGCATGAGATCATGAAATATGCATGTCATTATTCTTTGATATGTTGCACCTGCAATATTTAGGCCAAAGGGCATGACCTAGTAACAAAATGTACCCAATGGGTTATGAAATTTCTATTGAATTGATATTTAGAGGTGATTTTATTTGATTATACCCAAAAATCCATATATTAGTGATAACATTTCAGATTTTACAATAAATTTTACTATCATGTCTATGTTTGGTAAAGGAAAATCATCTTTGGGGTATGCCTTATTTATATACCTATAGTTATCATAGATTTGAATGAATCATTATTTCTTTGTGATAGGTACAATATTGGAGATCCATTCTAAATAATATATAAATTAAATGAAAACAATATGTAAAAAAAAATTAAGTTCATCTTTGACTAAGAGTGCAATTTTAGGGTGTAGTTTCCTTTATTTTTGTTTGATCAATTTAGAATTTGGTTGTACATTAAGATGATGTACAACTAGCGATGAGTCAATTCCAAGCATGTCAACATAGGTCCAAGAAAAAATTTCATTAAATTCCTTTAAAATGTTGGTGTATTTCTTTTTGTTTATCTTTTGTTAAGACCTTACCCAGTTTTGATTCAAGAATTTTCTTTAGTAATAATATTGATGTCTATTGTTTCTTCAATTAAGATTTGCGATACGTATTCAAATTAAGAGGGATCAGGTAATACCCCTAGATCTTCAAATTCTTTGGGATATACTGATACTTGTTCCAGTTCAAGTAGTTGCAAGGAACCTAGATTGAATATTTGATTGAAAGTTTCTTCAATATGAGTGTAATATTGAATAAGAAAATCATTAGAGTCTTCTTCTTTATTTGATATAAGTTTAGGGTGAAAAATAGTTAATAAATTACCACTAGGAAAATATAAAATTTTACAACATTCTATATTGAGAAGCGACCATAATTCTTTTTCATATTCATCATCCCATTGTGAGCCATGCAAAGGTTTTGTGTAATTAGCCTTTATAGATCTTAGAAAGCATACTAGGATCCCTCTCAGCAAGTTTCAGTCCAAACCATAGTAAGAATCTATCAGGACCGACCTTGAAACCTCAAAAATCCTACCTAGGACCAAATTTGCCATCCCTGTGGTGAATTTGGTAAACAGAGCAACAAAATCAAATTCACCACTCAAACCAAATTTACCAGTGGTGAATTTGACAAATCAAGTGGTAAATTTGGCAATAGGTAAAATTCCACTCTAGGAGGTAAGCATATTCATTTTTATCAATAAGGGGCCTGATCAAATTTTTAGACATGTTTTACCCTATCCAACCCTCAAAAAAATCCTTTAATTCAGAAAACCTAATATTTTTTGTTTTTATGCAAGTTTTATCAAATTCACCACCCTTGTGGTGAATTTAGAAATAGTGGCAAATTTGGCACTTCTCAGTGGTGAATTTGGTAGATAGACCCTAGGAGAGGTAATTCGGCCACTTGGTCCTTCCTTAGCCTTGCAATTTCATTTTATTTGTGTAATGTTTCTATTTTTATATTGTTTTGAGACATACATCACACCTATTTTAGAAAATAATTAAAAAATCCCAAATTGTTTACAAAACCTTACGATTTCTTTACAAAACACTAAAATACTAATCAATCAAGGAACCGTAGGCTCAATTTCAGCATTTCTTCTATATTCAAGTACTTAGGTAAGAAATTGAAAAGCATATAGTTGCATTTAGGCTAGTTTATTTTATTGCATTTCCCTTGTTTGCCCTGGAATCAAAATATTCTTATTCTAGTGCATTCAAACTCAAAGTGCATATAGGTTAGATCTTGTTTGTTTACATTTGTGTGATTTAAACTAAGCATTACACTTTAGGTGACTCTTTATGATTTAGGTTCAAATAATTGTTAAGGCTCAATAAAGAGTCAAGATTAATAGAGATCCAAAAAAATTAGGTGTTTGTTTTAATTGAACTCATAAACACCACAAAAACAAGCATTACATCAACTATCATACAACCATAGGAAAAAGCATAAAATTAGGAGTCTAGTTGTGTTGAGGATTTTCATATCCTCAATATATCCTTTCGAAAGAGATCCTCAAGTGGGGAAGCAAATATTCTAACAAATCTTCCATGACACACTTGACATTAATTAGATCTAAAGGGAAAATAGCATGAGTTTTTCCTGCCATCTACATAAATTTGTGAATCCAACATGAACACTCCTTTTGCCTTAACAAAGATAAAATTTTGTTGAACTTAAACAGATCATATAATTTCTTTGCTTAGTTTACATCACATTAAATTAAGATAACAAGAACATAACCAATTGCTAATCCTACTAGAGGAAGCTTAATGATCCCTTGAGTAAACCAACATATGAACCTTAGAGGATAAATCTTCTTTGGCAAGTATATTACAGTGGATTAGTGGGATTCATAAGGAGGGATTCTTATCTAGGTGACAAGGATGTCAAACATATTCTCTTCTTTGCTATAAGTACTCTGGAAATAAAACTTTAATAAATTAACCCCCTTCTTGAATCTATGTCTTCTAGCCATGTCTCAACAACCTTATAACACTCGAAACAAGGGTGTACCTATAAATTCTCAAGAAGGATCATCCTCTCAAGGATAAATTGAACAAGTAAACCCTTGGTCACAACAAGTTCCTAGGGAACAATTAATTGTTGAACAAATTCCTTATCAAACTATAGACCATGTTACATATTACATCAAAATAAACAAAGACATAAATTTAGAAGTCCTTAAAGATGAACTTAAAGAACAAGTAGAAGTGAAATATGCCACAATGCATGAAAACATAGGATATTCTAATGAACAATCAATCGTTGATCAAATCAATGAAATTCAAAACATTTTGGCAAGTCTCAATGTGGTTGCGGTACAACCCACTGATTCTACAAAACCTTCTACTTTGTCCATGGAAATTTCCACTTCAAACCATTTTTCAATATTTCCTAGTGAAACAACTAATTCTACAAATCCCTTTTTCACTCTCAACACAGGACCTAGTCAAGTCCCTCCCATAATAACATCAAATCAAAATTCTTCAAATTTTACAAGTATACCTTTTATGATGCATATTTTTGCTCAATCACATACTCAACCTCCATCAAATGATATTCAAAATATCAATACCAAAATTTAAAACTTAGAAAAGAGAGATGCCAAGTTTGAAGAACTTGAGCATCAAATTTCCTCCCTTCAAGGGACATCTAAACTTAAATACTCTTTTGAATAATTTTATAATGAACCTCTAGATACCAAAATTCTTAATCATCCCTTTCCAAAGAACTTTGAAACTCTCAAGTTTCAAATGTATAATGAAAAATAAGACCCCATCAACCATTTAAGACTATTTCAAATATCTTGTAGTGACATCAATCATGATGAAAAACTTCTCCTTAGGTTATTCCCTAAAATTATTAGTGGTTTAGCCTTAGAATGGTACTTCCAAATACCTCATCATTCCATTAAGAAATTTAAAGAGCTTATGAAAGCATTTGTTAAACAATTTTCAATCTACATAGAAGATAAGGTTACCATAGATGACCTTTACCAACTTAAATAAGGTAATAATGAAAAATTCTTGAAATTCTTGGCCAAATGGAGAGGTCTTGTAGGAAGACTCCAATACATTCCTCCTCCTAAGGAGCTATTACATATTTTCTTACTAAACCTTCATGAATAATTGTCATACCCCTTGTAGATGATAAACTTAACCTCTTTCGAAGAAGCCATCGACATGGCTAAAATGGTAGAGGTTGTCCTCATAATATGAGGTCAACTCAACTATAACAAGAAATAAGATTAAAATACCTCTAACAAGGGGTAATACAAAAATAAATACGTTGTAGGATATGGTGCAACCAATTCTTGAAAAATAATAATATAAACACTACTCAAAATGCTCCTCAAAAGTAGGTTATCCAAAAATAGGACAAACCTCAAAGGCAATACACCAACACAGAACAATGTCAAACAAACGTGCTAAAAATACTCTCGAATCCAAACTAAAAGAAATTTCACCCGTTAGACCTTAGTACTTATAAAAAGGAGAACCCTTTTGGTATAGGCAAGATGAATATTGTGACTATCACCAAATAAAAGGACACACTACCAACAAGTATAGAACCTTAAAGAACATTATGCAAGACCTCATTGAGGAAGGAAAAGTAACAATTAGTAAAACCATAAAATCTTAAAAAAGGTATGGAAATATTTCAATACCCCCTACCACCATGCACTCAAATATCAGCTAACTTTATAGGTGTCATTCACCTATCAAGATCTTCCCATGCCATAAGTAGATAAAAATAAAATATTCAATATTTAGACCAACCTCCATTGGTTATCTTGAAGGAAAAAAATAGCATTCCTAATAAATCACCTTGGTGATTACACCTTTCAAAACACCTTGCACACATTTGATCTTTGTCAACAATTAGAGGAGGCACATGCAAATATTTACCTCCTAGAACTCCTAAAAACATCACCTACTCATAGGAAAATATTGTTGAAACTCTTAAGAGAACAAGAAGTCCCTCAAGATCTATCTCCAAATGACATTGCCAACATAGTTGGATTAACTAGAATAAATAACAATATCTTAAATTTCCATGAGGAAGAAACTCCTCTCGAAACCATATCAGGGGATTCCCCCCTCTACATCATAACTCAAATAGGCGATAAATATATCAAGAGAGTTCTAGTAGATATCGGATCAGCCTTGAACATTTGTAATATCAATTTTTATGAAATTTTTACTTAACCAAAAATGATCTACAAAAGTCGAACCTCATTATTAGGGCTTTCGATAATGAAGAATGAGAGGTAATAGGCACCATTACTTTACCCATAAAAGTAGGACCTCATGTCTTAAACACCCTCTTTTATGTCATATCATGTGACATAACATATAAAATTCTCCTCAGAATACCATGGATACATGCTATGAGGGTGGTACCCTCTACCTTACATCAATGCCTTAAATACGACTATAAAGGGCCATCCACATTCCTAGAGACCCAAAACCTTTCACCATGTGTAATTCTATAGATTTTCAAGAACTTAATCTCTACCCTTCCATACAATCAACTAATTCAAATGAATATGGATAAAGAAATGAAATATTAGAGGAAACTCCCCAACCATCCCTTGTCACTAATCAAGTTAACCATATCTGTAAAAAACTAGACCCTTTTGCAAAACCAGTAAGCATGTTAGTTTTCTCTCAAGACATAGGTATGCCTACTAGAAAGGGACTTGAAATCCAAATCGAATCTTGTATTTTCATCCACTAAGGAACTACCTTCAATGAAAGTATCCAAGGCTGCAACCTTATGCTGAGTGAACGAACCTACGCTACATGTTACATGTCACCTACCTTTCCCATAGTTAAACAAATTCTTGTTAATATAGGTTATCAATGCAAAGGCCTAAGACACTACGAATAAGATATTAAAGAACCTTTAGAAGTTGTACCTTGGCCAGCATGATGTGGGATTGGATTTATCCCTAACAAAAATGAACTCTCTCCTATATCAAGAGAAGAAGATATGGATGGCTACTCTGCATCAATACATGGCTCCCAATGGGGCAAAGAGGATGAAGAAGAACTATGGTCACTCCTCAATAAAACCCCCTATAAAACTATATGATTTGGGAGCATTAACATGTTATATTTAGTTCATCCAAAATCCATTTCAACCAATGAAGATCTTGAAGAGTCTTTAGACAATTGTCATATAGAATAATATCTTGATCAAACTCATTCCAACCTCTCAACTTGGAGAAAATATCTATAGATCCTCAAGAACTTCAAGAATAAGGGATTATAGATGCCCCTCTTAATTTTGAGGATGAGTCACAAGCCTTAATTGAAGAGACTGTAGAAGTCAACATCGAAACTATGGATACTAAAAACTGGTCAATCCGATTGTGCTACCATAAGTAGTGACTTCGCGACACACCAAGGCCCCTAGGGCAGCCCTCAGGAGGTATACAGTGGTTCTAACCACTTAATGCAAGGGTTTGAAAGGTTCTAGGCCACTTTTGGCACCTTTTGGACACCCTGCTACTATTCGTGCCACCCTGGGATGAATACAGAACCTATTCATCGCACCCCGAGGTGAATAGCAACATTCGCTCTAGGGTGGAGCGAATAGCAGGTTTGACTGGAAAAAGTCAAACCTGGACAAATGGCGCCTACCAACGGTTACATTTCTGGTCCATAATGGCTAGGAGGGTAGGGCACGCAACATCTTAATGCTCCAACCCATGAGGGAGGCCAAATTGGGAGATTCTCTTCTCCCTCCAATGCATGCCACCCTGGTGGCCAAGTGGCACCTCATGCCTCGCATGCCCTCGCATGCCTTTTGACCCCTGAAGCCTCCTTAGGCTATAAAGTGGAGATATTTTCCACACCAAAAGGAGAGGATATTTTGAGGACAAAAGCAATGGAGTGCTTCCAAGATTTCCTTCCACCCTTTTTGCACCAATTGTTCCCTCGGAATCTCTTCCTAGCGAAGGAGGTTTGTGAGTGAGTTAGGAGGCGTAATCTGTTACAAAACTAAACCAAATGAGTGAATTCCATCACCAAATTTGATGAAAACACATTTTATAGGGTTTTGCATCATTCCCAAGTGGAATTGGTGGTAAAATTTAGGGAGATTCTATGGGCGCCGCACCCCAGGGCGCCCCCTAATCTGTGACAGTCTTATTCGCTCCACCCCAGGATGAATAGATATATGTGCATGATTTCTTGACTATTTTTAATTATATATTTTACATATGCTTATATGATGTTGCAGTCCAAATTTCATGTTATTCTGAGCTATATTGGCCGAGATATTGCATTTTTAGTGTTTTGTAGGGTCTCTTGCAGGTATCCGGCGGTCATTTGAGAGAACACCCAAAATATGATCGATATCACAAATATAATAAAATGGGTTTTCTTATAATAGTATTTTATGCATTCTTTCCAATTTTTATGCATTTTGGATATGCGTAGGGTAGGATATTTCTTGCTTTGGGTTTTGTAGGTTGCGAACGGTCACCTCAGTCGTGAAACCCCATCGGCTGCAATTTTGGAGTGATTCCTAGTGATATCTTCCCAAAACCTCTTTCTCTACATACCCATTTCATATTCTATCATTTGGAGTTGGTTTGATGTATTTTCTCACCATTATCCATTTTGCCCCCTATGGGGATTGCATGCTTTTTACCATACGCACTCGCTATTTGATGATTCTGGTTTCCTTGTGTGTAGGTGTAGGTCATTACAGTGCATTGGGAGGCATCCTAAGACATCATAGATCAAATATGCAAGTGGTGGCAACTTTGGCCCACCCACTTCGATTGTGGGTACGAGGAAAGACAGTGGATGTGCACCCGATTTCTTTGAGAGATTTGACCTTTGGGCACCCGAGTTGTAAAAATTTGTATCACCCATTTTGAGCCCTCAAGGGGATGCATTGTAACCCATAATTTTGGATCATTTTTATTAATAAGAGATATACTTGTTTTGCTTTACTTCTTGTTATTCGCTATCTTTCCATTTACTTGCATGCTTCCATTTGGCGCTCATTAGCGATAGGGCATAGATACATACATTGTTTATATTTCATTTGGTGCACCATTTTTCCCTACTTTAGTGGTGATCATGGTGGGACCTAGTCCCTTTTGCTTTAGGTGAAGTTTGGATCTCATTTTTCATATTTTTATGTTGTAGGTGCTATTCGTTCTGGCCTGAAGCGAACTTTGGCCTGCTATTCGTGCCCCTCTGGGGTGAATGTGAATTCACCTCACCCTAGAGTGAATGCAGACCTGCTATTCATCACACCCTAGAGTGAATAGAAAACAGAGAGCTTTTGGAGCAGAATTTCAGAAATAGCAAGTTTTGGCAGTGATGAGGTAGGTCCCTGAATCTGTCATCTCTGTTTTGCAGTTATAGAAACTATTTATTTTTAGTGTTATTTGGTTTTTCTCACATTTTTGTTTGCTTAGAAAGGTTAAAGGTAGCTTCCTTTTCTTAAATGCAAAATAACAAAAACACATAAAAGGTAGAAAAATCAAAACAAATTCAGAGTAGGAATGCATCTCTATGGTTTGCGTGCTTGTAGCCTACCCAATGGGTAGGCTAACATTTAGGGCTTTGCATTTCTAGATACATTTGTGAGTTTCTTTTTATATACTAACCTTTCTGAAAGTAAAATGCACCTTACGCATGCATTTAGTGAATGATCATTGAATGCTTCTTTGCTTGCTTTCTTTAAAGATAAAAGGAACCCCACACATCACGTTTTATCTTAACATCGATGGCGTTGGGCTCTCACATCCAACCCGTCGATCGAGACCAATAGTGGATGTCATTACCACTTGATTGGCTCATGTGAAAGAGTATCATCGGGACCCGTCCATGGCCAAGGCCGACCCAAGATCTGTCCTAACCATGCAAAATAGCATGCATTCCTCTTCGAAGGGGTGTATCATTGCACACGGGGTGTTGGGTGAGGGTTGGTAGTACCTATGCTACCTCGTTGGATATGGATTTCATCACCATATTCAGCTTGTGTGAGTATATAGGTGAAATCCTTTAAACATTTGAGTACATCATCCAACAATATTTCAAATACGTGACACAAGGTCATTCTTTACAAACAACACATCTGAAACACACAAAATAGTTTAGGGATTCACATCTAAAACTTAAACAAGATAATCATCTATCTTATTGAGTGTTTCCTTTCTTGTTTTTTGTTTCATTAAAAATTTGTAAAGAAGATAATCACTTGGGGTATTGATAGAGAAGCATGATGGTGCGCACCTGCAGCCAAGCCCAAACATGGGTGGAAGCTATGGAGAGTGGATTAGGAGACATGAATCATCTCCGCTATAGCCCTAGGGACTTGGTCATACCTCCCTGGTGAGCTTCTACTCCACCTAGCCCCAAGACAGTAGGGCACGAGCCTCATCTCCGAAGGGACCCTCTACAGGACACCCCGAGGGATGATGAGCATTACTTGGGAGAGTGTTCCTGGTATGTAGATACATCACAGGCCTTCTTTGATGAAAGGCAACAATGTGTTGAGGTGCTAATAGATAGAGCGGTGCCATGCATCCATGTACCCATCAGGGCTGACACGCCTATTCATAGGCAAGAGCACGACTTCACACACTGGTCGAAGCAAGTCGATACGACTTTACCTCTGCATCACCTTGATAGGATACAACAACTCATGCAACCCGATGGGAATGACACTCATCGCTCTGGGTGGGCCAATTCTGCCCTACCCTTCCTCGTCCATGAAGGAAGGCATGAGGAAATCCCAGATTTTCCTCAGGAGTAGTATTCTATGCATGCCCGATGTGCCTCTACACCTATTGAGTATAATGATCAGATGTTCCAGCCTGAACCTCAAGTCAATGTGGTGAACCTCGAAAGAGGCAAGCACCTGATAGATATCATAGATTATCTTGAATGAGGTCAGCCCCAAGGTGAGGCCCCTAGACCCCCTAGGCCTCACACAATGGAACAAATCAAGCAAGCAGTTGCAAAATATATGGAATTCCAAGCTCAGTTCAAATAGCTTTGGTATGATAAAGAGCAACTAGACCGCTTGCATCAACTTGAAAAAGAGAGGATTGAGCGGCAGACTAATGAGTTGTTCTAGCAGACTCTACGGGAGAGGGTCCCTACCCCTAAGACCCATAGATAGGAAGTCCCTCTGAGGTAACCTATGCTTGTTCGAGAAAGGTCTCCTAGACCTTATCCGACGTTGCCTCTATGGCCTCCTAGGCCGGAGTGAGACTTACCTCATAGGCCAGATGTAGGGCGCCCATAGTGGGTAGACACCCCTATTTATAGACCAGCTCGAGAGACGCCTTACGGGGCCTACAGTGAGCATGAGCTAAAAGTAGAGTATTTGGAGATGCCTTATCAAGGTAGGGGGGTGACAGGCCAACACCCCACCTTAGGTTGGAGGATCCTAGACCTCCACCTCAGGATGTGAGCAAGAATGAGGAGATCAAGTCCTCGGATCCATATAAAGAGCTGCTAGAGCACCTAGAGTCGGTAGAGAACAAGACCTCTAGGTCTGGATCTCAGAAGCCCACTATGCGCCAGTTGCATAGTCAGCCAATCCATCCTTAAGTACCTATGCCTCCCTATCTAGAGCATTATAAGTTGCCATAGTTGGCTATGTTTAAGGGAGAAGAGGATGCGCAGGAGCATGTCACCAGATTTTTGGGTCAGTGTTTCGGCATTCATGATGATGATGCTTTGCTTTTGTGGACATTTGTGACTACCCTTTCGGGCCCCACCTCGGAGTGGTTTTACCAGCTCCCTAAGCATAGCATCCATACTTTGGATCAACTTGCAGATGCATTCCTAGAATGCTTCACCTTCAATACCAAGAGGAAGGTGACATTGGTCGATGTAGTCGGGTTGAAGCAATATGATGATGAGTCAATAACAAATTATGGCAATAGGTGGTGGGCCTTGCTCACCAAGCTACCTTATTTTCTCCCCATGTCGGAGCTGACTCAGATGTTTTCCAAGAGCTACTTGAAGCCCATCTCCTTGTTGTTGTAGCTACAACAATATCCCACTCTTGAGGATGCCCTAGTGCAAGCTAGGACCATCGAAGAAATCAAGATTCAAGAGGGGGAGATTGTGAAGCCTCACAAGAAGGAGTGGAACAAGAATGCCAAGAGCACCTCGACATAGTCCAAGCCGATAGTAGTGAATCAGGTTGCCCTTAGTGTCCCGGGGCTAGTGCAAGTTGCACCACCTCAAAAGCCTAATTATCAGGCCACACACCAGGACTATACTAAGGACAATCAGAATAGTCAAGGGCAGAATCAACAACGTCACCCCAAGTGATAGTTTACACCCCTTGCAGAGTCTATGGACTCATTTTTTGAGCACCTCTTAGTGGTAAATTTGATCAATCTACCTGAGAGTCGACCTATCGACCTAAATGCACCCAGACCCAAAGGGTATAGAGAAGACCTATATTGCAAATTTCATAGGCAAAATGGGCATGATGTGAACATGTGCTACAAGTTTAAAAACTTGGTATAGGACATGATCGATAGGAAGATCCTTCAGGTGGACAACCCTATCATGCCAAACAACTAGTATATGGAGATCTTTAAGGATCCCTTGCCTACCCATGTAGAGCAGGCCAAGCCAGTGCCCTAGGTGAATGAGGTTCATCATGCCCCCCTTAGTAGGGATACGTTGGCATGATTAGCATCATCATGAGGAATAGGTGGTACCCAAGTCTGACCGCACCACCTACGTCTCGGAGTGATGTCCCTTCGACATCATAGTAGCCACCACCTCCTCTGTCGAGCCTTCCACCTAGGCCTATGGCCACCCTCAAGAGTAAGCTCACTCAGAGCTTGAGAACAATGTCTGCCCAGCTCTCCATCTATGAGCTGATTCAACAATCGCAACCTCATAGAGAGGCTTTGATGGAGATCCTTAAGGCCATAGAGCTTCAGCCCCAGGAGTCCAACTCCTTCAACAATTTTGTGGGGCATGTCAGATAGTGCACTGAACCGGTGATAGCCTTTCGAGAAGATGAGCTTAAACTAGTTTTGCATGATATGGTGGACCCTCCCTTGCACATCATTGCATGCGTAAATGGGACACCATACAAGAGAGTGTTGATAGACACAGGGTCTTCTAGCAATATCATCACTACAATAGCTCTCAAGCACTTGAAGCTCTCGATATCCCATATTGTCCCATCTACATACACCCTCCGAGCCTTTAATGATGCCATATGCTCAATAGTTGGTATGATTGTCCTACCTATTCAGGTAGGAGAGAAGACCATCTCGATGCTATGCCACATACTAGAGGGTGATATGGCATACAATATCTTGTTAGGTAGACCATGGATTAGGGACATGAAGTGTGTCCCTTCCATTGCTCACCAGTGCCTCAAGTACACCCATGAAGGGCAAGTTCATGTCGTCCCTACGGACCTAGAGCCCTACAAGTATTGTAACATGGTGCAGCAGATCCCTGAGTCAACCTTACCATCGACACACCTGGATTTCCAACCAAATAAATCCAGCCAAGGTTTGACCCCCTCATCATCGCATGACATACCTTCCTCATCATCGACACCCCCTCCGATGCCCACTGGGCCGATGGAACCATTATTGAGGAACCTAGGGAAGAAGCCCATTGATGAGGTACAATCGACCATATCCACCATCTCCATAGAGGAGATACCTAGCCCAGATGATGAAGAGCTACCACATGTGGTAGAAGATGATTTATATCAGATCTCACTCTCATCACTCTTCTATCTGTAGCCTCAGGTGATAGTTCACTTGGCTTCCACCGGATTAGGAGAATACATGGTTAGGGAGGTCACAACTACCCCTGCTATAGAGTTGGTGCAAGACATGGGTCGACCCCGTCTTCCCATAGGCACTATCGTGCCCCTAGGCATCCCCCCTAATCAAATGAATTTTATCTATGGGGGACTTGACTATGACATCGAACCCTACCAATAGTAGGAGGAGGATGAAGAGCCCTTTGGAGAGGACATCCACTACTTGTCTAACCCTAACTTTACCCTGAAGTATCTTGACCTATGCAATTGGTATGGTTATGGGTTAGGCTTGTATGAGCAAGGCACGCGGGTTCCGTTTCAACCCTAGTACCAGATGCCATATGATAAGTCGAGGTTGGGACATAACAACCCCCTACCTTTGGATATTCTTGTTGATGGCATGGAGCACATGCCTCAGAGATGTGAGTTGGCCCGAGATCCCTTTGCCAACCCTAATCACATCTACTCATTGGGGGACTATTTCCCTATGCCCTTGGGAGATGATGAACCACCTCGAGATGGTATCCAATCCTATGAGAGAGGTGAAGGTTCATGCACTCTTCCCCATGATGGTGAGGAAGAAGATCCAGGGTCCCCTTATGAGTGGACGTCAGATGATGAGTCGGACTATGGGGTCACATCGATTGACTCTAATAGTTCTGATGGAGAATGCACGTAGATCATCCCTTGGGATGAGAATGATGATTACCTTCTGTACCTATTCCCATTACAAGAGCCCATTTGGTGGTAGCTTCTACCTCATGAAGGGCAAGTTCCTCCGTAGCCACATCGACCACCACCTGTCATTCCACCACCTCTACATAGCTGCCTCCTCAGGTCGTGCTGCATCCAGAGGTCCATGGTCACCACCAGCCACCTAGGGGAAATCATCCATCCATCAATATGATTTCCATAGATTTGTTTGAGCCATTGCAAGATCCGAATAACCTATCAAAGTCATTGCACCTCGACTTGGGGGTAATTGACTTTGATCAAGGAGATTCACCCCCATCACCTTCTAAGTATTGGCCCTACGATGAGATGCTACAACTATTCTTCTTCTCTTCAGGGCTAGCTCATGATGTCTTCCATGTTGAGGAGGAACCCGAGGTTCCCATTGATGATCTAAATCTAGTGGATGACATCCATTTGATCCCTACCCCCCACTAGCTGGAGGAGGGGTCGCATATGTCAATCGAGCCTATGATTGATGTAGATATCGGCTCAGACCCAGAGAATCCATAGTATATCAAGTTAGGGGAAAGCCTATCCCCTAAGGAGCAAGTCGATTACATAGCCCTTCTCACCAGGAAGAAGGAAGCTTTTGCATGGTCCTATAAAGACATGCTGGGACTGGATCCAAATCTAGTCACCCACAATCTGATGCTTGACCCGAAGGCCAAGCCTATCAAGAAAAAGCTTAGAAAGATGCATCCAATAGTGGCCTTGATGGTCAAAGATGAGCTACAAAAGTTGTTGGATGCCCAATTTGTCATTTCTATAGACTATCCACCATGGTTGTCCAACATGGTTCCCATCAAGAAGCTAGATGGGAGGATTCACATTTGCACCAATTTTTGAGACCTAAACAAAGTGAGTCCTAAGGATGATTTCCCTTTGCCAAGCATCGACGCCCTGGTAGATGCCACAACGGGCCATGAAATGTTATCCCTTATGGATGGTTTCTCTGGGTACAATCAGATTCATATCAACCTAGAGGACCAACTCAAAATGGCGTTCATAATGCCCTAGGGGACATTTTGCTATAAGGTCATGCCCTTTGGCCTTAAAAATGTCGACGCCACCTACCAACATGCCATGACATACATCTTCCATGACTACATGCATAAAATTTTGGAAGATTACATGGATGACTTATTAGCTAAATCATTATTATGCCATGAGCATCTTGAGGTCTTGAGCAAAGTATTAGACCACCTCATTGAACATAACGTGAGACTGAACCCCAAGAAGTGCATCTTCGGCATCACATCTGGAAAGCTCTTGGGATTTATCATCTCTAAGAGAGGCATTGAAGTGGACCCTAATAAGGTCAAGGCCATCCTCGAGATGCCTCCCCCAACCATGATCAAGCAGCTTCAAAGTCTACAGGGCAAGATCACGTCCATCAAGCACTTCATAGCGCAATTGTCGGACAAGTGTCACCCCATGAACAAGTTGTTGCACAAGGGGGTCACATTCCATTGGGATGACGAGTGTCAGGAGGCCTTTGATGCAATAAAATAGTACCTGGCTTCACCGCCAGTGTTGGCACCACCTAGGCTAGGAGTGTCATTCTTCTTATACATCTCAGCCACTGAGATTGCATTGGGCGCCATGTTAGCCCAGAACAATGAATTTCATAAGGAACATGCTACTTACTATCTCAGCCGCACCCTGGTCAGTTATGAGATCAAGTACGCATACATTGAGAAATTATGCCTAGCGGTGGTTTTCACCACCAAGAAGCTATGACATTACATGCTTAGCAATACCATGTATGTTGTATCTAAAGAGAATCCATTGCGCTACATGATGAGTCACACTTATCATAGTAGTCACACGATAAAATGGATCATGTTGTTGATGGAGTTTGACCTTGAGTTTGTTGGACAAAAATCAATTAAGGGTCAGGTCATCGCCGATCAACTCGTAGAGGCTCCTCTCCAGGATGATCAACCTCTTAGCATGGACCTTCCCGATGATGGGGTCTTCCAAATATCAGAATCGCCAGATTCTGATGAGCCTGAGGTGCAGGTAGATATGACCCTATTTTTTGATGGCTCCAAATGCGAGCAAGGGGGTGGCATAGGAATCATGTTTTTCACACCGCATGGGGCTCCCATACCCCTATCATTTAAAATTGATTTCCTGTGCACCAACAATAATGTCGAGTACGAGGCCCTGATCATAGGCCTTCAGATGGTTATCACCATGAAAATAACAAAGCTCAACATTTTTGGTGACTCCTTGCTCATTGTTAACCAAGTCAAGGGGATCTTCCAGTGTAAGTGCCTAGTCCTGCAAGCCTACAAGGCCCTTGTGGATAAATTCTTAGAAAAATTTGAATGGTATAACATCGAGGCACTCCCTCGATCATCTAATCATTTTGTGGATACAATGGCCTCTCTAGGGTCCTTGATCTCGCAAGACCCTATGGATCAGATGACTACCATCTAGGTCAAAATACTCTCACAATCTACGATGGAGCGTGAGAACAATCAAGTCATGCCAAAAGTCCACTTGATTCAAATTGAACCTCATCAGGAGAGATTCTCGCACATTCATGAATGCTTGAACTAGGCCGATTGGGGGACTTTGTTCCCTCAAGCCCCTTTCGATAGCAGCACAATGTTATTCTTACAAGTTCTTTCCCAGTCAACTTTTTCTAGGGATGAACTTCGAGAGGGATAGGTCATTCATGCACTCGAGGCTTCTTCACAATAGGACTGGTCAACACAAATCAGGGAATACCTAAAGCTTGGTAACCTCCCTCCTGGACTATCACATGCCACTAAAAGAACATTCAGATGGAAGGTGACAAAATATGTCTTGCTAGGAGATATTCTATATCATCGAAGCTATGAAGGGATCCTCCTTCACTGCTTAGAGCATCAAGAGTCGACTTGGGCAATCGCCCAAGCACATGATGGTACATGCGGTGGCCATTTTAGTGGCATGGCCATCGCCAAGTGCATTCTTTGCATGGGCTATTATTGGCCAACTTTAGAGTGAGATTGTTATGCATATGTGAGGAAGTGCATGAAGTGTCAACATCATGCTAATTTGACACATGTACCTTCTCAAGCCTTGCAACCGATCCAATCGGTATGGCCATTTTCATAGTGGGGGTTGGATTTAATCAAGAAAATCTCCCCCATGTCCTCAGGCCATCACACGTTTATCATAATGACTACTGAGTATTTCACTAAATGGGTGGAAGCAATTCCCCTTACCACTATGACGGGACCCCGCATAGCAGAGTTCCTATTGCATAATATCATTTGTCATTTTGGTATTCCATCCAAGATCATTTCGGATAATGGGACATCATTTAAAAACAAATATGTGCATGCTTTGACAACAAAGTATAATATCCAGCATAGTTTTTTGACACCCTACTATCCACAAGCAAATGGGCAAGCAGAGGCCTCTAACAAAACATTGATTGCCATTCTCAAGAAAATTGTTAGAGAGAGTCACATAGATTGGCATACACAAATACCTCTTGCTCTATGGGCCTATCACACTAGTATTTGGACACCCATTGGGGCTACTCCATTTTCACTAGTGTATGGCACCGAGGCGGTCATGCCTCTAGAGCTCGAAATACCATCACTGCGCATATCCATGCAAGAGTTCATCGATGATGACACTGCATGGTAGGCTCACCTAGATCAGCTTACGCTACTTGATGAATATCGTATTAATGCTCTCGAGCACCTACACGTTTATCAAGAGCGACTTAAGAGAGCCTATAATATGAAAGTCCACCTAAGAGACTTTTAGGTTGGTGACCTCATTCTGAAGGAGAACCAACAAAATTCTAATTTTCTGCCCCATCTGAGGGACAAGTTCATGGTAAACTGGTTAGGTCCCTATGTCATTACTAGTTATATAGGACCTAAAATGTATCACCTAGCCTCCCTTGAAGGTGTCGAGGATCTTGAACCCTTGAACATCCTTCATTTGTGGCCATTCCATGCCTAGCATAGGATGGCCCAACCCAAAATGCTCCAAGGGTGCCTATATCCCACTTGGTCAACCTAAAATGCTCCTAGGTGGTCTAGAACCATCTAGGTCACCCCAAAATGCTCCAAGGGTGCCTATATCCTACTTGGTCAACCTAAAATGCTCCTAGGTGGTCTAGAACCATCTAGGTCACCCCAAAATGCTCCAAGGGTGCCTATATCCTGCTTGGTCAACCTAAAATGCTCCTAGGTGGTCTAGAACCATCTAGGTCACCCCAAAATGCTCCAAGGGTGCCTACATCTCGCTTGGTCAACCTAAATGCTCCTAGATGGTCTAGAACCATCTAGGTCAACCAAAAAGCCCCAAAGGCATCCATAAGCCCTTTGGTCCCCCCAAATGCCCCAATGGCCCCCAATAAGCCCATTGGTCACATGTACATACATATATATCAATCAAAAATCCAAAAACATTATCAAAATATCAAAAATACAAAAACATTGCATCACATTGCATTTCAAAAACATCATCAAAATATCAAAAATACAAAAATATAGCATCGCATCACATTGCATCCCATTGCATTCTATCATCACTTGCATTTAGGCATACTCATCATTTGCACTTTACATTTTAGAGTTGCTCATGCATGTCTAGCACCATGACGGTACAATACTTATCACTCAAAATCAATGTCATGAAAATAAGCATAATTCAATGTTGCAATTGTCCATTTTCACCCACATTTTTCATATTTCATATCATTTGTTTTAGAATGTCATTAGGGTTTTGGTCACTCAACCATTTCTAGCTTCTCTTCAGGTTTTGTAGAAAGCTAGCTTGATTTTTAGGAGGTAGAGTCTTGCATAGATTATGCCTTGTGTACATCAAATCCCAAACACATTTAAACATTAATAAATCCTAGTTTTGCACAAAGAAAGATGAAATCCATGAAGTGGTCTAGGGTACTTTAAGCGAAAAGGTCATCCTGCTCATCCCCCTGTGTGAATGGTTCAAGAATGTTGAGAGTTGGCAAAAGGACAAGCATCTTCCCTACCCAATTCCCCAAAATAAATAGTGGTTTTCACCACTATCAGAAATCCCAACTCCCACAAATCCCAATCCCTCAAAAAAAAATCAAAGAAATCAAAATTCAAAATTCAAAATCTCAAAATTTCAATATCAAAATCCTCAAAAAGCAAAAAGCAAAAACAAAATAAATAGTGGTTTTCACCACTAATTCCAAATCCCAAATCCCTTGCTCAAAAGAGAAAACAAAATATACAAAATAAACAGTGATTTTCATCACTACGTATGAGCAAGTATCCCAATAAAATTGAAGAAAAGAAGGGAGTCAAACTTGAATCCCTGGAACTCTCAACATTTGGAAAACCATAAGGTGATCCTCATTACGGGTTTGGTGGATAGCCTATCCGACAATGGTGGTATCCTTACGCATGATGATATGTCTACCACATTAGCTTTTGGGCATGTGTGTAGACCAATGTTTGCATGTGGATGAGCTAGCTTTGGTAACCTAGATTGCCTAGTGGTCTAGTCCTACTAAGTACAAAACCTAGGATGGTGGCATTCATTGGGTGATCCTCAGTATAGGTTTGGTTGAGAGCCTGCTTGGCACTGGTGGTATCCTTATGCATCTCACAGGAATGAACTCACTTGCACACACAGGGATATGAAGTACCTTGGTCATCCTAGCAGATTCATACCTTGTCAAAAAGTCTTGCATAGTCAGTATACAACCTTTGATCAAATCAGCTAGAGTGTTTGAGTCTCATAAAAACCTCACCTACATTCTTTGCACATATCATCTCATTTACTCCATTTCACTACATCGCAATAATGGTTTCACATTTCCATTACAAAAACAAAAAAAGAAGCAAAAACAAAGAGCGTTAATGTATTTTGTACAGTCTATAGTGTTCACATAGTATGTCAAATCATTAGCCACAATCCATGTTTATCAATCATTCAAATATTTCATCTCACTGTGCATCCATGCATATAGATAGTTGCAATTCCAATCAAATCAAATTACATATACATACATGATATCTATCTATCACCATCTCATTGCATCCATATGCATACATACTAAGCATCTAACCTATAAGCATAAATTATTACACACATTGCATTCATACAATAAAACAATAAATGAAACACATGATGATCATAATAAAATCTCATATATATATATATATATTTTTGGGGCAAAAAGAGTACATCATAGTTTCCAAAAATTCCCATAGGCTACAATGAAATGGGTCCTCAGACCTCACAAGGCCAAACAAAAACAAAACCCCAAAAATAGTCCCACGAGTCTATGTCACCATGATCATGCAGGATCGGTGCTACGACTCACACTACCCCTAGTGGTATGGGTCCGTTGGGACCCCCCATGCCTACTACCACCAGCCCTGTCCTCCCTCTACCTAGTAGAGGATTGCACCATCTCACTCCATCAAGATCGGTGTGATCTATTGGACTCTCCATCATCCGGTAGGTGCCCTCCAAGGTGCACCACCTCTATCTCTAGTCGACCCATGTATCCCTATCTTCGTTGCTCCCACACCTGGTAGGTCTCTACCACTGACTATAGGTGCAATACCTCAGCCCGTAGCCTCTCCATCTCCCCAGTGCTGGATCCCTCCTACCTCACGCTCTGAGCCCTCAGCTATGCCCACAGGGAGGATATCTCAGCCTGGTCCTCCCAAGTCTATGCCTATAGGAGATCTCTCTCCCACCTAACCCTAGCCAACTCATCCTACAACTCCATAGGCTGGTCACCCTATACACCCTCTGGTGCCCACACCCCAGGGTCATCTACCACCATGTCATCACCCTGATCTCCCAAGTCTAGGAGATCTCCCTACTCATCACCCTCTGCCTGGTCCTCCCCTGGAGCATCCGACATCACCTCATCCACCACCCTAGCTACCTCACCTCCTAGGGTCCCTATCCCTCACCACTGGTGCATCACCCACCATGAGTCATACTCCCCTATCATCCCGACATCATCCATATCCAAAATATCGACCATAGGATCTGACTCCTCACCCACCTCCTCCATCGTAGGCCATGATAGCATCCGCTCATCCCCATGGTACCGGTACACTATCGGCTCCCCAAGAAACCCCTATCATAGCCCAAACTACCACATGACTCAAGCAAATGGGAAGTACTCCCACTCGGTCCCATGTCGAGCGATCAGCCATCTACCCCACCTCACCTACTGGAGCTGCTCTCTAGCATCATCCTAGATCGGACAATCCCTGTACGATCACCATTGCACCTATCCTAGTGCTAGGTGAGAGAAGAGATCAGCGTAGTGATCTACATCACCCATGAACCATCGACTCTACCCTCTCTCCTACGTCGTCTACCATAGGATACCATATCCTATCTCTCGATCCACTAGCTATGCCTAGGTCGACCAGGGTAAGCCCTGTGGTCACCCCATAACTATGTGCTACCATCCCCAACACTGCAATAGGAAACTGCACCCTAAGCCCTTCCTCCTTTGATAGTGGATCTCGTACAACTCATCATAGAGTTGTGCTAGAATGGTAGTCCCCCATGCCATCACCAATGGCTCCTCTGTAGTGCACCCTGCCAGGGCAAACACTAGCTCTAGCAGGTTCCATGGGAACCTAGCTCCTGATGAGTCTGGGAGGAGCATATTGGAGATGAGGGTCATCAGTAGTGCATGCCTCACCCCCAACACCCCCTCTTCATACCAGTACCCCACCAGTATACCTCTAGTCCGGTAGTCCAACTCCACCACATCCGCATCCTCCTCGAAGTACCTCCTCAGCACTGCATCCCTCAGGTCATGGTGTGATGATCGGATGGGTCACCCCTCTATCAAAATCCTCAAAATCTGGTAGACGTCCTCCAACGTCACCGTCATCTCTCCCATCGATATATGGAAGGTGTTGGTGTGCGGGTCCCATAGGTTAATCAATGTAGTCAAATAAGCTCGGTCACCTATCACAGGCTCCAATCGAGTAACTTGCTTGAGCCCTAGGGCATCAAGCCACTCCTATTCAGCCTCATTCAAGGCATCCCATGTGGTCCTAAAGAGCTTCGGTTTGTGATACCAGCTCGTCACCTAACAAAACAAAAGATAAAACAAATAAAAACATCAGAAACAAGAAAACAAAAAGAACAAAAAAAATAATAGGTATTACACTTGTAATAAGCGAGGTCACTTGAGTTAGCATTTACCTTCTTCACACTAGCCCCTTCATTGGATGCCCCCACTTGCTGACTCATGATGATATGGGATGATTTTGACAGCGCTTCACTATACAAAATCACTCTCCTCCTCCTCACCTCTCAAACTGCAAAAGAAAACATGCAATAATGAGCCCAAAATCGGTTTTTGAAGCTTATATAGGCCTACAATAGTCCTATTCATCCCAGGGTAGGGTGAACACACTTCTAGCCATTCTTTCCACCCTAGGATGAATACAAAATTTGTATTCGCTCCACCCCAAGATGAATACAGGGTTCATAGGTCAAAACAGCTCCAAAATGCACCAAAAGGGTCCAAAAACCCACAAAAATAGCTCTATTTTGGTCAAATTTTTGTAGTAATCAAGAGGCAAATAATAACACTCCTGGATGCTTGGAAAACACCTAAATTCAACCCCTAAGAAGGCCACCATGGCCGGACCACCCCACGGGAGCGAGGTTTTTCATTCCTTCCTCCAGGAAGTAACAAAGAAAAGGGCTCAAAACCTGCCAAAAACAAGTCACATCTGATGGAATTCATTCAAGGTCAAGATGGAATACAAATTTTTCATGGATGCATGGATAAGTTATTACTTTACTCCCCAAGAAGGCCATTGTGGCTGGACCACCCCACAGGAATGAAGTTTTCAACTTCTTGCTTCCACGAAACCCCCATAGCATCATTCAAATCCTTTCAAAACTGTGCCATTTTTCAATGAGTACAACTGAAGGTAACCTTAACAATAGTCATCTGGGTCAAGTGACTCATCACTTTTCTCATGAGTCATTCCCTCATCGACTCATCGCTTGAGGGGGTAGTCATACTCAAGTCAAATCAACAAGCACACACTCAATCATGCAAATTGCGTTCATCCAACGAATCTTTGACAAAGACAATCACGCTCCTGCTTGGGGTAGTAAACAAGCACAAAGTATCAAATTAAAATGCTCAGCATTGATGGCATCATGGAAACATAGGCCTCACCTTTTCATGACAGACAATGTCTAAGCTAAAGCAAGTTCCTTAGCTCATCAAAAGCAAGGATTCAAGGATGCATGCTCTTTCTAGGATTGGGGCATCTAAAGTTGGTTAGGTTATTGAGTAACCCTAATCATTGAATATTTTTAGTCATCTATTTTTGCTCAACGTTGTGCTGCACACAACGCATCCCAAAAAGGGGCATCTGTAGACACTAAAAACTGGTCAATCCGATTGTGCTACCATAAGTAGTGACTTCGCGACACACCAAGGCCCCTAGGGCAGCCCTCAGGAGGTATACAATGGTTCTAACCACTTAATGCAAGGGTTTGAAAGGTTCTAGGCCACTTTTGCAACCTTTTGGACACCCTGCTACTATTCGTGCCACCCTGGGATGAATACATAACCTATTCATCGCACCCCGGGGTGAATAGCAACATTCGCTTTGGGGTAGAGCGAATAGCAGGTTTGACTGGCAAAAATTCAAACCTGGACAAATGGCACCTACCAACGGTTACATTTCTGGTCCATAATGGCTAGGAGGGTAGGGCACACAGCATCTTAATGCTCCAGCCCATGAGGGAGGCCAAATTGGGAGATTCTCTTCTCCCTCCAATGCATGCCACCCCGGTGGCCAAGTGGCACCTCATGCCTCGCATGCCCTCGCATGCCTTTTGACCCCTGAAGCCTCCTTAGGCTATAAAGTGGAGATATTTTCCACACAAAAAGGAGAGGATATTTTGAGGACAAAGCAATGAAGTGCTGCCAAGATTTCCTTCCACCCTTTTTGCACCAATTGTTCCCTTGGAATCTCTTCCTAGCGAAGGAGGTTTGCGAGTGAGTTAGGAGGCGTAATCTATTACAAAACCGAACCAACTGAGTGAATTCCATCACCAAATTCTATGACAACACATTTTATAGGGTTTTGCATCATTCCCAAGTGGAATTGGTGGTAAAATTTAGGGAGATTCTATGGGCGCCGCACCCCGGGGTGCCCCCTAATCTGTGATAGTCTTATTCGCTCCACCCCAGTATGAATAGATATCTATGCATGATTTCTTGACTATTTTTAATTATATATTTTACATATTCTTATATGATGTTGCAGTCCAAATTTCATGTCATTCTGAGCTATATTGGCCGAGATATTGCATTTTTAGTGTTTTGCAGGGTCTCTTGCAGGTATCCGACGGTCATTTGAGAGAACACCCAAACTGTGATCGATATCACAAATATAATCAAATGGGTTTTCTTAGAATAGTATTTTATGCATTCTTTCCAATTTTCAGGCATTTTGGATATGCGTAGGGTAGGATATTTCTTGCTTTGGGTTTTGTAGGTTGCGAACGTTCACCTCAGTCGCGAAACCCCATCGACTGCAATTTTGGAGCGATTCCTGGTGATATCTTCCCAAAACCTCTTTCTCTACATACCCATTTCATATTTTATCATTTGGAGTTGGTTTGATGCATTTTCTCACTATTAGCCATTTTGCCCCTGTGGGGATTGCATGCTTTTTACCATACGCACTCGCTATTTGATGATTCTGGTTTCCTTGTGTGTAGGTGCAGGTCATTACAGTGCATTGGGAGGCATCCTAAGACATCAAATATCAAAGATACAAGTGGTGGCAACTTTGGCCCACCCACTTCGATTGTGGGTACGAGGAAAGACAATGGATGTGCACCCGATTTCTTTGAGATATTTGACCTTTGGGCACCCGAGTTGTAAACATTTGTATCACCCATTTTGAGCCCTCAAGGGGATGCATTGTAACCCATAATTTTGGATCATTTCGATTAATAAGAGATATACTTGTTTTGCTTTACTTCTTGTTATTCGCTATCTTTCCATTTACTTGCATGCTTCCGTTTTGCGCTCATTAGCGATAGGGCATAGATACATACATTGTTTATATTTCATTTGGTGCACCATTTTTCCCTACTTCAGAAACATATCAAGATCCACGTCTTATCAAACTAGGAAAAGTCCTCACCCAATAATAATGAACGAAATACACAAACCTACTAATAGAATTCTCTAACGTTTTTGCTTGGGGATACGATGATATGCCAGGACTTGATCCCTCATTGGTATTCCATCATTTATTAGTGCATCCCGATTCCAAACTCGTTAAGAAAAAGCTAATAAAAATATATCCAAGATTCACTCTTCTAGTAAAGAATGAACTTCAAAAACTATTAGATGTTGGCTTCATAAAAGCCATAGACTATTCGAATTGGATTTCCAACATCGTTCCTATCACCAAGAAGGAAGGATCCATTCAAATTTGCATCAACTTTAGGGATATAAACAATTCTTGTCCTAAATATGATTTCCCTTTACCAAACATAGACATGATATTTGAATTCACCATAGGATCTGAAATGCTATCCTTAATGGATGGATTCACTGGCTATAACCAAATTAAGATCCTAGCATAAGATCAATCTAAAATATATTTTACCACCCCATGGGGTATATTTTTTAATTAGGTTATGCCCTTCAGCCTTAAGAATGTAGGAGCCACTTATCAGAGGGCTATGACATACATATTTCATGACCTCATGCATAAAATAGTAGAAGACTATGTGGACTATATCATGGGTCAATATCATAAAATGAAAGATCATACTCAAGACCTTAGATGCATATTCCAAAGACTACAAGACTATAAAGTTAGAATAAAATCCCTAAAGTGCATCTTTGGGCTAAAATCAAGAAATATACTTGGGTTCATTGTATCTCGTCGTGGGATTGAAATTTATCCCTCTAAAATTATGGCTATAATAAACATGCCACCACATAATAACTTTACTGAATTATGAAGCCTTCAAGAAAAATTACAAGCTATTCGTAGGTTCATATCACATCTTGCAAATAAATGTCAACCTTTATCCAAATTATTGAAGAAAGGAGTCAAATTTGAATGGGATGAAGGATGTTAAGAAGCCTTCGAAGCTCTCAAAACTTATCTCTTAACACCATCTATCTTAGTACATCCAAACTTAAATCAACCATTATTTCTATACATAGTTGCTACTAAATGTGCCCTAGGGGCCTTATTAGCATACTACGATAAAAAACATAGAGAAATGGAAATCTACTATACTAGTAGAACCCTAGTAAACTATGAAACTCGCTACACACCACTAGAGAAGATTTTTCTAGTAGTGGTCTTTTCATATCTTAAATTAAGACATTACATGCTTAGTCAAAAGAATTATGTATTAAGTAGGGTAGACTGGTTGTGCTACCTTATGTCAAAACCTTAACTATCTTGTAGAGCTATAAAATGGATCATAACCCTTAATGAATTTGACATAGAATTCATAAACCAAAAATCACTAAAGGGGTAAGTTATAGCAAATCAGCTTGCCGCAACTCCCTTAGAATTAGAACATCCTATAAACATCTCCTTCCCTGATGAGATGGTCTCATAAATAGACATCCAAGAACCTGAAACATGGATCTTGTATTTCTATGGGGCTAGATGCACAAAAGTTATGAGAGCAAGAATTATCCTAGTCATCCCATAACAATAATTCATCCCGCTATCCTTTAAACTTCTCTTCTCATGCACCAATAATACAACAAAAAATGAAACTCTTATTCTAGGTCTTAGGGTTGCAACAAAACTGAATATAAAAAATATAGCAGTATTCGGTGATTCACAACTAGTGATCAACCAAGTGAATGATACGTATCAAACCAAAGATAAAAAGTTGAAACCATACAAAGATATTGTGGAATTATCAAGAACCTGTTTTAATAAAATAACTATAGATGTCATACCACATTCTAGTAATCATCATGTTGATGCTATGGCAACAAAAACATCTCGCATTCCTCTAGAATTGGAAGATGAAGAAGCTTCTATCATCATAATATCAATCGATAAGCCTTACACTATCGAATCATGCTTACAAACCCTTAAAATATATAATATAAAATCAAGAACCTTGGTATTAAGATATTTTCAATTTTCTCAAGGAAGGAACATTCCATTAAGGATTTAACTCTCAAAAGCATAGATAATTTAGGCTAAAAGCTTACTAATATGTCATCATTAGAGATATCCTATATCAACACTCCTTTGAAGGCATACTCCTCAGAAGCGTAAATACAGATGAAGCTTAAACTCTCATCAAAGAAGCCCATTATGTATCATGTGGTGGCCATTTTAGCGAGCTAGTTGTAACCAAAAAGCTCCTTAGGATGGGATATTATTGGCCCTACATGGAAAAGGATACTCACAACTATGTCAATAAATGTGATAAATGTCAACAACATGACAATCTTGTCCATGCTCCATATCAAGAAATTTAACCTATCGCATCTCCTTTGCCTTTCTCCTCTTGGGGATTGGATATCATAGGTAAAATAAACCCTCAATCATTTGAAAAAAATAAATTAATTATTACAACTACAAAATATTTCACTAAGTGGGTTGAGGTAATACCTCTATCCTCTGCCACAAGCATCCAAATATCAAAATTTATCCTTAATCAAATCATTAGCCGATATGTTATCCTTTCTACCATAATTACAAACAATGGAACATTTTTTAAAAATAAATAGGTTGCCAAAATGTGTGCCAAATATAAAATTCAATAAAAATGGTCTATGCCTTACTATCCATAAAGGAATGGACAAGCTAAATTCTCCATCAAAATGCTAATCATAATCCTAAATAAAATAGTTAACAAAAATAGTCGAGACGGGCACTTACAACTTTATCCTACCTTATGGGAATATCACACAAGTGTGTGTACTCCCACTAGGGAAATGCCATATGCCTTAGTTTATGGCATTGAAGCAGTCTTTCCTTTCGAACTAATACCCTCTCTAAGAGTCTTGTTACAATATTCTTCAATAGGAGATGAATACCGCTCAAGCTGCTTACAACAAATAGAACTACTAGAAGAAAAATGCATCAATTCCTTAGAACTACTAGGAGATGAATATCACTCAATGTGCCTACAATTAGAAAGTACATCACAGGTCCTTTGAAGTTGGGGACTTAGTCCTCAAACAAAATCAAAGGAACATTAACATCAGCGTTGACCTAAAAGGAAAATTTGAATCTAATTGGTTAGGACCCTTTATTATCAAATCCAAATTTGGATTCGGATCCTACCATCTAGCCACATTGGACAACCAAGAACACAAAAAACCAATTAACATCATTCACCTTAAACGATATTATACATAAAGCACATCAAATCATTTGCCTACTCATTTGATTGAATACATGACAAAAATCATCATATAATCATATACACTTTACCCCTTGTATGCTTATCTCATTTGCTTGATCATACCATTGAGTCATGAGGGTTTACTATGATGTAAAGACCAATCCTTATTACAAATACATCTATTGCGTTCACCTAGGCTAACTAGTATATTAAGTAAACTCTCTTAGTCCAAAAATTGTATACCCTAAAATCTTCTATATCCCGCTTTGTTACTATCATACTTCTTCTCTTCTTCTCCCTCTCTTGGGTTAAGTTATGTATGATGTGATCATTCGTGGCCCTGATGACCCAACCTTCCCCCTTTCTTCTATCCCAATCTAAGGGCAATCAATAATCAAATCTTCATCTACCTCAATTATTCTCTCTTTTTAAAATAGATACTATATATAACCTGCTTTCCTCTATTTCATACATGGTCACACCATTAATGTTAACAATGTTTCACAATATTATCAATAATGTGTAGCCACAATGTCTCTCAACAAAAGGATATTTTGTGTTCTACCAACACTCATGATTATTTAATAGACTCCTAAACGATACCTTTTTCTCTTTTGTAATGTATCCATAAATCTTGCATTACATAAGATAATCCTTAGATCAGTCTATTGAATGTGTCATGATATCTACTTATCACATTATTCACATATAACTCGTTTGATTGTCCATTCAGGGATGAGAAATCGCATTCAACCAATATCTTTAAAATTCATAATCATTTGTGAATTCCATTAGTTACTGGTTGAATGGGGTTCTCTTCCATGATTGGCCTGTCATTCGAGTTGACAAAATCATACCTAATATATATCACCACCTACTTATTGTTGAGGGGTAATTTCGCCCAGTTGTGAAATCACACTCATAGTTAGGATTTTAGAGTTAAAACCCTCTCTTGCAAAATAACAATTAATTCTTCCAAGGTTCTTTGTTATAATGTGTCATAAAAGTGTGGAACATCTAGATATGAAATAATGCTAAAAATAAATCTTGAATGCACATAACTTGTTAACAAGGGGCCTAGATTTCAGGTGTCTTGATCTGAAAATATTTTTTGATACACTCTCCAATAAAATTCACTTTTCTAGAATAAATAAATTTACCTTGAATTTAATTTTTAGACTATGCAAATTTATTTTAAAACTTCAAAAAAAATTTTAATTAAAAATGCTTCAGAATTTTTTATTAACATAAATTTCATTAAGCATTTTAATTAAAATCAAATTTTACTTCATCAATAAAACTTTACATAAAATTAAAGCTTACGTAAATTCCAACAAAGCCATTAAATATAAAACCCTAATTATAAAGTTTGAACTTTATAGTATTAAAAATTAAGATTTTTATTTAATTTGAATGTTTGTTCATCCCAATATAAAATTGGAATTTGAATATCCGAATGGTGAACAAACATAAAAATTTTAACTCCTAATTATAAGGTTTTGAACCTTTATAAATATGAAATAGGGTTTCAATGAAACTTTACATAAAATTAAAGTTTACGTAAGTTCCAACAAAGTCATTAAATATAAACCTTAATTATAAAGTTTGAACTTTATAATATTAAAAATTAAATTTTTTATTTAATTTGAATGTTTGTTCATCCCAATATAAAATTGAAATTTGAATAAATAAAATGTTAAAACCCTAATTAAAAGGTTTTGATCCTTTATAAATATGAAGCAGGGTTTCATTGAAACTTTACATAAAATTAAGTTTACGTAAGTTCCAACAAAGTCATTAAATATAAACCTTAATTATAAAGGTTGAACTTTATAATATTAAAAATTAAGGTTTTTATTTAATTTGAATGTTTGTTCATCCTGATATAAAATTGAAATTTTGAATATCCGAATGGTGAACAAATACAAAAAGTTTAAATCCTAATTATAAGGTTTTGCACCTTTATAATATGGCAGTTAGGGTTTCTATAACCTTCCAACTAGTGTAATGCTTATTTATTCAAATATAAAATTTACGTAAATATTTGGATAATGAATACATAGGAAACCTTAATTATAAATTTTGAGCTTCATAATATAAAATTAAGGTTTCATAAATTGAACCTTTGAAATAAAAATAAAAATCTAAAAAAAAATAAATTTAAAATAAAATTAATCTACAAGCTACAAAATGAAAACATAACTCTTATGAAATTTAAATTTAACCTATATTGATCAGAAATAACACAATCTAATATAATTCGAATGCTATCTTCAAAGGAAACTTTAAAATAAAATTATATCAAACAAGTCCATCCACTAAAACATCATCTGCATGCTTGTTTTAACAAGAATAATTTGATATAAAAACTTTGGATTTTACAATAAAATAAACTCCGGAAGCTCCTTTGTTCTTTCAATGCCAAACCAAGTGCAACATGTCCTTCCACTTCTCCTCTTCAATATCTCCTCTATCCTGTAAAAATTTTCCAACCCATTTCTTGGTTTCCAATGGCCTATTTATAATTTAACATTGTGTTCGTTCATTCCGTTCTACAATTTAAAACAAATTTTACAACCACATTATTCTCTTTGCTTTTCGCTCCTTTGTTCGTTCATTCATATTGAAAACCTGCAAAACCAACACAAAACGTTTTATAATAATGTACTTTAAATATTTTAATTAAAACATTTACAATACACTCTGAAATAAAAATATTTAAAATGAACTTTAATTATTTTAATTAAACTTTAAAATGAATGATTTAAAACATTAAATTTATGTACTATAATTATTTTAATTAAAACATTTACAATACACTTTGAAATAAAAACTAAAATGGCCAAAAAGTGCCATTTGATCTAACAACATATTAATGACACATGTTATTCAGAAAAATATATTTGTATTCATGTAAAGAGTGCATAGGTTACAATGGGGGCAAATTCCCCTTTATCCTTTCTTTTCATGAGCGATACAATAGGCTTGATGCCATTATTTTATGTTCCTCAATGTAGATTGGCTTGCGTACCACCGCGGAGTTGTAGTTTGTAGATGTTTCCCTCCTTGGTTCTAGGCCAAACCTACAAAGGGGTTAGTTCGTTTGAGCAAGGAGTAGAAACAGTATTGTCATTGTTGTCAACACAGACAGATAGATCAATTGATGATGCAGTGGACAGGAGTTCAGAGGTCAGTCAGAGCATGTACAATGAATTTCCAAGAAGACAAAAGTGGCCCAGATTCAAAGGATCAAAGAAAAAGACAAGTAAGAAAACTGTCGCGATATCGCGAGATGTTTTCTATCGTGATATCGCGACATATCGAAGGAGAGAGAAAATGTTGGCAAAATTGTCATGATTTCGCGACATATCGAAGGAGAGAGAAAATGCTGGCAAAACTATCGTGATTTCACGACATATCGAAGGAGAGAGAAAATGCTGGAAAAAATGTCACGATTTCACGACATATCGGAGGAGAGAGAAAATGCTGGCAAAACTGTCATGATTTCATGACATGTTGAAAGAGAGAGAAAGCGCAAGGAAAACTGTCATGATTTCGTGACATGTTGGACGAAAGAGAAAGCGCAAGGAAAACTATCGTGATTTCGTGACATGTTCGAAGAGAGAGAAAGCGTAAGGAAAACTGTCACGATTTCGTGACATGTTCGAGGAGAAGGCGCAAGAAAAGAAAATTGTCATGATTTCGTGACATGTTTGAGAGAAGAAGCTCACAAAGAAAAGTGTCACGATTTCGTGACAATTTGCAAGAGAGGCAGTATGGAAAAAAATGTGTCACGATTTCATGACATGTTTGAGAGAAGGAGCTCGCAAAGAAAAGTGTCATGATTTCATGACAATCTGCAAGAGAGGTAGTACGGACAAAAATGTGTCACGATTTCACGACATGTTTGAGAGAAAGAGCTTGCAAGGAAAAGTGTCACGATTTCATGACAATTTGCAAGAGGAAGTGCTAAGGAGAAAATGTGTCATGATATCGCGACATATTACAGGAGAGAGAAATGCAAGATAAAAAGTGTCATGATTTTACGACAATTTGCAAAAGGAAGCGCTAAGGAGAAAATGTGTCTCGATATCGCGACATGTCAGGTTTTCGCGACCCGAAGGGAAGAAAAACGCTAAGGCAAAAATGTGTCACGATTTCGTGACATGTTTCGTTTTTGCGGGCGAAATGCAGAGAAAGGCACAAGGCAGCGAAAGTGTCACGATTTCGTGACATGTTCCATTTTCGCGAGCAAAAGGCAGAGAAAGGCACAAGGTAGCGAAAGTGTCACGATTTCGTGACATGTTCCATTTTTATGGGTGAAAGGCAGAGAAAGAGACAAGGAAGCGAAAGTGTCACGATTTTGTGACATGTTACGTTTTCGCTGGTGCATGCGAGAGAAGAGTGCAAGGAAGCGAAAAGTGTCACGATTTCGTGACATGTCATGTTTTCGCTAGTGCATGCCGAGAAGAGTGCAAGGAAGCGAAAAGTGTCACGATTTCGTGACATGTCATGTTTTCGCTGGTGCAAGCCAAGTAGAGTGTACGGAGGTGAAAAGTGTCACGATATCGTGACATGTTGTGTTTTCATGCATGCAGGCCAAGAAGAAGACAAAAAGGTTGTTAGAGCGGCGGTTCTACTGTCAAAGTTGTAAGAGAACAGAAAAGGTTGTCAGAGCCGTAAATGAGCAGATAAGATGGTCAGAGTCATAAATGAGAAGATAAATCTGTCAGAACGGTGGATATACTGTTAGAGCGCAAAAAAGGTTGTCAGAGCCGTAAAGTGGGTAGATAAGGCTGTCAGAGCCGTAAGTAAGCATTTAAGGCTATCAAAAGCATAGTAAGCAGAGCCGAAAGAATGTTTTCATGTATAGTAAGTTAGGGTTAGGGTTGAGCTCTACACGTGGCATGAGTGTTGTGTATTGTCGAATAAAAGGAAAAAGGAGCTGTGAAAAGACACAGTGGGATATAGTGCTGAAAAAGATACAGAAGAGAGGGTTGTAAGAGAGAATAGCAGAGCTGAAAGAGAAAAATATAACAGAGCTATAAGTATATGCAGTTCTTGTTAAAGGGCATTAGACCAGTGAGGGTCTTGTAGAAGAGAAGGCATTTTTATGTCATTGAAATAGTTCAAAACTGAAGTCCAAGTTGGTGCTTGGCATTAGGGGGTTGGTGCTCCTTTCTGTTGTTGTAGATAAATAAGGGGTTGGTGCTCCTTCCTGTGGGTGCTGGAAAATTGTTTGTAAAGTTGGTGCTTTGCAAAGGCTAGATTTGGATGGGAGTCCAAGCAGTCTAATTTTTGAGGAGTAGCCAAAACTGGTGAACCTCGTTAAATCATGTGTTGTGGAATGCTCTCTTGTTTAATTACTTTATCTATTTTTAAGTTCTCCCCGCTTAAGTTTTAAAGAGTTGTAGATCTAAATTTAAATAGCTACACTGATTCACCCCCCTCTCGGTGTCATTGTGAGAATATCAATTGGTATCGAGCAAGGTTCCTGAACAAGCTCAATCAGCTAAGGTGATCTTGGAAGAAACATAATGGCCGATGGTGAAGGATTTTCATCCAACAAAGCTCCTTTGTTCGATGGAACTAATTACTCTTTCTGGAGACTCGGGATGCGAGACATATCTGTGTGCTTTGGGATATGACATTTGGGAGTCAGTAGACAGTGGATACACAATACCCTCTACTCCTCCAACAGATGCTTCTGAGAAGAAAAAGTTTGAGAATAACTCTAAAGCAAAGAATGCTATAATGTGTGGGTTAGTAGACAGTGAACTGATAAGGATCATGAGCTATAAAATGACAAAAGACATGTGGGACAAACTGCAGAGCATTCATGAAGGAGACGACAAGATCAAGGAAGCCAAGCTACAAACGCATCGAGCTCAGTTCGAAGCATTAAAAATGAATGACGATGAGAACATAGAGGCCTATATGCTGAGAGTCAATGGAATCATTAATGCGATTAGAGGACTCGGCGAGGAAATGGAAGATGCGATCGTCATGAAAAAGGTACTAAGAACTCTTCACAAAAGATTTGATTCTAAAGTTTCTGCTATAGAAGAAGCTAAAGATCTAAATACTTTTAGCATGGATGAAATGCATGGTTCTTTAACTACATACGAAATGAGAATAGGACAAACTAAGCCCTCAGATAGAGAAGTTGCTTTTAAAGCACACAAAAATATAAAAGCTAAACAAGAATCTGAGGAAGAAGAGTCTTCAGATGAAACAAAAGCAAACTTTGTTAGGAAACTAATAAAGGGAAAAGGAAAGTATAGAGGAAAGTTACCGTTTAAGTGCTTCAACTGTGGAGGCATCGGGCACTTTGCAGCTAAATGTCCAATGAATGAGAAAAACAAAAATGATGAAGGGTCACACCAAGAAAGAAGTGACTGGAAGAAGAAACCACATTTTAGAAAAAGCAACTTCAAGAAGAAAAGTTTCATATCCAAGAATGTCAGCTCTTCTGAAGACTGCTCCGGTGAGGATTCTGAAGAAGAAGCAGGTGAAGCTCTGTTCATGGCATTTGAAGAAAGAAAAACAGAGGAAAAATAGGAATGTAATGAAAAACCTGAGGATGAGGCTGAAGTATATCTGGAAGGTGAGTTGGTTGCTGCACTTAAAGAGCTGAGCACGAGAAAGGAAAAAGAATAAAAAGGTTTCAAGAAAGCTTGAGGATGCCAATGAAATAATAAACAACTTGAAAGTACAGACAGACAAATTTAAGAAAATGTCTAAAGTTCTCGAAGTACAATTAACCGTAAAAATAGATGAGTGCAGCAAGCTAGAAGAAGACATTGTTAGGTTAAGGATGCAGCTAGAGGAGATGAATCGAAAACTGAGTTGTTATCATAAGTTTGAAGAAAGTTCTGTAAAGCTGGATAAAATTATAAATAACCAAAGGCCTTCAGGCATCAAATTTGGTTTGGGCTTCGATGAAGGAGAATCATCAAAGGGATCAAAGGCCATAAATGTAGAACCCATAAAGAAAGAAGATAAGATCAGGGTTGATCAAGAAAAAACAAATCATGCCAAAGAAAGCAATAATGCCAGACTCAAGAGGAGTATTGACAAAGATGGATTCACAAAAGTCACACATCCAAGAAGGAGAAGATTCATGGCTCCTACTTCAAAATGGCAAAGACCTTCACCCAGGTTTAATCACTCCTTTTCTGGTTATTGTTTTAAATGCAATGCTTATGGTCATAAGATTTCAGATTGCGGTTATAATGTAGCACAAAGGAATTTCACCGAGTAGAAATGTCTTTTCACCATTGATGGATTATGCCAGTAGAATGTTATAACTGTCATAATTTTGGACACATTGCAAGAAACTGTAGAAGCACTTTTGCAGCAAATAAATATCAGGGTAGAAAATCTCAACCAAATGGATTGAAACAAAACAATTTTTTTTTTGAAAAATAGGCACAAGCTAATGAAAGGGGAAAGGCAAAACAAGTAGCCAAAACTGCTATCAAACCAGAATGGAAAGAAAAGGAGAAACTCCAGAAAGAAAAGGAGAAACTCCAGGAAGAAAAGGAATCTTTGATTGTTCAGACTGCTTTTAAAGCACAGAACAAATCTGCACCATGGATACTTGATAGTGGATGCTCCAGTCACATGACAGGTGACAAGCAAAAATTTGAGAAGTTACAGAATTACGAAGGTGGTTCTGTGAAATTTGGAAATAATGATGGAGCAAAGATAGTTGGCAAAGGATCAGTCAAGATCAGTGATGGAAAGATCAAATCAAAAGAAGTCTTGTTTGTGATTGGTCTGAAGCATAACTTGCTCAGCGTAAGTCAAATCTGTGACGAGAGGTCATGAAGTAATTTTTAAGAAGCAGGGTTGTGAAGTGAGAAAAGCTAGCGAGTGGGAAGTTGATTGCTACTTGGATCAAGGACTTCTGGAAACTTGTATACTCTCTCAGAGACTTCAGAAGGAGCATGCTTGATTGGACAGGAAGATGAAAATTGGCTGTGGCACAAGAGGCTCGGTCATATCAGCTTTGACAATTTGGTAAAAATAAGCTCAAAAAGGGCAGTAAGAGATATACCCTCCATTGGCAAACCACTAAATAGTATTTGTGCTTCATGCCAAAAGGGGAAGCAAACTAGAGCCACATTTAAATCAAAGGAGTACTTTACCAGCAAACCTTTAGAACTAATACATACTGATTTATGTGGACCCATGAGAACACAAAGTATAAATGGTGACAAATACTTTATGTTGTGCATAGATGACTATTCCGGAATGACCTGGATATTCTTTTTGAAGCAAAAATTTGAAGCTTTTGAAATGTTCAAGACTTTCAAAAACCAAGTTGAGAATGAAACAGGAAAGAGGATCAAATGCTTAAGATCAGATAGAGGAGGAGAGTTCATCTCGGAGGAGTTTGCAGAATACTGTCAAAAATATGGGATCAGAAGACAGTTTTCAACAGCAAGGACACCTCAGTGAGAATGGTGTTGTAGAAAGAAAGAACAGAACTGTGTAGGAAATGGCATGGACGATGTTGACTGAGAGCAAAATTGTAGACAGATTTTGGAAAGAGGCAGTCCATACTGCAGTTTATATCCAAAACAGGTGCATGTTGAGGATGCATGAAAGCAAAACCCCTTATGAGCTATGGTTCGGCAAGAAGGCAACAACAAAATACTTCAAAGTCTTTGGCAGCAAGTGTTACATCAAAATAACTGAAGATAATCTTGGTAAGTTTGAAGATAGAGCTGATGAAGGTATTTTTGTTGGCTATTCGTCAAAAAGCAAAGCTTACAAATGCTACAACAAGAGGCTAAAGAAAATTGTAGACAGTGTCGATGTTAAATTTGATGAAGATAGGAAACGAGCAGTCAGTTGTGAAGAAAACTACCCTATTTATGAAGAAGTTATTGAAGGAGATGAAGAAAAGGAAATAGAAGAGAATCAAAAAATTGACCCAGATGATTTAAGTATTGATTCAAAAGTAGAAGAAAACAATAAATTCAAAACAGGAAGCTGGCAGAAAAATCATCCCAGAGAGCAAATTATTGGGGACCCCACAGTTGGTGTTAAGACAAGAAGAAGAGTAGTAAGTAACTACTCCCTATTATCCAACATTGAGCCCAAAAATATTGCTGAAGCAAGCACAGATGAAAGTTGGATGAAGGCAATAAATGAAGAACTAGATCAGATTGAGAAAAACAAAACCCGGGAGTTAGTACCAAGGCCTGCAAATAAAAACATAATCGGTACTAAATGGATTTTTCGAAACAAATTGAATGAAGACGGACAGGTTGTAAGGAATAAAGCAAGATTGGTCTGTAAAGGCTATGCTCAAGTTGAAGGTATTGATTTTGAGGAAACTTTTGCACCGAGTGGCTAGACTCGAGGCAATCAGAATGTTTCTGGCTTTAGCGAGTCCACGAGAATTTCAAAGTTTATCGGATGGACGTGAAATCAGCATTTCTGAATGGAAATCTTGAAGAAGATTTATATTGAGCAGCCGAGATGGTTTTCAACTCGGTGATAATCCCAACTTTGTTTGCAAGTTGAAGAAAGCTTTGTATGGCTTGAAACAGGCACCCAGAGCATGGTATGCAAGACTAGACAACTATCTCACTGAACAAGGGTTCAAGAAAGGTATGGTGGATAGTAACTTGTATGTCAAAATAGACAATGGCCATCTTATTGTCCTTGTTGTTTATGTAGATGATATAATTTTTGGCAGCGACAATGATGAGTCATGTAGAGACATAGCAAATAAAATGCAAAAAGAATTTGAAATGTCTATGATTGGTGAACTTTCATATTTCCTCGGATTGCAAGTTAACCAAAATGAAAAGGGCATTTTTATTTCTCAAGTTAAATATGTGAAAGAAATGCTGAAAAAGTTCACAATGGAGGATTGTAAACCTGTTAGCACTCCCATGACAACGAGGTTGCAAGTTGAGCAAGGATGACAAATCTCCGGATGTAGATCAAACCATGTACGGATCTATGATTGGAAGCTCGTTGTATTTGACGACTACCGGACCGGATATCTTACAGGCGGTATGCATGGTAGCAAGATTTCAGGCTAGTCCCAAAGAGACTCATGTGACAGCTATGAAGAGGATTTTTAGGTACCTCAAGGGTACTATGGAGTATGGGTTATGGTACCCAAAAGGTAAGGACTTCACTCTTATTGCATATTCTGATGCAGATTGGGCGGGATGTATAGATGACAGAAAGAGTACCAGTGGAGGTGCATTCTATCTTGGAGACAGGTTGGTAGCATGGCACAACAAGAAACAAGAATCGGTCTCTCTATCCACAGTAGAGGCAGAATACATTGCAGCAACAACATGTTGTACACAGATTTTATGGATGAGACAAACCCTGAAAGATCTTGGTATTAACTTCAAAGAGCCAATTTCAGTTAAATGTGATAATACCGAGTGCTATTAACATCTCAAAGAATCCGGTTATGCATTCTCGCACCAAACATATTGCAATCCGGTATCACTTTTTGAAGGATAAAGTTGCAGAAGGTGAGGTTAAATTGGATTTTGTTCCAACTACAGAGCAAGTAGCGGATATCTTCACTAAACCGTTGCCCAAGGAAGTTTTTGAATACCTTCGCAGTAAGTTGGGAGTGGTCACACTACCCAAGAACTGACTAGCTATCGGGAACACATTCTCAGGGGGAGCATTTATATATTTGATTACCTGTTTGCTCATGTTTGTAATTTTTGCTAACTGTAATATTGTGTGCCTGAGAATGTTGTGCATGGACTCAGGGGGAGTCTACAGCAGCCCTTTGGTATTATTGTCAAAGGGGGAGAAGAATTACAGGAAATTGCACATGTGTTGCCAACAATTCCAAAGGGGGAGATTGTTGAGCAAGGTGCAGAAATAGTATTGTCATTGTTGTCAACACGGACAGATAGATCAATTGATGATGCAGTGGACAGGAGTTCAGAGGTCAGTCAGAGCATGTACAGTGAATTTCCAAGAAGACAGAAGTGGCCCAGATTCAAAGGATCAAAGAAAAAGACAAGTAAGAAAACTATCACGATATCGCGACATATCGAAGGAGAGAGAAAATGCTGGCAAAACTATCATGATTTCGCGACATATCGAAGGAGAGAAAATGTTGGCAAAACTGTCATGATTTCGCGACATATCGGAGGAGAGAGAAAATGCTGGCAAAAATGTCGTGATATCGCGACATATCGGAGGAGAGAGAAAATGCTGGCAAAACTGTCATGATTTCGCGACATGTTCGAAGAGAGAGAAAGCGCAAGGAAAACTGTCACGATTTCATGACATGTTGGACGAAAGAGAAAGCACAAGGAAAACTGTCATGATTTCATGACATGTTCGAAGAGAGAGAAAGTGCAAGGAAAACTGTCATGATTTCACGACATGTTTGGAGAGAAGGCACAAGCAAAGAAAACTGTCATGATTTCACGACATGTTTGGAGAGAAGAAGCTTGCAAAGAAAAGTGTCACGATTTCATGACAATTGCAAGAGAGGCAGGATGAAAATGTGTCATGATTTTGCGACATGTTTGAGAGAAAGAGCTCACAAAGAAAAGTGTCACGATTTCGCGACAATTTGCAAGAGAGGCAGTACGGATGAAAATGTGTCACGATTTCGCGACATGTTTGAGAGAAAGAGCTTGCAAGGAAAAGTGTCACGATTTCGCGACAATTTGCAAGAGGAAGTGTAAGGAGAAAAAGTGTCATGATTTCATGACATATTGTAGGAGATAGAAAGGCAAGATAAAAAGTGTCATGATTTCATGACAATTTGCAAGAGGAAGCGCTAAGGAGAAAAAGTGTCACGATTTCCCGACATGTCGGGTTTTTTGCAACCCGAAGGGAAGAAAAGCGCTAAGGCAAAAATGTGTCACGATTTTGCGACATGTTCCATTTTCATGAGCGAAAGCAGAGAAAGGCACAAGGCAACGAAAGTGTCACGATTTCGTGACATGTTCTATTTTTGCGGGTGAAAGGCAGCGAAAGTGTCACGATTTCGTGACATGTCATGTTTTCGCGGGTGCAAGCAGAGAAAAGCACAAGGCAGTGAAAGTGTCACGATTTCGTGACATGTCATGTTTTGCTGGTGCATGCTAGAGAAGAGTGCATAAGGAAGCGAAAAGTGTCACGATTTCGTGACATGTCATGTTTTCGCTGGTGCATGCCGAGAAGAGTGCAAGGAAGCAAAAAGTGTCACGATTTCGTGACATGTCATGTTTTCGTTGGTGCAAGCCAAGTAGAGTGTACGGAGGCAAAAAGTGTCATGATATCGTGACATGTGTTTTTGTGCATGCAGGCCGAGAAGAAGACAAAAAGGTTGTCAGAGTGGCGGTTCTACTGTCAGAGTTGTAAGAGAACAGAAAAGGTTATCAGAGTCGTAAATGAGCAGATAAGATGGTCAGAGCCATAAATGAGAAGATAAATTTGTCAGAATGGTGGATATACTGTCAGAGCACAAAAAAGGTTGTCAGAGCCGTAAAGTGGGTAGATAAGGTTGTTAGAGCCGTAAGTAAGCATTTAAGGCTATCAAAAGCGTAGTAAGCAGAGCCAAAAGAATGTTTTCATGTATAGTAAGTTAGGGTTAGGGTTGAGCTCTGCACGAGGCATGAGTGTTGTGTATTGCCGAATAAAAGGAAAAAGAAGTTGTGAAAAGAAACAGGGGGATATAGTGCTAAAAAAGATACAGAAGAGAGGGTTGTAAGAGAGAATAGCAGAGCTGAAAGAGAAAAATATAACAGAGCTGTAAGTATATGCAGTTCTTGTTAAAGGGCATTAGACCAGTGAGGGTCTTGTAGAAGAGAAGGCATTTTTATGTCATTGAAACAGTTCCAAACTGAAGTCCAAGTTGGTGCTTGGCATTAGGGGGTTGGTGCTCCTTTTTGTTGCTGTAGATAAATAAGGGGTTGGTGCTCCTTCCTATGGGTGCTAGAAAATTGTTTGTAAAGTTGGTGCTTTGCAAAGGCTGGATTTGGATGGGAGTCCAAGCAAGTCTAATTTTTGAGGAGTAGCCAAAGCTGGTGAACCTCATTAAATCATGTGTTGTGGAATGCTCTCTTGTTTAATTGCTTTATCTATTTTTAAGTTCTCCCTGCTTAAGTTTTAAAGAGTTGTAGATCTGAATTTAAATAGCTACACTAATTCACCCCCCCCTCTCAGTGTCATTGTGAGAATATCATTGGGGGGCTTGCCTTAGTCAAGCCCCATGTTTATAAAGACAAACATATGATAAAAACATATTAAAAACTAAAATGAAATATGCAAGAGCTCATAAAATGATAAAATAAAGCTTACCTCCCAAATTTGAGCTGATTTGGGACCTATAGAACTAAATTGCCACATGGGGATGAACTGGTGTCGGATTCGCGGGGCAGGGGGTGAATTGGCCTCTAAATAAACTTTTTTTTAAATCCTTTGGTGGGAAGATTCCTTTGCTGCTTTATTGTGGTTGTTCAGGTTCTGATCTTCTATATCATGCTTTAGTATGCATTTTGGTAGAGTTTCTGTACTTTGGACATAATATGGAGAGATTCATAAATGAGGGTTTGGGCCCACTATATATAGAAAATGGTAAGGTGCAAGGGGAAGTTAAGGAAACTAACCCTAGGCTGAAGTATGACTAGAGTTAGGTTAGGTTTTGTGAGGTGGAAGCCTCATATTCCCCATAGGAAATATCCTATCCTCAAACATGTGTGAGGAAGGATTAGGTCTAATCAGGATTATGAAGTCCTAAATGAAATTAAGGCTTGATTAGGGTTCTTAGGAAAATATCTTAACTAACCCTAATTACACACATGTGGGAGGGTGCAATTAGTGTTAATTAAGGATTAAGAGTTTAATTAATCAATTTTTCCCTAAAAAGGTGACTTAAGTGAAGTCAACATTAAATTAGATTTTAGGAATTGACTTGATAATTGCTTTTGCCAATTAATAGCCCGTGGGGGCCTCAATTGAGTGCAAATAGGCTTTGTATTGCCTTGGGAAGATGATGGAAGGTATCCCAATGCATGGGAAATGTTTGTGATGTGATTTTGCTAACTTATTAGGATTTTGGATCTGAAAACTATCAAAGTGGTGTGTGGAAGTCTACACAATGATACAATAATCTACGATGATCTATGCATGACTACAACTATCTACGCATGACTACAGTAATCTATACATGTCTAGGATGATCTACAATAGTCTACATTGGTCTACAATAGCCTAGGGGTACCTAGGATGGCCTATGTGAACCTACAAATGTCCAAAATGATCTACAAGTATGTAGGTATAGCAATGTGTGACTTTTAGGTGTCTATATTTTACTCGTTTTGTACTATATTGTATGGGACTGTTAGGATCCTCAATCCTAACATTATTAGTTAGTATTATTAATCATTTAATTATTATATTATTAACTTATAAAGTGAACCATCACAATCCTTCATAATGTGAACCATCACATCTCTTCATACGTGAACCATCATGTCTCTTCACCAACGTAGCTTTAGGGTAGATATATATATTAGGTTGGCCATCCATATCAAATCATCCGAAGAAGAAGAATAAGCATAGATTCTAAGGAGGGAGCCCCCTATAGTGGCAAAGCGATTACAAGGCAGCCTCCTTTGAGTGGCCTACGATTACATTTACATTAATTTGTTAATAATTTTATAGTAAGACCTTGGGATCTTACCATTTGGTATCAGAGCCATGTGGGACCCAGTAATGTGGGAATTGCTCAAATATCTTCATCAAATCACTTTTGTACGTGAGTATCAAACTTGGTTTGAGGATATCATCAAACACAATACAATATTGGATGAATGAATTCTCATAAGTGGCATCATTAGGGGATTAAAAGAGGAAATTAGAATGGAGGTGACAAGTTTCAATCCCTAGACAATGATGCAGATCTATGGATTGGAAAAATTAGCTGAAGATAAAATCAATGCACAACAATGATTAGGGAAACCACTTATGGAAAAATTGTCGACCACTTACATCACTCCCAAACCTATGCATAATGGAAGGGAACAAAGCACTTACACAACCCCCAAATCTAACCAAACTTTACGAATTAAATATCTTAGCTTTGAGGAGATGAAATAATGACGAGCAAAAGGACTCTGTGATAATTGTGATGAACAATTTGAACCTCACCATAAATGTGCTACACTAACATTGTATTTATTGAAGGAAGTTGATCCCTGTTTCTCCGTAGAGCAATCAGATGAGGTAGTTGTGTCCGAAGAAACTAGTGCACCTACTCACCGCAATGAAGACAATGAGGTCGATGTGCAAGAATTGATTGATGTACCAAGCAAGGATGAGGTAAACATACCCAAAGTGATCAATGCTAGCCAAACATGCACTCTACAAGACCTACAGATACCTTCCTCACCAATAGTGTGTTCTTGCCATATGACCAAACCTATTTGGAACCAACGTAGAGTGACTACACACTCCTTCTTCGTTGGCTCTACCAAGGAACCAAAAAAGGATATGAAATCATTACCATCACTTTTGATGCATCATTTTGAAGTATTTGAGGAACCCCAAGGGTTGCCCTCCCATCATCATCATGATTTTCCTAAGGAAGATTCTACTATTGTTCTTGGCAACCCCCCGCTAATGCTTCATCCTTCTCGATATCCCTGCCTATAAAAGGATGCCATTAAAAGAGTCCAAGAACTTACACAAATCCTTCTTAGAAAAAAAAGGACAAAGCTTCTCACTTTGAGCTTTGAGGACAAAGCTCTTTTTAATAAGGGTGGCATGTTAGGATCCTCAATCCTAACATTTTAGTTAGTATTATTAATCATTTAATTATTATATTATTAACTTATAAAGTGAACCATCACAACCATTCATAACGTGAACCATCACATCTCTTCATACGTTAACCATCATGTCTCTTCACCAACATAGCTTTAGGGTAGATATATATATTAGGTTGGCCATCCATATCAAATCATCCAAGAAGAAGAATAATAAGCATAGATTCTAAGGAGGGATCCCCCTTTGAGTGGCCTGAGATTACATTTACATTAATTTGTTAATAATTTTATAGTAAGACCTTGGGGTCTTACCAGGGACATAGTTTAATACAAAAATGTGAAGATTTTGTGTGAAGGAAAAGGGATAAGAGGAGAATATAATCCAATCGAAGGTATGTATCCGCTCGAAGAGTGACCATACAAAATTTATTAGGAATCCAATGGAAGAAAGGGAAAATAATGGGATCTAATAAAAGGTATGTAGCCACTCACAGCGTGACCATACAACATTGATCGATAGCCAAGAAGGATAAGGGAAAATAATGGGATCCAATCAAAGGTATGTAGCCGCTCGAAGCATGACCATACAACATTGATCGATAGCCAAGAAGGAGAAGGGAAAAGAATGGGATCCAATCAAAGGTATGTAGCCGCTCGAAGCATGACCATACAACATTGATCGATAGCCAAGGAGGAAGGAGAAGAAGGGAAGAGGAAAGGAATAAAATGCAATGAAAACAATATCGGTAAATGGAAATGGATGATTGTGGATGCAACACAATGGTTTTGCTGATTTCATATGACATTTTTGATGTCATACTAGTTTCTTGGGATAGGAAACTTTTGACTGCTTTGCTTTTATGACCAGATCGGTGTGGTCCAAAAGTACAAATAGAACAAATACCTATTCAAATATTTGTTGTCGATTGATTGATGAATACATGGTGACAAGTGTCAAACCATTTGATCTAAAGGGACATTTGGATTATTCAAACGTGTCATTCATTATACATCATGAATACCAGAAATCCTTTTCCAAATGTTGTGCTAGGATTACGTTAAACATATCATTCGTTATGTATTTGACATACATGAATGCTAGATTGACTTCTCTGTCAAAACGCATAGCTCTTGTGATATAACAAATATCTGGTTGGGATTGAGATTATAATCATAAGATAATCTTCAGCAAAAAAATTCATAGAAAAATGTGATATCCATGCTTTTGGATGTTCAATTGGTTGGTTGCATGCAAAGTTGACTTTGGATATGAATACCCCCTCAAACGAGGAATCAATAATGAGATGAATGAAATGCGATAATTTGGTGATGCAACGATTGATAGAATACCAATGTGTGATGAAAAATGATAAAAAAGCATATGAGAGGATAGTTTAGGAGGGTTCCTAGGGTTTTAGAGGAAAATTCCATGATTTCCTAGGGTTTTGGAATGAATTTGATTAGTTTTGGGGATCATATGCTCAATTCATGGGGTAGGGAGCGAATTGGATCTTGATTCACGAGGTGGGGGGCAAATTAGGCCTAAATCACAGGGTGGGGTGAATTAGAGTTTTAGGTATTTTTAAGGTACTTTTGAGTTGGTAAGGGCTCATTTGGATGACGATAAGCTGCGTAGAGCGTTCGAGAGGAGTCTTTAGAAACGTGTGGATGAGATGGTTGACAAGTTCGAATGCAAATATGGTGAGAGGATGACCTAGATCCGGTAGCAGACACGGGGATCCATAGGTAAGTGCTCCTTTTTACCTCATTTTTTGCATTTTTAATTTTCTAGAGGAAAGTAAATTAGGGGGGAGGTTTTCATCTCTTTTTGAAACATTTTACAATTTTTAATCTAAATTTGAACACATAGTGTAAAACTAGCAAAATGGGTACCCTAAAACGTGATTTGTTTTTAGGTTTGACTTGTTTTATGTCAGTTTGACTAGGTAACGGGTAGAGTAAGTGTAAATTTTTACCGTCCATTTTTGAATCAATGGTGTACTGTTGAAATGTTATTAAAATTTATCTGTAAAAGTAGTAAATGGGTATCCCGCTATGCAACTGTTATTTATTTTATGCCTTTGTTTGGCATGTTTTCTGAATGTGTTGTTTTTGGGTGTAAGGTAGTAAACTTTGACTGTTAGATTTACCACCTTAGAGGTAGTATTTTTAGAAATCGATGATACTTTCACTGTAGAAGGGCAAAATGGGTATCCAAAAATGTCATTTGTTTTTGTAGATGATTTAGTTTAGCTTGTGCTTGATTTGTGTGTCAATATGTAGGTAGTATTAAATTTAAGATTGGATTTTGGGAGCCTGATTTGCACTATTTTCCACATCTGTTTAAACTTTCACTGTGAAGTGGGCAAATGGGTGTTCAAAAATGTGACTATTATTTTGATGTTGTGTGTATTGGTGTATGTTCCATTTTGGTGTATGTATGGTAAGAATGATCTTGAACTCCGTGTTGATTGACACAATATATTTTTTTTGTCGATATTTTTACCGCTAAGAGGGAAAAAGGGTATTCAAAAATATGTTTTATTTTTGTATGTTAGATGAATTGACTTTGTTTTGAATTTCGTGCTACAGTGGGTATGTGGGTAATTTTATTTTTGATTGTTGGAAGCCAAATATGTACTATTTTTTGCATTTTTTTGAACTTTCATCATGAAATGACAAATTGGGTATCCAAATATGCGATTATTTTATTGATATATTTTGACATGTGAATTGTGCATTGTTTTTGTCTTGAAGTGTGTGTCAAATTAAATAGTTTAATTTGTAAATTTGATTTATGGATTTTTATTGGATTGCATCATTGTATTGATGACTAATGTATGTTTCATTGTGTTTGTTTGTGGATGAACAGGTGAATATGCTCGAGCTCCATCATCATTTTCAAAATATGAAGGGTGATTTTGACCAGTTGATGAACAATGTTGATGATCTAAAATGGTTGGATGATATATGGTTTCGAGGTGTTTGGGAGTGCAAGAGTATCCATGCCAATCGGGCATATATATCCATGTTGTGTGAGATATGGGACGCAGACAGGAACACCTTCTATTTTTCTACTGGGAAAATAACGATCACATTGGAGGATTTTTATAGTATTTACAAGTTACCGATTGAGGATTTTCCAGTCAGAGCAGCTACAGATGACAACATGGATGTTGTGTTGGATCACTTCTTTGGAGAGGGATGGAGGGAAATCAATGTCTCAAATATGGATTATGAGTATTTGTGGCTGAAGAGTAAGATATCTAATCATTAGTGTGCATCTATGATGATGATACCTACCTATGCATTTCTTGATACTTTCAGGGTATTGTTCACTTGGAACATGTTGTATATAATGAGTGACATGGTGGAGCGTAGGGTTGTGTTCGCATGGTGCCTATGTTGTTAGCCTAGGTGTACAGATAGTTGCATGATGTTGTGCATGCTGGGCAGAATGGTTTGATTTGGACTCCCTTGTTGTAGGTATGGGCATGGGAACACATATCCATTGAGAAGCCATCATTATTGCCTCACCCTACCTATATTGAGGGTAAGGAGTATTTACCCTATGATTTGAGGTGGCGGATAGATGTGGAGAAGGGCATCAAGAGGCCTCACAAGGGTGATCCTTTGTTGTGGAGGGTCAAGTTTGGATAGTTGACACCTAATAATATTAAGTGGAGGCCTTGGTTGGGTGGAGTGACCTAGGATGATGACGGTGAGCAATTGTAGGCCATCCGTCAGGGCAGATGGCTAGTAGGGAGATATACTCGAGAGGCTAAATATTTTTAGTTTGATTAGGTGAGGCATCATTTTGTATTGCAATAGGATATTCCAAGAGCTCCTATTGTATACTTAAAATAATAGGGTGATAGGGGAGAGCATCTTGTGGTGTTTCCCTAGGTCGGTGAGAGTGACCCACCTATGGTTATCTCGGATGTGGATAATGCCAGGAATACACCCGATTTTGAGGCCTGGTGGTCTATGTAGATTTGGGTTCCTGGTAGAGGTGTTGTTGATTGATGGGTGTCACTTGATGTTGGGGTACATCCACTAGAGAGGAGAGCTACCAGGAGGACTCAAGCATGTATGCATGTATGGGAGTGTTAAAATGCATATAGGAAGCACTTGTATTGTTACATGTACCAATATAGATGTTATCCATTATGTTATCTCAGAGATGTAATATGGTATAGGAGACATGTACTAGCTTTAACCAATGTAGTTTTGGCAATCAAATCTTGAATTCTAAACTGTGTGAGTTTATGTGGCAACTCATAACTAGTCGGACTGGTTCAAAATCTGTCATGGACCTGTGTGTAAATGAGTGAGGTTCATTCATCCATTTTGAGGTAGGTAGGATTAACCCATTGTAGATGTGACCGAACTAGCTAGCTCATCCATACATGAATAGTGATCTAAACAAAATCAGATAGCTAATACAATAGATATATCGCCACTTGTAAGACTATTCCACTGGTAGACAGGCTCTTGGAACCTATTGCTAGCGATGGAAATCATCCCATGGTGTTATGTTAAATCTAAGGACCAAAGGTAATGAAGCATAACATGGGTGATATCAAGAGGCTTTTCCTTTTATTTTTTTCCCCTCATCTATTGTTGACCTATTTATGGTGGTGCTCTTGTTATTTTTTTCTTTCTCTATTCTCTTTTTCTCAATCTTTCTATTCTATGGGCGTTGGCTTTTTTTTCTGCCTCGATATTTTACTTTTGCTTATGCTTATCCCTTTTTTTATCCCTAGGTCATATTTTGACCATGCAAGTGATAGGACGAGCAGGGGAAACCATTTGCTAGATGGTGACATCTACTCAAGGTATCATCTTTTCTAGACTCAAAATTTGTTTAATGTGTAGCCTGTTGTGAATGGTCTATGAGAGAAGTTGAACCAACCTAAAGAACCATAAGAAGAATGTAAAACCTATCAGCTAGGGGTGACATTTGATTGACTAAACTAGTAAGCAGTCAATGCTTAATATGACACCTATGTATACCCTCATCTTGAAAAGGGGGAATGGACATCCAGGTGGTAATGCTAATGAGTGCATGTATTACTCCTGTTGAAGGTGCATTTTGTTTTTATTTTTGGGAGCAAGAATGTAAAAACTTAAAATGAAATTAACATTAAAAACATATGGATATGTGCAATGGGTGTAATGTAAATTATACAGGTGGGGGAAATGTAATATCTACAAGAGGAAATTTGTGATGTGTAGAAGAAGAAGTTTAGAAAACTTTTTTACAAATGAGTATAGTGTATCATAATGATCAAAAAGCGTGATGCTATAATAATGGTTTCCCTAGCATGTGGGGTGTGTGTGTAGTGGGTGAATACACTATGATATGTTAGATGCATGTATTAATGTCAAAAATAGGAAAGGAATGAAGGTGGAATGTACAAGCAGAAGAACTTAGAGGAAGTGGTCTTTGGTAACCAACAAGATAAGGGGATTACCAAAGTCAAGAGGATAATAGAAGAAAAATGGGATAGATCAACATAGGTATGTAGTTGCTTGAAGTGTAACCATACAACTATGCGAGGAAATAAGAAGAAAGGGAAGAAAGAATGAGGAATAAAATATGGGAAATACTGACAGGCAAAGTGCCATGGGTCAGGTCAAAAATGAGTTGGTGAAGTTATGGTACAACTTGGACTTTGATGGGTGGTGTAATTGAAGATGTTGTGAATGTAGTGAGTTGGTGTTGTAAATGTTTCACGTGGTGCAAAGTTCTAGGGATAATGCGATGTGGAGGACTCAAGAGTCGGTTAAATGGGATGGAACATTCAGGTGATGGAGTTTGATTGCCATGCAACATGTTGTGGACCAAGTTCTTGAATGTTCTACATTATTCAATATCATGACCTGGTTCGCGATGATAGATATAATATTTGTTCTCTTGGTAGTTACACAGTTTAGGATGCGAGGGGTCTATGGATCGAATCTTAGGTAAATCAATAAGGCCTTGATGCATGAGGTGATAAAATGTTTTGGACAATGGATTGAATGGAACATACATGGGGTAAATGTAGGGTTCCATTGGAGGTGAACGGGGGTGGATGAATGGTGGTCCGATAGTGAAGGTGAATGTTGAGGGTCTAATGTGGGTCGATTCTGAGGTTGAGGATTGGATATGCATGGCAGTGAAGATGCACGGGTTATGGGATATTGGTGTGGATGAACATGGCAATGATAATGGCTCATCTGTAGCTCAAGGGCCTCAATACGGGAATGAATATGTTATATGTCATGGTGTGGAGGTGATGGTTTCAAGAAATATGGTGATCGAGAATCCAGTGTGTATGGAGTGGCCTAGTATGTACAAGAAAATTGATGAGGTTGGGATGATGAGGAGGTAGAGTAGAATGACTGTGGGGATTAGGGATTTTGCTATAAAGGTAGACCTTATAGTGGTGAAGGTGGCATCTTAAGGATAGGTGGCATAGGATATGGCTATGGATGGCAATGCGAATGGGATGGAGGCATGTGCACATGGCCAGTTTGGGTAGCTTGGGCCACAAAGACCTACAAGTATTGGGTGTAAGAAGATTCTCCACTAGGGATTGGGGCTAGTAGGCATGAAGGATGGGCTATATGGGGGGTGTATCCTTTGTTAGGATGGCGATAGGTTCCAAGAGGGAAATGGGGGAAATTAGTTGGTTAATAAGGATTCATAGTATCTTCAAGAAAATGAGAAGAGGACCCTTGTGTTTGGGGATGGAATGTTTCCTCCTTTTCATAAAAATAGGATAGGGTGACCTGGCTATCTCCCGAATGAGGTGATTAATATGAACCTCTATGGCGATGTGAGAGGCATCGGGGTGAAGTGTTATGGTCTGAATGGGAGGAATGGGAAGACCACCTAGTGTGATGAGTGGTTGGTGGTCAGGCTAGGTTAGCTAGTGTGATTGGTACAGTCTATGGCAGTGGAGGCTCCTGCATGATGATGTATGTAGATGCTGTCATGTCTCATTGTTGACGGTGTAGTTGTAAATTATGTAGATCCTACAAGAAGGAAAATAAATACCAGCAACATAAAAATGACATAAAGGAGAAAGTACATGTAAAATATGTAAAGTAAATATATGCATTTATCATGATGTTCTTAGTGAGTGATGTGTTTGTGTGTGTCGGTGTGTACCGCTTGTGATAGTGAACGCCTATTTGTGTTAGGTGTTAAATGCAAGAAGGTATAAAATTTTAATGGCTTCAAGGTCATAGAGGCCTTCAAAATTATCCAAGTGATAGGCACCTGAACCACATTTATGTGTGATGATGAATGGGCCCAGCCAGTTTGGGGTAAACTTGTCTCGTTGTTGGCGAGGCTGACTTGTGACCTGTTGATTTTCTTTGAGGACTAAATCACCAATTTGGAACTCGCGTTGATATACCTTACTATTGTAGGCATGGCAAAGGCAATCTTGGTAGAATCATGTGTGCTCGATGGTGTGGATGTGATGCTCATTGAGGAGTGTGAGCTGATCTAAGTGGTCTTGACGAGCGGTGTTATCATCTATGAATTATTTCATGGATATCTTTAGGGAAGGTATCTCAAGCTCGAGAGGCATGATGGATTCTACCCTATAGATGAGTGAAAATGAGACTGCCCTAGTGGGGATACAAATGCTTGTATCGTATGCCCACAAGGCTAGGGATATTTGGTTATGCTAGTCACGATGTGACTATACTACTATTTTGTGTAGGATGGAGCAAATTGTTTTGTTTGTGGCCTCTCCCTAGCCATTACCCTATGGGTAGTATGCAATAGAGAAGCTATGGTGAATGTTGAATTTCTTGCAAAGGGCTCCTATGGTTTTGTTTTTGAAGGATTTCCCATTATCAGAGATGATTTGGGAAGGAATTTCTAAAAAACATATGATATGATCTGTGATGAATGCTGCTATCGTTGCTCCTATAGTTTGGATAAGTGGGATGGCTTCGACCCACTTTGTAAAGTATTTTGTAGCAGTGATGATGAACTTATGATTGCTTGAGGAGGTAGGTGTAATTTTTCCAATAATATTGAGGTCCCATTGGGAGAAATGCCACATGGATTGAATTGGTTGGAGTGCTTGAGATGAAATATGTGTGAGGTTTACATGTTGTTGGCACTTGATGCAACACTTCACGTATTCACAATAGTCATGTTCCATATTTGGCCAATAGTAGCTTATGCAAAGGATGCATTTCATGATTTACATGCCATTAAAGTGGCCACCACAGGTACCATCATGGGTTTCTTGTACAACTCATTGAGATTCATGTGATTCTAAGCAAGGCAAGAGCATGTCATAATAATTGCAGTGATAGAGGATGTCCCCTAGCAATGTGTAGAGGATTACTCTTTGTTAAAATGCTTGAAACTGAGCATGGGGTAATTCACATGGTAGAAATCCTAATTTAATATAATCTTTGATCTACACAAACCATGGGTCATGTGATTCGATATCGACCACATGAATGCCATAATCATATTTAGGAGACATGGGTGATATGGCAGATTGAGTGAGTGTATGAATTATTATGAATATGGTTGTTGATGTTGGATTTTGTGGGATTAATGATCCTAAAGAGGCCATTGTATCTACAAAATGGTTAGAGGATCATGGCACGTCTTCGATTTCATACCATTTGAATCAATAAAGAAGTTGTTGTGCAATGTTCTTGTACTATTAAAGGATTGGGTAGTTGCATTACCATATCTTCTTGCACTTGGTTTATGATTAAAATGGAATTGCCTATGATGTGGAGGTGTTTGATGTGCATGGCATGCACTTGTTGTAATCTAAGGATTAGGGCTTCATATTCTACGTTGTTGTTCATGCAATGGAAATCTAGCTTGAATGAAAAATGGAGTGTTTCACCTTCAGGTGTGAAAAATACAATGTATGCACCTCCAGCATGCATGCATTGGGAGCCATCAAAGAATAGTGTTAAGTTGACTATCATTTTTGGTTTCACATATTATTCATCTTCTATTATGTGAAATATGGAGTCATCCGAGAGCTTAATGATGAGATATTGGTCATTGAATAAGGGAGCTTCTGCAAGTTGGTCCACTATGACTTAGGTCAAATTTGGTTAGAAGAATGATCCACTTAGCTGTGCAGGAATTGTGGTAGCTTTTGTTCATCATGTAACGGAGGGGATTGTCTTGGGTGATGACAAAGGTGGTATGGTTAAGCATGTAGTGGCATAACTTTTGGATGGTGAATACTATAGCTAGGCATAGTTTCTCCATGTATCCATATCTATATTCGTAGCTAACTAGCATGCAACTTATGTAGTAGATGGCTTGCTCTTTGTCGAGTGTTTTCTTTTGGGCTAGAAGTGTACCTAGCATAAAATCTATAGCATAAATGTATAGGATGAGTGGTATCTATAGATGTGGGGGTGTCATAACTGGCAGTGAAGTAAGATAAGTTTTGATGTCGTCAACAGCTTACTAACAATTATCATCCCTTTTAAAATTTACTCCCTTTTGTAGTAGATGGTTGAAGGGTTTGCACTTGTCTGATAGTTGTACTATAAATCGATGGATAGAGGTGATTTTTCCTTCGATACTACACAACTATTTCAAGGTAGTAGGTGGATGCATCTCGATGATGGTTGTTACCTTGTTAGGGTCAAATTCAATGCCTCGTTGGGTGATAATGAATCCTAGGATTTTACCTGAGGTAACACCAAAGACACTTTTTTGGATTGAGGCAGACGTTGTGTTCTAATAGGCAGTCAAATATTCAACGGAGATCCTCAAGATGTTTTGAGCGTTTCTTAGATTTAGCAATGATATCATCTACATAGTCTTCCAAAATATTGTGCATGTAATCATGGAAAATTATGGTTGTTACCTTGTTAGGGTCAAACTCAATGCCTCATTGGGTGATAATGAATCCTGGGATTTTACCTGAGGTAACACCAAAGACACACTTTTTTGGATTGAGGTAGACGTTGTGTTCTAACAGGCAGTCAAAGATTCAACGGAGATCCTCAAGATGTTCTGATCATTTCTTATATTTAGCAATGATATCATCTACATAGTCTTCCAAAATTTTGTGCATGTAATCATGGAAAATGTAGGTCATTGCATGCTGGTAGGTTGCCCTACCATTTTTGAGGCCAAATGGCATAACCTTTTAGTAGAAGGTCCCCCAGGATATTGTGAATGACATACTGTGTTGATTAGTAGGATTGATTTTGATTTGGTTGTAACCTGAAAATCCATCCATTAGAGATATCATCTCATGGCCAGCGATGGAATCGACAAGTGAGTCAATGTTAGGTAGGGAAAAGTTGTCTTTGGGAAACGCTTTGTTTGAATCACAAAAATTTGTACAAATGCGAACGTCGCCAGAAGGCTTGGGTATGGGGACCATGTTAGAGACACATTTAGGATAGTCTATGGGTACTATGAATTCTACATCTAAGATATTTTGTAGCTTGATTTTTACTAATAATGCAATGGTGGGGTGCATGTGTCGTAACTTTTACCTTGTTGGTTTGGCATTTTGATCAAGTGTGAGGTTGTGAACTACTAGGGCAGGATTGAGACCTGACATATCCTTGTATGACCATGCTAAGACTCGGATATACTTACAAAGGAATTTTATGAATAAGATGTGCTCCTCGGGTGAGAGGCTAGCGACTAATTTGACTATGTGAGGGTTTTCAGGATCGTCACCTATGTCAACATTGATGGTTTCCTCAATAAGCATGTGGGAACCATCACACAATTATTCTAGAATTAGGATAAGATGGAGGTCATCGGACGTCTTGGTAAGTTCATATTCATCATCTAGGTAAATATTAGTGTGGTGGACCTATAGTACATGAGGTGGTGCAGATTATGAAGGAGAATTTGCAGTACGTAGAATGTGTGGCGAGAGTAGGAAATATCAGGGTGTCAGTATGGGTGATATATGGGTGATATCGATGAAATTGGGGTTGGGTGTATCGTCTCATTTTGATTGACATGTGTATTAGAGTGGAGAGAATAGATCCACTTCTACCATATTAATTGATATTATGGGGGATGTAGGCGATGAATATTTTAGTGATGACATCTCGAAAACCTATGAGCATCCTAGAAGGCATAGAGGAGGGTGCAAGATAACTGGTGGAGATCATGGTTGAGTGGCAGCTTGTTGAAGTTGTTGATGTATAGGTGGAAACAAATCTAAGTATGTTGGTGATGGTGGTGGGGATATCATGTCATGCTCTAGGTAGTGTGTTTTTAAGGATAGTGCAATGAATTGGTTTGTCAACTCATCAACACAACATGATGAGGTGGTGTCAGATATGGAGGGCTCTTGGAAGAAATAATCAGGGACTATAATGGTGGAGTTAGGTGAGGGGGTATCCTATAAGATATCCATATCAATATATCCTTCCAAAGTGTGTGTTGAAAGTGGGGAGGGATGTAGGGACAAGTCTTGGAGTTTATCTTCTAACATAGGAATAGTGGTTGGGCGATAACCTAGGACATATTTGTTAGTAGGGGATTGGACATGAGGGTTAATGAATACGCATTACCCTTGCTCATAATGACCTAGCCCAAATCCATGCCAATGAAAGTTCCAAAGGTAACATAAGGTGAAGTAGGGATTAGCCAAGTGATCGATTGTACCACACAAGCTGGATTGAGGTGGTGGAGATACAACAGGTGGGAGTGAGGAGTCAACTCTAGCATAAAAAAAGTTGGTATGATTCTCAGGGGATCCTAATTGCACTACTATTCTGATAGTCAAGACCGAAGTTGAGGGACGATAAAAATCTTGGGTGGATTGGATGATAGGTGGGCGTACACGGGCGTCACGCACATTGTAATCTCCTGGACCTAAATTTTTCATAAACATATATATACATGGTATTGCATGTTCTTCTACATGAGGTGGCAAATTCAAATTAGATGACGAGGTTTAAGTCTAAGAGTCTCTAATAGTAGCACTGGAAGGGTGCAACAATTGATCATCTAAGTGATATGCTTGTTGCTCCCACTCATGGCATTCGACTACAGTAGTTGGTATGGGATGATTGGCTTTTGGCGATTACGAAGGTGGTGGAATGGATACTTTATAATGCAAAAAAGTGAATGACCTAGGCCATGGATGAAAAAAAGAGGAAATGAGCAAGGTGCAGGGAGAATAGGTGATTCCATCAAGGAGGATGCTTGAGGTGAACTGATAGGGCACGATGTGGATGGTGGCTGCAATGTCGGTATCGTAGGTGATTTGGTAGAGGATGAAGGTAGGGATGGTGGTGGTGGCCATAATATGGGAGGAAAAAATGGTATGGTAGGGTGATTAGGCCTGTTTGTAGGTGATGTCATTGATAGTGGCTTGTATGTGGATAGGGGTATCCTCTCCTTCTCCTAAAAGTTTTGTTATCTCATGGTCATAGAAACTAATAGATGGCTAGAGGCATCGTAGGATGTTTCCTACAAATTTTACAAATGCATTTGTATCATGCGTTTCTAAATAAATAGACCTTAATATGTCATTCAACACCTCACGGTGGGGTTGAGATTGTTGTAAAATGTCAAAGATGGATAATCGCATAGGGGTGTTACGTAATTGATGGGTGAGGCTACCACGGATGATAATCATATTTTGAGGTGCAGGTGGTACATCGCTAGGAGTTTGGAAAATATGTGGCGATGTAAATTGGGTAGGTGGAGATACAATAGGTGTGGTCTAGCACGATGGATATCATTGGTTCCACATGGTGAGGTTTATCATACCTACTACTCCACATGATGGAGGATCACATTGGACACTATTCACTTGGTGATGTGGTCCTGGTGGGTTGGTTGGAGGTCTTTGGGAATTGGTTCCTCTATGATCCGGTATAGGATTTTGGAAGATCCCTAGGTTTTGGTTTTGCGGGGCTAAAGGGTTCGATACCTGAATGTTACCCATATTTATTAGTTCCTGCACTTGATCATGAAAGTAGTGACATGACTCGATGTCATGGTCATGCTTTATATGGTATGGGCAATAGAGTTACTCATTGTATCCATGAGGCTTAGGTGCATTTGGATCTAACTGTTAGATTTCAAGTAGAATAATATGTCCAATGTCTTGTAACCTATGAAATATGGTGGGTAAAGGTCTAGATAGCAGTGTGAGGTTACGTTGTGGACCCTGTGGATGCATTCCTTAGGATTTTTGAGGCCTATGTGGGAGAGGCGCTTTGGTTTGGAATACCTGTTGTCATGGAGCATAGGGTGGTGGGCTTGGTGATGGTGCTAAGGTAGCATCTACCACTTGGTTGGTTTGTCGAGGTTGAGGATACATTTGGTTGGGTGTTTTCCTGTTAAAATGGAAGTTGGAATTGTAGTTAGGCTTTGATCTTAACTTAATTTTATCATATTGGACTTCAATGTCTTCAATAACCTTTGCTTGTGAAATGGCTTCCTCAAAGGTGCAGCTCTGGTGAAGTTGTAGAGAGGTAGAAATATTTTTGTGGTAACTATTATAAAATAGTGTCACTAGCTCTATGGTAGGAAGACTATGGGTGAGGTCATGGATGATCGCTCTCCATCTAGATACAAACTCAGTGATAGGTTCATCGTCATCTTGTCGTAAGGCATAGATGTCTAAAAAGGTTATCTTCTTCTTGATGTTAATTGATAAGTGTTCTAATATGATGTTTGCTAATTGTTCAAAGTTATAAAGGCTATGTCATGGTAGCATGTTATACCAATCTTTTCCTACAAGTGAGAGGGAAAATGTTTACAACATAAGGAGGTTGATACGATGAAACTGGTAGCAAGCTGAGTGATAGTTACTAACATGCTCTTTAGGGCCCTCCTTACCTTTATACTTATAAAAATTTAGGATCTCAAAGTGGTAGGGGTAAGGTGGTATAGGGATGGATGGATGAACTGGTTTGTTTTAGAGTTCATCGTGGGACATTTGTGGCCCGTAGCTTGTGGTGCATAGGTTCAACATCTTGACTTCATCTCGTAGGAGTTAAATTTTAGGTGTTAAAGGTGTAGGCGATTGGGCTAGGGTTGGCTAAGCCTGGGATTGTGGCGTATAGTGATTTTGTTCCTGTTCTTCCCCATATTATGGAGGGAATTATTCCAAATAGTCTTGGTATGTTGGGTATTGGTTGGCATACGATGTAGGATCTAGTGGGGTACTAGGTTATAGAACATATTTTTGTTGGGGATAGTAATACTATGATTGGGATGTGTGTTGTTGTGGCATGGGTTCCTATTGGGTAGGAGCCTACTATAATGGTTGGGCCATGGGGGGTGATGACCATGAAGGAGGAGGTGTGAAGAATGTAAATCCTGTAGGTGGGATGGGAGGTATCAGTACTACAGGTGCTAGGGATGGTCGAGGTAAGGTGTCAAAAGTTGGGACCTACCTCTATCCTAAAGGATGGGTGGTAGTGAAGTTAAACTATGTGGAATATCCTGGGGAAGTGGGCGTGTAAGCTATGGGTTTTGATTAATATATGGAAAGATATTTAATGAGCGATGCTTGGAAAGGATGAGGATGAGGTATCCTAAAGGTCGATGATGGTGAAGGTAAGGTGCGAGATTGGGAATTGTACGTTTCAGGGATCTGAGATGTAGGTGTGAATTCTATGTAGATGAAGGGATAAGCTTTCAAAGTAGGAGCTTGGGGATAGGAGGTGGCACTTGTGTCTCCTATTGAGTTAATTTGGGTTGTTAGTTGTCATTGTTGACATTGGGTGGTTTGGGTTTGGAGAGGTTCTTGTGTTAGGTCCTCAAAAATTATGAAAAATGGCTGCTAGGATGATGATGGTTAGGACTCTTGGTAAGAGTGTGGGTATTATGTTTTAGGGGGTGTTTTTTGTTCCTCTAGAGGATATTTTTGTTGTACAGTTTAGAATTTTGGTCTCTAGGTACCTATGGTAGAGGAGGAAGGATAAAAAAACATTCATACAGTAGGGGCAAATGATGTGACCTTCGGGTGGGTACAGTTCAAGAGGGAGGATTCATTCTCAAATAGAGATTGAGATAGACTCTGGAATTATGGGTGTGCAAAGGTAGGGGAAGTAGGTATAACCTCCTCATCTATGGTGAAGAATGGATGGGGTTGTCCTGACACTGTGTAGATAACATGGTCTCATAACGTGGTGGGTGCACTATGCAAGTATGGGGATGAAAGGAGCAGATTATCCTCTACGAGTGAAGTAGCTAAGGCTTCACTTAGGGTGGACGTCTTGTACTGAGGCACCATGTGTGTGAACTATACATCAGATCCTATGAGTAAATAAGATGTGTCTATGGTCTTTCCCTTCATGATCGAATGAGTAGGAGGATATTGACTAGAAGAAGTGGTAGGTACCTCCTCTATAAGGTGTGCTTGCTCATGCACCCGACTATAGGTGATAATAGGCATGACAGCATGTGTGGTGTCATGAGGGTTTAGAACTACATAGGAATAAAATATTATAATTCTATGTGTAGTGTGTGCAGGGTTTTAGGAATAACCTCAGCATGGTGTGGATTCGACTATGCCTAATATAAGCGTAAATAAATAAAGTGTTATGTATAGCTAAACAATAAGTGGTTTAATGTTTTGAAACCAATCTGTGATTATGCAAGCAACAATAGATTAGAGTTAGTTCTAAATGCTAAAAAATAAAAAGTGTTTTGTTAGTTTATGTGTGTTTCACTATTGATACTTCCTAAGTAGAATCATAGATAGTGGAGTGAGTACTCTAGTAGATCGAGAATGTCATCGGTATTGAACCTCCTGTAACACCCAAAGATGCATAGAATAGAACGATATCACAACGTGCGAGTGGTGACCTATATGGGAGGTGCAGTAAAATGATATCCTAAAAGGGAGGGAACCCACTATTTTGAAGTGAGTTTGCTATGTCCACTTACGAAAATAGGTGGCACTATCTATGACCTGCTAGACATGGTTGGTGTACCCCATGCTTTCACTTCACCCTAGAGCGGGCTTAGTCAATAACGACAATTATTGTATCCACTAATTATATTAGCCTTGTGGACGAAGGCATCTAATATTGTCCCACTCTAAAGGTAACTAATGGTGATGAAATCTAGAAGCCCATTCTCAAAAGTTGGGGGTTTTTCGATGATGAGGTCCATAAAACCACTCTTGTGGGTATGCTAAGTGTCTAGGGGGGTGAGAGCTGATGGAGGGTAAAAATCTACCTGTACCAGTCTCGAGTGATGGATTGGGGATGAGATACAATATCACCACTTGTTATCAATACCACATGTATGTGTGTGGGTTTTATTTTTGCTATCAATATTATGTAAAATAGGAAATCTAGATAATTGCCTTTTCAAATTGAAAGCTAGCCTCATATGCATTTTTCAAAAGCAAAAGACTAGAATGAAATGCTTTTTGTAAACAAATAACCTAACCTTAGATGCTTTTAGGAAAAGGATTTGACCCTATTTTTGAAAGCATGAAAACATGTAATATGAATGTGTGAAGGGAGGGGTTTATTTGACCCTAAACATATGTGAAAACATGTAGTAATTTCAATGGTAATGTATGCAAGTATAAAAAAACAATCACAAGAACTTTATACATGCAAATTAGAAAAGGAAAATTAAAATTTAATTGAGATTTTGAAATTTGAAGTTGCTGGAATTTTGACAAGTTTTATAATTACAACGATACTTAAACCAAATGGAAATGCAAAGAGAGGGAAATTTGTTACTAGCTATTGTGTATTAACTAGTAAACATTTTACATATACCCAAAAATTAGCAAACATAGCAAATACAGAAAAATACCTAGTATCTGATGTTGTGGGTGGTCTGGTTAGATATTGTACTACTCTCCCCTATAATTTTAGGGGTTTTTAAGGCTGTTAGGTTGACTTCACCACTTGAGGGGTGAATTGAGATCTGGTTCATAGGGCAGGGGTCAAATTGGGTTTAGAGACCCCAAATCTCTATTTTGAATGCCTAAGGTGGTTCCCAGGGCTTTGGATATCTCTGTGATAGTTATATTTAGTACCTAGAAAACACATAAATAGAGGATAATATCATATTTACAAAAACTAGTTAACCTGACACTATCTGTTGTGGGGTTCCCACCGGGAGTGCCATAATAAAATGGTCAAAAAGTGGCATTTGATCTAACAACATATTAATGACACATGTTATTCAGGAAAATGTATTTTTATTCATGCAAAGAGTGCATAGGTTACAATGGGGTAAAATTCCCCTTTATCCTTTCTTTTCATGAATGATACAATAGGCTTGATGTCATCCTTTTATGTTCCTCAGTGTAGATGGGCTTGCGTACCACCGTGGGGTTGTAGTTTGTAGTTGTTTCCCTCCTTGGTTCTAGTCCAAACATGCAAAAAGGGGTTAGTTCATTGGGGGGCTTGCCTTAGTCAGGCCTCATGTTTAGAAAGACAAATAGATGATAAAAATATATAAAAAACTAAAATAAAATATGCAGGAACTCATAAATGACAAAATAAATCTTACCTCCCAAATATGAGCTGATTTGGGACTTATAGATCCAATTCACCACCCGAGGGATGAACTAGTGCCAAATTCATGGGGCAGGGGGCGAATTGTCCTATGAATAACCTTTTACTAAAATACTTCGATGGGAGGATTCCTTTGCTATTGTATTGTGGTTGTTTAGGTTTATATCCCCTGTGTCATTCTTCGGTATTTTATTTTGGCAAAGTTTCTAACATTCTGTACTTTGTACATAATATGGAGATATTCATAAATGAGGGTTTGGGCCCACTATATATAGAAAATGGCAAGGTGCAGGGGGGAAAGTTAAAGAAACTAACCCTAGGATGAAGTCTGACTAGAGTTAGGTTAGGGTCTGTGAGGTGGAAGCCTCATATTCCCCATAGGAAATATCCTATGCTCACACATGTGTGATGAAGGATTAGGTCTAATAAGTATTAGGAAGTCCTAATTCAAATTAAGGCTAATTAGGGTTCTTAGTAAAATATCTTAACTAACCCTAATTACACACATGTGGGAGGGTGCAATTACTGTTAATTAAGGATTAAGAGTTTAATTAATCAATTTTTCCCTAAAAATGTGACTTAAGTGAAGTCACAATTAAATTAGATTTTAGGAATTGACTTGATAATTGCTTTTGCCAATTAATAGTCTGTGGGGGCCTCAATTGAGTTCAAATAGGATTTGTATCACATTGGGAAGCTGATGGAAGATATCCCTATGCATGGGAAATGTTTGTGATGTGATTTTGCTAACTTATTAGGATTTTGGACCTGAAAACTATCAAAGTGGTGTGTGGAAGTCTACGCAATGCTACAATAATCTACGATGATATATGCATGACTACGCATGATTAAAGCAATCTACTCATGTCTAAGATTATCTACAGTAGTCTAAGTTGGTCTACAATAGCCTAGGGGTACCTAGGATGACCTATGTGAACCTACAAGTGTCCAAAAGGATCTACAAGTAATAAGGTATAGCAATGTGCGACTAGGTGTCTACAAAAACATTCAAAATAAAATTTAAATATTTTAATTAAAATTTAAAATGAATGATTTAAAACATTAAAATTATACTCTAAAGTATTTTATTTAATTATTTTAAATGATTTATTTTAAACATTAAAATTAAAAAAAAATAAAATTAAAACATTTAAAATCACACTTATCAAGTCTTAAAATTTTCAAAAGAGGCCCAAAAAATATGAAATAAAGTAGAGAAAGGTTTTACTTTTAATAAAACAATCAAGATCATGGAAACCAAAATATCAAAATATCAAAATTTTCAATGGGTCCCCAATTTTTGGGCATTGTGAAGTGGTCACAACAAATGGTTACTCTACTTGGAAATGTTCTTGAATATTTTGGACTTAAGAACCCAATTTTGGAAACAAAAAAACCCAAACATCATACAAATGAGCATCAATAATATCCAAAAAAATGTGAATAGATAAGTTCAAACTGAAACAGTTGAAACATTTTCTTCTGCTCAGTGTGTGCTCTATGATTCATTTATTTTCCTAATACTATCTAGATTTCCATTATCAGTTTTGCAGTTAGGCTATAAAAAATTGCTCTTTTAAGTGTACCTCTACATTACTCTCTTAAAGGCATTTCTCTATTTCCAACCAAGAATTTATAGCATCGATTACGATTATCTGAATCTCCCAAATATTAGGTGAATTTTATATTTTGCATCTTTTCCTTATTTTAGTCTAAACGTGGCTCCACTGCCAGTCAGGCGTCTATAGGCCCGATGAATGTTATCTATACTGTAGTGACTGATTTGTATTTATTTTCCATTGTATTTGTTTTTCTTGCATTTTATTCAATATTTATATCGCTTTTGCAAAATTCACCTGCCACTTGGGTTAGAGATCAAGTAAGGCTAAAAATTGAGTTCATTGTATTTTCACCTTCACCTGCAAAACTAATGACTCTATCCTTCAATATTTCAAGGAATGTTCTTTTAGTGTGTTTCAGTATTTTTGTGTTGAGCAAGGTGTTGCAAGAGTTTTTTCATTGTTGTCAACTCAGGTAGTTAGATCTAATAATGCAGTGGACAGGCAGTTCAGAAGTCATTCAATGTAGGCTGACAGATTTTAGGGTTTGCAATTGACCACATTTAGGGTTTGCATTCGACCATGTTTAGGGTTTACAGATGACCAAGATTAGGGTTTGCATTTGCATAATCAATCGACTACTATTAGGGTTTTCATCTCAAAATCTCAAGTATATAAGTGGGGCTATTTGGAGATTTAGGAATCCATCAGGTGAATGTTGAAGTGCGAGATGCGGTCGTAAAAGCGAAGATAGCATAGAATCGATGAGATGATAGCGAAGTGCATAATGTGAGCTAGTTGTGTCGAGTTGTTCGAAGTGCGATTATGAATGCGCACAGAGAGCAGAGTGTGGAATGACATAGAGTGTGCGAAGCGTGTGAGCAAAGAAAGAAGAATGTGCAGAGAGCACAAAGGGCAAAGTTGATTGCAAAGTTTGGCTGTAGTAGTGCAGCAGATTGTGTGAAGAGATTGCGTAAGAAAGAGCAGAGTGTGCAGAGATTGCAAAGGTGAAGTAGATCAGTTAGAGTCTTACAATAACAAAGGTATTTGTCAAACATTTTCATTCAAAATTGAAGTCCATTTGGTGCTGGCAAATTAGGGGTTGGTGCTCCTTTCTGTTGGTGTAGATAAATAAGGGGTTGGTGCTCCTTCCAGTTGGTGCTGGTAAACAAATTGTAAAGTTGGTGCTTTGCAAGAGGCTGGATTTGGATGGTAGTCCAAGCAACCGTTCTTTTTGAGGAGTAGCCATTTTGGTGAACCTCGTTAAAAATCTATGTTGTGTGATGTTCTCTTGCTGTACTTATTATATTTGTTTATAAGTTTTAATTGTTGTGGTTTTTAGAGCTATTAATTCATGGATTTTTAATGACAAGAATGGTTCCATTCTTCTTGTGATGTTTTTTTTGACTTATTATATTTGTTTATAAAGGCAAGAATGGAACCATGAGACACAAGAAGAAAATATCACACAGGGTCATAAAAGAAAATAAAGATAAATTCATTATTGTTGTAGATTCAAGAGATGAATCAAACAATGGAGAAAAGGCCAAGAGTCAACTTTGTCATAATGCAGGTTCTCAAGGTTCAGAATGTTTTGATCAACTTCGACATAATGAACGTCAGTGTTATGGGTTTAGTAGCAGTGAAGATGAAGAAGAAATAGAATCAGAACAGGAATGTAATAAAGAAGAAATGAATGCAAAAACAAATTGAAATGAAGATCAAATTATAGCTCCAAGTAAGAAGAATAGAACCTCCTTCAAAAGGACATCTCAGCCAGTTTCAATTTCTGTGGTAGAGGAAATTAAACCAAAAAAGGCAGAAGGGGTGAACACTGAAGCAGATAATAAAAACCTCAATGCTGAAGTAGACTGGGAAGGTGATTTGATCTCTGCTCTTGAAGAGTTGAGTATAGAAAAGAAAAAGAACAAAAGACTATCCAAGAAATTGAAAGAATATGGGGATGATATTGAAAATCTGTTCTTACAATTCCAACAGGCCAAGAAAATAGAAGAAGACTTGAAGTCACAGCTGAATGATAAATTCAATGTGTGTAACAAACATGAAGAGGATTCTAACAAAGTAGTTAGTAATCTAAAGCTGCAAGTAGAAGAGTCTAAAAGGATTGAGGAAACTCTCAGGTCGCAGATCAATGAGAAAGAGATTATTTTCCGCAAACAAGAAGAAGAGATTGTTTCATTGAAGAAACAACTAGAAGAGGCCAATACAAATCTTAAATTCGAGAAGAGCACAAAATTGCTAGATAAAATGATAAGTCATCAGAGAAGCTCCACGATTAAGCATGGTCTTGGATATGAAGCTGAACAACCTGTATCTTCCAATTCTGCAAAGAAGAAGAAGTTCACTATTGAAGGGTCCAAGCAAGAAAAGGTTAAAGCTGTATCTTCAAAAGAAAGAAAATATCAAAGGAGATTTACAGCAAAGTAGCCACAACAAAAGAGGTTCTACCACTCTCACTTTTTTCATACTAACACTTTTAATGGCTATTATTTTAGATGTAACCAGTATGGTCACAAGGCAACTTATTGTGGATTAAATAATAAATCAAAGAGTTATGTTGGTCGAAATACATCTGCATATCTGAGTGAACACTTTGTACAATGTTTTCAATGCAATGGTCATGGGCACATAGCAAGGTTTTGTCCAAGCGCTTATGTATCAAATCTAAGGCAAAATAGTAGATTTCATAAGACGCAAAGAACACAACATAGACAGGAAATAAATCAGGTTCATAGAAGAAAGGAAAATAATCATTCATCATGGATGCATAAGAGACAACCACACCAGAGAGATATTCAAGTTCATGCAATGATGCAAAATAGGGACGCAGGTGAAAAATCCAAGCCCGAGGTCAAGAAAGTCTGGAGAAAGAAAGAAGAGAGGAAATCGTGTCTCCTTGAACTAAAGGAGACTGCTCTTCTACTACACTAAGCAACTCCAGGTAACACATCCTCAGGGGGAGCATTTTGAAAAAGGTTTTATTTTAATGCTTCTGTATATTTGTCTGGGTATCTGAGGATGAAAGACCAGCAGTTGGGATTTTGTGGTATAATTGTCAAGTGTGTTGGCTATTTATTTAGTTGTGTGTGGAAGTGCCATGAAGGGTATTTTTTGCATTGAGAATCTTCACCATTGGTAGTATTTCTTATGTCATTGTTGTTTTGTTGATGGTTCTTACTGCCACTGATTATAGCTATGGATTATAACAGTTCAGATTGTTTTTGTTTATTGAAAAAATGCTTGCCCCAGCTGCGTATTTGTGTTTTGATAATAGCAGCATGTTTTTGTTCGATGCTTGATGTGAAGATTGTCAGATCTTTCATTACACCTTGGTGAATATATTTAATTCACAGACAGTTTTGTTTTAACTTTTAATATAATGCCAATTCAAGGATAAGAAGTTTGAGGCTGAGTAAGGTGCACTATGGTTGGCCATAAAGTGTTTGACAAAATGTCTTCTTTCGATATGCACAGTTGAAAGTAAGAGTTGGCAGTAAAATTGTAGTGCTGGACAAAACTTGGTACAGATGTGAGTCACTTGTCAATTCTGTTAATAGAAGTGAAATCAGGATGTTGAATGGGAAGATTGAAGAAAAAGTTTATAATGTGCAACCGGATGATTTCCAGCCTGGTGATGAATTTTTGAGGTGCTTTTATAAAGAATTGAGGTAGTCTCATTGGATTCTCACTGCGAGAGAAAGACAAACAATTGTCGAGTAGGTTCAAGTCTTGTTGAGAATATTCAAGATGTATATGCAGATGTTGTTTGCATTACAGAGCAAAAAGTTGGATAGTTAAATGATCAGTGTATGCTTTCACTAAAATCAGTGGACAAGTTTGAGATTGCAGAGCAACAGAGGGTTGAGGCTTAGAAGACAGCGTGAATTGAAGTGGCCACATATTCCCAAGAATAGTCTAAAATTTGACTAGCCATTGGGATCAAATTCTCAGGGGGGGCATTTGTGCATTTGTTCATCTTATTGATTATATTCATGATTTTTGCTAACTATTTTAATGTGGTTTTGAGAATGGTGTGTATGGACTCAGGGGGAGCCTACAGCAACCCTTTGGTATTATTGACAAAGGGGGAGAAGAGTTACAAGAATGTACACAGGTGTTGCCAACAATTCCAAAGGGGGAGATTGTTGAGCAAGGTGTTGCAAGAGTTTTGTCATTGTTGTCAACTCAGGTAGTTAGATCTAATAATGCAGTGGACAGGAATTTCAGAAGTCATTTAATGCGAGTGATAGATTTTAGGGTTTGCAATTGACCACATTTAGGGTTTGCAATCGACCATGTTTAGGGTTTGCAGTCGACCAAGATTAGGGTTTGCATTTGCATAATCAGTCGACTACTATTAGGGTTTTCATCTCAAAATCTCAAGTATATAAGCGGGGCTATTTGGAGATTTAGGAATCCATCGGGTGAATGTTGAAGTGCGAGATGCGATCGTAAAAGCAAAGATAGCATAGAATCGGTGAGATGATAGCGAAGTGCATAATGTGAGCTAGTTGTGTCGAGTTGTTCGAAGTGTGATTATGAATGCGCACAAAGAGCAGTGTGGAATGACACAGAGTGTGTGAAGCGTGTGAGCAGAGAAAGCAGAATGTGCAGAGAGCGCAAAGGGCAAAGTTGATTGCAAAGTTTGGCTGTAGTAGTGCAGCAGATTATGTGAAGAGATTGCGCAAGAAAGAGCAGAGTGTGCAGAGATTGCAAAGGTGAAGTAGATCAGTTAGATTCTTGCAATAACAAAGGTATTTTTCAAACATTTTCATTCAAAATTGAAGTCCAGTTGGTGCTGGCAAATTAGGGGTTGGTGCTCCTTTTTGTTGGTGCAGATAAATAAGGGGTTGGTGCTCCTTCCAGTTGGTGTTGGTAAACAAATTGTAAAGTTGGTGCTTTGCAAGAGGCTGGATTTGGATGGTAGTCCAAGCAGCCGTTCTTTTTGAGGAGTAGCCATTTTGGTGAACCTCGTTAAAAATCTATGTTGTGTGATGTTCTCTTGCTGTACTTATTATATTTGTTTATAAGTTTTAATTGTTGTGGTTTTTAGAGCTATTAATTCATGGATTTGGAATGCCACACTAATTCACCCCCCCTCTCAGTGCCATACTAAGTACAACATTGTGGAGCTTTTATAAAATGATTTCAGTGCTCCAAATTTTACTATCTTAGTCCAAATTCATAAAGATATACACTAAACATATCACTTTCTTTTTCTTCAAGTTTTGCATGCTTTCAAAATAAGTAATTTTGTCTTGAATGACCCAGGAACAAATACCAAATGAAATCATCAAATGTTTAGTGTCCATATAACAACTACCTCAATCAAGAAACAACACAAAAAACTACAAAACTTTAAACAACAAAATGATAACCTGAATTGAAATCCAAAATTTGGCATAAGCCAATTTTATTGCAAACCAAAAATGGAAACACATCAAAATTTCACCAAAAACCATAAACATCAACAAAATACAAATAACAAAATTTCATGAAACAAAAAATTATGTACAAAATAAAACAAAAATACAAAAACCCAAAAATCTATTTACAAAAATATACATTATATACAAGATGATGCCATATTTATGCTATCACTTCCCTGGATCCCACACACGATTGACACACTGTAAAAGACATATATTGTTATATGCATGCCAAATATTATATAACTCCAACCAAAAGAAGATTAGGCCAAACCATATAACAAATTTTATTTTGCCTTTCTCATTCCACCAATTTGAATCAAGTTTATAAGCAATTCCATGTTGAGGATTTAATTCATTAAACTTACAATTGAATACATAATTTTCAACTATCTTTTTCTTATTCAATAAGATGTAACTTTCAAAATCTGATTTTTCACTTTGACTTAAGTTTTCATTTTCATGAGCATATAGGGCTTCTTTCAAATAAGAGGCTACTTCTAAAAATTTTAAAACAAAGTCATCATCTATGTCTTTAGGCCAATCATACTCATGCAACAATTTACAAGAATCTAGGATATTTACAAAATAAGAATCATTATAGTTTTGTATCCTAGATTGAATTGTTAGTTGTTGATGAACTTGGTTCAATGATTCAAGCATATCTTATTTTTCATTTAGCAATGCAATCTTATTTGTAGTGGGAATAGAAATCCACTCTATTTCTTCATCAACCTCCAATGGCATCTCATCATAAATAACATCAAAATCCAATAAATGATTATGCAAAATTTTACCTGATTCTTGAATGTTTAGACATAATGGATAAGATTCTACCTTTTGTACACTTTCATTTACCACTACTTGATGAGCCATTGTAATCTTTTCTTTCTCTTCATGGTCTCTATCATCATCATTTTGTATCTCTTTACCTTCATCAATGACCTGGTTTTCAAAAACATCAAAATTAGGCATCCAATCAAGAATATGTATATCCTTTTCAAACCCTAAAACAATATTTTCTTTAGGAGGAATAAAAAATTCTAATTCTTTATTTACCATACATGAAGTTTCTTCATTTGAATATTCAATACAATCATGAAAATTTTCACTCAAATCTTCAGTATTCGAGAATGAAAGAAAATATTTTACCTCTTCTTCATCTAAAATAGATGAATCATAAGAAACATTTACCATTTCTTCTTTTTCTATTTCAAAAAGATGTTCCACAAACTCATATTTAAAATGATCAACTTTTGGAACATTTTCTATGTCTACAAATGGCTTGACATCTCTTAATTGAACTGAAATTGTAAGATCTTCATATGAAGTAGAACTTTCAACATCCTGCATATCAAATGAAATAGAAATTTCATTAGTAGGAGTATGAGAAAATAATGATTTACCATACATACCCCAACCATTATAATAATTCTCTTCTAAAATAGAAGGGTGATATCCTATCGTGTCTTCAAACAACATATGATCTTTTGGTTGTACAGGAATTGTAGGTTCTTCATGTAAGATATCAACTTTAGTGTCCTGCATATCAGATGAAGAACAAAAATTATCAGAAGGCATAAAAGAAAAACATTCATCATATCTTCCCCAACCATTATAAAAATTATCTTCTACAGCTAAAGGGTGAGGTTCAACCATATCCTCTATGCAATATTCAAATATATCTATAGATTCCTTCTCACATTTACCTTCATCAATCACCTGAGGTGAAGACCTACTAATTTCTTGTTGTATAGGTATTGTAGAATCCTTAAATGAGATAAGGTTTTCATTTTCCTACACATCAATTGAAATAGAATCTTCTTTGGAAATTGTGAAAGAAGTGAATGATTCTTCTTCATTGTCTTGAATAAGAAACTCATTATCTTTTTGAAACACTTGGTGAAATTCCATATTTCCTTTAATACCATATTTGGATTCATTTTCAGATTCATCTTCCTCAATAAAGAATTCATCTTCAATTTCAAACAATTCATCTTTCTCAGATTCATCCCCCTCAATTTCAAAGAATTCATCTTCCTCAGATTCATCCTTTGGTGAAATAAGGGTTTCTTCAATGGGATCAATTTTTGTATTTTGTTTTATAAGATTATCCCAATCCTCCTTTGTGAATAATGGCTCTAAGCCAATTTCTACATTTTGATTAACTTGATCATCACAATGTTCATTAATGAATATTGACTCTAAAACCTGCACCTCATTCTCGACATCTAAGGTAGTTGTGACATCTAGACCATCAATTTTATCCTATTTATTAGACATCATTTGATTCAAAGGTGTTATATGGGATGATTGGTATTGGTTGGAATTTATAACTCCTGACAAACAATTCATCATAGGAGAATACTGTGTCTCAACCTGACTCATTTGTGAACTCTGATTGTGAGCTTTAGGTCTAAGTCTATATAGTTGATCCATATTAACACCTTGAGAGATCAACTATTGTTCAAATGTCACTGCCTCATTGTAAGCTCTAGGCAATGATGTAATTTTAAGATATTTCTCCAAAAACATAGAAGTAACATGATCTAAGGCTCCCATGTATATTTGAGTAGCTCTTTCTTCTGAAATGATATAATGTATCCCCACCTCGGTATACAACCTATGGAATTTATCATTAAATGATCTCATGGGTTCATTAATTTTTTTATGGATAGAGACAAATTGATTTAACATCATAACTGGGTCATCCAAATTTCCAAAATGTTTGAGAAATGCTTCTTCTAGTTTAGCCCAAGAAGTGGTAGAACTTATAGGTAAATGTAGGTACCACTCAAACGCAACTTCATCCAATGGGTATGAAAACAACCTACAAGGAACATCTCCCTGCATAAGCTGCAAATGACTTAACACACTCTTGTATCTCTGAATATGTTCCCTGGCTTGATCCACATCATGCCTAAACCTGGGTAAACAAACTTCTACACCTTCAAGAATTTGATGAATAGGCATGTTTAAATTGCTATAATAATCACCTATCCAAGATGCAGCTCTTTTCTTTATTGAAGTAAACAATGCCATTAGTGAATTTTAAAGAACACAACTTTAATGCCAATCTTATTAGTCAAAGAAATATATCTTGCAAATAAGCATGAAATGACTAACAATTAATCGAAAGATATGCATCAATTAAACCTTGGCATTAAATAACATCCTTCAATTTACAATTTTTTTTTTTAACTAAGATTTGAATGACTTCAAATGAAAATCAAATATTTACCTTTCAGGCCCTCCTTCTAGCGCCAATTTTGTTGAGGGGTAATTTTACCCAGTTGCGAAATCACACTCACAGTTAGGATTTTAGAGTTAAAACCCTCTCTTGCAAAAGAATAATTGATTCTTCCAAGGTTCTTTGTTATAATGTGTCATAAAAGTGTGGAACATCTAGATATGAAATAATGCTAAAAATAACTCTTGAATGCACATAACTTGTTAACAAGGGGCATGGATTTCAGGTGTCTTGATCTGAAATCATTTTTGATACACTCTCCAATAAAATTCACTTTTCCAAAATAAATAAATTTGCCTTGAATTTAATTTTTAAACTATGCAAATTTATTTTAAAACTTCAAAACAAAATTTTAATTAAAAATGCTTCAAAACTTTATATTAACATAAATTTCATTAAGCATTTTAATTAAAATCAAAATTTACTTCATCAATGAAACTTTACGTAAAATTAAAGTTTACGTAAATTCCAACAAAGCCATTAAATATAAAACCCTAATTATAAAGTTTGAACTTTATAATATTAAAAATTAAGGTTTTTATTTAATTTGAATGCTTGTTCATCCCGATATAAAATTGGAATTTGAATATCCGAATGGTGAACAAACATAAAAAGTTTAAACCCTAATTATAAGGTTTTGAACCTTTATAAATATGAAATAGGGTTTCAATGAAACTTTACATAAAATTAAAGTTTACGTAAGTTCCAACAAAGTCATTAAATATAAACCTTAATTATAAAGTTTGAACTTTATAATATTAAAAATTAAGGTTTTTATTTAATTTGAATGTTTGTTCATCCCGATATAAAATTGAAATTTGAATATCCGAATGGTGAACAAACATAAAAAGTTTAAACCCTAATTATAAGGTTTTGAACCTTTATAAATATGAAATAGGGTTTCAATGAAACTTTACATAAAATTAAAGTTTACGTAAGTTCCAACAAAATCATTAAATATAAACCTTAATTATAAAGTTTGAACTTTATAATATTAAAAATTAAGGTTTTTATTTAATTTGAATGTTTGTTCATCCCGATATAAAATTGAAATTTGAATATCCGAATGGTGAACAAACATAAAAAGTTTGAACCCTAATTATAAGGTTTTACACCTTTATAATATGACAGTTAGGGTTTATGTAACCTTCCAACCAGTGTAATGCTTATTTATCCAAATATAAAATTTACGTAAATATTTGGATAATGAATACACAGGAAACCTTAATTATAAAGTTTGAGCTTCATAATATGAAATTAAGGTTTCATAAATTGAACCTTTGCAATAAAAATAAAAATCTTAAGGAAGAAAAATAAATTTAAAATAAAATTAATCTACAGGCTACAAAATGAAAATATAACTCTTTCGAAATTTAAATTCAACCTATATTGATCATAACTAACACAATCTAATATAAGTCGAATGCTATCTTCAAAGGAAACTTTAAAATGAAATTATATCAAACTATTTCATCCACTAAAACATCATCCACATGCTTGTTTTAACAAGAATAATTTGATATAAAAACTTTGGATTTTACAATAAAATAATCTTAGGAAGCTCCTCTGTTCTTTCAATGCCAAACCAAGTGCAACCTATCCTTCCGCTTCTCCTCTTCAATATCTCCTCTATCCTGTAAAAATTGTTCGACCCATTTCTTGGTTTCCAATGGCCTATTTATAATTTAACATTGTGTTCGTTCATTCCGTTCTACAATTTAAAACGGATTTTACAACCACATTATTCTCTTTGCTTTTCGCTCCTTTGTTCGTTCATTCATATTGAAAACCTGCAAAACCAACACAAAACTTTTTATAATAATGTACTTTAAATATTTTAATTAAAACATTTACAATACACTTTGAAATAAAAACATTCAAAATGAACTTTAAATATTTTAATTAAACTTTAAAATGAATGATTTAAAATATTAAAATTATGTACTTTAAATATTTTAATTAAAACATTTACAATATACTTTGAAATAAAAACATTCAAAATGAACTTTAAATATTTTAATTAAAATTTAAAATGAATGATTTAAAACATTAAAATTATACTCTAAAGTATTTTATTTAATGATTTTAAATGATTTATTTAAACATTAAAATTAAAAGTTTTTTAGGTCCGAGGTGTAGACCAATTGGTTCATCCAAACCCCATAAGGGGGAGGATATCCAAGGTTCAAATCTCGGGCCTCGCCGGACTAAACGCTTGTCCCTTTCCTGGTGCTTTCAGTGGCGTAAAAGGTTTAAAATGATTGTGGCATGGTGGTTATAGGGGCGAACTGCGTGAAGATATGTGTGGCGGCTTTTAGGGAAGACAACGTAGAATACTATGGCGGCCATAAAAAGCTGGACAACCTGCCTGGATTCGTGGCGGCTACCGATTCCACCATGTAAATTCAAAAAAAATTAAAAAATTAAAAGTTTTTAAAATTAAAACATTTAAAATCACACTTATCAAGTCTTAAAATTTTCAAAAGAGACCCAACAAAATATGAAATAAAGTAAATAAAGGTTTTACTTTTAATCAAACAATCAAGATCATGGAAACCAAAATATCAAAATCTCAAAAATTTTAGTGGGTCCCCAATTTTGGAGCGTTGTGAAGTGGTCACAACACTTACTCACTCGGTTAGTCACAGGGGTTAAGAGTTACCTTAATCATCCATTCTGGATTAACAATTACTTGTCAACTTTATATGGGGTTGGATGATTAAGGGTACTCTTTCCCATTTGATGTACCATTCTTAGTACGCAATCAAACATTAATCGAATTCTCACACACTATCTCTCCTATAAGTCATGGGAATTTTATGATTCCCTTGATCTAATGACATGCAAGTTTGCAACTTCCTCACGAATCTCATTAGACAATGGATCAACATTATCATTATTTCCTCTTGATTTATTGTGTCGGTATGCTATCACCTTTTCATGAATATCAGTGATTACCTTCAATGATCCATGAGGTTATCAGAGACTTTATTGATCCAATATCTTTTAGACCTACAATAATTTGTATATCTTACCAGGTACTAGATCAATATTTTTCTCATAGCCTCCTGGTTCATTTCGTTGCCATTATATCTAATAAAAATCAAATCTCTCACAAACTTTTGTTCAAATAGGGTCTATCGCATTATGAGGTTACATGGATTCAATGCCTTGTGAGCATGCAATTATTTGTACGCTTCACTAGATATTGGATCGATGTTATTCTCATATCTTTTGAAGCCTCTACAACAATAGAACATCCACAAAATCATACTTTGTGTTGGAAATTTTTATTAGATGAGTTTTCATTGATGTCAAGAGTGAGTGGTCATTGATGTCAAGCTTTCAACACCAGTCAGTGGTAGTTTTAGTGGGCAGCATCAGTTTCAGGTTCTCCAATAAGTGCAAAAGGATAGTCCATTTTTAGTTGATCAAGACCCGGTTCTAGGAAGTCAGATGTGGTCCAAAGTGCAAATAAGAAGCCCAAGTGAATAATATTATAATATTTATTTATAATATTATACAAGGAATTTTAAATTAATTAATATAATTTTTATTATTAATTAATTTACTTAACTTATAAGTTATTTAAATTAATTATTAATTAATTTTAATATTAATTATAAGTTAATTTATGTTAATTTTAAATAACCCTAAGGTGGGTTATTAAGTTGAAATTCAAAAATTCAAATTCGACATCGAGCGCCGATGTGGGGAGCAAATTAACCAAGTGTGTATAAAAGGGGGACTACCCCACCTTAGCCAAAGTCTCTTATACCTTAAAATTAAATTTAATGTTATGCGAACTTGTGTGAATCATGTTGTGCAACAAGAGGATTTCATTTTTATTAAAGTGCTTAGAGGAGGCAAAAGGATTTCATCCACCAAGGAGGGAGCCTTCATCACCAAGCGTTGGCGCAACAGTTGGCAACCGTAGTGTGAGCAAGACGTAAGGGTAGCAATTGGTGCAGGTCCAAATCTACGAGAGGATTATCTTTTGTTTTGTGTTGAAATCAGTGGTGGATGAAGGTTGAAAATGAAGGAAGTCTTCCTTCCTTCTTGTGGGCATCTATAGCCCATGCGATGGGCACCAAAGCGCTAAGGCACTTGGCACTTGGGGAGATGATGGTTTGAATCACGCTGAAACCCTTTTGGGGAGAAGTCAAAGGTATGCATTAGTTGAGCATCAAAATTTTTGGAGGAATTAGTTGACCTATTAAAAATTAATTTTTGCACAATTTATCTGGCTTGTAAGGTTTTAAGGGGAGTTATAAAGTTGATGCAAAATAATTTTTTTGGTGTTATTTGATTTAGTGTTTGAAAAGAGCAATAAGGTGTTTTAGGAAGATTGTTTGATTTTTTATGGTGTTGGATATTATTTTAAGTTGGAGATTATAAGGTATATCCAAATAATTATTTTTCATGTATTGATTTGATGAATGTTAATTACAAGAAGAAGCAATAAGGTGTATTTGAGTTTTGATTATTGTTGTGTCTAAGGAATATCTGAGAAAGAGTTGAGAGTGATATTTTGTCATCTAACCATTGAAATTGGAAATAAGGAAATTATGATTGATACAAGTTTTCTAAGGCCACTTCTACATCAAACAAAAAGGTATGGGCACATCTTCCTAGTGATTTATTGTTGAATGTTGTGAATACAAAGTTGGAGTGAAAAGGATCGTTTGGTAAGCATTGCTGAGTGTGTTTTGAATTATGGCTTCAAAGTTTTTTGTAATAAAGAGTAGTTGATAAAACCTTGTTTGATAAGCATTATTGTTGAAGTGATTAGTTGAGTGAAGAACTTGAACTAGGGTTTGCAAAATCATGAGTATCGTTGTTATGTGAGATTGTTTGATAAGCATTGTTGTTGAAGTAAGTGAGTGAAGAACTTGAACTAGGGTTTGTAAAATCATGAGTATCATTGTTATATGAGATTGATTGATAAGCATTGTTGGAAACATTTGAGTGAGTGTTCTTATGCTTGGACTAGGGTTTGTAAGCAAGGATTAATTTATTGAGTGATTGGTTGAGTAGAGTTGGTTGAACCTAGTCAATTGGATGTGTTGTTGTGATAGTTCAAGTTCTATGAAACAAATTGTTCTATATTCTGAATTGATTTTAGAAATACATTGGGTGTTGATGAATGATCAAGTCTCTAACAATTCTCTATATGTTTTGTGATAAAAGAGAGATTGAAATTTATTGATATTTTGTGAGTGTGAAGCATATTGAGTCTCTAATAATTATCTATATGTTTCTATGGTAAAAAGAGTGATTGAAAGTGATTGAGAATTATGGTGAATGTGAAGCATATTGAGTCTCTAACAATTCTCTTTATGTTTCTATGAGATTGGACAAGTTCTAGTGTGGACTTGTTGAGTAGATTTGAGGTAAGTCTTAGAGAAGACTTGTGGACAAATTTGTTTGAAATTTTGTGGAAGCTTACAATACAGTTTGAGAACAGAGATTGAGAGCAGATTTGGATAAGTTCTAGTGAGGACTTATTGAGCAAATTTGGACAAGTTCTAGTGAGGACTTGTTGAGTATATTTGGACAAGTTCTATAGAGGACTTGTAGATAGATTAGTGTGAGCTTTTGTGGAAGCTTAAAAGGTAAATCTGAGACAAGTCTTTGAGAAGACTTGAGAGCAGAGTTGATTGATTAATTTTTTTAGATCTTGGGTTAAGGTTTGGGGTAGATATAGTAGAGTTTATTTGAGATTAAGTCAATCTTTGTGTTAAGGCTTGAGGATAGATATTGAGGATAGATTTGTGCTATACCGAAGGACTGTGTTTAGCACAGATCAGAGGATAGATATTGAGGATATATTTGTGCTAGACCGAAGGATTGTGTTGAAGAACACAATCTTATACTAAGAGGGGGGGTGAACAATATAAGACCTCTTTTTACTTTTTCCTTTATACCTCAAAATAGTAAAGCAATATACCCAAAGAAATTTCAAAGCAATGCACAATATCATCCACAAAGTGACACCAATTTTAATGTGGTTCACCCAAAATGGCTGGGCTACGTCCACAAAACTTTTCTCTAAAAGTTATCTCAAAGTTCTTTGGGAATCCTTCTCAATTACAATGTTTATGAGCCTTGGCCCAAAGGAGATACCTTCCCCCAATCAGAATTTATGAGCCTCTGCTCAAAGGAGATACCTTCCCCTCTGCTCTAGAAATGATCCCTCAGAATATCAACTACCTCTACCTCTTGCCAGCACGTGGAACTCCTTTCCACCGAAGACCTCCTGTCCTCAATGCTTAGCCTAAGAGACCTTTGCCTTCTATGATCACATCCACAGTAGCTCAGCAACCTATACCAAACATAGTCAGTCAGTCTACTACAAGTCTTCCTCTATCTATCAGATATGTCCAAGGCTTAAGCTTGAACAAATCAATCCTCTACACATAAGCCTTCTCAAAGACTTGCCAAATCTGTCCTCGGGTTCTTCTCAAAGAACCAGTGCACCTCTGTCCTCAAGTTCTCTGATAGAACTATCAAACTTAGATTACAAGTCCTCTGCTAGGACCTATCCAAATCTGCTCACAAGTCCCCACCGGAACATGTCCAAGACTACTCACAAGTCCCCACCAAAACCTGTCCAAAACTCAGCAAGCTCACCAAGAAAAAAACTTTCTTAGTAGGAAATCACAAGGTGAATTGTTAGAGACCCAATGTGATTTTTCAAACTCATATAAGCATAAAGAGAATTGTTAGACTCAATATGTTCTATACTCAACTCCCAATCTCAAAACTCAACTCAAATCAACTCAGCTCAAACTCAATCTCAAATCTGAAAACTCAACTCAATATCTGAAATGGATAGGATAGAATGCTTTCTTTCAAGAACATGAAACCCCAACAATTTCCAACTATGCAAAGAATCACATAACAATGATACTCATGTTCTTTTCACCATCAATTTGGGCTTGAACAACAATGCTCATCAAACAAGGTTCAATCAACACCATTCAACTCAAAACACAACCTTGAAGCATTTCACAATCAACATCAAAAAAGGAAACAAGTAGAACTCCTTTTCTCTCCAATATTGTTTGAACAAAAAGCATCCACCAACTCAAATCACAATATCACAAAACAACTTTTCAAATCATCAACAAAGGAGTAAGCCCAACACTTTAACCAAGTAAAGAATAGCTTGATTATTACCAATTTAATGAAAGCAAATGTCAATCTCAAAGCTGCCCACTTAAGGTTTCACAACTTCACACAAGAAGCAATTTTAACCTTAAAACATCATGCTTTCATTTCCATAATCAACCAAAAGCACTCTCAACATTACAAGAAAAATTTATCCCTTATACACCTTATTTCTCCCTTATAGTCTTATCAAAAATAAAATTTATTTCTCATAAGAATGCAATAAGATATTTCAAAAAACACCTTCAAAAGAATATTTTATCAAAATAAAACAAGCTTTAAACTCCTTATAACTCCTAAGTTGTTTTTCCCTCTAATAAACTTTCTCCATCCGCAAAATACACTTAGCAAAAATTAATTTCGAAAATACCTTGGCCAACATCAAAAATCATGCTACGGAGAAATTGCGCATAAATTCTAACACCACCCGCTGCATCCACTTCACAATGAAAAACCCTTTCGTGTTATTTGAATGCGAAACCTTCCGTTCGGGTAGTGCGCCAACAACCTAGCCACTACTGGTGTGCCAAAGGTGCACGGTGAGGTTTAAACCTCACGCTGTTAGCCCTGTTCCTTCTGCGCCAGGGATTAAATAAAACAATAGTGCCTCCCTTTCTTCTGATGTGAACACGAAGACAAAAACCTTATGACGGATTTGCGACAAACGACGAGTACAAAAAAATGAATAGCGGATTCACGAAAATGACGAAGACACAGTCGAACAACAGATCACGAATTCACAATGAGCAACTCTTTTCCAAATGTGGATGGGATCCTTCTTGATTTTCATCGAGGGAGATTTATATTCATTTTTACCATAAGCTCTTGATGTCAGTGAGGAGTTTAACACGTCGATGAAGGTCTTGGCTAGCGCCCACAGTCTTAAAACATAGTGCCATGGGATAGGATAACCCATTGCAAACAATAATTTAATATTTATTTAAAAATAATTAAAGGGAACCTTAACAAGGTTTTTAATTATTTAAATAAATACTTCCTCCTGGAACCAAATGCATTAAACTAATGCATCCACATGTAATCTTTAAACCTGCCAACTTGGGGTTTACAAAAGACCTTTGAAACTGTTATGTCGTAACCTTCATCAAAACAAATTATTTGATATCAAATCAAATTCCTTCAAGAGATTCTTGACATCAATAACAACTTATACACTTGAGCAAAGGCAATGTACCCAAAGTACCCAAAATTTCCAACAATCTCCCCCTTTGTCATTGATGGCAAACCTTTACTGAAAACACTTCTCAAGAGCCAAAACTAAAACCAACTGTGCTAACAATTGACCAACTATGCCCACAACTAAGAATCTTCCTTTGAAGTTTTTCTCCCCCTAACTTGAAGCTTTCCTCTTCACTTTGAAGCTCTCCCCCTTACTCATATCTCTCCCCCTTTGTCATAAATGGCAAAGGGTCACCTTTGGGGCTTAGGACTAAGAATGAGCCTCTTAGCTTAGTCCCTCCCCCACCTCCTGATGAGGTGATTAATTTTGGGGTGGGAGTAAAACTCCCATTAGGCACTAATCATCATCAGCATCTATAACTTCCTTGTCAGGCCTTCTCTTGAACTCTTTGTCCATATTCCTGTTCTTGTCACTGCCTTGATCCTTGGACCTGATCATGCCACTGTTACTGTTCCTATATTCTGGAATTTCAGCTCTACACTGTCTGATTATGTGACCTTCATTGTTGCACTTGAAACACTTGAAGATGTTGTTTCTCTGAGGTAAACCTGATCTTTGAATCCACCTATTCTGACCAAACCTGTTCTGACCAAACTTGTTTTGGCCAAACCTATTCTGACCAAACCTGTTCTGACCAAACCTGTTCTGGCCAAACCTGTTCTGACCAAACCTATTCTGACCAAACCTATTTTGATCAAACCTGTTCCTGTTATTTACCTTGCAATAGATTGCCTTGTGCCCAAACTATTTACAAGAGTAGCAATACCCTTGAAAGTAACTAGCACTTCTAAAACTGTCATTTACCTTCTTCACTTGAGCCATGCAATGTGAAGCCATGTGACTAAACCTGTGACAAGCAAAACATCTGCCTTGAAACTTTCCTTTATTTGACCTCTTAGGTTTTGAAATCTTCTTCTCATTCTGAATTCTGTTTTCTATTTCTATGCATCTATCATTCAAGGACTCCTTTTTTGAAATACTTTCCTCATCATAACTCTCTTCCTTTTGGAGTCTCTTACTAGACTCTCCAACTTGTTCCTTGTGTGGCTTAACAAAACCAAGGCCTATTTTATCTGTTGTCTTTCTTTGACCTTTGATGAGTGACTTAACCTTTTTGGAGCTATCTTGAAACCCGTAAAGCTTATCCTTGTACTCTTTAGTTTCCTCTTTCAAAGAAGCCATTTTCTATTCTAACTCACTATACTCAAGAACCTTAGACTCTAACTCATCCTTAAGTTCTTGTGTCTTAGATATAGAGAAGTCAAGACTTTATATAAGATCATCTCTCTCCATACAACATTCATCTAACTTATCCTTGAGTCTAGCATTCTTCTTTCTTTCCTTTTTCAAAGCACTAAGAGCACTAATAAGTTCACCTTCAAGATCTACTTCACCTTCCTCTATATCTTCCTCTATTTGTTTGCTTTTTGAATCATCAAAGCCTTTTTCAGATTTCTTATCACTAGAGGTGCTACCCTTTTCAAAAACCATACATGCATCTTCCTTATAGTTTTCTGAAGAATCCTCATACATACTAGAAACCAAATCATTATTTGTGCAATCATCCTCAAGGTGACCAAAGTTTCCACATCTAAGACATTTCATGATAATGAATCTATGTTTCGGTTCTTCCTCTTTTTCTGATATGAACAACATCTCATTTTCATTATCACTTGAAGAACTTTCACTATCACTACTAGAACACTTACTTGCTTTGTCTAGGTAGAAACTCTTCTTGTGCTTGTGAGAATACCTCTTTCCTTGATTGTTGTGCTTATCTTTTTTCTTCCTGTGATGCTTGTGCTTTTCAGAATCCTTGCTCTTAGAATCCTATTTATCTTCATCACTTTCATTCTTGGGAATAGTACAGTTAGTAGCATAATGACCAAACTTTCCACAATTGAAACATCTTATAATTTTCATACTTTTGTGCTTTTTAGAGAACTTGCCTTTCTTGCTGTAATATGCCTCTTCATTACTAGAAGACTCATCACTATCTTGAAGCTGTTTACCCTTGGATTTCTTGGTAGCCTTGAAAGCTACCTCTTTCTTGACATCAACCTTCACTTGAGTTCTCAACTCAAATGCTGCAAGTATACTATGGAGCTCATCCTTTTTCAACTTATCCAAATCTTTAGCTTCCTCAATAGCAGAATCTTTTCACTAAATCTATTAGGAAGAGATCTTAAAATCTTATCATAAACATCATTTTCAGCAAGCTCAAGACCTAAGTCTTTCATGGAGTTAACAACCTCATCCATACGAAGCATGTAGTCACTAATATTTTCATCATTATTCATCTTGAGTTGTTTAAACATACCTTTGAAGTGTCTCAACTTGGCCTTTCTGACATTTGCATCACCTGTATGAACCACCTTCAACTGTTTCCACATTTCACTAGTTGTCTTGCAGTGAATCACTTTGGGGAGATCTCGCTTTTTGTAAGCCTTTCGAGATTGCATTCATTGCTTTTGAATTGTCTGTGATGTAGGAGCCTTTCTTCTTTAGTATTAGGACCATGTACAGGAATAGTGTACTCATCTTCAATCACTTCCCAAACCTCATTACCAAGTGCCATTAGATGAACCTTCATCCTTGCACTCCAAAGACCAAAATCTGACCCATCAAGAATAGGTGCTGCATTGCCACTTGAATGATCCATTGTGTTCTTTACTAGCTTTTCCTTCAAGTTGTTAAACTTTCTAAAGGCACCTGCTCTGATACCAATTGAAGAACACAAGCTTATACTGAGAGGGGGGTGAACAGTATAAGACCTCTTTTTACTTTTTCCTTTATACCTCAAAATAGTATAGCAATATACCCAAAGCAATATCAAAGCAATGCACAATATCATCCACAAAATGACACCAATTTTAACGTGGTTCACCCAAAATGGTTGGGCTACGTCCACAAAAATTTTCTCTAAAAGTTATCTCAAAGTTCTTTGGGAATACTTCCCAATTACAATGTTTATGAGCCTCGGCCCAAAGGAGATACCTTCCCCTAATCAGAATTTATGAGCCTCTGCTCAAAGGAGATACCTTCCCCTTTGCTCTGGAAATGATCCCTCAGAAGATCAACTACCTCTACCTCTTGCCAGCATGTGGAACTCCTTTCCATCGAAGACCTCCTATCATCAATGCTTAGCCTAAGAGACCTTTTCCTTCTATGATCATGTCCACAGCAGCTCAGCAACCTGTACCAAACACAGTCAGTCGGTCTAGTACAAGTCTTCCTCTGTTTGTCAAATCTATCCAACGCGTAAGCTTGAACAAATCAATCCTCTACACACAAGCCTTCTCAAAGACTTGCCAAATCTGTCCTCAGGTTCTTCTCAAAGAACCAGTGCACCTCTATCCTCAAGTTCTATGATATAACTATCAAACTTAGCTCACAAGTCCTCTACTAGGACCTGTCCAAATTTGCTCACAAGTCCCCACCGAAACCTGTCCAAGACTGCTCACAAGTCCACATCGGAACCTGTCCAAAACTCAACAAGCTCACCAAGAAAAAAAATTTCTTAGTAGGAAATCACAAGGTGAATTGTTAGAGACCTAATGTGATTTTTCAAACTCATAGAAGCATAAAGAGAATTGTTAGAGACTCAATATGTTCTATACTCAACTCCCAATCTCAAAACTCAACTCAAATCAACTCAACTCAAACTCAATCTCAAATCTGAAAACTCAACTCAATATCTGAAATGGATAGGATAGAATGCTTTCTTTCAAGAACATGAAACCCCAACAATTTCCAACTATGCAAAGAATCACATAACAATGATACTCATGTTCTTTTCACCATCAATTTGGGCTTGAACAACAATGCTCATCAAACAAGGTTCAATCAACACCATTCAACTCAAAACACAACCTTGAAGCATTTCACAATCAACATCAAAAAAGGAAACAAGTAGAACTCCTTTTCTCTCCAATATTGTTTGAACAAAAAGCATCCACCAACTCAAATCACAATAGCACAAAACAACTTTTCAAATCATCAACAAAGGAGTAAGCCCAACACTTTAACCAAGTAAAGAATAGCTTGATTATTACCAATTTAATGAAAGCAAATGTCAATCTCAAAGCTGCCCACTTAAGGTTTCACAACTTCACACAAGATGCAATTTTAACCTTAAAACATCATGCTTTCATTTCCATAATCAACCAAAATCACTCTCAACATTACAAGAAAAATTTATCCCTTATACACCTTATTTCTCCCTTATAGTCTTATCAAAAATAAAATTTATTTCTCATAAGAATGCAATAAGATATTTCAAACAACACCTTCAAAATAATATTTTATCAAAATAAAACAAGCTTTAAACTCCTTATAACTCCTAAGATGTTTTTCCCTCTAATAAACTTCCTCCATCCGTAAAATACACTTAGCAAAAATTAATTTCGAAAATACCTTGGCCAACATCAAAAATCGTGCTATGGAGAAATTGCACACAAATTCTAACACCACCCACTACGTCCACTTCATGATGAAAAACCCTTTCACGTTATTCGAATGTGGAACCTCCCGTTCGGGTAGCACACCAACAGCCTAGCCGCTACCGATGCACCAAAGGTTCCCGATGAGGTTTAAACCTCAAGTTGTTAGCCTTATTTCTTCTGTTCCAGGGCTTAAATAAAACAATAGTGCCTCCCTTTCTTCTGATGTGAACACGAAGATGAAAACCTTACGGTGGATTTACGACAAACGACGAGTACAAAAAAAATGAATAGCGGATTCATGAAAATGGCAAAGACAGTCGAATAGCAGATCACGAATTCACAGTGAGCAACTCTTTTCCAAATGCGGATGGGATCATTCTTGATTTTCATCGAGGGAGATTTATATGCATTTTTACCATAAGCTCTTGACGTCGGCGAGGAGTTTAACACGTCGGAGGAGGTCTTGGCTAGTGCCCACAATCTTAAAACATAGCGCCATGGGTTAGGATAACCCATTGCAAACAATAATTTAATATTTATTTAAAAATAATTAAAGGGAACCTTAAAAAGGTTTTTAATTATTTAAATAAATACTTCCTCCTAGACCCAAATGCATTAAACTAATGCATCCATATGTAATCTTTAAACCTACCAACTTTGGGTTTACAAAAGACCTTTGAAACTGTCATGCCGTAACCTTCATCAAAACAAATTATTTGACATCAAATCAAATTCCTTCAAGAGCTTCTTGACATCAATGACAACTTATACACTTGAGCAAAGGCAATGTACCCAAAGTACCCAAAATTGCCAACATGTGTTTAGTATAAATTTGAGGATAAATTTTGGTACATACTTGAGGACAGGTTTGTGCTAGACCAGAGACAGATATTGAGTAGATTTGTGCTAGATCGAAGGACTATTTTTAGTGTATATTTGAGATAAATATTTGAAGGTGACAAATTATAGAGGACAACAGTCTCCAGTGGATAGAGATCCATTAGTTATGGCAGTGAGGACAAGTGTCTTTAGTGGATAGAGATCCATTATCCAAGAGTAGTGGGGGAAGTAGTTATTCTAGAATATCATGAGTCAGAGATAAGGAGAAAGAGTTATTTTGAAGATAGAGATCCATGAACTTGATTAGGTAATTGGTGTCTCCTTTGTACAGAGGTCCATAAATATTGTAATAGGGAAATGATTCCCAAGAGATTGATTGAGAAAATTTTAGTGAAATATTTTCTCTGTGGAGTAACCCAAATTAGGTGAACCATGTTAAATTGGTGTCTCTATTGTGTGTGGTGATTTATGCATTGATTTTATTACTATTGTTGATATTTCTATTTATACATTGTATAATATTGATTGGGAAAGAAAAGTAAAAAGTTGTCTTATACTGTTCACATCCCCCTTTTAGTATAAGCTTGTGTTATTCACTCTCACCATTAGTTATTTTCCCAATATATTATTGGATTAACAGAGTTCTATTTTCAAATTAATTATACTATGCAAACATGCAATAAAACATCAAAAGTTCAAAAAAATGATCACCTATCAAATTGGATATTCTCTATATGTTCACATGAAATAGATAGAGAACTTCTTTCCTCTTGATAGGTGATAGAAACTGATCAATTCTTATTTTCTTCAAAAATAAAACATCATGGCTAACTTATAGGATATTTGGAAGCACAAGGATTTAGTAATCAACACTTTATGTACCCATAATCGTTTATGACTATGTCAAGAAGTTAATAATTATATCCCTACGCATCCTAATGGCCTATAGGCTAGCATAATGTCATCTACTCATTCATATAAACAAGATCCTCCAGACTCAAGGTAATATTTTCATATGGACCTCCTAGGGAAGGGGATTTCTTTTTCCCATGTTTTACACATATACATTTCTTTGTACACACACCGAGCATGGGATAAGAGCTTCTTCTTCTTTTGGATTTTTTATATGGGAGCATTACCCTGAGTCTGAAATATTATGGTTACAATACAAAATACATAAATCTTTCAACACATTAGATGGGACAACGAGTATCAAGTCTAATTTCTCATGTACATGTAAATCTTTGCATGTGTTAGGTAATGGACTTGTATACTCTTGTTACCCTTTATCATATGTTAAGAAATTTAGTAACACTAAATCCTTCTTCTTTGAAAGCATTATGCTTTTAAGAATGAAAAACATAAATTATTCTGCAAGTATTTTGTAAAAATATCATTGTTATTTCTCACAAACAACACTTTTTACCTCAAAGTAACAAAATAGATTGCAAAAATCATTGTGAGCACCTATGGCATTACATACCATCAAAAAATTTGCAAAAAGAACTTCATTAATTTGTAAAATCAATCACACAAAGCATTTCACCACTTTGCAAAGCACTTTACAAAGACCATTTTATTACTTGGCAAAAAATTTGCTTTGCAAATTATTGAAAAAAATGCACAAGCAAGACACTTTGCAAAGGATTGCACAACAAAAATTTTCATCTATGCGGTTAAGTGTCTCATAATTTAGGGCACTTAAAAACTGATGAAAAATCAAAATGTTTCTTATCAACTCAATCTTATCTACATAGTCAAGTTTTTCATAGAAAATGGCACTTGAAAATTGACAAGAAATAGAAAATCATCACCTACGTCATCAAGTATTCCATAGAAAATGATACTTGAACATCGATGAAAATCCTAACTCTTATCTACGCAGTCAAGTGTTTCATAGAGAATGACACTTGAATATTGATAAGAAACACTATTTTATATCTATGCAGTTGAGTATTTCATAGAGAATGGCACTTAGAAATTGATGGAAATTACATTATTTTTCATCTATGTAGCTAAGTGTTTCATAGAGAATGGCACTTAGTATTGATGAAAATCAAACTATTTTCATCTACATACTGAGTGTTTCATAGAGAATGGCACTTAGACACTGATGAAAATCAAACTATTTTTTATCTATGCAGCTAAGTGTTTCATAGAGAATGGCACTTAGAAACTGATAAAAATCAAAATAGTTTTCATCTACGCAACTAAGTGTTTCATAGAGAATATCACTTAAACATTGATGAAAATCAAACTATTTTTCATCTACACAACTAAGTGTTTCATAGAGAATAATACTTAAAATTAATGAAAATAAAACTATTTTTCATCTACACATCTAAGTATTTCATATAAAATGGCACTTAGACATTGATGAAAATTAAAACTATTTTTCATCTACGCAACTAAGTATTTCATAGAGAATGGCACTTAGACATTGATGAAAATCAAACTATTTTTCATCTACACAGCTAAGTGTTTCATAGAGAATGGCACTTAGACATTGATGAAGATCAAAATAACTTCATATATGCAGTTAATTATTTCATAAATAATGGCACTTAAATATTGACAAAGTCATGCACCTTATCTACGCAGTAAAGTGTTTCATATAAAATGTCACTTGAACACTGATAAGGAATAAACAACATATACTATCATTGTAAATACTATAGGTACCTCATCTACACAGTTAAGTGTTTCATAGAGAATAGCACTTGAACACTGATGAGAGGAAAACACATTATATCTTATGTACATAACACATGTACCTCATCTACGTAGTCAAGTATTTCATAGAGAATGACACTTGAACACTGATGAGAGGAAAACACATTATATCTCATTGTAAATACTACAAGTACCTCATCTACACAATCAAGTGTTTCATATAGAATGGCACTTGAAAACTAATGAGAGGAAAACACATTATATCTAATTGTATATACTACAGGTACCTCATCTACACAGTGTAGTGTTTCATAGAGTATGGCACTTAAACATTGATGAGAGAAAAAATGTTTTCAAAATAATTTCAGTACATATTACAGGTAACTCATTATGTTTTAAATATTATCATGAATATGGTATCATAGACCACCATTTAAACATAATGAGATCATGTTCCCACCTATGGGAATGGAATAAAAGGCAAAGAATTTTCTTCTAAATAAAATGAGCGCTCTCTTATATCAGGTCTAAATACCACCGCTCACATACATACACTTTAGGATGGTCATCCATCATCTGAAATACTCAATACATCTCACAATTGGGGCATCTACCCTCATATATATCATTTATAAATAAAAATAAATCTATCTACTTAGTCATCTACACCACAACAAAGCATCATTTTATCAAAACAATATCACATCAAAAATATCAACACACAACATGTCATTAGAACAAGTCACAAAAATCAAAGCATCTCATCATAACCCAAAAGAAAAATTTTCATCATATATATCATATAAATATATATATATGCCTTGAAATATACATGCTAATAGATAAGGTACATCACAAAAAGGAAAAATGATACACTCAACTCATAATAGGAGGGTATACCATAGCCTCAAAATCAGTACACTCACTCCTAAATACCCCTAGGAATACCTAACAAGAAGATCCAACCTCCCTAGGATCCCTTGATGGAGGAGGAGGGTGAGGCTGATGGATGGTAGTACTCTAAGTGTCACTCATATTTGAGGCTCTCAATCATGATCCTAAAGGATAAGGTACTTGTTGCTCCATAGGAACTATTGAATTATATAACTCGCAATAATGTGTGGCCCTGCCTCGTGTCCTCTTGAACTGAGCTAAAAAACATCATACCTACTCTATAAGATCCAACATTATAGTTTTCATCATCATCCTAGAAGCTTTCAAATCACATTCAAGTGGTACCATAATAATGGCCACCATGGTACTATCCAAGCCTCACCCAACCACAACTCGAGCCTCATCTCTCTCTCACCACTCTCTCTATATCAGACCTAAGATTAGCAATAATCATCTAATTAGTGTTCTTCTCTTTCATGACTCAAGATAAGACTGACTATATCTTGGAAATAATCTCTCCACTATTCATCTATACCCAGGCCACCTCATCCCTAAGCCAAGCCACCTCATCTCTAACTCTGGTGATCTCCTCCACTAGCAAAACTTTGAAAGTCGCTAACTAGCTCCTCACCTCCTCTAAATTATGATGGAGAACCCTTAAATATACCATCGTAGCCTCCTCTAATATCTTGCTAGGACCCATACCTTCACTAAGATCTAGTCTTGCTCCATCGAGATCCTACCCAACCCCACATGGACTCGATGCCCCTCCATCGATTGGGGCATGTAGGAGAAAAATGGTAGTCAATGGAGCTACATATAAATAAGTTGACCTCCTTATCCTCTATCTAGCCATCATCCTCCACCATCTCTCTCTCCCATAATGATGCCTAGCCACTCACATGGCACTCAACATATCCTAAAATACCTGCCTCTAATCCATCGATGTTGGACCCGCTATTAATTAATGAGGTCTAAACCCTCTATACCAAGTACCATAGTCTGCTATCACTCCTACATCATCTAGTGCAGGATTTAGGACCATGGGATCATCCTCATCAATCTCTAGGTGGGTAAGGGGATCCATGGTATCCCACTAGGTCTCACGATGCACCCACCATATCCAAACCAAACCTCCCCAATAGTTGGTATCCCTTGTACCTCTCTGAACTAATGGGTCACATGGTCATATTGATATAAGCCTTGTTCTCGTCATCTAACCACTAAATCTGCCTCACCATAGCTACCTCCTTGTGGTCCTCAAACCATACATATACATCTCTCCATGATTTCCATGTGATGTGTGCTACCCACATGTCATAAATAATTTGTTGTGATTAGGTCAAAGTACAAGATGAAGGCTGAATGAACATCTTCTATCTATAAACTTTAGTACTCTTAAGATCAGTACCCCTCATTACCACTATGGGTCATAGAATGGCTATGTGCTCCAATTCCTAAAATTGGGGCAAAATATAGTAAGTCAGAATATGACCCAATATGTAGACCACCCTATACAAAGTATGGTATAGTTTGGTTAAAATAGTTGGGACCCAAGCATAAATTGTCTAACTATTCCTTAGTCCTATAATTCATCCTCATCCCCATGACATGAAACTCCTTTTGATGTTTCTCATCATCATTCTAGAAACCACTACGACTAAGAGCATAGTCATCTGATCAATGTACCCTCCTATGTAAGCATCATTGATCCTCAACCCCTTCTTCATCCCTGAGAAGTCACCATCATTTGAAAATGCTAGCTTCCTAGCACTAATATTCATCCCTAAATGAATATGCACACCCTAGACTAGAACCTTGAGGATGCTCCACACATCCTCTAAAGTAACAATCATCTCACCCATCAGTAATCTAAAAGTATTGGTGGATGGATACCACCTCTCCATAAGGGCTATCAATAAGGAGTGATCAAACTCCAACTTAGGCATATAAACAACATAATATAGCTTTATCACTAACAAAAATGATGCATCCTCAAAAAATTTCTCACCCTTTAGGATGCTCCCCAGGAATTTAGGATGATGTTCCCTACTCTTCAAAACCTTTATCACTTGCCAAAAATTCCTTCAAAATAATGAGTTTGAAGGTTCATCAAATCATTTCAAAACTTCAACAAAACACTACCATTAGATAGACCTTAAAAAGAGCTTTTCAAAAAATATAATATGCCTACATTTGTACACATATCAAAATCAAAAAATGTAAAACAAAATTGGTTATCCTAAACCAAATTTGCCATTGGCACCAAATTTTCTAGTGTCAAATTCACCACTAGGACAAAATTCACCAATGGCACCTCTACCAAATTTTCCACTGGTGCCAAATTTACCACAAATCATGAAAATTTTGAAAAACAAATACCCAAAATTCAAAAATTTTGATTTAAGATGAAGGCCTACCTCTCGGTCTCACTTTGATACGTTAACTATCTCTTGAACCATATCAGCACGATGTGTTCATCCTTTGATATGATCCATATTCTCTGACTACCCTGTCTTGCCCTCTCCAAATTTCTATAATAGGTAAAGGTGTAAGTGAGGTCTCTTTCACCTCTCCTTTTGCCTTTTAAACCCCCTAGCCTATCAACATTAATCAATCTTAGCATCCCATATCCCAAATATTTACTCTTAAACCTATAATTAGGGATATGGTTTTTCAAAAAGAGATCAAGTATTTGGGTAAGAAATTTTATGAGGTTAAAATTGCTTTTCTCCAAAACCGAGGTATGCAAAACAAGGCATATATATAAAATCATCAAAAATAGCAAAACCTCAACCAACCCTTCAAATCATAAAAGTAGTGTAATAAAAATACAGCATAGCATAAAATTGATTATCACAACTTAAATTTTGACGTAACATCTCAGATATCATGTCAAACCTGGGGTAAAATATATACACCCAATTTTGTCACACCAATCGCAGCATCCCAAAATTAGTCATAAAATTTTTAAAACTTCTCAAAATCAACTCTAGACATCACCAAACATCAAATTGGTCACTCCTCATAATTTTGGGCATCAAATTTCACATTTATCAAATTTTCCACTCTAACCAAATTCTCTAGTGGTAAATTTGACAAGTTGAGTGGCGAATTTGGCAAAATTGCAAAATTGATTTTTTTCAACCGAATTCAGTCTTTTACCAATTTGCCACCCCTATGGAAACTTTGGTAAACTTTTCAAATTTCAAAGTATCTAGAATTTGATATGATTCTTTACCAAATTTTTCACTCAAAACCAAACTCGCCACACTTGTGGTAAATTTGGTAAATAATGGTTAATTTGAAAAAATGACCAGGAATCTTCCACACAAACCAGTTAGGTATGAATTGATCTTCCTTGTGCCTCTACCATCGATCCTTCATGCTTCAAGAAGGATTAGGATGAATTGGTTTGAATTTATCTTGTCCTTTCATTCCCTCTAAGTCCTCTACCAAATCCTATTTAATGAGGTCATGGGGTAAGCATTCTCCAATAAATTATATTGAAGTAAAGCTCCCCTCATATTCTTCTTAGCATTCTTCCTCTCATAGCATTTTTTCCTATTTGTAATATTTCCCTAAGCATTATTAAGTCTTCACCAAGCATTGGAGCTTCTTTTGTGAGCATTGGACTTAGGAGCAAGGAGATCACCATTGGAGGCAAGAAAGAGAGCTCTCCTAGCTTCTTTCTTCTCTCCTCCCACCTTGGCTTCATAGCATTTTGTTCTCTAGGTTGTAGCCTTGCTAACTTGTCATATCTCTTTGATGCATTTCATATTTTATGCTCTAATTTCTCTTGCAGGGTTTTGATCCTTCTCTTTGGTAGTCGCTAACATTGTTTTGTAGCCTTTTAACAATGTTTTGAAAGCCCTATTATTCAGCTATATCATCCTTATTATCATTTCTAATATCTCTTTGTAGTCTTTGTTCAGTTTGCATTTATCTTCTTACCATATTTTATATCTAATCCCCTATTTTGGAGGGTTTTCATTATATTTCTTTTAGCATGTTTTTAGGATAAAATCCTTACTAAATATCTTGACTACAACATACTAAATTCTTTTACCTTCCTCCATGCCATTTTACTTTCATATATTAAGCATTTCCACATTCTATTTCCTTTGTTCAATAATTTCAATAGCATTTCTTTTTATTTCATGAATATTTATGCTTAACTCTGTTTTAAGCAAAATTATTATCATTCAGATGCTAATTTTTTTTCATTAAGTTAAATTAGTTGTTTCTTAAAATTTAGCATTTGATTTTAGATCCTCTATATTTCTACTAAATCAAATTTCAGTCATATTTTCACATACTTGCATGTTGTCCATTTCTTTAAAGTTTTAAGCAACTATTGACATAGTTCATTAAAATATTTGATCTTCCACTATAATTTGTTGATTTAATATTTTTGGGGTTATATTAGCTTTTATATAGTATTCCTCATCCTTTTTATTGCATCTCGCAACATTTTACAACCCTAATTTATCATATTTACAATCCCCTAGGGGGATTTCATCTTTTCTTCTGCTATTAAAATTGTAGTCCTCAAATCCTATATTCTAGAGGTTTGATATTTAGATTTTCTTACATACAGACCTTGCAAAAAATAGTAGGATACTTCCCTTTAATTTCAACTAAAACCCTGTTCAAATCTGCCTTGAATCCACCCCGAAACTCCAAAAATCTATCTCAAAACCAAATTCACCACCCCTATAGTGAATTTGGTAAAACATTTTTTAAAGGCTCAATCCTTTGATCTTATAATTTACAACTCTTACAAATTATACTAGGATTTCTCTCAGCAAGTTTCAGCCCAAACCATAGACATAATCTATCAGGATCGACCCCGAAATCTCAAAAATCTTGCCCAAGATCAAATTTGCCACTCTTGTGGTAAATTTGGCAAATGGAGCAACAGAACAAAATTTGCCACTCATACCAAATTTTCTAGTGGTAAATTTGGCAGAACGAGTGGTGAATTTGGCAATAGGTCAAATTCCACTCCAATAGGTAAGCATATTCATTTTTATACATAAGGGGTTTGATCAACTATTTAGACACGTTTTTACCCTATCCAGCCCTAAAAAAGACCCCTTAAATTAGAGAACCTATTTTTTTTGTTTTTGTGTAGGTTTTACAAAATTCACCATCCCTGTGGTGAATTTGATAACAGTGGCAAATTTAGTACTTTTCAATTGCAAATTTGGTAGACAGGCCTCGAGAGAGGTAATCTGATCACTTGGCCCTTCCTTGGCTTTGCAATTTCATTTTCTCTCTGTTATGTTTCAATTTTTCTACTATTTTGAAACATAAATCACACCTATTTTAGAAAATTAAGGAATTCTAGTTAGAAAACCCTAATTTTTTTACAAAACCTTACAATTTCTTCACAAAATACCTTAGTTTCTTTACAAAACACTAAAATAATAATCAATCAAGGAACCCTAGGCTCAAGTTTAGCATTTCTTTCATATTCAAGTACTTACGCAAGAAATTGAAAAGAATATAGTTGCATTTAGGCTAGTTTGTTTGATTGCATTTTCCTTGTTTGCCTTAAAATTGAAATCTCCTTAGTCTAGTGCATTCAAACTCGAAGTGCATATAGGTTAGTTCTTGTTCATTTGCATTTGTGTGATTTAAACTAAGCATTGCACTTTAGGTGATTCTTTATGATTTAGGTTCAAATAATTGTTAAGGCTTGAAAACAATTCAAGATTAATAGATATCCAAAAACCCTTAGGTGTTTGTTTTAATTGAACTCATAAACATCGCAAAAACAAGCATTACATCAACTATCATACAACCATAGGAAAAAGCATAAAATTAGGGATCTAGTTGTGTTGAGGATTTTCATATCCTCGGTATCTCCTTTGGAAAGAGATCCTCAAGTGGGGAAGCAGATATTCTAACAAATCTCCTCCATGCACACTTGACATTAATTAGATCTAAAGAGAAAAGAACATGAGGTTTTCCCACCGTCTACAGTTGTATGATCTAAGGCTATACACTCTTAAATAATATTGAAGTGTTGTTTACCTATGTTTGAAGATGTTGCAAATCATGTATATATGATATTTTCAATGATGAAGCATTTTTGTTCAATGTTGAATAGATAGTGTATTCCATTAAATTTATTTTGCTATTTAACTCCCTAGATTGTTGTTTGTTCAATTTTATGGAGTTTGTAAACTAAATCAACACCTAAATGCTAGTTTTGTTATTAGTAAAAAAAAAATGGTAGGCACTAGTTTTGTTGTTAGTAAAAATATATATTTTTAGAAGTAAATAAATGAAAACAACACTATCTTGGACATATATTCCTTGATTCAAAACATATAGCCAAGAAAATTTTAGTATAATTTATGACCTTCTGAATTAGTAAGTATTTTTTAGACAATAAAGGTTTTCTGATAGTAAATAGAATGTCATGTAGAATGAAAATCATGTGAAAGGAAACTTCTAAACACCAAAAACCTCCCAAAATTCAATCCTATCATCCCAACTAAAAATAGCATCTAGCACTCTTTCATAACATTTTAGAGTATATATAATTTAGGATATTCTGTGTTCTAAATAGGTTCTTCAAATATTTTCATTATAATGTTTTTATCTATATAATTGTACATTGAAAGAAATATTTATTGGTCAAACATTTCTATTCTAATTTCATCCTAATAATAATTTAATATTTAGAGACCACAAGGGTGAGGTGCTTGTAGCTTTTTCTGAACATCTTGGAGCTCAAACTAACAATGTGGCTGAAGCGAGGGCAGTTTGGAGAAACCTCAAGGTGGCGAGAGAATTATCCAGGGAAACTGTTGGTGGAAGGTGATTCTCTTATTATTATAAATCTTCTAAAGAACACTAAGAGAGCTCCTTGGAGATTTGATGACTACATCCACGAAGCAAGGGCTCTAATTCATGATCGACCTGAGGCCATAATTTTGCATACCTTCCGAGAAGCAAACATGGCAGCTGATAGGCTGGCAAATGAAGGCATTGTAGCAGCAAATTTGATCACGTGGACTGAAAATCTTCCTCATGCAGTCTCAATGGTGATAGATAATGAAAAATTTTAGATTGGAAGGCTCAAAGTGGATCAATGACAGAAAATGGGGGCATTTTTAAAAATATTTTTTGAACCTTATAATGGCTTTTGTCATATTTGTTTTTTTTTTGTTCATGTGACTAGTGTTTTTTGCAGCTGGTGGGGCACTGATATAGGTTTTTTATCTACAAATTCATGCATGGGAAACATCTGCTTTGGCCTCAAGTATTTCCCAAGGTGTGTTTGGATTCGATGTCACAAAAAGGCCCTAGCAAGAAATAACAAAGTGTTGGAGATCCCTGACAATGAGGTACCAGACCCCACCATAATAGTCTTGGAGAAGACAATTTCATCAGCCTCCAATAGTATCAACCAGTTGAAGAGTCTGTATGGCCTCATCGGGCAGTCTGTTGATTTGTGTGATTCTCTAAATCTTCTGTTTTATAGCCAGCAGTTCCAGGGGAACAAGGAGTCGAAGGCAAAATCTAAAGATGATGGCAAGGAGGATGATAAGAAGTTAGATGAGGACTACAAGGAATACTGCTTGGCCTCTTGGCTGTCCATTCTATGGGATGTTTTTTTTTTTTTTTTGACCATTTTCTATTATTTTATATGGGCACAAGCTACTCTGCATGGTGCTTGCATGATTAGTTTTTGTCTTTGTTAGTTCTATTTTGCGTCTTTCTTTTCTGATGGCCATAATGTTAGGCTTCCATAGTTTAGTTTGGCTTTATTCTGATGGAAGAGTAGGTCTTGGCCCTTTTTGTTGTCAGTTTAAACTTTTAGGGCTTGGCCTTTGTCCAGTTGGTCAGTGGACCCTATTTTGTAAAATGGTTTTGGGTCAACCAGTTAAAACCCGGTGTTAATTATAATATTCTCTTACTTACCAAAAAAAATAATAATTTAATATGATTATTCTACAACATATATATTATAATTCCATCCCAATTATTAGTTGTGATTTTTCTTTCTCAATCAAAATTGCTAATTTTCATTGGGTTACAAATTTTACCCTAAATATAAGTATACAATATCTATTTATCTTCAATTCCATGCTACAAAATATTTCTTTCTAAAATTTTATTAATGTGTTCTATTTGAAGCCATAATAAGAAAATACATATGTTAGAAAGGCCCATGTTACAAAATATTTCTCTTTGAAATTGTATTTATATCAACTCATTATAAGAAAATATATAAGTTATAAAGATAAAAATTAAAATAATTTAAGACCAACTCATATTATTTTTAGTCTTACAACACCATGTTGAGGTAGAGATATTTTATATCTCATTTATTTCAAAGAATTATTTGTAGTTAAGAATTTGGATTAGAGTTTATTTTAAAATTTTAAATTTTATTCGTGAATATTGTTCTTCATATTGAAGTGTTTATGAAAATGATAGGTATTTTTTCTTCTTAATGATTTTTTATAATGCTTAATGATTTTTCGTAGTGCTAAGTCAAACACAAGCAAAAAAATTGAAATAAACTTCATGTTTTCCTTATAAAAAATTGATAGCAAGAACAACATAGTGGTTAGGGCTTTGGCCTCTCTTTGGGGAGGTCCAATTTTCAAACCATGATGTACCAAAAAGGGAGATACTAGATGGTAGCATCCAAGTGTCCGTTGGTTAGATGCCCCCTTTTTATACCTTGGAGGGTCAGGGTCTGTTAACTTCATCTAACCTAGAAGGCTAGGGTTTATATTGGAAACACCCAATGGTGTTAACAATTCCCCCTATGTATTTTAAAAAATAATTAACAAATTAAATATGTTTGAGATTCTCAACACATAAGACACCTAGATTCTATAAAGTGAACCATCAAGGTATTGTTATTTTTATGGATTGTATTTTTTTTTTGGCTAATTGATATATATATAGAAACACCTAATGGTGTTACCGATTCCCCTATGTTTTTTAAAAAATAATCAACAAATTAAATATGTTTGAGATTCTCAAAACATAAGACACTTAGATTCTATAAAGTGAACCATCAAGGTATTGGTATTTTTTGGGTTGTATTAATAAAAACTCCATTGCTTATTTATTTTATTAGCTCTTGCTTAACTTACTCGTTTACTACGTACTAATATGAGAGAAAGATATAAATTATGAATGAACATGCAAAACTACAATTTATTTTTGAATTTAGCAAAAAACCCCTTGTGGGGCCGCCTTGGTCTGAGAAACCACAACCAGGGGGTTCTACACCATCAAAATCATCCGGGAGTCACACCCGACCTTAACTGCAGTTGCATTATCAACTAGATTTTGGGTACCCTATGTGCATTTGGTAGGGTGTAGATTCAAACCAGGGACCTCCCTTGGAGGATTTCTATACCCTCTCCAACTCACCTACAGCACGTGGGCCATGCAAAACTACAATTAATCAATACTAATTATTTTAAATATTAAATGCATTTATAAATTAATTCATGCTAATAATTATTTAAACCCAATTTCATAAAAATATAAATAAATATATTTTAGTTAAACCAATTGTTATCCGTATTCATGTTCAATTGATAGCCATCTTAGGACTCCAACTATTTATAAATTTTATCTAATGGTTTTTGTTTTTGTTTTTTGGCTAAAGTATCATTGTTCTCTTAAGAAGTAAAAGTAAAATTTAAGGTTAGTGTAATTACATTGGTAAAATAAATTTGATAGAAAGGTGAGAATCCAAATGTTTAGGCTCATTTTACTTGGTAATAACTAATAAATAATTAGTAATGTCTTTAAAAACAATTATAAATCTTTCACTAATCATTTTTATGTAATGTCTACAATCCTACTAAGAATGTATTAAACCTTAAAGCCATGTTTTTAAATAAAATAAGAAATCTTAAATGCATTTTATTATCATTTATACTTGGATAGTTTTCAAAGTAGGGATGGATGTCGAACTGTGAACGCCAAGGGTTTTGGATGGATATCGAGTTGTGAACATCGAGCTACGAATGTCGAGTATTTTCAATGGATGCTCGAGCTATGAACACTAAGGTTTTTGGATGGAAGCTTTGAATCATAAAAAATTCCCTCCATTTGGGAAAATGGTGAAATTAGGGATACAGATGGAATATCTAGGGATCTAACGAATGTTAGTCATTGTGTAGAAAATGGAATGACGAATGCGAAAAATGTGAAGGATCAAAAAATAATTCTTGGGCATCGATTCTCAAAGGAAGAAAGGAAGTAATTAAAGAAGAAATTGGTACAGAAATATCTCATGAAAATGGAAAGGTATGTATTGCTGACTCCCTAACCTAGAATAGATTTAGATGTGCTTAGGATATGGCTTCATTCTAAACTTCAAACAAAGGTTTTGATGAATATTATTGATCTATCAAAAGGATACTTCTTAATTCAGTTAAATATTGAGGAGGATCTGGTGGCAGCCTTATCATGAGGTCCATTTTTCTTTGGGAAAAGATTAGTTTTCCTAAAATGTTGGCATCAGGGCTTCAACCCTCAAAAGGAAGAATATTTTTAGTTCCCATTTGGATTAGGTTCCTAGATCTTCTTATAAAATACTAGGATGATAAAATTATTAAGGTACTAGCAACATAAATTGGGCATCTTATAACCATGGATCCACCCACCCGCTACAAAATAAAAATACTATGTGCAAGAGTTTGTTTTAACGTAGAGCTAGAAAAATAAAAATTTTAAAAAGTGGGTATTAAACTGATACTTGGGGAATGGGAATAAAATTTTGAATATGAAATTTTTTTGGTATACTATAAGCAATACAAAGTGTTTGAACATGTGGAGTGGAAATTTCATCCATAAAGACAATCCAAATTTACTAAGAAGTAGCTACAAAAGGAGAATTTATAAATTGGAGGACTACAAGCATGGAAAAGGAAAGTTCTAACCCACAAGAAAGAGCATAAGAAAAGGGACATCAATAAGTTCAATGTTAGAGAGAGCATATTACATCATTTGGGTCATGTAAATGTACCACCTTTTGTACATAGCTAGAGTAGTAGATTACTTTAGGGAGAAGTTAGCTAGTTACTTCAAGCAATGTAATAAATGCACAAGTATCAATGTGCAAGGTGTCCCCTTGTACAACTAGGTAGAGTGTTGGCCAAGGAATCTATCTTCCCATATAAAGGGCCTCATAGAGATATATCAAGCGTATCAAGTGTATTATATCAAATTTTTGTAGATAGTGTAAGAACTTTTATATGGAGTACAATGTAGTTCTTTAGCTTATATTGATGGAGTGACCATCACCTCCATATTGTATTGTATTTTTGCCACTTTCTATTTATAGTATATTTCAATCATATTGTAGAATTACTTTCTTTCATATTTTTAGCATTTTATTAGGACATGTGATAGATATATCCCACTACATATATCCTCAAAAGCTAGCAGTGGTATCAGAGCCACGATGAATCAAGATAGAAATAGGAGGACCTACATCCATCATAGTTCCTCTTTACGCTTTTGTAAATTAGACTTGCCATTGTGCAATGCCACTTATAAAATTTATCATAGGAGAAGTCTAGTAGGTCAATAGGAATAGGAAGAGTCACCATTACTATTGTTGTCCTACGTATTTGTAAACTAAATCTATCGCTATGCACCACTACATGCAAATACTGCCATTAAAGAATTGATTGATAGAAAAATCCAGAATAGTCAATAGGATTAGAGAGAATCACAAGTGAGGACTGAAATAAATTTTAGTTATAAAAATTTTGAGATTAAATTTGGTTAAAGTATTTTCACGAAGTTACAAAAAAACTCATAAAGACTAGGACTCAACATTCATACCACTAGATTGACAAATCAACTAGTGAATATTATTATCTCTAGAATTATAAATTCTTCCATTCCAATTTATAACAACTTGTTGAAGGAAAAGAATATTCAAAAAATGTTGGGAGGCTTCCTACAAGAGAGCTATAAAGAATATATTCTTAGAATAATTCTAGCACTTGCAGTAACAAGGAGAATACTACATATTTTAAAGACCTCAAAAAAAGGTCTCATTACAAGATTTGTAATCCTATATATTGTAGAAGTGAAGAAAATACCATGGTAACCTTATAGTAAACTCAAGGAAGAAGAGACTCCAGAATTCGAGTCAAGGAGGAGATAGGAGATTGGTGATATCTATTCAAGATCAATACCTATAGAGTGTAGAAGCAAAAAATACCATAGAAGCCTTGATCCAGAATAAAGGGCCATAGAAACCTTAATTATGAAGAAAACTCCAAAGAAGAGTTCTTGATTTTGAAGAAGATTTCTTGATTCATAAGAAGAGTTCCTGATTCAAAAGAAGACTCTAGAGAAGATTTCCTGAAGAAGACTCCAGAGAAGATTTCCTGAAGAAGAATCTAGAGAAGAGTTATAAAAATAAGAGATCGGTGATATCCATTAAAGCCTGCAAATTGTAGAAGAAAATAAGGACTAGCAAGGTCCCATTCCAGAATCTAGAAGCAGTAAATTTCAGAGATCTAAAAAGAAGATCTCATCATCAACACGTCTATAAGTAGAAGGTTGAAGAAAATGTCTCAGTTGAAATGCCAAAAATATGTAAGATAGAAGACCTTGGAGAGGTCTCATGGAGGAAAATAAGAAGGCTTGGAGAGCCTTGTTACAGAGCTCGTAGAAGAATCATCAAAAGAGTTCCTAGAAAAACTTGTTATAGAAATCCACTACCAATGAGAATATTATGATAGTGAAGGACTTGGAACAATTATCACCATTTGAAAATAATCCCAAGAGAAGAAGAATTTGGTAAAGAGTACCAAATACCGAAGAAGAATCCAATGAATACCTCAAGATATTCAAAATATTGAGAAGAATAAGATATTGTTTGAAGTTAGAATTCAACAATAAGATTTAAGGAGGATTCACATAGAATAAGCCTGCCAAATCCAAGAGACTTGGATATTACCTCTGACAACAATAAGGCATAGTTCAGAGATACAAATATCTAAATATATAGTATAATATAGAATATCACTGGAAGGATCAATCCATAAAACCCTAGGCTCAATATAGAATATTTGACACCATAGTTTGGTAAAGCAAGAAGCTATTTTGGACAAACAACAAGAAGATGTGAATTCATCCATTACAAGGCAGCAACTTGGTGAATCAAAAAACCAATATCTACATCTACTATAGAATACATTAAAATGTAAGAAACTTGGATGCAATTAGTTGAACTTCAAATAAGTACCTTTCAATGTCATCAATAAGTGTGGCCAATTAGGCACATATTTTTAATGTCATCAATAAGTGTGGGTAATTAGGCATATTTAATTACTTTGAAAGAAGGTGTGGTTGTCCTTCAAATTTTCATACCATTATGTTTGTTGGGTCGAGAAAATATAATCCACACATGGTGGCTCGATAATCTAGAAAAAATACAAATCATGTTTACGCTTTGTGTGATAAGAAACAATATTAGAGTTGCAAAGAAAAAGGGCTTATATTATAGTCTTTAGGAAAGTGCAAAAAGGAGAGTTCAATTTAAAGATATATTTGCACAGTAAATAGAATTTGGATATTTTTAAAATAAAAAAAAATTATCACCTACCTATTATCTATCCAAAAAGTAAGAAGACTACATACTACAATATTGATTGTAGTGAAAATTGCAGATTATTCATTAAGGCTTCTTTACAGATTACTCTTAAAAGTTGCAGAGGTTATTAATTTCATTTGAAATTATTTTGAAATTTTATTTACAAGAGCAATAATATGAGATTATTTTTACCATTAAAGTGCATTATTAATCCATTAGCTCTATACTAGTTGATCTTTACTAGTTACTCTCAAAAGGGTTAGTTTGTGTTTGTTGATTGTTAAAGATCAAGGGCACCAAACCAATAGATTATCAAAGTTTCTAGAGACACTATTTTGTGCACATAAAATACAACATTTTGTGGCCCAAATAAGCCACCAAAATCAGATCAAATTCCTCCAAGGAGTGGAGAAGAAAGCCACCATAAAAATTAATAAAAGAAACTACAAATTGAGACTTGGTGAGTCTCATATTCGAGGTGCACTAAGGGCTATTTACAAAACAAATTAGTGCAAAAATTACTTCTAAAAAAGCTTCTATCTATGTGTTTATTAGCTTGGGTTTTTTCCAAAGTAACTAATCAAAGGAGAGAGTTGTATAGCAAAGGATATAATGTCAAATCAGCCCTTACCTACAAGAAAGTTTCCATTAAAACCAGTAGAAAAGAGTGCAAAAAGAAGGTATTCTATTTACAATTTTATTTACATTATCTTGCACCATAATATTCTATCCTATGTAGGAAAAACAATAATATCTAAGTTTCATAAAGACGTATTCTTCATAAGGAAGAAACATATCCAAGCGGTCGTAGAGAAGCACTATTCGAGCAAGGTAAAAAGGGTCCTTCAAGGAGCTCAAATCATCCACGGTTTAGATAGCCACAATAAGTAACTTGTAAAACATACATAGCATAGCACAAGAAGAAGTTATCATCTATAAAGTTAGAATTACAAGTAGCTTGAAAGAAAGAGAAAATCCAAGTGTAGAGAAAGAAATACCTAACAGCTAGACGTACGTCCACAAGGAGAATTCAAAACACCATTGGAGTAGTATTTCTCATAGTCCTAGCTCACATACATTGTAGTAGTGCTCATTATCCTAGTTATAACCAACTCACATACCAAGCATTGTCAAAGCATTGAGGAGAAAACACAACAAAAGATGAGTTGGAAATAATGCATTGAGGAAGCTTGCAAGAATACATTGAAGAGGAAGGTTCATGCAAAATATAAAAGGTGCCACTTGTCACCATTGAAGAAACCCTAATGAGCACTCAAAATAATGCTCAAGCTTACATGCGTGAAAGAAAGCATTACATAGGGATAACATTGATTATGTTATAGAAGAGGTGACACTTGTAACCAGGGTATATAAGCGCTCATATAAATCTTGTAACGTCTATCCTCCAAAAAATTTCAAGTGTCTTCTTCGAGTGTTGAAATAAAACTGATGTGACACTTGTCATATTCAACAAATCCTCTTTCTATTTAAGGCGCCTAAGGCTAAGGAAGAAAGTGCATTCATAGCAACAAGGATTTGCAGTGTATAAGAAAAGGAGAAGAGCATTTAAAGCTCTTAGTCAAGGTGGTCAAAAAATCCATACTTGAGGCATACACTATCCGTATATTGTAGTCATAAGAGAATCGAAGTTCAACCACAATCTATCATAGGAGTTCAAGACAAGCATTAAAGTCTGTCAATCTCATCTATGCCCATACATTGGAGAATACAAAGCTTACCATTGGTCATAATAGCCAGGAGGAATACTAAATATTGTTGTCATCTATGTCTGAATTCAACTTCAAGTACGTAGAGGTTTACAACATTATAAAGGTAAGAATTTACCTTATTCTAATTTGCTTTCATTAAAAGGAGTTATAAGGGTATAATATAAGGTTGAAACTATAGGGAAATCAACCATATTTGAAAGCAAAATTAAAGGAGAATTATAGCTTAATATTTGCAAATTAAAAAATGGGAGAAATAAGGATTTCTACCTAGAAAATTTAAATTTCTATTATTGCAATATTATTGTTTTCTAATATTCCAAATTAGGGAGTTATAAGGAATACTACACCAAAGTAGGATATTGGAATTTAGAAACATTAAATATCAAATATCAAAGGCTATAAAGGGAGGTTCATTAAATATTATCAAGGGTTGGAAATTAATTGGTATACTTGTCTCAAAACCACATTAAAGGGACAAAATAAATCCAACCATTAGGACCTCATCAAATTAGAAAGTGCTTAAGTTCAATAGGAGTAATAAGGTGTAATAGAAGTTGATTTTTTCTATTCACAAAACTTTACAAAATCAACCCAAAATTGAACTACTATTCTCAAAAGCACTTTATCAATCATTTAGCATATCCAAAATCACTAGAGAGACATAAGGTATTCTACAAGACTTGATAATAATAGCATATTTCAAAATTTATCAAGTACTCAATCCATTTGGGAGTCATAAGGTTTCTACAAAACCTAAAATTCCACCAAGGTATCATCAAATCAATACTAGGGAATTTAAAAGGGGACCACAAGGATCATCATGGCATCAAACAAATTATTTCTTGTAGAATCCCAATTACTTAAAGGTCCAAACTATTTTTCCTATAAAAATAAGGTAAAAGTAATCTTAGTATATGAAAAACTTTGGGAGATAGCTCAAGGAAAAGCAAAAAGACCAAGCATAGGTGATACTGATATTCAAAAGTTTTAAGAAAATGATGTAAAAGCCCTAATGATAATAAACTTTGCTATCAATGATGAAATACAACCTTATATTAGTTCAGAAAAGACATCTACAGAAGCATGGAAAATCTTAGAGAAGATATTCTAAGGGAAAAATAAAGCCACTATCCTTCATCTTCAAACTCAACTACATTCTCTAAAAATGAATAGTGGTGAGAGCATAGAACTATTCCTAAGGAAGGTATAAGATATTAAAGGGAAATTATTAACCTTAGGAGAAGAGACTAAATATGAATTTCTTACTCAAGTAACCATGAGAGAACTTCCAGATAGCTACAAACATTTGGTTACATCTTTACAAGTCCTAAGTAAAGATACTTCTTTTGATGATCTAATCAATATTCTTCAAGAGTATGAGGTGGAGAACATAGTTAAAGATGAAATGACTAACACTACATTGGCTTCAAAAGACAATCCACAAGGAAATATTGCTTCTTCATCAAAAGGACGAAGACCATGGAGTAATAAGTATTGTCAGATATGCAAAATAAAAGGTCATAGTACTAACTATTGTAGATTCAATCCCAAAAATTAGAATCAAGGAAATCAGATGAACAATGGAAGTAGATTTCAACCATGACAATATCAAAATAATCCTCATCAGCAACAATTTCAGCGTCCAACCAATTATCCCCAATTGGAGTATCATAAAGGGAATCAGAAAGGACACCTAGCTCAAAGGATAGAAGAAATTGAAGAACTGGAAGAACCAATAGATGGTTATGAATTCAAAGCTCTTTCAGCAAGAACAATAGGTTATGAAGACACCAACTACTTGCTTGAATAGGTTACAAAAAATAGAGAAGAAGAATACAAACTTCAAGACCAAGAAGAAGATCCATATTGAATATTGAAATCTTCAATACCCAAATAATGTAATATAGGGGGTGTTAGAGTTAGAGTATATTACATCATTTGGGTCATGTAAATGTACCACCTTTGGTACATAGTTAGAGTAGGAGATTACTTTAGGTGGAAGTTAGCTAGTTACTTCAAGCAATGTAATAAATGCACAAGTATCAATGTGCAAGTTGTAATGTGCAAGGTGTCCCCTTGTATAGCTAGGTAGAGTGTTGGCCAAGGAATCTATCTTCCTATATAAAGGACCTCATAGAGATATATCAAGCATATCAAGTGCATTATATCATAGTGTAGTAGATAGTGGTAGAACAATTGTATGGAGTACAATATAGTTCTTTAGCTTATATTAATGGAGTGACCATCACCTCCATACTGCATTGTATTTTCACAACTTTCTATTTAGAGTATATTTTAGTCATATTGCAAAATTACTTTCTTTCATATTTTTTGTATTTTATTAGGACCTATGATAGATCTCTCCCACTGCATATATCCTCAAAATCTAACATTCACTAAGAGGTAAATTAAGAGGCGGAAAGTAAAATTAGTAATGGATGTTCTATACAACACAAGGCAGAACAACAAAATCTTAATAAGACAATGGAGTATGCAAATAAATACGAAGAGCTAAACCAAAAAGCATATGAAGAACATAATGTGAAACAAAACATGAGAGGTTTTGGAAATAACAATAATAAAAAAGAGAATAGTCTCAATCATGAAAAATAAAATGATTATGAAGAAGGTAACCATAAGAAGAAAATAAATGTGATTGAAAATCATATAAATCTAGATACCAATACACAACAATAGAATGTGACTACAATCAACACAGAGAATGCAAACAGTAATTTGGAAGTCGAAGAATAAATATTAGTAGATGATGTTAAAATGGTAGAGGATACCCCATCTACTCAAATGGACTCAGAACAAGAGAAGGAACAAATTGAAGGAGTTTGGGGGTTTAAAATCAAATAAATAGAGGAATAGCAGGGATTAGATCAATTTTTAATTTGGAGAACAAAACTAAACAATTTGAGGAACAGAAGGATCTAAGCATAATAGAAAACTCAAAGTATATTAAGGAGGGTATGCAAACAAGATTCAGCAAAAGACTAGAGTTGGGTAAAATAGCTCAATCAATAATAGAATAATCTCCAATAGGATGTAACCAAATGGGAGAGAATGATCCTCTTGAAAGACATACAAAGAATACAAGCAATTATGGGAAAAGCAAGGAAGACCCCCAAACAAGAAGAACAAAAAGTACCAAAGAATAGGGGACAATAATTATATCCAAATGAAGAACTGATGGTTAAGGATAAAAGCCCATAAAACAAAACCAAAAAATGAAAATCCTTTCTAGGAATGTGCAATTGCTAAATTCCCCTGGGAAAAGAAAACTTGTTAGAAATCTAGTCATGGTTATAAAACCTGATATTGTTTGTCTTCAAGAATCTAAAATTGACACCAAAAAAATTGACATTATTCAGAATGAGATATAGTCGAATGCTGAATGGATCAGAAGTCTAGCACAAGGTACTATTGGATGTATTTGCATCTTTTGGAATAGAATAAATTATTAAGGAACTTAATTGATCAAGAAGAGATATTTTTCATAGTCAAATTGAAGAAAAAAATTAGCATATGTTGGGTAATGATAGGGGTTTATTCTCAAAATGATAATCGTGAAATATTCCAACTGTGGAATAAGTTGTCTTTTCAAAGAAGTATTTTCATTAATATTTATTGGATGGTTTTGGGTGACTTCAATACAGTATTAAGAACAAAGGGAAAAAGTGGAGGGAGGATTAACATCACTCAAGGTATGCAATATTTAATGATTTTATTCATAACAATAAGTTGATTGACCTGGATATATGTAAAGGTAAGTTTACGTGGATAAATACAAGGACAAGGGATAATCACATTCAAAGGTGCTTGGATAGAGTTCTTGTTTCTGATAGTTGGCTAAGTATAATTAGTATTCATAGACTTACGTGTATGCCTAGAATAGGATCAAATCACAATCCCCTTATTTTGGATATGGAAAAGGAGGAGAAGTAGGGAGGAGCACCCTTTAGGTATGAGCTCATGTGGAATATGCACCCAAACATTACAAATAAAATTAAAGCTTGGTGACAGGAGGAGGTTCAAGGATCAACTATGTACAAAGTTACCCAAAAATTAAAAAATATCAAGTATCGAATCAAAATTTGGAATAAAGAGGTTTTTGGTAACATCAATTTAAGAAAACAACAACTTAAAAAGGATATCCAAGATATAGAGGAAAAAATGGAGAGGGAAGGTAGAAAACTAGGGTGGCACAAAATGGAAAAAGAACTCCTCAAAGAGTATCATAATACCATTGCCCAAGAGAAAGTTTATTGGAAATAAACATCCATAATATTGTGGCTCAAGGAAGGTGATAAAAACGCTAAATTCTTCCATGTTTCGACTATGAAACATATGAACAGGAATAAGATCCTCTACCTTATGGGGGAAGATGGAAGAAAGTATGAGGATTTAAATAATATTAAAAATATGGCCATTAATTTCTTTCAGAACCTTCTTAACAAATAAAAAATAGAGTACAAAATGGAAATAGAAAGCATCATTAAAAATATGCATAAAGGAGTTAATGATAGCATGAATGAACATCTATGCAAGGTAATCTCCAAGGAGGAAATTAAAAGAGTTGTGTTCTCTATGGGAGTATCCAAGGCTTCGAGGATAGATGGTTTCTCATCGGGTTTTCTTCAACATCAATGGGATATTGTTGGAGCCTATGTAATACAATTTACAAAAATCTTACTAAAGTGTTGGCCAACAGGTTGAAAAAATTCATCCCCTTAATCATTAATGAAGATCAAGGAGGTTATATGGCAGGTAGGCAGATTATTGAAAGCATCATTGCTATTTATGAAACAACACACTCTCTTCAAAGGAGGAAAGGGTCAGGCATGTTCCTTAAGCTAGACATGAACAAAGCCTATGATAAGGTTTCCTAGTATTTCTTAGATAAAATAATGGAGTGAAGGGGTTTTAGTGAAAATGGAGGGCCTGGGTTGGTATGTGTATTTCTAACCCTTGTTTTTCTATCTTGATCAATGGATAATTTTATGGGTTCTTTCCTTCTACTAGAGGAATCAAATAGGGAGATTCGTTGTCTCCATATCTCTTTATCATTATGGAAGATGCATAGGGAAGAAATTTGGAAAAAAATTGAAAGGATGGTAATATCAAAGGTCTAAAAAATTCATCCATTGGTGAAACTTTGTCCCATCAACAATTTGTGGATGATACTTTCTTGCTTGGGGAAGCTATAGAGGAAGAAGCTTTGGAGTTTAAAAAGTCCTTGATTCTTATGAAAAAGCTACGGACCAAAAAATAAATTATAAAAAAATAAGGATTACCTTTTTAAACACGAAGGAAAATATAAGAGATCAAATAATTATTAGGTCTGGGCTATAAGGAGGAAATGTTCCCTATCACCTATCTTGGTTTACCTTTTTTTATAAGCAAAATGAAAGATAAACTTTGGAATCCAATTATTTATAAATTTAATAAGAAACTTCAAGGTTGGAAGGGATCTCTGTTATCCTCTACGGTGAAATTACAACTTATTAAACACACGCTTCAAAGCCTCTCTATTTACTTCATGTCTTTCCTAAGGATGTTAAAGAAAGTGGAAGAGACTTTAGAAAGACTACAAAAAAGTTTCTTATGGGATGAAACTAAATGCAAAAAACGTATACATCTGGTAGCTTGGAATACTTGCTACTAGCATTTATAGAATGGGGTTCTTGGATTGAGGAAGTTGAGAGATCTAAATAGAGCCCTTCTGGCTAAAAATGGTTGGAGGACTTGTATTGGAGCATCGTGGAAATAGACTAGAATTATCCAAAACAAATACTTGGAGGGCAAAAACCACTTTATTAGTTGTTCTAATCCTCCATGTGGGTCTATGTTTTGGAAAAATACTATGAACAGGAATTTCTATGGCAAGGTCTAAAATGGAGAGTAGGCAAGGGGGACAAAATAGACTTTTGGAAAGACCCTTGGATTCAAGAGGAGCCTTTAGCAAACTACAAAAAGTTCAAAGATATTAAAGAACATTTAACCAAAACCTATGGTAAGAAAATTAATGGTTACATTCATAGGGTGGGTGATTTTCAGGAGTGGAAAATCCTACAAGAAGATATGCAAGGCCCAAGGAGTAAATATTTTCAAAACCTTTTGAGTTATTATTTAGGTAGAGGTTCGGAGGAGGATCAGATAATTTGGGGAAGAAACCAGCAAGGTCAGTACTTGGTGAAGGATGGATATAGAGTCTTGGGTAAAGTAACCTCAAAGAACCCCGAGCTTAAAATAATTTGGAAGCTAAACATCATTCCTAAGGTTGTTATGTTTTTCTGGACTACCATTCTCAATGAGATCCTCACGAAAGATAATATGTTCAAAAAAGGGACTATGGTTCCAACTGTTTGTGTGTTGTGTAACAAAGAGGATGAGTGTGTGGACCACCTGTTTGGAACTTGTGATTTTTTTGTGATATTCTAAATATGTTATTAAGAGAATTTAATTTTTCTTGGGTCATTCTAGATTCTCTAATCAAGATTTGAGAACAGTGGCACTTAGGAAGTAGTATTTTTTGGTAAAAATGTATTCCACATATTTGTTGGGGGATTTGGTTAGAAAGAAACAGATAAGTGTTCAAAATTAAAATTAGAGGAAAAATTGGGGTTTATGCTAGGATAAAAACAACCCTCTTTGAGGATTGTATTAAAACATTGTTAGCCAGGGTAATCTTGCAATAATCCTCTCTAGAGAAAAATATATCTTAAATATGAAAAAAATCAATAAGGTGAGACTAAATACTAGATAGGAACATCCTCGCAAATATTGGGTAAAAATTAACTTTGATGAGGCTATGAAAGACAACCCGAGTCATGTTGGTGGTGGGGCCTCATCAGGAATGATAGATGTCAGGTAGTGGTTGCATATGCTGAGGATCTAGGAATTACCATGAATCACCAATTTGAAAAAAGGGTGATGCTTACGGGCCTCCGAATTATGATGAATTTGGGTTTTAGGAGAATTATTCGTGAGGGGGATTCCAAGAATATTATAACTTCCCTTCAAAAAGGGGAGCTAAATAATTCTAGCATTTTTCAAATAGTTACAAATGCAAGGACTATTTTGGGAAACCTAGAAGAAAATCAAATTGAACATATTTATAGAGAGGAAAACAAAGTTGTCGATAAAATGACGAATATGGCAGTTAGATCTGATAATTTCAAGGTCTAGTCATACGCCCCCATGGAATTGAAAGAGATTATAAGAATTGATAATGAAGCTAGCAGATAAAGAGGGCATAGCAAAGAAAAATACTTATTGGGATCATGAGATGAAGGATTTGAGGAGACTTAATTACATTGTTGTCAACGGTTTCTTTATCAGTTATGTAAAGCATTGAGCACTGCATAAGCCTTATCAAATAGAAGGATAGTGGGAAGGATATTATTTTAGCTTCTCCATCAGCAAATTTAACCGAAGTTTGTTTGTTTTACTAAGATAGAGTTATCTTGCATTTGTCTTCTCTTGTCTTGTTTTTTTTTCTATACATATTTTGAGCTCTTTGTAAAGGATATAGATCCTTCAATCCCCTTTTTTATCAATACCCAAAAAAAAAAATTATACTTGAAAGCATCACATTAGTCATAATCAAAACAATAGAAAGTATTTTATCTTAAAGCTTGTCCTAAGCATTATCATCTTCCTTATCTTATGAAAAGTATCATAAGAGTATTTTATTCATTCCTATTTAAACATTAGATAAATGGTTATTGTTCTTACATTCAACTTTAAAATAATTGTATTGTGATAATTAAACTAATTAAAATTAATTTATATTTTATCTTATTTTTAATAAATATTATATAATTGATTCCACCATGTAAATTCAAAAATAAATAAATAAATATTATATAGTTTTAATAACACTTAAAAAATTAAATTATAAAATAAAATAAATTTATGGACTACATGGTCATAGTTAAGACTAAATTTTGTTTTATTTTTTTTCCTAGTAAAATATTATATAAGTTTAATAACACTTCAAAAATTTAAATCATTAATATAAAAATAAATTTATGGACCACGAGGTCGATAAGTCCATAAGTGGAGAATGTTAGTCTCTCGAAAGAGATGCAATGTGCATAACATTTTTATTAATAATAAATGTGTTATTATTATAATAAAAAAAATAAAAAATAAAAATAAAAAAATATCATATAATAAATTCAAATAATATTTTATTAATTACAAATATATTTATTTTTTATTTAGTTAGTGGGAGAAATTCTTCTTTTAACTATGATTCTTCTTAAAGCCGTGAACTATGCTTATTAATAGCAAATTTAACACACGGCCACCACGCACCCACCCCCTCACACACTCGCCCACGGCACAGTTTTAAACTTTAAACCAAAACTCAAACAGTTGAGCTGTCCCCTTAAACTTTATTATAAAAATTATCACCAAATACTTTTTTATTAACTAAAAATAGATAATCCCTAAGGAAAGTATATATACTCAAAACGAATGAAATCCCTGTAAGTCTTTATTTTCTAAAAAAAAGAAAATACAAATTGTAAGGTGCAATATTTTCTTGTGTCACCTCACATCTATACGTACGTAGTAAAAGGTTAATGTACTATAAACTAAACTAATTAAAAAGAAAATAAACTAAACTGTCGAACACAAATACAACAGCATTCTTTTAAAAGTCGGTGCCAAAAAGTACTCTTCCTTACAAACCAAATGACGTAAAATTTTATGACATTACAGAACTGTTATTTATTTTCTAGTAGACGTGGACTGAATGGAAAGCGTTGGCAAAGTTCGAATGACTACTGACGGATACCGAATGCCGAATGTTTGAAGTACACACAATAAAATTGCTGTCACACTCTGTGCAAAGTACAGGTTTAGTTTTAAATAAGTTTGATATGTATAAGGTGGGAACTTAACTAGTGTAACTTTGATTTTCTGCCGACAGTAATTGCAGGAAAATGTTAAAACCAACCCTGCCGACACTCTAGGAAATGGAAAACAGTCCATTGATTGGCATACGGACTCAAATAATAATGAGCAGGAGAAGCATCTAAGATTTTTCATTTTTCTACCCTTCGATCAAAGATGATAATACGTCTGTTTTTAATTTATTTATTTATGTTTTTAAGCCAGTTGTTCGGTCAGATCAAAGATGATAATAAAATTCAAGGCTTGAGTTGACGTTATCAAGTAGGTTTAAGTAATTTTAAATTGAAAATCTACGATTCGAATTTTAAAAAATACAGAATTATGTCTTATATGCAATAAGATATATGCATTAAAATTAATCTTTAAACTTTAATAAAATTAAATTAAATAAACATATACCTATTAGATAGTCGAATCCTCTTTGAAAAAAAATAACGCACAAGAAGAAAATAAAAGTGTGCTCCCGACAATTGCGCCAGAAATGTCCCAGAAATGCATGTGGTAAAATAGGAATACGGTTATTAGCTGGGTACTCCTGGCTGCAAGGTGTTTACAGCTGAGTTTATTTAGTTGTGTCTTGCTCTACAACTTTTACAGTTATGGACAATTTAGTTGTGTTTTGCTCTACAACTGTTAAGAGTTGTGGACAAAATAGGTAGTTTGTATGTCTTAGTTTTATTTTTATGTACAATATATTGGAGTTTTGAGCAATTAATTAGCAGAAACGTTCTACGTTATTGAATTTTAACATTCAGTCAAATTAATTAATTAAATTTTATAATATATATTTTTATAAAATTATGTAAAATATACAATTTATTAAAGAAAAAATTTATAAAAATATATATAATATAAATGGTCATAATATATATTTAAATTTTTTTAATTATTATTTGGTTAGTGCGAGAAATTTTTACTACTAACTTTATTAACAAGGAATTTAATATTCACGGCAAGCAAGCCACTTGCATTATCGCACGCCACTTGCATTTTCGGTGATGTGACCCCGGGTTCAATCCACGGATATGTATATGTATAAGAAGTATATACTCAACAAATTAAAAAAAATAAAAAATTTAATACAAAACAACCTTGGATCTTCGAAGAGCCAAAAACCCCCAACCATTAGGTTGTCCCTCTCAAGACTACATCACTATATAAAATATAAGTAAGTTTTATTTCAATTTCATATATCTCATAAAACATTTCTATTTTATATAGATTTGTAAAACACCTTATTTTCTTAAGTATATATATATTTTAATTATACTTTTACAACTTAAATTTTTTTTTTTTTTTGGTTTATTTTATAATATTGTAAGTTAATTCCTTCCTTTTATGCAAATCCATTTAAAGCAAGTTTTGCTTTTTATTTGTTAATTGCTTTGCTAATTGGTTCCAACTTTTCCTGAATATTGTAGAGAGAAGGCAAATAGAATGTCTCTCTTGGAACAACTCAAAACCATCAAGAGTACTTGTAGAGACAATGGATGATTTCAACATTCAATTTTAAAATATTTCTTAAAGGGTTCTTGACAAGATCTGACCACCTTTAGGTATGGCATTTATTTACTATCTAAAAACTTTCAATTCTGAGATTGTCATGATTGTCAAGTATATGGGTGTAAATTCACTACTAGAGGCCTATGTGATAGTCATTCAATCTAAAAAATATTTAATATAAATAGGAAGGCTTGAATATTTATATTGTGTTAATTATATAATATTGTAAGTTAGTTCCTTCCTTATATGCAAATCCATTTGAAGCAATTTTGACTTTTTATTTGTTAATGCCTCCATCATCTTTATATTTGGTCTTGAATACCCACTTGTAATGAATGATTTTCTTGCTAGGTAGAAGATCAATAAGTTATTGTGTCTTGTTCTTCATCAATGTTTGATATTTGACATTTGTGGAATCCTTCTACTCCTTTAATGTAAGGTATTGTTTAATCTTTGAAGGTTCATATATTTGTACCACATTGGTCATTAGGGCTAGGATTATCTCATTTTGAACTCTGCTATGAGTTCTTAGTCTAGAACTAGATGTATCTAGAATACGTTCTAGGTTTACATCATGAATTATATTAAGATACCACTTGGTTCTACAAATTATACTCAGAGTGCACGGTCCTAGGTTATAAGATCCATTAGCTCCTTTAGGGAAATCTCCTTCATCTTCATCAAAATCAATATCCTCTCTCTCATCATCATCAAATAGAAGAATAGGTAATCAATAAAACATGGCTTAGAAAAAGAGGTAAACTTGTTTTCTCATCAAGCACAACATCTCTATTGATATAAAAATTCTTGATGTTAGGATCCATGAGACAATATCGGTTCAACTCACTGTTATATCCAATGAAAATGTGTGGCTTAGATTTTTCATGTAGCTTCATCCACTTTTACTTTGGAATATGCATAAATGTAATGTATCCAAACATGTAGATATGTGACATGGAAGGTTTGTTTACCATCCTTGCCTCTTTAGGTTGATAGCATTCAATAGAATTGTGGGTGCATGGTTCAACAAATAGACCATAGTACAAACAACTTCTGCCCAAAATACTAGCTCCAAATTGGTATCACTCAACATGCATCACACCATATCTTGAACAATATGGTTATACCTATCTACAACTCCATTTTATCAAGGTGTGTAAGCATTTTTCAACTAGCATTTGAAACCTATTGGTTTAAGAAAGTAGAAAATTGATTATTGATGTACTCCTCCTCAATCTAAGCAAAGTGTATAAATGGGATAACCAACCATTTTCTCCACACAAGATTTAAACTCTTCAAAATAGAGGAAATTTGTATTCTTTATCTTCAAGAAATATACCCACTTCTATCTTGTATGATCATCATAGTTGAAAATATCTATAGCCACTAAATCTCAAATCTATAGGTCTACACATATTTGTATACATCAGGTCAAGTGGACAAGCTACTCTATTACTATTTGAGACAAATGGAGCTCGACGTTGCTTTTTGACCAAATAACTCATACAAAGGTCATGAGGCTTCATTAAATATAGCAACCCATGTACCATGTTATGATACAAAGGTGACTTCAAACAACCAAAAATTAGATGTCTAAATTGCCTATGCCATAGTGAGGTAACTTCATCCACCTTGGCATCCAATGCTTGGTTGTCTTGTATTACAACCACAAGTTGAAATATCTTGTCTATACCAATAACATGAGTAATGATTGTTGAACCTTTGTATTTATCTTAAATGAGACAGTTGTTTTGCACCTATTTTTAAAAATTTAACACATAAAATTGAAATAAAGCAATTGAATTATAGAAATCAATTTCTCCATAAGGCTAAATATGCAAATAAATTGAGTCAAATGATATGTATGCTCTCCAAGATGCAACTGAACATCACCAATTCTAGTAGTGGTGTATGTTGAATTGTTGCCAATTGTTACTTTTCCATGGTAAGATGAATGGTCAAGACTCATGAACCATTCCTTCTCACCAGTCATGTATCTTGTAACTCTTAAATCAATGTACCAGACTAAGCTTGATTTTAAAATAGCATCAAAGGATTGAAAAATAGACATAGTATTTTCCTTCTACATTAGAATCAGTAGCCTCAACTATATTGCCATTTGACATTGAAGTGGATTCCTTCTTTACCAATGATAATTCCTTTGCTTACTTTTTGATAAATTCTTTGATTGGTTCTTGAATTATTCTTATGATAATGTGTTACACTAGCACTCCTAAAGGATGTATCCTAGTTTTCCATAGATTAAACTTATTATATTTCTTTGTCCTTAATGTTGTTATTTTTCCTTTGTATTTTTGCTAGTTTTATATCTTGTTGGGGGTTATCCACCTTTCTTCAATTGCATTGATTTCTTTCCTTTTTGATATATGAGCAAAGCATGTTCATCTTTAGTCTGTCTCTCAAATTGTTTCATCCTGTTGAAGCAAAATCAAAAGAGTCTAAAAATGGGATATTGATTTGTTATATTTAGAGTTGTTACCAAAATTTTGAACACTAGTGGTAGTGCATATAGCACTATTAGAACAAGCATACCATCACATTTTATTTTCCCTAACAATTATAGCGAGGCTTGCAATTCAATAAGTTATCACATAAAGCCTTATAATTTCTCGTCAGTATTCATCTTTAAGCAATGCAATTGGCTCTATAGATGTGGAATTTGATTTTTGTTCTTGGATACAAACACCAAACTAAGTTTATCCCATGCATCCTTCATGCTCACAACACCACAAATGTGTATTTGGATTTCATGGGACATGTTAAACACTATGATCAATTCTAGTTTTATGATAAAATTTATCAACATCTCTTTATTCATCTGGGTTAGTGGCATGTCTTTGCACAGTGCTAGTTACCACTCTCCATAAGTCTTTGAACTCTAGTTGAATTTTTAGTTTTGTCTTCCAAATAGAATAGTTATCATTTTTCTACAATTGTGAATTAGGAAACAACATATTTGGGGTTTCAATAGCAATGGAAACTATTCATAAATATATTTAAAAAATCCACTATAAGAAGATCAAAAAGAGCTTTCTAACAAGTATATATAATCTTATACCCATGCAATCATCAATACCTTTAACTATGGGAAAATAATAGGTCTTGCTAGACAAAAAATTAGGTATGGGGGTTTGAGTTGTTTTCCCTCCAGATTGAATTTTCAAGAAATATTCTTGGAATATTCCATTAATGTTCTAGGGTAATTTAAAAAATGGCAAATCACTATCTTATCACCTGCATCTAATAACAATAAAAATAAATCTATTTTTTAAAGGCTTCAAATAGCCTTCCCACAGAGCATGTGGGATTTTATATTATTTATTTATTTAAATATGTTTGTCTCCTTTCCATTTCTAAAGTGACTATTATTTGCATGCAACAGATTAGAACTTTCCTCCTAGTAAACTATAGGTAACAGGTATTTTTATTTTAAATTGTGTCACAAGACTTTAGACAACAACACTTCACTAAAAGTTAACTTTTAAATGACCTATGAATTTATTTAATGATAAATTCATAATATATGACCCTCATGCATCTTTAAATGACCTTGTTTTTAGATATCTCGGTCAATAAATGATAGAGTCCAATTTCACTTAACAAATTTAGATGACAACTCCAAACAACTTTAGATGGTAGCTCTAGGCAGTAGATTTAGATGACAAGTCTAGACAACATCTCCAAATGATAAATATAGATGGTAATATATCCATACAATAAATTTTAATTACAACTTTAAACAGTAGTAGCTTTAGATGAAAACTCTAGACAACTCCTCCAAACGATAGCTCTAGATGGCAACTCCATAAGGCAATAGCTCTAGACAACAAATTTAGGTGGTAGCTACTAATGACAACTCCAGACGACTACAACTCTAGATGGTAGTTCCATGACACCTCATTTATAAAGGGTAACTCTTTTCTAGACAACTTTGGAGGACTCTTCTAGACGATAACCTTATATGGATCTATTTTGCAATCAACATGATCAAACGACTTTTCCAAGTGATAACCTCAAATAGAAGATATATAACATGTTCAAACTTCAGTGCAATGCTCTAGATGGTTTATTCTTTTCTTCAAATGGTATGTTTCTTGTACAATATGACAACATTATTTTTTTCTTTTTTAGATAAAGTAATCAATTATGTGGCAGCAACTCTTCCAACACAAATTAAATTTTTCTTAGATGGATCTACAACTCCTCTAATATGAAAATAAATTTTTGCAACACCTGCAAACATAAACAGGAACAAAAGATATTTATCCTGGAGATTTATTACTTCTCTAAATAATAAGGTTTTCTCCTCATTCAAACTTGCGCCACTCCTATCAGGATTCACTATTGATAGCATAATTTTATAAACTTCAAAAGGTGTATCTTGCTCCATGGTAATTGGATCACCTTAAAAATGGAAACTTTGTTCTGATATCAACTTGCTATGATATCTAATGTTAAAAACACACAATAAATTTGAACACTACGATCAACATTTGCATTTATGTGATAAAATTATATGTACATGTGAAATCAAGAAGGTATGAGGTTGGAAGTTACAACTACTTTCCAACTTCCCATAACCTCCTTAACCATAAGGTGAATACATAATATTCACAACAAGAATAAAAGCTTACAAGTTTCTCATTCACATATTTTAATAATCCCTTACATTGGAGAAAAGCCTCAATCCTAAATTTTCAAGTATCGTAGTTTGGACCTTGTAGCAAAGATACATGTTGATGCATAACTTTCCTATTGAAATACAAAATTCTATATGTAAGTATGACTAGAAACAATACTTCCAATATAAATATCTTGAAATATTGTGGGATTTGATGGGTTCAAAACACTTTTAGATGCAAAAGTTATGGTCCTAAAAATCACACAAATTACCTCCTAAACCTTTGAAAAATAAAATAAAATAATAATAATTTAATATGTGCATAAATAAGTAGGTCAATTTTTTTAACTTATATTAATAAAATGATCATTTACGAGTTAGGATGAGACTCCTCCCAGTCTTAGCCGACAAGAAAACGTATTTACAATAGTAAAAGAAGATATGCATTGAAGCCAAATATCCTAAACCATATTTCTACAATGGTTGTCCACTCGTTTACAACATTTTACAACAGTAGAAAAAGATCTACATTAGAACCGAATCTCCTAAGTAACTGGCCAAATTAACTAAACACTTTATTTGCTCAAATTAAAATATCAATATTTATAAAATATGTTTAAAATTATAAATTTCATTATTAATTGATAAATAATAATTTTATTAAATATTATTTAAAAACTACTATATTATTTATAATTTATATTATTTATTTAGCATTATACACCAAGGTTTATATCCATGAAATAATCCCTATTTATATATTATAATCAAGTATAAAAAATCATAGCTATTTAGTTTAAGGGGACGGGGAAGATTAGATAGAAAAACTTTTGTTGGAACTTTAAAATGTATTTGAAATATATTTTCTTTAAAAATAAATATTAAAAAATGTTTAAAAATAAAATTTAATTTGTTTTTTTTGAATAATTTGAAAAAACTTGTATTAAAACAAAGATCATTTACAAGTTGGGATGAGATTTTTTCCAGCCTTAGTCAGAGAGAACACATGTTTACAACAGTAAAAGAAGATTTGCATTGGACCCAAATCTCTCAAACCATTATCTAGCTAACAGGGGAGTCGACGAATCTCACAATCAAGTGTGGAGAGACTCCTTCTCCATTGGCCTAAGGCACGATCCTACAAGTTTCAATGTTTGCACAAATAGAATTTAATTTGTTAAAAATATAAACGATTTAATTTTTAACTTATCATTCAAACTTCAAAACTATATTTAATTTGTTATTTGATTTGTTAAAAATATTTAATTATAATGTATAAACGTGTTATTAAAACTGTAAAAAATATTTACTTAAGTTAAAACTTAAAAAACAACCACATATAAGATAAGATAAAGAAAAAATTTACAAGTTCATTGAAAATAATGATGTTATTTACCTGCGTATCAAAAAGTTGTCAGGGAAAGGACGAAAAGCATTTAAGTTCAAAAGCTTTAAGCTTTGAAAAAGCTAATAAAAGACAAAAATAAAAAACCAATCAAAGACAAATGAAGTCAGTGTGTAGTTAAGGGACATGGATGATCAGTTTAGTTTTATAATTGTATTGCTCACAAAGTTGTCCACGTATACCCCGATAGGTACAAGCGACAAGGCTAAAAACAAACGTGAATCACATATTCCTTGAAAGTCTAGTGCCAACTTTCCTCTCCATGTGTTAGGCGTCCCTTTGATTTTGATGCAACGTCAAATCACTCTCATTCTCGTACGATGCTATGGACAGAATGGATCCACTCAGTGTACACTTCACGGACGCAATTATTATTTATTTTTACTACAATAAAAATCTCTAACTTTTTATCACCGTATCTTATCTCTTTAATTAAGAGTTTAATTTTCGTTGGTATAATTATAAACCATCATTTACGTATAAATACGATGACGGGTCATTGTATCCGTTTAAATGGACCGTCTGACTCTTAAAGACTAGAAGTATGATTATCAGCTAACAAACATCGAAGAAGACTCATAATAATCAACATCAAATAGCAACATTAAATTGGTTATAAAGATTGAATGGTTTTATTAGTCCTATCATTTAAATTTAAATTGGTTGTAAGACTGAATGGTTTTATTAGTCCTATCATTTGTGTAGCAAGTTTAAAGGTGTTGAAAGCGTGAAAACGCGATAAACAAATGCTGAAAGGAAAACACGATGCAAAACATGGAAGAAAGATATTAAATGGCAATGGAATCCGACTATATTAATTTTGCATTGATTTTTTTAAAATGTGTTACATGTGATCCACTTTAGGGATTTTATTTATGATACAATTTTACAACAATATTTTTTGGTGTACTTAAAACGAACTTTGTGTTCACAATAATGATTCAAGAGCGGGTTTTGAGCAACCATCGCGTGAGAGTTGAATGCGAGAGTCTTTAGCACTATTTGATCTTGTAACTTGTATGCAAAGAAATAAATATGAGATTAGTAACATCTGTGAGGCCCACTTAGATTGGACCCATCTTGATCATAAAATAAAACAAAATGAAAAGAATTGAAAAAAGGTTGCATGTGATGAAAATAAAGATCTAAGCTAATGCAACAAATGATATGCATAAACTAAATGATCTAATGCTAAAAAGAACATGCAACATGCAAATCTAAGTTAGAATGCATAAAAAAATAAAAATCGACCACCTAATCGGGGTCGTCTCATGGTAAGACGACCTTGTCTATGGATCATCTCGAGGCGAGATAACCACTGTCGTAAACCTGCAACTTTTGTGAAACTAGTTCGAATAGCGTTGAGGTGATCCTTTTGCGGTTTTGTCGATGAATTTCTTACGGGTGAGAACGCGAGTTTGTTGATTCCGAAGATTCGGAGCAATGAGGTTAATCACGTGATGAGATGGAAGGCGACCTTGAAGCTCGTGCAAAAATTCGACAACATAACAATAGCGAGGAAGCTTGGCGAGCAAATTCGGTAGCACTTCGTGGAGGTAAGCGTTCGAAATCGAGATCTCTTTCAAAGGGGGAAAAACCTCCATTTTATAGACCTCTCTGCATCCTCCAAGGATAGTTGACTAACAAGGATACATTGTAGGCATTAGCGCAAAGTCAGCTGGACGACGAGAGATAGAGGTGGTGGGGCTTTGGTGAGGAGAGGGACACCCTTCGGGCTCAGGTTAAGAGCTTGAAGGATGAGGCTGGGAGGATGACTATAGAGTGAGATGCTCTGTGGGTTCAGGTGACTAGACTCATAACAGAGTGAGATGCTCTACATATGTGGCTTATAGGTGCGACAACAGAGTGCGATGCTCTACAACTTTAGTTGATAGAGATGGTAGTTGGATAGGGTTAGATAGTGGTAGGTGCGATCGTAGGGTAGGGTTTAGGTGGGCATGCCACAGGTGATGTGGCTAGGCTTCAGGCTCAAGTGACAGATCTGTAGGGGATGTTGTTTCGCTACACGTCTTATCGACACTCAGACCAAGATTATATCTCTTTTTTGAAGGATAAGGTGGAGTGATTGGGTGGTAGGATACCGTCACAAGGTTTAGTAGGACCGTCACAACAGAGCCGCCACAATGAGTCTGGACAACCTTCGATGAGACCATGGGTTCCTAGGTTCTCAAACACTCCACAAATGTCAGGTGCCAATGGTTCAGGGCAGCCTTGTCGAGACAAGGCTGAGGGCAGTGGTGAAAGTGATGGTGTAGGACCATCCTGATTTTGTATTTATATGCTTCACTTTTTGAGTGAGGTTTGAGGATCCATTCCATTGTAGCCTACGAGCATTTTTTACTTGATGTACTATTTCATGATATATATATGATCTTTTCACTTACGGTTGATCATGTTGTTTAATGCTTGTATTATTTCATGTATGGATGCACTTATGGATACCATGATGTATGCTTAGATATTGTAGTATGATTATGTATGTATGTTAGAGCTAGGATGTATGCATGGAACTATGTATGTATGTGATGCATTAATGACATGATGATGCAAAATATGATTTGTATGTTGATATGTTAAAAGATAATAAATGAATCTAAGATGCAAAACAAACTAAGTGTGAGCACCATATGATGTATAAAAGCTAGTAATAAAAATGTATCATTTTCATAAAAGTTACACATTTGAAGACACACTATATGAAACATAATGTAATGTAATGGATGTGAGACAATGAGAAATTATAAGGGAACAACAAGGCTTTTCATGAGACTCAAACACCCTAGTTAACCAATCAAAAGTTGGATACTGACTATACATGACTTTAGAAGATAACAATTTGCTAGGAAGGCCCAGATATTCGGTATATGTGTGTGTGCATAGTGAAGTTCATTATTATGATGCATAAGACTACCCCATTGCCAGGTCGATATTTATAGCCCATTATTGTAATGGGGATCACCCTATGGTCATCATTGCCTTGATTTTATATGCGGTTGGACTAGACTACTAGGCAATACAAGCCATCAAAAGCTAGCTCATCCACAAGCTGACATTGGTCTATACAAAAGAAGGTTGCTAATGTGATAGACATATCACCATGCGTAAGACTACTCCACTGCTAAGCCGACATCTATAGCCCATTGTTGGTGATGGAGATTACCCCATGGCTTTTAAAAACTGAGCATTCCAAGGATTCAAGCTCATTACCCTTTTTTTCTTTTGATTTATTTTTTATTTTTTGGTTTTTTTTATGGATGCTTGCTCATTTTGTTGAAGAGCAAGAGGATTAGAGTTTTTTTGGAGGGGATACTTGCTCATTTTTTAGTGGATAAAGGGATAATATTGCTTTGTGTAGGAGGGAGCTTGTTCTTTTGTCAATTCTCAGCATTCTAGACCATGAACATAATAGGATGAGCAAGGGAAACCTTTCGCTTAAGGGGCAAGGACTACATTGTAGTGTCATTTTTCCTCATGCAAAATCATATTTAAGATGTGAAATTGTGTTGGGATTTTGAGATACACCAAGTATAATCAAAGCAAGACCCTACCTTCAAAAATATGAAAAAAAAACTAAGAATGGTTGAATGACCAAAAGACCCTATTGAACACCCTATAACAACTTACTAGGTGAGGGGAAATACACAAACACCTAGGACGGGGAATGTGGATGGAAATGAGTTGTGGATGTGTGTGCTTTCCTTATGAACCTTTGAAAACTAAGAGGTGTACGTAAAATGGTCAATGGTCATCTAAACATCATTGTTGATGGTCATACGATATCTACCCTATTTTATGAGGACTGCTTAATAATCAAAATACCACAAGAAAAGGTGCAAATGATAACGATAGAAAATGTTTGATTAAGACTCATGATAGTCATACAAGCATGGTGCTCTATAAAATGCAAATAATGTAAATGAATGTGTAGTGTGTGTAAGTATTTTATGAACTTTTGAATATTACAAGGTGTGCGTAAAATAGTCAACGATCATATGACCATCATTCTTGGTGATCATTCGATATCTACCCTATCTTACGGAGATCCCCTAATGGTCAATAGAACACAAAGACAGGTGTAAGTGATGACAAGATGCAGGATGAAGTGGTGTTAATGCAATGACTCATATGCCTAATGCAATAATCGATATTCCTAATGCACTTAATCAATAAAATACAATGATGTGCAATGCATGATGATGTAAGCAATGCAATGTTTTTATGATTTTTATTGTTGTATTTTTTATTGTTTTTTTTTTTTTTTGTGCATTGTGTGTTATGCATGAAATACCTGTAGGTAGAGAATGTTGAGGGTTTCGGGTTCCTCAATACATTCAAGAGAAGATAATCGATAAGTGTCTGGCCCTACCTTCTGCGTTATTATGAACGGGCCTAACCAGTTTGTGGTGAATTTGTCCCATAAATGGTTAGGAAAATTAGAGTTATATTGATTCTCCTTGAGCATAATATCCCCAACTTGGAACTCCCTAGGATGAACCCTTGTATTGTAGGCTCACTTAATGCGATCCTGATAAATATGCAGATGCTCAAGAGCATTAACATGTCACTCATCAAGAAGCGTAAGTTGATCAAGGTGAGCTTATCGCACAACATCATCATTGATGAACTCTTACAGTGATATGCGTAGAAAGGGAATTTCAAGTTCCAAGGGTATAATGACCTCATCACCATATACCAACGATAATGGCATGGCTCCTGTTGGCATCCAAACACTCGTTCGATAGGCCCACAAAGCTAGAGGTAGTTGAAGATGCCAATCCTTGTGATGATTGTTGACTATTTTTTTTAGGATTGCAATAATCATTTTATTTGAGGCCTCAACTTGCCCGTGAGCCTATGGGTAATGACTTGAAAAGCTATGTTGTATTGTGCACAAAGCTCTAACATCCTTATTCTTAAACAATGGTCCATTGTCAGAGATAATTTTTGATGGAATACAAAAATGACATATGATATTATGCAATAGAAACTCCACAATGAGGGATCCTATCGTAATTGTAAGTGGGATTGCTTCAACCACTTTGTGAAATAATCTATGGTTGTTAAAATAAATGTGTTTCGGCCTAAAAAATGGGGGGAGATTTTTCCAATTAGATCAAATCCCCATTGAGAAAAGGCCACAACGAGTAGATGGGTTGCAGTGCTTGTGAATGTACGTGTGATAATTTAGCATGATGTTGATACTTGATGCACATTTTGACATACACACAATAGTTTTGATCCATTGTAGGCCAGTAGTAGCCCATTCAAAGAATGCACTTTGTGATGGCTATACCACTAAAATGACCATCACATGTATCATTGTGAGCTTGTGACATGGTCCAAGTATATTCTTGGGACTCTAGACATCGAAGAAGAACACTATTATAACCTTAATGATACAATATATCCCCTATCAAGATATATTTAGTCACTTTTTGTTTGAATGTTCATTTGGCGGTATGCAACAAACCCACAAGAGGGCTACCAAGCTTTAAGAAATATTTGATTTGGGAGAACTTGTCTTGATACTGTTCAACTTGCACTAAATAGACTTATTGCTCCTCTTGAGAATAATTTTGTGCAAATGCATATTGAGAGAGAACCTTAAGATATATGGTTGTGATATTATCATAAGGAACTTCTAGGATCAAGGATCCCCAAGAAGCAAGTTGCAAGAAATATTGAATTTTAGAGAACCAATCATGGCATGGTTCAATTTGTACCATGTGGATGCTTTGCTCTGTTGTAGCAGTATGTCACAATAGTGTAGATTATGAGAGTGTTTTGATATGAATAGTGGTGACATATTCTGATGGGTTCTACGAAATTAGAGATCCTAAGGAAGCTATTGTATCTGCAAAATGATTTAAAGAATGAGGGATTGCCTTGATGTCATACCATTCAAACTTTACAAGCAACTTGTTCACGATGGTCTTGTAAGCTTTCAAGACTGAGCATTTATATTGGTAGATTTCTTTAACTTAATTAACGATGAGCAAGGAGTTGTCAAAGATTTTGTTTCAATTGATATTCATGACGATGGCTATTTGAAGACCCAAGAAAAGGGCTTTGTATTCAGCGTTATTGTTGGTGCATGGGAAATCAAGTTTGAATGAAAGGGGAATAGGATCCCCTTACAGTGTGAAACATATGATCCCTACACCACCCTCTTGCTTGCACTTAGAACTATCAAAGAACAATGTGAGATCAACTTTTGGTTCTTGTTCTTATGGTTCATTTGAGCTAGATACTGTGAAGATAACATCGTTGGGTAGCTCAATTGGCATAGGCCTATCATCCTGGAGAGGCACCTCTACTAGTTGGTCTGCAATGACCTGACCTTTGATGGATTTTTGTCCAATAAATTCTAGGTCAAATTTTATCAAGAGCATGATCCACTTTGCGGTGTGACTATTATGATAAGTATGACTCATATATCGCAAAGGGTTATCTTTAGAGATGACATAGATCATTTGATTTATCATGTAGTGACAAAGTTTCTAGGTGGTGAAAACCATTGCTAAGCAGAGTTTATCCACATAGACATATTTGATCTCATATGAGACCAAGGTGCAACTGATATAGTATATGGTCTATTCCTTATTTACCTCATTCTTTTGGGCCAACATGGTCCCTAAGGTGAAGTCAGTGGTCAAGATGTGTAATAAAAATAATGCATCGGGTCTCAAAGGGAACAATACCGACGTAGAAGCCAAGTATTGCTTAATATCTACAAAGGCCTCTTGGTAATATTTGTTCCAATGAAAAGTCACCCCATTTTGTAGAAGATGATTGTGTAGACACCAAAACAACACCAATCCGATTATGTGACTACAAGCACTGACCGAATTGGCATACATACCCCCTAGGGCAGCCTCCAGAGGTTAAACAGTGGTCCTAACCACTCCCAAATCAGTTTTGGAAGGTCAGAGGTCAGTTTTGCACCTTTTAAGCACTTTGCTCCCTATTCGTCCCACCCCGGGATGATTAGAATCCTATTCGTCCCACCCCGGGATGATTAGCAACAATCGCTCCAGGGTGGGACGATTAGCAGGTTTGACTGGCAAAAAGTCAAACCTTGACAAATGGCAGCCCAAATCCGCCACCTAACTTCACCTTCAAGGCATGCAATTGCGAGGGAACATTTCAAATCAGAGAGAGAGCCTACCCTGATCATGGAGGCCTCAATCAATGAGCCCCTAATCAGGGAAGAATCTTCTCTCCCCCAAAAAGGGCATAATGAGCCAAGTGGCGCCCTCGCATGCGCATTCAAAGGAGACCCTTAGGTCTATAAAAATGTGAGCCTCCTCACCCCAAAAGAAGAATAGAGCTGGAGCATTTGGAGCAATGAAGTGCTGCCAAACTATACCCCCATTCCTCTTTGTGCTTCCTACATCCCTAATTTCTCTTTTGGAAGAGAGGTTATCGGGTGAACACTAGGAATGCAATCTAGATCCAAAACCCAAGAAATCAGCCATAATCCCACCCCAAACTCATCGACACAACCCCCTAGGAGGTTTTGGACCCATCCCACTTGGATTGGTGTCAAAACTAGGCCCTAAACGGTGGGCGTCCCACCCTCGGGTGCCCCCGAACTACTGCAGTCCTAATCGCCCCACCCCAAAGTGATTAGAAATATGTGCATGATTTCTTTACTATTATTTTTGCATTCTCTTTTATTTAATGTACTTATGTTGTTGTCCAAGTTTCATTGCTTTCTGACATGATTTGACCTGGTTTCTGTCATTTTTATGCGTTTACTAACCTACAGGGAGCGCCTTCGGATACAGGATGACCTGGGAAGAATATGCCAAATATGACCTTCTGGGTCATCTCAAAATGCTGTTTTTAGTCTAACCCCAAGTTTGCAGGAGTTTTGGAGGCCTCTAGGTAGGACATTTGCAAGGTCACTTTTTGCAAGTTTTGTGATAGTCCCCAGCGTCCCACCCTAGAGCGATTAGAAATATGTGCATGATTTCCTTACTATTATTTTTGAAATATGTCCTAGATGATATCCTAATGCCTCTATTAAATTTTCATTGCATTCTGACATGATTTGACTGTAGTTTTATTATTTTATGTGTTAACTAGCTCGTAGGGCGCCCCTGTCACATATAGGAAAATATGGGTAGGATAGGTAGATTCTGAGCATCTGGGTAGTCTTAAAATCACATATAATGCCTAACCCATGAGTTTTAGGTGATTTGGATGAGCGTAGGTGGGACATTGGAGCGCTCACCTTGGAGAGGCCCTCGACGGGCAAACGCGCATAACGGGGCCGTCCGACGCCGCTTCGATGCAAAATTAGGTGATACCAATTCTAGAAGTTGTCCTTTACATTCATATGTCATTCTGTAATCAATTTATCAACCTTATCACTGATATCCCACAAGCGGCCACTGGAGGCCTTGGGGATTGCATGTCTTTCTGGATACGCATATGCTATTAACGATTTGTTGTCTTTCTATGTGTAGGATCTCACCACCAGGAATACTAGAGGGGTAGCAAGGAATGATGAACACATGGACACAAGTGGTGGCAACTTTTGGCCCGCCCACTTCGAATGTGGGCATGCGAAAGACCTTGGAAGCGTACCGTCCGATCTTGTTCTTTCGGGCATCCATTGATGTAACAAATTGTATCAAATGTTCTGAGCCCTAGAGGGGGGATGTATTGTAATCATATTAAAAGCAATATCAATAAAGGAGGCCCCACTTTTGTTTTGCTCACATCTCGTTTATGCGTCATTCCCTTCATGCATTGCTCTTGTCGCATTCGTAGGACTTAGCATCTGTATCCATTTTTGTTTGCATCATATCGGTACGTCATCTTTCTACATTGCTTTTAGTGGTGATCATGGTGGGACCTTGTCCCCTACTGTTAAGATCAAGTTTTTGATCCAAATTTTATGGTTTTTCTTTGCAGGTGTTACTCATTCGGGCACTGGACTGCTACTCGTGCCACCCCGGGATGAATACGTATTCGTCCCACCCTGTGATGAATGCAGACCTGCTATTCATCCCACCCCAGGATGATTAGAGCTCTGTGCATTTTCTGAACAGAAACTCAGAGGCAGCTGGTTTAGACAGAGAGGAGGTAGGTCTTCTGAACATCCTCTGTGTTTTTCTACTTTCTGTTCCTGCATTTTTCTATTTTCTTTGCTTTATTTTTAGACACTTGCATAGAAAGGTTAAGTAGTTTGTTTTCCTTTCTTGCAATAAAAATAAAATAATAAAAACATAGAGTAAATTAAATGGAAGGAACTTGATTAGGAATGCATTTTTCTCTGGTTTGCTTGCATGATACTTGCACAAATGGCAAGTCCTCATTATAGGTTTCAGTTCTAGTTAGGTTTTGTGATTTCCTTTTTGCTACTAATTGTCTCTGAAAGATAAAACGTACTTTAAAGCATTGCATTAGTGAAAATCATCTTTTGTTGTATGTTTTCTTTCTTTACACAATTAAAAGGAACCACACACACCACCTAATAAAATTAACATCAAGGAGTTGGTCTTAATACCCCAACACTTGATCAAGACCAATGGTGGATTTCATCACCACCTTGGCTTGGATTTTGCATACATATACCCTGATCACGATTGTTGCTAGACGTAAATCCTGATGAAAGCTGACCAAGTGTAGTGGGGGTGATTCCCCGTGCATGAGGATAAGTCTTCTATGGTAGGTGTCAAAAATAGAGTGATCCCCCTTCCGTACCGCCTATGTTCCACTTACTGTTCTGCTCTCGCGTACCAATAGTTTCCCTCACGTAAGGGCGGGTATATTGAGAGGTTCGGTATAATGGCATGGCAATGGTATATTGAAGGGGCGACCATTTTGGAGATACAAGAGCCCTCATTATGCATGTATAACAAAGTTTTCTTTACAAGATTTACATAACAAAAATCAAACACACTGAACTAGATCTAGGGCACACATTTAATCTGTAAACAAGATAATCATTTCTTTGTTTGTGTGGTCCCCTTTTGTTTGGTATAGCATAAAAATTGTAAAGGAGATAAAAATATACGTATCTTTTTAGAAAAACCACCACCATGGTGTATACCCATAGCCAAGCCCAATCACGGGCAGAAGCTATGGAAAGTATACAAGGAGGCACAAGTCACCTCCGTTATAGCCCCAAGGACTTGGTTATACCACCTTGGCAGCCTGACCCACAACATAGTCCACACTATGCCACTACAGAAAAGGACTATAGAGGCACCCCTTTGAGGGGCACTCCCATTCAACACAGACCCTCTCAGGAGGAGTACACACATGGGAAGGCCCCCTTAGACACTCATTATGAGTGGCCACTACGCGATGAAGTGCTAGAGCAGCATAGGGTTCATAAGGAGGGGCCACATGATTATATCATTCCCCCTCCACCCCTCATTACTGTTAGAACTAATAGGCCAAATCTAGAGTGCAAGGCTCTTCAGATAGGGTGAGCCAACTCTGCCCGTCCCTTTCACATGTATGAAAGGGAGCATGAGGAAAACTAGTATATTCCTCAAGAGCAATACACCGCACGGGAGCAATGCGCCTCCGCACCTGCTGATTATCAAGATCACCTATTGAGGCCAGAGCCTCGGGTGAATGCTGCTAACCTCGATAGAGGAAAGTGACCCATAGAGATCTCGGATCACCATGACCAAGATAGATGTGTAGGGGAGGCATCTAGGCCTCCTAGACCTAGGACGACGGAACAAATCGACTTGGCATTTGCCAAACATGCCACCCACCAAGCGCAAATCACGCAGCTTAGGCAAGATCAGCAGCAGTTAGAACAACTGTATCATCTTAACAAAGAGCGCATTCAGCGCTAGATAGATGAGTTGCTCCAGAACACTATGCATGAGAGGATTCCAACCCCTCACATGCATAAGACAAAAATTTATGAGAGGCACAACCCCTTAGTACGAGACAGGTCTCCATGACCTTATCAAGCATTGCCTCCAAGACCTCCTAGACCTGAGCGGGAGGCCACTCCTAGAACCAATGATGGGCATCTTCCTCGGGCACCCATCCATGTTTATAGGTCACGCCCAAAAACTCCTCAAGAGGCCTATGAGGAATTTGAGCGAGAAGAAGAGCGGGCTGAAATGCCCTACCAAGGCAGGGGGCGCTATCCGGCTACCCCTCCATAGGCCTCAAGTTCCTCATAATTCACAATGGGAACAAACCAAAGAAGAGGAAATCAAATCCTCTGATGCATACAAAGCACTGCTAGAGCACTTAGAGTCTATGGAGACTAAGACTTCAGGGCCCCAAAAGCCCACCTTACGCCAACTCCGTAGTCACCCTGTGCATCCTTCAGTTTTGGCACCCCCATACCCCGACCACTTCAAAATGCCTCAATTGGCAATTTTTAGAGGGGATGAGGATGCCCAAGAGCACGTAACAAGGTTCCTGAGTCAATGCTTTGGCATTCAGGACAATGATGCATTGCTTCTGAGAATGTTTATAACCACGTTCGTAGGCCCTGCCTCGGATTGGTTTACCCAGTTGCTGAAGCATAGCATCAATAATCTAGACCAGCTAGTGGACGCGTTCCTTGAACGTTTTGCCTTCAACACCAAGAAGAAGGCATCCTTAAGTGACCTAGCTGGCCTTAAGCAGTATGATGATGAGACCATAGCCGCTTATGGGAATCGGTGGAGGACATTGCTTTCAAAGCTACCTTACCTCCCTCCCATGGCCGACATGACTCAAATGTTTTCAAAGAGTTGCTTAAGGTCGATCTCCATGCTATTGCAGCTGCAACAATATGCCACCCTCGAAGAAGCCTTGGCGCAAGCTAGGATAATTGAGGAGATCAAAATACAAGATGATGAGATTGCCAAGCCATGCAAGAAAGAGTGGCCCAAAAATGCTAAAACTGGGCCCACGCAATCGAAACCCATCATGGTCAATCAGGTTGCCATAACTATACCAAAGCCTGCACAAATGACACAGCCCCCAAAGGCTAATTATCAGGTAGTTCCTCTTGATAACTATGAAAAGGAAAATCATAAACAAGAGCAAAATCAATAGCGTCACCCTAGGCGACAATTCACACAATTCACGGAGTCTAGAGACTCCTTGTTTGACCGCTTGTTCATGGCAAACCTGATAAACTTGCCGAAAAGTCGACCCATAGACCCCAACATGCCAAAACCCAAGGGCTATAGGGAAGACTTATATTGTAGATTTCATCGATAGAAAGGACATGAAATCTCCACTTGTTGGAAATTCAAACACTTAGTGCAGGACTTGATAGACAACAAAATGCTCATGGTAGATAATCCCGTAGCATTGAGCAACCAATAGATGGAAGTCTTCAAAGACCCCCTGCCTGCCCATGATACGTAGGCAAAGACTTTACAAGTGAATGAGGTAACACAAAACTGCCCCATGCAAGGATACGTAGGGATGATAAGCATCGTGACACGGAACAAAAGATACCCAAACATGGCTACACCCACTGCAGCTATAGGAGATGTTCCATCAATGTCACAACCTCCACAACACCCTACGCAACCTCCCCCACCTAGACCAGTGGCCATGATTCGGACTAAACTTACTCAAAGTTTAAGGACCACGTCGGCTAGGCTCTCCATTTATGAGCTCATCCAACAATCGCCGCCCCATCGGGAGGCTCTGATGGAGATACTCAAAGCCATTGAGCTACAACCCCATGAACCCAATTCTTTCAACAACTTTGTGGGACATGTGAGACGATGCATAGAACCAGTCATAACCTTCAGGGAAGATGAACTAAAATTGGTGATTGGTGATATGGTGGATCCACCCCTGCACGTCATTGCATGGGTCAACGGGATTCCATTCAAGAGGGTGTTGTTGGACACTGGCTCATCCAACAACATAATCATGACAATGGCATTAAAACACCTTAAGCTGCCAGCATCCCACATTGTGGCATCCACTTACACTCTTCGAGCATTCAACGACGCGTTATGCTCGATGGTTGGCACAATTGTCCTGCCCATCCAAGTAGGACAAAAGACCATTCCTACGTTGTGTCACATCCTTGAGGGTGAGATGGCCTACAATATTTTGCTAGGCCGGCCTTGGATCAGGGACATGAAGTGTGTCCCTTCGATAGCCCATCAATGCCTCAAATACACATACGAAGGGCAAGTACATGTAGTCCCAACGAACTTAGAGCCCTTTAAGTTTTGCAATGCGGTGCAGCTGATGCCACAATCGACCCTCCCATCGACACATTTGGACTTTCAATTGAATCCATCCACTCAGGGTCCGATTCCGCCTACATCCCCATTGTTGAGTCCCTCAACTCACCAACCTAGCCCATCTTCATCGTCTGTTCCTTCACCCATGATGCCACCTATGGTGGCCATACCGAAGGACAATGGGAAGAAGCCCCTAGAGGAGGTACCACCATTAGTCTCAACCATCTCTACCGAAGAGGTGCCCAGCCGAATGGAAGTCGAGACACCTGGTTCACCCAACATGGAGTGGACTCAGGGAGAACTCCCATTCCCTCCCCCTCAACCATCGATGATTACCATTGAGATGGCCAATACGGGCCTAGGGGAGTACCTAGTGTGGAACGTTGTGGCAACACCCACGCTCGAATCCATGCAAGACATGGGGAGACCTCGCCTCCCCATCGGCACTATCATCCCTTTAGGCTACCCACCAAATCAGACCAATTTTGTATATGGGGGCCTCGAGAACGGCATTGAACCCTACCTACAAGAGGAAGAGGACGAAGAGCCATTTGCAGAGAATGTTGACTATCTGTCCAACCCGGACTTCGCCTTGAAATACCTAGACCAATGTAATTGGCATGGATATGGATTGGGCAGATACGAACAAGGAATGCACACTCTTTGTCAACCGAGATACCAGATGCAATATGATAAATCAGGAGTAGGGTTCAACCACCCTTTGCCCCTCGACATCTTGGTAGAAACCATGCAAGGCCTAGGTCTAGGCAACAGGGATGGGTTGGCACAAGATCCATATGCCAATCCCAACACAACATACACATTGGGGGATTATCTCCCATTGTTAACAACAAACCTTGTTGACCTCAACAACCCCTCCCCTTTGATCGAGGAAGGAGAAAGTTCAAGAAGTAACCTCCAAAGGGGATATGAACAAGATCAAGGGGGGTCTTCGAAGATGAGTCAGATTATGAGGTAGCACCTTGGGACCCTTTTGAGTCCGATAGCAATCACTCGCAGGTGACACCCATTGACGACTATCAGGAGAACTTCATGGCAATGTTCCCCTTTAATGTTCCAATCGGGCAATTGCTACCTCTAGAGAATCCAGCCCTCCCGTAGAGAGCGAAACAACCCAGAAGGGACCAAATCAACATGCTCAAACAAAATGAGCCTCCCATGCCGGCCATAAGGCCAAGTGATCCACCGGAGGAAGAAGATCCAAATATCTTCTTCAACATCGACTACCTACGTGCCAAATTTTTGGCTTTCGTAGAGAGTGAGGATAGTGATCAAGAAATGCCTAGTGGGAGGCTATACCAACTAGAGGGGCACATAGTTGTCAGAGCCAATGAAGGCCTATGGATCTCCGATAGCGACTATGAGGATGAGACTGAGATGGCATATCTCAACCATATGAGGCAACAGGAATACCCCATAGACATCGATGATATGTTTGAACATCTAAATATGGGACCAAGGCATAGGTGGCATTTAAATCAAGTACAGTTAAACCAAGTGCTTCATCCACCACTTTGGGCATACAGGGAGCACCTCCCACCTAGAGACCCTATAGGGCCATCAGTGCCAAGGGCAGACCCTATCCTTCTATCCGCACATAGGGCCGATCCTTTTGTGCCAGTACCCACAGAGCCAGATCCAGGGTACAAGGATCACCAAGGATGTCTGAATCAACACCCATGCGACAATGGAGACCAAATTCATTCCATCAACATGATCTCCATTGATTTAACCACCCCCATCCACAATCCAGCCGATCCAACATGACCATTGTATCTAGACCTAGATGCCATAGACTGGGATCACGCTGACTCACCACCATCCCCATCAGAGTACTGGCCTTGCGGTGAGATGTTTCATTTCACCCCAGGATAGACTCAGGATATCTTCCATGTTGAAGAGGAACCCGACATTCCCAACGTAGATCTAAATTCAGCAAATGATATCCACCTGATCCCAACTCCACACCAGTTGGAGGATGGATCCCACATGTCAGTCGAAGAGACGATTGACGTAGACATCGGTTCTGATCCAATGAATCCACAAATCATCAAGTTGGGGGTAAGTTTATCCCCCGAAGAGCAAGCCGATTACATTGCCCTTCTCAAAGAGAAGAAGGAGGTTTTTGCATGGTCCTACAAAGACATGTCGGGGCTAGACCCATAGCTAGTCATGCATAATCTAACACTTGATCCGATAGTCAAGCCAGTCAAGCAAAAGCTACGTAAGATGCACCCAATAGTGGCCTTAATGGTCAAAGATGAGCTACAAAAGTTGTTGGATGCATAGTTTGTCATCTGCATAGATTACCCACCATGGTTGTCCAACATGGTACCCATCAAAAATCTTGATGGGAGGATTCGCATATGCACCGATTTTCGAGATTTAAACAAAGCGAGTCCCAAGGATGATTTCCCCTTGCCTAGCATCGATGCATTGGTAGACGCTACAGTAGGCCATGAAATGCTTTCCCTCATGGATGGTTTCTCGGGATACAACCAGATTCGTATCAATCTCGATGATCAACTAAAAATGGCGTTCACGATGCCTTGGGGGACATTTTGTTATAAGGTCATGCCCTTTGGCCTTAAAAATGCTGGCGCCACTTACCAACGCGCTATGACATACATCTTCCATGATCACATGCATAAAACTTTGGAAGATTATATGGATGATTTGTTGGCCAAATCTCTTTTGCACCAAAATCATCTCGATGACTTACGCAAGATCCTTGATCACCTCATCGAACACAAGGTTAGGCTAAACCCCAAGAAGTGCGTATTTGGCATCACATCTAGAAAACTCTTGGGTTTCATAGTCTCAAAATGAGGCATCGAGGTAGATCCAAATAAATTCAAGGCAATCCTTGAAATGCTTCCCCCAACCACCATCAGGCAGCTCAAAAGCTTGCAGGGTAAGGTCACATCGATCAAGCGCTTCATAGCATAGTTATCTGACAAGTGTCGACCCATGAATAAATTATTACACAAGGGGGTAGCATTTCATTGGGATGACGAGTGCCAATCAGCCTTCGATGACATCAAACAATACTTGGCTTCACCACCAGTATTGGCACCACCTAGACTAGGAGTGTCATTCTATTTATACATCTCAGCTATTGAGGTGGCACTGGGCGCCATGCTAGCCTAGAAAAATGAACTACATAAAGAACAGGCTAATTATTATCTTAGCCGCACCCTGGTCAGTTATGAACTTAACTATGCATACGTTGAGAAGCTATGCTTGGCGGTGGTATTTGCCACCAAAAAGCTATGCCATTACATGCTGAGCAATACGACGTATGTTGTGTCTAAGGAGAATCCATTGTGGTACATGATGAGTCATACTTATCACAGTAGTCGCATGACGAAATGGATCATGTTGTTGATGGAGTTTGACATCGAATTCATTGGACAAAAGTCCATCAAAGGTCAAGTCATCATCGATCAACTAGCAGAGGCTCCTCTCGAAGATGATCAGCCTCTGACCATAGAGCTGCCCGATGATGGGGTCTTCCATGTCTCAGAATCTCCAGATTCTGATGAGCCTGAGTCACAAGCCGACATAACCTTATTTTTTGATGGTTCTAAATGTGAGCAAGGGGGTGGCACGGGAATCATGTTTTTCACACCACAAGGGGCTCCAATGCCTTTATCATTTAAACTTGATTTCTCATGCACCAATAACAATGTTGAATATGAAGCCTTGCTCATAGGTCTTCAGACAACCATCACCATGAACATCAAATGCTTGAATATCTTTGGTGATTCACTGTTAATTGTCAACCAAGTGAAAGGGGTATTCCAATGCAAATGCCCAGTTCTGCAGGCCTACAAAGCCCTTGTGGATAAATTCTTGGCAAAGCTTGAATGGTATGACATCGAGGCACTCCCTCGATCATCGAATCATTTTGCGGACACTATGGCCTCCTTGGGGTCACTAATCCCACAAGACATTTCTGGTGAGATGACAACCATTCAAGTCAAAATGTTATCGCAATCCATGATGGAGCGTGCAAGCTCTGACATAATGCCAGGAATCCACCTGATCCAGATTGAACCATCTCAGGATAGGTTCTCTCGAATCCATGATAGTCTGAATCATGCCAACTGGGGGTCTTTGTTCTCTCCAACCCCTCTTAATAGCAACACAATGCTATTTTTACAAGTTCTTTCCCGCTCAACTTTTTCTAGGGATGAACTTCAAGAGGGATCGACCATTCATACCATCGAGGTTTCTGATCAGCAGGATTGGTACACACCCATAAGAGACTATCTCAAGTTAGGTAGCCTCCCACTTGGATTGTCGCACACCATGAAAATATCATTCAAACAGAAAGCGACAAAACATGTCTTGCTAGGAGACATTTTATACCGTCGAAGCTACGAAGGAATCCTCCTCCATTGCTTGGACCAACAGGAGTCCACTTGGGCGATCACCCAAGCGCACGATGGTACATGCGGTGGCCACTTCAACGGTATGGCCATCGCAAAGCGCATTCTTCGCATGGGCTATTATTGGCCATCTTTAGAGCGAGATTGTTGCGCATATGTGCGGAAGTGCATGAAGTGTCAACACCATGCTAACTTGACACACGTACCTTCTCAAGCCTTGCAACCGATCCAATCGGCTTGGCCATTTTTATAGTGGGGCTTAGATCTCATCGAAAAGATCTCCCCTGCATCGTCAGGTCATCACACGTTTATCATAACGGCCACAGAGTACTTCACTAAGTGGGTGGAAGCAATTCCGCTTACCTCTACGACTGGGCCCCGCATTGCGGAGTTCATTTTACATAACATCATATGTCATTTTGGTATTCCATCCAAGATCATCTCGGATAATGGGACGTCATTTAAGAACAAAGATGTGCGTGCTTTGACAACAAAGTACAAAATTCAGCATAGTTTTTTGACACCTTATTATCCGTAGGCAAATGGGCAAGCAGAGGCATCAAACAAAATGCTAGTTGCCATCCTTAAAAATATGGTCGTAGATAATCATAAGGATTGGCACATCCAAATACCACTTGCCCTATGGGCTTATCGCACTAGCATTCGGATGCCCACTAGGGCAACTCCATTTTTGCTAGTGTATGGCTCCGAGGCAGTCATGCCTCTCGAGTTGGAAATACCCTCCCTACGCATATCAATGCAAGAGTTCATCGATGATGACACTGCATGGTAGGCCTGGTTAGACCAGCTTACGTTACTCGATGAACGATGCATCAATGCTCTCGAGCATTTACGTATCTATCAAGAGCGACTTAAGAAAGCATACAACATGAAAGTTCACCTGAGGGACTTTCAGGTCGGTGACCTGGTCTTAAAAGAGAACCAACAAAATTCTAACTTGCCGCCCCATTTAAGGGACAAGTTCATGGCAAATTGGTTAGGTCCTTATGTAATCGATAGTAAAATAGGACCTGGAACATACCGGCTCACCTCTCTTGAAGGAATCAAGGAATTAGAACCCTTGAACATCAGTCATTTGAGGCCATTCAACATTTAAAGAGCCATGGCCCACCCCAAAAGCTCCAAGGATTCCCGCAATCACTTGGTCAACCTAAAATCCCAAAGGTATCTATAATCCCTTTGGTCAAACCAAAAGCTCCAAGGGTTCTAGAAATTGCTTGGTCACCAAAATGCCCCAAAGGTATCTATAATCCCTTTGGTCAAACCAAAAGCTCCAAGGGTTCTCAATCGCTTGGTCAACCTAAAATGCCCCAAAGGTATCTATAATCCCTTTGGTCAAACCAAAAGCTCCAAGGGTTCTCATAATCGCTTGGTCAACCAAAATGCCCCAAAGGTATCTTAATCCTTTGGTAAACCAAAAGCCAAGGGTTCTCACTTGGTACAAAATGCCCAAAGGTATCTATAATTCCTTTGGTCAAACCAAAAGCTCCAAGGGTTCCACAATGCTTTGGTCAACCAAAATGCCCCAAAGGTATCTATAATCCCTTTGGTCAAACCAAAAGCTCCAAGGGTTCTCACAATCGCTTGGTCAACCAAAATGCCCCAAAGGTATCCATAATCCCTTTGGTCAAACCAAAAGCTCCAAGGGTTCCCACAATCGCTTGGTCAAACCTAAAATGCCCCAAAGGTATCTATAATCCCTTTGGTCAAACCAAAAGCTCCAAGGGTTCCCACAATCGCTTGGTCACCCAAAATGCCCCAAAGGTATCTATAATCCCTTTGGTCAAAACCTCCAAGGATCCGTAAGAATCACTTGGTCCACACCCATTCAGGTTAAAACCACCATAATGAATATTCAAAAACAACAGATAATCAAAAATAACAAAAAAATTGCATCTCACTTTCATGCATAATCTTAAAAATCAAAATACAAAAAAAAGTTGCATTAGGCATCGCATACATACATTGCATATTTGCTGGTCATACATGTCAAACACACCATAGACTGTAATTACTTGGCAATTCCATCATTTTCCACATTTGTCCATTTTGTAAATGATCCAACAAGAATAACGCCATTCACATTTTTGCCATATCATAGTCAATTGTCTTCTAATGTCTTTAGGGTTTTCGTCATTCAGCTGTCTTTAGATTTCTAGCCAAATGTTGTACAAAGTCAGACCAATTTTTACAAGGTAGAGTTTTACTTGGATCACGCCTTGTTACATAGCATCCCAACACAAGCTTAAAACACATAAAAATTCCCAAGTTGTGTGAACGAAAGATGAAACCTGCATAGCGGACTAGGTTACCATAAGTGAAATGGTTATCTTGCTCATCCCCCTATGCGAATGACCCCAAGAATGCTGAGAGTTGGCAAAAGGACAAGCATCTTCCCTACCCAATTCCCCAAAATAAATAGTGGTTTTTACCACTATCAGAAATCCCAAATTCTCAAAAAGTTGCAAACATCAAAAAAACTGCAAAATTCAAAGTACAAACTCCAAAGTTTGACATCAAAACCCTCAAAGTGCACACATCAAAAAGCACAAGAAATAGTGATCCCCATCACTCAAAATTCAAATCCCTTGCTCAAAAAAAAAAAAAAAAGAAAAATAAACAGTGATTTTTATCACTATATATGAGAGCAAGTATCCCAATAAAATTGAAGAAAAGAAGGGAGTCAAACTTGAATCCCTGGAACTCTCAACATTCGAAAGGTCATGAGGTGATCCTCAGTCCCGTTTGGTGGATAGCTTGCTGGTCACTGGTGGCAAACCTCCCGCATGATGATATATCTATCGCATTAGCTATTGGGCATATGTACAAATCAATGTTTGCATGTGGATGAGCTAGCTTATGGTATCCTAGATTGCATCGTAGATTAATCTTACTAAATGCAACAAAGGAGTTAGTGGAGCTAATTAGGTGATCCTCAGTACAGGTTTGGTGGACAGCCTACTTGGCACTGGCGGTATCCTTACGAATACCACATCAATGAACTCAATCGCACACACAGGGATGTGAAATAACTTGGTCAAACTCAAGTCTGATTCGTACCTTGTTCGAAAGTCTTGTAAGATAATGTACAGTCTTGACTAGTTAGTTAAAGCATCTGAGTCTCAGAAAAACCTTAACTACATTCTAAAACAATTGTTGTACATTTCATTACTTACATCACCATCAAAAAATACAAAACAAAAAATTACAAATGCAAAAGTTATTTCATAAAGCAATCACATAGTACAAAAAGCCAATAAATCCTGTACAGTCTATGGTGCCACCGCCTGTATACCAACAAATCATTCCATCCATTCCATATGCATACATCTATATCATATAGTTAAAATCATCCATAGTCATAATAGCATATGCATACATCAACATAAATAAATGTGCATAAAGAACAATAAACCATGACAAGTATATAATCAAACCAAAAAAAGAGTCATGTATATATATCAAGTCAAAATGCCCTCAGGCTACAATAAGAAGGTCCTCTGACCTCACAAAAAAACAAAAACTCAAAATCCCCAAAGCCTAGGGAGTCGGCCACCATGATCACGTAGGATCGGTGCGACTGGAACTACCCCTAGTAGTATGGGTCCTATGGGACCTCTCAGGGTGGCTGTTGCCAGCCCTCGCACCCTACCCACCAACACTACCCTCACCTAGCCACCTGTGATGAGATGATGCAGACTGCTCAGTCTCACTGCCTCTCGTACGATGTGATGACCCACCTCCATCAAGCACAAGCAACTATCCACCAAGGTGGACAACCTCTATCTCTAACTCTATCCGGTACCGACCCCACACTCCATATCTCATCGGTGATACATAACCAATGCACTATCCCACTGTGCCAACTGAGTCCGTAGGAGATCCCTCTCCTACGTTACCTCCACCAAAGCATCTCTATGCTCCTCCTCCCATCTCCGTAGGAGACCCTCCAATCATGCTATCTCAGCATGAAGCCCAACCTCCACATCCCCTGAGACAGCCTGAGGCATGGGCACCTCCGGGATGGCCTACTACTCTGGCACCCACTGCTTTGGGACATCCTGTACATTCGGCTACTCTAAAACCCCCAAATCATCTCCATCATCGCTGAAGTCATCAACCTCCACCATGTCAACATCATCAAGCGGAGCCCCCCAACCCTCCATCGGTGCCTCTGCACCCCCACCTCCTACTATTGCAGTATCCATGCCTCCTAGAGGCCCCTCACTCCACCATCACCACATAATCCACCACCGATCATACTCTATAGTCACCTCGACATCATCCATATTGGGTACATCAATAACTACATCGGACCCCTCACCCAATTGCTCAATGGTAGGCCAGACTAGAGTCCTCTCATCACCATGATGTCGATAGATCAAGGGATCACCAGGAAATCCCTGGCACACCCCAAACTACCATGTCACCCAGACATATGGGAAGTACTCCTACTCTGTCCCATGCCACCCAATCAACCATCTACCCCTGCACACATGTCGGAGCCACTCTCCAGCCTTAGGCCAAGCTGGACAGTCCCGGTACGACCACCAGAACACCTACCCTAGCACTAGACGAGAGAAGGCATCAGTATAGTGACCTACATCACCTGCCCATCATCGACTCTATCCATGCTCCTTTGACCTCCACCATAAATTGGCATAGCCAATTTCTCGATCCACCATCTCACCTCGGGTGGTCCAAGGCAAACCCTGCGACTGCTCCACAGCTATGTGCTGCCACCCCTAGCACTACAAGAGATAGCTGCACCCGATCCCCTTCCACTTTCGATAGCGGACCTCGTACAACTCATCGTACAACTACGCCAATAAAGTCTGACCCCATCTCATAATAAGTGGAGCTGATGTAGGACACTCCACCAATGTGAAAACCAACTCAAGCAGGTTCCAAGGGAACCTCGCACCTGAGGAGTCAAGAAGTAGCATATTGGAGATGAGGGTCATGATCAAAGCATGCCTCACCCCTAATACGCCCTTCTCCAGCCACCATCGCACCAGAATACCGCCTATCTGGCAGTCAGCCTCTGCCCTCTCCACAGCCCTCTCCACCCCCCTCTCCATCATCGGACCAAAACACCATGTCAATACCATCGTCCCTGGTCACGGTGGGTCATCCGGATAGGCAGTCCATCTATCGAAATCCGTAGAATCTGATACACATCCTCTAGAGTAACAGTCATCTCCCCTGTTGGGAGATGAAAAGTGTTGGTGCGGGGATCCCACAGATTGATCAGGGCAGTCAAATATGCTCGATCCCCCACCATAGGCTCTAGACGCGTCACGTGCTTGAGCCCAAGGGCATCAAGCCACTCCCAATCCACAACTGTCAGGGCATCCCGGGCATCAGAGAAAATAGTCGGTTGGCGGTACCGACTCTTCACAACCTGAAACAACAAAATAAAATAAAAAAAGATATTAAGTACATACTTAATATAAAAAAAAATATTAAAATAAAATTGTACAATGAAAGTACAGATCATAAAACTATACAATCAACAAAAAACAAAACAAAAAAAAAAAATATTAGGGTTTCAACCTTAATATGAACAAAAACAACAAAATAAAATGAAAATGTTTTGGGTTTTAAACCTAAATACAAACACAAACAAAGTACATATAACATTGTGTACTAGGGTTTTGACCTTAATATATGAAAATTAACAAAAAAAAAAATAAGAAATAAAAATAAAAAAAAAATAACGCGAACAAAAATTTTATATGTGAGTTTTAAACTTCATATAAAACACAAACGAATAACAGGCAGGGAGAAGGAACATCATACCGGTCTCACCTCGGCTCCTCCACTCGAAGATCCGGTTCTCGCACTCATGATGTCCATAAAATTTTAGCAGCGCTCCGCTACGCACACTCGCACTCCTCCTCCTCATTGCTCCAAATCGCCAAGAAAAAAATATTGCAAATGAGCCCAAAACCTAGTTTTGGTCCTTATATAGGTTGTTAGGCCTGTAATCGTTCCACCCTAGGATGAGCACTCTAGTTAGCGCTCATCCCACCCTGGGACGATTACAGAATTGGTATTCGTCCCACCCTGGGATGATTACAGAGCAAGAAATAAAGCAACAAAAACTGCATCCAAAAAATGCACCAAAAATAGCAATAAATCTGCCGAACAAAGGTGCCTTTGCACCTGACATTCATGGCATGAAAAACCATCGTCGGGGTCACAAATACTCACTATCCTACTCCCTAAGAAGGCTAGCATAGCCGGACCGCTCCACGGGAAGGAGGATTTTCGATAATTTCTACCCCAATAGGCGTCAAAAAAAGGGTCAAAACCCACCAAAAATAGGTCCGATGGTTGGAAAACTGCAATAAGCGTTCAACGAAAAACAACTGAAGGCACCCTTACAAATGTCATCTTGGGTCAAGTGACTCATCGCTTTTCTCATTTTTGGTCATTCCCTCATCGATTCGTCGCTTGAGGGGGTAGTCACACTTAGTCACCAATCAACAAATACACACCCAATCAAGGAAATGGCATGCATTCAAAGAATCATTGACAAAGACAATCACGCTCCTGCTTGGGGCAGCAAACAAGCAATAATCACAAGCTAAACAAACACTTGGCATTCTGGAAGCATGAAGAAAAGGTTCCTCAGACAAAAGGTTGCGCCCTTTGCCTATTCATGTCTGAACAATGTCCAAGATCAAGTACACCTCACTGAAAAAGGTTACACTTGAGTTAAGCTCCTTAGCTCGTCAGAAGCAAGGATTCAAGAATGCGTGCCCTTTCCATACTTGGGGCATCAAAATTTGGTTAGGTTACTGAGAAACCCTAATCATTAAGTGCTTTGGTCATCTATTTTTGCTCAGCACTGCGCCACACAACGCATCCCAAAAAGGGGCATCTATAGACACCAAAACAACACCAATCCGATTATGTGACTACAAGCATTGACCGAATTGGCATACATACCCCCTAGGGCAGCCTCCAAGAGGTTAAAAAGTGGTCCTAACCACTCCCAAATCAGTTTTGGAAGGTCAGAGGTCAGTTTTGCACCTTTTAAGCACTTTGCTCCCTATTCGTCCCACCCTGGGATGATTAGAATCCTATTCGTCCCACCCCGGGACGATTAGCAACAATCGCTCCAGGGTGGGACGATTAGCAGGTTTGACTGGAAAAAGTCAAACCTTGACAAATGGCAGCCCAAATCCACCACCTAACTTCGCCTTCAAGGCATGCAATTGCGAGGGAACGTTTCAAATCAGAGAGAGCCTGCCTTGATCATGGAGGCCTCAATCAATGAGCCCCTAAATCAGGGAGGAATCTTCTCTCCCCCAAAAAGGCATAATGAGCCAAGTGGCGCCCTCGCATGCGCATTCAAAGGAGACCCTTAGGTCTATAAAAAGGTGAGCCTCCTCACCCCCAAAAAGAACAGAGCTGGAGCATTTGGAGCAACGAAGTGCTGCCGAACTATACCCCCATTCCTCTTTGTGCTTCCTACATCCCTAATTTCTCTTTTGGAAGAGAGGTTATCGGGTGAACACTAGGAACGCAATCCAGACCCAAAACCCAAGAAATCGGCCATAATCCCACCCCAAACTCATCGACACAACCCCCTAGGAGGTTTTGGACCCATCCCACTTGGATTGGTGTCAAAACTAGGCCCTAAACGGTGGGCGTCCCACCCCCGGGTGCCCCCGAAACTACTGCAGTCCTAATCGCCCCACCCTGGAGTGATTAGAAATCTGTGCATGATTTCTTTACTATTATTTTTGCATTCTCTTTTATTTAATGTACTTATGCTGTTGTCCAAGTTTCATTGCTTTCTGACATGATTTGACCTGGTTTCTGTCATTTTTATGCGTCTACTAACCTACAGGGAGCGCCTTCGGATACAGGATGACCTAGGAAGAATATGCCAAATCTGACCTTCTGGGTCATCTCAAAATGCTGTTTTTAGTCTAACCACAAGTTTGCAGGAGTTTTGGAGGCCTCTGGGCAGGACATTTGCAAGGTCACTTTTTGCAAGTTTTGTGACAGTCCCCAGCGTCCCACCCCGGAGCGATTAGAAATATGTGCATGATTTCCTTACTGTTATTTTTGCAATATGTCCCAGATGATATCCTAATGCCTCTGTTAAAGTTTCATTGCATTCTGACATGATTTGACTGTAGTTTTATCATTTTATGTGTTAACTAGCTCGTAGGGCGCCCCTGTCACATACAGGAAAATATGGGTAGGATAGGCAGATTCTGAGCATCTGGGTAGTCTTAAAATCACATATAATGCCTAACCCATGAGTTTCAGGTGATTTGGATGAGCGTAGGTGGGACATTGGAGCGCTCACCTTGGAGAGGCCCCCGACGGGCAAACGCGCATAACGGGGCCGTTCGACGCCGCTTCGATGCAAAATTAGGTGATACCAATTCTAGAAGTTGTCCTTTACATTCATATGTCATTCTGTAATCGATTTATCAACCTTATCACTGATATCCCACAAGCGCCCGCTGGAGGCCTTGGGGATTGCATGTCTTTCGGGATACGCATATGCTATTAACGATTTGTTGTCTTTCTGTGCGTAGGATCTCACCACCAGGAATACTAGAGGGGCAGCAAGGAATGATGAACACATGGACACAAGCGGCGGCAACTTTTGGCCCGCCCACTTCGAATGTGGGCATGCGAAAGACCCTGGAAGCGTACCGTCCGATCTTGTTCTTTCGGGCATCCATTAATGTAACAAATTGTATCAAATGTTCTGAGCCCTAGAAGGGGGACGTATTGTAATCGGATTAAAAGCAATATCAATAAAGGAGGCCCCGCTTTTGTTTTGCTCACATCTCGTTTATGCGTCATTCCCTTCATGCATTGCTTGTCGCATTCGTAGGACTTAGCATCTGTATCCATTTTTGTTTGCATCATATCGGTACGCCATATTTCTGCATTGCTTTCAGATTTAAAGGTTGACATTTGTATGATAGTTGCGTAATGAACTGTAAAATGACTTGTATCTTCCCTTATAAGTTGTGAAGCTGCTTAAGATTGGTGGGGGAGGCATGTGTATGATTGCTTTGACCTTTTATGGGTTGATTTTAATGCCTTGCTTTGAAATGATGAACCCTAATATTTTTCCATATGTGACTCCGAAGACACATTTCTTGGGATTTAATCGAACATTATGCTTGAGAAGATCAAATATTTTTCTAAAATACCAATGTGGTCTTGACGTAATAAAGATTTAGTCATAAGATCATCGATATAATTTTCAACAATCTTGTGCATGTAGTCGTGAAATATATATGTTTCCCGTTGGTAGGTAGCATTTACGTTCTTTAAACCAAAGGGTATGACCTTGTAACAAAAGGTCCCCCAAGGCATAGTGAAGGTTATTTTGGCTTGATCCTCTAGATTAAATCAGATTTTATTGTATCCCGAGAAGCCATCCATAAGAGAGAACATTTTGTGACCTATAGCCAAATCTACCAGCGTATCAATGTTTGACAACGAAAATTCATCCTTAGGGCTCACTTTATTGAGATTGCAAAAATCGGTGCATATGCACACCCCCAATTTTATTTTCTAATAGGAACCATATTGGACAACCAATTGAGGTAGTCAATGGGTTGGATGAATCCTACGTCTAGCAATTTTTGTAATCCATATTTAATCATGAGAGCAATTTTTGGATGCATCTTTCAGAGTTTTTGCTTTACTGGTTTAATTATTGGATTTAACATTAAATTATGAACCACTAGATTTGGGTCTAAACCAGGCATGTCCCTGTAGGACCAAGCAAAAATATTTTTATACTTCTTTAGAAGAGAGAAGAATGTGGCACATTCTTCGGTTGAAATATCTTTCCCCAATTTGAAAAAATGGTGATGTTTGGGATTATCACTGATATTGATGTCAATTGTATATTTTATTAACATATGTGATCCATATTCCAATTGATGAGTAGGGATTAAGTGAATTTCATCAGCTAGATTAAGTGAGTTAGATACATCGTTAGGCTCAATATCAGTTTGTAAGATATCTAAACCAGGACACGACGAAATATGGAACAGTTGCAACATGTCCTCAGAAGGGAGAAACTTGGACAATGATAATAGAAGGATGGCATGATCAAAATCAATAGCCTTAAGATTGAGAGGTAATAATTTGGTAGGGTCACTAGGATAATGGAGTGGAGTGGTGAGATAAATGGAGATCATATTGATGGTTGGCAGATAATCTCCATACTATGGGAAGAGATGATAAAAAATGGGTGGATGCAAATGTACAAGGGGTGGTTGAGCTAGAATCAAAATGGCAAGGTGCCTTGTAAGGAGCACGGGAAAAAACAACCTCATGTGGGAGAATCTAACGCCAGAGAGGTAGCGATAATATCGAAAAGAAAAGAAGATAGAATTCTTCTAAATTGTTGAGAGGCTCAATAAGGGCAGATTCATCTTTCAAGCTAAAAGAGGTGATGGAAGCGGTCTCCCAACCGTATTTCAAACCCAAGTCATGCTCAGACCCCTAACCATCTCTTGAATCATAATCATATTCTAACTCATGATCTGACTTGTTAGAGTCAACAACAGATAAAGTAGCGATGTGTAAGTGATCGCTAAGTAGGTGAGTATTCTACCTCGGCTGTGGATAGAGATACTGATTCTTGTTTCTTGTTGTGCCATGCTACCAGCCTGTTTCCAAGATAAAATGCTCCAACAACATGCTATACACTTAATCCCTACTCATCAATTGATTGTGACAGTTTGGCATGCATTTTCTCTCTCCTCTGTTATGTCACGAAATCACGACAGTTTGGCATGCATTTTCTCTCTCCTCTATTATGTCACGAAATCACGACAGTTTGGCATGCATTTTCTCTCTCCTCCGTTATGTCACGAAATCACGACAGTTTGGCATGCATTTTCTCTCTCCTTCGTTATGTCACGAAATCGCGACAGTTTGGCATGCATTTTCTCTCTCCTCCGTTATGTCATGAAATCGTGACAGTTTGGCATGCATTTTCTCTCTCCTCCGTTATGTCGTGAAATCATGACAGTTTGGCATGCATTTTCTCTCTCCTTTATGTCACGAAATCGTGACAGAAAACATGTCGCGATATCGCGACAGTTTTCTTACTTGTCTTTTTCTTTGATTTTCTGAATCCGGGCCACTCTGTCTTCTTGGAAATTCACTTGTACATGATCTGCTGACCTCTGAACTCCTGTCCACTGCATCAATCTGATCTATCTATCTGTGTTGACAACAATGACAATACTTTTGCTGCACCTTGCTCAACAATCTCCCCCTTTGGAATTGTTGGCAACACTCATGCACTCTCCTGTAATTCTTCTCCCCCTTTGACAATAATACCAAAGGGCTGCTGCAGACTCCCCCTGAGTCTATGCACACCATTCTCAGACAAATATTGTTATAGTTAGCAAAAATCATAAATATAAGCAAAACTATAAACATAGGCATAAATGCTCCCCCTGAGAATGTGATCCCAAATGATAGTCGGTTCTTGGGAAATGTGACCACTCCCAACTTACTCCGAAGGTACTCAAAAACTTCCTTGGGCAATGGTTTTGTGAATATATCAGCTACCTGCTCTGTAGTTGGAACAAAATCCAATTTGACCTCTCCTTCTGCAACTTTATCCTTCAAGAAGTGATATCGGATCGCAATATGTTTGGTTCTAGAATGCATAACCGGATTCTTGGATATGTTGATAGCACTAGTGTTATCACATTTAATTGAAATTGGCTCTTTGAAGTGAATACCAAGATCTTTCAACGTTTGTCTCATCCATAATATCTGTGTACAACATGTTGTTGCTGCAATGTATTCTGCCTCTGTTGTGGATAGAGAGACTGATTCTTGTTTCTTGTTGTGCCATGCTACCAACTTGTCTCCAAGATAAAATGCTCCTCCACTGGTACTCTTTCTATCATCAATACATCCTGCCCAATCTGCATCAAAATATGCAATCAGAGTGAAGTCTTTACCTTTTGGGTACCACAACCCATAATCCATAGTACCCTTGAGGTACCTAAAAATCCTCTTTACAGCTGTCACATGAGTTTCTTTGGGACTAGCCTAAAATCTTGCAACCATGCATACTGCCTGTAATATATCCGGTCTAGTGGTATGTTAAATACAACGAGCTTCCAATCATAGACCTGTACATTGTTTGATCTACATCCGGAGATTTGTCATCCTTGCTCAACTTGCAGCTTGTTGTCATGGGAGTGCTAACAGGTTTACTATCTTCCATTGTGAACTTTTTCAGCATTTCTTTCACATATTTAACTTGAGAAATAAAAATGCCCTTTTCATTTTGATTGACTTGTAGTCCTAGGAAATAAGAAAGTTCACCAATCATAGACATCTCAAATTCTTTCTTCATTTTAGTTGCTATGTCTTTGCAATATTCATCCATGTTCTTTGCCAAATATTATATCATCTACATAAACAACAAGAACAATAAGATGGCCCTTCTCTGTTTTGACATATAAATTGTTGTCCACCAAACCTTTCTTGAACCCTTGTTTAATAAGATAGTTATCCAACCTTGCATACCATGCTCTGGGTGCCTGTTTCAAACCATATAATGCTTTCTTTAACCTGCAAACAAAATCTGGATTGTCACCGAGTTGGAAGCCATCTGGTTGTTCAATGTAAACCTCTTCTTCCAGTTTTCCATTCAAAAATGCTGATTTTACATCCATTTGATATACTTTGAAATTTTTATGGATTGCTAAAGCCAGAAACATTCTGATTGCCTCTAGTCTGGCTACTGGTGCAAAGGTTTCCTCAAAATCAATGCCTTCAACCTGAGCATAGCCTTTACAGACCAATCTTGCCTTATTTCTGACAACTTGTCCATCTTCATTTAATTTATTTCGAAAAATCCATTTAGTGCCGATTATGTTTTTATTTGTTGGTCGTGGTACTAATTCCCAGGTTTTGTTTTTCTCAATCTGATCTAGTTCTTCATTAATTGCCTTCATCCAACTTTCATCTGTGCTTGCTTCAACAACATTTTTAGGTTCAATGTTGGATAATAGAGAATAGTTCCGCACTACTGCTCTTCTTGTCTGAATACCATCTGTGGGGTCCCCAATAATCTGTTCACTGGGATGATTTTTTTGCCAATTGCCTGTTTTAAATTTCTTGTTTTCTTCTTCTTTTGAGTCAGTTTTTAAAACATCTGGATCAATTTTTTGATTCTCTTCTGTTTCCTTTTCATCATCTCCTTCAATGACTTCTTCATAAATAGGGTAGTTTTCTTGATAAGTAATTTCTCGTTCTCTACCTTCATCAACTTTAACATCAACACTCTCAACAATTTTCTTTAGCCTCTTGTTGTAACATGTGTAGGCTTTGCTTTTTGTTGAGTAACCAAGAAAAATACCTTCATCAGCTCTATCTTCAAATTTATCGAGATTATCTTCAGTCCGTTTGATGTAGCACTTGCTTGCCAAACACTTTGAAATATCTTGTTGTTGCCTTTCTGTCGAACCACAGCTCATAAGGTGTTTTGCTTTCATGCGGCCTTAGCATGCACCTGTTTTGAATGTAAACTACAGTATGGACTGCCTCTTTCCAAAATCTGTCAGCTATTTTGTTCTCAGCCAACATTGTCCGTGCCATTTCTTGCACTGTCCTGTTCTTCCTTTCTACAACACCATTCTACTGAGGTGTCCTTGCTGCTGAAAATTGTCTTCTGATCCCATATTTTTGATAGTATTCTGCAAATTCTTTTGAAATAAACTCTCCTCCTCTGTCTGATCTTAGGCATTTAATCCTTTTTCAGGTTTGATTTTCAACCTATTTTTTAAAAATCTTGAACATCTCAAAGGCATCCGATTTAAGCTTTAAAAATAATACCCATGTCATCCTGGAGTAATCATCTATGAACAACATAAAGTATTTGTCACCGTTTATGCTTTGTGTTCTCATGGGTCCACACAAATCAGTATGAATTATCTCCAACGGTTTGCTGGTGAAGTATTCATTTGATTTAAATGTGGATCTGGTTTGCTTTCCTTTTTGGCATGAAGCACGGATGCTATTTATTGGTTTGCCAATGGTTGGTATATCTCTTACTTGCCCTTTTTGAACTTATTTTTACCAGATTGTCAAAGCTAATATGACCGAGCCTCTTGTGCCACAGCCAATTTTCATCTTCCTGTCCAATCAAGCATGTTCCTTCTGTAGTTTCTGAGAGAGTATATAGATTTCTAGAAGTCCTCGATCCAGTAGCTATCAGCTTCCCACTGTGTGCTTTTCTCACTTCATAGCCCTGCTTCTTAAAAATGACTTCATGACCTCTGTCACAGATTTGACTTACACTCAGTAAGTTGTGCTTTAAACCAATCACAAACAGAACTTCCTTGGAATTGATCTTTCCATCACTTATCTTGACTGATCCTTTGCCAACTATCTTGGCTCCATCATTATTTCCAAACTTCACAGAGCCTCCTTCATATTTCTGTAAATTTTCAAATTTTTGTTTATCTCCTGTCATGTGATTGGAACATCCACTATCCAATATCCATGGTGCTGATTTGTTCTGTGCTTTGAATGTTGTCTGTACAATCAATGATTCCTTTTCTTCCTTGAGTTGCTCCTTTTCTTTCCATTCTGATTTGACTACAGTTTTGGTCACTTGTTTAGACTTTTCTTTGTCAGTGGCCTGTGCATGTTTTTCTAGGAATTTTTTGTTTTGCTTTAAACTGTTTGGTTGAGTTCTTCTTCCCTGAAATTTATTTGTTGCATATGTGCTTCTACAGTTTCTTGCAATGTGTCCAAAGTTATGACAGTTATAGCATTCTACAACATACTCCATCAAGGGTGAAAATGCATTTCTACTTGTGAAATTTCTTTGTCCTATATTATAAATGCAATCTGAAATCTTATGACCGTAAGTATTGCATTTAAAACAATAACCAGAAAAGAAATGATTAAACCTGGGAGTTGGTCTTTGCCAATTTGTAGTAGGAGTCACAAATTTTCTTCTCCTTTGATGTGTGACTTTTGTGAATCCCTCATTGTCAGCACTCTTCTCGTGCCTGGCATTGTTGCTTTCTTTAGCATGATTCGATTTTCTTTGGTCAATCTTGATCTTATCTTCTTTCTTTACTGGTTCTATAGTTATGGCTTTTGATCCACTTGAAGATTCTCCTTCGACAAAGCCCAAGCCAAATTTGATGCCTGTGGTCCTCTGACTATTTATGATTTTTTCAAGCTATGCAGAACTTCCTTCAAGTTTGTGATAGCAACTCAATTTTTGATTCTGTTCTTCTAGCCGTATTCTTAAACCATCAATTTCTTCTTCCAGTTCTTTGCACTCATCTATTTTCATGGTTAATTTTACTTCAAGTTCTTCGAGACATTTTCTTAAATTCCTCTGTCCGTATTTTCAAACTGTTTATTATGTCATTGGCATCCTCTAGTTTTCTTGAAAACTTTTTATTCTTTTTCCTTTCTACACTCAACTCTTCAAGTGCAGCAACCAACTCTCCTTCCAGATATACTTCAGCCTCATCCTTAAAGTTTTCATCACCTTCCTGATTTTCTTCTGTTCTTTCTTCTTCAAGTGCCATGAACAGAGCTTCACCTATTTCTTCTTCAGAATCCTCACTTGAGCTTTCTTCAAAAGAGCTGACATTCTTGGATATGAAGCTTTTCTTCTTGAAGTTGTTCTTTCTAAAATTTTGTTTCTTCTTCCAGTCACCTTTTTCTTGGTGTGACCCTTCACCATTTTTGGTTTTCTCATGCATTGGACATTTAGCTGCAAAGTGACCGACTCCTCCACAATTGAAGCACTTAAATGGTAACTTTCCTCTATACTTTCCTTTTCCCTTTGTAAGTTTTCGAACAAAGTTAGCTTCCGTTTCATCTTATGTCTCTTCATCCTTTGATTCTTGTTCAACTTTTATATTTTTGTGTGCTTTAAAAGTAGCTTCTCTGTCTATGGGCTTAGTTTGTCCTATTCTCATTTCGTATGCAGTCAAGGAACCATGCATCTCATCCATGCTAAAATTGTTTAGATCTTTCGCCTCTTCTATTGCAGAAACTTTAGAGTTAAATCTTTTGTGAAGAGTTCTGAGAACCTTTTTCATGACAACTGCATCTTCAATTTCTTCATCGAGTCCTCTGATTGCATTAATGATTCCATTGACTCTCAGCATATAGGCCTCTATGTTCTCATCTTCATTCATTTGTAATGCTTCGAACTGAGCTCGATGAGTTTGCAGCTTGGCTTCCTTGATCTTGTTGTCTCCTTCATGGATGCTCTTCAGTTTATCCCACATGTCTTTTGCCGATTTACAGCTCATGACTCTTATCAGTTCATTGTCTACTAGCCCACACATTATGGCATTCTTTGCTTTGGAGTTATTCTCAAACTTTTTCTTCTCGATAGTATCTGTTGGAGGAGTAGTGGGTGTTGTGTATCCACTTTCTACTGACTCCCAAATGTCGTATCCCAACGCACTCAGATATGTCTGCATCCTGAGTTTCCAGAATGTGTAATTAGTTCCATCGAACAAGGGAGCTTTGTTGGATGAGAATCCTTCACCACCTGCCATTGTGTTTCTTCCAAGATCACCTTAGCCGATTAAGCTTGTTCAAGAAACTTGGCTCTGATACCAATTGATATTCTCACAATGACACTGAGAGGGGGGGGTGAATCAGTGTAGCTATTAAAATTCAAATCTACAGCACTTAAATCTGAAGCAAAGAGAACTTGAAAACAGGTAAAGCAATTTTCACAAGAGAGCACACCACAACACACAATATAACGAGGTTCACCAATTTGGCTACTCCTCAAAAATGACTGCTTGGACTCCAATCCAAATCCAGCCTTTGCAAAACACCAATTTTACAAACACTTTACCAGCATCCACTGGAAGGAGCACCAACCCCTTAATTTTTTGCTGCAACAGATAGGAGCACCAACCCCTAATACCAAGCACCAACTTGGACTGCAATTCTGAGTTATTACAATGACATAAAAATGCCTTCACTGTTTACACGACCCTGACTGGTCTGCAATTAAACAAACTCTACACACTCTCACGGCTCTGCTTATTTCTCTCTCGGCCCTCTTCTAACCCTCTTTACGCAGTAATTTCTCACTTACAGCAGCAACCTGATTCTCTATGCGACTGTCTTTTTATAACCCCTTTTTCTCATCGAGACTCCTCGTCTTCTATGACTTTTGGAATCCCGCATGCAGTCGAATAACATTCTCTGACTATTCGAATTCTTTTCTATGCGTGCATGCATTTTTTATTCTACTTATGCGACTGTTCGAATCTTTTTCTATCCGTGCATGCATTTTTTGATTCTTCTTATGCGACTGTTCGAATGCATTTTTCGATTCTCCTTATGCGACTGTTCGAATGCATTTCTCGATTCTTCGTATGCGACTGTTCGAATGCATTTTTTGATTCTCCTTATGCGACTGTTTGAATGCATTTCTTGATTCTTCGTATACGACTGTTTGAATTCTTTTTCTTCGACTGTTTTAAAAAATTGCATGATTTCTAACTGTTACTGCACTTGTAACCGTCGCACTGACTCCAGTTAACTTTTCTAATTTTGGCTCCCTGCTTTTTCTCTACCACTGCCCCTTTAACTGTAGTTCTGTTCCAGTTAATCAGTAAGCGTGTTGTTGCCACTGTCTGAAATCGTCGACACTTCTTCTCTTTGCACTCTTCTCGCCTTCTACCCTGAAAACATGACCTGTCTCGATATCGCGACACTTTTCCCTCCTTGTTCGCTTCTCTCCAGAAATGACATGTCAAAATGTGACACTTTCTCTCTCTTCTCCTAAATCGACATGTCGGAAATCGGTGAACTTTTCCTCCTTGTCCACTTCTTCGCTTCCCCGTGAAAATTGACATGTCACGAAATCGTGACACTTTCGCTTCCTTGCACTCTTTCCTCACTAGCGAAAACTGACATGTCATGAAATCGTGACATCTTTCCTTTCGTACCCTCTCTTCTACCAAAATGGAACATGTCAGGAAAATCGTGACACTTTCTTCCTTTAAAATGTCATGCGACACTTTCCTTTTTTTCTTTTTTCCTCTTCTAACATGTCAGAAATCGTGACACTTTTCTCTTCTTTTAATGTGACCTTTTCTTTCTTGAAATCGTGACACTTTTCTTCGTACCATCCTTCTTGCAAATTGTCAGGAAATCGTGACACTTTTCTTTTTTTTATCTTTTCACTTTTCTTTTCTTCTTTACATGTCACGAAATCGTGACACTTTTCTTGCTCTTTCTCACAACATGTCACGAAATCGTGACAGTTTTCTTTTCTTTCTTCTTGACATGTCATGAAATCGTGACATCTTCTTTCTAGCTTTTCACCATGTCACGATATCACGACAGTTATCCTTGCGCTTTCTCTCTCTTCGGCCATGTCACGAAATCGTGACAATTTTGCTTGCATTTTCTCTCTCCTCCGTTATGTCATGAAATCATGACAGTTTGGCATGCATTTTCTCTCTCCTCTGTTGTGTCGTGAAATCATGACATTTTGGCATGCATTTTCTCTCTCCTCCAAGATGTCATGAAATCGCGACAGAAAACATGTCGCGATATCGCGACAGTTTTCTTACTTGTCTTTTTCTTTGATTTTTTGAATCTGGGCCACTTCTGTCTTCTCGAAAATTCATCGTACATGATCTGATCGACCTCTGAACTCCTGTCCACTGCATCAACCGATCTATCTGTCTGTGTTGACAACAATGACAATACTTTTGCTGCACCTTGCTCAACAATCTCCCCCTTTGGAATTGTTGGCAACACTCATGCACTCTCTTGTAATTCTTCTCCCCCTTTGACAATAATACCAAAGGGCTGCTGCAGACTCCCCCTGAGTCTATGCACACCATTCTCAGACAAATATTGTTATAGTTAGCAAAAATCATAAATATAAGCAAAACTATAAACATAGGCATAAATGCTCCCCCTGAGAATGTGATCCCAATTGATAGTCAGTTCTTGGGAAATGTGACCACTCCCAACTTACTCCGAAGGTACTCAAAAACTTCCTTGGGCAATGGTTTTGTGAATATATCAGCTACCTGCTCTGTAGTTGGAACAAAATCCAATTTGACCTCTCCTTCTGCAACTTTATCCTTCAAGAAGTGATACCGGATCGCAATATGTTTGGTTCGAGAATGCATAACCGGATTCTTGGATATGTTGATAGCACTAGTGTTATCACATTTAATTGAAATTGGCTCTTTGAAGTGAATACCAAGATCTTTCAAAGTTTGTCTCATCCATAATATCTGTGTACAACATGTTGTTGCTGCAATGTATTCTGCCTCGACTGTGGATAGAGAGATTGATTCTTGTTTCTTGTTGTGCCATGCTACCAGCCTGTCTCCAAGATAAAATGCTCCTCCACTGGTACTCTTTCTGTCATCAATACATCCTGCCCAATCTGCATCATAATATGCAATCAGAGTGAAGTCTTTACCTTTTGGGTACCACAACCCATAATCCATAGTACCCTTGAGGTACCTAAAAATCCTCTTTACAGCTGTCACATGAGTTTCTTTGGGACTAGCCTGAAATCTTGCAACCATGCATACTGCCTGTAATATATCTGGTCTAGTGGCTGTTAAATACAATAGGCTTCCAATCATAGACCTGTACATTGTTTGATCTACATCTGGAGATTTGTCATCCTTGCTCAACTTGCAGCCTGTTGTCATGGGAGTGCTAACAGGTTTACTATCCTCCATTGTGAACTTTTTCAGCATTTCTTTCACATATTTAACTTGAGAGATAAAAATGCCCTTTTCACTTTGATTGACTTGCAGTCCGAGAAAATAAGAAAGTTCACCAATCATTGACATCTCAAATTCTATCTTCATTTTATTTGCTATGTCTCTACAATATTCATCCATGCTGCTGCCAAATATTATATCATCTACATAAACAACAAGTACAATAAGCTGGCCATGCTCTGTTTTGATATATAAATTGTTGTCCACCATACCTTTCTTGAACCCTTGTTTAATAAGATAGTTATCCAGCCTTGCATACCATGCTCTGGGTGCCTGTTTCAGACCATACAATGCTTTCTTTAACCTGCAAACAAAATCTGGATTGTCACCAAGTTGGAAGCCATCTGGTTGTTCAATGTAAACCTCTTCTTCCAATTTTCCATTCAAAAATGCTGATTTTACATCCATTTGATATACTTTGAAATTTTTATGGACTGCTAAAGCCAGAAACATTCTGATTGCCTCTAGTCTGGCTACTGGTGCAAAGGTTTCCTCAAAATCAATGCCTTCAACCTGAGCATAGCCTTTACAGACCAATCTTGCCTTATTTCTGACAACTTGTCCATCTTCATTTAATTTATTTCGAAAAATCCATTTAGTGCCGATTATGTTTTTATTTGTTGGCCGTGGTACTAATTCCCAGGTTTTGTTTTTCTCAATCTGATCTAGTTCTTCATTAATTGCCTTCATCCAACTTTCATCTGTGCTTGCTTCAGCAACATTTTTAGGTTCAATGCTGGATAACAGAGAATAGTTCCTTACTACTGCTCTTCTTGTCTGAATACCATCTGTGGGGTCCCCAATAATCTGTTCTCTGGGATGATTTTTCTGCCAGCTGCCTGTTTTGAATTTCTTGTTTTCTTCTTCTTCTGAGTCAGTTTTTAAATCATCTGGGTCAATTTTCTGATTCTCTTCTGTTTCCTTTTCTTCATCTCCTTCAATGACTTCTTCATAAATAGGGTAGTTTTCTTGATACGTAATTTCTCGTTCTCTACCTTCATCAACTTTAACATCAGCACTCTCAACAATTTTCTTTAGCCTCTTGTTGTAACATGTGTAGGCTTTGCTTTTTGTTGAGTAACCAAGAAAAATACCTTCGTCAGCTCTATCTTCAAATTTATCGAGATTATCTTCAGTCCGTTTGATGTAGCACTTGCTGCCGAACACTTTGAAATATCTTGTTGTTGCCTTTCTATCGAACCACAGCTCATAAGGTGTTTTGCTTTCATGCGGCCTTAGCATGCACCTGTTTTGAATGTAAACTACAGTATGGACTGCCTCTTTCCAAAATCTATCAGCTATTTTGTTCTCGACCAACATTGTCCGTGCCATTTCTTGCACTGTCCTGTTCTTCCTTTCTACAACACCATTCTGCTGAGGTGTCCTTGCTGCTGAAAACTGTCTTCTGATCCCATATTTTTGATAGTATTCTACAAACTCTTCTGAAATAAACTCTCCTCCTCTGTCTGATCTTAGGCATTTAATTCTTTTTCCAGTTTGATTTTCAACCTATTTTTTAAAAATCTTGAACATCTCAAAGGCATCTGATTTAAGCTTTAAAAATAATACCCATGTCATCCTGGAGTAATCATCTATGAACAACATAAAGTATTTGTCACCGTTTATGCTTTGTGTTCTCATGGGTCCACACAAATCAGTATGAATTATCTCCAACGGTTTGCTGGTGAAGTATTCCTTTGATTTAAATGTGGATCTGGTTTGCTTTCCTTTTTGGCATGAAGCACAGATGCTATTTATTGGTTTGCCAATGGTTGGTATATCTCTTACTGCCCTTTTTGAACTTATTTTTACCAGATTGTCAAAGCTAATATGACCGAGCCTCTTGTGCCACAACCAATTTTCATCTTCCTGTCCAATCAAGCATGTTCCTTCTATAGTTTCTGAGAGAGTATATAGATTTCTAGAAGTCCTCGATCCAGTAGCTATCAGCTTCCCACTGTGTGCTTTTCTCACTTCACAGCCCTGCTTCTTAAAAATGACTTCATGACCTCTGTCACAGATTTGACTTACACTCAGTAAGTTGTGCTTTAAACCAATCACAAACAGAACTTCCTTGGAATTGATCTTTCCATCACTTATCTTGATTGATCCTTTGCCAACTATCTTGGCTCCATCATTATTTCCAAACTTCACAGAGCCTCCTTCATATTTCTGTAAATTTTCAAATTTTTGTTTATCTCCTGTCATGTGATTGGAACATCCACTATCCAATATCCATGGTGCTGATTTGTTCTGTGCTTTGAATGTTGTCTGTACAATCAATGATTCCTTTTCTTCCTTGAGTTGCTCCTTTTCTTTCCATTCTGATTTGACTGTAGTTTTGGTCACTTGTTTAGACTTTTCTTTGTCAGTGGCCTGTGCATGTTTTTCTGGGAATTTTTTGTTTTGCTTTAAACTGTTTGGTTGAGTTCTTCTTCCCTAAAATTTATTTGTTGCATATGTGCTTCTACAGTTTCTTGCAATGTGTCCAAAGTTATGACAATTATAGCATTCTACAACATACTCCATCAAGGGTGAAAATGCATTTCTACTTGTGAAATTTCTTTGTCCTATATTATAAATGCAATCTGAAATCTTATGACCGTAAGTATTGCATTTAAAACAATAACCAGAAAAGAAATGATTAAACCTGGGAGTTGGTCTTTGCCAATTTGTAGTAGGAGTCACAAATTTTCTTCTCCTTTGATGTGTGACTTTTGTGAATCCCTCATTGTCAGCACTCTTCTCGTGCCTGGCATTGTTGCTTTCTTTAGCATGATTCGATTTTCTTTGGTCAATCTTGATCTTATCTTCTTTCTTTACTGGTTCTGCAGTTATGGCTTTTGATCCACTTGAAGATTCTCCTTCGACAAAGCCCAAGCCGAATTTGATGCCTGTGGTCCTCTGACTATTTATGATTTTTTCAAGCTGTGCAGAACTTCCTTCAAGTTTGTGATAGCAACTCAATTTTTGATTCTGTTCTTCTAGCCGTATTCTTAAACCATCAATTTCTTCTTCCAGTTTGCTGCACTCATCTATTTTCATGGTTAATTTTACTTCAAGTTCTTCAGACATTTTCTTAAATTCCTCTGTCTGTATTTTCAAACTGTTTATTATGTCATTGGCATCCTCTAGTTTTCTTGAAAACTTTTTATTCTTTTTCCTTTCTACACTCAACTCTTCAAGTGCAGCAACCAACTCTCCTTCCAGATATACTTCAGCCTCATCCTTAAAGTTTTCATCACCTTCCTGATTTTCTTCTGTTCTTTCTTCTTCAAGTGCCATGAACAGAGCTTCACCTGTTTCTTCTTCAGAATCCTCACCTGAGCTTTCTTCAGAAGAGCTGACATTCTTGGATATGAAGCTTTTCTTCTTGAAGTTGTTCTTTCTAAAATTTTGTTTCTTCTTCCAGTCACCTTTTTCTTGGTGTGACCCTTCACCATTTTTGGTTTTCTCATGCATTGGACATTTAGCTGCAAAGTGACCGACTCCTCCATAATTGAAGCACTTAAATGGTAACTTTCCTCTATACTTTCCTTTTCCCTTTGTAAGTTTTCGAACAAAGTTAGCTTCCGTTTCATCCTGTGTCTCTTCATCCTCAGATTCTTGTTCAGCTTTTATATTTTTGTGTGCTTTAAAAGCAGCTTCTCTGTCTATGGGCTTAGTTTGTCCTATTCTCATTTCGTATGCAGTCAAGGAACCATGCATCTCATCCATGCTAAAATTGTTTAGATCTTTCGCCTCTTCTATTGCAGAAACTTTAGAGTTAAATCTTTTGTGAAGAGTTCTGAGAACCTTTTTCATGACAACTGCATCTTCAATTTCTTCATCGAGTCCTCTGATTGCATTAATGATTCCATTGACTCTCAGCATATAGGCCTCTATGTTCTCATCTTCATTCATTTGTAATGCTTCGAACTGAGCTCGATGAGTTTGCAGCTTGGCTTCCTTGATCTTGTTGTCTCCTTCATGGATGCTCTTCAATTTATCCCACATGTCTTTTGTCGATTTACAGCTCATGACTCTTATCAGTTCACTGTCTACTAGCCCACACATTATGGCATTCTTTGCTTTGGAGTTATTCTCAAACTTTTTCTTCTCGATAGTATCTGTTGGAGGAGTAGTGGGTGTTGTGTATCCACTTTCTACTGACTCCCAAATGTCGTATCCCAATGCACTCAGATATGTCTGCATCCTGAGTTTCTAGAATGAGTAATTAGTTCCATCGAACAAGGGAGCTTTGTTGGATGAGAATCCTTCACCACCTGCCATTGTGTTTCTTCCAAGATCACCTTAGTTGATTAAGCTTGTTCAAGAAACTTGGCTCTGATACCAATTGATATTCTCACAATGACACTTGAGAGGGGGGTGAATCAGTGTAGCTATTAAAATTCAAATCTACAGCACTTAAATCTGAAGCAAAGAGAACTTGAAAATAGGTAAAGCAATTTTCACAAGAGAGCACACCACAACACACAATATAACGAGGTTCACCAATTTGGCTACTCCTCAAAAATGACTGCTTGGACTCCAATCCAAATCCAACCTTTGCAAAACACCAATTTTACAAACACTTTACCAGCATCCACTGGAAGGAGCACCAACCCCTTAATTTTTTGCTGCAATAGATAGGAGCACCAACCCCTAATACCAAGCACCAACTTGGACTGCAATTCTGAGTTATTACAATGACATAAAAATGCCTTCACTGTTTACATGACCCGATCGGTCTGTAATTAAACAAACTCTGCACACTCTCACGGCTCTGCTTATTTCTCTCTCGGCCCTCTTCTAACCCTCTTTACATAGTAATTTCTCACTTATAGCAGCAACCTGATTCTCTGTGCGACTGTCTTTTTATAACCCCTTTTTCTCATCGAGACTCCTCGTCTTCTATGACTTTTGGAATCCCGCATGCAGTCGAATAACATTCTCTGACTATTCGAATTCTTTTCTATGCATGCATGCATTTTTTATTCTACTTATGTGACTGTTCGAATCTTTTTCTATCCGTGCATGCATTTTTCGATTCTTCTTATGCGGCTGTTCGAATGCATTTTTGATTCTCCTTATGTGACTGTTCGAATGCATTTCTGATTCTTTATTTTCTTTTTCTATTATGCTTTGATTCTTTATTTTAATTCTTTTCTTCGACTATTTTAAAAAAGCTGCATGATTTCTAACTGTTACTTGCACTTGTAACCGTCGCACTGACTCCAGTTAACTTTTCTAATTTTGGCTCCCTGCTTTTTCTCTACCACTGCCCCTTTAACTGTAGTTCTGTTCCAGTTAACTGTCAGTAAGCGTGCTGTTGCCACCTGTCATGAAATCGTGACACTTCTGTCTCTTTGCACTCTTCTCGCCTTCTACCCATGAAAACATGACCTGTCACGATATCGCGACACTTTTGCCTCTTGTTATGCTTCTCGGCTTCACCCAATGAAAACTCGACATGTCACGAAATCGTGACACTTTCTGCCTCTTGCTACTCTTCTCGGCTTCACTCAGCGAAAACTCGACATGTCATGAAATCGTGACAGTTTTCGCCTCCTTGTCCACTTCTTCGCTTGCACCCGTGAAAACCAGACATGTCACGAAATCGTGACATCTTTCGCTTCCTTGCACTCTGTTCTGCCTGCACTAGCGAAAACCTGACATGTCATGAAATCGTGACATCTTTCGCTTCCGTACACTCCTCTTGGCTTCAACCAGCGAAAATGGAACATGTCACGAAATCGTGACATCTTTCTCTGCCTTGTGCCTTTTTTGCCTTTCTCTCCTTGTGCCTTTTTTTCCATAAAAGAACATGTCACGAAATCGTGACATCTTTCTCATCCGTACACTCTTCTCCGCAAGCCCCAGCGAAAACCTGACATGTCATGAAATCGTGACACTTTTTCTCCTTGGCGCTTCTTCTTCGAACCTGTCGCGAAATCGTGACACTTTTTCTCCTTAGCGCTTTCTCGTCGAACCTGTCATGAAATCGTGACACTTTTTCTTCCGTACCATCCTTCTTGCAAATTGTCATGAAATCGTGACACTTTTCTTTGTGAGCTCCTTCTCTCAAACATGTCACGAAATCGTGACCTTTTTTTCTTTTTTCTCTTTACATGTCACGAAATCGTGATAGTTTTTCCACTTGACTTCTTTTCTGCCAACATGTCACGAAATCGTGATAGTTTTCTTTTCTTTCTTCTTGACATGTCATGAAATCGTGACATCTTCTTTTCTAGCTTTTCACCATGTCACGATATCGTGACAGTTATCCTTGCGCTTTCTCTCTCTTCGGCCATGTCATGAAATCATGACAATTTTGCTTGCGCCTTCTCTCTCCTCGACCATGTCACAAAATCATGATAGTTTGGCATGCATTTTCTCTCTCCTCCGTTATGTCACGAAATCACGATAGTTTGGCATGCATTTTCTCTCTCCTTCGTTATGTCACGAAATCGCGACAGAAAACATGTCGCGATATCGCGACAGTTTTCTTACTTGTCTTTTTCTTTGATTTTCTGAATCTGGGCCACTTCTGTCTTCTCGAAAATTCACTGTACATGATCTGACTGACCTCTGAACTCCTGTCCACTGCATCAACTGATCTATCTGTCTGTGTTGACAACAATGACAATACTTTTGCTGCACCTTGCTCAACAGGGATTAGTATACTCATAACCATCAATGTCTCCCTCAAAGCCCGAGTTAAGGCATTGTAGGTAATAAACAAGGAAATCATCAGGTAAGCGCATATGATATCCAAAGCTTGCTTTATCTATGGGGAGTTGATAGTGTGGTTCTACAGGGATCTGAGGACCCTGTTTATATCATACTAAGCTTTTTCTACACCAATGGTAGCGATGAAAATATTGCATAGCAAAGGATGGAATTTACATGTAATATATGTTAACTTGAAATGACTCCATCTCTTTCGATTTTAGAGGCGTATTTGTGGCAACATCAATGCCACCATAGATGAAATTGGTTTACCTCGGATAAGACCCAAGGGGGACAATGGTACCTATAGGTAATAACATGCTATGGGGGTGACCAAAATCCCTAGTTGACTCTACACTAGAGGTGAACATAACATCTACTACATATTCACCTAGACTCTGGTTAGTCATATGAATATTGACTTGCGAGGGAGGAGATGATGAGGATAATGATGAAGATGTGGGCGATGATGAAATATGAGTATATGAGGATGGTTCTTCTCTTACGGGAGTGATATGAGGGGGTGTTGTTAAAATGGTGGATATTAAAGGTGTGAAATAAGGATATGTTGGATATGGCAAGGTGTAAATTGATGATGGTGGAGGTCAAGTTGATTGCATGGGTGCCTTCTCTAGATTTTGCATGGGAATATCTAATGAATGAGAAGGGGCCCCCAAAGGAGTGGATGAGGGTAGTTACAATGATGAGGGGCATGATGATGAAGGTTACGATGACGATGAGGATTGTGATGATGAAGATGGTTGTGATGATAAAGGCATGGAAGATCTTTGTGGAAGATGTGAATGTGTGGTAGGATGATTAGGTTGGACATCCAAATGATTTGATGGTAATGTGTACTCATAAGGATGTGAGACCAAGTTGTAGAACTAGAATGGTTCCAAGTCAGTAGGGATGCAATGCACTTGATCTTCATGTATGTACTTTATGCTTTGGTGGAGAATTGAAGGTACACACTTCATATCCTAGATCTAGGATCGGCCAAGCAACAAGTTGTATTGAATGGCCCCTTCCCGAATATGAAAGAGTGTGTGAATGGTCTTATGTCCAATATGAACAGGAAGGACTACCATTCCAATTGTGGGACATAGTTTTAAAGGCTTAGAGGGTGAATGTGGATGTAGCAATGTGGGAAGGTGGAAGATTGAGATGTGTGAGGGAGATTGAGGTGATAATGTTGATTGATAAGCAAGTATCGAAAAAGACTCATTTATAAAGGATTTCGTTCTCACTAGCCATGATGTGCTAAGAAGCATTGGGTATATCAATAGGGATTGTATTGATCTCGTGATTATAAAAATTTGTTGTAGGCTCACTACAATTTTGAACTTGCCCCACAAAATTGGAAAAAGCATTGGGGTCTTGTGAAAACAAGTCAATTAATTTTAGGATCTCCATAAAGGCTTCCCAATGTGGCATTGATTATTGGATTAGATCATAGATGGAGAGCCTTTTCGATGCATATTTTAAACTTTGGGTAATTTTACTTCATAAAGTTAGCACCAAACGAGATGGGGGAAGTATGCTCGGGTCTTGGAATAGAGGCGCTTGTGGCTTGGAAGGGATATTTGAAGGATACACAATTGGTATGGGTTGACTTGGATAACATCTATTCTATATCACTATGTTGATCATCCCCACAAATCCTTGATTAGATGGGGTATCTTGAATATTATAACATGAAACACAGAGAAAAATGAAGCATATTGCAAAACTGGAAAACATAGTAAAAAAGAAGAAATTGCAGTTTTGGGAAGACGAAATGAAGGCCTTCCACTTATCATAATCATGTGAAATTTATACATCTTAGAGAGCTATATAATTTCAATACACTTTCCAAATTTCAGAGGAAAAGGATTTGTAAATCAAAATTTATAGCCTCTCAAAGTAGGCTACTAACCACTTTTTCCAGAAACAAGACTGCGCAAAAATTATCAATACTAGAGCTGCGTTTTTCATTTTTCACACTTCCATTCGACTTCTCCTTCACCCAAAATGTTACAATAATATGTTTTTACCCTATTCTACCCTAATACAAATATTCTAAAGTTGTTACAAGAAGTGTAACAGTCTATAGCTGTTACAAAACTGAAATCTTCCTACAGTGACACATTCTTTTATTCTACAGTTACAAAATAGGGGGCATATTTGTTTTACTTCATTTTTGCTGACTTGGAAATGCCACATGGTCAGCATCATATTCCAACATTCTCCCCCTTGATGTTGAGAGGGCCAAAAATCAGGTCTCTCAACATCAAAAACTAAGTCTTTGCAACTGGTTTTGTGAATATGTCTGCAATTTGGTCTTTGGTGTTACAATAGCTCAGTTTGATCATATTCTTCTCCACCACATCCCTGATGAAATGGTACTTGATGTCAAAGTGTTTTGACCGGACATGGTGGATAGGATTTTGTGCCAACTTAATGGCACTTGTGTTGTCACAAAAAAGTGTAGTAGGAGTTCCTTGCTTCTCCCCAATCTCTCCAAGAACTTTCCTAAGCCACAAGGCTTGTGCACTTGCTGATGTGAGTGCAATGTATTAAGCTTATGTAGAAGACAATGCAATAGTAGCTTGTTTTTTGGAACTCCAAGTAATCAATCCTTAACCAAGGGAGAAACAATTTCCACTAGTGGACTTTCGATCATCAAGATTACTTCCCCAATCACTATCACTGAAACCAATCAACTTCAAATTCTGAGATGAGGAGTAATGAATGCCAAAATCAATTGTGCCTTGCACATACCTCAGTATTCTCTTGGTTGCCTTCAAATGCAATGTAGAAGGATCAACCATGTACCTTGAACAAAGTGATACTGCATAACAAATATCAGGCCTAGTATTGCAAAGAAACATTAAACTCCCAATAATGCTTCTATATTCAGTTTTGTTTGCATGATCAGCCCCATCATCCAAACACAAAATATCTCCATGTGCAATTGGAGTAGCTACAAGCTTGCAATAAATCATACCAAACTTCTTCAACATGTCCTTTGCATACTTTGTTTGACAAAGAAAAATCTCATTACTAGTTTGATGTACTTCCATGCCTAGAAAGTAACTCATCAAACCAAGATCAGTCATATCAAATTATCTTTTCATGTCCTCCTTAAAATCATCATTCATTGAAGGACTACTTCCCATAAACAACAAATCATCAACATACAAGCACACAATGAGAATGTCATTACCTTGTGTCTTGTAGTACAATGTAGGCTCACTCTTGCTTCTTTGAAAGCCACACCTTTGGAAGTATTCATGAATTCTTTGGTACCAAGCTCTTGGAGCTTACTTCAACCCATACAAAGCCTTATTCAATCTATAGACCTGATCTTCTTTGCCATGGACCTGAAAACCTTGAGGTTGTGTCACATACACCTCTTCATAAAGATACCCATTAAGGAAAGCACTTTTTACATCCATGTGGTGCACACTCCAGCCTTTGTGAGTAGCCAAAGAGAGCACCATTCTCACTGTATCTTGCATTGCTACAGGAGCAAAATTCTCCTCATAGTCTATGCCAAAATTTTGTGTAAAGCCTTTGGAAATAAATATAGCCTTGTATCTCTCAATGGAACCATCACTATGCCTTTTGATCTTGTAGACCCATTTGCATCCAACACATTTTCTATCTTTGGGCAGTTCACACAATTCCCAAGTATCATTCTTTTCAATAGAATGCATTTCTTCATTCATTGCCTTCATCCACAACTTGTTAGAAGCAACATGTTCATAACAAGAAGGTTCAAAATCATCAACAACTTTTGAAATAAGAGCATAATTAAAAATATCACCTTTGGGGTCTCCATTGTCTTCATCTCCATACAAGTGCAAATTCTCAAGCCTTTGCAAGACTTGGTTCATTTATTGATGTTGACCTCTTATCAATCTTCTACTGAAGTTGGTGTTAATGATTTGAGATGCTGGATGATCCTTCAAAAATCTCTTTCTCTTTACATTTGTAGCTGGTGATGGAGGTGCAGAAAAGCTTGTAGGAACTTCTTCTTGGCTTGCTCTTGGACTTGAAGATGAACTTGTGGATCCCATGTGAGATGGTGACCCAAACAAATTGCTTCTGTACAAAGAATATTTAGTAGAAACATGGCTGGGATGAACACTTGTTTGGCTACTTGGAACAATCTCTTCAAACACATTATTATCAACACACAATTTTTGAGACTTCTAATTTCCCCCTTCATCAAAAATTGCATCTCTAGATACAACAATTTTTCTAGAATGAGGATTAAAGAATCTATAGGCCTTAGATTTCTCACTATAACCAATGAAAATCATCTTCTCACTCTTAGCATCAAGATTTTTTCTCTTCTCTTCATTCACATGCACAAAAGCAACACTCCCAAAAACTCTAAAGTGTTGTACATTTGGATTCTTTCCAAACCAACATTCATAAGGCGTACTATGCTCTAGACTCCTAGTAGGACTTCTATTAAGAATATAATTAGCAATCCTAGTTGCTTCAGCCCAATAAAATGAACTCAAACCTTTATTTTACATCATACATCTTGTCATCTCCACCAAAGTCCTATTCTTTCTTTCAGCCACCCCATTTTGTTGAGGTGTGTAGGGGCTGGTATTTTACCTCTTGATGCCAAAATCCCTACAAAACTATTTAAATTCATTAGAACAGAATTCACCTCCTCTATCACTCCTCAAACATTTGATGGTATTCCCACTTTCATTCTCAACAAGTGCTTTAAAATATTTTAAGCAAACAAAAGCCTCATATTTATGCTTAAGGAAACAAACCCAACAATATCTTGAGAAATCATCAATGAAAGTGAGAAAATAAGAAGCTTTACCAATACTTTGAGTTGGCATTGGTCCAAAAATGTCACTATGAACCAACTAAAGTGGATATTGGTCCCTCCATGCTTCACCTTTGGGAAATAGCCCCCTTTTTTTCTTACCAAGATCACATCCCTCACAAATCTCCTTGGTGTCTTCTACTTTTGGCAAACCCTACACAAGTGGTGACTGCATCCTCAAACTATGAAAATTCACATGCCCAAATCTCAAATGACATAGCCTCCTTTTATCTTCAATACCCACATAAGCAAGTTCTCCCCCTTGCTCAACAAACCTCAATGGAAACAATTTGTTCTTAGTCATCTGCACTTTTGTGATCAACCTTCTATTCTTATAATAAATCTTGCACATTTTATCCTCAAAAATCAATTTGTAATATTTTCCTAACATTTTCCCAATGCTCATCAAAGAATGCTTCAAATTAGGTGCATAATAAATATCTTTTACCTTCAATTTACCTCTTTTTGTAAGAACCTCCATGTCCCCTTGTGCAACCACCTCCAAGATCTTCTCATCTCCAAGTTTGATACTTGAATGATAAGAATGGTCAAGAGAAGAAAACAACTCCTTTCCAGTCATGTGGTTTGTGCATCCACTATCAAGGATCCATATCTCATTGGTGAAACTTTTTGGTCTATCATAGGATAGAAATGCTTGCTCTTCAGGAGCGCTCCATCTTCATTTGAGTAGAACAATGTCTCATCTTCAAAGAAGTCTTCCTATACATAGTTTGCTGATCTATTAGAGGATTGTTTCATCCTACAATCCTTCTCAAAATGGCCATATTTTTTACAATGATAACATTGAACATTTCTCATGTCTCTACCTCTACCTCTTCATATTGCATTTGATACTTCTCTTGAAACATGGACTTGATGATTGAAGAACACAAGCTTATACTAAGAGGGGGGGGTGAACAGTATAAGACCTCTTTTTACTTATTCCTTTATACTTCAAAATAGTAAAGCAATATACCCAAAGCAATATCAAAGCAATGCACAAAATCATCCACAAAGTGACACCAATTTTAATGTGGTTCACCCAGAATTCCTGGGCTACGTCCACAAAAATTTTCTCTAAAAGTTATCTCAAATTTCTTTGGGAAACCTTCCCAATTACAATGTTTATGAGCCTAGGCTCAAAGGAGACACCTTCCCCCAATCTAAATTTATGAGCCTCTGCTCAGAGGAGATACCTTCCCCTTTGCTCTGGAAATGATCCCTCAGAAGATCAACTGCCTCTCCCTCTTGCCAGCACATGGAGCTCCTTTCCACCGAAGACCTCCTGTCCTTAATGCTTAGCCTAAGAGACCTCTACCTTCTATGATCACATCCACAATAGCTCATCTACCTGTACCAAATATAGTCAGTTGGTCTAGTACAAGTCTTCCTCTGTCTGTTAGATCTGTCCAACTCTATGAAAAAATCAATCCTCTGCACACAAGCCTTCTCAAAGACTTGCCAAATCTGTCCTTAGGTTCTTCTCAAAGAACCAATGCACCTCTGTCCTCAAGTTCTCTGATAGAACTCTCAAAAACTTAGCTCACAAGTCCTCTGCTAGGACCTGTCTAAATCTGCTCACAAGTCCCCACCGAAACCTGTCCAAAAACCTCAGCAAGCTCACCAAGAAAAACTTGCGTAGCATGAACCCACAAAGAGAATTGTTAGAGACCCAATGTGATTCATAAACCTCATAGAAGCATAAAGAGAATTGTTAGAGACTCAATATGTTCTATACTTAACTCCCAATCTCAATCTCAAATCTCATAGAAACATAAAGAGAATTGTTAGAGACCCAATATGTTCTATACTTAACTCCCAATCTCAATCTCAACTCAATCTCAATATCAAAAGAATAAGATAGATGTAGTATGCTTTTCTTAAGAATATGAAACACAACCCAACAATTGCCAACTATGCAATATCTCATATAACAATGATACTCATATTCTTTTTACCAACAATTAGAGTTTCAACAACAATGCTCCTCAAACAAGGTTTATACCACCAACACATTCAACTCAACATCAACCTTGAAGCATTAACCAATCATCACAAGAAAAGGAAACAAGTAGAAATCCTTTTCCCTCCAAGGATATTTGAACAAAACAACCACCAACACAATATCACCAATTGCAAATAATAACTTGTTCAAATCAACTCAATGGAGTAAGCCCAATATCATGTATCAAGTAAAGCACTAACTTGATCAACAACAACCTCTATGAAAGCAACTCATCCATCAATATCAAAATAGCCAACTAAGGGTTTCATCATCTCAATGCAAGTAGCAAGACTTACTAACATAAACCCTAGTGCAAAAATGCTTCCTCTTCCTCAACCAGAATTATGCATTCACCCAAAAATTCAACACTAACTTTAATGCATAAACAATCTTCAATATCCAAAAAATAAGATTTACACCAAAAAATACCTAGTAGACAACCTTTTCACTCCAAACTCAATTTCAAAAAATATACCATCAACAACATACATGGAAGAAGTTGCCCATACCTTTACTTTGATGAAGAAGGAGAACTCAAAATCTGTCACAACACTAACTCTCAATTTGCCACTAATTAGAGTTAGCAACTAAACAATAATACACAATAATAAAGATCCAAAATAACACCTTATTTCTACAACTTAGTAAAAACACCAAAGTACAATATACATACAAAGGAAAACCTCTTTACACCTTATTACTCCACATAAACATTAAACATCAATAAAACAATGTCAAAAACAAATATGATACCTTAACCTTATACCTCCCGTGCATTCACAGCCACTATCCTTTGCACACCGCGACCAAAAAGAAATTCCCAATGAAGAGAATCGAACTTGACACCTCTGTCGTCTAGCGCTTTTGCTTAAATGCCTCCGCCGTTGGGTCACAAGTGCCCAACGAAGAAATACAACATTGCCCTCTCTTTTATCTTCCTTTTGACGCCATGAAACTAGAAAATGTAAACGTCTTCCACAAGCCACATGAAAACTGGTGAGCGCTGTCCAAAACGTAAGTCACAGAATGCTTGCATTTATCATATCATAGCACAGTCTAAAAATCGTAGTCCAGGTGCAATTGCCAATCCACCGACGTCAAGCATAAAGGTAAGGATGCAGCCCAAACTCAGTTCTGAATATGCCAAGCACGGTTTCCAACACAGAACAAGCACAATTTCAAGGACGTCAATCAGAGATCGAAAACACAAAGCACTGTTCGAAAGAATAGAGAAAATGCAAAATCACAGATGCCAAGCGCAAATCGCAAGATACAGAGCAAATCGTAAATCGTAGATGTCAAAAATTCATGGTACCCTCTTTGGAAAAACATCCCCACTTATATAGCCATTTCTTCATAAAGTTTGACGTCGGCGCTCCTCCAACGATGGCATCATATCGGCGAAAGAATTCTTTTACTTCCGTCGCTTAAGGGTTGAAAGACCCTATAATAATAATTAAAATAATAATTATTATTATTTTATTAATAATAAATTAAACTTGGACCTTTGACAAAGGTTTGAGTTAATTTAATTATTAATAATAAACATGGACCTTTGCATTAAGTTAAGCTTGGTTTTAATAAAAACCCTTAATGAGTCCAAATGGTTTTAAGAAAAACCTTTAGCCTTGTCACCATGGTTTTAATAAAAGCCCTTTAACATAAAGAAGCTTCTCAAGATATTCTTGACATCACATTCTTTTGATATCAACACAAAAATGCCTTTTGACATCAATGACAACTTATACATTTGAGCAAGGGCAATGTACCCAAAGTACCCAAAATTGCCAATAATGATCACCTTCAGAATTCTAATATCTGCCTCTTCCTCTACCAAAGGAGCCTATTCTTCCTCCTCTTCCATTTCTACCTCTTCCTATATAGCCTCTTCCTTTTCCTCTTCCATGTGCATCATTTCCTTTGATACAAAATGCTTGTTCTTCACTAGAATTGGCTTGCTTTTTCTTTTCTTCTCTCTTACGAATTCTTTATTCATGAGATGTAAGAGTACCAATTAATTGGTCAAGGTCCATGGTGGAAAAATCCTTGGATTATTCAAGCATAAGGGCATAATTATCCCATTTATCTGTCAAATTTCTAAGAACTTTCTTAATTACAACTGGTTTCTCCATATTTTCACCAAGATTGGACCTTTTATTTACCTTTGCCTTTACTCTCCCACAATAGTCTCCTACATCTTCGGTATCTTGCTTTTAGAGGTTCTCAAATTCTCTTCTCAAGGTCTAAAGCTTGACCTATTTTACTTTATCATTTTCTTGATAATTTTATTTCAAGGATTTCCAAGCCTCTTTTGCAGAAACACAATTTGCAATCCTTGGAAAAATGCTCTCATAAAGAGCAGATTGCAAATGGTACAAAGCAAGACAATTCTTGCTCTCTTTCTCCCTCATATCTTTAGTTTCATATGATGTTAACACAGTACAATATGATGGTTCTGTGTAACCTTCATCAATAATGCTCCACAAGTGTTTTCCTTTTAACAAAGTACTCATTTTGATGCTCCAATATTCATAGTTTGATCCATCAAACTCTGAAAGTGGAAGTGAGTTTGAGTTGCTTTCCACTACAACAATCTGCAAAAACAAACTGAAATCTCCAAGGAATTTTAAATTAAAACTTCAAGAACAAGTCAATATACCAAGCTTTGATACAAAATGAATATTATAACATGAAACACAGAGAAAATGAAGCATATTGCAAAACTGGAAAACACAGTAAAAAAGAATAAATTGCAGTTTTGGGAAGACATAATGAAGGCCTTACATTTATCAGAATCACATGAAATTTATACAGCTTATATAGCTATATAATTTCAATATAATGTCCTAATTTCAGAGCAAAACCATTTGTAAATAAAAAATTATAGCCTCTCAAAGTAGGCTACTAACCACTTTTTCCAGAAATAGGACTGCGCATTTTTCATTTTTCACACTTCGATTCAACTTCTCCATCACCCAAAATGTTACAATAATATTTTTTTACCCTATTATACCCTAATACAAATATTCTAAAGTTGTTACAAGAAGTGTAATAGTCTATAGCTATTACAAAACTGAAATCTTCCTACAATGACATATTCTTTTATTCTGCAGTTACAAAATAGGGGGCATATTTGTTTTACTTAATTTTTGCTGACTTGGAAATACCACATGGTCAGAATTATATTACAAAATATATTGTACCTGATCTACCTACTTGTGTTTTCTGATGGTTGTAGGTGTTGTGTCCGTCCCTCGTTGGGGCAAAGGGTCTTGGTAAACTCCTATGTTTTGATTATTTGAAGAAAGAGGATTATCAATATGAATATATTTCTTCTCTATAATTTCTTGCACTATATTTTTCAAGACATAACATGACTAGATGCCATGTCCCTTTTGTCGATGGTAGCTGCAAATCTTCCCTAAAATTCTTGAATTATGGCTGATTTGGGTACATCTGATGAATTTTAGTAAAAGTGATGGCATGTGCCTCACACAGTCAATTAAAAATTGATGATAAATATTCAGGTAATGATATGTACTAACGAGGTGATAAACCCTATTTATTTTGTATTTTTTGCTATAGTTTTTGTGTCTATTACGAATGATACTACATAGGTGGAGGTTACGCCTAATAATTGGTTTACGAAGGTGGAGTTTTATTTGATGGTGTAGGGACACTCAAAATAACCTAATTGGAGATGCCTTTGGTTGCGTTTGATTCCATTTAGAATTATTATTTGGCCATTCCTTTTTTCAAAGCTTGATATCTCCTTCTTAAAACTTTATATCCTCAAGGACTTTGGCCTGAGCTAGAGCCTCCTTGAAATTTATGTATTGTTGGAGTTGCAGTAAAAGTAATACCAATTTTGAGCAACTCCTTGTGAACATCCAAGTAAGTTCTATAATGGGTAAGGTGAAGGGTAATTTTGACATAATCGTTCTCCACTTGTTCCCATATTCCATGATTGGCTCGTCATCAAATTGATGAAGGCTAGACAAGTTAGTCATGTTTACCTTTTTCCTAATGCTAAAGGTAAAGCATTCCAGAAATGCATCCACTAATTTCTCAAAGGTGTATATGCTATGGCATGGTAGATGATTAAACTATTCCAAAGCACTCCCAACCAATGTTGTAAGGAATGTCCTTAACATCAAAGAGTCATTGTATTGAAGATGAAAGCACATATTGATGAAGCTTGTCATATGCTCTTGCACGTCTTCATCACCTTTGAACTTTTCAAGTTTAGGCATCTCAAAATGCTTAGGGTAGGGTGGTGATGGAACTGATGGGTGTAGAGGTTGGTTGATAAATTTTTGTAGTGTAGGTTTCTAGTAACCTACACCTAAAGTTTGCTTCTCTAACAAGTTGAGGTACTCTATCAACTGTTTATAGGCTTCAAGTGAGATGATGGTGTTGGGTCACCTTTGGCCTTGATTAGTTTGAATATTTTATTGTGGATGAAGTGGTTGATGAGTGTTATCAATAGGCATGTCATCATATGTAACCTCAGGATACGTATCAATTTTATATTGATAATCAGGTTGTTTTTCCTCATAGGATTTAGGATCTTGTTGATAAGGGTATGATTGATAGTGTTCTAGAGAATGAGGTGATGGTGATGGATGGGTGGCGGTCTAGGTTGTTGATGATGGATTTGATTTGGGTGTGGATGTGGTGGAGGGCTCAAATTTAGGTGCGATGGAAGGTTTTGATGTTGTGCTTGGTGCCTTATGTTTTTTGGACCAATTTTCTTTGTTGCGTATGCATGGGCAACCTTTTATGAATTTCCCATTGTAATTTGGTTGTCTTGGGTACCTGGTTTCAGTTTGCCAAGTCGATGGTGTGTGGCCTATGTTGGAATATATTACATATTTGGTTATTTACTAATGTACCTTCATGGATACATATTTAGATTAGGATATAAATAGTTTATTAGAGTAATTTAATAAGTGCACAAGTGTTAGAATCTGCAATGATGTAAATGTGCATGTAGTCTACATGTACATGAGACTTAGGGTTTAGTAAGAGGTAAGGAATCTATATTCTTAAAAAAATGCCTCATTGTGAGTGTTTGTGAGAGGCTTTTTGGTGTGCATAGTTTAGAGTAGTAGTAGAAACAATGTAGCTCCATTTTGTTAATATGGAGTAGTTGTAAACTCCATGAGAGGAGCATTGTAATTTTTGTGAGCTTTCTTATATGAGCATTTCTAGATCATTGTATCAAGTTTTCTATCATATTTTCATGCATGTTAAGTTGCCATTATCATAGTTATAACATTGCATACTTATTTCAATACTTGTGATTGCATTTCCTTTAAGTTTAAGGCTCCAAAATTTAACAACCTATTCATATGTGTGTGTGGCACGAATAAATGTGTGTTGCACCTCGCCCCCAGAGAGATCAATAATTTGTTAGATAGGGTCACGAGAGGCTACATTGACTTGATACTCCTATCAAAATATAGGTTTAATATAATCAGGAGGTGTCTAATCACATCATCCTTGACTATACTGCATATCATAAGGTGTAGCAGGAGGATCAATATCATCATCCCTAGGCCCATGAGCTAAAATGATAAATGCTTGAGTTGACGTGGTGGCATTGTTATTTCCTTGAGCATTGTACATGTTTAGGTGCTTATACTTGTGGCTCATCCAAGGATGATCAACTAGAGTAGCTTGAACATCCTTATTTTTCTATGGGGTATACCCCTTATCCTAATCTAGGGGATTCATAGGTTGAGCCAGGATACAAAGGCATGGTAGGCACCTCTTGGATGTTTCAGCTTGGTTATGGTTGTCCCTGTAAAAGGTGTGCAACATATCTTGATCAGTATAGTCCATGTATTGATCATAGTCAGTACCAGTGGGTGAGTTGTAGATGTGGATTTCTGATATTTTAGGGTCAGTGTGATGAGGTATCTCCTTTGAGCCAAGAATATTACATCACCACTAAATAATGATAAGTTCTTGTGTCTTAATTTAAATACGATTCATGGTTTTAGGTGATGGAACGACGGTGTGAGCTTGTGAATGAGCTTGAATATGTATCATGACCATCTGTTAGGAAAATTTTGTATAAAGAACCATGAAAATACCCTCAAGCACTTTCTAATTGATGCAAAAAAAGTAAACAAACAATAAAAAATACACTCTTTGTTTTTTATTTTGATAATTTTATTTTATTTTATTTTGATTTTGTGTGTTTTTGTTTTTCAGATATTCTACTCGTAGAAGACTATGGGAAATGAATAGAACATTACAAAAAGGTAGTTTTTGCACATCCTCTTAAGGAATGTGACACAAATGATAAAAAGTGGCTTCCTAGGATGTTGGATATGGTTGATGGGTATCCTAAGGAAATAAAATACCTCTGGAAGAGGTTGCGTTGTCTATTTCCTTGATATCGACGCATCTAGAATTTCACTTCACCCTCATGTAAGCTTAAGTATAAATTATAGATGCAATTTTATAAATTATTAAACCTTAGAAATTGGAGGGTGTCTAACATTTCTACTTTGGGTATACCCAAAAATAGGGGACTTTCTGGTGATGAAATCCAAAAATCCACTCGCTTGGAGCTACTATGGTTGCTATGGGTCCAATCCACAGTGGGAGATGAATGCCCACATCGCATGACTATTGTCAGTAATTGGTGATGAAATCCAACTAATTGACGTTATATTGCCTCGTGTTTGTGTGTGAGGGTTTGTTTTAATTTTTGTAAAATGAAAAATCAAAGAACATACGTTGATATTTCACTAAATGCAAAATGTTACTTTTGATTTTCAAAAACCCCTACATGATATTTAACCTTTAAGTAGGAAATCAAGCAAGCAAACCAAACAGTTGCAGACAGATGTCATCTAGCATAGATATGATTGTGAACAAAGGTCATCTAAGCTTGAGATAGCCATAGACAAAGATTATTTAGACCTAAGACAACTATATATAGAGGTCATATCTACATGATATGACTGCTATCTAACTAACCTAAAGCTAAAAAATTCTATAAATGTTTGTTGTAAATGAAAAGTTTCTTACTTTTATTTGCATAATAGCAAATGATTTACTTTTTTTCTATAGAAATTAGGATAGAGAAGTATACATGACTTAATTTGAAAGCCTAATTCTGATGTAGATATCTTGTTTATGATTTTGTTTTGCTTTTGCTTTGGAGGTCGTTTTGTCTTGAGAAGGTTGTGATACAGGGGCCGTCTTACCTTGAGATGGCTATAACTATGTATGTTTGCAAAATATTTACCACTTTGTTCCTATTTTTGACTTCTTCTTTGGGTTTGTCATAATATGATATGGTTGTAGCGTAGGGATCATCTCAACCTAAGATGGTTGTAGTATAGGGGTCATCTTGACTTGAGATGGCTATGATTATGCACCTGCAAATCATCGATATATGTAAAAATTAGTCATTTTGATTCATCAAAACAATAAATGATGAAAAAGGAGGACCCATAAGGGGTCCCATCATGGTCATCATTTGAAAGAACGAAAATGCATGCACCGTAATAGACAAATCGGTAAAAAAATGTTGAAAGGAAAACACGATGTAAAACATGAAAGAAAGAGATCAAATGGTAATGGAATCTAGCTATATTAATATTGTATTGATTTATTTAAAACATGTTACATATGATCCCCTTCAAGGATTTTACCCATGATACAATTTTATAATAATATTCATTGGTGCACTCTAAATACTTTTCGTGCCTACAACAATGATTCAAGAGCGAGTTTTGAGCATCCACCACGTGAGAGTTGAATCTAAGATTCTTTCACGCTATTTGATCCTATAACCTGTATGCAAAGAAATAAACATGATATTAGTAGCATCTGTGAGGCCCAATTAGATTGGACCCATCTTGATCATAAAATTAAATAAAATGAAAATAACAAAAAAGAGGTTGCATGTGATGGAAAGAAAGATCTACGCTAATGCAACAAATGACATTCGTAAATGAATTCTAATGCTAAAAAATACATGCAACATGTAAATATAAGTTAGAATGCACAAAAATATAAAAATTGACCACCTTATTGGGGCCATATCAGGTTAATATGACCTTGTCTATAGGCCATCTCAGGGCAAGACGACTGTTGTCGTAGAATTGCAAGTTTTGTGAAACCAAATTGAATGGCATCATGGTGATCCAAGGGTATTTTTGTCAATGAATTTATCATGGGTGAGAAAAAGAGCTTGCTGATTTGGATGATCTAGAGTGGTGAGATTAATCATGTGATGATATGGAAGGTGGCCTTGAAGCTCATGTAGTAATTTGGTAGCATAGCGGTAGCGAGGAAGCTTGGTAAGAAAATTTGGTAGAAATTTGTGGAGGTAAGCATTCAAAATTAGGATCTCTTTCAGAGTGGGAAAAACCTCCATTTTATAGAACTATCGACATGTATCTAGAGAGGGATAAGTGGTAGTCATGGGCTACATGGTTGCCAATTTGTAGTAGAATGTAGGTGGGGCAGCGTGTAGGTCACCTGGTGCCGATAAATAATTCGTCACCATGCTAATAGACGACTTACTACACCCATTATTATTATTTTTATTTTTGTGCATGCACAATCGTCTTGCTATGAGACAGTCATGACTTTGAGGATGTATTGGATTGAGATGATCATGACCTAGAGACTGTATCACTCTAAGATAGTCATGCTTCCCATGGGGGAAAATACCTTTTGTTGAAAAAAGATACCAAATGGCCCTGAGGCTGCCCTAGGTGGGTTAGACAGGTTAGAAGGAGGTCTTTTGGAGAGTCTCCTTGTGATTACATATTTTAGGTGTCTACAGGCATAAGCCCTTGGTTCTTATCACATAGGATTATTCACTCTTATTAATATTGAGTCATTCCATCTATATGGGGTAGTTGGGCCCCTTACTTTTTAACCTATCCATTGTGATGTATTTCTTATACAAGTTGTTTATTTTTAGTGGCATATTCCTAAAAAGGAATTTTACTCCACATTAATACCTCTTATGATTAGTTTATTGTGTGCATATGTTAATAATCCCATATTGAATTAGTTGTACGACATGAATAGTTTATGAGCTCCACTACTTACCAAACTATTTTCAATGATATGCCAAACTAAATTTTAGCTTAGTATCCAATTTCTTCCATAAAGCCTGCAAAAAATGACTAACAAATTTAGTGTCTATCTAAAACAATACCTTTTGGTAATCCATACAATATTACCACTTCATTGAAGAGAAATTTCGTACTGTGAGTAGCATAATTTTTTTCTAACAAGGTATGAAGTGTGCCATCTTCAAGAATGTGCCAAAAACAGCAAAAATATAATCATCACCCTTTGTGTCCTTGACAACCCAAGAAAAAATCTATTCTTATATCCTCTCATGGCCTCTTTGGTACTAGTAATGGTTGATGCAACCAAATGCTTCGATTTATTCCCTTTGTATGTTGAAAAAATTGACAATACTACAATAAATATTCTTATATTTGCATTTATTTCTAGACAATAATAGCTTTCTTCAAGTTGCCTTAGGGTTTTATCTACCCCAAAATATTCTGTAAATAATGCCTCCATTTCTTTAGGACTTGAACAATGGCATAAAACTCTGTGTCATATCCTTGTGAGTGTGGTCTACCGGCAAGGACGCCACTTGCATTATCGATGATGTGACCCAGGTTCAATCCCCATGGTGGATGTGTATAAGAAATATTAATAAAAAAAAAAGCTCTTTGTCATAAAATGAGTATTTTCTCTTTGTCTCATTTAGCTTCTCACTAAAATAGACAATGGGCTTTCCTTATTGTCTCAAAAATCCTATCATTATCCCACTTGTACCACAATTCACCTGATATATTATTAAAATATAATAAAGCTAGAACTGGTTGTTCCATTATATTCTCCTTTAAGATTTTAAAATCCTTTCTGCTAAATTTGTCCACTTAAACTCATGCTTTTCTCATTTCATAATTTCTATGATTGGAGCACAAATTCCACTAAAATATCAAATAAAATTCATATAAAAACTTGCTATACCATGGAAGTTCTTGGCCTCAAACATACTTCTTGGTGATGGCAAATTTACAATGGCCTTGAAATTTTTAGGGTTCAACCCCAACCCTTATTTTAAAATTACAAAACCCAAGTAAACCAATTCCTCTTTCATAAAAATACATTTCTTTAAGTTGACTAATGTCATCCAAATAAACAACCACAAACTTTCCAAGAAATGAATTCAACACTTTGTTGATCAACCACATAAAGGTATTGGATGTATTTGTCAGTCCAAATGGCATAACCAACCACTCATACAATATTTCCTTTGTCTTAAACATAATTTTGTACTCATATCCTTTCCTAATCTAGATTTTATAATAACCACTCTTCAAATTTATCTTTGTGAAGTAATTTGGTCCACTTAAGAAATCCACTAAATCATTCGTGTGGTAATGAAAATCTATACTTTGTGATTATATTATGAATATCCCATGAATCTGTACACATGCACCATTCTCCACCCTTATTTAGTACAAGTACAACTAGTATTGCACACGATCTCAAGCTCTCCCTAATCAACTCTTTGTCTAATAGCTCTGAAACTTATTTTTTTATTTTCTAATTCTCCGTTGGCATCATTTATATACTACCTTATTCAAAAAACTTGATCCATGGATGAAATCGATGTGATGGCTAATAATCCTTATCAATGGCAATTCATATGATAATTATTCTAAATTTGTTTTTGCAAACTCCTCTAGTAAATCCTTTACCTCACTTAATATCTCCTTCTTCTTGTCTATCATACCACCCTCCATGGGTTTAGAAATCAAAGCAAAACACATCTTCTTCCTTGTTATATCATTTAATAATTGTTTTCCTAAAATTAAACATAATTTTGGACCATTGTTCTCTCTTCAATATTTGTCCTTGAATGATACTTCTTACCATATTTCACAATGGCATAGGTGTTTTTCCTACCACCATGTACTACCCTCTTGTCAAATTATCAAGGTCTTTCCAATAATACATGAAAAGCATCCACATGCATAATATCACATAAGACCTCATCCTTATATGATCATATTTAAAATTCACCTTGCACTATTCACTAACTAATATTTGGTGTCCCTTTTGCAACCAAGAGATCTTGTATGGATTGGGGTGTTTTATCCTCTTCAATGTCAATTTCTCTACCATCTTGGTAGATATTAGATTATCCATACTCCCATTATCAAAAATAACCTTGCAATATTTACCTCTTGATTTGCATACTATTATGAAAAATATTTCTCCTTTGAACAGGTTCACACTTCTTCTTTTCTAGTTTCAATAGCACCCTCTTCATCATAAGATATTATCCTTTTTCTAGCTCCTTTGTATGTTTTGGAGAAGAAAATAATTTCTTCTTCTACTTGTGTAATATGGTTCTTGACCTCTTTTTACTTATTGATACTCTGATGTACTATTAGACATTTATGTACAGGGAGGAAAATTTCTTTATCATGTATGATTCCCAGTTGGATCCATTGAGAGCCAAGGCGACCATAGGGATATGTTGTTTCCTCTACACTCAAGGGCTTGGGGGATCGAAGGGTTCACCAAGAATGGTTTAAATACTCACTCCAAGTATGAGGTGGAAATGTGTTTGTTGTGTTGATTGAACAAACAACCTATGCTTGGCCTCACTAATATCTAATCTATGAAAATTTAAAGAACGATGGAAAATAGTAATGCAATAAAAAAAGGAGCTATCCTAAAATGATTCTTATTTTAAATTAAATCTAACCCTAGTTTTCAAGAAATTAGATATTTTCCTTTTCAACAAGATTCCAAGAGAATGCACAAATGTATAATTAACCTAAGTGTAAAATATATACTTTTTATATTTTAGAATACCTAAAAAAGGTACAAAATGCTTTTCTTCACTTATGATTTTAATATGAAATAAAAATGAGAAGAAAGAAAACAACAAATAACCTAAGAAGTCCATTTAGAGCACTTACCTAATTTTGTGGTTGATCCCAGCTTTTAACTTCTATCCTGATATATCCAGCAACTTCAAAATCTACCAAACTACTTCAATAACCCTTGGAAAAATTGATCTGTGTTTGGGGGCCTACTTAGGTCTCTATGTGACTAAGCTTGGAGGTACAACAATGAATCTCCCTTGTTTTTTTTTTTTGTATTTACATGGTGGAATCGGTAGCCACCACGAATTCGGGCAGGCTGTCCAGCTTTTATGGCCGCCATAGGATTCTGTGCTATCTGCCCTGGAAGCCGCCACACAGATCTTCACGTAGTCCGCCCCTATAACCACCATGCCACAATCATTTTAAAGCCACTAAAATGAATGAAGCTCCCTTGTTACTTTTAGCTGACCACTTGAAAATAAAAGCAATTGCTAACCTTTGGAAGTGAACAAGATAAAATGCAATAACATGAAATAATACAAAAAATAGAGTGCAAATAGAGAGATTATGATCTAAGTGCAACATGCAATAGAAACCTAGGGTTTTGGGAGTGAAATCCTACCCCCTAAATCCTATAGAACCAAATTTATGCCCTATAAGGGGCGACCGTTAATACAATCCCATTGAATTCATGCCTTGTAAGGATAGGATACGAATTCACGATAGAGACCTTAAATGATCTAATAATGCCAAAAATGCAATACAATATGGAAATTTTATGATTTAAGAAGACTATTAATGCAAGAAAAACTTGGTGGAAGTGAAAGAGCAACAAAAGGATGTAGGAAGCAACCAAAATAGTAGACCCCTCCTTAAGGCTCCCACACTTGATCACCAAAGCAACAAAATCACAAAGCAAAAGCAACAAAAAAATAATCCAAAGCACAAGAGCACTTGTCAGATCACACTTGGAAGAATTTGATAGCTAGGAGTAAACTTGCTAAAACTTGTTAGGATAAAAAGGAGATCCAATCCTCTTTTTATAGGAAGTTTGGAGGGAAAAGGTGGGAAAAAGAAAAACAACATTGGTCTAGAGCTAACACGGAAGAGGTTCTCCCTAATTTAGAATTTTCTAGGAGAAAAATAAAATTTTCTGAAATCAATGCCCTATCCGAGATGACTGCTTATTCAGAAAGGCTAAGAAAAATGTCAAGAACAAGGGGGAAATAAGGCTCAAATATTTCAATTAAAATTTTGAGGAACTTCTTAGGTATTCTAAAGGAAAAATGACTCATTTTGATGGGTCAACTTTCCATGTCTACATTTTATCCCCTCTTTTATGCATTTATGGCCTAATAAAATGTGTTAAAGAAATATGAAAACACCTATGGGCAAAAAACAACAAATAAAAAAGGGATGGTGCAAAAATGGTATCATTCTGGACACTTTGAAATTTTGCACACAAAATGAGGCCTTAATGACTTTAATTCCTCTCAAGCTAGGGTGCCCCTTCAAGTTTTAGAGGGAATGTAATATTTTAGAGAAAACGTAAAAAAGACAAATGTAGAAGAAAAATGAGCGACAAACAAAAGATAGAAATAAAAAAAAAGTAAGAGGAGAGAGCAAAATAAACATAAAAAGGAGAAAAGAAGGTGAAAATGAATTCGTTTTCACCATGCAAAGAAGAGAAGAAGAGCTTTAGAGAAAAAGAGAAGATGACTCTTTCAACACACTATTTAGCTATTATGAGGGGTGAGGCTAGCACAGTAGCAGAGCGTGCATGGGTAAGAGCCAAAAACCTAATATCTAGACTAGGCTAGACTAGAAATTAAGCACTAAATTATTTTTTATTAATTTTAGAAGAAACCATTAGCACTGGCCCCAACATGAATTCAGGGGTCAACTGTGAATTTGGTCAAGATCGATGTGGCACTTAATTTACAGTCTGGATAGATCAGCCATGAATTTGATTTTGCACCTTGATCGTATGGTGCATGGAATCACAAGTTTGCACCCTAAAGAGAGGGAGCATGAATTTGGGGAAGAAAGAAAAGAAAACAAGAGATGTAGACCAAGATAGAAGAGAAAAATAATATAAGAGAGAAGAAAGAGAGGTGTGAGAAACTATAAGCAAATGATCTTGATGCTTTTTATTAGGATTATGTTTTTTGTTTTATTTATGTTTTTTATTGAACATGACTAATTTAAAATTTAATGTAGTTTTGCAGTTAGATGTTCTTGAGAGTAGAGAGTGGTGGCCAAGCATACTAGAGTGGTTCCTAGAGAAACTTATCCTATAGGTAGTGGGGATATTACATCTAGCTAAGATACCCCAAGTGGAGGTGAAAAAAGCACTACTAACAACATTGGTAGAGAGATGGTATCTAAATTCATCAATATTTTAGTTATTGACTGAGGAGATGACCATCACATTGGAGGATGTGTGGTGCATCTTGCACATACACATTAGTGGGAGGATAATGTACATGGCATAGGTGTCATAGGTAACATTACATAGACTATAAAGGGATCCAACACATGAGGCCCAGTAGAGTGGGCTCCATATTGATGAGATGCTTGTATGATATGGAGTAGGCGCACTGATATCTGTGCTCTATGGAGTAGTAGTGGAGCTTCTGGTATACCACACTAGTAGGTGGCACTTGCCATGGGCATTAATAGGGGTAGTGACAAAAATGTTTGATCAACATGTTAGGTTCTCATTGGGGTCATATGTGTTGGCCCGCTTTTACAAGATATTAGACAATGTTGTGTATAAGCGACATATGGGGCTGGTGTGCATGACTTTACTCCAAGTGTAGTGTTCGAATCACATGGAAGTCGAGAGATCGCATGCATTGCTAGGACCAAAAATAAAATTAGAGTGACCAAAAACATATAGGTGGGTCCATCACTTTGAGTGAGTCCAAAGGACATACATAAGAATTCTACCATTAGGGAGGAAAGTGATCGATGAGCTATAAGATCGTCAGATCATATGGAAGCCATGAAATTGACACCCTAGTTGGATAAAGGATGGTGAGGAGTTGGTGAGGGTTATGAGGATTTGATGGGTGGCCATTTAAAAATATGAGTTGGAGCTCTTCCACTTTGATTAGGTCTAGAGGCAGTTCAATATCTTATAGGAGATACCAAACTTAGGTGACTACTAGTTCAGGCAAGTTTGGAGGGATCCATCAGGGGTTACAAGGGGTCCATTAGGGTGGCCCTCAACTACAAGAGATATTACATGAGCATTATGTTCCTAAGGATATCCATAGTAGTGCTAGTGCAAAGACACCCAAGGATGGGTTGGGGTCTATAGTTGGCAGTATGAGAAGCCATCCAACAAACCATAGAGTGATAATAATGGTTAGTGATCCATCCTAGGAAATGATATATGGAGGTTCTAGTAGAGGTAGTGACAACCATGAGGATGACTATCACCTCCATGGAAAGTGAGGGAGCAACAAGAAATACCTCCAAGGCAAACAAGGTAGGACTAAGCAACACTACAAGTTAGGATAACCCAATAGGAGTGGTGATGGTGTTGTAGGTATAGACAGAGACCATGCAAAGGGAGATGACCTACTTTGAGAGTATATGACCAAGAGGCTAGAGGGGCTACAGGGAGCCCTAAACACCACACTCATAAAGCGAGATCAAAATATCATAGCATGGGATATAGTGATAGCTAAGAGGGATGTGGCTAGAGAAAAGGTGGACCACCTCATGGGGGAGATGAGTTGGCTAGAGTAAGATAAATAACAAGCTTAGGCCAAGGGGATGACTATCATCATTGATAGTAAATAGGGCAAGGAGATCTACCTACTATAGGTAGAGCTACAAAGGGTAGGGGAGAGGCTAGGGGCATCCATATGGAGGAAAACTTTCTACCATACCTTATACTTCCAAGTAATTCCAACAGAGTGGAGGGTGCCTCCATCGTCCTCCCAACAAAAACATGGTCAATCGTGGTCTATGTCATGTATTATGTCATGGTCCATGAACATAACCCCACCAAGACCACCTTTGGTAGGTGGAGTAGAGGAGACATGCTCATATATCTAGGATGAGGATCAAAGTGATATGCCAATTTTGAGTGTGGCATGCATCCCTAGGCTTAGGGGGGTGGTCGAGTGTGTTGAGCTTGCACTACGACACACTAAAAAACACACACTCTATTTTTCATGAGGAATACATGTAACTAATTACATATATATATATATATATATATATATATATATATATATATATATATATATATATATATATATATATATATATATATATAACGTTTTCTTTAGAAAATGTGGGCATGTGTGTATTTTTAATATGTAAAATGATCTAAATAATTGAGTGCATAAATGAAAACTAAGTATGACTTTAGAAAGAAATAAGAAGAAAAGAAGAAAATAAAAGAAGAAAAAGGAAGAAGAGAAAGAAGAACAAATTCAACATCAGGTTAAAAGAGAACAAAAAAGGATGCTTAGAGTATGGCATTTGGATCAGCTTAGATCGTAAGGAGTCAGTGTGATCAAATGGTCATAAATTAAGCAAAAGAAAAGGAGCGATACTCTGTGAGTATGTATGCTCATAAATGGCTGAGGTGGAGCAGAACCTACTAGGGTTATAGTGCTCGTGAGTGGCCATGAAGCTATCCTATGAGGATGTTATGCTTACTGAAAAGAACAAATCATAGGGGAACGTTACCTGCTATGGGTGTGTTCTTGCTAGTGACCAAATATGGAGTGAAGAACCTGCTATGGATGTGTGCTCGCTAGTGACCAAATATGGAGCGAAGAACACGCTGTGGGTGTGTGTTTTCTAATGGCTAATATGGAGCAATACTTGCTAGGATATGTGCTTAAAAATGGTCTAAGTGGAGGCTACCCCTCACTAGATACCATGAATCTATCCTTGTAATGGATGTAGAGCTTGCTGAGCCAAAATAAAAATAAATAGTAATCCAATGGGGGTGTGGTGTGTGCAGATGGTTAGAAGGAGTGCAAGCTGATAGGGGAATTAGCTCAAGAGAAGAAGATTGAATAAGAATAAGGATATAACAAGCAATGTGTGTGTGCCTTTTTGAAATTTCAATAGCTAAGAGATGTGCGTAAGATAGTCAGTGGTCGTATGAACACCATAAATGATATTCATGTGGTATCTACCCTATCCCACGAGGATCCCTTAACAATTGAAATATCAAGAAGGAAAAGTGTGAGCAAAACAAGATGTGCAGATAGAAGAAGGAACATATATCCTTTGTCTTGGAGAAAAAAAAGAAATGATTGAAAACTTTCAAAGGACAAAGGATATACAAGAGATGAAGAACTATATCCCTTGACTTGGAGAGATTTATAATTATTGAAACTTTCAAGGTCAAGGAATATATGAAAAGAAAAAAAAAAAAAAAATGAGAAAATGCAATGATGAAAATGCATGGAGATGTGCCCTAGGTTGGGGGTTTGCTAAGCATCAGTGACCTAGTATGAGTGCAATGCATGTGAGCTAGAACCTAACTAGGTTTCATCACTTGCCTCATTGCGAAGTCCCCAAGAATCTATATGATCAAGCAATCATGCAAGTATGATCAAGCAGCAAAGTATCTATATGACAAGCAAAATATGCAAATGGAATAAAATGTCAAGCAATTCATGCAAAATATGATAGGCAATCATGCAGTATGAGCAAGCAAATACAAATGTATAATGAATGATGAAGATGATGAATCATGCATAATATCATTTTAAGTGCATTATGTTCATTGGTTCTTTAAGTTCTTTACCATCTAACGTTGCTAAATGATAGGCTCTTGAGCCAAACTTGGTCATTATGACAAAGGGGCCTACCCAATTGGGCTAAAATTTGCCTTTTAGATCTGATTGAGCATTAGTGTTCTTTTGGTTTTCCTTGAGAACAAGGTCCCCAACCTCAAAAGAATGATTGTAAACTTTCTTAGAGTAAGATCACTTGAGCCTATTCTTATAGGCTCGAAGATGCTCTAAGGCATGGATGCACTTCTCATCCAATAGCTCCAATTGGTTTAAATAATCTAAATGAAATTTGACACACACTTTGATGGTACCATCTTTCTTAGCTACTAAAATGATGACACAAGGGACTAACTCCTCAAAGAAAAGGCTATGATAGAGGAAATATTCATGAGCCATGTCACAAAGAGTATCCCCCTTAGCACATTCTTTAGGAGTTGCTAAATGAAAGTTAACACATACCTAAATGCCTTCTTAGTGATAAGAATGATGACTCCTAATTTCTCAAGGTCTTTAGGAGACATAGGAATAGGATCCACTTGAGAACTAGAAGACTCAACATGGGTGACACAAGGGATTGACCCATCAAAGAAGAAGTTATTTTGGAGGATATCTTCATGATCCATATCACAAAGAGTATCCCCTTCAGCATACTCCCTGGGGTCACAACTAACTTAGGGTGCACCAAAGTTATCACATTGTAAAATAAAATGTTAGAGGGAGAAGGTAGTCCCTCATCCTCATTACTCCACTCTAAGCCATGATGATCCATAAATTCAGCATAAGTGATAAATTGATCATCATCAGTTGGTAAGGGTTGGTTTTTGTTAGGGATGTAACCTATGCCACATCTCCCAGGCCAAATCTCAACTTCCAAAGGCTCTTGAATACCTTTCTGTTGTGGCCCCAAACCCTTACCTACATATCCCATACTAGATAGGATCTTCTTAGGAAGTGGGTAATCATTGGATAGATAACAATGGGCAAAGGCTCACTCTATAGGAAAGGGGTTGCTACCATGGATATTTTCTTTGAGGGATGTACCCACATAGATAAAGGTACACATGTCGATGTGTACTACTTCACCCTTTTTATGGGGTAAACCCATAGTTTGGGGTGAAGGTGGTAGCTTTGCTAGATCTAGAAGAGGACTTTCATCAAGTAGGTTGATTTGATCCCATGATGATATTATGGTTGATGGTTCCTCATTTATTTTAAAATTTTCAAACTCCTTGATGATGTTAGAAGAAGAGAAAGAAGTAGAAGAAATTTTGTGGAGAGAAATAGATGGATAAAAATTGAGACTAGATTGAGCTTGCTCAACCATTGAACAATATTGGAATGGATGAGGGTCACCCTGAATGGTGACAAGTTGATCTTTGAATTCATATTTTAAACATTGATGAAGAGTAGAAGGGACAACCCTCATTGCATGAATCCAAGGGCATCCAAGAAGAAGATTGAAAGATGTTGGGCAAGATACCACATAAAATAAGGTATCTAAGATCTTGGGTCCTACCTTAAGGGGAAGGGATAAAATACCATAGGCTTCTTGGGACTCATTGTTGAAAGCTTTTATGATGACATCAGATTTGGTTAAATCTTCCTCCTTTAATCCAAGATTTTGGAAAAATTTATAAGTGCATAGATTGAGGGAGGAACCATTGTCCACCAAGATTCTCTTGATAAACTTATCCCCAATGTATGTAGTGATGTAAAGGGGAGAATCCCCTTGTAAATTTGAGGAAGGAAGATCATCATCATAAAAAGATATATGATTAATCCCAAGAGAACCTACAACATTAGCTAGGTTACTAGGGGGAAGATCTTGTAGGATAGATTGTTGACTTAGAAGCTTCAACAAGGCTTCCCTATGAATAGGAGAAGTTTGCAAAATCTCTAAGAGGGAAATCTTGGTAGGTGTGTTACTTAACTATTGTTGAATGTCGAAGGAGACTTTTGGTTGTGGCTTCAACACTAAGGTTGGTTTTTCTACACTTGTGCTCCTTTTTTGGGTACTCTTCAGAACTAAAGGTGGTCTAGAAGGTTGGTTGGATGTAGAACTTATCTCCTATTGAGATTGTTGAGTCAGTTGAGCTTGAGCTTGTTGCCTTGTAGTAGCTGCTATCATACCAACCATGTTGTTGTAGGGTGGTGGCACATTATGATAAGACACCTGGTTGGTTGTTTGTTGTTGATGATTGGGTAGGGGATTTTGGAAGATCCCCATATCTTGATTAGTCGTAGGTGCCTATTGAGTAGGAGGTTGATTTGTTGGAGGTTTGTGGTTAGGAGTAGGTTGGGAGTCCTCTATGACAAGATGACCCTCATCTATTAAGTCTTGAACCACATGTTTCAACCTCTTACATGAATGTGTCATGTGCCCTTCCACTCTATGATACTCACAATGTTGATCAGGCTTATACCAAGTTGTTATGGTATCAGGTTGCCTTATGGGAGGCAACTCAATCATCTTAGCTTCCAAAAGTTGCTTAAGGACCAATGAAATAGGTTGGTTGAGTCTAGTAAAATTCCTTGGTGGGGGTTTTTGAGGTCTACTAAGTACCATCTTCTGCAAGGTACTAGCAACATTAACATTATTGGTTTATCTATTATCTGTTACCCCATCACCAACTACATGCTTATTCTTATATTGAATTTTCATGGTCCTATCCTCTTCTTTTCTTGACTTAAGTTGACCTCTTTGAATAAGAGCCTTCTCTACTCTTCTTGCCAAATCTATTACTTGTTCAAAAGAGGTAATAATTGTTGTTTCCAATTCATATGAGATATATTCTTGTAAATTTCCAATAAATATCTCTAACATGTCTCGAGGAGGTAAGGTGTATCTTAATCATCCAACTAAACTTCTCCATCAAGCCAAAAACTTTGAGAAACTTTCATCTTTACCTTGCTTCAAAAGATATAAATCTTGCATAGTCACATTTTTCTCAATACAAGCTCCAAATTGTTGAATGAATAACCTAATTGTCTCTTCAAAATTCCTTAAATAATGATGAGGTAGTTGATAATACCATTCCAATGCCATACCACCAAGGCTCTTAGGGAATATTTTTAGCAACAACATGTCATCATATATAATATCATGGCATGTTGTTCTAAACATCCTTAAATGTTCTATTGGGTCCTCTGTTCCCTTATAAATAGGTAAGACCGACATTGGGAAATGCTTAGGGTAGGGCCTAGCGGTGACCATAGGGTCTAGAGGTTGATTGCACATTTCCTTATAGTCATAAGTGAAACTTGGAGGTTGAAGCATATCCATTCTTGACACCAATTGTTTCACTACACTTGTTAAACTTTGCATATCGGGATTGTTGTTGTGCAATACCCCTAGATTCCCTAGAGGGTTATAGGTGGATTGTTGAAAAGGGGTTTGGTTAATGTTAGAAACATTAACACTATTATGATATGGGATGTTTTGTGTGGTATCTTGTTGTGGAGGATAACTCACATTTGGTGGAACAGAAGAAATGTTATAAGGAGGAATAGAATGAGGAGGAAATTGAACATGATTTTGAGGTGCACTACTAGTTGGAAGAACTTGCAGAATTCCCCCAATGTTGGTGGTTGTAGTAGTGGCATATGTAGGTTTATGAAATGGATTAACATCATGAGAAGATTCAAACAAAGGATTGATTCAAATATTTTGAGGAGAAATGGTTTGATGATGAGATGTCCCAACCTCTTCAAGTTGGGCTTCTTCATCCATAGCCTTATTCAAAGCATCCCTGTGATGCTTAAAGAAATTCTAGATATGATCAAATGATTTAAAGGTGAGGTGTCCATTAGACCCCTCAATAGGATCAAGGTCATTACCAGTCTCTATGTCCTCTTCTACATCTAGATTGGGATTCTCCCTATCAATCTGATCATCCCCTTGAGGATTCTCATCAGATTCTAAAAGCTTTCACTTACTCCTAAGGTTGGGAGCCATTAGGATTAAGGGAAAGGATAGGAGAGATGAAGGGAGATCTAAAACTAGCGAAAGACACACAAAATATTTTATTAAGCATTTTTATGTTTTTCTAATCTAAACAAACAAATTTTAATGGTCTTATTTATGGTTTAAAACAAAAAAAAAGAAGAAAAAAAGAAAAGGCTTCCTAGATGGCCACTAAGGACGTGTTTCACGTCGGGTTCACCAAATATGTAGAGGGGGAAAATTTCCCTACCGTGTATGATTCTCGGTTGGATCCGTTGGGAGCCGAGGTGACCATGAGGGTATGTTATTTCCTCTACACTCGAGGGCTTGGGGGATCAAAGGGTTCACCAAGAATGGTTTAAGGACTCGCTCCAAGTCTAGGGTGGAAATGTTTTGATGTGTTTATTTGAACAAGCACCTATGTTTGGCCTTACTAAGATCTAAGCTATGAAGAATAAAAGAACAATGCAAGGCAAACAATGATGCAAGCAAACAAGGAGCTATCCCTAGAATGATTTTTAATTTCAATGAGAACTAAAACCCTAGTTTTGCAAATAAATAAATCTTTTCCTTTTTAGCAAGGGTTCAAGAGAATGCACAAACAAATTTAACCTAAGATGCAAACTATATGCTTTTTCTCTTTCAAATGCCTAAAAATAAAATTGGATGCTTTTATTTATTTATGATCTAAATCTGGAATAGAAATGAATAGAAAGCAAACAACAAACAACCTAAGAAGTCTATTTAGAGCACTTACTTGATCCGTGGTTGATCCTAGCTTTTAACTTTCATCCCGATATATCCAACAACTTCAAAACCTACAAAACAACTTCAAAACCCTTGGAAAAATTGATCAGTGTTTGGGGGCCTACTTAGGCCACTATGTGACTGAGCTTGGAGGCACAACAGTCAAGCCCCCTTGGTCCTTTTAGCTGACCATTTGAAAATAAAAGTGATTGTTGACCTTTGGAAGCGAATAAGACAAAATGCAATAACATGAAACAATGTGAAAAATAGAGTGCAAACAAAGAGATTATGACCTAAATGCAACATGCAAGAGCAACCTAGGGTTTTGGGAGTGAAATCTTACCCCCAAGCCCTAGAGAACCAAATTCACGCCCCGTAAGGGGTAACCATGAATTCGGTCCTGTAAAATTCATGCCCTATAAGGATGGGGTGTGAATTCATGATAAAGACCTTAAATGATCTAATAATGCCAAAAATGCAATACAATATAGAAATTTTATGATTTAAGAAGACTATTAATGCAAGAAAAACCTAGTGGAAGCAAAAGAACAACAAAAGGATGTAGGCAACAACCAAAATGGTAGACTCTATTCTATTCTATTATTTTTTCTCCCTCTTCCTCTTTATCTCTCTCAAACCCTTTCCATTTTATAGGCTAGGTAAGTTAGCTATTCATCAACTTTCACAAGATGATTCATTTTCCATACAATTGGTCTTCTTATTTTGACGTGCTAGTTGGTTCATACATGGATGCTTGAAGAAAGTGTGAGCAAGGTTTATTTTTAAAGAGCTTAGAAAAATCCATTTTTTCTAAGCAAGTGTGAACTCTCTTACCTTTTGTCTGCTAAACTTGTTCGATGGTCGGCATGATTTTTTTATCCCTTGCCTTATTCTTATCCTTATTCCTCCATTGTCTTTCCTCCTTTCCTATTGTCCATTTTCCCTTATCACTCCACTTCCTTCCTCTCCCCACGCCCACTGCCACCTCCCTCTCCACTTCCTACTCCTTCGTTCTCTCTAATCCTCTCGATCTTCCTCCAACCTCCCTTCCCTACTCTTCCACTTGTATTAAGCCTATATAAGGTTTAAATTATTGTAAGGTTATTTAGCTGGTTATTTTTTATTAATGAATATTATCGCCTATTATACTTTTGTGTTAATTTTACCTCGGCCTACTTTAATCTAAGTTCACCTTAGTCTTGGGTTTACACTGGTATCAGAGCTCAGAGGGGCACGAATCTTGAGGGCTAATGTGAGGCACAAAAGTCGAGCGTAGTAGACTGGTTAGCGATTGGGGCATGGATCTCGAGGAGCACATGGATCTCGAGGAGCGCATGGATCTTGAGGATTTGACTGGACATAGATAGCAGGCTATCGTGGCGATGTCAAACTGGCAATGGAGCTAGGTGGCAGTTGACGTGGCAGGTGCTAATGTGGAATAGAGTTGGCAGAATGCTGACTGGATAGCATGTGGATCGAGGTTGATGTGAGTGCTGATGTGGCAAAGGCGAGTAGGGTGTTGACATGGATGAGCAAAGTGCTGACATGGTAGAAGAGAGCAAGGTGCTGACGTGGACGAGCAGGGTGCTGAAATGGCAGAAGCGAGTTGAGTGTACCATGTGGTGGAGCTTAACTGGTTGAGGAAATGACAAAAGGTTTGACTGGTCAATTTCTCAAAGGCAATCGACTTATTGTGTGTTTGCAGGCTTTGATAAAACCTGAAAACACCCACCTCCCACTGCATGTGGGACTAAACATTTTTTTTTAAATTGTTTTAGCTGCCAAATAGAAGTATACTTTGTTCCCTTCTTCCTCCCATCCGGATAGCTTGGTCTAACGGTCAAGACACCTGCTTGCGGAGAAGAGACCCGGGGTCGAATCCTGCCGGGGTCAAAATACATAGTTTTTTTATTTTTTTTGTAATCGCCAAAAATGCAAAGGTTTAATGAACACTTTTTGCCATTGTTCTACCACAGCAGTCACGTTGGTGCAGCGGCTAAGCCTTTCGGGTAGACGACGGAGGTCAGCGGTTCGAATCTCATTGAGGATTTCACAAAAAAAAAGATTTATTTTTATTAAATTTTTTATTATTTGTTTTTTTTAAAAAAGGTTTAAAAAAAATTAATTTAGTAATTTCTATGTATATTTTTTATTATGTTTTTTAAATATCCATTTATTTAAAAATAATAATTAAAAATATATATATAGGAAATTGTTAAAAAAAAAATTTAAAAGGTCTTTATTAAAACAAAATTTTGAATTTTTTTTATAAAAATAAAAGGGTGAAAAGATATTTTGAGGTAAAAAGTTTTTTTTTGGCATCATATTAAGTTGTAACCCAGTTCATACGGTGTGATTCTGGGTAGATGATCCGGTCAGCTGGATGCTATAATGCATTACTCTCTCTGTTGAGAAGAGAGACACATGATTCCTTTGACGAGAAAGTCCAGCAGTATGGAATTCATACAATGTTTTTCCAATTAGAAAACCAACTGATTGCTCATCTGAGGAAACCATACTCTGGATACGAGGTAGATTTTGAAGATAATATCTTCGGGCAAAGGATAGTTGAATCCGAGACGATTGAAATAGTACTTGAAGGACAATCAAGTGAAAGTTATACACCTGTAGTGCCTAAAGTAGAAACAAGTGAGAGCTATACACCACACTCTCCTGATTAAGAACCAGAAGAAGAAGAAGAAGAAGAAGAAGAAGAAGAGGAAGAAGAACTAGTGGAGGTGAAACCTGCAACTAAATAACAAGATGTTTTCAAAAGACGTTATGAGCCAGTAGCAGCACAAGAAGTCATTATAATTAGTGATGACAAAGCAGACAATTTCATATTTCCAGTTTTAGGTGATCCTCAAGAAGAAGAATGCCAAATCAGTGAGCATATTAAGAAATCTAGATTTGATTTAAATTAGTGATCTATTTTGTACTTCTTTGTACTACTTGTTTGAAGTTGAAATAAATTTTGCTTTCTAAAATGGCATCCAATACTAGTCTACCAATCCCTGAGTTCAATGGTGGTGATTATGAGTATTGGTCAATTAAAATGAAAACTCTTTTGATAGGCAAAGGTATTTGGGATGTGATTGAAGAGGGATATACTGAACCTACTACTGATGATTGGGCAACTTTGAATGTTGCTAATAAAAGTACTAAAAAGGAAACTCAAAGGAATAATTCTTCCGCCCTTTATCACATCCAATCCACCCTTGACATAAGTATTTTCCCTAGAATAGCTTATTTTATAACTACTAAATCTGCTTGGAATGCTTTAAAAGAAAGTTATAGGGGTAGTGACCAAGTCAAACAAGTTAAACTACAAACCTTGAAACGAGAGTTTGAAACTCTTAAAATGCAAGAGAGTGAAAAGGTTGGTGATTACTGCATGCGTGTGAAAGTCTTAGTAGATAAGATGGTCACTTTAGAAGATGTAAAGCCTGAAGTTATAGTGAAGAAAGTGTTAAGGACACTTCTTCCTAAGTGGAATTCAGTTTCCATAATTATAGAAGAATCCAAAGACCTAAATTCTCTATCTTTTGAAGCCCTCATTGGATCACTTCTCTCACATGAAGAGAGGTTACAACAAACTCCTTCCACAAGTTATGGAGGAGATGATAAAGCCTTTGCTTCTCATGAAGGTAGAGGTAGAGGCCATGGTAGAGGACAGTATAGAGGTAGAGGCAAAAATAATCAGAGAGGTGGAACTCCTAACAGAGGAGGAAATTAGAACAAAGGAGGATTCTCAAACAGAGGTGAACAACAGAATAAAGGACAACAAAATAGAGGGAAACAATCAGGTAGAGGCAAAGGAGAAGATAAATCAAAACAAACTTGCTATAATTGTGGCAAAATTGGCCATTATGCTCGTGACTATTGGACAAAGCCTTCACAAGGAAGCAGTAGCAGCTAGAGCAGTCAGTTTGGAAATTTTGGAGAAGAGGAAGAGGCCAAAAATCTCTTTCTCTCTTATGGTCAGGCAGATCATAACATGAATGATACATGGATATTGGACACTGGGTGTTCAAACCATATGAGTGGCAAAGAATAACTCTTTGCTACTCTAAAATCCTCATACAAATCCAGCATCAAATTAGGAGATGATAAATCATTGGCAGTTGAAAGCATTGGAGCCATGGCAGTTCCAACTAAAGAAGGCGTCAAACAAGTAAGTGATATATATTACACACCCCATATTAAACACAATATTTTAAGTGTTTGTAAAATGTTAGAAAAGAACTACAAGTTGCTTTTTGATGAGGGTAAATGCACTATTTTTGATAAAAATAACAGTAATAGAATCATTACACAAGTGCCAATGTCAAAGAATAGATTATTTCTTTTAAAGTTTGGCCAGCCAGGGGGAGATAAGTTAGCAAATGTTGCTATTTCCAATCCAAGTGTCCTATGACACTTGAGATATGGTCATTTGAATTCAGCTAGTTTGAAAATGCTAACTTCACAAGCGATGGTAACTAAACTTCCTAAAGTTCAGGATAGTAAGGAAGTCTGTGAAGGGTGTGCTCTTGGGAAGCATGCTAGATCAAAAATTCCTCATGGATAAGCATTACGGGCCAGCTATCCACTCCAGTTAGTGCATACAGACATCTGTGGTCCGATGCAAACCAAGAGTCTTGGTAACAACTCTTACTTCCTACTCTTCATTGATTATTTTACTAGAATGTGCTGGATATATTTTTTGAAACATAAGGATGAAGCATTTGAATGCTTTGTTGATTTCAAAACAAGAGTTAAAAGTGAGTAGATATTTTGTAAAATGTCTTAGATCAGATAGGGGAGGAGAATACTCCTCTAATGAGTTCTTGAATTTATGTAAACAACATGGCATTAAGAGGCAGTTCACTGCTGCCTACACTCCACAACAGAATGGTGTCATAGAGAGGAAAAATTGCACCATTGTGGAGATGGCAAGGTCTATGCTTCAGACAAAGCATTTGACTAATTCATATTGGGCAGATGCAGCCAGGACCAACGTGCATATATTGAATAGAAGTCCTACTTCAATTTTGGAAGGGCAAACACCTTACCAAGCTTGGTATGGTAAAAAGCCAAATGTTAAGTATTTCAAAGTGTTTGGCTCACTGGCATATTCTCACATTCTTGATGAGCTGAGAAAGAAGCTCGATCCAAAGAGTCAGGCATGTATCTTTGTAGGATACTATGAGAATACAAAAGCTTACAGACTCTACAATCCCAGGACTAGAAAGTTTGTGCTTTCCAGGGATGTGATTTTTGATGAAGGGGGAGAATGGGGTAAGCCCCAAATATTCAGTGATGATGAATCCAATGATGTATTTTCTAAGTAGGTGCAACAATAGACACCACAGAAAGGTAAGCAATCTCCTCCCACAAAACCAAGTTCATCTTCTGATTCAACTTCTTCACCAAGTCCTTATCCATGGAGATCAGTAAGTTCCTCACCAATGGACATCGATTCTCCATATAGAGGTAAGAGAACTCTATAGAATCATCCATCATATTAGATGTTGGATAATTTTTTTTCAAAAAGATACACTAGGAGTCAAGCTAGTGAAATGAATTATGTTCTACAAAGATTAGAAAATATGCACTTGTATGGTGATGATGTCTCCCAGCAGGAACCTAAGGGAGATCTAGTTAACTATGCTTTGTTAACTAATTCACAGCTTGAACCTCCTAGTTATGAGAAGGCTTGTACTCAAAATATTTGGCAAGATGCCATGAAAGAGGAGATCACCTCTATAAAAAACAACGACACTTGGGAGCTGGTGAAGCTTCCTAAAGGAAAGAAACGTGTTGGATGTAAGTGGGTCTACAAGACCAAGTTTAATGTTGATGGTAGCATCGATAGGCACAAGGCGAGATTAGTTGCAAAGGGATTCACTCAAAAATATGGAATTTATTATGAAGGAACTTTTGCTCCTATATCCAGACAGGAGACTATCAGAATAGTTCTTGCCTTAGCTGCACATAAGGGATGGAAAGTCCAACACATGGATGTTCTCAATGGTTACTTGAAAAAAGAAGTGTATGTTGAGCAACCACAAGGCTTTGAAGATAAAGACAAGGAACATCTTGTTTACAAACTAAAGAAGACACTTTATGGCCTCAAGCAGGCACTGAGAGCTTGGTACTCATGCATTGATGGGTGCTTTAAAGATTATGGGTTCATCAAAAGCAAAAATGAACCCATGCTCTACTACCTGAATCAAGGAAATGACATCCTCATAGTTTGTTTGTATGTGGATGATCTCATTTTTATGGGTAGTAATGAAAAATTCAATATGGATTTCAAGCACTCCATGATGCAGGAATTTGAGATGAAGTATATTGGCTTAATGAAATACTTTCTTGGAATGGAAGTCCATTAGATAGATTCAGGGATCTTCATCTATCAACTTAAGTATGCTCAAGATATGATTAAGAAGTTTGCTATGGAGCAATGCAAATTAGTTGCAACTCCAATTGGACATGGGATCCAATTAAGCAAGGATGATGGAGCACCGAAAGTTGATGTGACCACTTTAAGAAGCATTGTTGGGAGTTTGATGTTTCTCACCAACACCAGACAGGACATTCGATGATGTTGTATCTCTTGTTTCTAGATTTATGTCTAATCCATCCGAGCTGCATTTGCAGGCAGCTAAAAGAATTTTGAGATATGTGAAGGGTACATTGAATTTTGGAATCCAGTACTACAAAAGTGATACTATCAATCTTGAAGGCTTTAGTGATAGTGATTGGGGCAGCAATGTTGATGATAGAAAATCCACATCGGGTAACTGTTTTAGTCTTGGTTCGGGCCTAATAACTTGGACTTCCAAGAAGCAGATAGTAGTAGCGCTATCTTCAATAGAAGCTGAGTATATAGTGGTTACTCGTGCTAGTACTCAAGCTCTATGGCTATGAAAGGTATTAGATGATACTGGAGAGCAACAAAGTGGTCCAACTAGAATATTCTGTGATAACATTTGTGTCATTCAGTTGGCATACAATCCTGTCCACCATAGTAGATAAAAGCATTTTGATATGAAGTACTACTTCATTAGAGATATGGTGGAAACTAATACTGTTGACCTTCACTATTGCCACACTTTGGAGAACGTCGCAAACATCTTCACCAAGGTACTGGCCAAAGCTCAATTTGTAAAGCTGAGAGACTGTATAGTTAGTCCTCTCAACTTTAAGTGGGAGAATGTAGCAAGTGTGAACAAGGTTTATTTTTAAAGGGCTTAGAAAAATCCTGTTTTTCTAAGCAAGTGTGAACTCTCTTACCTTTTGTCAGCTAAACCTGTTTGATGGTCGGCATGATTTTTTTATCCCTCGCCTTATTCTTCTCCTTATTCCTCCATTGTCTTTCCTCCTTTCCTGTCGTCCATTTTCCCTTATCACTCCACTTCCTTCCTCTCCCCACGCCCGCTGCCACCTCCCTCTCCACTTCCTACTCCTTTGTTCTCTCTAATCCTCCTGATCTTCCTCCAACCTCCCTTTCCTACTCTTTCGCTTGTATTAAGCCTATATAAAGTTTAAATTATTGTAAGGTTATTTAGCTGGTTATTTTGATTAATGAATATTATCTCTTATTATACTTATGTGTTAATTTTACCTCGGCCTACTTTAATCTAAGTTCACCTTAGTATTGGGTTTACAATGCTCTTGTATCAAATTCCTCACTCCTATTAACATCAAGTTTTTCAATGGGTTACATATCACCATTTATCAAACTCTTTGCCAATGAGGTAGCAGGCTTAAAGGTTGAAGTCCTTAAGCTCACTCATATGGGATTTCTCACCCCTATTAACATCGAGTCATGGATCCTATTAACATCGAGTCCACCCTATTAGTATTGAGCCATAACAACTATTAACACCGAGTCTCAACATGTTCGTCCATTGTGATGCCCTCTTTTTCGAGTCTTGATGCATTTGTCCACCCATATTAACATCGAGTCAACATTTCCATCCATTATAATGTGCTCTTCTTCTAAATATTACAATATTAGTACAATTAATGTTTTTAACTTAATAAAAGTTAAAAACTATTTTACTTTATATTTTAATTATAATTTAATAATAAACCTTAACTAAAAGTTTGTATATTTATATAATTTAGATGTTAATAACACACTAAATAAGCTTAATTAATGTGGCAAACAAAAATCCAATCAATTTTGTTGCATTCAACCAAAAAAGTACCCGTGGGTTGGCCCTTAGGTTTTTCATTATTTGTTTTTCAAATAAATATTATAAGTCCAATTAGTGGGATATTTTTTAACCCAAATTTGTGATAAGCAATACAAATAATTATTTTAATTATATTAAATAAATTATAATTATATCCGCTCATGTAGAGGAGTTGGAGAGCAAGTGGGTAGTTAAAACTCTCTAGTTATCGAGAGGCCCAAGTTCAAATCTCTCCCCTCACATGTTGATATGTTGTATATAAAAAATTTCTCATAAAAAAAAATGAATTATAATTATAAAATAAAGAATTTTAGGTTTGTTTAAAGAAATATTGTTTTTACACTGGACCTTATTCTATGGGTTATATTAATGATTTTATTATGTTTGTTAAATGTAAGCAACATGTTATAAAGAATATTTAATAAATTTTAGTGTGCTATTATCAATTTTTTTTTTTTAATTTGTGGAAAACATCCCAAAAAGGGATGCCACTTTTGGGTAAGACCCAAGGAGGCAGGGGTATCCATTCCGCCAAAAACGCCCAGGACTCGGACCTGGCCTACCACCTTTGACATACTCAAGGAGCAAACAAACACACAAAACCAAATTAAAAAAAGAAAATAACAACAAAAATAATAAAATAAAATAAAAAACAAACTCCTTGAGTGTGTCAAAACCAAAAGCACAACCAAACACGCACAATAAGATAAAAGAAACCACAACACAAACCACATAGAAAAACACAAGAACCACATAACAAAACACAAACAAGACAAAAGCAATAGAACACTACAAAGACATAACCCAAAAAAACATGAAAAATAAACACAACCAAAACCTAAAAAATAAAATAAATAAAATAAAAATAAAAACAACCAACAACAAACAATAAACAAAAACAAAAAACATAGAAAACACTCACACATAAAAAAATGAAATAACACAAACAAAGAGAAACCCAAGAACAAGAACGAAAAAAACACAAGAACAATAACAATAAACATAAAAAAAAAAAACAAAACAACAAAAACACAAGAACAACAAAAAACAACACAAAAACAAAACAAAACAAAAGAACCCACCCACCTTAAAAAACTAAACAAAAAAACAAAGAAGACAAAAGAAAAAAAAATGAACAAAACAATGACCTATCTAGACCAGAAGACTATTAATGCAAGAATCAATAGAGGAAACAAAATAAAGAATAGAATGAGCTAGGGAACTAAAAAAACTGAATGAACCAAAGAGAAACAAAAAAAAACAAGAAGAAACTAGGTACCTTCAAAACTGGAGCCATCCAAAGAAATGATAGAAAGAAGAGCTTCCCTAATTTGAGAAGCCCACTATATAGGAGGGTGGCCATAACAAGTAAGATCACCTTTGTACAAAGCCAAATTAGCTAAAGCATCAGCACTCTTGTTTTGATCTCTGACCACATGATTGTAATCAACTTTCAAAAATCCCATCTGGATTAACTGAATTTTCTCAATAATTCTTTTAATTCTCCAATCCACCTTATGATTCTTAGAAGGAGTCTTCAAGAGATTAATCATAAGTTGAGAGTCAGACTCAACTAACACCTTTTCCCATCCAACCTTGGTAGCCTCCTGAAGGCCTCTAAGGATACCATACCCCTCAGCAAGGTTATTGGAAAGAATACCCAAATTCTTAGCAAAAGTAAAAACCAGGGAGCCATCTGAAAGTCTACCAATTCCTCCCACATTGGCTTTTCTAGGGTTCCCTCTAGAGGCTCCATCAGTATTGACTTTTCCAAAATCCTTAGGAGGAGGTTGCCAATTTCTAGTCCTATCCATCTTACTAATACTCACATTCCCTTTAAGTTGGTTGCCCTTAGAAGGTTTAGTGCTATTATCAATTTTTATAATCATATTTTTAATTTATTAATTTTATTTTTTAAATTAGTTATATGAAAATGAAATGAATTTTTTTATATTAAATTATGATTAAAATATTTATAAAATCTTGTGGATTGTTTAATAGCCAAGCATTGTCACTAGTGGCCTTTAACATATTGAGAAAACCAAAAATCAAAGTTATTAATGTAGATTTTATAATTTATAATATATATATATATATAAAGAAAAGGGTAATATATATTTTATAGGCTAAGCCCATCACTCATGGATTTGAGTATGATGCCCTTGTATCATCCTATCCCATGGGATTCAACATATGGACAAACTCCATATTCATTTGTGCATAAGTAATGTTTCTATAAGAGATTAACTATTGGATGGTATGATTAATAATAGTAGGCATGTATCAAATGACATTAGCTCAACTGGTTATATTCTTCAACTTTCAAGGAGGACACCCAAGTTTGAATCTTGCAAAGTGATACATGCATAATTTCTAAACTATTACAATATCATTATGTAGTCATCATGTAGTATAGGGGTAGCTTGCACCAATACCATATAACCAATAATAATAATAGTAGGCATGTGTAAAATTTTATATTTGGTTGATAGCATAACTAGAATTTCAAACAATTGTATTGCAAATAGTTTTCATTGAGGTACAATTTTTGAAATGATGCCACAAAAGTTGTAAGACCTATGATTTTATCTAGTATTAATAAGTTTTGTAACATTTAATTTTTCATTGAAAGCATAGTTGCAACTAGTTTTTTATGGGTATTATCTAATTTTGAAATGATGCCATGAAAAACATAAAAATTACGAGTTGAATTCATGATTTAAAATTTAATGTGTAGTAATGAGTTTGTATAAATATCAAGTTATAAATGATAAGTTTTAGAGTAAAAGTAATAAAACATGAAAACACAAAATTAAATTACAACAAAGCTCATATTCTATGTGGATGAAAGTAATTGTATAATGAAAGTGAAAAAATTCCATCAATACTTCAAAAATTAAAATCTTTAAGGTCCATGTGAATATAGCAATTCCAACTTGAAACATGAAAAATAGTTTAGATATAATACTACTTAAAGGATTGGAGCAATACCCCTAATTAAAACTTCAACCCTTGACCTATATTTCTTATCTCCTAACAATCCAAAGTGGCAACCACAATTTCATGAGGCTTCATAGAAAAATTGGATTCCTTGTTAAGGACCCCAAAAGAATTCCCTTGAATTGGCATTTTCCTTCATCAAATTGGAGATTTGGACTAGTCATGGTATATATAATTCTTGTATATCTCAACTTGAAGTGAGAAACTTGTAGAATCACATTCACTAATAGAAGAATCCTCCTTAGGACAACTCTTAGTACTTATAGAAGATAAGAAGGATCCTTACACTTTCTTTAAACCTTCTACTAACCATGCAAGATGGCATATTTAAATGAGATACTTCATGTGTCTCAAGGTCACACTAAAAAATTTCACTAGAGGCATTACCATCATTGACCTAGGGTTAAGGCTCCTCCTTAATAGTGTTTATCATATTCTCTTTTGTAGGTATATTTTTCACATAGATTTAGAATAATCATTGTGTGCCAACAAGGGTAACAAAGTTTGACTAAGTTGCTACACTAGCTGACTAGAAGAAGAAGAGGTATTAACAAGGACTTGCCTCTTTGTTAACCAAATTTTGAGGAACTTGAGGCTCTTCAATATAAGAACCATTAACAATAATTTTTGACCATATAAAATTATAATTCATCATATTTTATCCATAACATTGATAGTCTATGGCACATCTATGGCACATCATGACAAGATATATTGGCATTGAATGTAGTTTCAACATGCCTAAGAGGACATTTTCATGCCACATGGCCCACAAATCTATGTCTGGTCTATTGAATAACTTAGTATCATGAGCTATTTTTCCAGATTTTTATGTACTTTTCTATTTTTTATTTTATATAAAGCATCAACAATATAAAAATATTTTTAAAATTAATTGCATAATTTGAATACTGATATGTATCTACCTTGAGCAATATGGACGGTTTGTATTTCTCCTTGAAGCTTACACCTTCTACACAAGTTATTATATAGCAAAGCTATATGTTGTTTCTTAATATAAGCATAAAATTTCACATCTACATTCATGGAATCCTCGTGATATGAAACATAACAAAATACATTAAGAATATGTCACCACATACATAAGTTTAATTTTCAAAAGTACCTATAAGTTCAAATTTTTCTCTATGGTGTGGCTTCTCATGTTGTCATAACAATGTTCTTTGGGTGGCCTAGTAGTAGATCAAATAGTAGATTTCAAACCTAACAAACAAGCCCATGGATATATAGATTGACATGGATTTGATGCTCATAAAAATAGAGAAGCTTTAAATTGTACAAAATATAATTTAAATCCAATGAAAAATATACATCAATTATACTCTTCAAATATGAAGCTCTTTTTTTTTTATAAACACTGCAATCACTAGATAAGGATACATGTCAAAGTGACACCTTGTGGTGTAAATTTGTATAGACATTGTGAGAAGAGTATTTTCTCTACTTTAAGATATTTAGGACATAGGGAGATAGGATTCTAGGTTTGGTAATAAAATATGATATTATATTATATTTGGTAACTATAACAATAATAAATATCAAATAAAAAATTACTACATTTTATTATCTAAGTATTTTCTTTCTATAAGGTTTTAGAGATGGTTTACAATGTTGCATATCATAAAGATATTTATTATTATGTCTAGTTATAACTATTCCTTTATAGGATCATTCAATTTCATTAGGATGATCAGTGTTGAGGTACTATACAATTCATTGATATAACTAATGTGCTATTACATCATGATATAAGTTATCATTTACATGTTGGTATACAACTATAAATATAATATATAATTTTAAGAATAAAGTAACTTTATCTATTGGATGCGCATATGAAAACTATTATACGATCTGTTATAGGATTAAGCTCAATGATATGCTTCAACCCCTATTTAAAAGATGTTTTTTGGTGAATATTACCTCTTGTTTATGAAGCAATATGAGATTCTTGATATATAGAGTCAAGATACACATAGTAAAGATGGGCTCTAAAAATTTGAATTACCTTTTCTTCAACATCTTTTCCATATTTGCTTACTCAGTGAAATATGAACCTCTAAATTAATTTTAAAATTAAAATATGGTAGATAAATTTAAATTTTGTAGTTTATTATATGACATGAAAGGTCCCAATGTGCACTCTTCTTGGAAAATATTTTGCAAATTTTTTTACCCTTTATTAAAGTAAATTTATGTTTAGAATCTAAATAGAGATATCTACATTGTTAAAAATCTTCATGCAAATATTTTCACTCTTAAACACCTCTTTAGGGTCTCCAAAGACATAAAATTTATTTATTTTAGAGAAAATGGTTTTGTTAGTGCTAGGTGTTTAGTTAGAAATAGTTTTATTGAACTAAATATATAGTCTAATCTCAATCTATTTTTTAAAATTCTTGTTGGATTTATCAATAATTTATAGAAACGAATGAAATCAACACACTACCTCGAAAAATGAACGACTCACAAAACTTACATAAAGTAATAAGAAGGGTGTCTCTAAACACCAAAATAATCTCAATAAAGAAAAGAGTAAGACGCCAACGAATAAATAAATGGTTGGTATCAAGGGGTATAAATACTAGATTACATGTGACCTTTAAATTAAGGTAAAAAAATTGACCATAAGGTTTATAAATAAAATATTACAATAAATTAACCTATACAAGGTGTACAAAGATGCAAAGGACTACATAATAAGTATAATTTAAAATTTAATCATGGACTTAAGTGAATATCAACATGATATATTCCATCACACATTAAGCTAATGGGGGATATCAATATTGACCCTTAGAAATCATCCCCTTGAGGGGACACTGTCCTACTTCAAGATACTATCACAATCATAGAAAAGGAATCTTAAGCATGACCTTGATTAGGATATATGTTGTCTACTCATTGATGATACATAAACTGGATTGATCATTCCAAGGGGATGAAGCCATCAAACATAGTGCATCCAAACATATATTCTCTTGGTCTACTAACAAAACACTAACCTTGATAGAATTATTAAAGTCATACTAAAGAGTGATTAAAAACTATTAAGGAATATCCAACTACTCCAAAATTGTAAGCATCCATTGAAAATGTTTGTCAATATTATTTGTAGTACAATATTAATCATTTGTAAAATTTTGAGATATAGTAGATTGTAATCTACAACACCAAGAGACTTAATTTAAAGCCAAGATAAAAAATAAACCCAATAGTAGAGTTCCATTATTTCCAATTATTGGTCTAATATACATTAGAAAATCCTATTAGAACCAAATATGCTCTAGTTGAGTAGTGAGTACCGATGTGGTATATACCTATTACTATATTAAAGGATCTTATTGGTTATTATTATTATATTAAATATGCTTCCATGTCTAGTTATTGATATTGAGAAGGCCCCTAATCATTATTATTGTACTCTAGACCATACTTAATTGTACCATGGATATACCTGACTAAATGCTTTGCTAGTTTATAATGACACAACTTTGGTTCTTGTATGAACCATAAATGATATCTCACAACATAGCTAATATCAAGTGTATTGTATGTTAAATAAATGAATCTTCTAATCAACTAGTGATAGTTCCATTCAACCATAAATATGGACCAAAATGTGATAGTTACAACATTTCTTCCATTTGAGTGCCCATAGGCTTGCAATCCATCATCTAAGATATCTTAAGCAATGTTTTTACATACTTCATTTGTGACATGAACACATGGTTCTTAGTTTGTTGTACCTCCAAGCCAATAAAATAGTGCATTAGCCCAAGAATCATGGTGAACAAATACTTTAATACTTCTTGGTATTTTCAATTAAGCTTCATAAAACTCCTAACGATGACTAAGTCATCTATATACACAATGATGATCATGAATCTCTTTCTTGATTTCTAAAGTATAAGTTTGGATCATATGGACTGATGCAGGAGCATCCGGTGAAGGAAAAGCAATCTTGCATCCTCCAAATTTTTTTCTTAATTCTCTGAGTGCTTTGCATTTAGTGGGGTTCCTATCCTTTCCTGCGGGGAAGTTTTGTAAAGGGAGGCAATTGTTAATCTGGAGTCGCGAAATCGTGACATGTCGCGATTTTGTGACATGTCGCGAAATCGCGACTCCGAAGGCGTGTTGTGGGCGAGGGCTAAAACCGTCGCGATATCGCGACGTCGCGATATCGTGACAGTTTTGTGTAAGGCAAGGCGAAGGCACGGGGGGCCGTGATACCGTGACATGTCGCGATATCGCGACATGTCGCGTTATCGCGGCCCGTTTTCTTGCTGGTGTTCGAAGGCGTGGGGGGTCGCGATACCGCGACATGTCGCGATATCGCGACATGTCACGCTATCGCGGCTCACGAAGACTACGGGGGCCGAAGGCGTGGGGGGGTCACGATATCGCGACAGGTCACGATTTCGTGACCTGTCACGATATCGCGGCCAACGAAAGGCCGACACGTGGCCGAATGAACGAAGCCAAAAGTAAACAAGCGAACGGCCTGGCAAGGTCAACTTGACACGTGGGCAGCCACGTGTATTAAAACTATGGAGAGGGGCACGTGTTTTGGAAACATTGTGGACGGAGGTAGGTAAAGCCAAGTATGTATGCGGACAACCAGGGAAGGTCAGATTTTTAACACGTGGACAACTACGTGCATTTATTCAAGATGAGAGCCACGGCCGCGTTTCTTTTCCTTTATCGAAAAAATAATAATAACAGGAACAGGGAATGGAACAGACGCAAGTAATGGCCATTATGGAGGAGACCACGGTACGGAGATCGATCTGACGAAGACGGCGGTTGCAGGTCGAGGAAACCATTAATGCAAACTCCATGGTGGTTCGGACAATTGCCATTTATGGCAAATTTTGAATTCTCATCCGGGAGGGGGATTTGAATTTAAAATTGAAATTAGGTGGAGGCATTGATGGCCGGGGGAGGACCGGGACCGCGTTAAAAAGAGGAAATTTTTGTTTTCAGAAGGGGGACCGGAGAACAGGGGAAAAGGGAGAACAGAGAGAGAAGAACAGAGCCGAAGCCGAGTTCGGCCTTTGTAAAGCCTGCGGGCGATTTTTATTTTTTTATGCATGTAAATATTTGAAATTTTAATGAGAACGCAGAGTTTGTAATGGTGACTTTCTCCTGTGCTTCATCAGTGGTATCAGAGCGGGAGTTCCTGAGTGCGTAAACAGACCACCGATCGTGAGGCAGTTTGCGCCAGGACGTGTGGGAGGGTTTGAGTTTGGGTGAAGATGCCTCCGAGAAGAAACCCGATGGGTGGAAGAGGCATGGCAGCGGAATATTTCCGAGCTTTACAACGACAAGTCCAGGCCCTGCAAGAAGAGCTACGCAAAGGACGTGAGCCGGGAAGGGATGCAGACAGTGAGGATGAAGTGGAAGAGGAAAATGAGTTTGAAGAAGAGGAGGAAGATGTAGACCCGACACAGGCCCGACTATACAAGGCCATATCCCAGATCGGGAAGAGGCCGAAGTTAGAGGTTCCCACGTATTCCGGGAACTTGAACCCAGAGGAATTGATAGATTGGGTGAATGAATTAGAAGAATACTTCGAATACGAAGAAGTTGAAGACCCTAACCGGGTCAGATTTACTAAAACCCGACTGAAGGGTCATGCTAGCATTTGGTGGAAGGGGGTACAGCTGGAGAGAAACTGAAGGGGAAAAGAACGGATTACCAGGTGGGACAGAATGGTGGAAAAGTTAAAAAGATAGTTCATCCCTGTTGACTATGAGCTGGATCTGTTACGTAAAATGCAAAGCTTGAGGCAGATGAACAGAACAGTTCAAGAATATACAGAGGATTTTTATAAAATTTCCATCAGAACCGGACACTTAGAAGCCAGCAAAGAAAAAGTGGCCCGTTACATTAATGGGTTGAGACCGAGTGTGCAGGAGGAGTTGAGCTTGGTTCGGGTAAACACCATCGAAGATGCTTACCAGTTTGCTTTAAAGGTTGAAGGAAAATTGAACCGAAGGTTTGAAAGCAAGCAGAAGGTGAAAGAACCGGGAGGAAAGAACGGTGGAAAGGAAGAGAAGAAGGAAGAAGAGAGCAGCAGCCGAGGTCAGAAAGAAGAAGATGAAGACCCAAAATCGCAAGTTCAGAATAATAACTACCCGAGAGGAAGAGGTAGATCTGGACGCGGGTATGGAAGAGAAATATTTCGTGGAACCTATTTCCATTGTGGAGAAGAAGGACATCGGGCATATGAGTGTCCGCAACACCGGGAAAAGACGAACAAGAAACCGGTGGGTCCCGCCAGAGCAGTTGTAGCAGTTGAAGATGCTGATTCAGAACATTCTGAAGAAGCTGAAAAGGGAGAAGCCATGATTGTGAGAAGGACCATGCTGGTGGAAGAAGACCAGTCTGAGCAAAGGAGAAGCCTGTTCCGCACCCGGTGCAAAAGTGCAGGCAAAGTTTGCAATGTGATCATCGACAATGGAAGTACAGACAACTTAGTTTCCGAGGAGATGGTTACTAAGTTGCAGCTGGAAAGAAGGAGACACCCGCATCCATACCGGATTGCGTGGTTGCGGAAGGACCACCGAGCTTGGGTCCGGGAACAGTGTTTAGTCACGTTCCAGATTGGGAGATACAAGGATGAAGTCCTGTGTGATGTATTCCCTATGGATGCATGCCATTTGCTGTTGGGCAGGCCATGGCAGTTTGATCGGAGTGCAGTGCATGATGGCCGTGCCAATACTTATAACTTGGTGAAAAATGAAATGCGGCACAAGTTGAAGCCATTGCAGACCGAAGATGAGAAAATGTGCAGTAATGCCAGAATTTGTCTGGTAGAGGGCAGAAAATTTTGCCAGGAAACAAGATTTGAGCAAGTTGTAAAAGTTGACGAGCGTTCGGAGATTTTGCAAAGGAAGCAGACCGAACAACTTAGAAGTGAAGGTCACTTCTCCTTCTTACCCGGGGTGTCTGATGCAGGAGCATCCGGTGAAGGAAAAGCAATCTTGCATCCTCCAAATTTTTTTCTTAATTCTCTGAGTGCTTTGCATTTAGTGGGGTTCCTATCCTTTCCTGCGGGGAAGTTTTGTAAAGGGAGGCAATTGTTAAGCTGGAGTTGCGAAATCGCGACATGTCACGATTTCGTGACATGTCACGAAATCGTGACTCCGAAGGCGTGTTGTGGGCGAGGGCTAAAACCGTCACGATATCGCGACAGTTTTGCGTAAGGCAAGGCGAGGCGCGGGGGGCCGCGATACCGTGACATGTCGTGATATCGCGACATGTCACGTTATCGCGGCCCGTTTTCTTGCTGGTGTTCGAATGCGTGGGGGGTTGCGATATCGCGACAGGTCACGATTTCGTGACCTGTCACGATATCGTGGCCAACGAAAGGCCGACACGTGGCCGAAAGAACGAAGCCAAAAGTAAAACAAGCGAACGGCCTGGCAAGGTCAACTTGACACGTGGGCTGCCATGTGTATTAAAACTATGGAGAGGGGCACGTGTTTTGGACAAGCCAAGTATGTATGCGGACAACCAGGGAAGGTCAGATTTTTAACACGTGGACAACTACGTGCATTTATTCAAGATGAGAGCCACGGCCGCGTTTCTTTTCCTTTATTGAAAAAAAAAATAATAACAGGAACAGGGAATGGAACAGACGCAAGTAATGGCCATTATGGAGGAGACCATGGTACGGAGATCGATCTGATGAAGACGATGGTTGCAGGTCGAGGAAACCATTAATGCAAACTCCATGGTGGTTCGGACAATTGCCATTTATGGCAAATTTTGAATTCTCATCCGGGAGGGGGATTTGAATTTAAAATTGAAATTAGGTGGAGGCATTGATGGCCGGGGGAGGACCGGGATAAAAAGAGGAAATTTTTGTTTTCAGAAGGGGGACCGGAGAACAGGGGAAAAGGGAGAACAGAGAGAGAAGAATGGAGTCGAAGCCGAGTTCGGCCTTTGTAAAGCCTGCGGGCGATTTTTATTTTTTTATGCATGTAAATATTTGAAATTTTAATGAGAACGCAAAGTTCATAATGGTGACTTTCTCCTGTGCTTCGTCATGGACTATGACAAATCCATGTTACACATGATGCTCATTAATCTTAACATACCAAAATTTGGGTGCTTGCTTCAATCCATAGAGATATTGATGCATTTGCATACCTATTCTCCTAATTAGGCATGCTAAATCCCTTTGGCAATTTTATGTAGACTTCTTTATTAAGATGACCATTGATAAAGATACTCTTCACATCTATTTAATGCAACTTCCATCGAAACTATGTAGCAATTGAATAAATTATTTAAATGATCTTGATATTTATTTTTGGTGTAAAATTTTAATCATAGTAGTCCCTTTATTCTATGGAAATCCATTTAAATCAAGTCTTGTTTTTTATTTGCTAATGCCTCCATTAGTTTTGCAATTGATCTTGAATACCCATATGTAAACGAGTTTCTTATAAGGTGGAATATAAATAAGTTGTCATGTCTTATTCTTCATCAATGTTTGATATTTTATATTCATTACATCCTTCTACTCCTTTAATGTAAGTTATTTTATGAACCTTTGAAGGTTCATCTATCTATACCACAATGCTAATTAGGGTTAGGATGACCTCATTTTGAACTTTTCTATGAGTTCTTGGTCTAGAACTAGATGTGTTTAGAACATGATCTAGGTTTGTATCACGAATTATATTAAGTTACCACTTGGGTCTACATGTGGTACTCAAAGTGGATGGCCTCGAGTTATAAGAATATTTAGCTCCTCTAGGGACATCTCCTTCATATTAATCAAAATCAATATCATCTCTCTCATCATCATAAGATAGAATAATAGGTGGTTTATCAATAACACATGGCTTAGAAGAAGAGGTACATGTGTTATTCTCATCAAGAACAACATCTATATTAATATACAACTTCTTGGTGTTAGAATCCATGGAATAATATCCCTTCAACTCATTGTTTATATCCAATGAAGATACATCACTTGGATTTCTCCTCTAGCTTCATCCACTTTTGCTTTGGAATATGTATAAATGTAATGTATCCAAGCATGTAGATATGTGACATGAAATATTTGTTTACCATCCTTGACTCTTTTGGTTGGCAAAATTCAAAGGAAGTGTGGATGGAACAAGTAGATCATAGTACAAATAACATATTTCAAAAATGTTAGCTCCAGATTGGCATCACTCAACATGCATCACACCATATATTGAAAAGTATAGTTTTTCCTATCTATAACACCATTTTGTTGAGGTGTGCAATCATTTATCAGCTATCATTTGAATACTATTACTTTAATAAAGTAGAAAATTGATTATTGTTGTATCTCCCTCAATCTAAGTAGAGTGTATAAATGGGATGACCACCAATTTTCTCCATACAAGCATTAAACTCTCCAAAATAGGGGAAATATTTATTATTTGCCTTACAGAAATACACCCACATCTATCTTGTATAACCATCAATGAATAGTTGAAAATATCTATAGCCACTAAATCTCAAATCTATGGTTCTGCACATATCAATATTCATCATGTCAAGTGGACAAGCTACTCTATTACTTCTTAAGACAAATGGAGATTGATGTTGCTTTTTGACAAAAAAATCATACAAAGGTCATGAGGCTTCATCAAATATGGTATCCCATGTACCATGTAATGATATAATAATAAATTCAAATGGCCAAAATTTAGATGTCTAAATTACCTATGCCATAGTGAGGCAACTTCATCCACCTTGTCATCCAATGCTTGGTTGTATTGTATTACAACCACAAGTTGAAACATCTTGGCCATGCTAGTAGCATGAGCAATTATTGTTGAACCTTTGAATTTATCTTGAATGAAACAAAGTCTCTTTGCATTTGCTTTTAAAAATTCAATATACAAATTGAAATAATGTTAGCTTTTGAATTTAAATACTTAAGATAAAATAACCACAAGATATAAAATAAAGTTGCAATATGAAATATATGATAATGGAAAAATAATAAGCATATAAAACTCATAAAGAAATTCAGAAATAGCTCATAGAAATGCCATTAACAAATGCTCACAAAATTGTATCTCAATTAACTAAAGATCTCAAATACACCATACTTCTCCACACTCTCATTCTACAACTATCTATTACACATAAACTCATAGAGATATATAATGGAATGTGACTCTTCGTATGGAGCACTATTGGCCTTCAATATTCTAGAAACTCTTCATCTTCCTACTCTATGGAATCATGTGCACATGGACTATTATGCACGTTTATATTACCAAAATACTTTACACACTTTAATAATACTTGTGCATTTATTACATTGCATAAAGTAAATACTCACACTCTAATCTAAGACTCTCTTTCCTAATATAAATATAAACCCAATGTGGTACATTAGCATGTACCAAATAATACAATATATTCAACCATACCATGTATTACATTATTTGGTTTTTGAAGACCTTTAGTCTTCAAGATGGATCTTCATCCTCTAGGTACTTTTTATATTGTTCAGGTTCGTGTTCTTCTTTGATCTATAGATGTCCCCATAGTGCAATATTTTGTTGTCCTCTTATTTTATTCATCTGAATCTTGTATTCCTCCATCCACTTCCATAGTAGAATGATTCCTTTTTTTATGTAGTCTGCCTCTCAAAAAAGACAATATTATCTTGAACCATTACAAGATCTTGTGAAAAACCAATAGAATCCAAAGAATATATTCCATTTTTGATTGATCCAGTAGCCTCTATTTCATTTAGATTTTTAATAAAACACTTATTCTTTCTATTCACATATTTGAATTCTACTATTCTTTCACTTTCAACTAATTTAGTTACTGAAATGAGATTTGTTGTCAATCCTGGTATATACATGACATCGTGTAATATAAAATGTGAGTAATATGCACTAGGTATTACATGTCCATTTCCATGAACTGGATATTTCTTTCCATCTGCTAGCTTTAGACCAAAATTATTCATAACTTCTAAATAGTAAAACCAATGTAGATTTCCTATCATATGATGACTTGCTCCTGAGTCAATATACCAAGTATCCTTATCATCTTGAATAATAGAATTATCCTTTTGTGAAATGATTTTACATTATTGATAAGGAACATGAAGAGTGCTTTGTCTTTGCATCTTATGATGATATGTCCCTCTTGCTAATTTATCCATAATTATTTTACTTTGAGTAATACACCTTTCAATTCTTTGGACCTTTGTAGTTGACTACCTTATGACTCCCTAGTTTAGTTTATCAAACAATTAATTGATGCAATCTCAAATTCTCTATTATTTATTTCTCCTTAGTTTTGAATGATAGACTAAGGACAATTTTCAAATTTTACTTTATGTTGACAACCTTTTATCTCCCTAGTTTCAATATAATTCTTCAATTTTATGTTTTGTAGAATACCTTGTATCTCCCTAGTGTTTGAATGATAATATAATTTTTCAAATTCTATTCTTAAAAAGAACTGCTTTATTTTTCTCTTATCAATTAATAATTAGAATGCAATTTCAAGATTTCAAGTTTTCAAACTTATGTCTCTTCCAACTTTTAATTAGAAACTAAATTATCAATGCAATTTTTCTTTGTCAAAATTTCTATGTGAAATTCCTTTTATCTCCCAAATTTCAAGAATATAATTCCCCAATTCTAAATTTTACAAATCTATGTTGATTTTGAATTCCTTATAAATCGAAATTTAGAAATTCTATAAAAGAATATTTGCAAGTTTTGTAATCCTAATTTGATGTAGGATACCTTATTTCTCCAAACTTATCAAATTTACAAATATTTCAAATTGTTTTGTAAATTAAAATGATCTAATTATAAAACTTCAAAATAACTACTTCAATTTTCAAATCAATCTTCAAATATTCATAAACCTTTCAAATTGCAATAATCAAATTTCTAAGGTTTTAAATATTACTTCAAGGTATTATCTCTCCAAAAATAATTTCAACTTAACCTTAGACAATAATAAAATTTGCTAAGAAGAAAAACTGCTCTACGGGGATGGCAGCAGCTTCTGAAGGAGGTCTAAAAAATTGGAGGAATGTCATGATGGCATCGGGTTCGACACAGAGAGTGCATGCTCATGATGTTCTTTCATCTAAAAACGACTAGAAGGAACATGATTTTCTAGTGCATGTCGAGAATCGCTTGTTAAAGAACAATGGATGTTTGGAATGATGTGAAGCCAGACCAATTCTAGTGGTTCAACCAAACTCGGTGGTGGAAGATGTGGAGTATATAACCAAACATACCCTTATTGGCAAATTTTTGGGCATATGAATTTCTCTCCCATTTGTGGATGCTTGGGTCAAGAATACTTGGAATCCTGAAGGCGATGTGGAGGTGATGCTGAGTGTGAACAACCATTTTATGGTGGTTTTCTCTTGTATTGCAGATTGTAACAAAGCATTTGAAGGGGGTCCTTATTTCTATAACCAAGTGGGAATATTTCTTAAACCCTGACATGTGGGTTTCAATCCATCAGAGGAGTGGTTGTCACGGGTTTCAGTATGGGTGCGGCTTCCATGGCTCCTGTTGGAATTCTGGAGAACTAATATCTTGCATAAGATTGCCCTTCTGCTTGGGAAGCCGGTTGGACCATCACAACAGATAATGGATAAAAAGGTAATCTCTGTTGCTCGTATTTATTTTGAAATTGACTTAAATAATCCTTTTCCAGATTCAATTGAAATACAATTTGGATCAACTACATGGGTTCAAAAACTTGACTATGAGGCTCTTCCATTTCGTTGTCGAATTTGTCGTGAATATGGCCACATGCAAAGAAAATGCCCTAAGTTTGTCCCTCCTGTGGCTTCAAATCCTGGGCTCTCTTGGTCTGGAAAAATTTTGGATAAAGGAAAAGCCACAATAAAGGAATGGAAATGGGATAAGGAAGGTTTTGTTATAGTAAAATCCCAAAATAGAGGGCGATGGGCAAACAAAGACCTTAAGGATAGCCAGCCAGATGCTCTACTCAACCATTTTGAAATATTAGATGATCTTGATCAGTACATGGAGATACCTGAAATGTCGCTACCTAATGCAAATATAACAAGGCCAAATCAGATGTCTCTTCTTGAGGGGGAACTTAAGGAATCAAATCTAGGGGGTTTAAATGAATAACAAAGGGCTTTGGATCTAAGTATAGGGGACATGATTGGGTATAGCCCTATAAGGAAAACTATTTATGAAAGTGGTACAAATTTAGTTATGCCCTCTCCTACTTAGGCACTGATGCAGTCATCCTTGGACTGCAAAACTCCTACGGTATTGGGATTGCAACTGCAAATAATTAAAAAAAAGTTTTTTGGATAAGAATATGAAGGTGGGTAGGAAGAAGGACCAGGATAAAATTAAATTAATGGGGGAGACTTTGGTGTAGTCGGTCTTGGTGAGAACATTGGACTCCCATTTTTATAACCCCTAAAAATAATTATCCTCTCATGGAATGTAAGGGGGTTGAACAACATCCCCAGACAAAAAGTTATTCATGATTTGGTTCGTGTGCATTCTTCGGATGTGGTGTTTATTTAGGAGACTAAATTAGCTATTGATAGTATGTTCAATATTGCTCCCAAGTTATGGAGAAGGGGGTAATGCCAGTGTATTGGTGCATGTGGATATGCTGGTGGTGTTGCTTTTTTATGGGATCCGGTTAAGATATCCCCTCTTACTTGGATTTCTAGCAGATGGTCTATTTCGATGGTCGGGCATGATAATGAATCTGGTGAAACCATCCTACTTACAAATGTGTATGCTCCTATTGATTACAATGGTAAAGTGAATTTGTGGGAACACATTTGCTTTGTGATAAATTTGGTTCCCCTGTACCCATGGATTTTTGTTGGAGACTTCAACTCTATCACTTGTATGGAGGAGAAACATGGTTGGTTGGACCATCTAGAGCCTTTTTATTCTATATTCAGTGTTCATATCCAAGCCCTAAACTTGGTTGAGATCAAGCCAAATAATGGGATATTTACTTGGCACAATAGAAGGTGTAGGGAAGCTTCCATATTAGAGATACTAGATAGGTTTTTGATATCCAGTTATTGGATGGGTAATAACAGAAGTGCTAGTTCTGTGATTCTGTAGGGTAGGGGATCTGATCATTGGCCTATCAAACTCTTTGCTTTGGAGTTAGGGCTAAAAAATAATCCCTCATTTAAGTTTCAACTTATGTGGCTTCATGATCCTAAGCTTCATGATTTCATGTGAGGCTGGTGGACCACTGGCAAACCTCCTCATGGCACCACTATGTATTCCTTTATGAAGCGACTACAATTTGTAAAACATAAATTGAAGAGATGGAATAGAACAAATTTTGGGAACCTTTCCTTGGCTAAGTTGGTAGCTCTTAGGAGGATGGAATAAGCTTCAAGTAAGATTCAAGATCAAGGATTCACAAAGGAGCTTCTTGTTGAGGAATCTGAGGCTACGAAAGACCTTGTTGAATGGGAACTAAGGGAAGAAGTTTTTTGGAAACAAAAAACTCGAGTAGATTGGCTTCAGGAAGGGGATAGGAACACAACCTTCTTTTATAACTTAGTTAAGGCTCACCGTAATGGTAACCTAATTACCTCTCTTGTGAATTATCAGGGTGCCCTACTCTCTTCTTTCAAGGATATTTTAGAAGAGACTAAGAGGTATTTTTCCTCTCTCTTCAAGGAGGACTCCCTATCAGATGATGAGAATGAAAAGCTTATTCTAAATTGTATTCCAGCAATTGTTTCTAAAGAGATGAATGAGCACTTGATGGGTCAAATTTCCCTTGAGGAGTTGGAAAATTTTGTATTCAAGATGAAAAAGGAAAATCCCTAGGTCCCAATGGATTCCCGATTGAGTTTTATCAAGAGTTTTGGGATTTAATCAAATATGATATTTTGGAGGTGGTCCATGAGTCCCAAAAGAATAAACAGATGCTAAGGGCCCTAAATGCTACCTATGTGGTGCTTATACCCAAAAAAGAGGGAGAAAATTCCTTGGATATATTAAGGCCTATTGCTCTCTACAATGTTGTGTATAAGATCATCACAAAAAATATTGTTGAGAGGCTAAAAATATGGTTGACAAAAATCATCTATGAGGATCAAGGAGGGTATGTTGTTGGACAAAAAATATTGGATGGGGTTGTTATTGCTATAGAAGCTATTCACTCGATGGAAAATTCTAAGGAGAAAACTATGTTCATTAAGTTGGACATGGCCAAATCCTATGATCGGGTCAGATGGTCCTTTCTTTAGAAATTTCTTACTACTTTTGGATTTGAGGAGGAATGGATTAGATGGGTGATGAGTTGTGTTTCTTATTCCTCATTCTCTGTTCTTGTTAATAATGAGATATCAAAGCTATTTGAGGCCTCAAGGGGATTGAGGCAAGGATATCCTTTATCTCCTTATTTGTTTATCATTATGGCAAAAGGGTTGGGAATATTTCTCAAGTCTCAAGTCATGCAGGGTCTCATTCAGGGGTGGAAGTGGGATAGTAGTTTGCCATATCTTTCCCACCTTCAATTTGTTGATGATACTACTTTGTTGGGAGTTGCCACTATCAGGGAAGATGTCAATATTAGACAATCTCTTGACATATATCTTGGTGCTTCTAGATAGTTGATTAATGAGGACAAGTCTTCTATTTTCTTCTTCAATACCCCTCCTCTTATTCAAGCCAGGATTGCTCGTATTCTAAGATTCCAGGTTGGTACTCCCCCCTTCATTTATCTTGGTATTCCAATTTCATCTCATCCTCTCCCTAGATCTTCTTGGAATTCTATGCTTGATAAGTTTAGAAGGAAGATGAATCACTATACTTTCAGATGGCTATCCACTGCAAGTAGAGTGTTGCTTTTAAAATATGTTGTTCAAGCTTTACCCATTTATAGATGTTTTGTACAAATAGCTCCCTCTCACTTAATAAAGGACATGGATGCTTTGTCAAGATAGTTTTTATGGTCTGGAAAACTTGATCAATCTAAATAGAGTTTGGTTAGGTGGGATTATATATGTAGGCTTATGCAAGAGGGAGGCCTTGGGTTACGACAGACAACTCTTTTTGGGTAGGCTTTGGCTACAAAACTTTATTGGAGATGGTGTACCTCTCAAGGTAATATTTGGGCTAAAATATTATCTTGTAAATACTTGAGAGGTATTTATGAGCCTGAGATCCCTAGAGTCAGCTTGGTTGGGAAAGGTTCAGTTATTTGGGAGACTCTAAAAATATGAGCTAATTTAATCAAGAAGGGTTTGTTCTGGATTTGCAATCAGGGATCAAATGCTCTTTTTTGTGAGGATTCTTGGGATGGCCACCCTCCTATCTTGAATCAATATCCTAGGTTACATTACCTAAGCATTTTTTTCTTGTAAGAAGGCTGGTCTCGTGTGGAGGACTTTAAAAAAATCTAGTCTTTTGGAAATATGGAGATGTACAGGCAGAAAGATCTACAAGAATGGCCCCAAGAGGGACTGACCAAGGACATAGAGGTGCTTGCTCTTATTCTTATGAGGAAGCATTGTTATTCATTGAGGGGTAAAGATATTATGGCTTGGAACCCTGATCCTAAGGGAACCTACTCGGTAGCCTATGGTTATCAGGTTCTTGATAAGCAAAAGTATGGGAGTCTTCCTGTCACTTGGTGGAAAAAGGTATGGAACAAATTTTCCTGGACAAAATGTATCTTCTTTCTTTGGTTGGTAGTTCGCAATAAATGGCTCACTTGGGATAATGTGAGAAAGAGGGGATTTCAGGGTCCCTCTTTATGTGTCCTTTACAGTAAGAATGAGAATTACTATTCTCATTTATTTTTCCAATGCTTATTTTCCAGAGACATTTGGTACCATTGGTGGAGCGCCTGGAACCATCCATGTTTTCATGTGCTATCCCTAGTGGAGTTTTGAAGTAGTCTGGTCAAACCTCCGACCAAGGCCCCCTTCCTTCGGGTGGCTTGGAATTTGGGTCCTTCTTGCATCATCTGGAAAATTTGGCTCGAACAAAACCAGCACATATTTTAGGGAAGTTATTTGGCTATTCAACAGATCTGGAAAAGGATCCTGTATATGGTTTAGGAAACCATCCATAGAAAATGTGATGTGGACCCTCTTTTGGATTCTATGGAGGAGAAGGTACAACAAGCCCTTGGTATATTTTGGGATGGTGTGAACTCTTCTAGCCCTAGTAGGGTTCCTCAGCTCATCAAGAAGGTTAGAAGAGATGTTAGGTGGAGACCACCCCCTAGAGGAGTTTTAAAAATTAATATTAATGGATCATCCAGGGGTAGTCCTAGACATGCTGGAATTGGTGGTGTTGGAAGAGATTCTATTGGTGGTGTTAGGTTTTTATTTTCCATTTATAAATGTGTTCACTCCAACAATTTTTTGGAAGCTCTTGCAATTATTGAGGCCTTGCAAAGGGGGTTTTATCTTGGCTGGCATCATTGTGGTTAATATTTTAAACAGTAAAAGGGTGGAGGAAGTTAATTGGCAGTTGGCCTCTATAGCCATTTAGATTCTTAGAATGAGTGAAGAGTTTGAATTTATATCCTTTGTGCACATTCCAATGGAATGGAATGTGGTTGCTGATTACCTAGCCAAAAGGGCTTCTGAGCTACTGGATCCTTGGAGTATCGATAATTGGGAGAGTCTCCCATATGGGGACTCTCAACACCTATGGGAGTTGATCCACAAGGATGTACATACTTAATGTGGTTTGTTCTTGTTGTATTTTCTGGGTGTCATTCTAGTCTAGTGGTTTTAGCCTATTTGGCTGTTTATTTGAGTCCTGGTTGGAAGATCAGTTGTACTCTATAATCCAGACTTTTTATCAATAAATATTTACCCCTTTATTTAAAAATAATAATAATTCCTTTCAACCTTATAACTCCTATCTTGTGCATATAATTCATTTCAAATAAAATGAATTACCTCCAAAAATTGAGGTGCTCCTTCTTTGTTGTTGTATTCTGACTTGCTTTTAAAATAGGTGCTCTATCTCCTCATTGACTAATTAACTGTATTCCATGCTTTTTCAAGGTGCTAGAGAAACAAATGTACATCCTCCTTGTTGTAGAAATTGTGGCTATGCAAAATTATTTTTGGCTATGCATTAATGGGCACTTCTAGACATTATGACTTCCTTTGTAACGATGATCTTATTGAATACAAAATACCAAATGGCACCAAATATTTCTCCTTGCTCTTAATAATGTATTCTAAAATTATTCTCCTACATCCAATGGCTTATGACGCTTCTACTTCCTCATGACAAGTGGCATGAGCAATTTTATAACGTTCCACTAATATTGCAAATGATATTTTCAATGCCTCACACTCTAAATAATGTTATATTCTCCTTGAATATGTTATTCTTCTTCCAAAACTTGGCTACCTGTGTAACATTTTATACCTTACCAACGAAACTATGCAATTTTGTCTTTTTTGCAGAGAATATTATGAATGTCAATACTTTGCTTCTCTTATTGGTAGTTGCAAAACCCTAGATATTTGGTTTCTCCTTATACCTTTTCGATATCCAAATATTGACTTTTATGTTGCTTATATTTCAAAGTTTTCAAACAACGACTCCTCTTCTCCAATGGTGGCTCTTCTCCACTTTGATGCTTCTCTACTTCTCCTCCTAGGCTTGGTGGCTCCACCTTTCAATGGTGGTGTTCTAAAATAAAACTTCATTATATGGGTGGATCTTCTTCTATAGATGGTGGCTCCTCTCTTCTATCCATTGGCTTACCCCCCTATACTTCAATGTCACCTTGGCTCCTGTACATTCAAAAACTTTGAGCTTCATGATTAGTGGTTTCTTTTGCAATATGGTGACTCTTCTTTCAATATGGTGTTGCCTCCATGTTTGCTTGGTGGATCTACCATTATTTTTGGTGACTTTTCTTCACCAATATTTTTGGAAATTTTGGTGCTCCTCTTGGTGTCTTTAGACACCTTAAATCTACCTTAATTTTGAGCACTATTTGGTATTTCTTTTATTCAATAGAGCTTATAACAAGTCTACACTTATTTTAATATAAAAACAACATATATTATTTTTCCTTATCACTCTCTTTCAAGCACTTTTTAACTCCAATCCTTGTTGTTATATTTTACAGATTCTAGGATGATAATGATGTCTCCTTCCTTGGCTTGGAGACACTTAACTCAAACTTATTTTTTCTAAATTTTAACAACTCTAATATGGTGCTTTCAAAAACTTGGAATAACTACTTTTAATACTTGTGTAAGAACACTTTTATAGCACCAATATTACACACATCTTATGGCCTTCTTTGTGATTGATATTCTTAATTATTTTCTATCTCAAATTTATGAATTTTGCAACTCCACTCCCTTTTTCTTTGCTTCTCTAGAATCATCAATTTTGCAGCTCTAATTGCTGCCCAAAAATCAGCTTTATTGCTGTCCAAATACCTTGAAAAATGCAGCTCTTCTCTTATACAAAAATGATGACAAAAACTTCCTTTTATTTGTTTTCCAAAGATATTCCACATATGTCCCTAGAATCCTTAAAAATGCAGCTCATTTTTCTCCTTCTAAAGCTACCCAAATTTGTAGTTCAAATCTCTTAAATTGCTGCTTATAAAATCTGATTCTTTGATGTCCAAGAATATTTTCTAACTCCTTCAATTTGCTACCTTATTTTGCTGTCAATAATTCCTTCAATTGGTTATCCTCAAACTTCTCAAAAGTGTGGCCTCTTCAATTATTATTCCTTCTTCCATATTCTTGTTGAAATTTAACTTAAAATATGATCTCTTTCACCGTCCTCTTCCTCAATAATATGAATGTCCTGAGGTATTCAAATACCTTCTCAAAATGTAGCAATATTATTTCCAAATCCTTCTTCCTTTTGGGCTTGTTATCAGATGGCAACAATTGTCCCAAATTCTTCTTTTTAGAAGCTTCTCCTGCTTGCAATATTCTATCATGAATTTTCTTAAAATCTCCTCCAATGGACACTTCTTCAGCTTTGCAATGAGGCTTTATCTAGCCTTATTCTTCTTCTTCAAATTCTCTTGAGACCTCTTTTCTTGGGTCTTCTTACTCAACAACTTCTCAATTATTTTTATCAAAACTTCAATGAGATATTTACTTGGTCTCTTCAATATTCCAACTATGGAAATTATGCAATGGGATATCTTTCTTGGATCTTCAAATTTTTCTACTTCTCAATTATGCAATAGGACCTTGTTGGTCACAAATTTTTCTAAGTACAATATATTATCACTTGTGCGCCCTAGACTCGACCAACATTGAAAGGTCGAGGGAAAGAGAAAATTCCTTTGGACCGATCTCCAGAGAGGGCTGGTTACCTTACTAAATCCTACACTATTGAAGACTAGATTTGTGGGAAAGAAACTAAAAATAACAAAAAGAAAGGTAAATATGGCCACAGAACGAACGTGTAATATTCGAGAAATATTAACAGCAAGAATTCCACTCAAGCATATAATAAAAGACAACAACAAAATTTACTTACAATCTTACAAAGATAGCCTCTAGGATTGCATTCCAAAACTCACTTCCTCACCAGCAACATTCAAACTAAGATGCAGTCAATAGCAGATAAGAAATACAATTATAAAATAGAAATGCATAAAATAGAAGGAAATCACACATAAATTCACTTGCAAAATCAGAAGCCAAATATCTCTTATTTATGCAAAGAACTTGATAATTTTTTTTGTAAAATGTCTGTCCTCCTTTACAATGGAAATTTGATTAGTATTTATAGAGGTTTTTGCCTATTTCATTAAATACATGTGGAGACAAGGTGTCAGCCATCTAGACACCAATAGCAGCAACTCTCTCCTCAGCAACAACAACGAACAAATGAACAAGTCCCAAATAAATATCTACTAATTTTATCACATGGCATATCAGGCTTCAGCAGGAATCAATGATTTGATTTCAATTTCTATGGCGACACTTTGGAAATGCATATCCATGAAGTGGTTGGTGCCTCAAAAATGAATAATATCGCACTGGAATCAAGAGAGTCATACTTAAACCTGGTTGTTTTAGCAATCATATCACCACAACAATTAACTTTATCAATCCTAATAATTTTTCAAAGAAGAATTGCATTTAAAACATGACATTTCACTTGAAATGGGCCTTTATCTTCAATTCGCCAAGTTACGTCTAAAATGAGCTTTTACTTGGAATGTGCACTTAATACTTTTATCCTGTGTGAAATGAAATTTTACCCCAATATTTGTCCTTTTCTTTCGACTTCATCTAGGAAAATCTTCTACTGCCATAAGTGGGGCCAATCTTGGAAATTTGATTTCTTTGAGAATTAATGAGAACAAAATTGTTGGTAGAATAGTTTCACCAATGAAATACCCAAAATAAAGAATGCTCATTATGCTTTGGAGTGAAAATGCATTTCGAAGAATGAAAAGGCATTTTGGACAGTGAAATAGCCATTTCGAGAAAAAAATATTTCGGGGAACAAAAAAGTATTTTACTTGAATTACACCCAAAATTATACCCATCAAAAATTTTCAAAAATAATGTTCAATGTGTGAAAACACTCAAAAAGCATTTGTAAGTTTTACTGTTAAATTTACAACAAAATTTCAATGTGGCAAAAATGCCAACAGATATTTTTGTAGTCCTTCTCAATATTCAATATTCAATCTTCAATCTTCTATATTCCAAATTTGGAAGTTATTCAATGTGACATCTTTCTTGGGTCTCTCAAAACTTCATTTTGCAGTCTTCAATCTGCAGTCTTCAATATTCAATGAGACCTCTTTTTGGACCTCCTTAATCTGCAATGTCTACACTTTTATTGCAACTCAAAACTAATCGTTGCACGAGGAAAGCACATAGGATTTTTAGAAATCAAAGGTAAAATTCTTCTCTATCTATTGTAGGAATCTTATCAACTTCTAAGAACTAATTTTTTGCAACAAAAACTTAGACAATAGCAAAAAAATACATTTAAATTTACAGAATTCTAAAAACAATAAAATTCACTAGTTATTCTCAAAAGTAGTGGAAAACATCTATGTTGAGTCCTAGTCTTCACGAGTTTCCTTAAACCCTGTGGAAATACTCTAGCAAAATATTCATCTGGAATCTACTTCTCTCTATCAAACTCCTTAATAGGACCTCCTTCTAGGGTCCTTATTCTCATCAATATCAAGATCTATCTTCAAGGCCTGTAAATTTCCTTCTATTCCAAATTTTCTCTTGGAATAGGTTAATCTTCAACCTTCACTGGTTTTCCTTAACCAATGGAAAAATCCTTTGCAAATTTAAAACCTGTTTGAGATAAAACCTTGTTGTGGCTTTGATACCACTATTAGCTTTTGAAGCTAAATACTATAGATAAAATAACCACAAGATATAAAATAAAATTACAATATGAAATATATGATAATGGCATAATACTAAGCATATAAAACTCATAAATAACTTCAGATATAATTCATAGAAATACCATTAATAAATGCTCTCAAATATTGCATCTCAATTGAATAAATATCTCAAATACACCATAATTCTCCATACTCTTATTCTACAACTTTCAATTACACACACTCATAGACATATATATAATGGAATATGACTCTTCATATGGAGTACTCTTGGCCTTCACTCTTCTAGAGACTCTTCATCTTCCTACTCTATGGACTCATGTGCACATGGACTATTATGCACATTTACATTGCCAAAATACTTTGCACACTTTAATGATACTTGTGCATTTATTACATTGCATAAAGTAAATACTTACACTCTAATATAAGACTCTATTTCCTAATCTAAATATGTACTCAAGGTGGTACATTAGCATGTACCAAATATATTATAAAAAATAAAGTAATTGATTTATAGAAATTAATTTCTCCATAAGGCTAGAGATGCAAATAACTTGAGTTTGATGATAGGTACACTCTCAAATATGGAACCAAACATCACCAATTATAGCAATGGCATATGTTGAATTATTTCTAATTATTACTTTCCTATGGTAAGATGAATGCTCAAGACTCATGAATCATTTCTTCTATCCATTCATGTTTATGGTAACTCTTGAATCAATGTACAAAACTAGGCTTGAATTTGAAATAACATAAAGGGATGGAACTGAATAGACATAGTATTTTTCTTCTACATTAGAATCAACATCCTTATCTATATTTCCATGTTGGCATTGAAGTGGATTCCTCATTTACCAATGATAATTTATTTTCTTATCTTTTGATGAATTCTTTGATTGATTCTTGAATTATCCTTATGAGAATGTGTTATACCAACACTCCTGAAGGATGTATCCTAGTTTCCCATAGATTAAACATATGACATTTATTTATAATTGATGTTGTTTTTTTCCTTTGTATTTCTACTAGTTTTGGTTCTTGTTGGGGGTTACCAACCTTTCTTCAAATATATTGACTTCTTACATTATTGATGTATGAGCAGTGTGTGTTCATATTTAGTCTTTTATATTTTGAATTGCTTCACCTTGTTGAAGCAAATTCAAAAGAGTCTCAAAAGTGGGACATTGATTTGTTATGTTTATAGTTGTTACCAAAATATGGAACACTAGTGGCAATGCATGTAGTACTAATATAATAAGCATACCTACACATATAATTTTGCTTAGCAATTGTATCAAGGCTTGCAATTCAATAATTTGTCATGTAAATCCTTCTAACTTCTCATCAATATTCATATTTAAAAAATGCAACTGGATCTATAGATGTAGAATTTGATTTTGGTTCTTGGATTCAAACACCATACTAAGTTTATCCTATGCATCCTTAGTGGTCACAACACCACGAATGTATAGTTGTCTCTCATCAAACATGCTAAACACTATGATCAATTTTGACTTTATGATAAAAAAATTCAAAATATATTTGTTTAGCTGAGTCAATGTCATGTATTTGCATAGTTCCAAATACCACTCTCCATAAATATTTGAACTCTAGGTGAATCTTCAATTTTGTCTTCCAAGTAAAATAGTTATCATATTTCAACAACTATGAATTGAGCAATATTTGGGATGTCAATAACAATGGAAATTATTCATAAACCTATAAAATAATTCTTCCATTAGAACAATATCAAAAGGAGCTTTCTAACAAGTATATGTAATATTATATCCATGCAATGACCAAGTATTTAATTGTGAAAAAATAAGATCTTGCTAGACAAAAAATTAGTTATGGTGGTTTGAGTTGTTTTCCCTCCAAATTGAATCTTCAAGGAGTATTCTTAGAATATTTATTTAATGCTCTAGGGTAATTTAAAAAATTCCAAATCACTATCTTGTCACCTATATTTAATGACAATAAAAATAAACATAGTTTTCAAAGGTTTTAAATAGCCTTCCCACAAAGTATGTGGGATTTTATTATTATTTATTTTTTAAATATGGTTGTGTCTCCTTTACATTTCTTTTCTATTTCTAAAGTGACTATTCTTTGCATACAATATATTAGAACTTTCTTCCCAATAAACTATAGGTAACATGTATTTTTATTTTAAATTATGGCACAAGACTTTAGCTAACACTTCACTAAAAGTTAACTTTTAGATGACCCATACATTGATTTGATGACAAATTGATAATAAATTACCCTCATGCACCTTTATATGACCTTGTTGCTAAATATCTCGATCAGTAGATAATAAAGTTTAACTTCACTTACTATAGCTTTAGATGGAAACAACTCCAAATGATAACTCTAGATGGTAGCTCAAGGCAATAGATTTATATGGCAACAACTCCAAATTACAACATATCTAAATGATAAATATATATTATAATAGATCCATATAATAAATTTTAATTACAAATTTAAACAATAGTAGGTTTAGATGACAAATCTAGACAACAACTTCAAATTATAGCTCTATATGGTAGCTCCATATGGCAATAGCTCTACACAAAAAATATAGATGGTAGCTCCTAATGATAGATCTAGATGACTACAACTCTAGATGGTAGTTCCATGACACCTTATTTCTAAAGAGTAACTCTATTCTAGATAGCAATTTTGGAGGACTCTTCTAGATGATAACCTTATATGGCAATATTTTCCAATCAACATGATCAAACAACTCTTCCAAGCAATAAACTTAGATAGAATATGATATCCAACATGTTCAAACTTCAATGCAGTGCTCTAAATCACTCATTATTTTATTTGGATGACATGTTTGTTGTACCATATGACAAAATTTTTTCTTTTTATATGAAGTAATCAGTTTTGTGATAACTCTCCCAAAATAAACTGGATTTTTCTTAGATGGATCTACAACTCATTTGAGATGAAATAATTATTTGCAACTCCTACAGACATAAATAGGAATAAAAGATATTTCTTCTCCAAACAAGGTCTTCTCCTCATTCAAACTTGTGTCTACTCCTTTTAGGGTTCACTATGGATAGCACACTTTTACAAACTTCAAGAGGTGTCTCTTGCTCTCTAGTAATTGGATCACCTTAAAAATGGAAGCTTTGTTCTAATTTATATTACTCTATATCTAATGTTAAAAACACAATAAATTTAAACATTACAATCAACAGTTTCATTGATGTGATAAAAGTATATATATATATATATATATATATATATATATATATATATATGAAATCAAGAATATATACGGTTGGAAGTTACTACTTTCCATAGTCCCATAACCTCCTTTTTTTTTTGCTTGATAAAAAGGGGTTGTACTTGGGTCCCTCACCCTTAACAAATTACATCTTTCTTATTTAGAACTTGAGAGTATACAAATATATACACTTCTCATCTCAATTGAGATGCTATAGTTAGAAACCTGCATCATATTACATAAAATGTTTGAATTATTAATTTTTATTTTTTGAATCTTTTTCAAATATTTGTATGAATACAATTACTCCAAAATTTAGCATCTTTCTTGACATTTTTCTATAGCAGCCTTCACAATTCCAAAACTCCACCTCTACTATCTATGCTTTGCATCTTAGTAGAGTAATATTTCCAAAACATCACACTAACATAGTCCACTTTACCAAATCTGAATTGCTAGTTTCCTTCCTGAAACACAAGTGCAACCACAAAAATTATAATAAATAGTCTAATGAATACACATTATTGTTACAAAATAAAACATATATTACCAATGGAAAACATTAAAGTAAATATTAATCATTAATTAATTTAAGTAATCAACAATTTTTGTCAGCTTCAACTAAAATTTATACTTCCTCTAACCATGGAAAGGAGATGTTAACTTCATGATCCTTAATCAAAATCCCTCTATTGGCTAGATTATCAACATTTTTGTTTCCTTCCCTTAATATATGTGTGAACCTGATTTTTTCAAACTCTTTATAAAGATCTTGAATTTCCACAATTATATCTTTTATGTTCCGTGGAGCCTTTGCTTTCCTCAAAATTGCATTTATTAATATGATAGAATAACCTTCCATCCAAACTCTATTCCATTTCATTTATTTACATATTTTTAACCCTTATAAAGTTGCCCAAGCTTCAACTTCATTATTTGTCTTAAATTCACAATTGAAAGCATAATAAGACAAAATATCTCCTCTATTATTTATAATTATTCTTCCTCCTCCTACTGGTCCTAGGTTTCCTTAATATGCTCCATAAAAATTTATTTTAACTCCACTACACATCTAGTGGTTTCCACTTTATATTCTTTACCTTATTTTTGCTTCTCTTGTACCCAACATCATAATTCCATTTAATGACTTGACTCCATATATCAAGACTCTCTACTTCCAAATTAGGGATTGGGTGAGTTGATAGGGTTGGTTTAGAATCCTCTATGGCTAAGCATATCTTCTTTTTCATTACCTCTAAAATACTTTCCTTTCCTTTAATTATTCTTCTATTCCTTGCTGGCCATATAGTCCAAAGTATTTTATCTTTTGAAATATCCCATATTGTCTATAAAGCCTCACTTTTATAATTACCAATATTCAATTCTGCTATTCATAACCATGCATTTACCAAACATATTAAGAATTCATTGCCATAGATTCCATACTATTAATCAATGTCCCAAGATATGGTCAATACTCACCTTCTCCTTATTACAGAAAACACATTTAGAGGGGCCATGAAAATCCCTTTTCATAAGGTTATTCTAGGATAAAATTATTCTATGATCTACTAGCCAAACATTTTAACTTGAGGAATGCTTGGGATATCCCAAATATCTCTCCAAATTATAGTGATATTATTATCATGTTGATGTTGAAAATTATATCCACTTCTTGTTGTGTATTCTCCTGATCTATTCAACTCCTAAATCAATTTATCCTTGGTGCCCCTTAGAATAATTACAATTGTTGTCTTTCTAGTCAATTGCCTCCTAGCATCAATGTCTTGTATACTTGTAAAAACTATTCTTTCCATTTGTATCTTCCTCTCGATCCTTATTCAAAATATTTGAAACTCTATCACCGTATTTGTCTTAAATCAATCTCATCCAAGGTTTCAAAAATGGATCTAAATTGAGTGGTTTTTTATCACACCAAGTATCCATCCAAATAGAAATGTTTTCTCTAGTTCCCACCACCCATATTAAACCTTTAATCATAAGATCAATATATTTTTTTAAACAATTCCAAAGAGTAGAACCATTTGGAAGAGAGAATGTAGTAAATATTAAACTTGGGTCATTGGGATCAACATACTTACTTAGAAGAATTCTTGCCCATTGTATTTGAATATCTTTGTACAATCTCTAGATAAATTTTCCCCTAATATTTAAGTTTACTTATGTAAGAGCTCTTAAACCAAGACCTCCCCTAGTTTTGTCATCACACAACTTGCTCCATTTCACCAAAGAAAATTTTCTTTTATCATGTAAACCTGACCATAAAAAGGATCACATAATAAAGATTAAATTTTTTTCAACTAATTTTGGCATAGAATACAAAGACATATAATATGTTGGAATGGCGTGTAAGACTAACTTAATTAATTGCACTCTTCCTTCTAATGATAACCATCTACTTTCTAAACTGGAAGTTTATTTTGAACTTTACTAATAATAGGATTCCATAAATCTATCCTCATTCTCCCCTCAAATAAAGGCATCCCTAGAAAATTTTTTGGTGAATTTGCCTCCTCCATTTGAAGCAACCTATAAATTCTTGATTTGATATTAGCAAGAGTGTTAAGAAGTTAAATTTTGTATTTAAACCTATTAGTTCAAGAAATTATTAGTAGGAGTGATATTAGAAGGAGTGTTAAGAAATTATTCAAATCTCTGGCCTCATTTATCCTTGCCCTTCCAAAAAGGGTTGTATCATCTACAAACTATTGATGGGTGATGTTATCAATGTTATTACCAACCTTAAGTCCACTTATAAATCCATATTTGCAAGCCTTATTTAAGTTTCTACTCAAAACTTCTACCATAATAATGAACAAATAAGGAGATAGAGGATCTCCTTGTCTAAGGCCTCTCTTGGATTTAAAATATTCTATCACTAACCCATTGACCAACATTGAATAAGAAACTATAGAGACACAAGCTTTAATCCATCTAACCCATTTCTTCCCAAAACCAAACTTATTTAAAATTGTAAAAATAAAATTTCTTTTAACCCTATCATAGGCTTTACTCATATCAAGTTTTAATATCATAGATTTCTCTTTTCTTGAAGCTACTAAATGTATAACTTCATGAGCTACTATGATCCCATATAAAATTTGTCTCCCTTTCACAAAATCTCCTTGCTCTTATGAAATGATTTTGTTTAACAATGGCCTTAATCTATTCACCATCACTTTGGAAATAATCTTATAATCCATATTACATAGGGTTATGGTTCTAAAAGAATCAAACAATTCAGCATTCTTCTTTTTTGGAATTAGCGTAAGATAAATTGCATTTATTTTATAAGGAATATATTGTTTTACCCTAGACTGTTCCACTACCACCAATAAATAATCCTTCACTATATCCCAATTAGTTGGTAAAAAGTTGTAGAGAGCCCATCTGGACCAAGGGATTTATCCTTATTAAAAGATAAAATATCTAAATGAACTTATTCTAGAGTAATAGAATCCATCAGTTTCCTATTGTATTTATTTGTTATAACTAAAGGAACATATTGAAGAAGTTTATCATTAAGAACTTCGGTCTCCTATGAACCAAGAATATTTTGATAAAACAACTTAGCCTCTTTTCTAATTTCACTATGATCTTCAATCCAAACCCCTTCTATTGATTTAATTCTACCAATTCTAGAAGAAGATATTTGTAATATAGCCATCCTATGAAAAAACTTTGTTTTTTTATCTCATTTTAACCAAGCCAGTCTTGATTTTAATCTCCAAAATTCTCTTCCTTACTCAAAATATTATGATATTCACTAAGCAACTCCCTTTCCTCTGGGCTTGTATCATTTTCATCACCTTTTTGGAGTTTTACAAGTTTATCTTTAGTTATTATTTCTTCTAAAAAATGTTTCAAAAGGTGCTCTTGTTCCATTATTTTAATCTAGATTTCATAGCTTTAATTTGGTTTGGAAGAGCATACAACCCACCATTATCTAAATAATTCTATGTTTGAGCTATCATATCAACAAATTGAGGATGGTGTCCCCACATCTGCTCATATTTAAAATATGATAGTTTTTTAATTCACTAACCACCATTTTAACTCTTATTGGCTAGTAATCTGAACCAATCCTTGTTAAGATATTAATTTTAGCACAAGTTCCTTCATCTAGCCAATGATATGAGAGAATGTATCTATCTATTTTTTTTGCTATTAGGTTCTGGCCTCTCCTATTTTTGGTCCAAGTATATTTGTCTTCTTCAAACTCAACTTCCCATAGATTGTTGTTTTGAATAAAACCTAAGAAATGTTTCATACTTTGGGTCAATTTCCTAATTCACCCAAATTTTTCATTCAGCTTGGTAATGGCATTAAATTCTACAATGATCATGAAATAGGTTTCTTGGTCTTTACTTCTCATAAAGGCCTCAATCCCACTCCAAACTTCTAATCTACTTGAATGAGTTGTAAGACCGTACACATTGATAAGGATGAAGCGAATATTAGCAAAGTAGCAAGTGAGTAAATAGGTTATCCAATGCCTAGTTTTATGAATGGTTACATAAGAGGTTCTAGAAGAATTCTAACAAGTTAGAATTCCCCCTATTTCTCCTTCAAAGTCCATAGCATCCCATTCACATCTTGGCCAAACTCCTTTCATAGTTTTTGAAACTTATTCTTTTATTATTTTAGTTTCTTGGATACAGAGAATATCAGGTTTATTACTTAAACATAGGTCCCTATTACCCCTATGCTTTTATGGGGCATTAGCACCCCTTATATTCCATGAGATGATAATAATATCTCATTAGGGGCTTTTGGCACCTCTTGTGTATTACCAATATCATTTTGTTGTTTGGTAAAGAGAAGTTCAACCAACTTAGTTTGTGTTCCTTTCTCTATGTTAGATCTTGCTTCCCTGGATCTTGCTTGATAATTTGAGAGTTTTCCTCTTTTTGCCTTGCCTATATTAGGAGTAGGTATTATTATTATATTCCTCAATATTCTTTCACCATTTTATTTTTCAATATATTTATCCTCTCCTAGATCTATTATAGAAGCTTTTGATTTATCCTGCTCATTTTTTGGTATTTCCTTATTAATGGTAGAGGTATTACCTTCTAAAACCATATTTTATTTACCAATTATATTCTCCTAAATTGTGCATGGTACTTTAAGATCTTCAAAATCTGATGAAACACATTCCTTGGACTCATCAAGAATGTTATTCCTTAAATTAGGATCATATTGAATTTATGGTTCCTTGCTAATATGTTGAAATTGTTGTCCCGTGTCCTCTAAGTTTTGATCTACTTTTTCTTCATAGGCTAAAGCCTCAAAAGAATTGGAATTTCTTCCAGTATCATTTCTTATTGGTCTCCACTATTCATTTTCTTTTATTTTTCTAGATCTATTTTTTGGAAGTTGAAAACCATCTTTATCCATAACCATTTGTAAATTTCTCTAATGATTTTCTACAAATGATTTTGTTGGGCTTTTCTTAGGGCATGATCTCTCAATACGCCCCACCTCATGACATCTTATACATCTAGAAAATATCATTTTATAATCTATATTTTGGATCCACATCTTATCCCCATACTTAAGAATGATTGATTCTGGTAAAGCTTTACTTATATCAATCATGACCAATATTCAAGCATAAATAGCCAAAAATCCATCTTTTGTTGTATTTGAAATCTCAAGGAATTCTCCTAGAGTGTTGCCTATTGCCTTGAAGGTATCTAGTTTCCAAAATTCAATGGGTAATACAAACATCCTAACCCAGAATAGTATTAGGGATAGATTTATTTTTAGGTGAAAAGTCTTCATACCAATGTGTAAGGAAGAGCCCTGCTCTTCCCATAAACCAATGACTCCCTTTTAGGATTCTTTCTCTTTCTTCCCTAGAATAAAAATGGCTAGGAATAAACCTTTGGGAATAAATGATAGAATCACTCCTAGAGACTTCCAACTCCTATCAATCCATTTTCTCAAGGTTGAATCCCCTGCCAATACCCATTAAATTTACCAAAAATTGCCCTATCTTGGATAAATGAGGATCTCTATGAGGTGCGCTCAATAACCTCTAACACTAGGGATGATTCTAATGATTTAACTATAAATATATCCATGGAAAGGAAACTAAAATTCAAAATCTAATGAAATTTATCTAAAATATTTATAACAAATATAATATTTGATAAAAAATTTATAAAATTTTCATGCACAATTTCTAAGATAAATAAAAGGAAAAAAAAAACTTAGCTAAATTTTTTTGTCTAGATAGAATATCTTGCCTCGCTGAAGTCCTAGCCCTTTATTGCTCTTCCCATCGTTCAAACCCTAGTTGGAAAATATTTTCAAACTCATTTTTCAAAACTTGAAAAATCATCATCACTACCCTTGTTCCAAATGGTTGACTTCACAGGGTTGTATCTCCTTCAATTTTGCTCGAATTTTTGTATATGACAACTCATTTTAAATCTATTCAAATTTTACACAAGTTGGTCTAATAATCAGCTGAATTAGATAAATCTTTGCAAAGATATGGCTCCTAAAAGATTAAATATTTTTTAGAAAAAAAACCTAATCCTTCGCACTTTGCAATTTTATTTTTTGTGATTTGAAAAATCATCACTATCCTTGTTAATAATGGTTGACTTCACCATAATTTCCCATAACCTCCTTAACTATAAGGTGAATACATAATATTCACAAAAATAATAAGTGCTTACAAGTTTCTCATTCATATATTTGAACAATCCCTTACATTGGAGAAAAGCCCCAATATTAATTTTCCAAGTGCCATAGTTTGGACCATGTAGCAAAGACACATGTTGATGCATAACTTTCCTATTTAAATAGAAAATTCTATATGCAACTATGACGAGAAACAATGCTTCCAATGTAGATATATTGAAATATTGTGTGACTTGATAAAAAGGGTTCAAAAAACTTTTAGATGCAAAATTTATGGCCCTAAAATCATACAAATTGCCTCCTAAAATTTGAAAAAAAAATCAATATGTGCATAATTAAGTAGGTCAAATTAAAATATCAAAATTTATAAAATATATTTAAAATTATAAATTTCATTGCTAATGGATAATTAATAGTTTCATTAAATATTATTTAAAATCTAATATATTATTTATAATTTGTAAAATTAAAAGTTTCAAATTATCAATATTCATCTCCCTTAATTGCAAAAAAAGAAAACAACATTATACACCAAGGTTTATATCCATAAAATTATTCCTATTTATATATTATAATCAAGTATAAAAAATCATAGCTATTTAGTTTAAGGGGAAGATTATATAGAAATTTTTTTTTGTTAAAACTTCAAAATAGGTACCCACGTGTTGTAGGTGAGTTGGAGAGGGTAGGGCAATCCTCCAAGGGAGGTCCCTGGTTTGAATCTTCACCCTACCAAATGCACATCGGGTACCCAAAATCTAGTTGATAATGTTGGTGCGGTCAGGGTTGGGCATGACTCCCAAGTGATTTTGATGGTGTAGAACCTCCTGGTCATGGTTTCTTAGACCAAGGCAGCCCTGGAAGGGGTTTTACGCTAAATTAAAAAAAAATCTTCAAAATAGGTAGAATGTATTTAAATATATTTCCTTTCAAAATAAATAATTTGAGTGAAGAACATGTGCTTATACTGAGAGGGGGGTGAACAGTATACAATAATTTTTTTTTCCTTTTAATCCAAATAATAGCATCAATAATATTAAAGTAGTAAACATCACACAAAGCATCACACATATGAGAGACATGATTTTACATGGTTCACCCAATGCGAGCTACTCCATGGAGAAAATATTTCTTATAATTTTTTCTCAAATAAATTTTCTTGGGAATCCTTTCCCTACAATGTTTACTGACCTTTGTCCAAAGGAGACACCAATTTCCTAAATCAAGTTCATGGATCTCTATCTACAGGAGAACTACTTCTCCTTTTATCTGGATGGTGATCCTCTAGAAGACTACTGCCTCCACTGCACTAGCTTGTGGATCTCTCTCCACTGAAGACTCTTATCCTCACTCAAAAGACCTATCCTTACTGCCCTAGCTAATGGATCTCTATCCACTAGAGAATACTATCCCTTGTACTATATCAAATATACACTAAATATAGTCCTTCGGTCTAGTACAACTCTGCTCAATCTATGTCTCTGATATGGCACAAACATGTCCTCAAATCTACACCAAACTTTGTACACAAGTTCTCTCTAGAACTTGTCCAATCAGCTCAATAAGTTCTCTCAAGAACTTATCCAAATATGCTCAATAAGCCCTCTCAAGAAATTAACCAAATCTGCTCTCAATATATATTGTAAGCTTTAACAAAAGCTTACTCAAACATGTCAAAAATTCTTCTCAAGACTTGCCTCAAATCTGCTCAAAAAGTCCACACTAGAACTTGTCCAAATCTCATAGAAACATAAAGAGAATTGTTAGAGACTCAATATGATCTATACTCATCACAAAGCTCAATCACTTTCAATCACTCTTTTAGAAACATATAGAGAAATGTTAAAGACTCAACATGCTTCAACTCAATCACTTTCTCAATTCAATTTAGAATATAGAATAGTTTGTTTTATGGAACTTGAACAATCACTTCACACACCCACTTAACTAGGCTCAACCAACTCTACTCAACAAATCACTCAATGAAATAATCCTTGCTCACAAACCCTAGTCCAAGCATATGATTCTTCACTCAAAATATTTCCAAAAATGCTCAACAACAAATCTCACATAACAATGATACTCATGTTCTTTTCAAATCCTAGTTCAAGTTCTTTGCTCAACAACTCACTTCAACAACAATGCTTATAAAACAACTCTCACATAACAATGATACTCATGTTCTTTTCAAACCCTAGTTCTTTGCTCAACCAATGGCTTCAAAAATAATGCTTATAAAATAAGGTTCACATAACAATTCTTTATTCCAAAAAACCTTGAAGCATTAACTCAAACACACTCAATAAGGAAGTCCTAACAAAATCATTTTCACTCCAAACTTATTTTCAAAAAACCAATCAATCAAATCAACTATGGAAGAATGTGCTCATACATTTTCTTGATGATGAAGGAACCTAAAATATCTGTCACAATCACAACCAATTCTATGCCAAACTCAAAGAGGTTAGAAGATAAATATTTCTCACAATGTAATTCAAAAACCCAATTACACCTTATCACTCCATCTATAAAAAAAACCATCAACATACATAAAATTGTTGGACATTTTGAGTCCTCTAAGTCAGAGTTGTCATTGATGTCACCTGATAGAGTTATCACTCATATCAAGGAATTCGGCAAGAAATAAAGTCGCCCAAGTCATCCAGGAAAAAGCTTCATCAGTGCAAAAGTGAAAGGAAAAAGGCTCCATAATATTTTAATATTATTGGGAGCACAGGTTAAATGATTGGTTTATAAAAACCCAAGATGGGTTATTGCAAAAGTTAAAAAGGAGGTTTAATAATTATTTATAAATCATTTAAATTCACAAGGAATTTAAATTTTATAAATAATACCAAGGTTGGGCATTAAGACAAGGTTCTAAGGTTTTATTAAACCTAAGGTTGGCTCTTTAAGACAAAGTTCTAAGGTTGATTTTAATTTATAATATTTAAATTTAAAATTAAATTTAAATTTATTATAAATTAAATCACGCCGACGTCGAATTCATTCGAAGCACCGACGTGATGCTAAGGAAGGCAAAAGGCATTATATAAATGCCAAACAAATTCATTTACCAAGCATCCCTTGCTATTGTTTTCGAAGTGCATGCGAAAGAGATTTCTGTTTTGAAAGCCTTACGATTTTTGTGAAGGTTAAAGCTATGAAGATTCGGAAGCCCTAAGCACAAAGGCCAGCGTGGCCTAGTGGTATGTTGGCTCGGTGCTAAGGAGGAGGTTCTAAGTTCGATTCATGTGAGGTCTATTTTTTGGATTGCAAGGAAGAAGCGCTCTACGACTTGTTGTTTTTTGGAGGTTCGTTGTTCGAAGATATTGCATGGTGGACGTGCCCTTTTAGACACGTCATGACACGTGGCCCAACGATGGCTTGGCTGCGGCTAAGGCGTTGGGAAGAAAAAAGTCGGGGGATCGAATCCCGCCGAGGGCAAGGCAAGTAAATTTAATTTTTGTTTAATATTTTATTTTCTGCCAAGGTTGCCTAAGGAGAAATAAGGTTATGGTATGCCCTAGGAAAGATAAATATCTGATTTTCTTTGTGGAAGAAGTATATCATATTATTTTTGTGGTTGTGTGTGGGGTTTTTTGGGGTTTGGGGGGGGGGGGGGGGGGGGGGGGGGGGGGGTGTTTTTTTTTTTTGTTTTGTGGGGTGTTTTTTTTTTTTTTTTTTTTTTTTTTTGGGGGGGGGTTTGGGTTTGGGGGGGGGGGGGGGGTGTGTTGTGGGGGGGGTGTTTTTTTTTTTTTTTTTTTTTTTTTTTTTTTTTTGTGTTTTTTTTTGTTTTTTTTTTTATATTGGGGTGGGGGTGTGTGTGTTTTTTTTTTGGTGTGTTTTTTTTTGGGGGGTGTTTGGGGTTTATTTTTTTTTTTTTTTTTTTTTTTTTTTTTTTTTTTTTTTTTTTTTTTTTTTTTATTTTTTTTTTTTTTTTTTTTTTTTTTTTTTTTTTTTTTTTTTTTTTTTTTTTTTTTTTTTTTTTTTGTTTTTTTTTTTTTTTTTTTTTTTTTATTTTTTTTTTATGCGCTTTGTTGTTGAAGGACATTGGTTGTGAAAAGAACTTGAACTTGAGTATCATTGTTATGTGAGATTTGTTGTTGAGCATTGTTGGAAATATTTTGAGTTGGTTGATACATGCTTGGACTAGGGTTTGTGAGAAAGGATTGATCCTTGAGGTGATTGGTTGAGTAGAGTTGATTGAGCCTAGTCAAGTGATTGTGTGAAGTGGTTGTTCAAGTTCCATGAAACAAACTATTCTATATTCTGATTTGAGTTGAGATTGAGATTTGAGAATAGAACATATTGAGTCTCTAACAATTCTCTTTATGCTTCTATGAGATTGATTTGAGTTGATATTGGGATTTGAGTATAGAACATATTGAGTCTCTAACAATTCTCTTTATGATTCTATGTGATTGAGGCAAGTATTTGAGAAGGCTTGTGGACTGATTTTGTGTAAGCTTTTGTGGAAGCTTGCAATGCAGATTTGAGAAAGTCCTAGAGAGGACTTATTGAGCATATTTGGACAAGTTCTATGTGAGCTTGTTGAGTAGATTTGAGTAGGTTTGTGTGGACTGTTGAGATTTGGATAGGTTTGTGGACCTATTGAGTATATTTGAGTAGGTTCTGAGTGGACCTATTGAGTATATTTGAGTAGGTTTTGAGTGAACCTATTGAGTATATTTGAGAAGGTTCTGAGTGAGCCTATTGATAGATATTTGGAGGTGATAGAGTATAGAGGATAGAGTCTTAGTGGATAGAGATCCAGTAACCAGGATAATTGAAGATAGATATTTTGAGTGAGGAGTCTTCAAGTGGAGAGAGATCCACCAGTCAGTGTAGCAGAGAGACAAAGTCTTCTAGAAGATCACTAGCCAGAGTAGAAGGGGAAAGAGTTCTCCTATGGAAGAGATCCATGAACTTGATATTAGGGGATCAACATCTCCTTTGGATAGAGATCCATAAACATTGTAATTGGGAAGGATTCCCAAAGAGATTATTTGAGAAATATTTAGAAGAAATATTTTCTCTGTGGAGGTAGCCCACATTGGGTGAACCACGTTAAAAATGATGTCTCTCATGTGTGTGATGCTTTGTGTGATGTTTACTATTTTATTAATGTTGATGCTACTATTTGGGAAAAAGTTTTATGTTATACTGTTCACCCCCCTCTCAGTATAAGCACATGTTCTTCAATTGGTATCAGAGCGGGTCTCTCCATGAAGAGTCTAATAGCTTGGAAGAGGATCCTTTGGTAGCACACATGACTTCAGAGAATGAAGTAGAGACCATGTTTGATATGAAAGAAGAGTTCTTTGTTGCTCTCAAAAAATTGGAAAGACTAAGAGAGAAAAACTCAAGTCTGAAAGAACAAATTCAGGAAGATGAAGAAGCAAGAGTGGAATTCATACAGAATCTCACAGAACTCAAGATCAAGGTAGAAGAAGGAAAAAATATTGAGCAAGATATGGCAGATCTTCTAAAATCCAGGGAAACAGAATGTGGAAGATTGGAAGCAAAAATTGTTCTCCTAAGGAATAAATTTGAAAGGACCAAGATACTACAAGAAATAGAATATGAGAAGCAGAAAGAGGAATCAAGCTTCCAAAAGGTAGAAACTTCAAACAAATAAAAGCAAGCAAAGGACATCAGAAAGGAAGAAAGCAAAGAAGAACCCTGGATAAGGGTTAATCAAAAAAATAAGATGACTTCATCACAATATCCAAGATCTCCAAATAGGTTACATAACTTCTTCCATGGTCACTATTTTTCTTGCAATAAATATGGACATAGAGTTGCTCACTGTATTCATCATGCTAGATACAATAGAAATTTCAATTCCTTTGCACCTCTCATGGATGATGATGTTATATGTTACAAATGCAATAAATTTGGGCACAAGGCTAGGTGGTGTAAAATGACATTTTCTGAGTCTAGAAAAACAAAGGATGAAAGAAAGAATGTTAGGGATAGATCTATGTTAGTACAAACAACCCTGCATGCTCAAGATAAAAATGAACAATGGTATCTGGATAGTGGTTGCTCTAGTCACATGACAGGAGACAAAGACAAGTTCATTATTCTAAAGGAAACAAATAGAGGATCAGTAAGTTTTGGTGATAATGGATCAACAAGGATTATTGGGAAAGGTACTCTAAGTCTAGACAATGGAAAAACAAAAATAGAGAATGTTTTGTATGTCAAAGGGTTAAAACACAATCTACTGAGTATAAGTCAACTTTGTGATCAAGGATACATGGTTACTTTCCATCTAGATAGATGTGAGATAAGGAAAATAGAAACAGGAAGAATTATTGCAAATGCAAGAAGGACCCCAAACAACTTATACATGCTCAATGAGATCAAAGGGGAAAAGTGCTTTCTATCACAAGAAGATGAGAGCTGGTTGTGGCATAGAATATTGGGTCATTTGAATTTTGACAACATAGTCAACATAAGCAATAAACAGGCAGTCAGAGATTTACCCAAAATAAGAAGACCGCAAAATACAATTTGTGCACCTTGCCAACATGGAAAGCAAACCAGGACAACTTACAAACCAAAAGGCTATATGTCTTCTGAGCCTTTGAGTCTAATACATACTGATTTATGTGGTCCTACCAGAACACAAAGTCTTCAGGGTGAGAGTTACTTCATGTTGTTTGTAGATGATTATTCCAGAATGGTTTGGGTAACTTTCCTAAAAGAGAAGTCAGAGGCCTTCAAAAAATTTAAAGCATTCAAGAAGTTGGTTGAAAATGAAATAGGAAAAATGATTAAGTGTCTACGATCCGATAGAGGAGGAGAATTCACTTCAAATGAGTTTATAGAATTCTGTGAACAACATGGAATTAAGAGAGAGTACTCAGCAGCAAGAACTCCCCAACAAAATGGAGTAGTTGAAAGGAAGAACATGACTATTGAAAACATGGCTAGAGCTATGTTAAATGAATCTAAGTTGTCAGATGGTTTTTGGAAAGAAGCAGTATCTACAGTTGTATACATAATTACTAGGGCTCAATTAAGGGTAAATCACCACAAGACTCCTTATGAGCTTTGGAAAGGAAGACCTGCTACTGTAAAACATTTCAAGATCTTTGGAAGCAAATGTTACATAAGATGGGAAGATCAAAATTTGGGAAAATTTGATCCAAGATGTGATGAGGGAATTTTTCTTGGTTATTCTACAAAGAGCAAGGCTTACAGATGTTACAACAAAAGAACATGCACTATGGTGGAAAGTATGAATGTGACAATTGATGAGAAGATAGATTCTAGAGAATCAGTTCAGCAAATTGTGTACCAAGAAGATGGATGTTGTCTAGAAGAATTTTGTGAGGAATCAGATAATGATGAAGAAGAAATACAAAGGCTTCTTCCTAAAACTCCTTCCAGGTATGTACAAAAACATCACCCAAAATATCAGATCATCGGGAATCCAGATGAAAGACAGACAAGGAGAAGAATAATAAAACCATCTCAACAAGCAAATTTTTCTTTGCTATCTAAGATTGAGCCAAAAAATTTCACTCAGGCTAGTGAAGATGAATTTTGGGTTAAAGCAATGAATGAGGAATTGGATCAGATAGAGAAGAGCAAAACTTGGGAACTTGTTCCACGACCAAAGGACAAAAATGTGATTGGTACAAAATGGGTTTTCAAAAATAAGTTGAATGAAGATGGACAAGTGGTCAAAAACAAAGCAAGGTTAGTATGCAAAGGTTATGCACAAGTAGAAGGAATTGATTTTGATGAAACCTTTGCTCCAATTGCACGACTTGAAGCTATAAGGATGTTTTTAGCTTTTGCAAGTTTCAAGAACTTCAAGGTATATCATATGGATGTCAAGTCAGCTTTTCTAAATGGGGTTCTAGAAGAAGAGGTCTACATTGAACAACTAGAGGGATTCATACTAGCAGATACACCAGATCAGGTATGCAGATTGAAAAAGGCATTGTATGGTTTAAAGTAGGCTCCCAGAGCATGGTACTCAAGATTGGATAAGTATCTACAAGAACAGGGATTCAGGAAAGGAATAGCAGATAATAATTTGTATATCATAAATGAAGGAAATGATCTTCTAATAGTGGTTGTTTATGTTGATGACATAATTTTTGGAGGAAACAATGACAAGATGTGCAAAGAATTCGCTAAGAATATGCAAAGTGAATTTGAGATGTCTATGCTCGGTGAATTATCCTTCTTTCTTGGTCTTCAAATTTCACAATCAGGAAAGGGAGTGTTTCTTTCTCAAGCCAAGTACATCAAGGAGATGTTGAAGAAATTCAGGTTAGAAGATTGCAAACCAGTAAGTACTCCTATGGTCACAGGGTGCAAGTTGAGTAAGGATGATGAATCTCCAGAGGTAGATCAGAGACTATACAGATCCATGATTGGCAGCTTATTATATGTCATGGCTACAAGACCAGACATAGTGCAGTCAGTGGGATTAGTGGCAAGATTTCAGGCAGCACCTAAGGAAACACATGTAGCAGTAGTAAAAAGAATTTTTAGGTATCTAAAAGGGACTATGGATTTTGGGCTTTGGTATCCCAAAAGTGATAGTTTCACACTCACAGCTTATACAGATGCAGATTGGGCCAGCAACATTGATGATAGAAAAAGCACAAGTGGAGGAGCTTTCTTTCTTGGAGAAAGTCTAGTCTCCTGGTTAAGTAAGAAGCAGGTTTCAGTATCACTATCTACAACAGAGGCAAAATATATTGCAGCAGTAGCCAGTTGTACACAGGTGTTATGGATGAAGAGAACTTTAGAATATTTCAAGATAAAGCATGATCAGCCCATTCCTATACTATGTGATAATACCAGTGCCATATGTATCTCAAAAAATCCGGTAATGCACTCCAAGACGAAGCACATTCTGATTAAGTATCATTTTTTGAGAGAACAGGTGTCAAATAAATAGGTCAGATTGGAGTATGTCACTACAAAGGAACAGATAGCAGATATTTTCACTAAGCCACTCTCAAAGGAGACTTTTGAGTATCTTCGAGGAAAATTGGGAGTGAGACTCCCACCCCAGAATTAACCACCTCATGTGGAGGTGGGGGAGGGGCTAAGCTAAGAGGCTCATTCTTAGCCCCGAGCCCCAAAGGTGACCCTTTGCCATTGATGTCAAAGGGGGAGATATTTGTGTATTGGGGAGAGATTTGTTATGTGGAGAGATTTGATATTTGAGAGAGCATTGAGCCAGGGGGAGCAAAAAAGAAGGTCAGGTTTCAGTAAAAGGATAAGGGTTGCCATCAATGACAAAGGGGGAGATTGTTGGACATTTTGAGTCCTCTAAGTCAGAGTTGTCATTGATGTCACCTGATAGAGTTATCACTCATCTCAAGGAATTCGGCAAGAAATAAAGTCACCCAAGTCATCCAGGAAAAAGCTTCATCAATGCAAAAGTGAAAGGAAAAAGGCTCCATAATATTTTAATATTATTGGGAGCACAGGTTAAATGATTGGTTTATAAAAACCCAAGATGGGTTATTGCAAAAGTTAAAAAGGAGGTTTAATAATTATTTATAAATCATTTAAATTCACAAGGAATTTAAATTTTATAAATAATACCAAGGTTGGGCATTAAGACAAGGTTCTAAGGTTTTATTAAACCTAAGGTTGGCTCTTTAAGACAAAGTTCTAAGGTTGATTTTAATTTATAATATTTAAATTTAAAATTAAATTTAAATTTATTATAAATTAAATCATGTCGACGTCGAATTCATTCGAAGCACCGACGTGATGCTAAGGAAGGCAAAAGGCATTATATAAATGCCAAACAAATTCATTTACCAAGTATCCCTTGCTATTGTTTTTGAAGTGCATGCGAAAGAGATTTCTATTTCGAAAGCCTTACGATTTTCGTGAAGGTTAAAGCTATGAAGATTCGGAAGCCCTAAGCGCAAAGGCCAGCGTGGCCTAGTGGTATGTTGGCTCGGTGCTAAGGAGGAGGTTCTGAGTTCGATTCATGTGAGGTCTATTTTTTGGATTGCAAGGAAGAAGCGCTCTACGCGCTTGTTGTTTTTTGGAGGTTCGTTGTTCGAAGATATTGCATGGTGGACGTGCCCTTTTAGACACGTCACGATGCGTGGCCCAATGATGGCTTGGCTGCGGCTAAGGCGTTGGGAAGAAAATAGTCGGGGGATCGAATCCCACCGAGGGCAAGGCAAGTAAATTTAATTTTTGTTTAATATTTTATTTTCTGCCAAGGTTGCCTAAGGAGAAATAAGGTTATGGTATGCCCTAGGAAAGATAAATATTTCTGCTGATTTTCTTTGTGGAAGTATATCATATTATATATCATTGGAAAGCTATTTTTGAGAGCTACTTGTTTAGATTGCTTTGAGGGAGAAATAAGGTGTGTGCAAGAAGATATTTCTGGTTTTGTCAAGGAGTTCCAAAAGTAAGTCTCTAACAATTCTCTTTATGATTATATGTGATTGAGGCAAGTCTTTGAGAAGGCTTGTGGACTGATTTTGTGTAAGCTTTTGTGGAAGCTTGCAATGCAGATTTGAGAAAGTCCTAGAGAGGACTTATTGAGCATATTTGTACAAGTTCTATGTGAGCTTGTTGAGTAGATTTGATCCGGTTCTGTGTGGCACTATTGAGCAAATTTGGATAGGTTTTGTGTTAACTTATTGAGTAGATTTGAGTAGGTTCTGAGTGGACCTATTGAGTAGATTTGAGTAGGTTCTGAGTGAACCTATTGAGCAGATTTGAGAAGGTTCAGAGTGAGCCTATTTATAGAGCTTTGGAGGTGATAAAGGATAGAGGACAGAGTCTTAGTGGATAGAGATCCAGAAGCCAGGACGATTGAAGACAGATCTTTTGAGTGAGGAGTCTTCAAGTAGAGAGAGATACACAAGTCAGTGTAGTAGAGAGACAGAGTCTTCTAGAAGATCACTAGCCAGAGTATAAGGGGAAAGAGTTATCCTATGGAAGAGATCCATGAACTTGATATTAGGGGATCAACATCTCCTTTAGTAGAGATCCATAAACATTGTAATTGAGAAGGATTTCCAAAGAGATTATTTGATAAATATTTAGAAGAAATATTTTCTCTGTGGAGGTAGCCCACATTGGGTGAACCACATTAAAAATGATGTCTCTCATGTGTGTGATGTTTTGTGTGATGTTTACTATTTTATTAATGTTGATGCTACTATATGGGAAAAAGTTTTATGTTATACTGTTCACCCCCCCAGTATAAGCACATGTTCATCAAAAATATTTTTCCAACAACACCTTATAATCTCTCAACTAAAATAAATTTAACATCCACCAAAATTTAACTCAAAAACCTCTTTAATTAAATTTTAATGGCAAGAAGAACTTTGGAAATAATCAAATTCATTTTCCTTATAACTCCAATAACATAAATCAATTACCGAACGAGAAACCTTTCATATACCCTTATAACTCCAAATAAAACCTTATGAAAACATTAGGCAAATAAAATATTTAATAAAAATTACCTTTGCCACTAGTGGGATTCGAACCCCAATCACTGCCTCCTCGTGCGCCCTAGCCATGGGCTTTCTCACTGCGTGCGCTAAATGTATGCTTGTAAGGCTAAGAACACATCATGCTCTTTCTTCCAAGTCTGGTGCTCTAAACTAGAGCACACCAAAAAAATTTCTCCTCAGTGCTCAATACAAGCATGCCAACAACCTCCACACGAATCGATCATGGTCACTTCCACTCCAAATGCTCTCAAAAAACATGCGCTTCCAATGGACCACACTGTCCAATGTGAATGAGGCCTTAAGCCCTCTCCTTTCGTCTTCTTCCTCACACTAAAAGACAAAATGAATTGTTTGTCTTCTTCCTCAACAATTGCACTAGAATACTCTTTGCTCAGTTGCTTGAAAAAATTAATCGAAGGGTAAGTTTTGAATGCCCCTTTGGCATATTATTTATACACGAAATTCACCATATGGATTAGACATCGGTGCTCCATTAAATTTGATGATGTTGAAACTTTCATAACCTTTATAATTTATAAATTATTTAAATTCTAAAATAATTTAAATTTTATAAATTATATTTACAAACCTGTTAATTTAATAAAAAATAAAGCCTCCTTGAGATAAAATTTAAACCTTCATTTGTACTTCACTGATTTGATGAAAATTATTTTGCCACCATGGTTTTAATAGAAACATTTATAAAACAATATTTTGACATTTTTTCTTCAACTCTTTGCATTGCTCTTGGTGTCAATGATGGTGTAATACATGGTGTTAATGACAACTTCTCACCTTGACATCAATGACAACTAAATGAACTCAAAATGTTCAAAAATCTCCCCCTTTGTCATTGATGGCAACCCAAATTATTTTTACCTAAAAATTGACCTTTCATTTTTTTTGCTCCCCTTGGGACATTGCTCCCCCTCGCTCAATGCTCTCTCCTCTTTTATCAAATACCAAATCTCTCTCCCTTACTCAAATCTCTCACCCTTTGACATGATCACCTTTGGGGCTCAGGACTAAGAATGAGCCTCTTAGCTTAGCCCCTCCCCCACCTCCTCTTGAGGTGGTTAATTCTATGATGGGAGTCTTACTACTATTTTTCCTCAAAGATACTCAAAGGTTTCCTTTGAAAGTGGCTTGGTGAAAATATCTGCTATTTATTCCTTTGTAGTAATATATTCCAGCCTGACTTGTTTATCTATAACTTGTTCTCTTACAAAGTGGTACTTAATCAAAATGTGCTTTTTATTGGAGTGCATCACTGGATTTTTTGAGATACTTATAGCACTTGTATTATCACATAGTATGGGAATAGGATGATCATGATTTATCTTAAAGTCTTCTAGAGTTATCTTCATCCATAAAACCTGTGTACAACTGGCTACTGTTGCAATGTGCTATGCTTCTGCTATAGATAAGGATACTGAAACCTGCTTCTTACCAAGCCAAGATACTAAATAATATCCAAGAAAGAATGCTCCTCCACTTGTGTTTTTTTTTTCATCAATGTTGCCAGTCCAATCTACATTTGTATATGTTGTTAGTGTGAAACTATCACTTTTGGGATACCAAAGCTCAAAATCCATAGTCCCTTTTAGATACCTAAAAATTATTTTTATTGCTGCCACATGTGTTTCCTTAGGTGCTACCTGAAACCTTACCACTAATCCCATTGACTGTACTATGTATAGTCTTGTAGTTGTAACATACAATAAGCTGCCAATCATAGATCTGTATAATCTCTGATCTACCTCTGGATATTCATCATCCTTACTCAACTTGCATCCTGTGACCATGGGGGTACTTACCGGTTTACAATATTCTAACCTGAATTTCTTTAACATTTCTTTTATATACTTGGCTGGTGAGATAAATACCCCTTTCTCTGATTGTGAAATTTTAAGTCCAAGAAAAAAGGACAATTCACCAAGCATAGACATCTCAAATTCATTTTGCATGTTCTTAGAAAATTCTTTACACATCTTATCATTTTTTCCCCCAAAAAATGATGTCATCAACATAAACAACCATAATTACTAGATATTTTCCTTTATTTTTTATGTATAAATTGCTATCTGCTATTCCTTTTTTAAATCCATGTTCCTGAAGATACTTATCCCATCTGGAGTACCATGCTCTCGGAGCCTACTTCAGACTGTATGGTGCCTTTTTCAATATGCATATATGATCTGGTTTATCTTCTAATATGAATCCCTCTGTCTATTCAATATAGACTTCTTCTTCTAGAAATTCATTTATAAATGTTGACTTGACATCCATCTGATATACCTTGAATTTTTTGAAACTTGAAAAGGATGAAAATATTCTTATGGCTTCAAGCCATCCAACTGGAGCAAATGTTTCATCAAATTCAATTCCTTCTACATGTGCATAACCTTTGCATACTAACCTTGCTTTATTCTTGACCACCCATCCATATTCATTTAACTTGTTTCTGAATACCCATTTTGTGTCGATCATATTTTTATCCTTTGGTCATGGAACAAGTTCCCAAGTTTTACTTGTGCAACTTCAAGTTAGTCTATAAGAATAAGTCTTCTGTAATCCCATCCATCCATATTCATTTAACTTGTTTCTGAATACCCATTTTGTGTCGATAATATGATTGTCCTTTGGTCATGGAACAAGTTCCCAAGTTTCACTTTTCTCTATCTGAGGCACAATGCTTCATATTCAGATTAATTATTTGTGCAACTTCAAGTTAGTCTATAAGAATAAGTCTTCTGTAATCCCATACATCCATATTCATTTAACTTGTTTCTGAATACCCATTTTGTTTCGATCATATGATTGTCCTTTGGTCATGGAACAAGTTCCCAAGTTTTAATTTTCTCTATCTGATCTAATTCCTCATCCATTGCCTTAATCCAAAATTTATCCTCACTTTCCTGAGTGAAGTCTTTTGGCTCAATTTTAGATAGCAAAGAAAAATTTGCTTGTTGAGATGGTTTTATTAATCTTCTCCTTGTATATCTTTCATCTAGATTCTCGATAATTTAATATTTTGGATGATGCTTTTGTACATACCTGGATGGAGTTTTGGGAAGAAGTCTTTGTGTTTCTTCTTCTTCATTATATGATTCCTCACAAAATTCCTCTTGACAACATCCATATTCTCGATACACAATTTGTTTAACTGGTTCTCTTAAACCTATCTTCTCATCAATTGTTACATGTATACTATCCACCATAGTGTGTGTTCTTTTGTTGAAGCATATGTAGGCTTTAATCCTTGTGGAATAACCAAGAAAAATTCCCTCATCACATTTTGGATCAAACTTGCCTAAGTTTTGATCTTCCCATCTTATGTAACATTTGCTTCCAAAAATTTTGAATTGTTTTATAGTGGCAAGTCTTCCTTTCCAAAGCTTATATGGAGTCTTGTGATGATTTAACCTCATTTTAGCCCTAGTGATTATTTATACTGTTGTGTTGACTTCTTATCTCCAAAATCCATCTGATAGCTTAGACTCATTTAGCATAGCTCTAGCCATATTTTTAACAGTCCTATTTTTCCTTTCAACTACTCCATTTTGTTGAGGAGTTCTAGCTACTGAATATTATATTTTGATTCCATATTGTTCACAAAACTCTACAAATTCATTTGAAGTAAAATCTCCTCCTCTGATAGATCTCATACACTTAATCATTTTGTTAGTTTTATTTTCAACAAATTTCTTAAATGCTTTGAATTTTTCAAAAGCCTTTGACTTCTCTTTTAGGAAGGTTACCCAAACCATTATGGAGTGATCATCTATAAAAAGTATAAAGTAGCTATCAACTTGAATAATCTATGTTCTGGTGGGGCCACATATATTAGTATGTATTAAACTCAATGTCTTAGATGACATATATCCCTTTGAATTAAATGTTGTCCTAGTTCATTATTGTTGGCATTTTGAGTTATTTTATGTTGTCATTGATGTCACATGGATCATTTATGTCATATGGATCACATTTGAGTTTTGGTGGTAATAGCACTTCATAAATAATCATTTATGATATTTTGGAGAGCATGGATATATACAGGTTTTTTTGTGAAAACCAAGGCAGACTGTTAGGATCCTATCCTAACATTAATTAATTAATAATAATAATATATTTTATCTTAATTTTATAATAATAATATAATAATTAATTATATTAATTATTATATTATTATAAGATTAGGGTTAGGAAGCATCACAACCTTTCACCTATAACCCTAGAGTGGGTATAAAACCCTATACACTTTTATCATTTGAAATATCCATGAATATGAGATATAATACAATTTATTGAAGGGAATTCCCGACAATACAATAAGTGATTCTTTTAGTTTTAGGTCTATTTATTATTTATTTATCAATTTATGTGCTAGGAACCCTAGGTTCCTATCATCTGGTATTAGAGCCTTATGGATCCAACCATATTGGTCAAGGAAATAAAAAATGACATTACAAAAATTAGAAGAATTATTGAACAAAAACAAAATAAAAAAATGGAACGTTCTAATCATATTATACAATATTTAATGGAAATGCAAGAGGAGGAGACCCTAGCCATGGAATCCCAAGTAGAGGAAGAGCCCATAACCAGGGAATCCCAGGTGGAGGAAGAGCCCATAGCCACGAAATCCCAGAGGGTACTCAGTGCACTCCCCAAAAATAAAAAAAATATTCCAAACCCTAAATTAATTATTTCTTTGGATGAGCCCATAACCATAGAACTTCCAAAAATACCTATTGCACTTTTGAAAGAAAGTAATCAAAACCCTAAAAATACAATTTTTTTTAAATGAAATGCACTAGGAAGAAAAAGATATCAAGGACATGAAAGGCACCATGAAGGCATCAGAGTGGTGTTTTCTTTCCTTTAGTACCTATGATGCAGCCAGTTATGTGTTGAGTGTGACAATTACATGGCTGATGAAACCATTTTTAGGTTATCTATTTGACATGGAATGTTGTAAAGTCATGGTGTTGTATAAAATTGCAGCAACACTACCAACAATACATGATGTCACCACCTGTGCACATCTAGTTTCTATGCGACCTCCACCCGTTTACCTATTGTATCTCTCATATGTGCGGATCCTAACAGCTTGAGATTCTATTTCTCCACATATGTGATAAACAAACATTCCCATGTTGTTCAGATTCAAAACAATTGCTATCCAAAAATTTGGAAAAACCTGCAGAAGACGACAATCAGAGCATACAGTAAGAATTACATAATTTATAGACACGACCCAGTATAAGGTAACAAATATATGAAGGTGAAATCGATAATCTCATAGAATAAAAAATGAAAATAGGGATAGGTGTTGTGGTTGTTCACAGGCTAAGTAGGACCTTCACAATTATTTCAGATATTCATGCAAGTGATACAGTTATAAAGAGGCAATTAATTTCTAAAATATATGCCAGTTGATTATGGCTTCTTTAAAAAAAAAAAACATTAATGAAATTATCCAAGAAAAATATTACAAATAAGACAACACACGTCTTATAGCATCCCCAAGAGACATCGCTGAAAAATGCTCCAACTAAAGAAAATACATGATACAGTTCCAGTCCACTTGCTAAAGGCAATTACTGTGGTAGCATTGCTCTGCTGAATCATTATTACCAAAAACAATACCAGGTCCTTAAATTTCTAGGTTGACATGTAGTGAAGGACAAACATTATAGATACCCAATATCCTTAGTTTCTCGATAGAAGCCTCAACCAAATTTTGAAGGTAGAAATGATGAAGAGAGAAGGGATTGGTCTGGTTCATTTTTTACTGCAAGACGCTTAGTAGAAGAAAGATCATAGGTGTTAGCATCTCATTAGGAAAAGCTTACTGGCAGTGGAATTTTTGCTTCTCTAATTGAATGGGGTAACCCACATAGTACCAATATATGAAGGATATTCTCTTCCACATGCCATTCTTAGGTTGGATCTTGCTGGGCAATATTTGACAGATTCTGTGATGAATATCCTCACAACAAGGGGATACACATTTTTCACAACTGCAGAGAGGAAAATAGCACACGATATGAAAGAGAAGCTTGATTATAAGCAAGAGATTGAGACAACAGGGTCAAGTTCCACCTTGAGAAGAGTTATGAGCTTCCTAATGGACAACTTGTAATAATTGGTTCTAAGCGGTTCATATGTCATAAGGTCTTATTTCAGCCTTCTCTTGTTGAAATGGAATGTCCAAGCATACATGAGACTACATACAATTTGATCATGAAATGTGACGTTGACATCAGAAAGGATTTGTATAGGAATATTGTGCTTAGTAGTGGATCTACCATGTTTCCTGATATTCTGAAAGAATGAACAAAAAGATCACTACACTGGCTCCCAGCAGCATGAAAGTGAAAGTAGTTGCACCTTCTGAGAGGAAATATAGTGTTTGGATTGGTGGCTCTATTTTGGCATCTCTTAGTGCATTCCAACAGATTTGGATAACAAAATTCATGTATGATGAGTCAGGTCCATCAATTGTTCATAGAAAGTGTTTCTAAACTTCAAGGATTTAGCCTGAAATGTATCAAAATTTTGTACTTGAACAGTGCAGTAAGGATGTGCAATGGGAACTCATATCGTGAAGCTGTGACAGAAGCTTTCAAAAAAAAACAATCAATATTCACTTTAGTATATATATAAGGAAAAATTTTCAGCTTACCTGGTATGTTTCTACTAATAAAACATAACTTCAACTATCTGATGATCACTGTTTGAGAATAAAGACCTGATACAATGAAACGTAAATAGAATTTTGCATTTGCAATAAAAGATTTTAATATTGAGAAGAATACCAACCATAGCTCCATAGACTAAAATATAAAAATCTGTAGGTGCTTCATTTTGTAAAATGACATCCTCTTTTGGAGGGTAGTACTCAGCCTTCATCTCAGAAACCTTTTGAAGACAATCCGAAATAGGCAATTTGTTACGCAAGTTTCCTTCACAAATTCATAGCCAACACTTCTGCTAATATTAAGACCATTGTTAGCCAATACTCACCAATTGGAAGAGGAAAATCATTCGATACGGCCTCAAAAAAATACACTTTTCCAACAATTACAAACAAAAAAAAAAATTGCCAAGCAAAGGAACAATATTGGACAAATATAAGGCTATTGGGCTTAAAATATTCACACAGTATGGAAAGCTCCTTTGCCTTCTTCAACAAGCCGGAGCACACGATAGGTATTACATGCTAATACAAAAGTTTTATTAATTCATGGTTACAATGAAAACATGTTATTTTTGGTCATAGAAGTATTAGGGTTTCAACAGGAAAGTTTTGTGACGATTTTTCAAGATACAAACATGACCTAGAATATTATAGAAGAAAATGTAACAACTGGCGATGAAGTCATTGTCGATAATGAAGTCATCATCGGTAATGAAGTCATTGTATTATGAGATGCTCCTTAACCATAGAAAATTGCAGCATAGTTGTCGTCTTCAAAATTGTAGTAATAGCAATAGCTGAAACATTATTGCGGAGAAGATACATTATGCGACAAGAATTTTGCAAGTTGAAAAATCAATGTTTATTTCCTTCTTTGGAGTTACAAGAAAGAAGAGCGGACACCTTAGATTAAAGAATGCCATTTGGAATTGAAAGAAATTAAATAATATTTTTTCTACAATGAATCACAACAATATTAATGAAAATGGTGACAAGTGTTTAATTTGTGATGTCACCTACAATGCAACTATAGGAAGCAACTCTTAAGTGCTATCCAGGTTAAAATAATTATTTGGCAACCTTGATATCAGCAAATCTCACCACATTTCCAAAACGTCAAAATGTGAACTCTCTACTATATTTAGAGCAGATCGACGAAGAACATCCAACCTACTTGACGCTAAATTCTTGAATTTCAAACTTTGCGGACAAAGTTCTTCAAGGAGGGATGGAATGTTAGGATCCTATCCTAACATTAATTAATTAATAATAATAATATATTTTATCCTAAGGTTATAATAATAAAATAATAATATAATAATTAATTATTATTATTATATTATTATAATATTAGGGTTAGGAAGCATCGCAACCTTTCACCTATAACCCTAGAGTGGGTATAAAACCCTATACACTTTTATCATTTGAAATATCCATGAATATGAAATATAATACAATTTATTGAAGGGACTTCCCGACAATACAAAAGGCGATTCTTTTAGTTTTAGGTCTATTTATTATTTATTTATCAATTTATGTGCTAGGAACCGTAGGTTCCTATCACAGGCAAAATAAAAGGTTTTATTTAAAACCATGGATGGAAGATTTGAAATAGATTTTTCTTAAAACCCAGGTTGGATTTTTGTTTCATCGAAAAATGTGCCCTGGTGATGGAGCTATTTAATCTTAAATATTTAGTTTAAATTTTAAATTATTTAAAATTTAAGGTGTGTGTAAAGAGATATTTCTGATTTTGTAAAGAGGTTCAAAAGTGAAGGTTGCTTTGTTCTTTTTCAAAGAGGATTAATTCTTTCATGAGGGGACATGATGTATTTTATTGAGTAGGAGTAATAAGGTGTTATTTGGATATTATTGTTGTGTTATTAATCATGATTCCTAACCCTTATTGAAAGTTGAAAAAGAAAGTTTGTTGAGTGTGGCAGATTTAGTGGACAACTAATAAGGCATCAAAAAGGTATGAGCAATATTCTCCATTGACTTTGTTTATGGTGGTTGATTTCTGAAATATCATTGGAGAGAAAAGGATTGATTGTGGTTTCCTTTTTCAAAAGTGGTTGGTTGAATGCTTCAAGGTTTTCTGGTTTGAGAGTTGTGTTTAAACCTTGTTTTATAAGCATTGTTGTTGAAGCCATTAGTTGTGTGAAAAACCTGAGATAGGGTTTGAGAAGAACATGAGTATCATTGTTATGTGAAGAATGTTTTATAAGCATTGTTGTTGAAGCCCATTGATTGTACAAAGAACTTGAACTTGAGTTAGAGAACAACATGAGTATCATTGTTATGTGAGATTTGTGGTTGAGCATTGTTGGAAACATTTGAGTTGGTTGATACTTGCTTGGACTAGGGTTTGTGAGAAAGAGTTGTTCCTTGTTGTGATTGGTTGAGTAGAGTTGTTTGAGCCTAGTCAAGTGAATGAGTGAAGTGGTTGTTCAAGTTCCATGAAACAAACTATTCTATATTCTGATTTGAGTTGAGATCATTGTGGATCATTGTTGTCATCCATTGTAGAGTGCATTGCCATTCATTGTTGAGTTCATCATTGAGCCTTGCCTTCATAGATTTGTGGATGAGATTTGAGTGCTACTTGAGCATGATTGATTGAGCCTTTGAGAAGGCCTTTGGGATAGATTTCTGGACATATTTGTGGCAGCTTTTGTGCATGATTGATTGAGCCTTTGAGAAGGCTTTTGGGATAGATTTTTGGACAGATTTGTGGCAGCTTTTGTGCATGATTGATTGAGCCTTTGAGAAGGCTTTTGGATAGATTTCTGGATAGATTTGTGGCATATTTTGTGCATGATTGATTGAGCCTTTGAGAAGGCTTTTGGATAGATTTGTGGACATATTTTGAGCAAGTTCTTGGTGAGCTTGCTGAGAAAATTTGAGCAAGTTCTTGGTGAGCTTGTAGAGCAGATTTTGAGCAAGTTCTTGGTGAGCTTGCTAGAGCAGATTTGAGAAAGTTCTTGGTGAGCTTGCTAGAGTAGATTTTGAGCAAGTTCTTGGTGAGCTTGCTAGAGCATATTTTGAGTAAGTTCTTGGTGAGCTTGCTGAGAAGATTTGAGCAAGTTCTTGGTGAGCTTGCTAGAGCATATTTGAGCAAGTTCTTGGTGAGCTTGCTAGAGCATATTTGAGCAAGTTCTTGGTGAGCTTGCTAGAGAAAATTTTGAGCAAGTTCTTGGTGAGCTTGCTAGAGCATATTTTGAGTAAGTTCTTGGTGAGCTTGCTAAAGTAGATTAGTGGATTGCCTACCTGAGTAGATCAGTATTGCCTTGCTGAGTAGATCAGTGGATTGCCTACCTGAGCAGATCAAGATTGCCTACTTGAGTAGATCAGTGGATTGCCTAGTTGAGCAGATCAGTGAATTACCTTGTTGAGTAGATCAGTGGATTGCCTACCTAAGTAGATCAGGATTGCCTACCTAAGTAGATCAGTGGATTGCCTAATTGAGCATATTAATGGATTGCCTTGTTGAGCAGATCAGTGGATAGCCTAGCTTTGAGCAGATCAAAGTAATCATTTGTATTGGGATAAGGATCCCTATTTCTTTGTGAAATATTATAAGGAGATTATCTTGTGGAGTACCCCACATTGGGGGAACCATGTTAAATCTTGTGTCTCAATTATGTGTGGTGATTTGTGCTCTTGCTTACTATTGCTATCTATGTCATTAATGCACATTGCTATATTTGGATATTGCAATTAAGGACACTAATTGATATTGGTTTGGAAAGAAAGTAAAAAGTGGGTGCTATATTGTTCACCCCCCTCTCAGTATAAGCTTGTGTTCTTCAATTGGTATCAGAGTGGGTTCCTTCGGAAAGGCTAACATCTTGAGGGCAGATTCTACAAGAACACAGATGGCTTCATAGAATGGATCATCTACAAATAAGGCTCCACTGTTTGACGGTAACAATTATGCTTTCTGGAGCATGAGAATGAAGAACTACTTGATATCACAAGGATATGAGGTATGGCAGATGGTTGAAAAAGAGTATAAGGTTGAAGGTGATCCCGAGGCAGATAAGACTATCAAGAAATTGGTTGAGATCAATGCAAGGGCAATGAATTGTATTTTGAGTGGGCTACGTGAGACAGATTTTGCAAAGGTCATGGTATGTAATTCAGCTAATGAAATGTGGACCAAGTTGCGGAATACCTATGAAGGAGATTCCAAGGTAAAGTTGGCAAAACTACAAACTCATAGAAAAATATTTGAGGAATTGAAAATGGAAGATTCTGAAGATATAGCAAAGTTTTTACTTCGAGTTGATGAGATTACTAACACCATGAGAGGTCTAGGATTTGAGATGAAAGAATCAAAAGTTACTCAAAAGGTTTTGAGATCACTTCCCATGAAGTATGATGCAAAGGTTTCAGCAATAGAAGAAACAATGGATATCAACAAGCTAACAATGGAAGAACTACAAGGAACTCTCACAGCTTATGAGATGAGGATAAGTAAGCATCAGGTTCCAATAAAATAAATTGCATTCAAGGCTTCAGATAAAAAGAAAGGGAAAATTCCAGAGACAGATAGAGATTCAGATAATGATGAGGAAGCTAACTTCATCAAAAGGAAAAAGGACTCAAGGAATTACAGAGATATGAAGAAAGTCAAATGCTACAAGTGTGGTGATTTTGGTCACTATGCAAACAAGTGTCCACATGAAGAAAATAGTGATGATGAAAAATAGGGTCACAGAAGAAAAGAATATGGAAAGCATAAGCATGACAAAGATGACAGATACAAGCAAAGCAGGTATGAGAAGAAGAAAAGTTTTCGTAAGACAAAGAAAACTTTCTACATTGAAGAAGCAAGTGATAGCTCAGATCACAATGATAGAGACAAGTCAGATGATGAAAAGGAAGAACATCTATTCCTAGGAATAGAAGGTGAAAGAGAACAATGCTTTGTGTGTGGTCAAAGAGATCATAGATCAGGATATTGCAATGGATTCAATGATAGTGAAGATGAGATGACACATCAAGGAAATAGGCATGGTCAAAGAAATCATGAAAGTTTGTTTGCTATAGAAGATTATAATGATCTTAGTGATAGTGAAGATGAAGAAGGGTTTTTCTATGGGATAAAAGAAGTAGAAGAAGAACATTCACTCCAAACAGAAGAAGTTAAACAAGAGAATATTGTAAGAAAGATAGATGTCTCAGTTGATCTAAAGGAAGACTTCAATGATATCCATGAGCAACTACAAGAGGTTAAGGAGAATCTAAAAGAATTGAGATGTTCCATACTTGAGAAGTTTGATCCATCACATGACTCAAAAGGTCAAGATATTTTCACTAAGAAGGAAACATGTATTTCAGAGACAATAAATATGGATGCCAATTTGCTATTTGACACAAATGAAGAGAAAGAAGAGGAAGGTTCCAAAGCACCAAAGGTCTCATATTTCAGGTTTGGGGAATCACACTCAAAAGGAAAGGAAGTTCTAAAATATGAAAGCAAGGAAGCACCTAAGTGTTATGAAGAAAGTTCCAAAGTTCCTATGGCTTCAAACATCCAGTTTGGATCTTGTTTTGAGATAGGTGAATCAAGTTCAAAAGGAAAAGAAATTCTTGAAAAGGAAAGCAAGGAAGAAATTAAGGAAGAGGATTTAGATACTACAAAGAAGGTTCAAGGATACAATGCACAAGTCAAAAATGATCACAAGGATAATGGTCAAGAAAGGTATGAGGAACCAAGGCATGAACAAAGGGCTTTTCAAGGACATTGTTTTTCTTGTAATGGATTTGGACACAGGGCTATACACTACAGGGTTTATGGATCAAAGAAGTTTGATTTTTCTAGAAGGAACTTCAAAGGAAGAAGGTATGGTTTTCAGGGACATTGCTTCTCATGCAACAGGATTGGTCATAGAGCTTCTCAGTGCAAATAAAATGAGCAACATGGTTTTGGATTTAGAGCTACACAATTTAGAAGTCATGGTCATAATGATTATGAAAATAGAACTTCACAATACAGGGTTCAGGAAAGGAATGGATATGGAAATTATTTCAAGAAAGAATTCAGGATATGGGCACCATCCAAAGGCTACAATATCAAGTGTTTTAATTGCAATAACTTTGGACATATTGCAAAATGGTGTAGGACTCAATTCCAAACAAGTTTAAGACAAGAAGGTCAAGCAGTTTCAAGGCAAGAAGGTCAAACAGGTTCAAGACAAGAAGATCAAGTAATTCATCAAGAGAAGGATATCAAAAAAATATGGAAGGAAGTTGACAGAGGAAAGAAACAATGTAATATGGGAGTAAAAGTACTCCCACCCCAAAATTAATCACCTCAAGAGAGAAGGTGGTGAGGGGGCTATGCTTAAGAGTCATATCTTTTAGCCCCATAGGTGTCCCTTTTGCCATTGATGTCAAAGGGGGAGAGATTTGAGTTAGGGAGAGCAGCCTCCAAAGAGAGCATTGAGTTAGGGGGAGCAGCCTCCAAAGAGAGTATTGAGTTAGGGGGAGCAGCCTCCATAGAGAGTATTGAGTCAGGGGGAGCAACTTTGATTCTCAGAGATGGTTTTTGCAATGATTGTGGTGATTTGGATTAGAGGTGTTGCCATCAATGACAAAGGGGGAGATTGTTGGAAATTTGAGTTATTTTATGTTGTCATTGATGTCACATGGATCATTGATGTCATATGGATCACATTTGAGTTTTGGTGGCAAAAGCACTTCATAAAATATCATTTATGATATTTTGGAGAGCATGGATATATACAGAGTTTTTGTGAAAACCAAGGTAGGCAAAATAAAAGGTTTTATTTAAAACCATGGATGGCATATTTGAAATGGGTTTTTCTTAAAACCCAGGTTGGATTTTCGTTTCATCGAAAAATGTGCCCCGGTGATGGAGATATTTAATTTTAAATATTTAGTTTAAATTTTAAATTATTTAAAATTTTAATTTTAATTTTAAAATTAAAAATAAAATTATAGCATCGACGTCTAAAGAAAGGAGGAAAGGCATATATTAAAAATAATAGCATCGACATCTAAATAAAGGAGGAAAGGCATATATATATATATATATATATATATATATATATATATATATATATATGCCACCAAAAGTTTTGATAAATCCTTGTCCTCGATTTTTGAATGCATTCGAATTGATAACGTAATGCGAGAAGAGCCTGTGTGTTGAAGCGTGTGTAAAGAGGCGTGTGAAGGGTTTACAAAATTCGGGTCCATTGAAGAATCATTCATGGAGGATAACCAAATGCATAGGCACCTTTGGCCTAGTGGTTTGTGCGCTGTGTAAGAAGCAGGAGGTCCTACGATCGAGTCTCATTGGGGATGCTTGTTGTGTTGAAACGCTCGAAGCATTTTTGAGTTTTTGAAGGGTGCAGAATATTGAGGTATTTGTTTTGGTTCGTGCCCCTTTGAACACGTGAGGGCATGTGGCCCAATGACGGCTTGGCCGTGGTTAAGGCATTGAGCGAGGAGGCGTCAAGGGATCGAATCCCGTCAGGGACAGAGGCAAGTTAATATTTTTTAATATTTTATTTTTCTAAAGTTGCCCTAGGAGAAATAAGGGTTATGATGCACCTTAAGAAAAAGAGATATTTCTGGTGATTTTCTTTTTGGAAGTATATCATATTATATATCGTTGGAAATCTTATTTCGAGGGCTATTTGATTAACTTGCTTAGAGGGAGAAATAAGGTGTGTGTAAAGAGATATTTCTGATTTTGTAAAGAGGTTCAAAAGTTTGGTTTGTTTTCTTTTTCAAAGAGGATTAATTCTTTCATGAGGGGACATGATGTATTTTATTGAGTAGGAGTAATAAGGTGTTATTTGGATATTATTGTTGTGTTATTAATCATGATCCCTAACCCTTATTGAAAGTTGAAAAATAAAGTTTGTTGAGTGTGGCAGATTTAGTGGACAACTAATAAGGCATCAAAAAGGTATGAGCAATATTCTCCATTGACTTTGTTTATGGTGGTTGATTTCTGAAATATCATTGGAGAGAAAAGGATTGATTGTGGTTTCCTTTTTGAAAGTGGTTGGTTGAATGCTTCAAGGTTTTCTGGTTTGAGAGTTGTGTTTAAACCTTGTTTTATAAGCATTGTTGTTGAAGCCATTAGTTGTGTGAAAAACTTGAGATAGGGTTTGAGAAGAACATGAGTATCATTGTTATGTGAAGAATGTTTTATAAGCATTGTTGTTGAAGCCCATTGATTGTACAAAGAACTTGAACTTGAGTTAGAGAAGAACATGAGTATCATTGTTATGTGAGATTTGTGGTTGAGCATTGTTGGAAATATTTTGAGTTGGTTGATACTTGCTTGGACTAGGGTTTGTGAGAAAGAGTTGTTCCTTGTTGTGATTGGTTGAGTAGAGTTGTTTGAGCCTAGTCAAGTGAATGAGTGAAGTGGTTGTTCAAGTTCCATGAAACAAACTATTCTATATTCTGATTTGAGTTGAGATCATTGTGGATCATTGTTGTCATCCATTGTAGAGTGCATTGCCATTCATTGTTGAGTTCATCATTGAGCCTTGCCTTCATAGATTTGTGGATGAGATTTGAGTGCTACTTGAGCATGATTGATTGAGCCTTTGAGAAGGCCTTTGGGATAGATTTTTGGATAGATTTGTGGCAGCTTTTGTGCATGATTGATTGAGCCTTTGAGAAGGCTTTTGGGATAGATTTTTGGATATATTTGTGGTAGCTTTTGTGCATGATTGATTGAGCCTTTGAGAAGGCTTTTGGATATATTTTTGGATATATTTGTGGCAGCTTTTGTGCATGATTGATTGAGCCTTTGAGAAGGCTTTTGGATAGATTTGTGGATAGATTTTGAGCAAGTTCTTGGTGAGCTTGTTGAGTATATTTGAGCAAGTTCTTGGTGAGCTTGCTAGAGTATATTTGAGCAAGTTCTTGGTGAGCTTGCTAGAGCAGATTTTGAGCAAGTTCTTGGTGAGCTTGCTAGAGCATATTTTGAGCAAGTTCTTGGTGAGCTTGCTAGAGCATATTTGAGCAAGTTCTTGGTGAGCTTGCTAGAGCATATTTGAGAAAGTTCTTGGTGAGCTTGCTAGAGCATATTTTGAGCAAGTTCTTGGTGAGCTTGCTAGAGCATATTTTGAGCAAGTTCTTGGTGAGCTTGCTAGAGAATATTTTGAGTAAGTTCTTGGTGAGCTTGCTAAAGCAGATCAGTGGATTGCCTACTTGAGCAGATCAGACTTACTAAGTAGATTAGTGGATTGCCTACCTAAGCAGATCAGTGGATTGCCTAGTTGAGTAGATCAGTGGATTGCCTTGCTAAGTAGATCAGTGGATTGCCTACCTGAGCAGATCAAGATTGCCTACCTGAGCAGATCAGTGGATTGCCTAACTGAGCAGATCAATGAATTGCCTTGCTGAGCAGATCAGTGGATAGCCTAGCTTTGAGCAGATCAAAGTAATCATTTGTATTGGGATAAGGATCCCTATTTCTTTGTGAAATATTATAAGGATATTATCTTGTGGAGTACCCCACATTGGGGGAACCACGTTAAATCTTGTGTCTCAATTGTGTGTGGTGATTTGTGCTCTTGCTTACTATTGCTATCTATGTCATTAATGCACATTGCTATATTTGGATATTGCAATTAAGGACACTAATTGATATTGGTTTGGAAAGAAAGTAAAAAGTGGGCGCTATACTGTTCACCCCCCTCTCAGTATAAGCTTGTGTTCTTCCAAATTGGTATAAGAGTGGATTCCTTTGGAAAGGCTAACATCTTAAGGGAATATTCTATAAGAACACTGTTGGTCACGAATCTGCCACAGGAAAGGATTTTATGCGAAATGCGCCCTAGACCTAGCCAACATTGAAAGGCCGAGAGAAAGAAATGTCTCCCGAACCAATCTCTAGAGAGGGCTGGTTTCCTTACTAAACTCTATGTTCTTGTAGACTAGAGTTGCAGGAAAGAAATGGGAAATATGTAGAAAGAAATGGGAAATATAGCCACAGGCCAAATTTGTCAGATCGGGAAAGATTAGCAGCATATAACCTCAAGCACACGAACAACATATAACAAAAGATAGCAATGTAATCTACTTACAACCTTGCACAGATAACCTCCAAAATCACATTCCAAAACTCACTTCCTCATCGACAATATTTAAACTCAGACATAGAATTAAAATTTAGCAACAGATAAGAAATATGAGCGTAAAGGAGGAATGCATAAGATAGAAGGAAAAACACACAGAAAGTTGCTTGCAAAACTAGAGGCCAAATATCTTTCATTCATGCAAAGAATCTTGAAAAGTTTTTCATTAAAAGTCTCTCTCTCGATAACTCTTTCTGAGATATACATTAATATTTATAAAGGTCTTGCCTCTTTGTAGCATTTAAACATAAAATACACTTCCTCAAGATCCCCAAAATATACAATAGAAATAAATAAATGATCCCCTTAAACCAGCCTCGAAGAAACAAAAAATTGAATGAAACAAGGAACAGATCGTCTTCATTAAATGGACGTTCTTGGAGCATGCTTAGACCGTTAGAAAATCATGAACAGAAGCTTTGAATAATGGAGGCATCTTCAATTCTGGTGGCTTCGAAAGCTACAGGCCTAAGCACGTTCTTCTATCTTACACACATTGGAAAGCAGCAAAACATTAAATTTTGGAGAGCTTTTCATCCTTGGAAATCGCAATACTTCATCGAACCGTTGAACTGCTTTCTAGCACGAAATTGGGATGGGTCACGAAAATGTGACATGTCACGAAATTGTGACATTTTCCTTCTCCGTACGTTTTTGCCTCTTTGAATCACGAAAACCTGACGTATTTGGTTCTTTGTTCTCCTTCGTCACCTTAGGTCACGAAAACGTGACACGTCATGATTTTGCGATGTTCCATACTATTCTGCTCCTTCTTTGCTTTGCTCCCATGAAACTATGAACTATCACGATTTTGCGACAGTTTTTCCCTATGTTGTTCTTTCGCGATTTCAAACCACGAAAATGCGACAAGTCACGATTTCGCTACATCTTTCCCTCGCTTGGTTTTCTCACTGCTTCTCATCGCAAAAATGTGACATGTCACGAAATCATGACAATTCTCCGCATTTTGCTCTTCCTGTCAAATATGTCATGAAATCGTGACATTTTCTTGCCTTCTTCATCATTATCGCTTCATGTTGTGATATCGCGACAAGTTTCTCTTGCTTGGCCTCATCCTCAAAAATGTCGCGATATTGTGACATTTTTCTCCATTTGCTCCCTCTCTGCTTTTCTGTCACGATATCGCGACGACTTTCATTGATATTGCCCTTTGCTCAATTATGTCACGATTTCGCAACATTTTCTATCACTCTATTCCATGGCCATCGTAAGTCGTAATTTTGCAACATGTCACGATATCGTGACAACTTTCATTTTGTGCTTCCGTTGACTGCGTTGATCACGAAAATCCAACACGTCACGATATCGCGATGGTTTTACCTCCTGGTTGTCGTTGACTGTTTTGACCACGATTTTGGAACACGTCATGATATCGTGACATTATTCGACTTTGGCTTCTCTCTCCTTTAAAAACCTCGTGATAACACGACATGTCGTGATATCGCGATAGTTTTGAACCCGTGCTCTCCATGCTGCTTTTGGTCACGATATCGTGACAGTTTTTGGACTTAGCTATTTAGGCACAAAACTCATAGAGAAACACAAAGGAGTGAGAACTTCAACAGTTTATGCATGAATAAGCAACAATCAAAATAATGTGGCAAAAATGCCAACATTCTTGGTGGCTCACGGGGTATACAATGCTACTATATGCACGAATATCAGGCCTTAATCCATTGGGCAACAGAGTCAAGAAAAACTGGAGGAAACTCTCGCTGATATTTGGCACTCAAGTGGATCTGCATTGCACCTAGCTCGATCAAGCTGGGTAATCACTGGGTGCTGTGCAAAAATCTCCAGGGTAGTAGAGAAAAGCACCTAAGATACAAAAATGAAAATGAATGGAGGGATGACCCACGGATGCACAGGCCATGGAACGGGGATGGGGATTGATGGAATGATGGAATATGGAGGAAGGGAATGGTAGAGCAACAGAGTGCTACTATGCTACCCACTGTGGAGATGCTACGAAATAGAGAATGAAATGGAAGTGGATGGAATGGAGATGGTAGTAGAACCCGTAGCTATGATGAAGTACTCACACGACAAAGGACTAGAAGAAAGGGAAAGTAGAAATGGGAACATCAGAGGGGGAAGTAGAAACAACAGTAGTGGCTTGATTATTTGCAGAAGGAGTAGGAGAAGAAGGGAATGAAGATGGGGGAGTAGAAAGAAGTAGAGAGGAAGCCACTAACTACTGGGAAGGAAGGAAAAAAAAGAAAGAAATGTACCTGTGGACTCGCATGCAAAAAGAGTCGAAGTAAAAACAATTTTTTTTTTTTGCTTTTTTTTTTTGCTAGAAGGTAACTCCCAAATTAGCTGTGAACTCTCAGGAAAGACACGAACCCAAACACGGCTCTATCATCTCTTGGATCCCAAAACTTGGACCGAAACTTAGTAGACACCTAATTGATGATCAGCTTGGAGTCACCAAAGATTTGAAATTGCTGCACTCCAAGTGTCCCATCGTCTTGAAACCTAAGCATGATCATCCAGTCTCAGTGTTAGCACCATTTTTGTATTATGCTCCATCAAAATAGAGCTGATCTGGCAGAGAGTCTCGACCAACTTGACCAGGAGACAACTTGACTTCAAACTCTTCAAGCTTCGTAATGGAGTAACAACCAATCTCAGTTTCGATCATGGCATTAAAATTGAGCATTGAAAACTCATCCTCCAAGTCAAGATCCTCCAATTCTTCAGTTATCATATTGACAGCATGTTTGGACTTTTCTTCCTCTTCCATCTTCTCTATATGAAAAGTAGAAGGCTTATGATTGTAGATTTGGACTCTTCTTCCTTTGAAAGGAACCTCCAAGTGAGAATAATCCAGAGCAAGGTAGCCTCCCAACTTAGCAGTGAATTCTCTCGATAAACACATACTAAAATATGGTTCCAAATCAACCACAACTATCTCTTGAATTACTGTAATCTGAGGCATATTATGCAGCGCAATAGGAACATCCTTGATTACACCCACTATTTTCACTAGATTCCCGTCCAACTGTAAGACACTAGGGCTACTTCTTGTATATTCCATTTCCATCGCTTCACAAAATGCCTTTGGCATGACAGTTGTCATAGTACCAGAATCAATCAGGCAATTGTGTACAACCCAACCCTCCATCCTAAGTGACAGATAAAATGGGGGTGGTCTATTCTTTCCAGTGGCTAAAAAAGTTAACGTTTGAGCCATAACTACCTGGGTTGGAGCTTTCCCCTTACTTTGTATGGTCTTCAGGGATTCCTGTAAGAGATTTACCTATCCAAGCAACTGCAAGGTGTCATACAAACTTACCTTAGCTGGTATCCATTTGAGTTCTTCAACAATGTTGTACTCCATGGAGATCTATTCTTTCCTGCCACTAGCAGATTCAAATTTGCTTTTATATTGTTGGGTAGCCTCCACTCATTGTCGTTTGGTCAATGATGGATACCACAATGTCTCTCTAGCTTGTTCCTTTGTTTATGCTTGCAGTTGGGAAGTAGAAGATGTTGAACACAAGCTTATACTGAGAGGGGGGGTGAACAGTATAAGACCTCTTTTGGTTGGTGATCCTCTAGAAAACCTCTGCTCTTTAGGTTCTCTAAATGAACTATCAAACTCAGCTTCACAAGTCCTCTGCTAGGACCTGTTCAAATCTGCTCACAAGTCCTCAACAGAACCTGTCCAAAAATTGCTCACAAGTCCCTAATGGAACCTGTCCAATACCTGCTCACAAGTCCTCAATGGAACCTGTCCAACACCTGCTCACAAGTCCCCAATGGAACCTGTCCAACACCTGCTCACAAGTTTATCAAGAACACTTGCTTGGCATGAACTCACAAAGAGAATGGTTAGAGACCCAACGTGATTCATCCACCTCATAGAAGCATAAAGAGAATTGTTAGAGACTCAATATGTTCTACACTTAACTCCCAAACTCAATCTCAACTCAATCTCAAATCTCAACAGAATAAGATAGATGTAGTATGCTTTTCTCAAGAACATGAAACACAACCCAACAATTGCCAACCATGCAATATCTCATATAACAAAGATACTCATGTTCTTTCCAAAACCAATCTCTTTTCTCAACGAATCTGGCTTCAACAACAATGCTCAAAGACAAGGTTTAACCAACAACATTCAACTCAACATTAACCTTGAAGCATTCAACCAATCATCACAAGAAAAGGAAACAAGTAAAAATCCTTTTCCCTCCAAAGATATTTGAACAAAACAGCCACCAACACAATATCACCAAAGGCATAGAATAACTTGTTCAAATCAACTTAATGGAGTAAGCCCAATATCATGTATCTAGTAAAGCATTAACTTGATCAACACAGCCACTATGGAAGCAACTCATCCAACAATATCAAAACAGCCAACTAAGGGTTTCACCAACTCATAGCAAGTAGTAAGACTCACAACCATAAACCCTAGTGCACAATGCTTCCACTACCTCAAACCAGAATTATGCATTCATCAAAACTCTCATCAATGATAACAATGCATAAGTAGTCTTCAACAAACCAGAAAATAGGATTTACACTCAACCAAAGGAAACCTTGTTGAAAACCTTTTCACTCCAATCTTATTTCAGAAAAACATACACTAATCAAACTTATAAGAAGAATGTGTCCATACCTTATTGTAGGAAGGAACCCCTTTGGAAATCTACCACCATCACAAAATTCTTTTGCCAATATTCACAAGGGTTAGTAGATCACAAAATAATCAACATTACTCCACTCTTCAATAATCATTACCAAAGCTTTTAATTGCACAACTTCCTTATCTCTCCTAAAACCACTTGTACCATAAAATAAAAATAAAATAAATCACAATATTGCAACTCCCAAAAACTTATAACAAAGTAATACCCTTATTACTTTTCAAACTTAATGATAAGGCGTTATACACTTTATTTTGCCCTCCTTATATCTCCTCAAGCTTTAATCTTAAAATAAACACTTTTATATCTTCCACAACTCACAAGTTAATCCTTCAAACCATCTTTCATACAACGCTCAACTTGTAATCATACAAAATAAAATATTTGATAATACCTTATATTTTTTTTCAAATCCAACACTATGAACTCTTTAGTCATGTACTTCAAAAATATACGCAGAGAATCAAACTTTTGCCCATCAGTTTACAAACCTTAGCTCTGCTGCTGCTGTGATTAACCAATCTCCATGTTGCTGCCTCTGTTATGCCCTGCTACCGCTTTCTGTCATCATCGAGATTTGATGCTGTGTATTATGCTACGCTGTACCCTTCTTTCTCCCTAATGGATCCAGCCTAAACTGATTCTGCCACACCTGATGCGGCCTCTGTTATGCATAAGCGCAAGCCCTTGTATACTCCTGCATCACCGAAATATTCTATGGCGCATCGTTCTTTGTGTTCGATCATTGTGTATAACATTCACGCCGTAGTACTTCACTTCTCCCATCATCGGCGACCTTTGTTCGACGAACCACACTCTGCATTTGTTTTCACCAAATCAACCGTGCATTTATCCGTTCGTAGACCATTTTAAAATTTGTTTTCATATCGACCGAGCACACTTTAGAATCGCTTGTTTGCATGTTCAAACTATGCTTTGAACCGTCACCAATGTTCGCTGTCCACTATCCTGTCACACCTTCGAGCGCCATGCTTGTCATCTTCCTCCGCAAGCGCAGACAAAGATAAAAAGAAAGGCTCTTCGATTTCTATCAAAAATGGTATTTGGCGTTGATTTCGGAGTACCCTGATTGCGTCACAAATTTATCAAACCCTTAGCCAAATATCACCTGTGTCACCTGGTTCGATCATTTCACTAAAAGCATAAACTCCTCTCACTGGCATCGAAGCTTTGAAAACTAAATCAAGAAATGCTTCGCCGATTAAAATCGAATTGTACTCCCATATTAATGAGATCCATTGCTTCCTTTTATAAGCACTACGATGCATTATAACACATGTCGGCAATCCCAAACACGACGAAAAAAAATTTAATTTAATTTTAAAATATTAATTTAAATTTTAAATAAAATTTAAAACTAAATATTTAAAATTAAATATCTTCATCATCGGGGCACCTTTTTCAACGAAACGAAGAACCAACTTGGGTTTTAAGAAAAACCCATTTCAAATCTGTTTTCCATAGTTTAAAATAAAACCTTTTATTTTGACTACCTTGGTTTGGACAAAAACCCTTCCGCTTCTTGACATCAATGACAACATCAAACACTTGAGCAAAGGCAATGTACCCAAGGTACCCAAAATTGCCAACAGAATATTTTTCCTTCTCTTTTGCTGGTGGTGGAAGTGGATCCTTTGACAAAATAGGTGATTGTCGTTGCGCTGGGGGATCATGAGCCTTTGGCATTTGCTTATTTATTGCTTGTGCAGGAGGCACTTTCAATGGCTCCATCTTAGCCAGATCTACTAACATTGGTTTCTTGCCATTGCATGTCATTATTGCTATATGTTCCTCTAGAGACTCCACGGAATTAAGATTCACCTCTCAAATCATATTTACACGGCTCCCTGCAAGAACTTGTAAATAATTTTGGTGGACCATGTAAGTGGACTCATCATGTGGGTCATTGCAGGAAGAACACCAGTAAGATGGCCCATGTGAAACTTCAGAAGGGCCAGCCTCTTCGCTTACCAGAATTACTGAGTTCCTTTCAGGTACTTTCTCCATAGCCTTGCTAGGAGCAGGTTTTTCACTAGTTACTGTTGGCATAAATCTTCGTGGCTGATAGTTCCTTTCTGCCTCTCTTCGTTCCATAGATGTCACCTTGTTAGTGAGAGATCTCATTGCTAACTGAATTTCTTGTAACATAGCTAATTGAGGATCTGGGCTTGAGGACACAGGTGGTGCCGGTAAAGGTAATGGAACCTGTGGGAAAGATAATGCAGGAGTTGGAAGTGGAGAGTTTAACCATGGAATGCTCGATGCAGGCAATTGGGGAATAGTTGGAGCGGGAAGATGGGGAACTGGAATGGGTGCGATCTGAGGTGCACTTGAGCTCCATGATGGGGTAGGATACATGGAAGGCATGGGCTATGAAAGTGAACTAGAGTACAAATACTTAGGAAGATCAGGTATGATAGGCATTGTTACCTTTGCAGGAAGCCTACCTATAGCAATCAAATCACCTTTCGCATTTAACGCTTGTTCAAATAGCTTTAGAAATGTAGTCACGTTGGACTGTCGTATAGCCCAACCGATGTCTGTGTTAAATGCTCTAAGGTAATAAAATGTAGCTAGCTCATCAACAGGTCAAATACCATTAGGAATTCTTTGCCAGCTTCTGGTAAATCTGACATTGAATTCAGCTATCTCTTCCAATGGGTACCTTTGAATTACATTAAATTGATGCAATAAAGAGTATGGATCAACTTGTTCATGAAAATTTTTGACTAACAATTCTCCTAATTGATCCCATGATGTAATGGTGCCTGGTTGCAATGATCGGTACCAATACAACAATTTACCTCTTAGTGATAACACCAACAACTTTATCATCACATCCTCATCGGTTATGTCATGAATGGCTACCAAAGAGGCTACATCATTAATATGCTCATAAGCAGTCTTACCAGTACCATCATAGGTCGAAAAAGCTTTCAAAGTAGCTTTAGGAACTGGATTTTGTGCCAAAAAGTTCAAGGCTCCCGAACCATTCCATGCCGAGAACTTCCTTGGTGGATGCTGAGCCATTTGTGTTGCTAGATCTGGATATAAGAAGCTTGTAATAGTACTGGGAGGATTTGAGGATGGTACAAACTAACCTATAGCCTGTGATGAGATAGTAAATGATGGATTCATTGGGCTTACCAATCTTGGGTGCTCCCTCTAGTTTTGAACATCAATCTCAAAGAATTCTACTAGATCTTTCGATTCTTTGGCACTTGATCTCATGATCATGAAGCAAATATTTTCACCAGCTTCACAATTAGAACTTTCCAGGTACAATCACTTTCAACAGAGTCACCAGATGAACTTACAATCTCTGCTTTTGAGGTCAAGACAGTTCATCAAGATCTTGATTCCTTCGGGTATCGATTTGAAATAATACTTGTCCTACTGATTGTGGATCTTTGAGAGAAAGAAACAGTCTATCCCACTAGGTGTGCCAAAAACTGTTGGTCACAAATCTGCCACAGGAAAGGATTTTATGCAAAATGCACCCTAGACTCAGCAAACATTGAAATTCCGAGAGAAATAAATGTCTCCCGGACCAATCTCCAGAGAGGGATGGTTCCCTTACTAAATTCTATGTTCTTGAAGACTAGAGTTGCAGGAAAGAAATAGGAAATATGCAGAAAGAAATGAGAAATATAGCCATAGGCCAAATTTGTCAGATCGAGAAAGATTAGAAGTAGATAACCTCAAGCACATGAACATCATATAACAAAATATAGAGACGTAATCTACTTACAACCTTGCACAAATAACCTCCAGAATCGCATTCCAGAACTCACTTCCTCACCGACAATATTTAAACTCAGACACAGAATTCAAATTTAGTAGCAGATAAGAAATATGAGCGTAAAGGAGGAATGCATAAGATAGAAGTAAAAACACATAAAAAGTTGCTTGCAAAACCAGAGACCAAATATCTTTCATTCATGCAAAGAATCTTGAAAAGTTTTTCATTAAAAGTCTCTCTCTCGATACCTCTTTCTGAGATATACATTAATATTTATAGAGGTCTTGCCTCTTTGTAGAATTTAACACATAAAACGGACTTCCTCAAGATCCCAAAAATATACAACAGAAATAAGGAAATGATCCCCTTAAACCAGCCTCGAAGAAACCAGAAATTGAATGAAACAAGGAACCGATCATCTTCATTAAATGGACGTTCTCGGAGCATGCTTGGACCGTTAGAAAATCATGAACAGAAGTTTTGAATAATGGAGGCATCTTCAATTCTGGTGGCTTCTAAAGCTATAGGCCTAAGCACGTTCTTCTATCTTGCACACATTGGAAAGCAGCAAAACATTAAATTTTTGAGAGCTTTTAATCCTTGGAAATTGCAATACTTCATCGTACCATTGAACTGCTTTCTGGTGCGAAATTGGGACGGGTCGCAAAAACGTGACATGTCATGAAATCATGAAATTTTCCTTCTCCGTACGTTTTTACCTATTTGAATCACGAAAACCAAACATGTCATGAAATCATGACGTATTTGGCTCTTTGTTCTCCTTCGTCACCTTAGGTCACGAAAACGTGACGCGTCATGATTTCATGATGTTTCGTACTATTCTGCTCCTTCTTTGCTTTGCTCTCATGAAACTATGACCTATCGCGATTTCATGATGGTTTTTCCCCATGTTCTTTCGCTATTTCAAACCACGAAAATGCGACAAGTCACGATTTCGCTACATCTTTCTCTCGCTTGGTTTTCTCACTGCTTCTCATCGTGAAAATGCGACATGTCGCAAAATCATGACAATTCTCCACACTTTGCTCTTCCTGTCAAATATGTCATGAAATCATGACATTTTCTTGCCTTCTTCATCATTATCACTTCATGTCGCGATATCGCAACAAGTTTCTCTTGCTTGGCCTCATCCTCAAAAATGTCACGATATCACGACGTTTTTCTCCATTTGCTCCCTCTCTGCTTTTCTATCATGATATCACGACTTTCATTGATATTGCCCTTTGCTCAATTATGTCATGATTTCGTGACATTTTCTATCACTCTGCCCCATGGCCACCGTAAGTCACGATTTTACAACATGTCGCGATATCGCGACAACTTTCATTTTGTGCTTTCGTTGACTGCGAAAATCCAACACGTTGCGATATCATGACGGTTTTACCTCCTAGCTGTCATTGACTATTTTAATCATGATTTTGGAACACGTCATGATATCGTAACATTCTCTGACTTTGGCTTCTCTCTCCTCTAAAAACCTACGATAACACGACATATCGCGATATTGCGACAGTTTTGAACCCATGCTCTCCATGCTGCTTTTGGTCGTGATATTGCGATAGTTTTTGGACTTAGCTATTTAGGCACAAAACTCATAGAGAAACACAGAGGAGTGAGAACTTCAACAGTTTATGCATGAATAAGCAAAAATCAAAACAATGTGGCAAAAATGCCAACAAACACATATGGCTTCACAGAATGGATTATCTACAAATAAGGCTCCACTATTTGACGATAACAATTATGCTTTCTAGAGCATGAGAATGAAGAACTACTTGATATCACAAGGATATGAGGTATGGCAGATGGTTGAAAAAGAGTATAAGGTTGAAGGTGATCCCGAGGTAGATAAGACTATCAAGAAATTGGTTGAGATCAATGCAAGGGCAATGAATTGTATTTTGAGTGGGCTACGTGAGATAGATTTTGCAAAGGTCATGGTATGTAATTCAGCTAATGAAATGTGGACCAAGTTGTGGAATACCTATGAAGGAGATTCCAAGGTAAAGTTGGCAAAACTACAAACTCATAGAAAAATATTTGAGGAATTGAAAATGGAAGATTATGAAGATATTGCAAAGTTTTTACTTCGAGTTGATGAGATTACTAACACCATGAGAGGCCTAGGATTTGAGATGAAAGAATCAAAAGTTACTCAAAAGGTTTTGAGATCACTTCCCATGAAGTATGATGCAAAGGTTTCAGCAATAGAAGAAACAATGGATATCAACAAGCTAACAATGGAAGAACTACAAGGAACTCTCACAGCTTATGAGATGAGGATGAGTAAGCATCAGGTTCCAATAAAAGAAATTGCATTCAAGGCTTCAGAGAAAAAGAAAGGGAAAGTTCTAGAGATAGATAGAGATTCAGATAATGATGAGGAAGCTAACTTCATCAAAAGGAAAAAGGACTTAAGAAATTATAGGGATATGAAGAAAGTAAAATGCTACAAGTGTGGTGATTTTGGTCACTATGCACACAAGTGTCCACATGAAGAAAATAGTGATGATGAAAAAGAGGGTCACAGAAGAAAAGAAGATGGAAAGCATAAGCATGACAAAGATGACAGATACAAGCAAAGCAGGTATGAGAAGAAGAAAAGTTTTTCATAAGACAAAGAAAACTTTCTACATTGTAGAAGCAAGTGATAGCTCAGATCACAGTGATAGAGACAAGTCAGATGATGAAAAGGAAGAACATCTATTCCTAGGAATAGAAGGTGAAAGAGAATAGTGCTTTGTGTGTGGTCAAAGAGATCATAGATCAGGATATTGCAATGGCTTCAGTGATAGTGAAGATGAGATGACACATCAAGGAAATAGGCATGGTCAAAGAAATCATGAAAGTTTGTTTGCTATAGAATATTATAATGATCTTAGTGATAGTGAAGATGAAGAAGGGTTTTTCTATGGGATAAAATAAGTAGAAGAAGAACATTCACTCCAAACATAAGAAGTTAAACAAGAGAATATTGTAAGAAAGATAGATGTCTCAGTTGATCTAAAGGAAGACTTCAATGATATCCATGAGCAACTACAAGAGGTTAAGGAGAATCTAAAAGAATTGAGATGTTCCATACTTGAGAAGTTTGATCCATCACATGACTCAAAAGGTCAAGATATTTTCACTAAGAAGGAAACATGTATTTCAGAGACAATAAATATGGATGCCAATTTGCTATTTGACACAAATGAAGAGAAAGAAGAGGAAGGTCCCAAAGCACCAAAGGTCTCATATTTCAGGTTTGGGGAATCACACTCAAAAGGAAAGGAAGTTCTAAAATATGAAAGCAAGGAAGCACCTAAGTTTTATGAAGAAAGTTCCAAATTTCCTATGGCTCCAAACATTCAGTTTGGATCTTGTTTTGAGATAGGTGAATCAAGTTCAAAAGGAAAAGAAATTCTTGAAGAGGAAAGCAAGGAAGAAACTAAGGAAGAGGATTTAGATACTACAAATAAGGTTCAAGGATGCAATGCACAAGTTAAAAATGATCATAAGGATAATGGTCAAGAAAGGTATGAGGAACCAAGGCATGAACAAAGGGCTTTTCAAGGACATTGTTTTTCTTGTAATGGATTTGGACACAGGGCTATACACTACAGGGTCCATGGATCAAAGAAGTTTGATTTTGCTAGAAGGAACTTCAAAGGAAGAAGGTATGGTTTTCAGGGACATTGCTTCTTATGCAACAAGGATTGGTCATAGAGCTTCTCAATGCAAAGAAAATGAGCAACATGGTTTTGGTTTTAGAGCTACACAATTCAGAAGTCATGGTCATAATGGTCATGAAAACAAAACTTCACAATACAGGGTTCAGGAAAGGAATGGATATGGAAATTATTTCAAGAAAGAATTCAGGATATGGGCACCATCCAAAGGCTACAATATCAAGTGTTTTAATTGCAATAACTTTGGACATATTGCAAAATGGTGTAGGACTCAATTCCAAACAGTTTCAAGGCAAGAAGGTCAAACAGGTTCAAGACAAGAAGATCAAGTAATTCATCAAGAGAAGGATATCAAAAAAATATGGAAGGAAGTTGATAGAGGAAAGAAACAATGTAATATGGGAGTAAAAGTACTCCCACCCCAAAATTAATCACCTCAAGAGAGAAGGTGGTGAGGGGGCTATGCTTAAGAGTCATATCTTTTAGCCCCATAGGTGTCCCTTTTGCCATTGATGTCAAAGGGGGAGAGATTTGAGTAAGGGGGAGCAGCCTCTAAAGAGAGTATTGAGTTAGGGGGAGCAGCCTCCAAAGAGAGCATTGAGTTAGGGGGAGCAGCCTCCATAGAGAGTATTGAGTCGGGGGAGCAGCTTTGATTCTCAGAGATGGTTTTTGTAGTGATTGTGGTGATTTGCATTAGAGGTGTTGCCATCAATGACAAAGGGGGAGATTGTTGGCAATTTGAGTTATTTTATGTTGTCATTGATGTCACATGGATCATTGATGTCACATGGATCACATTTGAGTTTTGGTGGCAAAAGCACTTCATAAAATATCATTTATGATATTTTGGAGAGCATGGATATATACAGGGTTTTTTGTGAAAACCAAGGCAGGCAAAATAAAAGGTTTTATTTAAAACCATGGATGGCAGATTTGAAATGGGTTTTTCTTAAAACCCAGGTTGGCTTTTCGTTTCATCGAAAAAGGTGCCCCGATGATGGAGATATTTAATTTTAAATATTTAGTTTAAATTTTAAATTATTTAAAATTTTAATTTTAATTTTAAAATTAAAAATAAAATTATAGCGCCGACGTCTAAAGAAAGGAGGAAAGGCATATATTAAAAATAATAGCGCCGATGTCTAAAGAAAGGAGGAAAGGCATATATATATATATGCCACCAAAAGTTTTGATAAATCCTTGTCCTTGATTTTTGAATGCATTCGAATTGATAATGTAATGCGAAAAGAGCATGTGTGTTGAAGCGTGTGTAAAGAGGCGTGTGAAGGGTTTACGAAATTTGGGTCCATTGAAGAATCATTCATGGAGGATAACCAAATGCATAGGCACCTTTGGCCTAGTGGTTCGTGCATTGTGTAAGAAGTAGGAGGTCCTGCGATCGAGTCTCGTCGGGGATGCTTGTTGTGTTGAAACGCTCGAAGCATTTTTGAGTTTTCGAAGGGTGCATAATATTGAGGTATTTGTTTTGGTTCGTGCCCCTTTGAACACGTGAGGGCATGTGGCCCAATGGCGGCTTGGCCATGGTTAAGGCACTGAGCGAGGAGGCATCAAGGGATCGAATCCCGTCAGGGACAGAGGCAAGTTAATATTTTTTAATATTTTATTTTTCTAAAGTTGCCCTAGGAGAAATAAGGGTTATGATGCACTTTAAGAAAAAGAGAGATTTCTGGTGATTTTATTTTTGGAAGTATATCATATTATATATCGTTGGAAAGCTTATTTCGAGGGCTATTTGATTAACTTTCTTAGAGGGAGAAATAAGGTGTGTGTAAAGAGATATTTCTGATTTTGTAAAGAGGTTCAAAAGTGAAGGTTGCTTTGTTCTTTTTCAAAGAGGATTAATTCTTTCATGAGGGGACATGATGTATTTTATTGAGTAGGAGTAATAAGGTGTTATTTGGATATTATTGTTGTGTTATTAATCATGATCCCTAACCCTTATTGAAAGTTGAAAAAGAAAGTTTGTTGAGTGTGGCAGATTTAGTGGACAACTAATAAGGCATCAAAAAGGTATGAGCAATATTCTCCATTGACTTTGTTTATGGTGGTTGATTTCTGAAATATCATTGGAGAGAAAAGGATTGATTGTGGTTTCCTTTTTGAAAGTGGTTGGTTGAATGCTTCAAGGTTTTCTGGTTTGAGAGTTGTGTTTAAACCTTGTTTTATAAGCATTGTTGTTGAAGCCATTAGTTGTGTGAAAAACTTGAGATAGGGTTTGAGAAGAACATGAGTATCATTGTTATGTGAAGAATGTTTTATAAGCATTGTTGTTGAAGCCCATTGATTGTACAAAGAACTTGAACTTGAGTTAGAGAACAACATGAGTATCATTGTTATGTGAGATTTGTGGTTGAGCATTGTTGGAAATATTTGAGTTGGTTGATACTTGCTTGGACTAGGGATTGTGAGAAAGAGTTGTTCCTTGTTGTGATTGGTTGAGTAGAGTTGTTTGAGCCTAGTCAAGTGATTGAGTGAAGTGGTTGTTCAAGTTCCATGAAACAAACTATTCTATATTCTGATTTGAGTTGAGATCATTGTGGATCATTGTTGTCATCCATTGTAGAGTGCATTGCCATTCATTGTTGAGTTCATCATTGAGCCTTGCCTTCATAGATTTGTGGATGATATTTGAGTGCTACTTGAGCATGATTGATTGAGCCTTTGAGAAGGCTTTTGGGATAGATTTCTGGATAGATTTGTGGTAGCTTTTGTGCATGATTGATTGAGCCTTTGAGAAGGCTTTTGGAATAGATTTTTGGATAGATTTGTGGTAGCTTTTGTGCATGATTGATTGAGCCTTTGAGAAGGCTTTTGGATAGATTTGTGGATATATTTGTTTGAGTTTGGTTGAGTTTGTGTTTTTTGGAGTTGTGGTTTGAGATTTGAGCAAGTTCTTGGTGAGTTTGTAGATTTGTTTTTAGTTTTTTTGTTGGTTGAGAGTTTTTGATTTTGATAGTTCTTTGGTGAGCTTGCTAGAGCATATTTTGAGAAGGTTCTTGGTGAGTTTAAATTTGTTTTATTAAGAATTAGTGGATTGCCTACTAGAGATCAGGAGTTGCCTTGTTGAGTAGATTAGTTGATTACCTACTAAGAGATCAGGATTGCCTAACTGAGTAGATCAATGGATTGCCTAGTTGAGTAGATCAATGAATTGCCTTGCTAAGATAGTGGATTGCCTACCTAAGTAGATTAGGATTGCCTACCTAAGTAGATCAGTGGATTGCCTAGCTAAGCAGATCAGTGAATTGCCTTGCTGAGCAGATCAGTGGATAGCCTAGCTTTGAGTAGATCAAAGTAATCATTTGTATTGGGATAAGGATCCCTATTTCTTTGTGAAATATTATAAGGATATTATCTTGTGGAGTACCCCACATTGGGGGAACCATGTTAAATCTTGTGTCTCAATTGTGTGTGGTGATTTGTGCTCTTGCTTACTATTGCTATCTATGTCATTAATGCACATTGCTATATTTGGATATTGCAATTAAGGACACTAATTGATATTGGTTTGGAAAGAAAGTAAAAAGTGGGCGCTATACTGTTCACCCCCCCTCAGTATAAGCTTGTGTTCTTCAATTGGTATCAGAGCGGGTTCCTTCGAAAAGGCTAACAACTTGAGGGTAGATTCTACAAGAACACAGATGGCTTCATAGAATGGATCATCTACAAATAAGGCTCCACTATTTGACGGTAACAATTATGCTTTCTGGAGCATGAGAATGAAGAACTACTTGATATCACAAGGATATGAGGTATGGCAGATGGTTGAAAAAGAGTATAAGGTTGAAGGTGATCCCGAGGTAGATAAGACTATCAAAAAATTGGTTGAGATCAATGCAAGGGCAATGAATTATATTTTGAGTGGGCTACGTGAGACAGATTTTGCAAAGGTCATGGTATGTAATTCAGCTAATGAAATGTGGACCAAGTTGTGGAATACCTATGAAGGAGATTCCAAGGTAAAGTTGGCAAAACTACAAACTCATAGAAAAATATTTGAGGAATTGAAAATGGAAGATTCTGAAGATATAGCAAAGTTTTTACTTCGAGTTGATGAGATTACTAACACCATGAGAGGTCTAGGATTTGAGATGAAAGAATCAGAAGTTACTCAAAAGGTTTTGAGATCACTTCCCATGAAGTATGATGCAAAGGTTTCAAGAATAGAAGAAACAATGGATATCAACAAGCTAACAATGGAAGAACTACAAGGAACTCTCACAACTTATGAGATGAGGATAAGTAAGCATCAGGTTCCAATAAAAGAAATTGCATTCAAGGCTTCAGAGAAAAAGAAAGGGAAAATTCTAGAGATAGATAGAGATTCAGATAATGATGAGGAAGCTAACTTCATCAAAAGGAAAAAGGACTCAAGGAATTATAGAGATATGAAGAAATTCAAATGCTACAAGTGTGGTGATTTTGGTCACTATGCAAACAAGTGTCCACATGAAGAAAATAGTGATGATGAAAAATAGGGTCATAGAAGAAAAGAAGATGGAAAGCATAAGCATGACAAAGATGACAGATACAAGCAAAGCAGGTATGAGAAGAAGAAAAGTTTTTGTAAGACAAAGAAAACTTTCTACATTGAAGAAGCAAGTGATAGCTCAGATCATAGTGATAGAGACAAGTCAGATGATGAAAAGGAAGAACATCTATTCCTAGGAATAGAAGGTGAAAGAGAATAATGCTTTGTGTGTGGTCAAAGAGATCACAGATCAGGATATTGCAATGGATTCAATGATAGTGAAGATGAGATGACACATCAAGGAAACATGCATGGTCAAAGAAATCATGAAATTTTGTTTGCTATAGAATATTATAATGATCTTAGTGATAGTGAAGATGAAGAAGGGTTTTTCTATGGGATAAAATAAGTAGAAGAAGAACATTCACTCCAAATAGAAGAAGTTAAACAAGAGAATATTGTAAGAAAGATAGATGTCTCAGTTGATCTAAAGGAAGACTTCAATGATATCCATGAGCAACTACAAGAGGTTAAGGAGAATCTAAAAGAATTGAGATGTTCCATACTTGAGAAGTTTGATCCATCACATGACTCAAAAGGTCAAGATATTTTCACTAAGAAGGAAACATGTATTTCAGAGACAATAAATATGGATGCCAATTTGCTATTTGACACAAATGAAGAGAAAGAAGAGGAAGGTTCCAAAGCACCAAAGGTCTCATATTTCAGGTTTGGGGAATCACACTCAAAAGGAAAGGAAGTTCTAAAATATGAAAGCAAGGAAGCACCTAAGTGTTATGAAGAAAGTTCCAAAGTTCCTATGGCTCCAAACATTTAGTTTGGATCTTGTTTTGAGATAGGTGAATCAAGTTCAAAAGGAAAATAAATTCTTGAAAAGGAAAGCAAGGAAGAAATTAAGGAAGAGGATTTAGATACTACAAAGAAGGTTCAAGGATACAATGCACAAGTCAAAAATGATCACAAGGATAATGGTCAAGAAAGGTATGAGGAACCAAGGCATGAACAAAGGGCTTTTCAAGGACATTGTTTTTCTTGTAATGGATTTGGACACAGGGCTATACACTGCAGGGTTTATGGATCAAAGAAGTTTGATTTTTCTAGAAGGAACTTCAAAGGAAGAAGGTATGGTTTTTAGGGACATTGCTTCTCATGCAACAGGATTGGTCATAGAGCTTCTCAGTGCAAAGAAAATGAGCAACATGGTTTTGGATTTAGAGCTACACAATTTAGAAGTCATGGTCATAATGATTATGAAAATAGAACTTCACAATATAGGGTTTAGGAAAGGAATGGATATGGAAATTATTTCAAGAAAGAATTCAGGATATGGGCACCATCCAAAGGCTACAATATCAAGTGTTTTAATTGCAATAACTTTGGACATATTGCAAAATGGTGTAGGACTCAATTCCAAACAAGTTTAAGACAAGAAGGTCAAGCAGTTTCAAGGCAAGAAGGTCAAACAGGTTCAAGACAAGAAGATCAAGTAATTCATCAAGAGAAGGATATCAGAAAAATATGGAAGGAAGTTGATAGAGGAAAGAAACAATGTAATATGGGAGTAAAAGTACTCCCACCCCAAAATTAATCACCTCAAGAGAGAAGGTGGTGAGGGGGCTATGCTTAAGAGTCATATCTTTTAGCCCCATAGGTGTCCCTTTTGCCATTGATGTCAAAGGGGGAGATATTTGAGTTAGGGGGAGCAGCCTCCAAAGAGAGCATTGAGTTAGGGGGAGCAGCCTCCAAAGAGAGTATTGAGTTAGGGGGAGCAACCTCCATAGAGAGTATTGAGTCAGGGGGAGCAACTTTGATTCTCAGAGATGGTTTTTGTAGTGATTGTGATGATTTGGATTAGAGGTGTTGCCATCAATGACAAAGGGGGATATTGTTGGAAATTTGAGTTATTTTATGTTGTCATTGATGTCACATGGATCATTGATGTCATATGGATCACATTTGAGTTTTGGTGGTAACAGCACTTCATAAATAATCATTTATGATATTTTGGAGAGCATGGATATATAAAGGGTTTTTGTGAAAACCAAGGTAGGCAAAATAAAAGGTTTTATTTAAAACCATGGATGGCAGATTTGAAATGGGTTTTTCTTAAAACCTAGGTTGGCTTTTCGTTTCATCGAAAAATGTGCCTTGGTGATGGAGATATTTAATTTTAAATATTTAGTTTAAATTTTAAATTATTTAAAATTTAAATTTAAAATTAAAAATAAAATTATAGCGTCGACGTCTAAAGAAAGGAGGAAAGGCATATATTAAAAATAATAGATTATGTATAAATAAATGAGGAAAGGTATATATATATATATGCCACCAAAAGTTTTGATAAATTCTTGTCCTCGATTTTTGAATGCATTCGAATTGATAATGTAATGCGAAAAGAGCCTGTGTGTTGAAGCGTGTGTAAAGAGGCGTGTGAAGGGTTTACGAAATTTGGGTCCATTGAAGAATCATTCATGGAGGATAACCAAATGCATAGGCACCTTTGGCCTAGTGGTTCTGTGCTTGTGTAAGAAGCAGGAGGTCCTACGATCGAGTCTCGTCGGGGATGCTTGTTGTGTTGAAATGCTCGAAGCATTTTTGAGTTTTCGAAGGGCACATAATATTGAGGTATTTGTTTTGGTTCGTGCCCCTTTGAACACGTGAGGGCATGTGGCCCAATGGTGGCTTGGCCATGGTTAAGGCGCTGAGCGAGGAGGCATCAAGGGATCGAATCCCATCAGGGACAGAGGCAAGTTAATATTTTTTAATATTTTATTTTTCTAAAGTTGCCCTAGGAGAAATAAGGGTTATGATGCACCTTAAGAAAAAGAGAGATTTCTGGTGATTTTATTTTTGGAAGTATATCATATTATATATCATTGGAAAGCTTATTTCGAGGGCTATTTGATTAACTTGCTTAGAGGGAGAAATAAGGTGTGTGTAAAGAGATATTTCTGATTTTGTAAAGAGGTTCAAAAGTGAAGGTTGCTTTGTTCTTTTTCAAAGAGGATTAATTCTTTCATGAGGGGACATGATGTATTTTATTGAGTAGGAGTAATAAGGTGTTATTTGGATATTATTGTTGTGTTATTAATCATGATCCCTAACCCTTATTGAAAGTTGAAAAAGAAAGTTTGTTGAGTGTGGCAGATTTAGTGGACAACTAATAAGGCATCAAAAAGGTATGAGCAATATTCTCCATTGACTTTGTTTATGGTGGTTGATTTCTGAAATATCATTGGAGAGAAAAGGATTGATTGTGGTTTCCTTTTTCAAAAGTGGTTGGTTGAATGCTTCAAGGTTTTCTGGTTTGAGAGTTGTGTTTAAACCTTGTTTTATAAGCATTGTTGTTGAAGCCATTAGTTGTGTGAAAAACTTGAGATAGGGTTTGAGAAGAACATGAGTATCATTGTTATGTGAAGAATGTTTTATAAGCATTGTTGTTGAAGCCCATTGATTGTACAAAGAACTTGAACTTGAGTTAGAGAAGAACATGAGTATCATTGTTATGTGAGATTTGTGGTTGAGCATTGTTGGAAACATTTGAGTTGGTTGATACTTGCTTGGACTAGGGTTTGTGAGAAAGAGTTGTTCCTTGTGGTGATTGGTTGAGTAGAGTTGTTTGAGCCTAGTCAAGTGATTGTGTGAAGTGGTTGTTCAAGTTCCATGAAACAAACTATTCTATATTCTGATTTGAGTTGAGATCATTGTGGATCATTGTTGTCATCCATTGTAGAGTGCATTGCCATTCATTGTTGAGTTCATCATTGAGCCTTGCCTTCATAGATTTGTGGATGAGATTTGAGTGCTACTTGAGCATGATTGATTGAGCCTTTGAGAAGGCTTTTGGGATAGATTTATGGATAGATTTGTGGTAGCTTTTGTGCATGATTGATTGAGCCTTTGAGAAGGCTTTTTGGATAGATTTTTGGAAGATTTTGTACATGATTGATTGAGCCTTTGAGAAGGCTTTTGGATAGATTTGTGGATAGATTTGTGGAGTTGTGTGATTGGATAGATTTGAGTGGGGATTTGAGAGTTCTTGGTGAGCTTGTTGAGAGAATTTTGAGCAAGTTATTGGTGAGCTTGCTGGATATATATTGAGCAAGTTCTTGGTGAGCTTGCTAGAGAGATTTGAGCAAGTTCTTGGTGAGTTTGTAGTTGAGAAGTTTTGGTGAGTTTATTGAGCAAGTTCTTGGTGAGCTTGTAGATTGAAGTATTGAGTGAGTAGTTGGTGAGCTTGAAGAGATCAATGGATTGGCTAGATAGTTTATTAGATTGCCTACCTGAGAATTAGGATTGCCTACTGAGTAGATCAGTGGATTGCCTAGTTGAGCAGATCAATGAATTGCCTTATTGAGCAGATCAGTGGATTGCCTACCTGAGCAGATCAGGATTGCCTACCTAAGTAGATCAGTGGATTGCCTACCTGAGAATTAGTGAATTGCCTTGTTGAGCAGATCAGTGGATAGCCTAGCTTTGAGTAGATCAAAGTAATCATTTGTATTGGGATAAGGATCCTTATTTCTTTATGAAATATTATAAGGAGATTATCTTGTGGAGTACCCCACATTGGGGGAACCATGTTAAATCTTGTGTCTCAATTGTGTGTGGTGATTTGTGCTCTTGCTTACTATTGCTATCTATGTCATTAATGCACATTGCTATATTTGGATATTGCAATTAAGGACACTAATTGATATTGGTTTGGAAAGAAAGTAAAAAGTGGGTGCTATACTGTTCACCCCCCTCTCAGTATAAGCTTGTGTTCTTCAATTGGTATCAGAGCGGGTTCCTTCGAAAAGGCTAACAACTTGAGGGCAGATTCTACAAGAACACAGATGGCTTCATAGAATGGATCATCTACAAATAAGGCTCCACTATTTGATGGTAACAATTATGCTTTCTAGAGCATGAGAATGAAGAACTACTTGATATCACAAGGATATGAGGTATGGCAGATGGTTGAAAAAGAGTATAAGGTTGAAGGTGATCCCGAGGTAGATAAGACTATCAGAAAATTGGTTGAGATCAATGCAAGGGCAATGAATTATATTTTGAGTGGGCTACGTGAGACAAATTTTGCAAAGGTCATGGTATGTAATTCAGCTAATGAAATGTGGACCAAGTTGCGGAATACCTATGAAGGAGATTCCAAGGTAAAGTTGGCAAAACTACAAACTCATAGAAAAATATTTGAGGAATTGAAAATGGAAGATTCTGAAGATATAGCAAAGTTTTTACTTCGAGTTGATGAGATTACTAACACCATGAGAGGTCTAGGATTTGAGATGAAAGAATCAAAAGTTACTCAAAAGGTTTTGAGATCACTTCCCATGAAGTATGATGCAAAGGTTTCAGCAATAGAAGAAACAATGGATATCAACAAGCTAACAATGGAAGAACTACAAGGAACTCTCACAGACTTATGAGATGAGGATAAGTAAGCATCAGAGTTCCAATAAAAGAAATTGCATTCAAGGCTTCAGAGAAAAAGAAAGGGAAAATTCTAGAGATAGATAGAGATTCAGATAATGATGAGGAAGCTAACTTCATCAAAAGGAAAAAGGACTCAAGGAATTACAGAGATATGAAGAAATTCAAATGCTACAAGTGTGGTGATTTTGGTCACTATGCAAACAAGTGTCCACATGAAGAAAATAGTGATGATGAAAAATAGGGTCACAGAAGAAAAGAAGATGGAAAGCATAAGCATGACAAAGATGATAGATACAAGCAAAGCAGGTATGAGAAGAAGAAAAGTTTTCGTAAGACAAAGAAAACTTTCTACATTGAAGAAGCAAGTGATAGCTCAGATCACAATGATAGAGACAAGTCAGATGATGAAAAGGAAGAACATCTATTCCTAGGAATAGAAGGTGAAAGAGAATAATGCTTTGTGTGTGGTCAAAGAGATCATAGATCAGGATATTGCAATGGATTCAATGATAGTGAAGATGAGATGACACATCAAGGAAACATGCATGGTCAAAGAAATCATGAAATTTTGTTTGCTATAGAAGATTATAATGATCTTAGTGATAGTGAAGATGAAGAAGGGTTTTTCTATGGGATAAAAGAAGTAGAAGAAGAAAATTCACTCCAAACAGAAGAAGTTAAACAAGAGAATATTGTAAGAAAGATAGATGTCTCAGTTGATCTAAAGGAAGACTTCAATGATATCCATGAGCAACTACAAGAGGTTAAGGAGAATCTAAAAGAATTGAGATGTTCCATACTTGAGAAGTTTGATCCATCACATGACTCAAAAGGTCAAGATATTTTCACTAAGAAGGAAACATGTATTTTAGAGACAATAAATATGGATGCCAATTTGCTATTTGACACAAATGAAGAGAAAGAAGAGGAAGGTTCCAAAGCACCAAAGGTCTCATATTTTAGGTTTGGGGAATCACACTCAAAAGGAAAGGAAGTTCTAAAATATGAAAGCAAGGAAGCACCTAAGTGTTATGAAGAAAGTTCCAAAGTTCCTATGGCTCCAAACATTCAGTTTGGATCTTGTTTTGAGATAGGTGAATCAAGTTCAAAAGGAAAATAAATTCTTGAAAAGGAAAGCAAGGAAGAAATTAAGGAAGAGGATTTAGATACTACAAAGAAGGTTCAAGGATACAATGCACAAGTCAAAAATGATCACAAGGATAATGGTCAAGAAAGGTATGAGGAACCAAGGCATGAACAAAGGGCTTTTCAAGGACATTGTTTTTCTTGTAATGGATTTGGACACAGGGCTATACACTCTAGGGTTTATGGATCAAAGAAGTTTGATTTTTCTAGAAGGAACTTCAAAGGAAGAAGGTATGGTTTTCAGGGACATTGCTTCTCATGCAACATGATTGGTCATAGAGCTTCTCAGTGCAAAGAAAATGAGCAACATGGTTTTGGATTTAGAGCTACACAATTTAGAAGTCATGGTCATAATGATTATGAAAATAGAACTTCACAATACAGGGTTCAAGAAAGGAATGGATATGGAAATTATTTCAAGAAAGAATTCAGGATATGGGCACCATCCAAAGGCTACAATATCAAGTGTTTTAATTGCAATAACTTTGGACATATTGCAAAATGGTGTAGGACTCAATTCCAAACAAGTTTAAGACAAGAAGGTCAAGCAGTTTCAAGGCAAGAAGGTCAAACAGGTTCAAGACAAGAAGATCAAGTAATTCATCAAGAGAAGGATATCAGAAAAATATGGAAGGAAGTTGATAGAGGAAAGAAATAATGTAATATGGGAGTAAAAGTACTCCCACCCCAAAATTAATCACCTCAAGAGAGAAGGTGGTGAGGGGGCTATGCTTAAGAGTCATATCTTTTAGCCCCATAGGTGTCCCTTTTGCCATTGATGTCAAAGGGGGAGAGATTTGAGTTAGGGGGAGCAGCCTCCAAAGAGAGCATTGAGTTAGGGGGAGCAGCCTCCAAAGAGAGTATTGAGTTAGGGGGAGCAACCTCCATAGAGAGTATTGAGTCGGGGAGCAACTTTGATTCTCAGAGATGGTTTTTGCAGTGATTGTGGTGATTTGGATTAGAGGTGTTGCCATCAATGACAAAGGGGGATATTGTTGGAAATTTGAGTTATTTTATGTTGTCATTGATGTCACATGGATCATTGATGTCATATGGATCACATTTGAGTTTTGGTGGCAAAAGCACTTCATAAAATATCATTTATGATATTTTGGAGAGCATGGATATATACAAGGTTTTTGTGAAAACCAAGGTAGGCAAAATAAAAGGTTTTATTTAAAACCATGGATGGCAGATTTGAAATGGGTTTTTCTTAAAACCCAGGTTGGCTTTTCGTTTCATCAAAAAATGTGCCCCGATGATGGAGATATTTAATTTTAAATATTTAGTTTAAATTTTAAATTATTTAAAATTTAAATTTTAAAATTAAAAATAAAATTATAGCATCGACGTCTAAAGAAAGGAGGAAAGGCATATATTAAAAATAATAGTATCGATGTCTAAATAAAGGAGGAAAGGCTATATATATATATATGCCACCAAAAGTTTTGATAAATCCTTGTCCTCGATTTTTGAATGCATTCGAATTGATAATGTAATGCGAGAAGAGCCTGTGTGTTGAAGCGTGTGTAAAGAGGCATGTGAAGGGTTTACAAAATTTGGGTCCATTGAAGAATCATTCATGGAGGATAACCAAATGCATAGGCACCTTTGGCCTAGTGGTTCATGCATTGTGTAAGAAGTAGGAGGTCCTGCGATCGAGTCTCGTCGGGGATGCTTGTTGTGTTGAAATGCTCGAAGCATTTTTGAGTTTTCGAAGGGCGTATAATATTGAGGTATTTGTTTTGGTTCGTGCCCCTTTGAACACGTGAGGGCGTGTGGCCCAATGGTGGCTTGGCCATGGTTAAGGCATTGAGCGAGGAGGCATCAAGGGATCGAATCCCGTCAGGGACAGAGGCAAGTTAATATTTTTTAATATTTTATTTTTCTAAAGTTGCCCTAGGAGAAATAAGGGTTATGATGCACCTTAAGAAAAAGAGAGATTTCTGGTGATTTTATTTTTGGAAGTATATCATATTATATATCGTTGGAAAGCTTATTTCGAGGGCTATTTGATTAACTTGCTTAGAGGGAGAAATAAGGTGTGTGTAAAGAGATATTTCTGATTTTGTAAAGAGGTTCAAAAGTGAAGGTTGCTTTGTTCTTTTTCAAAGAGGATTAATTCTTTCATGAGGGGACATGATGTATTTTATTGAGTAGGAGTAATAAGGTGTTATTTGGATATTATTGTTGTGTTATTAATCATGATCCCTAACCCTTATTGAAAGTTGAAAAAGAAAGTTTGTTGAGTGTGGCAGATTTAGTGGACAACTAATAAGGCATCAAAAAGGTATGAGCAATATTCTCCATTGACTTTGTTTATGGTGGTTGATTTCTGAAATATCATTGGAGAGAAAAGGATTGATTGTGGTTTCCTTTTTCAAAAGTGGTTGGTTGAATGCTTCAAGGTTTTCTGGTTTGAGAGTTGTGTTTAAACCTTGTTTTATAAGCATTGTTGTTGAAGCCATTAGTTGTGTGAAAAACTTGAGATAGGGTTTGAGAAGAACATGAGTATCATTGTTATGTGAAGAATGTTTTATAAGCATTGTTGTTGAAGCCCATTGATTGTACAAAGAACTTGAACTTGAGTTAGAGAAGAACATGAGTATCATTGTTATGTGAGATTTGTGGTTGAGCATTGTTGGAAATATTTTGAGTTGGTTGATACTTGCTTGGACTAGGGATTGTGAGAAAGAGTTGTTCCTTGTTGTGATTGGTTGAGTAGAGTTGTTTGAGCCTAGTCAAGTGAATGAGTGAAGTGGTTGTTCAAGTTCCATGAAACAAACTATTCTATATTCTGATTTGAGTTGAGATCATTGTGGATCATTGTTGTCATCCATTGTAGAGTGCATTGCCATTCATTGTTGAGTTCATCATTGAGCCTTGCCTTCATAGATTTGTGGATGATATTTGAGTGCTACTTGAGCATGATTGATTGAGCCTTTGAGAAGGCTTTTGGGATAGATTTATGGATTTTTGGATAGATTTGTGGCAGCTTTTGTGCATGATTGATTGAGCCTTTGAGAAGGCTTTTGGGATAGATTTCTTGGATAGATTTGTGGTAGCTTTTGTGCATGATTGATTGAGCCTTTGAGAAGGCTTTTGGATAGATTTGTGGACAGATTTTGAGCAAGTTCTTGGTGAGCTTGCTGGAGCATATTTTGAGCAAGTTCTTGGTGAGCTTGCTAGAGCATATTTTGAGCAAGTTCTTGGTGAGCTTGCTAGAGCATATTTTGAGCAAGTTCTTGGTGAGCTTGCTAGAGCAGATTTTGAGCAAGTTCTTGGTGAGCTTGCTAGAGCATATTTTGAGCAAGTTCTTGGTGAGCTTGCTAGAGCATATTTTGAGCAAGTTCTTGGTGAGCTTGCTAGAGCAGATTTTGAGCAAGTTCTTGGTGAGCTTGCTAGAGCATATTTTGAGCAAGTTCTTGGTGAGCTTGCTAGAGCAGATTTTGAGCAAGTTCTTGGTGAGCTTGCTAGAGCATATTTTGAGCAAGTTCTTGGTGAGCTTGTTGAAGCACATCATGTTAGTCTTACAATGGCACTGAGAGGGGGGGTGAATTAGTGTAGTTATTTAAACTTAAATTCATAACTCTTAAAATTGAAATAATGAAACCTTAAAACCAGATAAAGCAAGTATCACAAGAGAACAACACACAACACAATATTTAACGAGGTTCACCAATTTGGCTACTCCTCAAGAATGACTGCTTGGACTACCATCCAAATCTAGCCTTTGCAAAGCACAAACTTTACAATCAATTTACCAAAGACCCACTGGAAGGAGCACCAACCCCTTATTTATCTGCACCAACAAAAAGGAGCACCAACCCATAATTTACTAGCACCTACTAGAAGGAGCACCAACCCCTAATTTACTAGCACCTACTAGAAGGAGCACCAACCCCTGATGCCAAGCTGCAACCTGGACTTCAATTTTGAATCTAGAAGTTTAACAAAAAAATACCTTCGCCTTTACAAAACCCTGACTGGTCTACTTCACCTTTACGTTCTCTACGCACTCTACTCTCTCTGTGCAATCACTTTGCACACTCTGCTTCGTTACAGTCAAACTTCACAATCGTCTTCTCCCTTTCGTGCACTCTACTTTCTTTGTGAATTTCACACTTAGCACGATTCGACATGACTTGCTCTCTGCGCACTATGACCGAACTTCGCACACTTCAACATCCCCAAATTCTCCAAAAAGCCCTCCTTTTATAAATTTTTCATGATGAAAACCCTAATATTAGTCGATTGTAAACCCTAATATTAGTCGGCTTTCATAACAACTGTAAACCCTAATTTTAGTTGGTTGTCATCGGTATTCGTCGGCTTCAACTTAATCGTGAAACTGCAACATGTCGCGATATCGCGACACTTTTTCTTTCTCTCTCTTTCTCCTTGCATCGGACCATAAAAATGCTACATGTCGCAATATCGTGACACTTTTTCTCCTTGCTCTTTATCTTAGCTTTGGCCCACAAAAATACATGTCGCAATATCGTGACACTTTCACCTCCGTACGCTTTCTCTATTCTTTTGTTGCGATATCGCGACACTTCTATTTCCAAAGACTTCGACTTTGCTTTTGTCACAATATCGTGACACTTCTAGTTCCAAAAATTTTGACTTTGGTTTTGTTGCGATATCGTGATACTTCTGCCTTCGTAGTCTTCAACTTAACTTTTGTTGTGAAATTGCGACACTTTTGCTTTCGTACTTAGCTTCTTTGCTTTTGTCGCAAAATCATGACACTTATGCCTTTTAAGTATTCTTCTCTGCTTTTGTCACAAAATCATGACACTTCTACTTTCGTAATATTCAACTTAGCTTTTGTCGTGAAATCGTGACACTTATGCTTTTGTACTTATCTTCTTTGCTTTTGTCATGGAATCGCGACACTTCTGCCTTCGAAGTCTTCTCTGCTTTTGTCATGAAATCGTGACACTTCTACTTTCGTACTTTACTTCTTTACTTTTGTCGTGAAATTGTGACACTTCTATTTTTGAGGTCTTGCTTTTTGATTTTGTCGCAAAATCATGACAGTTCTGCTTTCGTACGCTTCCTCTCTTTCTTTTGTCGCGAAAATGTGACATGTCATGAAATCGTGACACTTTTCTTACTTGTTCTCTTTCTTCGAACTTGTCGTGAAATCGTGACACTTTTTCCTACTTTCTCTTTCTCTTCCAACATGTCACGAAATCATGACAGTTTTTCCACTTGCCTTTTTCTCTTCCAACATGTCGTGAAATCACGATTGTTTTTCCACTTGCCTTTTTCTCTTCCAACATGTCGCGACATCGCGACAGTTTTTCCACTTGCATTTTTCTCTTCCAACATGTCACGAAATCATGATAGTTTTTCCACTTGCCTTTTTCTCTTCCAACATGTCATGAAATCATGACAATTTTTCCACTTGCCTTTTTCTCTTCCAATATGTCACGAAATCGCGACAGTTTTTCTTGCTTTTTCTCTCTTCCAACATGTCACGAAATCACAACAATTTTTCCTACTTTTTCTCTCTCTTCCAACATGTCGTGAAATCGTGACAGTTTTTCTTGCCTATTGTATATGTCATGATATCGTGACACTTTTCTTACTTGTCTTTTTCTTTGATATTTTGCATATGGGCCACTTCGGTCTTCTTGGAAAATCACTGTACATACTCTAAGTAACCTTTGAAATCCTATCTTCTGCATCTGAATAGCTTTTGAACTTCCTGTCCACTGCATCAACAGATCTATCTGACTATGTTGACAACAATGACAATATTATTGCTGCATCTTGCTCAACAATCTCCCCCTTTGGAATTGTTGGCAACACATGTGCAATTTCCTGTAACTCTTATCCCCCTTTGACAATAATACCAAAGGGCTACTACAGACTCCCCCTGAGTCCACGCACAATATTCTCAGGAACAATTTATTACACTTAGAAAAAATCATGAACATGAGCAAAAAGATAATCAAATACTTAAATGCTCCCCCTGAGAATGTGATCCCTGTAGCTAGTTAATTCTTGGGAAGTGTGACCACTCCCAATTTATTGTGAAGGTACTCAAAAACTTCCTTGGGCAATGGTTTTGTGAAGATATCTGCTACTTACTCTGTAGTTGAAACAAAATCCAACTTAACCTCACCTTCTGCAACTTTCTCCTTCAAAAAGTGATACCTGATAGCAATGTGTTTTGTGCGTGAATGCATAATCGAATTCTTGGAGATGTCAATGGCACTGGTGTTATCACACTTAGCTCATATTGTCTCACTAAAGCTAATACCAAGATATTTTAGGGTTTATTTCATCCATAATACCTATGTACAACATGTTGTCACTACAATATATTCTACCTCTACTGTCAATAGAGAAACTGACTCTTGTTTCTTACTGTGCCATGCGACCAATCTGTCTCCAAGATAGAATGCACCTCCACTGGTACTCTTTCTGTCATCTACACATCTTGCCCAATCTACATCTGAATACGAAATAAGGGTGAAGTCTTTACCTTTCGGATACCATAATCCATACTCCATAGTACCCTTGAGGTACTGAAGAATCCTCTTCACTGTTGTCACATGAGTCTCCATGGGATTAGCCTGAAATCATGCTACCATGCATACTACCTGCAAAATATTTGGTCTGGTAGCTGTTAGGTACAGTAAGCTCCCAATCATAGATCCGTACATGGTTTGATCAACAGGTGGAGATTTTTCATCCTTGCTCAACTTGCAACTTGTCGTCATGGGAGTGCTAACTGGCTTACAATCCTCCATTGTGAACTTTTTTAACATATCTTTCACATATTTAACTTGAGAAATAAATATGCTCTTCTTATTTTTATTAACTTGCAACCCGAGGAATTATGAAAGTTCACCAATCATTGAAATTTCAAATTATTTCTGCATCTTATTTGCTAAATCTTTACTTGACTCATATTTCCTGCTGCTAAATATGATATCATCTACGTATACAACAAGAACAATAAGATGCCAATTTTTTGTTTTGGCATACAAATTACTATCCACCATACCTTTCTTAAACCTTTGTTGGGCGAGATAGTTGTCTAGCCTTGCATACCATTCTTGGGGTGCCTGTTTTAAGCCATATAATGCTTTCTTCAACTTGCAAACAAATTTGGGATCATCACCAAGTTGGAAACCATTTGGTTGCTCAATATAAACCTCTTCTTCATGTTTTCCATTCAAAAACACTGATTTCATATCCATTTGATAAACTTTGAAATTCTTGTAGACTGCTAAAGCTAAAAACATTCTAATTGCCTCTAGTCTAGCTACTGGTGCAAAAGTTTCCTCAAATTCAATGCCTTCAACTTGTGTATAACCCTTACATACCAATCCTACTTTATTTTTTACTACCTGTCCGTCTTCATTCAATTTGTTTCGAAAAATACATTTAGTCCCAATTATATTTTTATTTGCAAGTCTAGGTACTAACTCCCAAGTTTTGTTTTTCTCGATCTGATCTAATTCTTCATTTATTACCTTCATCCAACTTTCATATTTGCTTGCGTCAACAACATTTTTGGGCTCAATGCTAGATAATAGAGAGTAGTTACTTACTACTCTTCTTCTTGTCTGAACACCAACTTTGGGGTCTCCAATTATTTGCTCTCTAGGATGATTTTTCTACCAACTGCCTATTTTGAATTTCTTATTTTCTTCCACTTCTAAATCACAACTTAAATCATCTGAGTCAATTTTTTGTATCTTTTATGTTTCATTTTCCTCATCTCCTTCAATAAGCTCTTCATAAATTGGGTAGTTCGTTTCATAGCTAATTACTCGTTCTCTACCTTCATCAAATTTAACATCGACACTGTCCACAATTTTCTTTAGCCTCTTGTTGTAGCATTTGTAAGCTTTGCTTTTTGATGAATAACCAACAAAAATTCCTTCATCTGCTCTATCTTCAAACTTACGAAGATTATCTTCAGTTCTTTTGATGTAGCACTTGCTGCCAAAAACTTTGAGGTATTTTGATGTTGCCCTTTTACCGAACCACAACTCATAAGGAGTTTTTCTTTCATGTATTCTCAGCATGTACCTATTTTGGATATACATCGTAGTATGGACTACTTCCTTCCAAAATTTGTCTGCTACTCTGCTTTCAGCCAACATAGTCCGTGCCATTTCCTGCACTATCATGTTCTTTCTTTCTACCACTCCATTCTGCTGAGGTGTCCTGGCTGCTGAGAATTGTCTCCTAATACCATATTTTTCACAGTACTATGTAAACTCCTCTGAAATTAATTCTCCTTCTCTATCTAATCTTAAACATTTGATCTTCTTTCTTGTTTCATTCTCAACATGGTTTTTGAAAATCTTGAACATATTAAGAGCTTCTGATTTATGCTTCAAGAAAAATATCCATGTCATTCTGGAATAGTCATCAATGCACAACATAAAATATTTGTCACCATTTATGCTTTGTGTTCTCATGGGTCCACATAAATTAGTGTGTATTAGTTCCAAAGGTTTGCTTGTGTAGTACTCTTTTATTTTTAATGTGACTCTAGTTTGCTTCCCCTTTTGGCATGAAGCACAAATGTTGTTTGCAGGTTTGCTGATGGTGGGAATATCTCTAACTACCCTTTTTGAGGTGATTTTTACTAGATTATCAAAACTAATATGATTAAGTCTTTTGTGCCACAACCAATTTTCTTCTTCCTGTCTAATAAAACAAGCTCTTTTTGAAGTCTCTGAGAGCGTGTACAGGTTGCCAGATGTCCTTGATCCAAATGCTATCAATTTTTCACTGTTTGTTTTTCTGACTTCACAACCCTGCTTCATAAAAACTACTTCATGACATTTATCACAAATCTAACTTATGCTCAACAAGTTATGTTTCAAACCATCCACAAACAAGACTTCTTCTGACTTAATTTTTCCATCACTAATTTTAACTGAACCTTTGCCAACAATCTTAGCTCCATCATTATTTCCAAGCTTTACTAAACCACCTTCATATTTTTGTAACTTCTCAAATTTTTGTTTGTCACCTGTCATATGATTGGAGCATCCACTATCAAGTATCCATGGTACATATTTATTCTATGCTTTAAATGTTGTTTGTACGATTAAGGATTCATTTTCTTCCTTAAGTCACTCTTGTCCTTTCCACTCCATTTTGATAGTAATTTTGGGTTCTTGTTTTGCCTTTCCCTTATCCATAGCTTGTGCATGTTTTTCGAGAAGTTTTCTATTTAGTCTCATCCTATTTGGTTGAAATTTTATTCCCTGAAACTGATTTGATGCAAACGTACTACAGTTTCTTGCAAATTATGATAGTTATAACATTCTACTGTATAATTCATCAGAGGAGAAAAAGCATTTCTACTGGTGAAATTCCTTGGTCTTACATTATATTTGCAGTCTAAGATTTTATGTCCATAGCCATTGCATTTAAAATAGAAACCAAAAAAGAGATAATTGAACCTGGGTGATGGTCTTTGCCATGTTGCTGTAGGAGCCATAGGTCTTCTTCTTTGATGTGTGACATTGGTGAATCCATCATTGTCAATTCTCCTTTCGTGCCTGGCATTATTGCTTTCTTTTGCATGAGACGTTTTTCCTTGATCAACCTATTTCTTATCTTCATTCTTTATGAATTCTACATTTCTGGCCTTTCATCCATTTGATGATTCTCCTTCGACAAAACCCAGACCAAATTTGATGCCTGCAGGCCTATGGTCATTTATGATCTTATCCAGCTTCATAGAAATTTCTTCATGTTTGTGATAACAACTAATTTTCTTATTCATCTCTTCTAGCTGCATTCTTAAACCAACAATCTCTTATTCTAGCTTGCTGCAATAATCTATTTTCATGGTTATTTGCACTTCAATATCTTCGAAGATTTTCTTGGATTCTTCTATCTGTTCTTTCAAACTGTTTATGATTTCATTTGCATCCTCAAGCTTTCTTGAAATTTTTTTATTCTTTTTCCTTTCTATCTTCCACTCTTCAAGTGCAGAGATCAACTCACCTTCTAGATCTACTTTAGCCTCAGGGTTTTCACCACATACTTCAGAGTTCACTCCTTCCTTTTCTGATTTTACTTCAAATGCCATGAAATGAGCTTCACCTGTTTCCTCTTCAGAATCCTCATCGGAGATTTCTTCTGATGAACTGGCATTCCTGGAGATGAAACTTTTCTTCTTGAAGTTGTCTTTTCTGAAATTTGTTTTCTTCTTCCAGTCACTTCTTTCTTGGTGCGATCCTTCATCATTTTTGTTCTTCTATTTAAGTGGACATTTAGTCGCAAAATGCCCAATGCCTCCACAGTTGAAACATTTAAGTGGTATCTTTCCTCTATATTTTTATTTTCCCTTTTTTAGTTTTCTAACAAAGTTTGCTTCCATTTCATCTAATGTCTCTTCTTCCTTGAACTCTTGTTTTGCGTTTTTGTTTTTAAGGGCTTTAAAATCTGCTTCTCTGTCTGTGGGTTTAGATCTTCCTATCCTCATCTCATATGCAGTCAAAGAACCATACATCTCATCTATACTAAAATAGTTTAGATTTTTAGCTTCTTCTATCGCTGAGAATTTAGAATCAAACCTTTGAGGAAGAGATCTTAATACCTTTTTCACGATGGCAGAGTCTTCGATATCCTTGTCGAGTCCTCTGATAGCATTAATGATTCCATTAACTCTCAGCATATATGCCTCGATGTTTTCATCGTCATTCATCTTTAATGCTTATAACTAAGCTCAATGTGTCTATAACTTGGCCTCCTTGATCTTATTGTCTTCTTCATGAATACTCCTCAGTTTGTCCCATATCTCTTTTGTCATTTTACAACTCATGATCTTTACTAGTTCACTATCTACTAATCCGCACATGAGAGCATTCTTTGCTTTTGAGTTATTTTCAAATAGTTTCTTTTCGTCAGCCTCTTTTGGAGGAGTGATGGATATTGTGTATCCACTAACTATTGAATCCTAGATGTCGTATCCCAAAGCACAGAGATATGTCTACATCTTGATTCTCCAGAACGTGTAATTAGATTCGTCAAACAATGGTGCTTTGTTTGATGAGAATCCTTCACCACCTGCCATTGTGTTACTTCCAAGATCACCCTAGCCGGTTAAGCTTGTACAAGAACTTAGCTCTGATACCAATTGTTAGTCTTACAATGGCCCCGAGAGGGGGGTGAATCAGTGTAGTTCTTTAAACTTAAATTCACAGCTCTTAAAACTGAAATAATGAAACCTTAAAACTAGATAAAGCAAGTATCACAAGATAAAAACACACAACACAAGATTTAACGAGGTTCACCAATTTGGCTACTCCTCAAGAATGACTGTTTGGACTACCATCCAAATCCAGCCTTTGCAAAGCACAAACTTTACAATCAATTTACCAGCTCCCATTGGAAGGAGCACCAACCCCTTATTTATCTACACCAATAGAAAGGAGCACCAACCCCTTATTTACCAACACCTACTGGAAGGAGCACCAACCCCTAATTTACCAGCACCTACTGGAAGGAGCACCAACCCCTGATGCCAAGTTGCAACCTGGACTTCAATTTTGAATCTAGAAGTTTAACAAAAAGATACCTTCACTTTTACAAGACCCTGACTGGTCTACTTCACCTTTGTGTTCTCTGTGCACTCTACTCTCTCTATGCAATCACTTCGCACACTCTGATTCATTACAGTCAAACTTCACGATCATCTTCTCCCTTTCATGCACTTTGCTTTCTTTGTGAATTTTGTACTTAGCACGATTCGACACGACTTGCTCTCTGCACACTATGACCAAACTTCACACACTTCAACATCCCCAAATTCTCCAAACAACCCTCCTTTTATAACAACATTTTCATGATGAAAACCCTAATCTTAGTTGGTTGTAAACCCTAATCTTAGTCGGCTTTCATAAAAACTATAAACCCTAATTTTAGTCGGTTGTCATCGGTCTTCGTCGGCTTCAACTTAACCATGAAACTGCAACATGTCATGATATCATGAGACTTTTTCTTTCTCTATTTCTCCTTGCATCGGACCGCAAAAATGCTACATGTCATGATATTGCAACACTTTTTCTCCTTGCTCTTTCTCTTAGCTTTGGCCCACGAAAATACAACATGTCATGATATCGTGACACTTTCACCTCTATACGCTTTCTCTATTCTTTCGTCTCGATATCGTGACACTTCTGTTTCCAAAGACTTTGACTTTGCTTTTGTCATGATATCATGACACTTCTGCTTCCAAATATTTTGACTTTGCTTTTGTCGTGATATCGTGACACTTCTGCCTCTGTAGTCTTCAACTTAGCTTTTGTCACAAAATTGTGACACTTCTACTTCCATACTTAACTTCTTTGCTTTTGTCGCAAAATCATGACACTTCTGCCTTCGAAGTCTTCTTCTCTACTTTTGTCACAAAATCATGACACTTCTGCTTCCGTAGTCTTCAACTTAGCTTTTTTCACAAAATCATGACACTTCTACTTTCGAACTTAGCTTCTTTGCTTTTGTCATGGAATCATGACACTTTTGCCTTTGAATTCTTCTTCTCTACTTTTGTCACAAAATCATGACACTTCTGCTTTCGTACTTTACTTCTTTGCTTTTGTCACAAAATCGTGACACTTCTAATTTTGAGGTCTTTATTTCTACTTTTGTCATGAAATCATGATAGTTCTGTTTCCATACACTTCCTCTCTTTCTTTTGTCGTGAAAATGCGACATGTCGCGAAATCACGACACTTTTCTTACTTGTTCTCTTTCTTCGAACTTGTCATGAAATCGTGACACTTTTTCTTGCTTTCTCTTTCTCTTCCAACATGTTGTGAAATCATGACAGTTTTTCCACTTGCCTTTTTCTCTTCCAACATGTCGTAAAATCGTGACAGTTTTTCCACTTGCCTTTTTCTCTTTCAACATGTCGCAAAATCGTGACAGTTTTTCCACTTGCCTTTTTCTCTTCCAACATGTCATGAAATCATGACATTTTTTCCTTCTTTTTCTCTCTCTTCCAACATGTCATGAAATCACGACAGTTTTTCTTGCTTTTTCTCTCTCTTCCAACATGTCACGAAATCACGACAATTTTTCTTGCCTGTTGTATATGTCGCAATATCGTGACACTTTTCTTACTTGTATTTTTCTTTGATCTTTTGCATATGGGCCACTTCGGTCTTCTTGGAAAATCATTGTACATACTCTGAGTAACCTTTGAAATCTTGTCTTCTACATCTGAATAGCTTTTGAACTTCCTATCCACTGCATCAACAGATGTATCTGACTATGTTGACAACAATGACAATATTTTTGCTGCACCTTGCTCAACATATTAGTGGATTGCCTACCTAAGCAGATCAGGATTGCCTTGCTGAGAAATTTAGTTTATTGCCTACCTAAGAAGATCATGATTGCCTACCTGATCAGATCAGTGGATTGCCTAGTTGAGCAGATCAATGAATTGCCTTGTTGAGCAGATCAGTGGATTGCCTACTTGAGCCTTTGAGAAGGTGTTTTGGGATAGATTTATGGATAAATTTGTGACAGCTTTTATTCATGATTGATTGAGAATTTGAGAAGGCTTTTGGGATAGATTTTTGGACAAATGTTTGGCAGCTTTTGTGCATGATTGATTGAGCCTTTGAGAAGTCTTTTGGATAGATTTCTAGACAAATTTGTGGTAGCTTTTGTGCATGATTGATTGATCCTTTGAGAAGGACTTTGGATAGATTTGTGGACATATTTTGAGCAAGTTCTTGGTAAGCTTGCTAAGAATATTTGAGCAAGTTCTTGGTGAGCTTGCTAGATCAGATTTAAGCAAGTTCTTGGTGAGATTGCTAGAGCATATTTTGAGCAAGTTCTTGGTGATATTTCTAGAGCATATTTTGAGTAAGTTCTTGGTGAGCTTATTGAGCAAATTTGAGTAAGTTCTTGGTGAGCTTGCTAGAGTAGTTTTGAGCAATTTCTTGGTGAGCTTGCCAGAACATATTTGAGCAAGTTCTTAGTGAGCTTGTTAGAGCATATTTTGAGCAAGTTCTTGGTGATATTGCCAGAGAAAATTTTGAGTAATTTCTTGGTGATCTTCCTAAAGCAGATCAGTGGATTGCCTACCTAAGCATATCAAGATTACCCTGATGAGCATATTAGTTGATTACCTACCTGAGCATATCTGGATTGCTTACTTGAGCAGAACAGTGGATTGCCTAGTAGAGCAAATCAATGAATTGCCTTGCTGAGCAGATCAGTGGATTGCCTACCTGAGCAGATCATGATTACCTACCTGAGTAGATCAGTGGATTGCCTAACTAAGCAGATCAATGAATTGCCTTGTTGAGCAAATCAGTGGATAGCCTAGCTTTGAGCAGATCAAAGTAATCATTTTTATTGGTATAACGATCCATATTTTTTTGTGAAATATTATAAGGATATTATCTTGTGGAGCACCCCACATTGGAGGAACCACGTTAAATATTATTTCTCAATTATGTGTGGTGATTTGTGCTATTGCTTACAATTTCTATCTATGTCATTAACACACATTGTTATATTTAGATATTGCAATTAAGGACACTAATTGATATTGGTTTGGAAAAAAAGTAAAAAGTGGGTGCTATACTATTCGCCCTCCCTCTCAGTATAATCTTGTGTTCTTCAATTGGTATCAGAATGGGTTCCTTTGGAAAGGCTAACATCTTAAGGGCATATTCTACAATAACACATATGGCTTCATAGAATGGATCATCTGCAAATATGGCTCCACTGTTTGATGATAACAATTATGCTTTCTGGAGCATAGAATGAAGAACTACTTGATATCACAAGGATATGAGGTATAGCAGATGGTTGAAAAAGAGTATAAGGTTGAAGGTGATCCCAAGGTAGATAAGACTATCAGAAAATTGGTTGAGATCAATGAAAGGGCAATGAATTGTATTTTGAGTGGGCTACATGAGACATATTTTACAAAGGTCATGGTATGTAATTCAGCTAATGAAATGTGTACCAATTTATGGAATACCTATGAAGGAAATTCCAAGGTAAAGTTGGCAAAACTACAAACTCATAGAAAAATATTTTAGGAATTGAAAATTGAAGATTCTAAAGATATAGCAAAGTTTTTACTTTAATTTGATGAGATTACTAACACCATGAGAGGTCTAGGATTTGAGATGAAAGAATCATAAGTTACTCAAAATATTTTGAGATCACTTCCCATGAAGTATGATGCAAAGGTTTCAATAATAGAATAAATAATGGACATTGTTAGGATCCCATCCTAACCCTTAATGTAATAACTTCCATGATGTAATAATTCCTAAATAACGTGGGTAGTACCCATGATTAATATTTTGTAATGTTCTAAGTTTTAGCTTATATAGTGCCTATGACAAATGGCACCCTTTTTATGTAACACATGGTAGATAGGTTATGTAAGGTGGCCTTGTGCATGTAATTCGAGTGGCATTGTGCATGTAATTCGAGTGGCACTATGCATGTAATTCGGGTGGCATTATGCATGTAATCCAGGTGGCATTTTGCATGTAAGCCAACCATGGAAGGGAACTCTTTAAATACCCGAGAAGGCACCAATGTATTCATATTTTTGCAAATTAATGAAGTGTTGAAGGAGGTTGCCCCCTCGAAGAGGCCTACGATTCTATCTTATTGTGAGATTGTTCCTTTATGCAAATTTCTGTTATAATGTGTATTTTGTTCTGAATATTAATATGATGTTTATGTGAGTTTATTTCCAAGCAATTGTGTGAGAGTGTGTTTATTTGAGTTTATTTTATAGTAGGATCCTAACAAGTGGTATCAGAGCGCTTTCCAGGGCCAAGTTCTACTGCAACAGTAATGATTCTTTCCTGTTAGGTATAATCCTCTGTTATTTTCATGTAAATTTTTTTTTACTATTATCAAAAAAAAAAAGACAAATACCAATAAAAAAAAATAGTCCTTTTTAGTTGAGTAGGTAGAAACCCTGTGTCGAGGGTTTTAAAATATCATGAAGGATCTATCATTATTGGCTAAGCTAGATAGCCCATACAACGTCTAGTGAAGTGAGGGGCGATCAGGCTCCAATACCCAGGCCTCAGACAGAACTCGTGCACGGACTTGAGCTCCCACGCATCTTCGGGTGTATCGGGAGACCATTCTAGGGTTAACAAAATTTTATCCAGTAGGAAGCTTCTCGGCCTTGTATCATCCATAGTCCACGGGACACAGCATCCCAGACGATTACCCTCCCGTACTGTCAGAGAGGCAGATAGTGTGCTCAAGGGTATGTGTGGAATCCTCCTTGGGTAGTGGCCTAAAATATTGGTCCGAGCACTATTGTTCGTCACTGTGGTATAACAGAGGGCCTATGGGTGTTACATACTCCTTTACTTAGCATACCCTGGTTCTATTAAAACTTCAACCTGCAACAAAATCACAAATCAAAACTCCTTGTTTGTAAACCTGCATTCCAAATTCCCAAAAGTGAGCATATAAGAAAGGAATCCTCTACCAAAAAAATAACATACATTGCATGGATTCGGGATAGAATATGAGGGTGACAGTTAAGTTGATAGTCTGGAGAATAATAGTCAAATTTACAATGGCAGTAATAGTGAGGTCAGTCAGGTCAGCACAGTCAGGTCAGAGACTACAGTTTTCAATGTCAGAACAAAACTGTCATAACAGTAACCTACAAAATACAGAGAATCTTTAGACTAGTGAGGTAAGCAGTGTCAGAGAGACTGTCCAGGCTGAGCAAAACAATGAGCGAGTGACCAGAGACCAATTATAGATAGTGCTCCAGTACCCAACTTTTGCACTGTAGCTCAAAATCAAAAACTGTAAACACCGTTAGACTCGGCAAAATAGGAGATAAAAAAAAGTCTAGGGTGCCCAAAAGTAGTGTTGTGGGATATAGCTCATTGTGACCACCTCTTCGAACTGATCATTTTGATATATAGCACCCAAGCACTTTTTTGGACACTTACTAAAAATAGTAAGTCCTGAAACCCAATTCTAATTTTAGTAACTGGTCACAAAAGGTTCCAAAATGGCCTAGGGTACCCATGGACATCAAAAAGAGCTAGAACAGATGGACTCCTTAACCAAAGCCATTGAGAATTTGAACTTGGCAATTTTCTCCATAAGGGAAGAGGTCCAAGGTCTTCGTCTAGATCATGAGGCCACTAGCGCTCGCTTAGAAGAAACATTGATAAATATGGGTAGCAAGTTACATAAGGGACCACTCAAAATAGAACACCAGGATGAAAACTCTACAAGGAATGACCATGACCCATCCTTTAAAATGCCAAAATTGGACTTCCCTCGATTTAATGGGAAGGATGTTGATGGGTGGTTATGTAGGGTTGATCAATTCTTTAGACTTCATAATGTTCCCATATATCATCGAGTTCGGATGGCTTCCTTCAATTTGGAATCTGAGGCTCTACACTGGTTCCAGTGGTTACGTAATTCCAACCCAAATCTCTCTTGGGAGGAATTTGAGTCCCAACTACTGACCCGATTTGGGCCTAGTGAGTATGAGGACTTCACAGGGGCCTTGACCAAACTACAACAAACATCCTCAGTCCATGATTACCAAACTCAATTTGAAAAATTGGCCAATAAGACAAGAGGATTGATGGAAGGGTTCTTCACGAGTTGTTTTATCAGTGGGTTAAAATGGGATCTCCAAGCTGAAGTAAAGATGTTGAAACCACATTCCATGATGGAAGCTATCAGTTTGGCCCATCTGGCCGAATCTAAACTCTCAAACCAAAGGTGCCCCCCACGGTTTTCTCCAAACCGACCTTCATTTCCTTTTTGCACCCAAAATTTAGTGGATAGTAAACCTACTACACCCAAGCGACTGACTACAGAGGATATGGATGCACGTCGTGCCCAAGGCTTATGTTATAATTGTGATGAAAAGTTTTTTAAAGGACATAAGTGTGCAAACAAAATACTGTTCTTGATAGATGTTGAGGAACCTGCTAACACTGACTAGAGTGATGAGGATGAGGACCCCCTGAAACACCTTCTCCATAGGAAGAAGATACACAGGGGTCTGAGGCAGAGATTTCAATCCATGCTCTTGCAGGCATTACCACTCCACAAACCATGAAATTTGTGGGATTTTTCAAGGGCCAACATCTTACCATCCTTATTGATTTAGGCAACACACACAACTTCATTGATCCTAGAGTTGCTAAGCGGGAAAATTGCTATATCCACACTTGTAATTCATTCGAGGTCATGGTAGCCAATGGGGGAACATTACCTTGTAAAGGAAAATGCCGCAATGTCAAGATCAGGATAGGGGACTATGAACTCAAGCAGGACATGTTTGCCCTCCAGTTGGGAGGATGTGATATGGTTTTGGGATCTCAATGGTTGAGTACGTTGGGCACTATCAGTTGGAACTTTGTAGAACTCTGGATGCAATTCTCCCAAAATGGACAAACACACTTACTCAAGGGCTCCCCTGCAGGAACACCTCACCTCATTAGTTCCAATCATATGGAGAAAGTGCTAAAGAAATCAAAATGTGGGGTCATTGCACAACTCTTCTCCATCCAACCAACCACTTCACTAATGGCTAAAATTCCATCAGACCTACAACTAGTTCTACACAAACATGATGTTGTCTTTGCAGAACCAACTACACTACCACCGCGTCGCTCTCATGACCATGCTATCCCATTGCTCCCGGGTAGTGCACCACCAAATATCAGGCCATACAGGTACCCTCATGCCATGAAATCAGAACTGGAAAAATTGGTACAGGAATTACTCAAGGCTGGTGTCATCCGGCCTAGTACTAGCCCCTACTCCTCGCCTGTCCTACTTGTTCCCAAGAAATATGGCTCATGGCGCCTATGTATTGACTACCGAGAACTCAACAAGACTACGGTCAAGGATAAATTTCCTATTCCAGTGGTTGATGAATTACTCGATGAACTACACGGGACCATGTATTTCACCAAGCTTGATCTCCGCTCTGGCTACCATCAGATCCGGCTCAAGGATGAGGACATCCCCAAAACTGCCTTTCACACTCATGAAGGTCATTATGAATTCTTGGTAATGCCATTTGGTCTCACAAATGCTCCTTCTACATTCCAAAGTCTTATGAACAACATCTTCTGGCCCTTTCTATGAAAATTCATCCTTGTGTTTTTCGATGACATCTTGATTTACAGTCGCACATGGGAAGAGCACCTCCATCATGTGGATCAAACTTTACAGTTGTTGGTCACCCATCACCTTTTTGTCAAAAGGTCCAAGTGTTCCTTTGGTCTTATTGAAGTAGAGTATCTAGGACACATTGTCTCACAGGATGGCGTCAAGGTTGACCCTAAGAAGATTCAAGCAGTTCAAGAGTGGCTGAAACCTCACACCCTCAAGGGACTTCAAGGATTTTTAGGGCTTACGGGCTATTATCGCAAATTTTTCTGCAATTATGGGAAGATAGCTGCCCCCTCACCTCCATGTTGAAAAATGATTCCTTCACTTGGATAGGGCCTACTGACCAAGCCTTCATTGAACTCAAGCATGCTATGACCACCACTCCCATCTTAGCCATGCCAGATTTCTCTAAACCATTTTTCATTGAAAGTGATGCTTCTGGTCGTGGTATTGGGGCAATATTGATGCAAGAAGGACGACCTATGGCTTTTACTAGCAAGGCACTCTCTGATCATAATCTAGGGAAATCCACATATGCTAAGGAAATTTTAGCCATATTGCATGCAATCACACATTGGCGACCTTACCTCATTGGGCCTCACTTCTCCATCAAAACCGACCATCAGAGTCTCAAATATTTTTTGAAACAAAGAGTTGCCATGCCTGACCAACAAAAGTGGGTGTCTAAACTCATGGGCTATGATTATGATATCACCTAAAAAAAGGGAAAGGAGAATATTGTGGTTGATGCTCTTTCTCACCAAATGGAGACCGTAAGTATGTTGTGTGCCATCTCAGCACCACTTCCCCAATGGATTGATTCCTTGCATCAAGAAGCACGTCAGGATGCATATTTGCAAGCTTTGATAGCCTCACTAATGGATGATCTAGATTCTGCACTAGGATATAATTGGAATGGCCATGATCTGCACTACCATCAATGCCTGGTTCTACCTCATAAGTCCCCACTTCGAGAGCTCCTCATGAAGGAATTGCATGCCACTCCCTCTGCAGGCCATTTAGGGTTCCTTAAAACATATGAGCGACTCAAGCGCACCTTCTTTTGGAAAGGTATGAAATGGGACATCCACTCTTTTGTTGCTTCCTGTGACACATGTCAAAGGATGAAAGGTGAAATAGTGCACTCTCCGGGCACTCTTCAGCCATTGCCTATCCCGGATCAGGTTTGGACCGACATTTCCATGGACTTTATAGAAGGGCTCCCTAAATCTAGAGGTAAGTCAATTATTTTTGTGGTAGTGGACCACCTTTCAAAATATGCTCACTTTTGTGCCCTTGTCCATCCTTATACAACATCCATTGTTGCACAAATTTTTCTTGACTCCATATTTCACCTTCATGGCATGCCCACCTCCATTGTATCTGATCATGATTCCACCTTCACTAGTCATTTCTAGAAAGAGTTGTTTAAGTTGCAGGGGACTCATCTCAAAATGAGTTCAGCCTACCATCCACAAACGGATGGTCAAACATAATTTGTTAATAAATGCTTGGAAACCTACCTTCGCTGCTTTGTCTCAAATCATCCCACTCAATGGGCCAAATGGCTATCCTTGGCCGAATGGTGGTACAACACTTCCTATCATACCACAACCAAACTCACACCATTTGAAGTAGTCTATGGGCGCCTTCCACCTACGCCTTCCTCTTACATTCCTGGCAGCTCCAAGGTCCAGGCCATCGACAACACTCTGAGTCAACACACCGAGGTCCTTCACCAACTTAAGTAGAATTTGAACATGGCCCATAATCGGATGCACCAACAAGCTGATCAACATTGTTCTAAGCATAGTTTTGATGTAGGTGATATGGTCTTCCTTCGCTTGCAACCATACAAACAATCATCCCTACAACTTTTTTTTTGTTTTCTTTTTTCGTTTTTTTTGGTTTTTCCCCCGTCTTCATGGTGCCCCCCCCCCCCCCCCCCCCCCAGAGTTTCCTCATTTTAGCTTTGAGGACAAAGCTTCTTCAAGGGGAAGGACATGTTAGGATCCCATCCTAACCCTTAATGTAATAACTTCCATGATGTAATAATTCCTAAAGAACATGGGTAGTACCCATGATTAATATTTTGTAATGTTCTAAGTTTTAGCTTATATAGTGCCTATGACAAATGGCACCCTTTTTATGTAACACATGGTAGATAGGTTATGTAAGGTGGCCTTGTGCATGTAATTCGAGTGGCATTGTGCATGTAATTCAAGTGGCACTATGCATGTAATTTGGGTGGCATTATGCATGTAATCTAGGTGGCATTTTGCATGTAAGCCAACCATGGAAGGGAACTCTTTAAATACCCGAGAAGGCACCAATGTATTCATATTTTTGCAAATTAATGAAGTGTTGAAGGAGGTTGCCCCCTCGAAGAGGCCTACGATTCTATCTTATTGTGAGATTGTTCCTTTATGCAAATTTTTGTTATAATATGTATTTTGTTCTAAATATTAATATGATGTTTATGTGAGTTTATTTCCAAGCAATTATGTGAGAGTGTGTTTATTTGAGTTTATTTTATAGTAGGATCCTAACAATAACTCGGGTGGGTTGTGCTTTTTTCAAAAGGTCATGGTATGTAATTCAGCTAATTAAATGTTGAGACTAGTGGAAATACCTATTAAGGAGAATCCTAGGTAAAGTTGGCAAAACTACAAACTCATAGAAAAAGATTCGGGAAATGAAAATGGAAGATTCTAAAGATATTGCACGGTTTTTACTTTGATTTGATGAAATTGCTAACACCATGAGAGGTCTAGGATTTGATATGAAAGAAAAATATGCTACTCAAAAGGTTTTGAGATCACTTCCCATGAAGTATGATGTAAAGGTTTTAGCAATAGAAGAAACAATGGATATCAACAAGCTAACAATGGAAGAACTACAAGGAACTCTCATAGCTTATGATATGAGGATAAGTAAGCATCAGGTTCCAATAAAAGAAATTGCATTCAAGGCTTCAGATAAAAATAAATGGAAAGTTCCAGAGACAGATAGAGATTCATATAATGATGAGGAAGCTAACTTCATCAAAAGGAAAAATGACTTAAGAAATTATAGGGATATGAAGAAAGTCAAATGCTACAAGTGTGGTGATTTTGGTCACTATGCAAACAAGTGTCCACATGAAGAAAATAGTGATGATGAAAAATAGGGTCATAGAAGAAAAGAATATGGAAAGCATAAGCATGACAAAGATGATAGATACAAGCAAAGCAGGTATGAGAAGAAGAAAAGTTTTCGTAAGACAAAGAAAAATTTCTACATTGAAGAAGCAAGTGATAGCTCAGATCACAGTGATAGAGATAAGTCATATGATGAAAAGGAAGAACATCTATTCCTAGGAATAGAAGGTGAAAGAGAACAGTGATTTGTGTGTGGTCAAAGAGATCACATACAAGGATATTGCAATGGATTCAGTGATAGTGAATATGAGGTGACACATCAAGAAAATAGGCATGGTCAAAGAAATCATGAGAGTTTGTTTGCTATAGAAAATTATAATGATCTTAGTGATAGTGAAGATGAAGAAGGGTTTTTCTATGGGATAAAAGAAGTAGAAGAAGATCACTCACTCCAAACAGAAGAAGTCTCCTTTAAATAAGAGAATATTGTCAAGAAAGATAGATGTCTCAGTTGATCTAAAGGAAGACTTCAATGATATCCATGAGCAACTACAAGAGGTTAAGGAGAATCTAAAAGAATTGAGATATTACATACTTGAGAATTTTGATCCATCACATGACTCAAAATGTCAAGATATTTTCACTAAGAAGGAAACATGTATTTCAGAGACAATAAATATGGATGCCAATTTGCTATTTGACACAAATGAAGAGAAAGAAGAGGAAAGTTCCAAAGCACCAAAGGTCTCATATTTCAAGTTTGGGGAAGTCACACTCAAAAGGAAAGGAAGTTCTAAAATATGAAAGCAAGGAAGCACCTAAGTTTTATGAAGAAAGTTCCAAAGTTCCTATGGCTCCAAACATCTAGTTTGGATCTTGTTTTGAGATAGGTGAATCAAGTTCAAAAGGAAAATAAATTCTTGAAAAGGAAAGCAAGGAAGAAATTAAGGAAGAGGATTTAGATACTACAAATAAGGTTCAAGGATACAATGCACAAATAAAAAATGATCACAAGGATAATGGTCAAGAAAGGTATGAGGAACCAAGGCATGAACAAAGGGCTTTTCAAGGACATTGTTTTTCTTGTAATGGATTTGGACATAGGGCTATACACTACAGGGTCTATGGATCAAAGAAGTTTGATTTTGCTAGAAGGAACTTCAAAGGAAGAAGGTATGGTTTTTAGGGACATTTCTTCTTATGCAATAGGATTGGTCATAGAGCTTCTCTTGCATAGAGTGCAAATAAAATGAGCAACATGGTTTTGGTTTTAGAGCTACACAATTTAGAAGTCATGATCATAATGATTATGAAAATAGAACTTCACAATACAGGGTTCAAGAAAGGAATGGATATGGAAATTATTTCAAGAAATAATTTAGGATATGGGCACCATCCAAAGGCTACAATATCAAGTTTTTTAATTGCAATAACTTTGGACATATTGCAAAATGGTGTAGGACTCAATTCCAAACAAGTTTAAGACAAGAAGGTCAAGCAATTTTAAAGCAAGAAGGTCAAACAAGTTCAAGACAAGAAGATCAAGTAACTCATCAAGAGAAGGATATCAGAAAAATATGGAAGGAAGTTTGACAGAGGAAAGAAACAATGTAATATGGGAGTAAAAGTACTCCCACCCCAAAATTAATCACCTCAATAGAGAAGGTGGTGAGGGGGCTAAGCTTAAGAGTCATATATTTTAGCCCCATAGGTGTCCCTTTTGCCATTGATGTCAAAGGGGGAGATATTTGAGTTAGGGGAGAGCATTGAGTTAGGGGGATCCACCTCCAAAGATAGCATTGAGTTAGGGGGAGCAGCCTCCAAAGAGAGCATTGAGTTAGGGGGAGCATCCTCCATAGAGAGTATTGAGTCAAGGGGAGCAACTTTGATTCTCAGAGATGGTTTTTGCAATGATTGTGGTGATTTGCATTAGAGGTGTTGCCATCAATGACAAAGGGGGAGATTGTTGGAAATTTGAGTTATTTTATGTTGTCATTGATGTCACATGGATCATTGATGTCATATGGATCACATTTGAGTTTTTGTGGTAACAACACTTCATAAATAATCATTTATGATATTTTGGAGAGCATGGATATATACAGGTTTTTTGTGAAAACCAAGGTAGGCAAAATAAAAGGTTTTATTTAAAACCATGGATGGCATATTTGAAATGGGTTTTTCTTAAAACCCAAGTTGGCTTTTCGTTTCATCGAAAAAGGTGCCCCGATGATGGAGATATTTAATTTTAAATATTTAGTTTAAATTTTAAATTATTTAAAATTTTAATTTAAAATTTTAATTTTAATTTTAAAATTGAAAATAAAATTATGCGCTGACGTCTAAAGAAAGGAGGAAAGGCATATATTAAAAATAATAGAATTTATGTCTAAATAAAGGAGGAAATTCATATATATATCCACCAAAATTTTTGATGAATCTCTTAAGTCCTCGATTTTCGAATGCATTCAAATTGATAACGTAATGCGAGAAGAGCATGTGTGTTGAAGCGTGTGTAAAGAGGCATGTGAAGGGTTTACAAAATTTGGGTCCATTGAAGAATCGTTCGCAGAGGATAACCAAATGCATAGGCACCTTTGGCCTAGTGGTTCATACACTATGTGTAGAAGCAGGAGGTCCTGCGATCGAGTCTTGTCAAGGGATGCTTCGTTGTGTTAAAATGCGTCAAGCGTGTTTTTAGTTTTCGAAGGGTGCATAATATTGAGGTATTTGTTTTGGTTTGTGCCCCTTTGAACACGTGAGGTCATGTGGCCCAATGACAGCTTGGCCATGGTTAAGGCGCTGAGCGAGGAGGCATCAAGGGATCGAATCCCGTCAGGGATAGAGGCAAGTTAATATTTTTAATATTTTATTTTTCTAAAGTGCCCTAGGAGGAATAAGGGTTGTGATGCACCTTAAGAAAAAGAGAGATTTCTGGTGATTTATTTTTGGAAGTATATCATATTATATATCATTGGAAAACTTATTTCAAGGGCTATTTGATTAACTTGCTTAGAGGGAGAAATAAGGTGTGTATAAAGAGATATTTCTGATTTTGTAAAGAGGTTCAAAAGTGAAGGTTGCTTTGTTCTTTTTCAAAGAGGATTAATTCTTTCATGAGGGGACATGATGTATTTTATTGAGTAGGAGTAATAAGGTATTATTTGGATATTATTGTTGTGTTATTAATCATGATCCCTAACCCTTATTGAAATTTGAAAAAGAAAGTTTTTTGAGTGTGGCATATTTAGTGGACAACTAATAAGGCTTCTTCATCTTTATAAAAGGTATGAGCAATATTCTCCTATTGACTTTGTTTATGGTGGTTGATTTCTAAAATATCATTGGAGAGAAAAGGATTGATTGTGGTTTCCTTTTTGAAAGTGGTTGGTTGAATGCTTCAAGGTTTTATGGTTTGAGATTTGTGTTTAAACCTTATTTTATAAGCATTGTTGTTGAAGCCATTAGTTGTGTGAAAAACCTGAGATAGGGTTTGAGAAGAACATGAGTATTATTGTTATGTGAAGAATGTTTTATAAGCATTGTTTTTGAAGCCCATTGATTGTACAAAGAACTTGAACTTGAGTTAGAGAACAACATGAGTATCATTGTTATGTGAGATTTGTGGTTGAGCATTTTTGGAAACATTTGAGTTGGTTGATACATGCTTGGACTAGGGTTTGTAAGAAAGAGTTATTCCTTGTGTTATTTGGTTGAGTAGAGTTATTTGAGCCTAGTCAAGTGATTGAGTGAAGTGGTTGTTCAAGTTCCATGAAACAAACTATTCTATATTCTAGATTTGAGTTGAGATCATTATGGATCATTGTTGTCATCCATTGTAGAGTGCATTGCCATTCATTGTTGAGTTTGTCATTAAGCCTTGCCTTCATAGATTTGTGGATGAGATTTGAGTGGTACTTGAGCATGATTGATTGAGCCTTTGACAAGGATTTTGAGATATATTTTTGGATATATTTGTGGCATCTTTTGTGCATGATTGATTGAGACTTTAAGAAGGTTTTTGGGATAGATTTCTAGACAATATTTTTACATATTTTGTGCATGATTGATAGATCCTTTGAGAAGGCTTTTGGATAGATTTTTGGATAGATTTGTGGCAGCTTTTGTGTATGATTGATTGAGCCTTTGAGAAGGCTTTTGGATAGATTTGTGGACATATTTTGAGCAAGTTCTTGGTGAGCTTGCTGAGTAGATTTGAGCAAGTTCTTGGTGAGCTTGCTAGAGCAGATTTGAGCAAGTTCTTGGTGAGCTTGCTAGAGCATATTTGAGCAAGTTCCTAGTGAGCTTGCTAGAGCAAATTTTGAACAAGTTTTTGGTGATCTTGCTAGAGCATATTTTGAGTAAGTTCTTGGTGAGCTTTCTTAGCATATTTGATCAAGTTATTTTGTGAGCTTGCTAGAGCAGATTTGAGCAATTTCTTGTTGAGATTGCTAGAGCATATTTGAGCAAGTTCTTGGTGAGCTTGCTAGAGCAAATTTTGAGCAAGTTATTTATGACCTTGCTAGAGAATATTTTGAGTAAGTTCTTGGTGATCTTGTTGAAGTATATCAGTGGATTTCCTACCTAAGTAGATCAGGATTGCCTTGCTGAGCAGATTAGTGGATTACCTACCTGAGCAGATCAGGATTGCCTACTTGAGCAAATCAATGTATTACCTAGTTGAGCAGATCAATAAATTGCCTTACTGAGCAGATCACTAGATTGCCTAACTGAGTAGATCAGGATTGCCTACTTGTAGCACCCTAAAATTGGTGCAGTAAACCCTTAGCAAATAATTAAAATTACTTTAGTAATAATTCAAAATTCAAATTTTAACCCCGAACCGCCTGTTAAACCGCTTTCCTCATTTTTCATGCCATTTTTAGGATTTGTTGTGACCATTGGACGATATCGTCGCCGATCAGACGATATCGCCTCAGATCGGACGAATTCGTCTAGAGCAGAACGTCCAGACGATTTCGTCCCAAAACTAATTTTTCATAATTAGCTTCTGTTTCAACGACGTCTCTAACTGGGGCAAAAGCGTGTCTGCACCGTTAGAGACCTCCCCCATTGGAGATCTTCCAGATTAGGATGATCTCCAACCTCCTAACCTCCTTCCTATGCCTATTTAATCTTAGGCCCTCCCCTTGACATTCCCCTGGCTGAATTTTACTGCACTTCGAGTTTTACATGCATTAGAATGTCTTAGACTACTGTTTGCCTTTGTCCCTTTTCAAGTTTTCTTGCAGGAACTCTGTTATTCTTCAGTCGAAGCAAGCTCAGATCATCGCAGATGATCTTGTACAATCTCGGATGATCACGCCCCAATTCGAGACGATTTCGCACTCTACAGACGATTTTGACTGCAGTCAACATTGGGGGCAATTAGTGCCCAGAGTTTGCACTTTTCTCTTTTCATCTGTTGTTTCATTCTGCATTTAGATCAGTTTATTGTTATTTTTTACTATTCTGCATTTTGGAGTTCACCCATATAGCTTAAGTGCATGATAAGATCATAATTTGTCATTAGAATACTATAATTTACTTGAATTTCTATTCGTAATTATCGTTTTAGTATCTATATTATCATTTTACACCATTTTCCTCTATTAGTATTGTTGCATTTTCTATGTTCTATGTCTATTTCTCCGATTGCAGGTCTCTGACGAATTCGTCAGATCTCGAATGATCTGTCGGATTGAGACGATCCTGTCATATCAGAGGTAATCTGACTGCTTCAAAAATTAGAATCTCCATCAGATACCCGGATCAGGTATGGTTTTTTCTAATCTAGTATATTTCTGTATTTTCTGTTTAATTCTATTTTTGTATTCATTTAAATCTGCATTTCATAATAAAATAAGTTTAGATTCATTTGGCCAAACCTAGGACTTGAATGATTAAAGATAAAAATGAACACATCAAACACATTCCCAACCTAGGCGTGGAAACGCCATTCAAAAGTTTCCTGGTGAACCCACCATCCATCAAAAATTCACCCTTATACACCTCCCCCAAGAGGCGGGACCTTCAAAGGGCCTCTCGGTCCGAGGTATTGTCCCATCCTTCTCGCATCCCCCTTCCGGGCATGGATCCTATAGCTTGAAGGTAAGGGTGCAAAAAATTTGGAGCGATACATTTTGGTGAACCCGACGTGAAACTAAAACCTTTTGAAAACAAAAAAAACATAGATGCATTTAAAATCGTTAAGTTGCATATCATGTTTAGATGGTAGCTCCTAAGAAAAGACTAGTTGTCACCATTAATGTTGAAAATCAAATAATAGCCATAGAGTTTAATTCTTTGCTTAGACTATCTCAAACATATAGAGTTCCACCTTTGTGGGACGAACTTAATAGGAGATTGGGTATTATTTCATCTAGATCAACCGAACTTAGGCAAATTAAGAGGTTTGCCCTAGATAGAATCTTGGATCCTCATCAACTCATTTTTTATCATGAACTTTAGAGAGCTTGCCATAGGTGGTTAGCTTATAGGAGAGCTCTTGTGTCTTCAGAATTGTTCACCTTCGAGGAATACCTCGAGAATGCAACTGTTATACACCAATTCCTAGGTCATGTAGAAGACCAAGAGGTCATTCTTACGGATAGGGAAAGGTGGAGGAGAGTTCCTAGAGCTATGTTATATCGAGAGTATTGCCACGAACTTTATTTCTACCAACCAGAGTCTGAGACAGATAATATCACTATAGCACTTTTTGTCAAATTCTTGAAAGAAAATTTTCAATTTGAAGAAGAACATTTCATGACTCCTTGAAGAACTTGAGCCCGTTAATGATATTTATAAATTGTTTATAGAAAACTAGATCATTGCTTTCATTATTATTATTTCTTGCATTTAGTGTGTTGTTTGTTATCTTTATAATATTGTTATAAAAAAAGAAAAAAAAAACAAGAAAAACCAAAAACATAACAAAACCAAAACATTTTATTTTAAATACTATAGTAGGTATATAATTAAAATATATACCTCTTAAGCTTGTTGCATATATATATATATATATATATATATATATTTTTTATATATATATATATATAAGTATATATATATTTGCTGAAATCTAAACTTAAGCACAATGCCTAGACTTAGGAATGGTAAACAAACTGAAGAAGAAGAAGAAGAAGATTGGCTAGGAAACAAAACAAAAAACCCAAATGTCCTTCCTGAGGATTCAATTTCGGAAGGAGGAACTCTAGAACAGCTAGAAGATGAGCTTGTTGTAGATGAACAAGAAGAAAATGTTAAAGAGGAAGGATCCTCATCCCCTAGAATGGCTCCAGAACGGAGCTGTTGCTTTTGATAATATAGATCATTTCTGGAAATTTCTCAGTAATAACATTGGTGCTCTTAATATGGCAGTTCGTATTGATAGAGGACAAATTAGTGACACTCAAGCAGCCATGGAACATATGTTTAATATGCACACTAATCCTTTGTCTTTTATCGATCAAGAAAGTGATAAAGTTGGACCATCCAATATAGATATGGTCACTATGATTCAGAACATGCAAAAACAACAGGTTACCCAACCCCCTAAGGAACATGTTATTGAGCCTAAAATCATTCCCACACAAAAGAGACCTTCATTCACTGCTTTATTTCGCCAAACTATTGATCAATATGCTTCAAATCGACAAAAACCTAAAATGAAGCCAAACACCAATTTTCAACAATCCGGGATACAACATAATACAACTTCAAAACTTCTTCATAACACCCTTCCTACCAACAATTTACACAATAGCAATATAGCATCTAATCTTCATGTCCCTCCATCATATGCTCACAAATCCCATATTAATACCCTACCGAACCAATATGGTGGGCAAACCGATGATCTGGAAGCCATGGTGAAACAGTTAGCTTCTCGCATGGACCGAGATAGATCCCTACCGTCCCTCATATAATTATCGAGAGATGTGTAGTCAGCCTTTGGATCCCATAGTTGTAGCACAGCCATACCCTAAGCACTTTCCCATGCCCGTCCTGCCTATATATAAAGGAACTGGAAGATCCCATAGAGCATCTTCGCATGTTTAGGATAGCATGTCATGATATATCACATGATGACTTGCTATTACTAAAAATGTTCCCAAAAAGTTTAGGAGGAATGGCATTAGAGTGGTACTATCAATTGCCCACTCATTCTTTGAGGAATTTTGAAGAAACAGCTGAATCTTTTGTCCATCAATTTAGTGCCTACATCGAGAGACACGTGACCATTAAAGATTTATACAACTTAAAACAAGACAAAGATGAATGTTTTGCTGATTTCTTAGCTAGATGGAGGCAGTTGACAGGAAAACTGCACTTTGTGCTACCTTATAGGGAAATGTTGGACATTTTTATTAATAATTTGCAAGAACAAATATCCTATGAATTATCAACTGCTACCTTAACCACCTTCGATCAAGCTATAGACTTAGCTCGAAGGGTGGAAGATGCTCTCATTAGAAGAGGTCAGCTCAAAAGGAAAGATGATGAGAAAACATCCAGAAATCAATATAAAAACAAACAAGTTGTAGGTGACGGAGTCATTGATAGTAGAAACATTGCTAATGTTAATACTACGAAAACAATGGAGAAGTTTATATTAAAACCTCCTGATAAACCACCTCGAGAGTTTACTAGATTGAATCAACCATTATCAACTATTCTACCCCAATTACTCGAAAGAGGTTTGATTCAATTACCAGCTATCAGGAACACTGATCCAACTATACCCGGATACAGAGCTGATTTACATTGTGATTTTCATAGAGGACCTGGACATGCTACAAACTCTTGCAAAATATTAAAACATAAAATACAAGACTTGATTGATAATAATGAAATGGAGGTGCAAGCCTTTCAACCTAAACAAAATCCTCCTAATAATACTCAAAAGAACATTCCCCAAAATCAGAATCAAAATGCTAATCAATCATTAGATATATTTCAACATCCTTTACCAAAACATGGTAAAGAGGTGGCCAATCAAATTGAGCATCATAATGTCCCTCCTCCTACCCGATATGTAGGAACTATTAGCGGACATTTACCTAATCATGATTTACAAAAATTTGACACAACTTTATCCATGGTTACGTCGAGACCCCTATATAATACTCAAACACCGGATCCTAGTGATGTAGAATCGGATACTGAAAGTGAAATAGACATCACCTCAAATCAATCGAATAGTTCTAAAGATGAATCAGATCCTATTCAACCTATCACAGATTCTATGGTTTCGGAAGAACCATTTCCTAGAAGAGTTACTACTCGACCCTCTCCTAATCAGTTCCTTCCTAATGAACAAGCCATAAACGCTAGACCGAGACCAATTCAGCGTCTTCAATATAACATTGTAGGTACCATCGGAGTTGTTACCGGACAACAGGCTCACAATTCTCAACAGGATCAAACTCAGAATGATGGATCAGCTCCATTTATTTTGAAAAATCCCAATAAAGGGAATCATATGTCTAATGTTCAACCAAAGCCTCCTTACAATATTAATGAACAATTATCCAATACCACAACCATAATTTCCATTTTGGACTTGTTAAGATCTTCTCCTACCCATAGGGATGAATTAATGCTCACATTAAGCCAAATGATGGTACCTCAAAATATTCAACTTGAAGCCATGTCCAATACTATCATCACTCGAGAAGTCGATTGTATTGACTTTCGAGATAAAGATATCCCACAACATAGTTTACATAAGGATAACCCCTTATATATTACTGCCCTAATAGGAGATGTAGGAGTCAAAAGGGTCTTGATTGATAATGGTTCATCTCTAAACATTTGCACTTTTGACTTCTACCAAAGATTTGGGTTTAGAAGTGATGAAATGAAGAAAAGCTGACATGATCATAAAAGCTTTCAATGACGAAACACAAGAAACGTGTGGAGTTATCACCATCCCATTGCAAGTTGGTCCGAGAACCTTAGACACGACCGTGTTTATTGTACATTGCCCCGCATCATACAATATACTCTTGGGTCATCCTTGGATCAATGCAATGCGGGCTGTCCCATCAACTTTACACCAATGTGTTAAATTCGAATTTAAAAATCAGTTGGTCACTATCCATGGTGATCCTAGACCCTTTGATATGTGTGCTTTGGCAGAACCTGTTGGAGTTCAATTTTGCCCTGCTCTGTCATCCACACATCCTAATTCTTATTTTTCATCTAAACATGTGAAACACACACCCATAACTTCATCTATTTCTCCTCCATTAATTTCACCCTCATATATAGCTCAACAATCTTCTAAACAAACCACACTAGAACCTCAAAAAGATCTTAAATCCACAACCAATCCTTCATGTTCCATCCCTATAATTTCAAAACCTATAGACCCATTTATTAACACCTCCACATTATCTACATCTATCATACCTTCCACATCTAAAGATATAGGGAATGATCCTTCTACCTCTTATGCTCTTTATGATGAACTCTTACCTGATTTATCTAAAATTCTTATATCAGAAAAAACAAATGCTTCTATGCAAGATTCCATTATCTTAAGTAATTTGCCACCTTCTCCTCGTACCTTGGGCCTCCCACAACCTATGGGAAGTATCTACCAAGTCGGGAGTTGTGCTTTTATTTATAAAGGATATGATTGGGGAAGAATACCCCGAAACATCAAGACGCATTGTGATGGATATGCTCGATGCTATTTTGCTAATGAATATATTAAAGCTAAACCCATAATGCTTAAATTGGGATATAAAGGGAAAGGCTTGGGACCTCTCCAAGATGGTATGAAAGAACCCTTTGAGGTAGAACCATGGCCCGCCCGATGTGGTGTGGGCCTATTTCCTAGTAAGGATCAACCCTTCCCTTTTGAAGATGATGATCAACTCATATGTTATCAAGATTATCTAGATAAACAAGATTCTTTGTATCCCAAGAATAATTCTTCTACCTGCAATATGCTATCCATAGCCTATCCTGAAATGATTGTTGAATCCGACGATGAGTTGGAAGGAGATATTTTCCATGATGTCTCCGTGGAAGAGTTGTTACACAATGGTTTTTATTTTGATGGTTCTATACCTACTATAGCCCAGCTTGAGGCCACGACTCCTCAAGATGAATTATCCAAGTTAACCTTAAAGGAATTACAAGAATTGGGCGTTTCACCTGCCCCACCTAATTTTGAAAGAGATCTACACATGGAAGTAGAAAACGTCATTAAGGTTAACATTGGACCTGAGGATAATCCTCACATCATCAGTATTGGATCAGAATTAAGTCAAGAAAAACAAGAGCAATACATTGCATTCCTTAAAGAATATGAAGATGTCTTCGCTTGGACATATGAAGATATGCCAGGTTTAGACCCTTACGTAGTCATGCATCATCTAGTAGTCCATCCGGATGCTAAACTTGTTAAACAAAAACTTAGAAAAATGCATCCCAAAGTGGCCTTGCTAGTCAAAGGGGAGTTAGAAAAACTCTTGAATGTTGTTTTTATACAAGCTATTGATTATTTTGAATGGATCTCGAATGTAGTTCCAGTCACCAAGAAAGAAGCTACCAAAGTTAGGGTTTGCACAGACTTTAGAGATATTAATGTTGCATGCCCTAAAGATGATTTTCCTCTTCCCAACATGGATCAAATCATTGATTTTATTGCGGGGAGTGGAATGATGTCCCTAATGGATGGATTTTCTGGTTATAATCAGATCAGGATAGCTCCTGAAGATCAGGCTAAAACAACCTTTATTACCCCCTGGGGTACCTTTTGTTGGAAAGTGATGCCATTTGGTTTAAAGAATGCGGGCGCAACATATCAACGAGCCATGACTTATATCTTTCATGATATGATGCATGATATCCTACATGATTATGTAGATGATATTATAGCTCACTCTATTAATGAAGATGATCATTTAGATGATTTGAGAAAAGTATTTAATCGGTTAAGAGAATATCTTATTCGATTAAATCTAGCCAAATGTATATTCGAAGTCAAGTCTGGTAAATTATTAGGGGTTTTAGTTTCTTTACGTGGTATCAAAATCGACCCTCTCAAGATTGCGGCTATCACTGATATGCCTGCACCTACCAATATATCTGAGTTACGAAGTTTACAAGGTAAGCTTCAAGCTATCCGTCGCTTCATCGATAAGCTGGCGGACAAAACCAGTCCCTTTCTTAAGCTTCTTAAGAAGGATGTCCCTTTTAATTGGGACGACGAATGTAAGGAAGCTTTTGAACTTCTCAAACAATACCTCCTTAACCCACCTGTGCTTTCACCGCCTAGATCTGATCGTCCTTTTATCTTGTACATTTTTGCTTCTGATTCTGCCTTAGGAGCTATGTTAGCTCAGCTGGATGATGAGAAGAAAGAACGTGCTAATTATTACATTAGCAAAACCTTAATCAGTTATGAAACTCGTTATACCATATTAGAGAAATTATGTCTAGCAGTCATATTTTCTACACAGAAACTATGACATTATATGCTCAATCAGAAAACCTATGTTATTGCCAAATTCGACCCTTTGCGATATCTCATGAGTCGATCGTATTTATCTGGTCGCACAGCTAAGTGGGTTCTTGCGCTAAGCGAATTTGAACTCACCTTCATAGGACAAAAGTATGTTAAAGGTCAAATCATAGCTGATCAATTAGCTGCACCCTTAGAATCTACTCATCCCCTCATCATTGAGTTTCTGATGAATGCCTTAAACTAGAGGCGGACCATTAGAGCAATGGTCCTTATACTTTGATGGAGCCCGATGCATGAGTGGGGCTAGTGCGGGTATTATTTTAATATCTCCACAAAAACATCTTATACCTCTGTCCTTCAAATTAACATTTGCTTGCACCAATAACACTATCGAATATGAAGCTCTTATCCTTGGATTACGAGCTGCTTTGGCATTGAAAATCAAAATTTTATTGGTTTTCGGTGACTCACAACTTGTCATAAATCAAATCAATGATGTTTATCAAACCAGAGATGATAAATTACGCCCATATAAAGCATATGTTTTACAATTAATATCTCTATTTGATCAAGTTACCTTGGAAGCTATTCCTCGAACTAGCAACCGTGCGGTGACGCTATGGCCATAGTTGCATCTCTTCTGCCCTTGGAGTTAGATGACGAATATGCCACCATCATTATTCGTCGACTCTAGGAACCCACTTCAAATAAGTCATGCTTAGAACCTTTGGATGTGTTTCTAATCAATGAAACTACTCCTGAACCTTGGTATACGGATATATTTGATTTTCTTCACAATGGGACTTTCCTTGCCAGTTCTAATAGGAACCAGCATCGGTTATTACGTAGACGAGCAAGTCGATTTGTAATAATTGGCAATACTTTATATAGGAGATCTTTTGAAGGTATCCTATTGAGATGTTTGAATCTAGAAGAATCCAAATCAGCTTTGAGTGAAGCCCACGATGGATCTTGTGGAGGACACTTCAGTGGTAGTGTCATTGCTAAAAAGCTCCTTAGGATAGGCTACTTTTGGCCTACCATGGAAACTGATGCACATGATTATGTGCGCCATTGCGACAAGTGCCAGAAACATGCTGACCTTGTCCATGCCCCTGCACAAGAACTGCAGGCTATTTCATCTCCTTGGCCCTTTTCAAAATGGGGCTTAGACATTATTGGCAAAATTAATCTTGTGTCATCTGATGGACACAAATTCATCATAACCGCCACTGAGTATTTTACGAAGTGGGTTGAAGCTATGCCTTTAGCTTCCTGCATTGGAACACAAGTCTCTAAATTTATTTTTAATCAAATCATTTGTAGGTTTGAAATTCTTGCAAATCTCATCTCAGACAATGGAACTTGTTTCAAAAATAAAGATGTTAAGAAATTATGCCAAAAATATAAGATTCAACATCGTTGGTCCACTCCCTATTATCCTCAGGGTAATGGCCAAGCAGAAGCATCTAATAAAACATTAATTAAAATCCTTAAAATATTGGTCAATAAATCTGGTCATGACTGGCACATTCAATTATATCCAGACTTTGTGGGCATATCGCACTAGTGTTCGTACTCCCACAGGTACTTCACCTTTTGTTTTGGTTTATGGCGCTGAAGCTATTTTTCCCTTTGAATTAGAAGTTCCTTCTTTGGCTCTACTACTTCAAGATACCGAAGTAGGAGATGAATATCGAGTTGGAGACTCGATCGTTGGAACTCCTAGATGAAAAGTGCATCAATGCTTTGGAGCATCTTCGTGCCTACCAAAACAAGCTTAAAAGATCATATGCTAAGAAAGTTCGTCATCGATCCTTTGAGGTCGATGACCTTGTTTTAAAAGAAAATAAAAAAAATACTAATGCAACTAAAGACCTTAAAGGTAAATTTGAACCCAACTGGCTTGGACCATATATTATCACTGCTAAATTTGAATCGGGAGCATACAAATTAGCTACCTTAGATAGTAAAGATTTAAAAGAACCTATGAATATTATGCATCTTAAGCGATATTACGCATAAAATTTGGTCATTTCATCATTTGTATATATTTTGCATGTTGTCTCATTTTAAAAATGTATAAAACTATTTAAACAAAAACAAACAGCAATATTATTGACTCTTTCGAAACCAAAAAAAAAATAGAGAAGAAAGAGAGAGTCAAAATTATCAAACTCCTCAAAAATATTTGTTGTATATATTTCTTCTTAAAGTATTGCAGTTATATTTTCAAATTATTTTGGATAAATTAGCATTTATTTGGAATCTCTCACTTTTGCAAACACAAAAATAAATATCTTGATTTTATATGGCATGATTACTAATCTCTCTTATATCAAAGTCCACAAAATTCAATTAAATAAAGTTTGAGCACGAGAGAATTGATCTTGTTATTTACTTAAACCAAGCATATCCTTTCACAATAAAATGATTATATTTGTAATGTCCATGCTATGCTACATAGTAGAAGTGGTTTCTTGAGCGAAAAGTTTCCCCTGCTATCCTATCATGCACATGGTCTAGAATCTTTGAGAATTGACAAAAGGACAAGCTCACCCCTACCCAGAATAAAAATCCCTTGCTCTACAGCTAATCCGAGCAAGTATCCCTAGAATAGGAAGCAAAAGAAAAAGAAAAATCAAGCAAAATCATGAGAAAAAGAAGCATTATTTCAGAATCATTTTGTACTCTCTTAGCACTATTTCAGCATTATCTCAAATATCAAAGCAAAAGATATGAAAAAAGAAAAATACAAAAAAAAAAAAAAGAAAGAAAAAGAAAGCAAAACAAGCAAAAGCAAAAGCAATAAAATCCCTTTCCCTACCCATTGAAAAGAAAAGAAGGGTTGATGAGCTTGAATCCATGGAATTCTCAATTATTCGAAAACTGTGAGGTAAGCCCCATAACAGGTGGTTTGTGCCCAACCCGCTTGGCCTTGGGTAACTCCTAGCGTGGTGATATGTCTGTCACATTAGCGACCTTCTTTTGTATGAGACCTATGTCCGCTTATGGATTAGCTAGCTCTTGATAACCCGACTTACATAGTAGTCCGGTACGGTTATATGCATCTAAATCATGGTTAATGAACACTTATTTGGTTAATTCAAATCACTTGTATCAAATTATCTTGCTCAAAACTGGTAAATGCACAAAGCAATTGCACACACATTTGTATTTGAGAGATTTTGTGTATCATTATGATAAATCAAGATCGGAAATGAACTCACATACGCACATGGGATTCCTTATAAATCTAACTTTTGTCTTTAAGATACTTTGAAATATTTTTGCAAATTGTCTGGAATAATTTCATTTTCTTATCTGAGAACAGTTGTTTAGTATAAAGACAACTACATGCATTATCAAAAAAATCAAAATCATTTTCAAAAAACATGCAATAAAGTTACATTTATATATAACTTTTTGACTTTCGTGACGATGGTATAGTTCCAAAACCAAAATTGGAATTTTATGCCTAGCGCAAGTCCTCATCTTTATATTTTCTATTTATTTTCAAAAATTAAAAATCAACCATACAATAAAACTATTATTTTCTTCTTTGGATTTCGCGATGATGGTATAAGTTTATACCTAAATATTCTATGCCTAGCGCAAACCATTGTACTAATTTTATTTCCCATTTATTTAAAATCATAAACACATATGACTTAAATCATTATGTTACACAATTATGCTTTAAAACAACGCACATTGTTACTATTTCATGTCATTATGTCAAACTTCAATTTTGCAATGATGGTATAATTCCTAGGGAATTATTCAAAAATTTATCACACTTAGGAATTTATGCCTAGCAAAAATCATTTTAAAAATATTTCATGCATAATATTTTCATGGAAATCTGAAAACAAATCACCATCATCATCATCATTTGCATCATCACAACAAAGTCTTAAGGCAGTCTCTTAAGCACTCTTTTACTTTTAGCAATATTTCTATACCAGGATTAGCTTGACGACCTAGCGAGCGGCGACTCCATGAAATGGTCATAAATAGCGACAATGTCCTTTGAAATTATTGTTAAAAGTCCCTTTTATTTTATCAAATTATCCCACAAACAACCAATTTGTTTACATCAGATTATTTCATTTAAATTTTAAAAGCATGACATTCAAACCATAATATTTCCAAATGACATAATTACATGAATCATCAAATCAATCACATCAAAACATTAAAGCATCATACAAACACATAAGACAAGTCATATGATCAAAAATATCTCATCTATATATATATCAACAATATATACATCATCTCAAAAACTGGATCGGTATGCCACAATCTGTACCTCAGCATACTCAATCCTCTATCAAAAATAATAAACACTATGTATCAATCTATGCGGTGCAGTCTGCTAGCGACTAGCCTCGAGAACCCCTCGAGCTCTCAGCCTCATCTCCTCCCCCACCTCGAGGTGGACGAGGTGGCCCCATCGTAGTCCGTGTGGTGCTATGAGTCCTGGACTCTGATCGTGATGATGTCCTCGATGACCTCATCATGACAGGCTCTACAATGGGGGCCGACAGTGGTAACCTCTGCTCCTCTGGCACCATATGGTGGTATAGCGTCTGATAGAATGTGATCTGGGCAATAGCCCATGCTAGGTCTCGAGTGCTCGCCCCTCCGCTCCATGCTCTGAGGCGTGCGACCTCATCTCTGAGCTGTGTGGCCTCCTCTCGGTGTCGTGCAGCCTCATCCTGCAAGGACTGCACCTAAGCCTGGAGACGGACAGTCTCCACACGAAGAGTAGCCATCTCGCTACTCTCTCCTACCTCGACACCCTTGCCTTTATCGAGCGATGGTGGCCTCTCTCTCCATGGAGAAGGGGGTCTCTCCTCCCTCCTCTCCCATTGTCGTGGCCTCTCCTGAGCTTGTGGCCTCCTCTGCTCTCTCCCGTCATGACCCTGTGCCACCTCAATGGCCGCCTGGTGTTGCCTCCCCATCTGATGCACAACTATGTGAATCAAACCCTGAGCCCTCGTCATCCTAGGAGGGCGGATGCCTACGTACCGAGCATCGTAGCCGCATCGGCAACCCCTACATCGTCCCCATCCATTGGCTGAATGGGGGCATCATCCATGTCCTCACTCTAGAAGCGTTGCATATCTGGAGCCCCACTGAGTAGTGTTATCCCGGATGGTCCAAGAAAACTCGTAGTCCCTGAGAGATGGGATCCCCTGTTTAGACCGAACGACCTCAAAACTCGGTCATAGCGGTGGAGCTCCACCTCTCTCCTCTCCATCCTCAGCCGACGGGTTTGCCTAATGTGAGCCAGCTCCTGTCCATCCTCGGCCCACCCTGGATGATCTCTCCAAGGCCTCCAGGTGATCTGGTCGGAGACAAGGTCGTCAAGTAGTCTCCGGGACATTGGCAGATCTATCCATCGCTGTGACCCTCTCCGGAGCCACCAGTAGAAAACTCGGGGCCTCTCCCCATCAATCCCTATTAGTGGGAGCCCTACCGGCCTCTGCACCATGATGTGCTCCCAGCACCAAACCTGTGGTAGTGATGTCATGACCGGACATCGGCCGCCCTTGTATACGACCCCATGCGGGATCCTATACAATCGGCATAGTACAAAGCTCCCCCAAGCAAACCTGTACCCATGGTCTCTCATGTCGTAGACCACATCTGTCGGTAGCCATGGTAGTCTGCATCCACTCCGATGGCATAGCGGCAGACCACCTACCACCCCAGCCAAAACCTGTGTCGGTCTAGATGCCCCGGGCATCCGGCGTAGCGACTCGATGTTCACTCGCCCTTCTCCGGGTGAAGCTCGGATCTCCACAGGTCGCATCATCGCGTGGCCCTGATTGGCCATGGGAGTTATTAGCCATCCTTGTATGGGGATCCTCAAAATCCTCCATACATCCTCCAATGTGGGAGTCATCTCCCCTGTCGGTAACCAAAAACAAGAAGAACCCGGATACCACCTCTCTGCTAGCGTTGTCAATAGCCCCATATCTGTAGAAACCTGTGGCATATCTGCCACATTGTGCAAGCCGACTTGAGCCAACTGATCTCGCTCTGCATGAGATAGAGCGGCCAAGTCATCCCTCAGCCCATCGTATTTCCATTCTCGGCTCTTTAGTAATCCTCTCTGCAACATAAACAACAAAACAATAAAAATCATTAATAAAACGGTGATTAAAAATGCAAGTAAAACAAGTTCAATTTCATACAAATGATGATATCGTCCACTATTGGACGATATCGTCCAAAATTTGAGCAAATTCGTCTCCGATTTTGCAAGAGGGAATCGTCCCTTATTGTACGAAATCGTCCCCATATCGCCGATTTCGCCCTTGGACGAAATCGGCGATATCGAGACGATTTCGACGAAATTGAGACGATTTCGTCCCGACGACGTCGACGGCCCAAAAATGGCCGCGATGCTCAAAAATCATTCAAAATTAATCTAAAAAGCATGAAATTCAAAATTAAAGCATTCTAAATTAAGTTTGGACCCTTACCCGTAGCCCGTGTCGGACCTCTGTCGATTTGTGCGTTGTCTCGACCATCTTGTCTACGAGCTCTAGAAACCAGGAAAATGAATAGTAAAAATGAATTAGGGTTTCTCCCTATTTTCTTAATTTTATTCAAAACAAATTAAAAACATTTTAAATTTTTGCTTTTCGCGTTTTTACCTCAAATGTTCGATTTGGGTAAAAACACGGAGGGGGCACCATAGTAAGTTGTCGTACGATTCGACCTAGAATCGTCGCCTAAAAATGGGAATAAATTTTTGCTTTCTCGTAAATCGAGAAGAACTCATCTTTAATGCATTTTCTTTGGAAAATTCGCTAAAGAGGGGGCAAAATGTAGCACCCTAAAATTGGTGTAGTAAACCCTTAGCAAATAATTAAAATTACTTTAGTAATAATTCAAAATTTAAATTTTAACCTCAAACCACTTGTTAAACCGCTTTCCTTGTTTTTCATGCCATTTTTAGGATTTGTTGTGACCGTTGGACGATATCATCGCCGATCAGACGATATCGCCTCGGAATCGGACGAATTCGTTTGGAGCAGAATGTCCAGACGATTTCGTCCCAAAATTGATTTTTCATAATTAGCTTCTTTTCAACGACGTCTCTAACCTGGGCAGAAGCATGTCTACGTGCGTTAGAGACCTCCCCTATTGGAGATCTTCCAGATTAGGATGATCTCCAACCTCCTAACCTCCCTCCTATGCCTATTTAATCTTAGGCCCTCCCCTTGACATTCCCCTGGCTGAATTTTACTGCACTTCGAGTTTTACATGCATTAGAATGTCTTAGACTACTATTTGCCTTTGTCCCTTTTTGAGTTTTCTTGTAGGAACTCTGTTATTCTTCAGTCGAAGCAAGCTCAGATCGTCATAGATGATCTTGTACAATCTCGGATGATCACGCCCCAATTCGAGACGATTTCGCACTCTATAGACGATTTCGATTGCAGTCAACATTGGGGGCAATTAGTGCCCAGAGTTTGCACTTTTCTCTTTTCGTCTGCTGTTTCATTTGGCATTTAGATCAGTTTATTGTTATTTTTGCTATTCTGCATTTTGGAGTTCACCCATATAGCTTAAGTGCATGATAAGATCATAATTTGTCATTAGAATACTATAATTTACTTGAATTTCTATTCGTAATTATCGTTTTAGTATCTATATTGTCATTTTACACCGTTTTCCTCTGTTAGTATTGCTTGCATTTTTTGTGTTCTGTGTCTATTTCTCTGATTGCAGGTCTCTGACGAATTCGTCGATTCATCGGATCTCGAGACGATCTGTCGGATCGGAGACGATCTGTCGAATTCGAGAGCGATCTTGGACTGCTTCAAAAATCGGAACCTCCATCGGACATCCGGATCGGGTATGGCTTTTTAATCTAGTATATTTCCTGTATTCTCTGTTTAATTCTGTTTTTGTATTCATTTAATCATGCATTTCATAATAGCTAGTTTAGATTCATTTGGCCAAACCTAGGACTTGAATGATTAAACGTAAAATTGAACACATCAAACACATTCCCAACCTAGGCGTGGAGACGCGCCATTCAAAAGTTTCCTGGTGAACCCCACCATCCAGTCAAAAATTCACCCTTATACACCTCCCTCGAGAGGCGGGACCTTCAAAGGGCCTCTCAGTCTGAGGTATTGTCCCATCCTTCTCGCATCCCCCTTTCGGGCACGGATCCTATAGCCTGAAGGTAAGGGTGCGAAAAATTTGGAGCGATACACCTACCTGAGTAGATCAGTGGATTGCTTAACTGATAAGATCAGTGAATTGCCTTACTGAGCAGATTAGTAGATAGCCTAGCTTGAGCAGATCAAAGTAATCATTTGTATTGGGATAAGGATCCTTATTTCTTTGTGAAATATTATAAGGATATTATCTTGTGGAGCACCCCACATTGGGGGAACCACGTTAAATCTTGTGTCTCAATTATGTGTGGTGATTTGTGCTCTTACTTACAATTGCTATCTATGTCATTAATGCACATTGCTATATATGGATATTGCAATTAAGAACACTAATTGATATTTGTTTGGAAAGAAAGTAAAAAGTGGGTGCTATACTATTCACCCCCCTCTCAGTATAAGTTTGTGTTATTCAATTGGTATCAAATTAGGTTCCTTCGGAAAGGCTAACAGCTTAAGGGCAGATTCTACAAGAACACAGATGGCTTCAAAGAATGGATTATCTACAAATAAGGCTCCATTGTTTTACGATAACAATTATGCTTTCTGGAGCTTGAGAATTAAGGACTACTTGATATCGCAAGGATATGAGGTATGAAAGATGGTTGAAAAGATTATAAGGTTGAAGGTGGTCCCGAGGTAGATAAGACTATCAGAAAATTGGTTGAGATCAATGAAAGGGCAATGAATTTTATTTTGAGTGGGCTACATGAGACAGATTTTGCAAAGGTCATGGTATGTAATTCAGTTAATGAAATGTGGACCAAGTTGCAGAATACCTATGAAGGAGGTTCCAAGGTAAAGTTGGAAAACTATAAAATCATAGAAAAAAATTTGAGGAATTGAAAATGGAAGATTATGAATATATAGCAAATTTTTTACTTCGATTTGATGAGATTACTAACACCATGATAGGTTTAGGATTTGATATGAAATAATCAAAATTTACTCAAAATGTTTTGAGATCACTTCCCATGAAGTATGATGCAAAGGTTTCATCAATAGAAGAAATAATGGATATCAACATGCTAACAATGAAAGAACTACAAGGAACTCTCACAACTTATGAGATGAGGATAAGTAAGCATCAGGTTCTAATAAAATAAATTGCATTCAAGGCTTCAGAGAAAAATAAAGGGAAAATTCCAGAGACAGATAAATATTCAGATAATGATGAGGAAGCTAACTTCATCAAAAGAAAAAAGGACTTAAGGAATTACAGAGATATGAAGAAAGTAAAATGCTACAAGTGTGGTAATTTTGGTCACTATGAAAACAAGTTTCCACAAGAAGAAAATAGTGATGATGAAAAACAGGGTCACAGAATAAAAGAATATGGAAAGCATAAGCATGACAAAGATGACAGATACAAGCACAGCAAGTATGAGAAGAAGAAAAGTTTTCATAATACAAAGAAAAATTTCTACGTTGGAGAAGCAAGTGATAGCTCAGATCATAGTGATAAATACAAGTTAGATGATGAAAAGGAAGAACGTCTATTCCTAGTAATAGAAGGTGAAAGAGAACCGTGATTTTTGTGTGGTCAAAGAGATCACATATTAGGATATTCCAATGGATTCAATGATAGTGAAGATGAGATGACACATCAAGGAAATAGGCATGGTCAAAGAAATCATGAAAGTTTGTTTTCTATAGAATATTATAATGATCTTAGTGATAGTGAATATGAAGAAGGGTTTTTCTATGGGATAAAATAAGTAGAAGAAGAACATTCACTCCAAACAGAAGAAGTTAAACAAGAGAATATTGTAAGAAAGACATATGTCTCAGTTGATCTAAAGGAAGTCTTCAATGATATCCATGAGCAACTACAAGAGGTTAAGGAGAATCTAAAAGAATTGAGATGTTCCACACTTGAGAATTTTGATCCATCACATGACTCAAAAGGTTAAGATATTTTCACTAAGAAGGAAACATGTATTTTAGAGACAATAAATATGGATGCCAATTTGCTATTTGACACAAATGAAGAGAAAGAAGAGGAAGGTTCCAAAGCACCAAAGGTCTCATATTTTAGGTTTGGAGAATCACACTCAAAATAAAAGGAAGTTCTAAAATATGAAAGCAAGGAAGCACCTAAGTGTTATGAAGAAAGTTCCAAAGTTCCTATGGCTTCAAACATCCAGTTTGGATCTAGTTTTGAGATAAGTGAATCAAGTTCAAATGGAAAGCAAGGAAGAAATTAAGGAAGAGGATTTAGATACTACAAAGAAGGTTCAAGGATACAATGCACAAATAAAAAATGGTCACAAGGTTAATGGTCAAGAAAGGTATGAGGAACCAAGGCATGAAAAAAGGGATTTTCAAGGACAATATATTTCTTGTAATGGATTTGGACACAGGGCTATACACTACAGGGTTTATGGATCAAAGAAGATTGATTTTGCTAGAAGGAACTTCAAAGGAAGAAAGTATGGTTTTCAGGGACATTGCTTCTCATGCAACAGGATTGGTCATATATCTTCTTAGTGCAAATAAAATGAGCAACATGGTTTTGGATTTAGAGTTACACAATTTAGAAGTCATGGTCATAATGATTATGAAAATAGAACTTCACAATACAGGGTTCAGGAAAGGAATGGATATGGAAATTATTTCGAGAAAGAATTCATGATATGGGTACAATCCAAAGGCTACAATATCAAGTATTTTAATTGCAATAACTTTGGACATATTGCAAAATGGTGTAGGACTCAATTCCAAACACGTTTAAGACAAGAAGGTCAAGCAGTTTCAAGGCAAGAAGGTCAAACAGGTTCAAGACAAGAAGATCAAGTAATTCATCAAGAGAAGGATATCAAAAATAAATGGAAGTAAGTTGACAGAGGAAATAAACAATGTAATATGGTAGTAAAAGTACTCCCACCCCAAAATTAATCACCTCAAGAGAGAAGGTGGTGAGGGGGCTATGCTTAAGAGTCATATCTTTTAGCCCCATAGGTGTCATTTTTTGCCATTGATGTCAAAGGGGAAGATATTTCAGTTAGGAAAAGCAACCTCCAAAGAGAGCATTGAGTTAGGGGGAGTAGCCTCCAAAGAGAGTATTGAGTTAGGGGGAGCAGCCTCCATAGAGAGTATTGAGTCAGGGGGAGCAGCTTTTATTCTTAGAGATGGTTTTTGCAATGATTGTGGTGATTTGGATTAGAGGTGTTGCCATCAATGACAAAGGTGGAGATTGTTGGCAATTTGAGTTATTTTATGTTTTAATTGATGTAACATGGATCATTGATGTCATATGGATTACATTTAATTTTTGGTGGTAACAACACTTCATAAATAATCATTTATGATATTTTGGAGAGCATGGATATATACAAGTTTTTTTGTGAAAACCAAGGCAGACAAAATATAAGGTTTTATTATAACCATGGATGGCATATTTGAAATGGTTTTTTCTTAAAATGTAGGTTGGCTTTTCGTTTCATCAAAAAAGGTGCCCCGGTGATGGAGATATTTAATTTTAAATATTTAGTTTAAATTTTAAATTATTTAAAATTTTAATTTTAATTTTAAAATTAAAAATAAAATTATAGCACCGACGTCTAAAGAAAGGAGGAAAGGCATATATTAAAAATAATAGCGTCAACGTCTAAATAAAGGAGGAAAGGCATATATATATGCGACCAAAAGTTTTGATAAATCCTTGTCCTTGATTTTTGAATGCATTCGAATTAATAACGTAATGCAAGAAGAGTCTGTGTGTTGAAGCATGTGTAAAGAGGCGTGTGAAGGGTTTAAAAAAATTAGTTCCATTGAATAATGCTTCTCGAAGGATAACCAAATGCATAGGCACCTTTGGCCTAGTGGTTCGTGGGTTGTGTAAGAAGCAGGAGGTCCTACGATCGAGTCTCGTCGGGGATGCTTGCAGTGTTGAAATGCTCGAAGAATTTTTGAGTTTTTGAAGGGTGCAGAATATTGAGGTATTTGTTTTGGTTCGTGCCCCTTTGAACACGTGAGGACCTATGGCTCAACGATATCTTGACTGCGATTAAGGCATTGATCAAGGAGGCGTCAAGGGATTGAATCCCGTCAGGGACAGAGGCAAGTTAATATTTTTTAATATTTTATTTTTCTAAAGTTTCCCTAGGATAAATAAGGGTTATGATGCACCTTAAGAAAAAGAGATATTTTTGGTGATTTTCTTTTTGGAAGTATATCATATTATATATCATTGGAAATATTATTTTGAGGGCTATTTTATTAACTTTGTTTAGAGGGAGAAATAAGGTATGTGTAAAGAGATATTTCTGATTTTGTAAAGAGGTTAAAAAGTGAAGGTTGCTTTGTTCTTTTTCAAAGAGGATTATTTCTTTCATGAGGGGAAATGATGTATTTTATTGAGTAGGAGTAATAAGGTGTTATTTGTATATTATTGTTGTGTTATTAATCATGATCCCTAACCCTTATTGAAAGTTTAAAAAGAAAGTTTGTTGAGTGTGGCAGATTTAGTGGACAACTAATAAGGCATCAAAAAGGTATGAGCAATATTCTCCATTGACTTTTTTTATGGTGGTTTATTTCTGAAATATCATTGGAGAGAAAAGGATTGATTGTGGTTTCCTTTTTCTAAAGTGGTTGGTTAAATGCTTCAAGGTTTTCTGGTTTGAGATTTTTGTTTAAACCTTGTTTTATAAGCATTGTTGTTGAAGCCATTAGTTGTCTGAAAAACCTGAGATAGGGTTTGAGAAGAACATGAGTATCATTGTTATGTGAATAATGTTTTATAAGCATTATTGTTGAAGCCCATTGATTGTACAAAGAACTTGAACTTGATTTAGAGAACAACATGAGTATCATTGTTATGTGATATTTGTGGTTGAGCATTATTGGAAATATTTGAGTTGGTTGATACTTGTTTGGACTAGGGATTGTGAGAAAGAGTTGTTCCTTGTTGTGATTGGTTGAGTAGAGTTTTTTGAGCCTAGTCAAGTGAATGAGTGAAGTGGTTGTTCAAGTTCCATGAAACAAACTATTCTATATTCTGATTTGAGTTGAGATCATTGTGGATCATTGTTGTCATCCATTGTAGAGTGCATTGCCATTCATTTTTGAGTTCATCATTAATCCTCACCTTCATAAATTTGTGGATGATATTTGAGTGCTACTTGAGCATGATTTATTGAGCCTTTTATAATGCTTTTGGGATAGATTTTTGGACAGATTTGTGGTAGCTTTTGTGCATGATTGATTGAGCCTTTAAGAAGGCTTTTGGGATAGATTTTTGGACATATTTGTGGCAACTTTTTTGCATGATTGATTGAGCCTTTAAGAAGGATTTTGGATAGATTTCTAGACATATTTGTGGTAGCTTTTGTGTATGATTGATTGAGCCTTTGATAAGGCTTTTGGATATTTGTGGATAGATTTTTACAAGTTCTTGGTGAGCTTGCTGAGCAGATTTGAGCAAGTTATTGGTGAGCCTTCTAGAGAAGATTTGAGCAAGTTCTTGGTGAACTTGCTAGATCATATTTGAGCAAGTTCTTAGTGAACTTGCTAGAGCAAAATTTGAGCAAGTTCTTAGTGAGCTTGCTAGAGCATATTTTGAGTAAGTTCTTAGTGAGCTTCCTAAAAATATTTGAGCAAGTTCTTGGTGAGCTTGCTAGAGCATATTTGAGCAAGTTCTTGGTGAGTTTCTAGAGTACATTTGAGCAAGTTCTTGGTGAGCTTGCTAGAGCATATTTAGAGCAAGTTCTTTGTGAGATTGCTAGAGCATATTTTGAGTAAGTTCTTGGTGAGATTGCTGAAGCATATCAGTTTATTGCCTACCTGAGCAGATCAAGATTGCCTTGCTGAGCAGATCAGTGGATTGCCTACTTGAGAATATTAGGATTGCCTACCTGAGTAGATCAGTGGATTGCCTAGCTAAGTAGATCAGTGAATTGCCTTGCTTAACATATCAATCAATTACCTACCTAAGCAGATCAGGATTGCCTACCTGAGAATATTAGTGGATTTCCTACCTGATTAGATCAGTTTATTGACTTGCTGAGCAGATTAGTGGATAACCTAACTTTGAGCAGGTCAAAGTAATCATTTGTATTGGGATAAGGATCCCTATTTATTTATGAAATATTATAAGTATATTATCTTGTGGAGTACCCCACATTGGGGGAACAACATTAAATCTTGTGTCTCAATTGTGTGTGGTGATTTGTGCTCTTGCTTACTATTGCTATATATGTCCTTAATGCACATTGCTATATTTAGATATTTTAATTAAGGATACTAATTGATATTGGTTTGGAAAGAAAGTAAAAAGTGAGCATTATACTGTTCACCCCCTCCCTATCAGTATAAGATTGTGTTCTTCACTTATTTTGGGTAAATATTTGATCGTCTATTTATTACTTATGTTGACTATGTTGTAAAAATTCAAGTGACCCAATTTTCTATGCCACAACCAACTTTCATCTTCTTGTGATAGAAAGAACTTTTCTCCCTTGATCTCATTGAGCATGTATAGGTTGTTTGGGGTTCTTCTTGCATTGGAAATGATTTTTCCAATTTCTAATTTTCTTATCTCACACCTATCTGGATGGAAAGTATCCATGTACCCTTGATCACAAAGTTGACTTATACTTAACAGATTATGTTTTAACCCTTTAACATACAACACATTTTTTGTTTTTGTTTTCCCATTATCTAAACTTAGAGTTCCTCTTCCACCAATCCTTGTTGATCCATTATCACCAAAACTTATTGATCCTCTATTGGTTTATTTTAGAACAATGAATTTGTCTTTGTCTCTTGTTATGTGACTAGATCAACCACTATCAGGATACCATTTTTCTTCTTCATCCTGAGCATGAAGCGCAGTTTGAACTAGCATTGACCTAGCCTTAACATTTTCCCTTTCATCTTTCTTAGTTGTTGAAATTTTTTTCTAGACTCGTGAGGTATCATTTTACACCATCTAGCCTTGTGCCCAAAATTATTGCATTTGTAACATATAATATCATCATCCATAAGAGGTGCAAATGAATTGAAATTTCTATTGACATTGTTTCTTGTATGATGAATACAGTGTATAGCTCTATGACCATATTTATTACAAGAAAAGCAATGACCATGGAAGAAATTATGTAACCTATTTGGATGTCTTGAAGTTTGTGGTGAAGTAATATTCCTCTTGTGATTAACTCTTATCCAGGGTTCTCCTTTGCTTTCTTACTTTTTGTTATCCTTTGCTTGCTTATCCTTGTTTGAGGTTTCTGCTTTTTTAAGACTTGATTCCTTTTTTTGTTTCTCATATTCTACACCTTATAGTACCTTGGTCCTTTCAACTTCATTCCTTAGGTGGATAATTTTGCTTCCAATATTTCATATTTTGTTTCACTGGCTCTCAATAGTTATGTCATGTCCTGCTCAATTTTATTTCCTTCTTCCACCCTAATATTTAGTTCTATGATATTTTGTATAAGTTCCATCCTTGCTTATTCATTCTTGAACTTGTTCCTTCAAGCTTGAATTCTTATATCTAAGTCTTTCCAATTTTCTGAGAGCAGCAAAGAATTCCTTTTTTATGTCAACCATAATCTCTTCTTCATTTTATGAAATCATGTGTGCTACTAATGGATCCTCCTCCAAGTTGTTAGTCTTTTCACAGAGAGATCTACTCTGATACCAATTGAAGAACATGTGCTTATACTGAGAGGAGGGGATGAGCAGTATACAATAAAACATTTTTCCTTTTAATCCAAATAATAGCATCAAAAATATTAAGGCAGTAAACATCACACAAAGCATCACACACATGAGAGACATGATTTTACGTGGTTCACCCAATGTGGGCTACTCCACGGAGAAAATATTTCTTATATTTTTTTTCAAATAAATTCTCTTGGAAATCCTTTCCCTACAATATTTATGGACCTCTGTACAAAGGATACACCAATCCACTAAATCAAGTTCGTAGATATCTATCCATAGGAGAATTCCTCATTTTCTCTAGTTGGTGATCCTCTAGAATATTACTACCTCCACTGCACTGGCTTGTGGATATCTCTCCACTAAATACTCTTGTTCTCACTCAGAAGACTTGTCCTCACTGCCCTGGCTAATGGATCTCTATCCATTGGAGACTACTATCCTTTGTACTCTATCACTTCTAAAGCTCTGTCTCAAATTTACACTAAACATAGTCCTTCGGTCTAGTACAACTCTACTCAATATCTATCTCTGATATGGCACAAACCTATCCTCAAATATGCACCAAACTCTATCCACAAGTCCTCTCTAGAACTTGTCCAATATGCTCAATAAGTTCTCTCAAGAACTTATCTAAATCTACTCAATAAGTCCTCTCAAGAACTTAACCAAATATGCTCTCAATCTGTATTGTAAGCTTTCACAAAAGCTTACTCAAACTTGTCCACAAGTCTTCTCAAGACTTACCTCAAATCTACTCAACAAGTCCACACTAGAATTTATCCAAATCTCATAGAAACATAAATAGAATTGTTAGAGACTCAATATGATCTATACTCATCACAAAGCTCAATCACTTTTAATCACTCTTTCAGAAACATACAGAGAATTGTTAGAGACTCAATATGCTTCAACCCAATCACTTTCTCAATTCAATTCAAAATATAGAATAATTTGCTTTATGGAACTTGAAAAATCACTTCACACACCCACTTGACTAGGCTCAACCAACTCTACTCAACCAATCACTCAATGAAATAATCCTTTCTCACAAACCCTAGTCCAAGCATATGATTCTTCACTCAAAATATTTCCAACAATGCTCAACAACAAATCTCACATAGCAATGATACTTATGTTCTTTTCAAACCCTAGTTGAAGTTTTTTTCTCAACAACTCACTTCAACAACAATGCTTATAAGACAACTCTCACATAATAATGATGCTCATGTTCTTTGCTCAACCAATGGCTTCAACAACAATGCTTATAAAACAAGGTTCACATAACAATTATTTATTCTAGAAAACCTTGAAGCATTAACTCAAACACACTCAATAAGGAAGCCCTAAAAAAATCATTTTCACTCTAAACTTATTTTCAGAATACCAATCAATCAACTCAACTATGCAAGAATGTGCTCATGCCTTTTCTTGATGATGAAGGAACCTCAAATATCTATCACAATCACTTCTATGTCAAACTCAAAGAGGTTAGAAGATAAATATTTCTCACAATGTAATTCAAAAACTCAATTACACCTTATCACTCCATCTATAAAAAAAACCATCAACATACATAAAATATTTTTCCAACAACACCTTATAATCTCCCAACTAAAATAAATTTAACATCCACCAAAATTTAACTCAAAAACCTCTTTAATTAAATTTTAATGGCAAGAAGAACTTTGGCAATAATCAAATCCACTTTCCTTATAACTCCAATAACATAAATCAATTACCAAACAAGCAACCTTTCATATACCCTTATAACTCCAAATAACACCTTCTGAAAACATTAGGTAAATAAAATATTTAATAAAAATTACCTTTTCCACTAGTGGGATTCGAACCCCCAATCACTACCTCCTCATGCGCCCTAATCACAGGTTTGCCCATCACGTGCACTAGATGCACACTTGGAAGGCTAAGAACACCTTGTGCTCTTTCTTCCAAGTCTGACGCCCTAAATGAGCACGTGCCAAAAAAATTTCTCCTTAGAGCTCAAGACAAACACTCCAACAACCTCCATGTGAATCAATCATGGTCACTTCCACTCCCAATGTTCTTGAAAAATGCACTGCCAATGGACCACACTATCAAATGTGAGTGAGGCCTTAAGCTCTCTCCTTTTGTCTTTTTCCTCGTGCTAAAATACAAAACAAATTCTTAGTATTCTTCCTCAATGATTGCACGAAAATACTCTTTGCTTGGTTGCATGAAAAATTAATCAAAGAAGGGTAAGTTTTGAATGCCCCTTTGGCATATTATTTATACACGAAATTCACCATATGGCTTAGATGTCGACGCTCCATTAAATTTGATGACGTCGACGCTTTTATAACCTTTATAATTTATAAATTATTTAAATTCTAAAAGAATTTAAAATTTATAAATTATATTTATAAACCTTTGACTTTAATAAAAATTAAAGCCTCCTTGAGATAAAATTTAAACCTTCATTTGTACTTCACTGATTTGATGAAAATTATTCTGCCACCATGGTTTTAATAAAAACCTTTATAAAATCATATTTTGACAACTTTTCTTCAACTCTTCGCATTGCTCCTGGTGTCAATAATGGTGCACTCCATGGTATTAATGACAACTTCTCACCTTGACATCAATGACAACTAAAGGAGCTCAAAATTTCCAACATTGAGGTGGTGTCTAAAAATAGAACTTAGTTTGTTAAAAGTAGTTAATTATAATGTAAAAGAGATCTAATTATTAGGTCACAATTAAAAATTTAAAAAATGCCAAAGAGACATCTAAAAATATAATTTTATATATACTTAATATAAAATTACGGTCGCACAGGAGGAAGTGAGAGCCATGAAGAAGTGCGAGCTAAGAGGAAGTGAGAGCCAGGAGAGAGTGCGATCCAAAAGGAAGTGTGATCCAAGAGGAAGTGTGAGATGAGATTCAATCATGATGGAAGAGCGACGAGTTCATCCATAGTGCATAAATGTTTCAAACCCTTACCATGCATGGAACTTTATTTCCAAAAAATTGTTGAAGTGAAGGAATTTCAAGAAAAAAAAGAAACAAGGACTATTTTGAGCCAAGAGGGAGTGCAAGCTGAGAGTTAGTGTGAGGCAAGAGAGAGTGCAATATAGGAGTGAGTGCAAGCTAATGAGTGCAAGCCAAGAGGGAGTGCAAGCCAAGAGTGTGCCCCATTAGCTAGTATGGAAGGAACTTCATATTTGAAAGCTCTAATAGGAAGTTAAGATACCCTAGCTAGAATTATAGAGGCCCAAGTTGGAGATAAGAAGAAGAGCAAATACATGGTAATTTCAATTCAGGTAGCAAATGTTACACTAGAAGTGAGTATCAAGGATGAGATGATTGAGCATAATATAATGGTTCTTAAAAGTAGAGGGTTAATATGTAATTTTCATAGATCATGGCCAAAGTTTTTGAAGATTCAAAATTGGATCAAGTGGAAGTGGGTATTAAATTTAAATTACTTTGTGACTTTTCTTTCTAAAGGTTTTTCCTCATCATATTTTCTAGTTCAAAAATTAGGGATAAAATATTGGTTGGTGGCTAATGGTTTAGGGGAAGAGATGCACTTTATTTGAGACCATGGAATGAATTTTTTTCTATTGAGATAGAAACTATTAAGAAGCTTCGAGTATGGATTAGGTTCTTTGGACTTCAATACCAACTTATAAATAAGGATGTTTTGAAGAATATTGGAAACAACCTAGGGGAAATCATCAAGGAAGGACTAACTACTAAGGAGCGAAAGCATGCTATATATACTCAAATATGTGTTGTTATGAATATTTTAAAACCTTTGTCATAATCCAATAATATTAAATCTGAATCAAGAAAATGGGATCAACAAGTAGATTATGAAAATGTCGTATTTTGTTGCCACAATTGTTATGATATTGGACACATGGCAAGAGTTTGCAAAGTGAAAACTATAAAGAAAGAGACAAAAAATTCTAGCCATGAGATAAAATTCAAGACAAAGCTTGGAAATAATATAGTAAGAGAAGCTAGATTAGATGAAGGACATTCCACTCCAAAATAAAAGGCAAAGAAAACCTATCTACAGTGTCATTTGGCAAGTTTGGAAGAATTAAAGGTGCAAAAGATGTGGAGAGAAATCCTAAAACAAATATGACAAAAGAGGTCATGTTTATTCTAGGCAAATCATCTTCATTTTTCACAAGTAATATAGAATCCTCTTTAAATAATAAAAGTGAAAGGGGTGAAGATATTAACCCTTTCACTTTAAGGTTTCAAAAGCAACATAATAAAGAAATAAGGATGGAGGAAACCCATAACAATTTAGGTTTTTTAGGGTAGAATAAGAAGATAATTGCTACAAAAGAGCATCCTTACACTTTAGGGTTTCTAGGGCAACATAAAGAAGATTGTGCTTTTGAGGTTATTCCTTTCACTTCACATCCTTTAGAACAAGGTAAAACTAAAGATGATAAGTCTTACTATGAGCAATGTGAGAAGATTGAAGAGATTGATTAAGATGAAAATATTGGTAGGAATGAAAAAAGAGAGGAAGACCCAATTAGCAAAAACAAAGAGAAAAAGAAACCTAAAGGGATATTGATATGTAAAACAAAAGCAAATATCACAAATGCTAACAAGGGGGGCTAAACCCACAAATAAAAACAAAAAATAATAATGAAAATAATATCTTGGAATATTAGGGGAATGAATAAGAACCCTAAAAAAAGTATTAAGAAGTTGTGAGGTTGTTATAGACAAGACATTTATAAATATAGAAGTTGAGCAACAAATATTTTTATATATTGAACATTGTTTACAAATATTTACAAATATCAGCGCTCGTTCGAGCAAACACAAGAGGAATCAACCTCACAACCACATGGATGATAATAACTAGGCAACTGCCATTATACCAAATGTCATTCGGCATTTGGTCATTCACGGTGTTGAATTTCATCTTGATAGAATTTAAATTTTGAAAGGCATCTGTTATAAAAGGAGTTGATTGTGGAAACAAAGGAGTTGATTGTGGAAACTTAACCGATGGAAGAAGATGAAGAATATCTTTAATAGAAAGGCAACTGAAAAATATCTTTGATAGAAAAGCAAATGAAAAATATACTTTATTTAACTTAGAAATGTTATAAGAACAAAGGCAAATAAAAAATATCTTTGATAGAAATACAAAATTAAATATACTTTAATTAGCTTAAAAATGTTATGAAAGCAATGTAATGTCTTATTTTTATAATAAAAATGGTTCCAATAAAAATCACACATAATTTTTAACAAATTATAAACATAAGATTTAAATAAATATATAAAAACTAAAAAAACAAACACATCTAAGATAAAGAAAGAATTTAAACACATAAAAATGACAATAATGAGCGAAAGAAAGACAAATAAAACAAAGAAGTTCACACCATTAAAAAAAAATTAGTGGTGAGGAAAGCGTGATTGAAAATAATGATGTCATTCCATTGATCACCGATAATAATGATGTCAGGGGAAAAGGTTGTCAGGGAAGGAAAGAACAAAAAAAAACATCCCACACCAAATAAGTTCAAACGCTTTAAGCTTTGAAAAGGCTACTAAAAGACAAAAATTAAAAACCAATCAAAGACAAACGAAGTTAGTGTCTAGTTAGGGCACATGGATGATAATTCTATTTCTCATAAAGTTGTCCACGTACACCCTTTTCTATATTCCCCAGTACAAACGAGAAGGCTAAAACAAATGGTGAATCACACATTCCTTGAAAGTCTAGTGCCAACTTTCCTCCCCACGTGTTAGGCGTCCCTTTGATTTTGATGCAACGTCGAATCACTCTCGTTGACAGAATGGATCCACTCAGACTACACTTAACAGACACAATTACTATTTATTTTTACTACAATAAAAATCTCTAACTTTTTATCATCGTGTCTTATCTCTTCAATTAATATTCGTTTTGTTACCTTTTTATTTTGACCTGTTATTCTATTTCTCTCCATGTGTACGTTTATATGTGTATATTGCCGTGGTATTCAACAATTTTGATACTGAATATCAATAATAGAAGTTGTTTATATAAGTGTTACTAATTTTACATTAACGATACAAATGGTTTATCAGTTTTATTATTTATTTTTTTTGTCAACTCGGTAGTATGTTTAAAGGTGCAAGCCTTTGGTCTTGTCTATGTAGAATTTTTCACTCATATTAACATCAAGTTGCTCCACATATATGAGGTAGTTGGCCCTCTTGCTTTCTAACCAGTCCATTGTGATGTCTTTTTTATATAAGTTGTTTATTTTTAGTAGCATATTCTTACAAAGGAATTTTGTTCCATTAATACTTTTTATGCTTAATTAGTATAGTGTGTGCATGTGTTAATAATCTCACATTGAATCTGTTGTAAGACTTTAGTGGTTTATGAGCCCAACTATTTACCAAATTATTTTCAATGAAGTAGTAGGCTTAAAGGTGTAAGCTCTTTATACCACTCATATGAGATTTATCATCCCTATTAACATTGAGCCAAGATACATGTGGGGTAGTGAGCCGATTGTGGGATTTGAATGGTTTATGACCCCCACCACTTGCCAAAGTATTTTCCAATATGATAACATGTTTAAAGGTGCAAACCCTTGGTCTCACTCGTGCGATTCTGATGCAATGGCAATGGGGGGAGGAGGGGCGGATTCCTTTTTAGCTACACAATTTAGACGTCAAAGAATTTACAGTCGACACCTTCCTTGTGATGACATACTTACACTTAATCTACAAGGCAAACATTGATGCTAGCACTCTTCAGTTGACAATGATGGCTCCCAATCATGATGACAACCAATAAGTCAACAGTCCCCTCGGCAATGTCAGCATACTCGGATGGAACCCTAGTTGGCAACTTCAAGTAGACAAGCTCTTGTCAACGATCCCCTTCGACGAAGACAACAATATTTTCTAGACGAATTTTTTTACTCTTGCTAGACAACAACTCACTTCATCATCCTTTACGGTGAGCCTCACAAGGACGTTTTCCTTAACGACGGACTCTTAGACAAAAAAAATATCGACAATCCTCTAGACAAACGAGCAAAGGTGGCATATTCCAAGACGATGTTGGCTAGCTTTGTGATGATACCTTTGTTTAGTTGGAAATTCTCTTTAGCTCCTCACAAGATGGCTCCACATGACAATTGAATTTTGACTGCAAAATACTAACAATGCATACTCTAATGGCAATCTTCTCGTGGTAACCTTTAGATGGACTCTTGTATTCCTTGACTGTGTCAACCGACAGTAGCTATTTGTGCGCTCTAACCTACAACTAAACATATAAGAATGCAAGAATTGAATATTCTAACATCATAACAACACACAACATTTAGTACATGAAAAAAGAATAGAAATGGAATTGGAATTGTATTAAAATTTGGCTTTCACAGTTGTTACAGGTTATAACTTTGCAATCTGCCTATATCCCTACTTCTCTTAGAACACTCTATTCTAGCGACTTCTCTCTTACCTTATTTTGTTTCTCCTCCACTTCTGCTTGGTCTCTCTTCTACTCTACTATTTTTTCTCTACTTTCCTCTTTATCTCTCTCAAACCCAATCTACTTTACAGGCTTGAGAAGTCAACTACTCTTCAACTTCCACCAAACGGTTCATATTCCAAATAGTTGGCCTTCTAGTTATGACGTGCTAGTTAGTTCACAAATGGATACTCCTACATCATACTCACTAGGTAACACAAATGTTTTATAATTATTACTAGAATCTACAACACATACTTTGTATTTGGCAATCTTGAAAGCATTCATCCACCTTGCTACGTCAACTTCCTGGTTCTTCCACTTAACTAGATATTCATAATATGCCTTACCTCTTGTCCTTCTCGCCACTCTAGAATCTATGATTACTTTAATTTCATCTTGTTCCTTATTTGGTAGTTGTGCTATCCATTTTTCTACTAAAATATCAATTATATGATCTCCATCATCATCTCTAGGTTGATCATAGTATGGGTACAAGTCGACTACATTAAAGTTGGATGAAATGTCGACACCCTCTAGAAACTCAATTTCATATGCATTGATGATAAAATTCTTCAATACCTTACAAGGTCCAATCATATTTCAGTTTAACTTGTTATACATGCCCTTTGGAAATCGCTCCTTTTACAAATATCTCAAAATAAAATCTCCAACCTGAAACTCCCATGTTCTTTGTTTAGGATCAACATGTGTGTATTCATGTTAATATTTTCTAACTCAATTTTCACCTTTTGATGTAAATCATGAATGTAGTCGACAAAGTCTTCTGCTATAGCACTTGGTCTCTGTAAATTAGTTGTCTTTCACAACTCATCTACTCCTCTTGGGCATATCCCATATAGTTTAAAATGGGCTTCTACTTGTACTTCAATTTACAAAATTGTTGTATGTAAATTCAACCTGTGCCAAAATAGTATCCCAAAGTTTTGGTTTCTTTCCAACTAAGTATCTCAGTAATTTCCTAAGGCTCCTATTCACAACTTCAATTTGTCGATCCATTTGTGGATGATATGCCAAACTAAATTTCAGCTTAGTACCCAATTTCTTCCATAAAGTTCACCAAAAATGACCCATAAATTTAGCATCTTTATTTGAAACAATACCTTTTGGTAATCCATGCAATCTTACCACTTCATTGAAGAATAATGTGATGATGTGAGTATAAAATGTGTTATCTTTGATAATGTGTCAGCAACAACAAAAATAGAATCATTACCCTTTTGTGTCCTCGACAACCCAAGAATAAAATCCATGCTTACATCCTCCCATGGCCTCTCTAGTATTGGTAATGGTTGATACAACTTGGTGTTTTGACTTCTTCCCTTTGCATGTTGACAAACTCAGCAATACTGCAAAAATATTCTTACTACCCCAAAATGTCCTGCAAGTCCTCCACTATGTTTTTCTCTTATCAAATTTTCTCTCATTAAACTTTATGGTATGCATAGTCAATGCCCCTTGAACAACATTCTTCTTTTATGAAATAATCAAGCCATGATATTTGGTCTCCTATAGTAGGATTACTACATGTTTTCCAAGCTTCCTTGAAGTCTAAATCATCAGCATAAAGATCCTTTATAACATCAAAACCATTTAATTTGATTTGTATCATATCTAGTAATAGATTTCTTCTACTCAAGGCATCAATTACTTGATTCAAATGATCAATACTATGCTTCAAGAAAAATGAATATCCTTGCAAAAATTCTACCTGCTTCATATGCCTTTAATTCAACTTACTCTGGTTGTTAAAAAACTGCAAAGCGTGATTATCTATGAATAAGACAAACTCTTTTGGTATACCTCCATTTCTTTAGAGCTTGAACAATGGTAAAAAAATCTTGTTCTTAGACCAAGTATTTTATCTTTACCTCATTTAGTGTCTCACTGAAATAGACAATGGGCTTGCCTTCTTGGTTCAATACTCTTATCACAGTCCCACTAGCACCAAAATCCACCTAAAGAACCTTGTTGAAATATGAAAAAGCTAGAACTAGTTGTTTTATTATCTTCTTCTTTAAGATTTGAAAAATCCTTACTGCTAAAATTATCAACTTAAACTCATGTTTTCCTCCTTTCATCTTTTCTATGATTGGAGCACAAATTTCACTAATTTTTTTTATAAACTTCCTATAAAAACATGCTAGACCATGGAAAATCCTAGCCTCAAACATACTTCTTGGTTATGGCCAATTTACAATGGCCTTGACATTTTCAAGGTCCATCCCTAGCCCTTATTGTGAAATTACAAAACCCAAGTATACCAATTCCTCTTTCATAAAACTATATTTCTTCATGTTGATTAACTTTTCTTCCTTTAATATTTGTAAGATCAATCTCAAATGTGCCAAATGGTATTTCTTCCTTTTATTAAATATCAAAACATCATCCAAATAGACAATCACACAATTACCAAGAAATGGATTCAACACTTCGTTCATCAACCACATAAAGCTATTGGGTGCATTTTTCAGTCCGAATGGAATAACTAGCCACTCATACAATTAGTCCTTTGTCTTAAACACAATTGTCCACTCATCTCCTTCCCTATTCCAAATTTAATGATAACCACCCTTTAAATCTATCTTTGTGAAGTACTTTGCTCCACTTAAGCAATCCATTAAATCATCCACGCATGATAATGGAAATCTATACTTTTGTTAGAGTATATTACATCATTTGGGTCATGTAAATGTACCACCTTTGGTACATAGTTAGAGTATTAGATTACTTTAGGGGGAATTTAGCTAGTTACTTCAAGCAATGTAATAAATGCACAAGTATCAATGTGCAAGTTGTAATGTGCAAGGTGTCCCCTTGTACAACTAGGTAGAGTGTTGGCCAAGGAATCTATCTTCCTATATAAAGGGCCTCACAGTGATTTATCAAGAATATATCAAGTAGATCAAGTTCATCAAGTTCATTATAGTAGAGAGTAGTAGATAGTGGTAGAACTCCTTGATGGAGTACAATGTAGTTCTTTAGCTTATATCAATGGAGTGACCATCACCTCCATACTGCATTGTATTTTCACCACTTTCTATTTATAGTATATTTTAGTCATATTGCAGAATTCCATTATTTCATATTTTTTGCATCTTATTAGGACCTATGATAGATCTCTCCCACTGCATATATCCTCAAAATATAACAATGGTATCAGAGCCATGGTGCATCCAATAGGATTAGGGAGAGTCACAAGTGAGGACTGAAGCAAATCTTAGTTCCAAAATTTTTGAGATTACATTTGGCTAGAGTCTTTCCACAAATTCATTCCACTAGATTGACAAATCAACTAGTGAAGATTCATCATTGCTAGATTCATAATCATTATACTAATACTTTGTTGTAGGAAAAGGATATTCAGAGAAAGTTGTGACGCTTCCTACAGCTAGGAATAATATCATCTTCAAAATTAATCTAGCACTAGAAGCAACAATTGGAAGATTCTAAATTTGGAGGCCTATAGAAAAGGTACCATTACTAGAGACTGCAAACCAACAAGATTTCTAAAGAAGAAAAGGCCATAGAAGCCTTGTTGCAAATTTGATAAGAGACTCTAGAAAAGATTCCTAGAATATTGGAGGTTGGTGATATCCATAGAAGACTAGAAAACTTCACATTGCAGAAGTAAAGACCATAGAAACCTTTCACCTAAATAAAATGCCATAGAAGCGTTGTACCAGAATAACAGACCACAAAAGCCTTGATCTATAATAAAAGGCCACAAGATCCTTGTACTAGAATAAAATGCCACAAAAGCCTTGATCCAAAAGAACAGGCCATAGAAGCCTTGAACTTAAAGAAGACTCCAAATAAGAGTTCCTGATCTAGAAGAAGACTCCAAAGAAGAGTTTCTAATCTAGAAGAAAACACTAGAGAAGAGTTCCTGATCCATAAGAAGACTCCAGAGAAGAGTTCCTAAAGAAGACTCTAGAGAAGAGTCCATGAAATAGGATATTGGTGATCTCCTTTACTGATTAAAGACTTCTTTCTAAAGAATCTGAAGAGATCCATAGAAGATCTCATTGGAAAACTTCCAATCATGGAAGAGATAAAGAGGGACTAGCAAAGTCCTATTCCTGATTAGAGAAGCAACAAATTTTAGAGATCCAAGAAGAAGATCTCATTACCAACACTTCCACAAGTAGAAGGTTGAAGGAAAGGTCTCATTTGGAAGACCATAGAAGCTACAAGATTGAAGACCTTGGAGAGGTCTCAAGGAGGAAAAAGAAGAAGGCTTGGAGAGCCTTGTTGTAGATCTCATAGAAGCATCATCAAAATAGTTCCTAGAAGAACTCATTGGAGAAATCCACTACCAAGGAGAAGCTCCTGATAGTGAAGAACTTGGGACAATTATCGCCATCCAAAACAAGCCCAAGAGGAGAAGAATTTGGAAAAGAGTGCCAAATACCAAAGAAGAATCCAATGAAGACCTCAAGATATTCAAAATCTTGAGAAGAAGATCTTGTTTGAAGCCAAGAAGAATATTGAAGGAGGAATTAGATAAGAAGCCTACCAAATCCAAGAGATTTGGAGATTACCTCTCATAACAAGAAGGCACATTTCAGAGATAAGAGTTTTTTGAATCTATAGTAGAAAATAGAATATCACTTGAAGGATCAAGCCACCAAACCCTAGGCTCAAGACAGAAGGTTTGAGACCACAGTTTGGTGAAGCAAGAAGTTGTTTTGGACAGCCAACAAGAAGCTACAGAATTCATTCATCTCAAGGTAGCAACTTGGTGAATCTAAACACCAAGATCTACATCATCTACAGAATCCATTAAAGGTAAGCAACTTGGGTGCAATTAGTTGAACTTTAAATTAGGGTTCATTATCAAGTATCATTAAGCACCATATTTGGATTAAAGTTGCAAAAAGAAGGGCTCATATTATAGTCTTCAAGAAGGTGCAAAAGATAGTTCTTTTAAGAGATTTACTTGCACATTAAAATAGGAGTTGGATGTATTTCGAAAGAAATAAATATATCATCTACCTATTATCTATCTAGAAAGCAAGAAGACTACATCCTACAACACTGATTGTAGTGAAAAATTGTAGATTGTTTTTAAGGGTTCATTATAATTACTCTTAAAAATTGTAGATATTATTAAGTGCATTAGAAACTACTTTGAGAGTTTATTTACAGGAGTAATAAGGTGAGATTATTATTAAGTGCATTAAGGTATTATTAATCCATTTGCACTATACTAGTTGATCTTTAACTAGTTACTCTAAAAAGGGTTAGTTTGTGTTTTTTGATTGTTAAGATCAAGGGCACAAAACCAGCATATTATCAAAGTGTCTAGAGACACTATTTGGTGCACAAAACCTACAACAATTCATGGTCCAAAGAAGCCACCAAAAATAGATCAGATTCCTCCAAGGAGTGGAGAAGAAAGCCACCACAAAAATCAGTAAAAGAAGCTACAAATCGAGACTTGGTGAGTCTCAGATTCGAGGTGCACTAAGGGTTATTTACAGGTAAAAATTAGTGCAAAAACTACTTCTTCAAAAGCTTCTATCTACATGGTTATTAGCTTGGATTTATTACCAGATTAACCAAGCAAAAGGAGAGAGTTGTCTAGCAAAGGAGACAACATCAAATCAGCCCTTGCCTACAAGAAAGCCACCATTAAAACCAGCAGAAAAAGCTTGCAAAAGGAGGTGCAAAAATAAGGTATTCTATTACAAATTTTATTTACATTATCTTGCACCATAATATTCTATCCTACGTAGGAAAAAGGACAAGGTCTAAGTGTCATAAAGACACATTCTTCACAAGCAAGGAATATCTCAAAGCGGTCGTAGAGAAGCATCATCCAAGCAAGGTCAAAAGAGCCTTCAAGGAGCTCACATCATCCATGGTTTGGACAACCACAATAAGCAACCTGTAAAGCATACATAGCATAGCACAAGGAGAAGCTATCATCCACAAAGGCAGAAATACAATAGCTTGAAAGTAGGAGAAAATCAAAGCATAAAGAAAGCAATACCCAAGAGCTAGATGTACATCCACAAGGAGCATTCAAAATCACCATTGGAGTGTCACAAAACCTCCATCGTAGCATTGCTCACAATCCTAGCTCAAAGCCATCAAAGCGTTGCTCATTATCCCAGTTGGAACCAACTCACATACCAAGCACCATCGAAGCATTGAGGAGAAAACACAACAAATAAAGAGTTGGAAATAATACATTGAGGAAGCTTGCAAGAATATGTTAAAAGGAAGGTTCATGCAAAAGAGAAAAGGTGCCACTTGTCACCATTGAAGAAACCCTAATGCCTTCCATATGAGCACTCAAAATAACACTCAAATCTTGCATGCCTGAAGGGAATAATCAAAGGAAGCATTACACAGGAAGCATTGCTTGTGTTAGAAAGGAGGTGACACGTGTAACCAAGTCATATAAGCGCTCAAGAAAGTCTCTAACATTCATCCTCCATCCAACAACAAATATTACAAGTGTCAAAAGGAATCTACATCCTCCAAGCGTTGAATAAAATACCTATGACACTTGTCCCTCACAAAAAGGAACTCCTTCCTATTTAAGGTGCCTAAAACCAAGGAGGGAAGCACATTCAGAGTAGCAAGGAGTTGCAACGTGTAAGAAAATAGAAGAGCATTTAAAGCTCTTGGTCAAGACATTCAAAGTAGGTCAAAGAAGCCATATTTGAGGTACCACCATTCAAGGATTGAAGTCAAGGAAGAATCAAAGCCTACCATTGGTCATAGCACCCAAGAGAAGCATTAAATATTGTTGTCATCCATATCCAAATTCAGTGCCAAATACTTAAGGGTTTGCAACATTATAAAGGTAAGAAATTACTTTATTAAATTTGCTTTCATTAAAGGAGTTATAAGGGTTATGATAAAAGGTTGAAACTATAGGGAAATCAACCACATTTGAAATCAAAAATTAAAGGGGAACCATACACCAAAAATAGCTTAATATTTGCAATTTAAAACATAGGAGAAATAAGGATTTCTACTTGGAAAAATTAAATTTCTATTATTGCAAATATTATTGTTTTCTAATATTCCAAATTAGGGAGTTATAAGGAATACTACACCAAAATTAGATTATTGGAATTTAGAAACATTAAAAGGCTATAAAAGGAAGTTCATCAAGGAATATCAAGGGTTGGAATTAATTGGTATACTTGTCTCAAAATCACATTAAAGGGATAAAAGAAATCCAACCATTAGAACTTCATCAAATTAACAAGTGCTTAGTTCAATAGGAGAAATAAGGAGTAATAGAAGTTGATTTTTGCTATTTAAAAAACTTTACAAAATCAACCCAAAATTGAACTACTATTCCCAAAAGCACTTCATCACTCATATAGCATATCCAAAATCACTAGGGAGTCATAAGGTATTCTACAAAACTTGATAATAATAGCATTTATCAAAGTTTATCAAGTACTCAATCCATTTGGGAGTCATAAGGTTTCTATAAAACCTAAAACTCTAACCACTAGGGAGACATAAGGAAGTCCACAAAACCTAATATCTATAAAGGGTTTATCAAATCGGCTCATATATCTTAGAATAGGGAGTTATAAGGTAGACTACTTAGAATATTCTATCTAATAAGATACAAGCACTTTATATTCTAAACTAGGGAGCTATAAGGATGTCTACTTCTAAAAATACAACAAACACTAATAGGAATAATTCCTTTAGAAAGGAAAAAGCAAGTGCCATAAAAATTGGGATCATGAATCTACTCATGAAATCTGAAGGAACATTAGATCTAACTTCAAAAGTGATTCATAGTGAATCCTTAGAAGATAATTTTGATACTATGGAATGCTATCTTCAAGCCCATATCAATGAAGCAATATGTAATGAGAAAAGTGACATCTCACTTTCTTTAGACTTTGTGAGCATATTGTATATGGCATTACTCACATACAAACATTACAAGGATGAAAATGTAGAACAAAAAGGATTGATAGAATTACTCAAAAAGAAGATAGAGTTGAATGAATCATATTTAGAAAATATTTTTCAATCCTCATGTAGCATTGGTACTTCAAGTTCTACTAATTCAAGATCTTATCTTGATGCCTTGAGTGGTTGTTCTAAAGATTATGTATGAATTAAGGACAAAGAAGGAGAAACATCTTTACAGGAATCAAGCAATAGTACTACCACCTATAAGAGCGTAGAGACCAGATTCAAAGGCAAAGCTAAAGAAGAAGAGGAAAATAAAGTAGATAAAGGAGGATTACAGTGCAAAATCAAATGATTAAGCCAAAGAGCATCCGCAAAAAGAAGACCAATATTGAAGACTAAAGTCTTCAATACCCAAATAATGTAATACAAAGGGGTGTTAGATAATATTACATCATTCGGGTCATGTAAATATATCACCTTTGGTACATAGTTAGAATATTAGGTTACTTTAGGGGGAAGTTAGCTGGTTACTTCAAGCAATGTAATAAATGCACAAGTGTCAATGTGCAAGTTGTAATGTGCAAGGTGTCCCCTTGTACATTTAGGTAGAGTGTTGGCCAAGGAATCTATCTTCCTATATAAAGGGCCTCATAGTGACATATCAAGAATATATCAAGTAGATCAAGTTCATCAAGTTCATTATAGTAGAGAGTAGTAGATAGTGGTAGAACTCCTTTATGGAGTACAATGTAGTTCTTTAGCTTATATCAATGGAGTGACCATCACCTCCATACTGCATTGTATTTTCACCACTTTCTATTTATAGTATATTTTAGTCATATTGCAGAATTCCATTCTTTCATATTTTTTGCATCTTATTAGGACTCTGTGATAGATCTCTCCCACTGCATATATCCTCAAAAGCTAACAACTTTATGGTTATTTTATTAATAGCCCTTGAATCTATACACATGTGTCATTCTCCATCCTTCTTTAGTACAAGTACAACTAGCACTACACATGGGATCAAGCTATCCTTTATCAACTCTTTATCTAATAACTCCTAAAATTATCTCTTTATTTCCTCATTCTTCATTGACATTATTCTACATGCTACCTTATTTGAAAAACTCGATCCAGGGATGAAATCAATATGATGGCTAATACTCCTTGTTGGTGGCAATCCATTCAGTAATTCTTTTGATAAATTTTTTGCATACTCCTCTAGATAATCCTTCACCTCACTTGAGATCCCCTTTTTCTTATCTACCATCCCACCCTTGTGGATTTAGCAATCAAAGCAAAACATATCTTCTACTTTGTCAATTCCTTCAAAAATTATTTTCCTAAAATCAAACATAATTTACGACCATTGTCCTCTCTTTTGTCTTTATCCTTCAATGGACTCAATGCATAATTCTTACCATATTTCGCAATGGCATAGGTGTTTTCCCTACCATCATGTAATACCCTCCTGTCAAATTGCCAAGATCTTTCAAACAACACATGGCAAGCATCCATAGGCATAATATCACATAAGACTTCATCCTTATATGATCCTATTTGAAAATTCACCTTGCACTATTCACTAACTAGGATACGGTGTCCCTTTTGCAACCAAGAGACCTTATATGGATTGGGGTTTTTTATCCTCTTCAACCCCAATTTATCTACCATCTAGGTAGATACTAGATTATTCATACTCCCATTGTCAACAATGACCTTGCAAATTTACCTCTTGATTTGCATACTATTATGGAAATATTTCTCATGTGAATAGGGTCAAAATTCTCCTTTTCTAGCTTCAATAGCACCCTCTTCATTATAAGATATTATCCTTATTCTAGATCCTCTGTATGTTTCAATGAAGCTTCACTTTATTCTACTTGTGCAATATGGTTCCTAATCTCTTTTCTCGTAGTGCTACTTTTTTGTACTATTGGACATTCAAATTCTTGATGACCATATTCTCCATACCTATAACACTTTTCAAGGAGTCCTCTACCCCTTACTCTACCAAAAATACCTCTTCCTCATGAGAAGTCTCCACCTACTTTGATGTTTTGACTAAAGTTATTGTAATAAGTACTAGCTTATCATTCCTATTTTTTTCTCCTCTTCCACTACTTTTTGTTCTCATCTTTACAAGAACTGTCCTCTTACTTTTTTATTATTTTGTTGTTTTTGCAATAAATTATCCTCTATATTTAAGGTATACCGGTAGGCTTCTTCTACCATCCTTATACTTATCATATTGAATCCATATTGTATGGACAATAAAAATCCATTAATGAATTCAACACTCTCTTCATCGTCCTCCACATGATCGATCCAAATGGTGAGTCTATAGAATTCCTCTGTGTAATCATTCACACTCATATCATGTTGTCTTAAATTCTGCAATTTTGGTGTCTCTTTTTTCCAATATATTAATCGTTTCCTTTCCTTTTCTTTGTATTTTGGTTTGAACATGGTCCCACCATAAGGACACATGCCCTTTTAGCTTCATACAAGAAAATTTCACCTTCTTAGGGCCTTCTATTGATTCAAAATTAAAATATTTCTCCATCTTTGTAATCTAGTCTATAAGCTTCTCTAGATTCAGACTTCCATTAAATGTCGATGTTTTTATCTTTGACTTTTGACTCATTAAAAATTGCCCATGTTAATCATTCTTTTGGATCTTCCTCTTGCTCTTCATCTTGAGCTTTTGCATGACCAACCTCCTCTTATTCATTGTCACAAATATTCTCAAGATGAACACATCTTCTTTGAGCAGTTTTGATCCCATGAAGTCAAGTGGTAATTTCCTTTTACATTTTATCTGTCTACAAGTTGGGATCCTCACGATATTCCTTTCTCATATTTTTCCATCACTTCTTCAACACACTTCACAAAATCCAAGTGTGAAAACCTGCTCTAATACCAAAATTATGTAATGACAAGGGAAGCAAACTACTTTTTAGCTGCATAAGGTAGATGATAGAGAATTTATAGTCAACATATTCCTCGTGATGGTAAACTTGCACTTAGTCAACATCTTTTTACCTCTTTTACTAGATCTTGGAAGCTCTCTTTGCTTATTTTTTCACAACTGGATTAGTGCCCCAAACTCTGGGATGTTTGTAGACTCATCCTTCTCAAGCACATTTGGAAGTACAGATGCAAAAAGGTATTTATTGAATCTTCCCTTCCATGGGATATAGTTTTAGCAGAGTTGATCTTTGATAATATTTTTTTGGTAAATAAAGTATTTCATTAACCCGGGTTTTATAGGTTAACCCAAAACCTTTTTACAAAAATCAACCTCCGGATGAGGAACCACCACATAACCAAACTAAGGATCCTCTGTCCTCTACCCCAAAGAATCTTACTTAACTGGGAGCCCACGACCTGGACTTCCCGCCATAGGCAAAAACCCACCCAAGAACAAGAAACCAGGGCCCTAGGAGGACCTGAACCACCCCTAGCATCAAAACCACATGCAGTAGCTAACCCACTATGAATCATATAACAAAACCTGATAAAAAGTCTACCCTAACAAAAAACATAAATTTAGCATAGGTGACCAACAACATTATAAAAATAGTAAAGAACATGGCAGCGTTAGGTAAGGAAGACCCTAGTCCTCCTATTCGACCTTCTCCTCTTGCTCATCATCTTTGTCTTCTTCATTGTCATCCGTCTCCGGGTTGTAGACCACCGACTTGTTGCTCTGGTATCCTTCGTTGAAGAATACCTTGGTCAAGACCTCTTGGAGTTCCTGCATCTGGTGATTGATGTTGGCAGTCGTATTCAGAACAAACATTTTCATTTCCATGATTGTAGGGTCAGGACCCTCATATTCAAAAGTAATCTCCACAGTTTTGTTGCTCCCCTGGATTTGTTTGTTTTTAAGCCTCAGGGAAGACCTGATAGGCGGGTCATCAGTCCTCAGTATTTTCCTAGCCGGACCACCCTTAACACTTGACTCACCCTCATGCTTCTTGGCAGGGGAGGGTTTGGGAATACCAGGGCTCTCTCTCCCCCTCAAAATTTCACCACGAACCACCGAGGGATCCTCAAGGGGTGGGGCAGGGAGTTCAGGTTGGGGAACATGGAGGAGGACAAATTTATAAATAACCTTAAGAAGGCCTTGGTGCATGGGCATGGAGAAGCCTTTCTTGCTGTGGGATGAGGTTATAGTATGGTTCAGGGAGTTCATTAGGAACTGGGGAATGCTTATGGGGTTCACATCCCTAAAAAATTTTACGAAAGCATAATGGAAACTTAGCAAAAATTTACTAGGGTCTTCCATTGTGATAAATTCCAGCACATTCTTCATTACCGCATTCCAAGGAGTCGAGAGGTCCATCCTTGTGAGCCCATTCTTCACCTCCTTGTAAATTTTTGGGTTATCCTTAAATTCTTTTAGCTCCACCTCCCAGTGGTGCTTTTGACGATGGATCGACCTTCCCTTAACTGACTGCCCAATAATTTCCACTAGCAGGTTAACATCAATGGCAATTTGGCAACCATGAATCTCCACTCTACCATCCTCCCACATCTCCATCATTGCCAGTGTGATTTTGTCCTCCACACCCAAGAACAAATCGAAGAATTGGGTAAAACGTCTATCAGTCAGGATAGCCTGAGCAACAGGCTCCATGACAACCATACTGGGCTCAATGTAAATCATATTCGTTAGGGTGACTGTCAAATTCCTCTTTGGTTTGTCTGAAAGCTCTCCACTCATGATTTTGGATGTTCTACTACAGTGGTAAATAATTATAATATGGTGGCACCTGAGTTTGGCTCACCCGTCTGTTGTTGTGTCTGAGTTGACCTTTGATATTTTGTTACATGTAGGACACATTCATTCCCAAGTCTATGAAAATCTCAGCACACCACGAGATGTTATTGACAGACTTCATCGACTTTCTCATATGATTTAGGATCTTCAGAAGGTCCAACAGGAAAATAAAAAGAAGGTTGTTAACAATGATGAGCAAGTTCGGGTTTTGATTACTTCTATTTCTTCTTTGAAGACTTTTGGAAATATCACATAAGACACGCCCAAAATTTCTTCATATAACAAACTCTCCCATAGATGAATGTTGATATCTAGTGTATTGCAACAAGATATAGCTACAATATTTTTGTTGATATTAGCTTATATTCTTATGTATATTCAGTTATGGATGCTTTACTCCTGATCCACCTCATTTTTTTTTTAGCTGGTGGACAGTGCTAGCAATAGAATATTGTAATATTTTGGTTGATGAATAAATATAATCTAAACTTTTTCTAAAAAAAAAAAAGTATATTTAATTCTTTTTAATCAAGTTGTATATTATTATAATAATTTTAAAAATTTATTAATGACAAAAATGCATCATACAATGATATAATAATATTTAAAATATAGCATATAAGATTAATTTAAGAGTATATAGACTATAAAAAATTACGCATTACATGTAGAAGGTTAAAAAATAGGAGTAAAAAAATAGGAGTTACACATTTGATGTGGGTAATGGTTACATTAAATAACCTCAAGTGTCATTTAATATCAAAGAAAGGATTTTAAAAATAAATTAGAACACTAGTACATTCAAAATAAATAACATATATAAAGGAAGAAATTATTTAATAATATTGAAATATAATATACCAAAATAATATTAAATTATAAAATAAATTTAAATAAGCTAAAGAAAAAAATAAAATTTTCTAGACTTGTTATTTTCACATAGATTGGTATGTATATCTTGAACTCAAACAAGTTGTCTTCGCCTAGAGTTTAGTTCACCAAGACTTTTTGCTTGGTAAACAACTTATCTACATTAGCCTTCCCAACCCATTGTGTCTATTTTATCATGAACATGAAGATCTTCTTCACCTCTTTTGGAGATTTCATAAGGCCCAGGATGCCCGAAAGAGGATTTTATTTTAGCCTTTTCTCCAACACTAGTTCACATGGCAACAGATTCTTCTTGGAGACCCTTCTCTTCATTGTTTGGTGTTTCTAGAAGTTTGACAACTCTTCAGAATTGATATTTTGTTTTCTTTAAAATTAATTCCTTGTTCTATAAAGCTTTTGTTATTCCATTATACAATGCTTTTTATAGGGTCAATGTTATTTCTTCAATGTTGTTGAAGACTTCAATATAAGCCACAAAACTAACAATAAAGTTGACCTATTTGCATGAATTGATTGAACACTGAGAGAATACTCCCTACATTATGTTCTCTCTCTAGCCACACATACAAAGCTTGAGATTGAATGTCATAGGCCTGGCCACTAAGGTGACTTGTCTTCTATGCTAGGTCAGAACACACTATATACGAAAAGTGAAGACTAGGAACAATCTACCAAAGACAAGGGTTCACAATCTTGGTAGATGTGATAAAAATAGTTAGTGGTATGATCCATGTTTGGCCCCCAGTTTTTATGGATAGTTAATGGCCCATTTGAAGGAATTTATTAGGCATTGGGAGAATGCTCCCTACACTATATTATTTTCTTAAACTAGTCACTTCTTTGGTTAGATACAAAAAGCTTGGGACTGAAGGTGGTAGGTTTAGCCATTGAGGTGACTCATCCTTTGCGTCAGTTCAAAACACATGGTGCAGGTGGAAAGTGATGACTATGAGCAATCTATCAAAGACGAGCCTCCATAGTCTTGGTAGATGTCATAAAAATAGTTAGTATGAGGTATGTTTGAACTCCATTTTTATGTATAGTTAATGACTATTCAAGGGTGTGGATATATTGCTTATAAAATTATTATATTCTAATTAATATAATAATTTTTCAATAAAAAATTTTAATATACAAAAAATATTCAAACAATACCATGAATGGGAAAAATATATGATTATAAATAACACTACATTAGAACCATCCCTTAAAAGTGATGTCATGGAAAAAATCTCAAAAGCTTTTGTTACATCAAGAAAATACTAAAAAGCTTTTTTTAAATGAAAGACAACCAAAAAGTATATACAAAAATCAACCAAAAAAAAACTTGAATGGGACAAAGACATGATTAGCAATAATACTAACATTAGAACCACCCCCTACAAATGATAAAAAAAAAAAAGGCTCAATAAGCTTGTCACATAAAGAAAAGCCTAAAAAAATATTTTGATGGGAAACAACCAAAAACATAAATAGGACAAAAACATGATTAGAAATAACACTACATTAGAACCACTCCCTGAAAGTGATGTCATGGAAACAAACTCAAAAACTTTTGTCACACAAAGAAAAGAAAAAAATGTTTATCATGGAGAAAAACTTAAAGTTCTTAAAAATGTAAAAAAAAAAAAATGAAATATCACTCATATACCAAAAATATTATATTATATTCAACATACATGCACAATAAATTCATTTTATAATTTTTATTAATATTTACCATCAAAATATTTATATTAATTTTGAAAAAGTTATATGGAAACAATGTATTTGTATATTTGCTATGTTTCTTTTATGATTAAATCTATGAATTACCATTTAATTCTAGTTTGTTAAATTGAAATAAATAATTTTGTTCATTGCATAGGTTATGTCAAGAATGATAAATCGATGTCCTTAATATAACATAAGGTTTAATAATGTTTTCCATACATTGGTTTTATCAATCGATTTAGATCCAATTACAATAAAAATACACTATTGGTAAGATCCCTTGTATAAGGGTACAAGAATATGTAAAATGTTTTGATTATTCTTGTTTGCTAGGGTTTGATGAGAAAAAATTACTCTGCTAGGCTTTGGGTCTGTCGTCATTCGTAAATGGCTAGCTCAGTTGCTACTGAGTCGATTGGGGAGAGCAATGGCACCAGGGAAGCACCCAAGAAAGTTTATCTCGAAAGTGTTTCACAAGGTAAGAGTACTATCCTTGTTGTTTCCATTCCCTTGCATGAGTTTCATAATGCTTGCCATTGGTTTGAGTCACATACCCTTATTGGGTATTTCTTGGGTAGAATTCCCAATGATACCCTCATTAGGTCCTAGGTGCAACAAGTTTGGGGTCCGCATGGTGTGATAGTTGAGAATGTTCAGAATCTCACCAAGGGTTATTTCCTTTTTTGCTTCCTTGATCCTCCTCAAGCTCAAAAAGTGTTAGCCAAAGGTCCCTGGATGGTGATAAATTCCATGTTAATTTTGCAATCTTACACAAATGACTTCACAGCTAGTGACCAAGCTGAGATGGAAGTTCTTGTGTGGATTAAATTCCTAGGTTTACCTGTCCCCTTTTGGGGTTTTTTGCAAATGCTCACCTCTTCCCTCGACAAGTTTGTATGTCTTGAGCCTGAATAATTTTTCTTAGCTTGCCCTACCAAGTGGGCTTGTGTCAAAGTTGACCTCACCAAAGACCTGTTGGATTTCATAGATATCCAGATTGGTGATACCTCCATTAGGCAACTTGTCACCTATATCAATTTACCAAATACTTGTTATCGTTTCCAGTTTACTACTCACAATATTCGAGATTGCCCATTGATGGAGTGGAAGTTCAAACAGACCCAACCCCCTTTGACTACCTCGATAGCTCAATCTAATGAGGCCTGGGAATACCAAGGTAACTGGAAAACGATTACTACCCAAAGAAAATTGTGCTTCTAAGCACTCTAAGCAGGCCAATCCCTCTATGTAGCCTACTTAGACTAGGCCCATTGATACCTAGGTTATGCAAGCCCTCACTAGCTCTGTGCAGTCTTTTGAAGCCATCACACCAATTTTCATTAACATGCAATCCACCATGCAAGTTATAGGGGTCCCAAATGCTACTCTAACCGCCCCTGTAGTTACTCAACCGCCACCTTTTTTAGCTTCTCTTTGGGCCTCGATTGTTGTAGAGGCTCATCCCACTACCATGCCATATTTTTCATCGACGACACCCACATACTCCATGGTTGCAGAGGAACAAGCTTTTAAAGTTCATCGTTCTCGAAGCCCCTCAAGGGACATCTTGGGCCTGAGCTTTGACAAGTGTCGCCAAATATCCTCGGGCAAGGGTAATTTCAATGGAGGCACTAATTCCTTCAGTTCGCTTCGGGGCCTAGGTGATTCCGAGGATGTCATGGATATTATGAATCCTGACAAGTCCTCACATGAATTGTGCTCATGAAAAATAACCAAAGCCCAATGCTTGAAGCATAGAGTTTGTTCAGGTCTAACTATTAGAAGTAGTAGAGGCCGCAACTTACACATAACATATATTCACCAAGCATTTGCCTAGAAAAGGAGTTGTCACAGAGGCAGAAGTGGCCACAACTTACGAGCAATATTTATTCTACCAAGCATTCCAAGTTGAGTCAACTAGGGTCCTCAATGGACTCTGGTTGGCGGTAATATAGATGAAGGATGGACTGCCCCAATCTCTTCGGATGGTGGTTGGTAGTGTGTCAGCGAGGAAGATAACTTCCATCCCGCTCCTTGATCTTTGTTTACTAATTATGTCTTGGGATTTCTGTGTAATGATTGCTCGTGATAGCGTGTAGTAATATTTTTTGGACTCTATTTTTATTAGGGAGGTGTGATTTCCTCCACCTAGCGGCTTTTATGGTTTGTGGGGTGTGCTAATTCCACCCACCATTTTTGTATGATTAATATTAATTAATATAAGGTTTTTTCATTTTAAAAAATAATATGTAAAATACAATAAATAAATACTATACTATTTATAAGATGTATTATAGAAGGTGAAGCTAGAAGGGAATGTGAGATCGAAGGAAGTGCGAGTTGGAAGCTAATGCAAGCAAAGAGAGAGAGTGTGTGTAATACAATCTTGAGATATTCAAATATGATAGAAGAGTAGCAAATTCGTTTAAAGTGTATCAATGCTTCAAACCCTTCTCATGAATGCGATAATTATTATTTTCAAAAAATTACCAAAACAAAGGAATGCCAAAAGAAAGAAGAGATAGGAGTGAGTGTGAGTCAGGAGGAAGTGCAAGTTTAAAGTGAGTGTGATCTAGGAGGAAGAGCAAGACACGAGCATGTGTGAGCTAAGAGGGAGTGCAGGCCAAGGAGTGCAAGCCAAGAGCAAGCCCCAAACCCACTAATTAGCTTGGAAGGAAAGGCATATTTGAAAGCCCTAATGGGAGGTGAGGAAGCCCTAGCTAGAAGTATGGATGCCCAAGTTGAAGATAAGTGGAAGAACATATATACAAAAAGTTTTATATAAGTAGCAGATGCTACACCAAAAATAACCGATTGAGAATGATATAATAGTTTTGAAAATTAGGGGATTAATATGTAAGTTCCATATATCATGGTCATGGTTTTTGGAGATTCAATATTGGATCAAGTGGAAGTGAGGATTGAATTCAAACTACTCTATGAGTTTTCTTCCTAAGGATTCAATTCCTTGTCATATTTTCTAATTAAAAAATTAGGGATAAAATATTGAGTAAGTGGCCCACAGTTTAGAGGGAGAGATTCCCTTTATTTAAGACCATGAAATAAATAAGAACCCTTAAAAAAGGTACTAAGAAACTCTCATATTGTTATAGACAACATATTTATATTTATAGATATGAAAAATGGGCAACAAATATTTTAGCCATTCATGGTGTTGAATTTTATCTTGACAAAATTTCAATTTCGAAAGGCATATGTATGAAATAATAAAAATGAGTTGATTGCATAAACTTAATAGTGAGGAAGATGACAAATCTCTTTGATAAGAAAGAAATATGAAGAATATTTTTTTATAAAAAAGTAGGTTGAATATGATTTAATTAATTTGATAGAAATGTAATGAGAGCAATGTAATAATTTATTTTTATAATGGGAGTTCAATAGAAGCCCTGCATAGCTTATTAAAAAAAAGATGTATAATAAAAGGATATACAAATTTTAAAATATTATATATAAATTATTTTTAGAGTAAACATTTTTTAAAATATAATAAAAAGTGACATGCTTTAATTTAATGTAGGTGATGTTTACTTATAAAAAAGTACCATTTAATACAAAGAAATTATTAAAAAATAATTTATTTAAAATAAACACAAATTGTTATATATATATAAGTTTTTAAGAATGTTTTGAAATATAATGTCTCCAAAAGAATATCCATTTATATAAAAAGATAATAAGAGATAAAGGAAATGAAAGAAAAGTATAACAGTTAATTAAACACAAAAGTTAAAAAGACAAAGATATGATCAGAGATTATATTACATCAAAATAACTAAAAAAAATCATGAAAAGAAGCTTAAATCCTTTTCTCACATAAAAAAGCTACTAAAAGTTTTTATTGGAAAATATACTAAAATCTTTGAAAAATATAATAAAGAGGAAAAAAAAATCAATCATGCATAAAAAATGTTTATATTTTTATTGAAGAAATAGAATTCAACTAAATGTAATTAAATATATTATATTATATATTATTATGTTATTTGATATATTTTTTTATAATTAAATTTATGAATTAAAATTTAATAAAAATATATTTTTTTATAGGTGGAAGAGGTTTTGAAAGGGTTCCCAAACCTTTTACAAAGGGGAAAAGAACAAGTGATACAACCTCCCAAATATTAAACAGGAAAAGTAAAAACAGAGAGGATACCACTCAAGAAGAAAATTGAAACAAAAGATGGTCTCTCCGAAACCATCTCGAGATAGACAAGTAAAACAAGAGACGACCTCCCCAAAACCATCTCAAGAACCAGAAGACGATCTTCCCGAAACCATTTCCAGAAAGACATAAAACCCAAGAGATGGTCTCCACGAAACCGTCTCTGGAAAGATGCAACACCAAAAAGGCAATTTTCTTTGGGAAACAAAAAACAACTGCGTGAATCATAAAAATTGAAACAAACCGTCAAAGGATTACATAGGACGGTTTAAACAAACAGAGTACTAAAGACAACTAAAAATTTAAAACACAAAAATCCATCTTTCCGCCCCAACAACAAATGAAACAAATTTCTCACTCAAGGTAACTTTCTCAGATTCAAACAAATTTGAATCACGAGCTTCCCGCTAGAAAGGATCACCATGAAAATTGGGAAAGAATTCCCGCTTAGGGAAAATAACTCTAGAAACTCGAACAAGGGGATAGGTTTCACACCAAGGAAACCCTGCACCAACCAGCTAGCCTAGAGGAACTATTTATTATTATGTTATTTGATATATTTTTTTATAATTAAATTTATGAATTAAAATTTAATAAAAATATTTTTTTAATAGGTGGAAGAGGTTTTGAAATGGTTCCCAAACCTTTTACAAAGGGTAAAAGAACAAGTGATACAACCTCCCAAATATTAAAGAAGAAAAGTAAGAACAGAGAGGAGACCACTCAAGAAGAAATTTGAAACAAGAGATGGTCTCTCCAAAACCATCTCGAGATAGACAAGTAAAACAAGAGACGACCTCCCCAAAACCATCTTAAGAACCAGAAGACGGTCTTCCCATAACCATCTCCAGAAAGACATAAAATCCAAGAGATGATCTCCACGAAACCGTCTCTAGAAAGATGCAACACCAAAAAGGCAATTTTCTTGGGGAAACAAAAAACAACTGCACGAATCATAAAAATTGAAACAAACCATCAAAGGGTTACATAGGACGGTTTAAACAAACAGAGTACTAAAGACAACTAAAAATTTAAAACACAAACATCCATATTTTCACTCCAACAACAAATGAAACAAATTTCTCACTCAAGGGAACTTTCTCAGATTCAAACAAATTTGAATCATGAGTTTCCCGCTCGAAAGGATCACCATGAAAATTGGGAAAGAATTCCCGCTTAGGGAAACTAACTCTAGCAACTCGAACAAAGGGATAGGTTTCACACCAAGGAAACCCTGCACCAGCCAGCTAGCCCAAAGGAACTGAGCTAGTAGAAAAGAGGTAGCTGGCAGAGGATCTAAAAGTAAAGATGACCTTGAAAAGAAGCGGACCACAAACCCCTCCACCAAACGGCCTCTCCAAGTAGCTGACAAAGAAACAAAACCCTGAACCCTCCTCTACAACCAATGTGAAAGCACCAGGTCCTCATCCAAGACCTCAAAAAGCTACAAAGAAAGAGTTCAGAGGAACAAGCTTCTCTTTAGAAGATGAAGAAACCCTAATAAACCAAGGGTGGGCCCTGGAAACCAACATTGAAACCCCTCCACTACGGTCATTGAGAAAGCATGGGGTCTCCCCTTGAAGATACTGAAAACACTATAGAGAAAGGTTCACTGAAACTTACACACCATCGGCCACTGGACCAAAGCTATCAAATTGAAGGGGTCTTTGAACTCCCATCCATGGGAAACGAGTAAGCCTCAGGTCCTTGGCCAAGACCCAAAAAATCCACGGAGGAAGAAATCCATCAACACACCACACAAAAAGACCCCAAGGCCACACAACCCTATCCACTACCGCCAAAATAGGAAACCATATGAAAAAGCCCTCCTCCACGATAAGAAATTTCCAGGTCTCCCTCCAAGGACCATTAAAAACATGGAAAAGGAACTTGTTGGACCATCTCACACATCGAACAAGCAACAAACCACACCAAGGGCAACGAGCCAAGGCATTCAATCTAAAATATGAGCTCAGAAACCCCTCCTCCATAGACACGAAAAAGCCCTTTGTCTCAGCCAAGACCACAAAGACCTATGGTGAAAGAGGTTCAACTAGTCACCACATAGAAAGATTGCATATACCACAAACCCTTATCCACCACAATCAGAATAGGAAACTATCCGAGAAAGCCCTCAACCACGGCAAGAAGCACCTGGTATCCCTCCAAAGACCATCCAGAAACGTGGAGAAGAACTAACCGGACAATATCATGTAATAGGAAAGTAGAAGACGAACTAACCACCGAGAAGGCACTGCAGATCCACAACCAAGACAACCATACAAACCATCTCAACCCAGCTAACGTCAAAAAATGGAAAAGGAGGTAATCTGCCAAAAGGCACCTCCAAGGAAACCAAGGTCCATCCAAGATCACCACTTGGGGAGCACGAATAATGGAGAGATGGTCTTTGCCAAGAGTTGGAGACCTCTGCCTCCCCCCTACATCATTTTTTAGGTTGAAATAAATAATTTAGTTTAAAACACGGTATAATCATTTTTAATTTAAATAAAAGTTTATAAAATCAAATATATCTAGGTTTTTTATAGAGGTACATGTGATTATAATAATTTTAAAATATATATTAATGATAAATTACAATGATACAATAGTGTATATATATTGATACATAGAGGAATAGACAAATATCTTTCCTTTTGAACAATTGATCACATGTATAAGTCGCACTACGACCCAATCGTAAATAAAAGTTTATAAAATCAAATATATCTAGGTTTTTTATAGAGTTGCATGTGATTATAATAATTTTAAAATATATATTAATGATAAATTACAATGATACAATAGTGTATATATATATTGATACATAGAGGAATAGAAAAATATCTTTCCTTTTGAACAATTGATCACATGTATAAGTCTCACTACGACCTCAAATATATCTAGGTTTTTTATATAGTTGCATGTGATTATAATAATTTTAAAATATATATTAATGATAAATTACAATGATACAATAGTGTGTATATATATTGATGCATAGAGGAATAGACAAATATATGTTATTTTGAACAATTGATCACATGTATAAGTCGCACTACGACCCAATCGTAGCGCCAAATCATGGTGCTACTACTATAACCCTTATCTCGCTTCAATAAACATGACTCAAAGTGAGGGAGACCTCCGGTAACTCGAGGTTGGTGCAACCGTCATCAAGCTTGTGCACACTCAACGAACTTAGGTCAGACTACTACCTTTGCCTAGATTGGGCATGCCCCCGAGGTTTGAACCTAGGTCTCCTCTTGGTAAGTGCCCAACTTCTTACCAATCCACCTAACCCCCAGGGACTACAATAGTATTTATATTATTATATATAGATTATTCTTAGAGTATATAAATTATAATTTTTTTAATTAGGTTAGTGTGAGAAATCCCTACGACATTCAAGGCTGGCATCTCCATCCCAACCATGACATCTCATAAGGGTGAAAGCTGAGCTTATCAATAGGATGGTGTAGAGGTTAGGGCTTTGGCCTCTCTTTGAGGAGGTCTAAGGTTCAAACTATTGCATACTCAAAAAGATATGGGTTGGATGGTAGTGGCCAAATGACTATCAGTTGGTTACCTCAGTTTGATGCCTTGGAGGATCGGGGGTTACATACTCAAAAGAGATAGATTGGATGGTAGTGGACAAGTGACTGCCAGTTAGCTACCCCAATTTGATGCCCTGGAGGGTCGGGGGTTGCATACCCAAAAAGAGATAGTTTGGATGGTAGTGGCCAAGTGACTACCAGTTGGCTACCCCAGTTTGATGCCATGGAGGGTCGGGGGTTGCATACTCAAAAAAAGATAGGTTGGATGGTGGTGGCCAAGTGACTGCCAGTTGGCTACACTAGTTCGATGACCCTCCATGCCATGAAAATTCGAAGGTCTCATTGACTATGTTTTACCTAGTAGGCTTAGGGTTTAGAGGTAGCCCATTCATGGTGTTATCGATTTCCCTAAGAATCTAAAAAAAAAATGACCAAACACACAACCACCCACGTTGTGGTTTGAACCTTGAACTTGCCAAAGAAGAGCCAAATCTCGAACCATTGTGTTGTCCCTCGAGACCAAACTTTTAAATTAGAAAGAAAGCTCGAGAACACCTCTTAGGTGGCCAACAATGTTGTCTATCCGAGTATACCACTATCTAGAGGGAAGCCACAAGAGAATTTTTTGTCCTTCACTTTGTAAGGGTTCGAACCGAATATACAAACTATAATTAAGTGTTTAATATAATATAAAAAATTAAATAGTTCTAAAAGGACATTGCAATGGCAAAAGGCATTGGCTCTCCTAATAGAAACCCATATTCAACTCAAAAGGACCATGGATAACCCTGATGTGTTTTAGCTTTTCAATCTATTTAAGAAAAAAAAAAACATAAAAATTATGCTATACATATAAAAGGTTAAAAATGGGAGAGACAACACAATGGTTTGGGCTTTGCCTCCTCTTTGGGAGGTCCAAGGTTTAAACTATGGCGTGGGCGAGTGTGTGAGGAGTGGTTGTGTGATAATTGTATGTTAAATTCTCTATTGATAAGCATAGCTCTTAGCTTTAGAGGGGTCATGATTGGGAGGAGACTGCTTAGCCCTTGGTTGTAGAGGTTTCTCACATTAACCAAAAAAATAAAAATAAATATAAGAGTTAGGCTAGGTGGATTGGTAAGTGCAGGTGTGGCTAGGCACTTACCAAGAAGAGACCTAGCTTCAAACCTTGGGGGAAGCCAACCCTTTGCAAAGGTAGTAGTCTACGTCGAATCTTTTGAGTGTGCGTCATATTGACGACAACAGTAAATACGAACTCTGAGCGGTTGGTGGTCCCCATATCACGCCGGGTTAACAAGAATCCCGAGCGGTCCGTGGTCTCCATATCACGTCGGGTCAACAAGAACTAGACAAATACATTTGTTGGAAGCAGTCAATGTAATTTGACGACAACGGTATGACAACAATACGAGCTCCGAATGGTCGGTGGTCCCCATCTCACGTCGGGTCAATAAGAACCTCGAGCAGTTGGTGGTCTCCATCTCACGTCGGGTCAACAAGAACAAGACAAATAAATTTGTTGGAAGGAGTCCATGTGATTTGAATCCTCAACAATTATTCAAAATAATGATTGTAACCAACTCTTATATAATAATAAAAAAAAATGATGCAGGTAATGGTTACATATTTACATGAGGACAAGTTTTTAAAAATAAAATAACGTAAATAATATCAAATATCATATAACATGGAAGAAAGGTTTTAAAAAATAAAAAATAAAAAATAAAATAATGTAAATAATATCAAATATCATATATCATATAACATGGAAGAAAGGTTTTAAAAAATAAAAAATAAAAAATAAAATAATGTAAATAATATCAAATATCATATAACATGAAAGAAAGGTTTAAAAAAAAAAAAATTAAATTAAATAATATCAAATATCATATAACATGCTGAAAATTAATACGGATGGATCTTCCCGGGGTAATTCGGGTAATGCTGGTATTGGTGGTGTGGGGCGGGATAGTAGTGGTACTATCCAATTTTTTTTCTCTTGCTTTAAGGGACATCATTCTAATAACTTCATGGAAGCACTCGCAATTTTATATGCTTTGGAGCAAGGGTATGCTTTGGGTTGGCGTCGGATTGTTTGTGAATCTGATTCTCAGATTGTTATAAATTTGTTAAATTCTGGAGATAGTCTTCATGGTTGTTGGCGGTTGAGTTGAGTTGCTCGGCAAATTCTTAATATCTCTGCTCACTTGGACTTCATTTCTTTTGTGCATATTCCTTGGGAGTGGAATAGGGTAGAGGATTTGTTAGCTAAATGGGCTTCTAAGTTTCAAGATGGTTGGGATGTTCAAAATTGGTCTCAACTTTCTTCTGATTGCTCTCAATCTCTCTCTTCTTTATTGAGAGCTGATATGTCTGAATAGCTTCTGCTTTTTCTTTGTATCATGAATGTTTTGCTGAGTTAATAAATTTTTACCCTCTTTTACAAAAAAAAAATATCATATAACATGGAAGAAAGATTTTAAAAAATAAAAATAAATAAAAGAATGTAAATAATATCAAATATCATATAACATGGAAGAAAGGTTTTAAAAAATAAAATAGTGCAAGGAGAAAATATTTAATAACATATATAAATAATAATATATTAAAAGCCGAATGGTATTTGGTGTAATGGCAGTTGCCTAGTTATTATCATCCATATGGTTGTGAGGTCTATTCCTCTTATGTTTGCTCGATATTTGTACATATTTGCAATCGATGTTCAATATAAAAAATAATATATTAAAAAAATTAAACTATAAAATAAATTCCAGATACAAAAGTTAACATAACACAAAGTATTTATTTTTTACTTTTTCCCATAATCTAAACGTTATGAATAAACCGTTCCACTTTGGTCTATAAGTGTGGAAATTATGATTTAGATCGTGCAGCAGTTGACAACAATATTGTCCTGTCCAACAAAAACATGCTCTACGGCGGTGCATTGTATATTCGAGTCATCATTGTTCATTCCATTAATTCACCGCTCGTGGCATTACTCAGGGTTGGCCGTAAATTGCCTCGTAGTCCCAACACATGGGAATGCTAAATCCCACGGTATCCATGTCCATCTGGATGTGTCTTGCACCGAATTCTCCTTCCATCACTGGAGGGAGGTTTTGCCATGTCAGTATTTCGTCGTTATCTCGCGCTTTAGACCTTTCAACTGCAGAATTTATGTCATGCCCACCCAGAATTACCATCTCTGGCTTTGGAGAAGAACTAAAATCTTGGGCAGATAGCTGTAAATTATTGAAATCACTGCATTCATCTGTTTCTCGTAGGGTAGGTGCTGCTTCTATGCCAACAGCAGGAGTCGGATGAGGACATTGAATGCTACCAAAACTTCCACTAACACCCTCCACAACGAGATTTTGGAAATCTTGGTGCATCATGTGAGTAGCTCCTGGAAGTGAGTTGCATATGTCGAGACATGTCAAATCATACTCAGAAAACTCCTGTCTCGCATAAGTTGTAGTTTTCAATGCAGGGATGGAATCACGAGGCCTGCGATTGCTTGGATAAACGCCGCTATGATTCAGCTTCTTCTTAATGCACGAATGCCAAAAGTTTTTAATATCGTTATCTGTTCGTACCGGAAGCAGCTTCGAAATCATAGACCATCTGTTTAATTTAAACAAACTTACATTACGTTACAAATCGCTTAAGTTGAAATGAGCTGTTAAGGGCTTTCCCTAAATTCTACCTGTTTCCGAGGACTGCGTGTGCTTCGATGATAAGATTTTCTTCCAGGAGGGAGAGGGCTTCTTTTTTCAGGCCGGGTCTCAAGTAGTTGAGCCATCTTAATCTGCAACTCTTCCCGCATCTCTCCAGACCTGCACATCATGACACACCAGAGAAGCAATATATTTATTATATTGATTTCCTCTATCGACATAGTTGAATGACACAGCGACCAACGTCAAGTATAAAAACGTATACTTACTTAAAAACATGAAATTTCAATATGCTACCTGCTGTAGTATTTCAGCTCTGTGTGGTGATATGGAATTCTTTATTTTAAAAAAGAGTAAAATCATATTCTGCTATTAAAAATTAAGGTCCAGTATATAAAAAACAGATAGAACTCTTGATCTTTCCCTTTCAAGGAAGGAATAAACGAATAGAACTTTTGCTAATCTTAAAATTTGGAAAACTACACATGCCCAGAATAAGGGCATGATGTCAGAGAGCATTAATTTACCAGCTATTTTGGGAACTGTGCTCCAACTTCCCGGTCCATGGTTTATAACATAACCCATTAATTTCTTGTCCTCGTCAGGAGACCATAAACCTTTCTTAGGTTTCTGTTGGCGGCAACAAGATTGGCAGCCCATGATTGACACCTGTGCTTCTTAGGTATAGAACCCTGGTTTATTACAGATGTTTTGGTGATGATTGCATAACAAGTGCTTTCGAGGGCCTATATAAAGTCTCCTTGCCCACTGTAATTGTGGAGTGCATGGTGAATGGGTACGACTGATAGGAAAAAATAAACCAGGGTAATTCCCATCTTGTTCTTCGAATAGGGGAAATTGTGGTCCCAAAAAAGGTCCATATCACTGCACCAGATTGATTCAACGTTGCATCCAAAAGGAAGGGACGAAGGCTCAGTCTTGTCATTCACATTGAACTCAAAAAGTTTTAAAACGTATTTCGCGCGTCCAAAAATAATAGTACCGTCAGAGATGACGTCATACGATCGTCAACAGCCTTCAACCATTTTTACAAATAAGTCTGCCATTTTAGTGTGGAGAGAACCTTTCAAGACAGTTAAGGCCATAGTAGCGTTTTACTCAGGGAGTGAGGTCATAAATGAATGCTTGAATCCAATGGGTGACCTTCAAAACGACTATGATACTTACATGTAACAAAAAAAAAAAATATATATATATATATATATATATATATATTTGAAAAAAAGATTTTACATATAATTTTTTTTTTATAAAATATATATATTTTAAATTGCAATTTTACAACTACAACCTTTCTCGGAATTACATCCCATAATAACGAAAGTATTTTTAAGAAAAAAATGTCATTAATTAATTAAAAACAGATTGTATAAAAAGATTTTTAGATTTTAAATTTCAAAGTTTTATTTGTTTAAAATGCCTATTTTAGCATTTGTGTTTGATATGTATTGACATATATTGGACACGTTCTTTGTGGCTATGGCTATGAAACTGGAATTATGGATTATTTCGTAATGGTTAAGTGCTCTAGGTAGATTTGTTTATTTATTTATTTTTTAAATGAAAAAGTAAATTTATATTAATTTAAGATAACAGTTTTCACAATAAAAAAATGAGTTAATACATTTCATGGAAATTAAATTAATCTTTATTGACAATTGATAAAGGTTAGTAAACAAAATAGCTAATAAAACATACAAGTTTACCAATCATAATCATTGATAATCATTACATTAAAAAAACATAATATATAATGTACCCTTGTTAATTATTATTCAAATTTAAATATTTATTAGATAAAAGTGGCTAACACTATGGACCTTTATAATTTAAATAGTTGTTAAAAGTATGCCAACACACTCCTTTCAATCCATCTACTACCATCAAATTAGCATTTAAAATATAGATACCATTACCTGTCAAGAGATCTTGAGCTATTCTGCCTAACGTCCCAAACAGGTCTAAAACCCAATTGCAAACCAACTTAGTTCCAAAAGATTTTGCAAAATATAACTACAAAGACTACCTAGAGATCTTAGTCGAGTGACTTAACACACAATCTTTTTTGTTTTTTTTTTTCTTTTTACTTTCAAGTTTTAATTTTTTTTTTAAAAGCTTTTAATCTCAAATCTGTTTTTACATTGATCATTTTCAAAATGGACGGTGCCAAAGTGGGTATTGGGTACTGGGTACTATGATGTTTTATGTCCTTAACAAAATGGACGGTGCCAAAGTCGGTATTGGGTACTGAGTACTATGATGTTTTATGTCGTTAACAAAATGGACGGTGCCAGAGTGGGTACTGGGTACTGGGTACTATGATGTTTCTAATTATGTCCTTTACTTTCTGTTATGTCTAGTGTTTATATTTATATATATATAAATATAATTATAAGATCAATGGTATATTTTAAGATATTTTTATAATATATTTTAAATATTTTTAATTTAATTTGAGGTTTATTTTTTATAAGGTACAAAAAAGGGTTTTGAAAGGTGATTAGAGAAAACTTTTATAAAGTAAGAAAGGTGATTAGAGAAAACTTTTACAAAGTAAGAAAGGTAATTAGAGAAATCTCAAGTCACTTACAACAAGACATAACTTTGAAAAGATGGTTACCAAAGCAATTAAAAAGCAGAGCTAAACTACGATTCGACGAACCAGGATCTAGGAAAAAAGAATAGTGTTGAATCTCGAGGATATGACATGACCAAACATAAATTGAGGGTTAAGAAAACTCGGAGTGCCGAGAAAATCTTAAAATCCACAAAACCATCAAATTTGACTTCTATAATTTTCCCAAAGCAGATCCACTCTCAACAATATTGAGATCTAACTCTTCCAACAACCTAAAAAAAATTAAATTCAACATTACAATGCACATTCCTGCCCAAGCTAGGAAACGTAGAGTTGTACCCAAAAAATTCAAACAAATTTGAAAAACAAATTCCCACCCATAAAAGGCCATTGGGGGGAGCACCCAAACGAGCCAAGGAATTTTGAAAAAATTCCCGCCCAAATCTTTGCAACATGGATCCACTCTTCGAGATCCAACTCTCCCAAAACACAACCAATTTGAGCCTGAGAAAACATCCAACAAAGTAAGGTCTACTCTGCAATAACTAGAAAAGCTCTGGATCTACAAAAGGATCCCTAAAGTTGATCACAACAAAGCACAAGCTAACTAAACATAGAGCGTAAAAAAAGGACCCTCCAACCCTCCCCAACTCAAGATAAAAAATCCAACAACTGCAAATTCCTGACCAACCCAAAAACCATGTTTCTAGAACCAATCTAGATTTTTCCTTCCAACAATAGACACAAAAGACCGAACTTGAAAAATATCTAGCAAACAATTTCTTGAAGAAGAGGCTCGCTCTCACTGCAAAAGGAGAGTGAAGAAACACCCAAATCCCCATGGATTCTAAACCCACTAGCACACCAAAGACAAAATAGGACCAAAGCACCATAATAGCTTTTTGCCCAACATCACAGCCTTCCACTGTAGATCCTCCAACCATCCACCCAACCTTCCACCCAACATCCTAGCCTTTAATTATAGTTCCTTTAGCTAATCCAGTTTCCCACCTAGAATCCCAACCTTCTATTGTAGTTCCTTCAACTGTTCCAACCTTCCACCTAGCATCCTAGTATTTCGTTGCAATTTTTTTAGCCTATCCAACCTTCCACCCAACATCCCAACCTTTTGTTGCAGTTCCTTTAGATATTTTAGCCTTCCACCCAACATTCCAGCCTTTTGTTGTGGTTCCTTCAATCGATCCAACCTTCCACCCAACATCCAAACCTTCTGTTGCGGTTCCTTAAGCCATTCAAGCCTTCCACATAGCATCCCAACCTTTTGCTATGGTTCCTTTAGTCGATCTAGCCTTCCATCCAGCATCCCAACCTTCTATTGTGGTTCTTTCAGTCGATCTAGCCTTCCTCCCAACATCCCAACCTTTCATTATGGTTCCTTCAACCATTTCATCCTTCCACACAACATCATAGCCTTTCAATGTGGTTCCTTCAACTGATCCAACCTTCCACCTAGCATCCCAACCTTCCATTGTAGTTCCTTCAGTCGATCCAACATTATTTTTAAACTTTGGTTTAGGGTGGGCACCAAAAAACCCTTAGACCCCCGGCCACAACCAACAAGGAATGTATTTTTTGCATATCCGCAGGAGGGAGTGGGAATCACACCCATGTCAACCACAACCAACACCCTTTGTTAAGTTCCCCATCGTGATCAACCAACTCACCCACTCAAGCGGATAGTTTGTGTTATATTTTATTTAGTATAAATGTATTAATTTATTTTATACATGATAAAGATAATTTTTAACTAATTATTATGTATTCTATATTTATATATAATATTTTTAATTTATTTTTTAAAATTATATATCTTTATTTTTTTGGCTCAAATTTACTAGGATTTGACTTTTAAATTTAGTTCAAATCTGAAAGTTAATTCAACGACCTACTACAACTATCCACCATATGCTTTCACCTTGCCTCTTTGAGGATCTTTCAAAATATGATAATAGTTGTGGGGTGATATTATACAAATCTAATGCAAAGGAGATTTAAGAGTTGAGTTAGTGGCATACTATGATATAACTAACCACAATATGTTATCACCTCACCTTTTTGAACATCTTAGTGATAAGAAAGTTATGGTATGATAAATATTGTTTTCGCATCAATGCCCAAAGCACCAAGAGCTTGGAATGTTTCATTTTATGACAAACGTGTAGAGTTTATCTCCAGTAAAATTTAGTGAATAAAACTTACATGAATGGAAGTCCAACATGGAGATGATACTCATGATGAATGGTCTATGGGTGATTGTCAAATTCAAACTATCTAAATTGAAGTATTTGACCTAAAAAATAAAGAGCAAAAAGTGCAACAATTTTTGTAGTAGCGCAAGACAATCTAGATCTAAGGGATCAAAACTACTCAAAATTTGATGAAAATTTACAAGTGAATTCTATATAAAGACCTTTCCAATGGTGTATGACATGCACAAAATAGAGCTATAAATCAAAAGTTATGAGCTTTGAAAGTTGACTGCAGGTTTTTAAAAAACAAGAACAAAAAGCATGCATTTTGCAAAATGAATATAATAGAATGTTGTTTTGTATGAGCATAGAAGTATTACAAAGCTTTTTCCACAATCATCTACAACTATTTTATATTTTTAAGAGAGAAAATGATGTTACAACCCTTCATTTCACATTCTAGAAGTCCAATAGTCACAGTGACTCTTCAAGGCCTATTGAAACTTTTGGGTTTCTTCAAATTCATGGGAGAACTTTTGGTTTTATCTTTTTCTTAGTCAACATCAATATCCAACATACTCCCCCTTGATGCTAAGTGGTGAGACAAGTTTATATTTCAATATAAAAAAAGATTCTTTGTTGACACCTTTGGTAAACAACTTGTTGTTTGGTGTTGCAATATTTAAAATCTACAACCTTCTTTTCTATAATGTCTCTTATGAAATGAATCTTCAAAATAATATGTTTAGTTTTACTATGATGGACTAGATTTTTTTGCAATCTTGATTGCACTTGTGTTGTCACAAAAAAATTATTGCTAGACTATATTGAACTTCACCAATCTCTTCAAGTGCCTTTCTTAACCAAAGTGTATGTGTACTTTCTATAGTAGCTGCAACATATTCTGCCTCTGTAGAAGATAAAATAACAATACTTTACTTATTTGAGCTCCATGCTATCACTTCTAAACCAAGTGAAAAACAATTTCTAGAAGTTGATTTTCTATCATCCAAGCAACCTCCCCAATCCGAGTCATTGTATCCAACAATCTCTATTTTGTTGTTAGTATCATAAAGTATGCCAAATTTTTTTTTCTTTGACATAACTCAAAATTTTCTTGGTTGCTTCATGTGGTTTTTGCAAAGGTTCATTCATATAATTTGATACAAGTGAAACTATAAATGCAATATCAAGTCTTTTTGTAGTAAGGAACATTAAGCTCCTAACAATGCTTCTAAACACTTTTTCATCAACCTTTTCTACTCCATCATCTATACACAACACTTCTCCATGTGCCAAAGGTGTCCAAAATGGTTTTTAATTTTCCATGCCATATTTCTTCAACATGTCTTTTACATATTTTGATTGACATATAAAAGTTTTACCATCACCTTGATATACTTCCAAATCAAGAAAGTATTGCATCAGTCCTAGATCTTTCATATCAAATTCCTTCATCATAGCATGTTTAAAATTATTCATAATATTTTAAATACTTCCCATGTAGATCAAATCATCAACATATAGGCACACAAGAAAGAATATCATCACCTTCATTCTTGAAATAGAGTGTGGTATCATTCTTACTTTTTTTGAAACCGTAATCTTTAAAGTACCGATCAATTATTGAGTACCATGCTCTAGGTGCTTGCTTCAGTCCATACAATGCTTTCTTTAATTTGTAAATATGGTTTTCCTTTCCTTGCATTTCAAATCCTTGAGGTTGCTAAACATAAACCTCCTCATCTAGGTAACCATTCAAGAATACACTTTTCACATCCATGTGATAAAATTTCCAATGTTTATTTGTTGCCAATGAAAGAACCATTCGAATTGTCTCTTGTCCTGCAATAGGGGCAAATATTTCTTCATAATACACACCATATCTTTGCATGAATCCTTTTGCAACCAACCTTGATTTGTATCTTTCTATGCTTCCATCACTGTTAAACTTTTTTTTGTAGACCCAATTGGATCCAACAATCTACTTGTCCTTGGGCAATTCCACAATTTCCAAAATAATATTTTTTAATGGACTCTATTTTTTCTTTTATTGCTTGCACCCAAACATTATTAGTACAAGCATCTTCATAACATGAAGGTTCCAAATAAGCTTTAGAAAATAAAGCATAATTCACCAACTCACCTTTGAAAGTTCCTATCCATCATTTGGTTGGTTGGATGTGCTTTGAGTATTCTCTTTCATTTATTTGTATTCTTGGTGGGACTTGTACATGAGTTGCTTGTGCTTGAACTTGGTGTAGTCTCCTTTGAACTTGTTCATGGGATGCTAGGTGGGCTTGGAGGAGTAGAGGAAACATTTTAAGGTTGTCCCCCAATTGTATTATCTTCTTCAACATCATATATTTTTCTTGCAAATTTTTTATGACTATACACTCCCATTTCATCAAAAATTATATCTCTAGCGACTACAAACTTGTGAGTTTTTAAATTATACAGTCTATATGCCTTATTTTAGAATATCCCACAATAATGCATGGCTCACTCTTGGGGTCCAAATTCTTTCTCAATTCATCATTCACATGTGCATATGCAAGACAACCAAAAAATTTTAAATGACTTATAATAGGTTTTGTGCCATACCATGATTCATGTGGAGTCTTCTTGTGTAGTGCTCTTGTGGAGCATCTATTGAGAATGTACACTGTTGTATCAACTACATAAGACCAATAAGAATTTATCAAACCTTTTTCTTCAACATGCTTCTTGTCATTTCTACAATGGTTTTATTTTTCCATTAGCTATCCCATTTGTTTGTGGTGTATAGGCAGTGTGAGTTACCTCTTGATGTCATATTGTTTACAAAAATCATTTAACTCATTTGAAAAAATTCACCTCCATGATTAATTCTCAAACACTTTATTTTATACCCACTTTCATTCTCAACCAATGCTTTGAAAATCTTGAACATGCCAAAATTTTCATCCTTATGAATCAAAAAATACACCCAACACTTTCTTGAAAAGTCATCAATGGATGTGAGAAAATTTGAAGACTTACCCAAACTTTGTGTTTGCATAGGTCCACAAATATCTGAATGTACAAGTTGGAGTGGGTATGAGGCCCACCATGATTTTCCTTTTGGAAACTCCTTCCTTGCATGCTTTCCAATCACACATGCTTCACACACACCCTTGTGCTCTCCAACCATAGGTAGTCCATTAACCATATCTTTTGAAGATAAAAATTATATACTTTTAATATTCAAGTTTCCAAATTTGATATGCGAAATCCAATTATTATCTTTAAGTGCCATGTTCATAGTCCCTTTTCCTCCAAAATTCAAAGGAATCATACAATTATTTATCATAAGAACAATGGTGACCATACAATTCCTATTATTCTTATCATAAATGATACATTCATTGTTATCAAACACAACTTTATAGTTTTTTCTACAAGTTGTCCAACATAAAACAAATTACTCTTCAAATTGGGAGCATGGTAAATATCATGAATTTTCTTTGTACCTTCTTTAGTTCCAACCTCCATGGTGCCTTTTGTAGCCACATCCAAAGCATTATTGTTCCCTATAGCAACAACATCTCCTTCTCCTCTTCCTCCTCTACCTCTTGATTAATTTTGATTTATTCCTCTTCCATGTGCTTGTTTACTTGTTCTTGGACCAACTCCATCATTCTCAAAAAAATTAAATTTAGAATTAAAAGAATTCTCTTCATTTTCTTTACGAGTTTCTCTTAGTCTTGCCTCATGTGACAAAAGAGAACCAACTAGACAATAAAATTTAAGTGTAGAAAAATATTTACTCTCCTAAAACATTATTGCAACGTGATTTTATTTAGGGGTAAAATATCTCAATACCTTCTTTACAACTACCTCTTTCTTCAAGGTCTTTCCAAGGGTGGCCATCTTGTTCACCACATCCTTCACTCTAACACAATAATCACCCACACTTTCAACCTCTTTCATCTATAGATTCTCAAACTCTTTCTTCATGGTATGCAACTTTACCATTCTCACTTGGTCACTTCCTTAGTAATCATCTTGAAGATAGTTCCAAGCCTCCTTGGATGATGTAGCAACAACAATACGTGGAAATAAACTCTTGTCAAGAGCAGACTAAATATGGTAGAGGGCTAATAAATTATTCTTTATTTTCCTTTTTGTTATGCTATCATTTCCTTGTAATGTGTTACAATGAGGTGGTTCTTCATAACCACTCTCCACAACCTCTAAAATATATTTTCCAATTAATAATGTTCTCATATTTATGCTCCAATAATCATAATCCTGCCCATTAAATTTTGGAATGGATAATGAGTTGTTGAAGTTGGCCATTAGACTCAAGTAACAATAAATGAAGTTTTTCCTCAATGAACTTGTCTAGGAAATTGATCAAATATTAGATTGACCACAAACCCAAGTTCACTCAAACCCAAAAACCAACCAAGCTCTGATACCAAATGAAGTATTTGACCCAAAAAATGAAGAGTAAAAAGTGCAGCAAAAATTGTAGCAATTTTTGTAGTAGCATAGGAAAATTTGAATTTTAGGGACCAAAACTAATAAAATTTGAATAAATTTTAAGAGTGAATTCTACACAAAAGGAAATTTCCAATGATGTATGAAACACATAAAACAAAGCTGTAAATTAAATGTTATGAGCTTTGAAAGTTGACTATATGATTTAGAAAAACAGGGACACCAAGTATGCATTTCACAAAATGAATGGAATATAATATTATTTTGTATTCCAAACAAACTCAGAAGTATTAAAAATATTTATCCATAATATTCTACAACTTTTTTACACTATTATACATTTTCAAGAGAGAAAATGATGTTACAACCCTTCATTTCACATTTTGGAAGTCCAACAGTCATAGTGACTCTTAAAGACCTATTGAAACTTTTGGGATTCTTCAAATTCATGGAAAAACTTTTGATTTTATCTTTTTCTTAGTTAGAATCAATATTCAACATAAACTTGTTGAATATGTAGAGAAAAAGTGTCTTAAGGACAAACAATGTGTTTCCATGGGCTATTTTCATTATTCACTAGGTGATGATCATTGAGCATGTGTGAACAAGTGCAAATATCCTAGTGATTTGGGGAAAGAAATATGTGAAGCATAAGATGCCAAGAAGATTGACCATAATTTTCTATAACTACAAACTTGATGAGTCTTTAGGTGGAAGATGAAAAAAATATTGGTATATTCATTAATAACCTATAAGGCATTATAAATAGATATAATAATATGTATGATACTCAAAAATATTGGCTTGAAAATGAAATCCTCTTTGGGCTTGTAATGAAAAAATTGTCTTTAATTTATAGTATGTTATAAGTAGTTTATGCCATATATGAGAAAACAATTTTTTTTTTGAATAATTGAAGTCTTTTATCCTTGTCAAAGAAGCCAAGCTAAAGAAACAAGTTCTACTTGGAATAAGTGATTATAATCATGCATTGGTATCTAAAACATAATAGAAAATGGGAGGGAACATAATAATTATAGAAAATAATATAGACTCTAACCAAAGCAAGTCATAAATGAAGAAGTTGATAAGATATATATTTTGCAAAAATATTGGCTAGAAGAAGGACAATTATTGATACCAAAAGGAAGAGGAAATCATGTAGGACAAATGCAAGGATGTGAATTCTACAAATATCCTTTCATCATCCTTTGAATCATTATGGTACAATATTTATTGGATATTATATTCTTAATCACAAACACATATCTCCTTTGACAAAGGAGTCTAGCTCATTGGAAGACCATCGCGAGAACTTTCAAATCATATTAGGATATGCTGATGTCATTATAATGGAAGAAATTAATTAGACTACCTATACTAGATGAAGCTTTAAAGGGTTTCATAATGTACTATAAATTTAAAAATAAAAATAATATTTTTTCTATAGTGATCTACAAATAAGTGTAAAAAATTGAGCTATATAAATAAAACTTTCTTGTAAAGAATCTTAAGTCCAACTCTATAGTTGTGGCTATAGGAAAAAATGAGGGTGATTTTTTGGTGTTTGAAACCTTTGTATTTAAAGATAAAAACTATGCATTAATTGGTATCCAAGATCATGATAGTCAATTATGGCATGAGAGGTTTGGGCACATGAATCACAAAAGCATCATCCTAATTTCCAAGCTAAAAATAGTCAAAGGGTTGTCAAGAATCAACTATTTAGATGGAATACGTAGAGGATGCATGTATGGAAAGCATCATAGTATCATTTTGCTTGAGATGATGATGGGAGGCTAAAATTTGTACTTATACATATTATGTGGTATTTCCCCAATCTATCAATTTCTTGTGCTATGTATACTTTTGTATTTGTAGAAGGCTTCTTGGAGAAGACTTAGGTGTACCTCCTAAAATCTAAATCAAAAGTATTTGACCAATTAAAATATTTCAAGAATGAGTTGTTAATTGAAAGTGGGAAGAAAATTAAAAGCTTAATAAGTGATAATGGAAAAGTGTTTGACAACAAGGGAAGTCATAACTCCTTGCACCCCCAAAATAAATTGGTGTTGTAGAGAACAAGAATCATACTATAATAGATATGACAAGATGTATGGTGGAAGTAAAAATCTTACAAGCAATATTTTGGGCTAAAGTTATTAGTGATGCAATTTATCTCATAAATCAAGTCCCATCAAAAGCAAAATTTGAAAATAATTTAAAGTAGAAGTGATGAGAAATAAGGGCTTCCATTAAGAATTTAGAGATATTTGGATCTATTGTATATATCCATATTACTGAAGCAACAAGGAATAAGGATGAAAATAAGAGCATCAAATGCTTATTTTTAGGTTATGTTGAGTGTATGGGATCCTATAACCTCTAGGATATATTTAAAAAAGGATATGCTTATTATTTGAGATGTTTAGTTTTATGAGTGACTAATGGAATATATTAAGGAATATTTTGACATCTAAGAGTTTGATTTACATCCTCTATCACTTCCTTTTTCTATTAGTAGATATGTAGGGATGAATTAGCTTATTGAGAAACAAATGCATAATAATGTTATCATACCAAAAAATGACTCCACAAAAATTTACTATGATGTAAAGATATAATGGATCCAATATAGCCACACTAACTATATTTATTATTATTAATATTCCACACCCCTAGGATATGGTTTCCACCGCTTAAGCAATAGAGTTATGAATGATTTATTCTATAAATAGGAAGAATTATGTTGGAGTTGAAATCATTTTTCATATTTGAGTCTTAGTCATCTCTATTGCACATATGAGACTACACCCTCTTCAAGTTAATAAGAGACATTTCCCTCTCTATGTGGCTATGATATGTATTAATTTAGAATTTAGAATTTGTTACTTGTAGTTCTAATTTCTTGGCATTGAATTTGAATTATTGTTTTCAATGGATGTTTACTCATGTGCATTATTAAATTTATACTACTATTAGTATATTTCTAGAATATTCTTTACAAGTGGTATAGGAGTATGGATTTTTAGCTTTTAATGAGTATATGATATAGGAAATGCAACCACAAGATGCAAGATAAGCAAGCTATGATATCTATATGATAATGACAATATAATATGTAGGAAAATAAGGAGATAAAAATATGCAATAACTCAAAAATATTCCATTAATGAAAGCTCACAAAATAGTACAATGCAATATAATGGAGGATATGAATACTCCATAAACCATTTTTAAAGGAACTACGTTGTATTACACTACTAATTTATACTATGCACTCTCTACACTATCTCCCCCTATTGTTTCACTCAATATAAGGTCTTTATATAGGAAGATAGGTTTCATGGTCCTTACTCTGCCTTTGAATCTATCCTATTACTTATGTACATGTGGACTACATGCACATTGACATCATTGCACATTCTAACACTTGTGCATTTATTACATGCTGAAGTAACCTTAACTTTACTCTAAATTAAAATCCTACTCTAGTAATGTATCAAAGGTGGTACATTGATATGTACCCAATAATGTATTATACTCTCTAACACCCCCCTGTATTAATTTATTTGGGCATTGAAGAATTTAGTCTTCAATATGGATCTTCGATATTTAGATATCCTTTAGCTTGATCTGGTTCTTCTTCTTCTTTAGATTTAGCATTAGATTCATTATTTGTGATTTCTTAATTATACTCTATGTTTGTATCTTGCTGAGCATTTTTATCTTGTTCTCTCTGTCATGTTTTCTCTTCCTCCTTCTTTGTTTCTATATTGTTATTAGAGGAATATCTACTTTGTGATGATTTAGTCTATCATCACAATAAAATTGACTTGGATTCAAAGATTAATTACTAGTATTTACTTTTATTTATTTCATTCCTGGAAAGAACTCATAAGTGATTAATGACAAATAGAACATTAAGCACTCTTTTGAGGAAATAATAATCGCTTGAGTGTTCCACCAAGTCCTGAATATATTTTCATGAAGATATCCAATTAATGTTGTAAATTTCTCTTCATTTGTTTCCTTCAAAAACAAGGAGAATCTTTCTTTCAACTATGTAGACAAGAGTTTGAATCCATCAAAGTTTTCTATCAGATTTTGTGAATAGAACCTAAGTTCATGAAGTAGCATTTCACTATTTTCATTGAATGCATTCTTAATTATTTCCTCCATCTTACTTTAAATAATAAACCCTTTGAAGTTGGATTTCTTATGTCTCCCTAGTGATTAGATTATGTTGTAAGTTTTGATAAAGTGCTTAGCAATGAAGAACACAAGATTATATTGAGAGGGGGGTGAACAATATAAGATAAAACTTTTTACTTTTCAATACAAATGATAACAACAATAATATCAATGTAGTAATGAAACAATGCACAAATCACCACACACATAAGAGACACAGATTTAACGTGGTTCACCCAATGTGGGCTACATCCACGGAGAAATATTGCTTATAAATTTATCAATAACTTTTATGGGCACCAACCCACAGGAGATACCAATCCCCTATTACAATGTTCCTGGACACCAATCCACAGGAGACACCAATACCCTCTCAAGTTCATGGACACCACTCCATAGGAGATACAAATCCCCTCTGCTCTGGTTTTGTGGACACCACTCCACAAGAGACACTAATTCCCTCTGCTCTGGTTTTGTGGACACCACTCCATAGGAGACACCAATACCCTATGCTCTAGTTTTTTAGACACCACTCCATAAGAGATACCAATCCTCTCTACTCACAAATATGGTCCAAAATTTTCTCAAGTATTTTCTCAAATTTGTTCACAAATCTTGCTCAAATTAGCTTACAAAACATGCTCACAAAACCCTACTCAAATATGCTTACAAAACCTGCTCAAACCTTCTCATAAAACCTTGCTCAAATCTGCTCTAGATACTGCTCAAATCTTATCCAAACAATGTTCATCTATTACCAAATATTGCATATAAAACAATGCTCATCTATTCCCAAATATTGCATAATGATGTCATCAAGTTATTTACCTATTCTTCAATGTGCTTTCCTCAACTAAAACAATTCAGACATATTCTATCCATAATTATTTTATTTTCATGAACATATAGAGAATGATATGCACTAAACAAATACCCAATATGTTCTTCACATTCATTAAGTCTATCGCTTTCACATGTCTCACATTTATTACATAAAAATGTAGCTTTAGTCTAGCACTAGATAACTAACCTAGTAATTGCTGATTTCCACCTTCACTTCAAAACCAATCACAATGCACAAGCCTATCCTTCTCATCTACTCCCAAAATAAATTATGAACAATGCACAAATTTGCTCTCAAATCTGATCTATAACCCTTGCACATTTACTCCCAATTTCAAGCATAACCAATGCACAAGTTTGCTCACAAATATGATCTATAACCTTTGCACATTTATTCCCAATTTCAAACAAAACCAATGCACAAGTTTGCTCACAAATCTGATCTATAACCTTTGCACATTTATTCCCAATTTCAAGCAAAACCAATGCACAACCAATAATTCCTTATACCTCCAACCATATGACAACATAATTATTTTCCTCAAACAAAATCACTTTGAGAAAGGAATTAAATCACCATACCTCCAAATCTACCTCAATGATGATGATGAGCTTTCCAAACCTGTTTTGACAAAAATAATATTCTCTTTGTTTGTTCCTTCAAAATCTGGTTAGCAATTTTCTTTTTTCCTTTTTGATCAAATATCAAATCAACCACTTTAGAAACCCTTATCAAAACATACACAATAAAGCTTAAAAATAACTCCTTATATCTCCCTTTTGAAACTCACAATATAAAGATTTATTAACAACAAGAACCCTTATTTCTTCTTTTGCAAAAATTAAATCACATTTATCATTTGCAAAAATTCATTCCCATTTATCATTTGCAAAAATTTAAATTTCAAAACTATACCTTATAGCTCCCTTTTATCATTTGCAAAATTTAAATCACAAAACTATACCTTATAGCTCCCTTTTATTATTTGCAAAATTAAATTTCAAACCATACCTTATAGCCCCTCAAATATCAATTTTAATAAAGAAAAAATTAAATACCTCTCACTATTGTTGAAGAGATTTGATCCCCTCACCTTGCAAGGCACAACACCCTATCACAGGCCCTTTAATCGGTTGTGCTATCGCAGCGCTTGAAACCTTAATGCGTAAAAATAAATTTTATTTCTTCCATCGCTTTATCTTCAACAAAAAATGATGTTGAAGGGTTTCGACCCCTCAACCTCCTACCAGGAAATGCTCCCATGAGCTCTGTAACCAGCTGAGCAACCCCAAAGGTTGAAACAGGAATTGCACTATATTGGATTTAACCTTCATTTTTCACTGCTGCCAAAACTTCTCCACTCTCCTCCTTCACCATCTCCTGTTCACTGCTACTCAACTCAATTTATTTTTCTCTCACAAACCTTAGCTTGTACAAATTAATTAAAGCATACATTTATATGATTTGTCCTTTATTTTCCAACGAAGTCGGCTCCACCATTATGTGCTTTGTCCTTTGGCACCAAAACATTTGAATTTTGATTTTTCAAATTTTAAATCTTTTGCAAGGAGGTCACCCAAGGTTTTAAATATTTAACCTTTAAATATTTAAACTTTTAAACTATTAAACTATATTTAAATCCTCTAATTTAAATATGAACCTCCGTATTTAATATTTAAATATTATTTAAATATTAAACATCCTTGAAGATATCTGCCTTTGACATTGACATTTATCCTTGGAGATATTTTTGCCTTTGACACCTCTGAAGATATTTCTGCCTTTGACATCAATGACAACTCAATATTAATGACAACTCAATATTTCCATCAAGAAAGTATAAGTTCACTTTTTGGGTTGATTTTGTAATGTTTTGTAAATGACAATTATCAACTCCTATGTCACCTAATCTCTCCTCATGAACTATGCACTTATCAATTCAAGTTCTCTATGGTTGGATTTATTTTGTCCCTTTAGTATGAGTATGAGACAAGTGTAAGTAAATAATTCCAACTCCTTTAAGTAAATAATGAACTTCTTTTTATATCCCTTAATATCCAATAGTTTAATATTTCTAAATTTCAATAATCTATGTTTGATGTAGTATACCTTATAACTCCCTAATTTTAGAATATTAGAAATTAATAATATTTGCAATAATAATATTGATTTTCCAAGTAGAAACCCTTATATCTCCTATGGTGTTTAATTGCAAATATTCCACTAAAGTGATTTGAAATACTATGGATATGAGCTCCTTTGATTTGCTTTCAAATGTATTAAGGTTGATTGTTTCTCCAATATAAATGATAAATAAACTCAACCTTATGATATACCCCTTATTACTCCTTTAATGAAAGCAATGTTAATCAACATAGAACCTTACCTTATAATGTTGTATTTCCTTGAGAAATGGGTGTTGTACTTCCTTTATGGTAGACATATGACAGTGGCAGTGATTTTAATGCTCCTTTGACTCCTTGACTTCATGCCTTGCACCTTGAATATGCTCTCAACCATGCCTTAATTCCTCCCTTACTTAATGTTGGCTGAAAATATGCTTCCACACTCTAATTTGGGCACCTATAAGTATGCATCTACATTATTGACACAGGTGCCAAGTGGCATAAGCATTTCTCCAGACTTGATATCCTCCTTAGGTGGTGCAACATTGATGAAGAATTTTTTAGGTAATATGACACATGGCATAGAAGTTCTTGAGCATTGAAAATGCAGGTGAGTGCTCAAGATGCTTTATTTGAGCATTGGTTTGAATATGAGAGCGTTACTTAGTTGAGAACTCTTATTCCTTGAGTGAATGCATTAGGGTTAAATATTATCTTACACATTTGTGCCAAGTGGTACAATATTTTCTCATTGTTAATACAAGTGTTTGAGCCTTCTTTGCATGCACTCTCTCCTTCAACGTACCATTTTCATAAGGCTTCTCAACATATTCTTACCAACTATTGCAAGCTTTCCTTACCTCCTTTGTGACAGTAAATTTTAAGATGGCTCCTCCTTTTCTCCAATAAATATGGATTATGTATTCCAACATAGTTGTCTCTAGCTATGAATATTCTAGAGCGTTGCAATGGAGGTCCTTTGGTGCTTCCTCTCGATTGGTGGTTCATCCACGTTGGAGCTTGGTAATGCACCTTGTTTCTACATTATACCTTACTTCTTAAGCACATTATGTAGGCCCTGAGTGTTGTAGATATGCTACATATGATTGGACATTACATAGTCCTTGTACGCTACAGGTTGTCATCCCCTTATGTGTTCGATGATGGTGTCCTCTAATATCTTGATGAGCTGACTTTCAAGCCTTATGAGTGTCTCTTCCCTCAAGCACCAATCAGTGGATATTGAGCCCTTCAGATGGCTCGTTTCTTAAGCACCTTTGCTAGTGCTTATCCTTTGTAAATAATGGATGTTGAGCCCCTTTGTAATGGCTCCTCTTCAAGCACTTTGGTAGTGTTGATGTTGGACGTTGAGCCCTTTAGGATGGCTCCTCTTTGAGCACTTTGGTTGTGCTTCTCCTTTACCAATGGTGGCCACTTGTAGTTAGGATGATAGGCTACGTAGAGTGTCCTTAAGACACTTTATTTTTGTCTCCTCTTGATGTAATAATAGAGATAAACTTGGTGCTTGTATAACCCTATAATAAACCTGTGATGGCTTCTGTATTGCACCTGTAATGTGAGACTCTCCTAGTCTCATTTTGTAGCTCATTTTCTTGGTTTTGATGGTAGATTTTCTTCTCCACTCCTTGGAGGAATATAACCCTATAAGGTGGCTTCTCTAGGCCACAATAAGTTGTTGGTTTTGTGCATCGAATAGTATCTCTAGACACTTTGATAGTATGCAAGTTTTATGCTCTTGATCTTAACCTTAACTTAACAATCAATGCACATAATAATCCTTTGAGAGTAACTAGTTTAATGAATAACTAGAATAGTGCAATCAATCCTTAATGTACCAGTAATATCTCTAACTCAATGCACTTAAGGATAATAATAATTTCACCTTATTGCTCCTATAAATGAACCCTCAAAGTAATTTGAAATATGCACTTAATTTTCACTGCAACTTAAAATACTTAGTGCACCTTAAAATTATTTAAGAACAACTAGTATAGTGCAATATTGATCTCACCTTATTACTCCTTTAAATGAACCTTAAATCATGCACTAGTAATTGCTCCTAAATGCACTATAATATTTGTAACTTAATGTAGTCTTTTTTTCTATAACTAGATAATAGGAAGATGATATTTTTATTTCTATCAAAATATATCTAACTCCTATTTTAATGTGCAGGTATAAACCTTAAAAGAAACTATCTTTTACACTCCCTTTGAAGACTAAAATGCAACCTTCCTCCTTGCAACTTTTAAACTCTAATAAGGTGCTCAATGAAACTAAATAATGAACTGAATATAAGTGTTCATAAAATGAACCCTTTGCACCTAAGTTTCTTACCTTTAATATCTATAAATATGAAGGATTGCTAGGTGATTAGATTCACCTTATTGATGCCTTTAACTAGATGAAATTATAGCTATTATTGGCTATCCTAAAAAACTCCTCAACTCACCAATTCGTAGCTTAGTAACTCCTCTATCTTGCTACTTGAAACTATAGTGTGGTGGTTTCAATTCTCCTTTAGGATGCTCTCTATAAATCTGAAGTTCTACAACTAGTAATGTTGTCCTAATTGCTACCCTTTCATAGTCAATTTTTGCACTGAAATGCTATCCTTGAAACTCAAAATTTTTTTGGGAGTTTCCCCAAATCGTAGCTGAGTTTTTCTTCAAGAACCCTTTCAATATTGTGTTAAATATTCAGCAAACCCCTATCTCTGAATGAGCCTTCTAGCCTTCAAAGATAATCTTCAAACATTTCAGGTTTGGTAGTAATATTTGGCTCCTTTCTCCTTCAACCTCCTTGTCAAAATATGACTTCAATCTAGGCCTTCTTCTCAAGAATATGAAAGTCTTGAGATCTTCACTAATCTCCTCCAAAATTTGGTAAACTTCTTGCCAAATCCTTCTCTCTTGGGCTTGTTGTTGAATGGTGATAATTGTCCCAAGTTCTTCCTTTATTAGGAACTTCTCCTTGGTGGTAAATTTCTCCAATGAGTTCTCCTAGGAACTCCTTTAATGACCTTCTTTGAATCTCCTTCAATGAGGCTCACCAAGCCTTCTCCTTATTTCTCCTTGAGACCTCTTCTCTAGGGTCTTCACTCTTGCAACTTCTTTGGTCTTCCCAATGAGACCTTTCCTTCAACCTTCTACTATGGGAGTGTTGGCAATGATATCTCCTTCCGTGATATATGAAATATGCTACTGTTGGAATCTAGAATAGGACTTTTACTAGTCCTTATTTATTTCTTCCAAAACTCGAAGTTCTTTAGTGGGAACTTTAGTGGGTGTCTTCAACTTCTTCAAGTTGATTTCTTTAATTTGTTATCTGTATTCTTCTATGGAGATCACAAACCTCCAATATTCTTCTAGAATTTTCTCTAGAGTCTCTTGAATCAATAGTAAGGCTACTATGGCATTTTATTCTACAATATATAGGTTTCAATCTTCAATGGAGATCACCAATATTCAATCTCCTCCTAGACTCATCTTTGGAGTCTCTTCTTCCTTGAGTCTATAATAAGGCTACTATGGCCTTTTCCTCTCTTCTGCAATATGTAGGTCTGCAACTCTTATAATGGGACATTTTCTTAGGTCTCTAAAATATTTAGTCTTCTACTTGTTGCTACAAGTGTTGGAATGATTCTAATGAAGATATTCTTCCTAGCACTATGTAGGAAGCTTCCCAACTTTCTTTGAATATCCTTTTCTTGCAACAAGATATTAGAAACTAGAATGGAATAATATATAATTCTAGATATAATGAACTTCACTAGTTGATTTGTCAATCTAGTGGAATTTATGCTGAGTCCTAGTCTTCACGAGTTTTTCTGCAACCCTATGGAAAGACTCTAGCCAAATGCAATCTCAGAAATTTTGTAAATGAGATTTTTGGATTTCTCTCAATCTCACTTGTGGCTCTCCCTATTTCCTATCTGATCTACTATGTTCTTTGATACCACTATTAGCTTTTGATGAGTATATGATATAGGAAATGCAACCACAAGATGCAAGATAAGCAAGCTATGATATCTATATGATAATGACACTATAATATGTAGGAAAATAAGGAGATAAAATTTTGCAATAACTCAGAAATATACCATTAATGAAAGCTCACAAAAATAGTACAATGCAGTATAATGGAGGACATGAACACTCCATAAACTATTTTTAAAGGAACTACATTGTATCACACTACTAATCTATACTATGCACTCTCTATATTATCTCCCCTCTATTTTCACTCACTATAAGGCCTTTATATAGGAAGATAGGTTCCTTGGCCCTTACTCTACCTTTGAATCTATCCTATGACTTATGTACATGTGGACTACATGCACATTTACATCATTGCACATTCTAACACTTGTGCATTTATTACATGTTGAAGTAACTACTTAACTTTACTCTAAAGTAAACTCCTACTCTAGTAATGTACCAAAGGTGGTACATTGATATGTACCTAATAATGTAATATATTTTCTAATATGGATATTGATTTCTTATAATAGTGCAAAAGTGCAATAAAAGGGCATGTGAACCATTTAAAAAAAATTGACAATTGCTACTACTTATCACCTTGTAATTTTTTTTCAAATTTTGTTTAGCTCAATATTCTAGTGCATTTTCTTCTATACTATTATGAGTTTTTTGTTATTTCTTTTTCAAACCTGATTATCAAATATCGACTGTGTTGGGACCCTTGCAAGAGACCCATCTCATATGATTGACTCTTTGAGATGGTCAAAACAAGGGATATCTCTAACAACATTTTTTTAGGAATCATGTGTGTTGGGTCCCTTGTAGGAGACCTATCTCATTGTGATCATCTCTTCAATATGATTAAAGTAAGGGGTGATTCTCATAATACATATTCATAAGTGATCCAAAGAATTATTTTAGGTTTTATATTTTTTGTTAGTGTATGAATGGGCTTGACATGATATTTGTTGTTTATAAAGCAATAGATGATTATAGTGTATTAGTCATTCATAAGATATGTGTATGAGAAAAAAAAAAAAAACCCAAAAATCTTGGTGTACATCACAACACCCCTCCAAATATCAATAGTTTTGACTATAGTATTTTTTCTTATTTAAACACCATGGGTTTATGTCCCCTAAAAACTCATCCTATGGCCTCTCCTCCCAACACCCCTTATCTTGATAGTTATCCTATTAATCCTCCAATTCGTAATGATATTCCTAATACAATTGACCCTACTTTATAATCCTATATTGAGAAACAAGAAAAAGTGGTTAACTCCATCTCAGATTCTCAAGTTAAAATAAAGCAAACCTTACAAATAATACAAATCTATCTTAGTATTCCCCCCACTATGTAGTTCCTTGATCAGGAGTTTCAATAATTCATTAGGCAATATCTATAGGGTATGCAACAAGCAACAAATCTAAAGAACACAGGCATCCATATATAATCATCATCTAGTCATAGAATTTTATTTTTCTATGGTAGTCACATGACTTCCTATGATACCATAGGTATTCTTGTAGGTATAGATGGTTTTGAATCAACTTATTTTTTATATTGATTTCTCTATAGGAAGTGATTATAATTTGCTTTAGTAGTCTCACTATGTTCATATTTCATTAACATCCCAACCTTTGAGGGTGTTGATCCACATGGATAGTTGGATAAGATAGATAATATCATCCATCTACACCATGTTTCTAAAGAAGGTCAAATTATATTAGTTGCTACTAAGTTGGAAATACATGCTCATCAGTGGTTATTATGGGAGAATTGACAACATGGGATTTGTCTTCTATGGCTCAATTTCACAATATCGTTACTCCATAGGTTTGACAAAAAGGTCTTCCACATCGTGTGTGGTCCATTTAATGTAGACCAGCCAAACAAGATTAGTTGATGATTATTGCATAAAGTTTACAAGTCTATCCACCTATGCTTATCAATTGGATTCAATGGTGGTGGTCTCAGACTTCCTCCATGGTCTTAAAGGTGAAATTTTATGTTAAATCTACATTCTTGATTCATACACCCTCAAGGATGTTCAATGTGTAGATTTAGTAGTAGAAAACAAACTCTAAGTGCCCTATTCCCAACCTTGATGTGACCTCAATATTTAGTGGGATTATTATAATAATTAAAATTTTGAGAACCCCCAAGGATTCGTTTACTTAAAATTCCATTTACACTATCCTAGTGATCAATATTATGAAGAACATCATAACTTTTAAGTGAAATATGAAGAAGTGGTAGTCTCAAAATATTAAGATTCACCATAGTAGGAGCAACCTATTGAAGTAGTTTATTTTTACCATAAGTATGATACTACAAATATATCTACTTTTTATGTTTATGGGACACCAGGCTCACCATACCATCAAGTTCTAAGGATTAATCAAAGGTTAGCATGTTAACATGTTGATTGATTCAAGTAGCACACATAACTTCATTCATAGCAAAACAACAATTTTTTTGGGATTGTATACCATTAATTTAACCAAGATAAATTTTAAGTATTGATTACAAATTAGGGCATAACTTAGTGTATGGGTTAAATGTATAAGATTAACATTCATATGAGTGATTATACTTGGTATAGAAACCTCTTTGCCATAAATTTTGGAAGTTCATAGTCATCTTAGGATCACAATGACTATCCCAACTTGGTGATGTCACTATTAATTTGCAATGATTACATATCAAATTGATGGAGGATAGAAAGGTCATTATATCTAAGAAACTCAACCTCCTTTCGTCAGGGTGGTTAGTTCTCATATCATGGAAAATAGTTTGAAGAAAGAAAATTATAGATTCATTGCCTAGGTCAATTACATAGAAGTTTAGTTTTCAAATTTGCTTCTTTTAGCTCTTCCTCTAGACTTTTAGAACATTATGGATCATTATGCAAATGTCTTTGGTTAACCTATGGATATTTCTCCTAAGTGCACACATGATCATACCATACACCTAGTTCAAGTTACTCAACATCCTAAGGTGTGTTGTTACTTCTATCCCTAGCCCAAAAATGTTGATATTAAGAAGTTAGTCTAGGAAAGTTTGTATCAACAAATCTATTAGGACTCTATCCTAAAAAAACTATATAATAACCCCTTTCTTAGCATGGGGACATCATTATAATATTTGTAATAGTTTTGTAATGATACTATGTAATATTTTGTAATAGTTTGTGGTAATAGAGGCACCTAGACAAGTGGTGCTATTTTATGTAATTGTTATAAAGAATGTAACTATTTTTTTTGGTAGAAGATTCTATCTTAGGTGGCATTTTGCATGTAGGCCAATATTGAGAGTTAGGTAGGGTTATGAAGAGTCTTAAAAAATGTGAGGGGTAGGAATGGATGTATCTTTTCCATAATTGAATCAAAGTATTGAAGGAGGTTTCCCCCTCAAAGAGACCCACAATTTTATATTGTGATTTGTGCAATTAATACATATTTCTATATTTATATTTTGTATTGCAATATTCTATTCTTTCATTAAACTACTACTTTTATTGAAATATTTATGTGGATGAAATTATTTTAATTATAAGGTTCCTAACAAGTGGTATCAAAGCACTTTCTAGGGTAGTGTTCCACTATGACTGTGTCAGTTCTTGCCCTTCTATTTTGACCATTAGGTATAAATTATGTTTTCATTTTTATGCGTATTATCCTATTAAAAAATCGAGTCTTTTTTTCTTGTTTTAGTTTAATAGGTTAGAAACCCTATGATGAGGGTTTTAAAATATCACAGAGGAACTATAATTATTGGCTAAGCTATATTTTTTGTTAAGCATCTACTGAAGTGATGGTTGATCAAGCTCCAATACCTAGGCCTCAAATAATACCTATATATAGAATTGAGCTCCCACATACCTTTGGGTATATTGAGAGACCCCCTAAGATTTTGAGAAACCTTTAGCCCTAAGAATATTTTTGTCCATGTATTTTCCATAGTGTATCGAACATAGAATTCAAGAATATCACTCTCTTGTACTGTTAGAGAGGTGAGTAGTGTGCTCAAGGGTATGCATGGAATACTCCTTGAGTAATGGCCTAAAATATTGTTTTGAGCACCATTGTTTATTGTTGTGGTATAATAGAGGGCTATAGCTAGTACATACACCATGGCCTAGAGTACCATATTTTTGTTGAATTTTAAACCTAAAACCAAAGAATCTTACCATAAAAATTGAGTAATGAACAAACTACACTATCATAGAATTAACTATATTTTAAATAGCCAAAATAATTGGTGGCAAAATAAATAGTCAAGAAAATTTCTATAAAAGAAGTAGTTAGTAACAATTAGGTATGACTTCAGTTAGAGTTAGTAACAATAAAGACAAAGTATAACAACATTAGTAACAATTGTCTATGACAATTGAGAATCATAACAGAAAATGAAATTATCAATAACAGATTCAACCAAGAAATCATCAAAGATAGTGAGTTATAATGTTAGTACTAGAACAATGTTAACAACACATATTGTAGAGCCTAGTAAGGGGTTGTCAAACAAAAGTCAAATTTTTGAGTGAACCAAGACTCTGGGAGAAAATTCGACAACACTCCCTTAGAAAAAAATATTCTAGAAAAGTATCATTTTGAGATATATCCCATTATAATCATTTTCTGAGGTGATAATTTTGATATATAACACCTAAAAATATTTTGGGATCATTCTTAAAAATAGTAATTATCAAAATAGTATTCATATTTTTAGTATCATCCAAAGATAAAAAATCATAGAGCATAGCTATAGGCACTAGGAAACAACAAAAGATACAAGTAATAGATCAAAAAATTAGCATTCATATCGAGTCTTGGGGAAGCATTTGTGAGGTTAGTTAATAAATGATTTAAATCAATTAAGGGAGGATATCAAATCTCTACATGACTTCTTGGCCTATGTGGTAAGGGAACAACAGGAAAAGGAGGAATTAAATGGAAAAATTATAGACATGGAAGGTTGTTTAACTAATAACACCCATACATATGGTTTATTTGGTTCTCATGACTGTAAGGATGAAGGAACCAATATTAAACAACAAGAAGCCCCCAATAACAATGGATTTAAACTTCCCAAATTAGACATTCTCAAGTTTGATGGGACGGATCTAGAGGGATGGTTGTATTGAGTAGAACAAATAATATTTTAGTCTTCATAATGTTCTCAATTATATGTATCTCATAATTACCTCTTTTATTTTTGAATCAAATATCTTGCATTGGTTTCAATGGTTCAAGAAATCAAACCTCTATCTTTGGCTTGAATTCAAGCAACAACTATTCACATTGTTTTTGATTAGTTGGTGAAAGGGGTTTTTAAAGGGTCCCAAAACCTTTTTACATTATCAGAAACAAAATGAGATAGTCCATATAGGACAAAATAGAAACCAACACAAGTAGGGTAGAGAGTCTTTGGGATAAAACACCAAGAAGACACACCCTAGAGCTAAGAAAACCCACCAAATTAAAACCCAAGTACATCCCAAAGCACCAAAAACCAGTAATGGTTTTATAAACAAAACTATAGAACAAATCGAGACACAGACCCCAAAAAGGAAGTTGAAGAGACTTAGGCAACATCTCCAAGGGTTGCCTAATCATCTTTATTGATGTGATTAGAACCTTCCTGTCAATTTTTGAGATCATCCAAAGTGATTGAAGCTTGCTGAAGCAAAGAAGTGATCATCTTGGTAGCTCTGTAAATGGAGTTGTGTAGGTATTTGAGCTCTTGGAGATTACATTTTTGAAAATTAGTCTTTGAAACCAAGAAATCCCAAGACAAAAATGAACTTGGACCATTTTGTAACAGTTTTAGAGAAATACAGGTATCCCATAAAAAGACCAATTCTATCCAACCAAGTAGCACAACAAAGAATGACACTAAAGGAAAGTAGTACCATCCAATATACTAAAATCATATATTTCATTAGGAAAATTATTGCACCACATGTGAAGTGGCTCTTAAGAAATACATAGGTTGGCTAGAATATCCATTTCCTTATTGCCTTCCTTGTATACGTGTTAAATGACATGGCTACCGAGATTTGTTAATGCTTTCCTTGACTCCATGAAGAGATTTTGAATATTCCATGATGGATTTTGATATCCCTTAAGATAATTGATACTATTAAGTTAATCCCCCTCTATAATGAGTTTAGTACAAGGAATACAACTGAGAAGGGACAAACCTTGCCAGAGTGCTCTTGCTTTTGTAAAATGATTGGTTTGAATTTCTAGATTTTTTGCATAGGCAAGGATAATCTTTCCATGGTCATATCTAAAGATACCACTAGCTCCAACAATCCTTGGGTTCCCCTTAGTAGCACCATCAAAATTGAGCTTGATCCAACCAATTGGTGGAGGAATCCAACAAATTGTAGACCTATCAACAAGGACTGGGGAAGGGAGGGAGATAAAGAAAGGTTCAACAAGGCAAAAATCCTAACCTCAAATGGTAAGTCAAATAACTCTTGATAAAGGACCATTTTAGAATTTTCAACAACAACATCAATCACTTGATTACTGATTAAGAGAGGGTCCTTGGAAGCATTGAAAAAGATTCAAAAATTTCTCTCAATACAAATTTTCTATAGATAGTGAGGAAAGTAGAAGACCTAAAGAGATTTGATACAGGATCCAAAAAAAGGATTGGACCACTAGGTATAGAGGTCTAAATTTGATTTGGTATGGGTCCAAGAAATACTAAAAACTTTTAAAATAGAATGGAGGAAAAATGACATTAAAGAAAAAGGTTGTGGGATGATTCCAGGTTTGAAATATAGAGATAATAGCGATTGGGAATGACCATTCCTCTGGTCAATAGGTTATCAATGGTAAGAATTTTATCTTGAACAACAAGCCAAAAGAAAAATCTAATCTTAGGGATAATATGTTTGAGCCAAATGAGATTGGTAGGAAACCATTTCTCTCTAAAGACCTCAACTAAGAAATAAGTAGACTTGACTATGAATTACCCATCCTTAGTGGCTTTCCAGATGAGATAGTCACCATCATTTGAACTAGGAATAACAAAAGTTCTAAGAATATTGGAGAGGGTTCTTATTGCTTGAACCTATTCCTCATTCATATCTCTAGAAGGAAATTTTTTCCACACATTTATCTAGCTAGAGGAATCAATGAAGTTGCATACCTTGTCACCAAAAATTTGGTTTATAGTGGGTGGGATATTCTATTAGAGGATGATATTTTAGCCAAGGGTCCCTCCAAAATTCTATACTTATTCAATTTCATAACTGCCATTTGAGCCCTTTCTTGATGATGGATCTAGATTTAAGAATGGAGTTCCAAAATGCAGACCCCATTAGAAAAGGATATTCACGTAAGAAATTCTTATGCTAACTATTTAAACCCACATGGATTTTTCATATTTTAAGAGTCTCTAGCCCTATTTTTCTATAAGAGCCAAGTTCATCTTGTTAACCTTTCTGAAGCCCAAAATTCTATCCCAATGAACCAGGTGGAATCATTTGTGATATTTAGAGCCTGACCACAATAATATTTTCTAAAAATTTTCAAATATTTGGTAAATGAAAATAGGAGCTTTGAATATGGAAATAAAATAAACCGGGATGCTCTAGAGATAATATTGAACCAAAGTTACTTTCCCTACTTGGCTTAGAAGAGCTCCTTTCCACCCAGTGAGCTTCTTGTGCATTCTTTCAATGACATTGTTCCACATGTTATTAGATGGTTTGCCAAATAATAGAGGTAGGTTGAGATAAATGATAGGAAAGTTAGAGATGGTGCAACCAAGGATCTTAGTAATTTTGAGCTACTTTCCAAGAGGGGTGTTGAGGAAGTATAATTTACTTTTAATTAAGTTTAACCTTTTGACCTACAACTTCCTCATAAGTGTTTAGAATGTGTTGGATGGTTTTGGTTTAGGGAATGGAAAACAATGTGGTGAGGATGGCATCATAAACATATTGTTGATGAGTGATGGGGTGCAGGATGGAAGAGGCCTTTATACCAGAAATGGATCCTTGGGAATAGGAAGTTTTCTCTTTTAGGAGTCTCCAATACTATTTTGCTATGAGAGCAAGTTTTATCTTGTCAACCTTTCTGAAGCCTAGTACACCCTACTATTTTTTTGAGCAAATTATATCCCAATGAACCAAGTGGAAGCATTTACGATCTTTAGAGCCTGACCATAATAATATTTTTTGAATTTGTTCAATTTTTTGGCAAATGGAAATAGGAGCTTTGAATATGGAAAGAAACAAAATAGTTTGCTTTGGAGATAAGTTTGAACTAAAGTTGCTTTCCTTGCTTGGCTTAGAAGAGTTCCTTTCCACCCAATGAGCTTCGTTTGAATTATTTCAATGATATTGTTCCACATGTTATTAAAAGGTTTTCCAAATAAGAGAGGGAGGCTAAGATAGATGGCAGTAAATTTAGAGATGGTGCAACCAAGGATCTTAGCAATTTTGAGCTACCTACCAAAAGGAGTGTTGAGGAAGTATAAGTATTTAGAATGTATTTTATGGTTTTGGCTTGGGGAATGAAAGACAACATGGAAAGTATGGTGTCATCAATAAATTATTGATGAGTGATGAGGTGAAGGATGAAAGATGAAAATCTATTTCCTCAAGTAAACCTCGTAATTAGTGATCTCTATCACACTTGGTGGTTGCAGTGACTGGTTATCCATGCAATCCGGTAAGATGAGTTGATTACCATAAGGATACTTGATGGATATTTTCTCCACTCTTCCTCCATTGACTATAGTTACAAGATGCTTTCTTGGCAAGATCATTTGTACTTAGTTTTGGGTGCATGCTTATGGTTCAGCATGATTGGTGTGAAGAGTTGCAACTTCTTGAATATTGAATGATATTTTTACAAGGTCCTTTTTCAGCATAGTAGTGTTCATTCCTACTTGCTAGTAGCTGATTTAAGTTGCAATCGACCTTGAGATCCCCTTGGGTTTCCTCAATGTACCATTTTTTAGCATGTGTTTTGCTTGTTATTGCTACCTTTTAATGGGGTTGTCGTGATCTCTTTAGGGTTATTGTACACCATCTATCTCTCTTCTTTTCTAAACCAATTTGGAGGATTTCATTTTTGGGAACTTCTATTTGTAATATCCATAGAGATCCAAAACAAATAGGCACAAATCATGAAGATCCAAAATAAGGCATAGAATGGAGTTTCAGGTACCACCGAACTACACTCATTATAAAAACATAATATTGAGAAGAAGAATCTTTTGAAGTGTCAAGGCTATGTAGTCTTCATAAGTGATCCAAAGTGTCAAAATATCTGTAGTCTTTGAATATGAAATACATTAAATGAAGTGATGCCTTCAAAAAGTCACAAAGGTACTTCAACTCCTATTTATGGAGTAGATAAAAGAATGAAGTGTTGGGTACCACCGAGCTGCACTTCATTACAAATCCAATTTTTTTATAGAATCCCAAAGGGAAGGAGTAATGTGACTCCTCAAAGATCCACAATTGCAAGTGGATAATAGCTATTAAAAGCTAACAAGTGGTGTTTAGCCCAATAAAGTCCATAATAGGACATGATGCACCAAATGATGAATGCACCAAATAAGAGGAGTAAAATGGATCTCCTCAGGATCCAATAGATCATTTAAGAGGAGTACATTCCTTATATGATTAAAAAATCCTTAAGTTATAGGAGTTAAATAGTTGTTGTAGAAGCTAATGTAGAAGCTGATGTAGAAGCTTGATGTAGTGTTGCTCGAAGAAGTGTTGCAAGTCTTGTTGATGAAGACATGAGCTAAGCTAAAAATCTAAAATCCACTAAGAGACAAGCCACTAGGGGCAAAGACAACTCCAATGTGTGTGGAGTACCCATGTGATATCCATGATCACATAAATAGGGCCATGGTCAAAAGAAGAGACAACGACAACTCCAAAATTGGAGTACTCGGATTTCCATTATCAGAAAACAATACCTCCTATAGTAGGAGCACCCAAAATCATGATGGAATTTCAAGAGGACCAAGGTCGTGAGAAAATCTGCTTCCAAAAGTCTTGAAGGATGAAAGTGGATTTAAGGAGTGTCGATTTCAACCAAAAATGCACTCCATTTTACAACATTTTGTTTTTTAAATAAGGTTTGAATCACCTAAACTTCAGAGTAGCATATATCAAAATAGATCCTTATAAAACATATGAATGATAAGCCTATTGGAACCAACTCAAAAAGAGCTTTCCAACGACTATATGCAAGGCTATATTTGGAGGTAGATGAACCCACAATTTGTGAGAAACAAAAAGGATTTTATGACAACAAAAATAAGTAGGTAATGGTTGTGAAACTTAAAGAATATTCAATGAGAATATTATATATTTTTACAATTTTATTGAAACCTACTTTAGTTTCACATTTTCTTTAAAATACCCAAAGACAACAAAATAAAGGTATTATATCGAGCCCACGATGCATGTGGAAGTTTACCCTAAAAGGCCTATATCTAGTTTGGAATAGATGTTGCTCAAATGATTTCATGTGGTGGCATATTTTGCCAAAGGGTGGTTGGAGTCTCATGAATCGAGGAGAAGGCATGCGTAGAATGCGTAACAGGTGGTTGAAGATATCACATGATCAAATCAATGTATCAAGCATATGTGGCATTGCCATAACCATACAGTCTCATCTTACACCTCACATAACCTAGGCCATAAATGTGTCATCCTTTTGGCACCATCCCATACCTCATGGAAACAATCTCCAAATACATGACACCCGAACAAAATTATTCATTCATAGGGAAGTGGATATTCGTTGAGCAATTTGACTTTGGAAAAATTCAAGGATCCACCAAATGCTATTTCACTCCTGTGAAATTGTTGGTGTCATTGATTGCAACATGTGATGAGATTCTACAGTGCTCAATCCTGTCAATCACCATCATAGTGATTTTCCCTATGTGGTATGCAATACAACCATCAAGCTATCTGTCGGGAGGGTATGACATGACAAGATTTCATCGATACATCCCTCAAGAACGTCAACTGATTTCACTCAAAAAAACACCCTGTATTTGATCTGCTATATTGGGTGACTATTACAACACCAATATAGCCAAGTTGACTATATTTTCAAGTTTCACTTATTCATTAATTTATTATTATAAATAGAAGTACGTTGATTTAATTATAATAATCTATCATCTTGAATTTGATTTGTGTATTTACAAGGACTTAGCCCTCCTAAAGTGGCAAATAATATTTTACTTTCCTCATTCATATTATTATTTGCATTGTTTCTGGAAGAATTTTGCTTCAAGTGGTATCAGAGCTGATGATATTGCTAGTGCACATAGTATGAATCTAATCACCATAAATAATTAGAGCAGGTGGTGAGCCATTTCATCATCACATCATCGTAGATTGGTTTACGTTCGGGTAACCTAGGAAAACACAAATATTTTTTTCCAATTTATATTATTTGCATACAACAACAACACAAAATTAATTTGATCCAAAAGTTGTGATAAAATAATTGTGATAATAATTATTGTGAACCATTTTAAAGGATGCCTATCACAATAGTTTGGTTCTCTAGCATCTTCCCAACAAAGTAAAGTATCCAGATCGTGCGAAGCATTCGGATCATGCGAAGCATTCAGATTGTGGCAGCATAAGTATTATATTTTTTTACTCTGAAAAGTATGGTTTACAAATCCTAATTCTCAAGCATAGGAGATAGTGCCACATAACCATTGATTTAGCGACAATATATTTTGTTCATGAGGGTGCACACACACTTTGTTAGAATAGTCCTTTTTGTAAGTTTACCATGCACAAGAAGGAGGAGTGATGTTCGTTAATCACTTGAAACACATATCATAAAATTCATTTAAGATAATTTCCATAAATCCAAAAACACCTATAATGTGATCAACATTAAATTTAACCATGCATCGAGAGTTGTTTTAATCCAAGAAGGGTTGATAACAGGTTATTTTTTAGTAATGAAGAGTGGAAGACAGGTGAAAGGAATCAAGGAAACGTATAACGTCTTGTGTAAGTGAAGTTCAATTAATATTGTTAGTCATGTTCAAAAGAAAACAAATAGAACTAATCAAAATTTTTAAACGAGCTAGCCAATAATAGTCATACATAAGCATGAAATAATCCACCTGAAGTGAGCCTCTGTTGAAACAGATTCTTATAAGTAAACACAAGATCATTCTATAAAATATCAATTAAGAGTGCATTGGGTAATCTCACTATTGGGAGGATATCTGGTATTTCTAAATCCACCGTGAAAAGAAACAAACCATCATTGAAAATTAATAGTCCAAAATTTATTAAAAGGGAAGTTTTTTATACCACACAGTGGGTGCTTACTCCTTGCGATAAGTTAATTACAAGTTCTCCCATATAAAATATCAACCACTTGTGGTCAACCCCTTCCTCACACGTCAGTCATTCGAAGCCAGTGTAAATTGCGTTCCATCCTCCTATTTTGTTCCCTACATTTCATGTCTACCTTTCCAATTCATCTACATACCATTCTTAGCCATTGTGTAATGTGTTAGTCAGTAACATCATTTTGTTGGTGTTCATAATAATTCAATTGCCATCGTAACAAGTCAAAATTGTTGCTTATTTGTCAAGTCATAACACTTTACATTGTACAACGTCATATAATATCAAAAAATCATTGTGGTTCTTGTGTTCGTGTAAAAATTAGCAGTTGTTATGTGTCCAACATCAAAACTAGCCGTTTTCGCATGTCCAACATCAAAACTAGCCATTGTCGCATGTCCAACATCAAAAGTAGTTGTTTGTTCTTGTGTCCAGCATTAAAATTAGCCATTGTCATGTATCCAATATCAAAACTAGCCGTTGTAGAACTTGTAGTACAAAAATTTCAAAATTTGCATTGGGGAAGCAAATTAATACATCAACCAAAGTTTGACAGCAATTGTTTTTTTTCTTTCAATTTTTTTTCAAGTAACCCAATAATTTTTGCAAGAAATAACAAACTATTTTTAAGATAAGTCAACAAGTGCATGAGTGGCAGGTGGAATAAAGGGCCAAACGAAATATTATATAGCACAAATAATCCAAAAAAAGGACCAATAAACCCACCAAGAAGACCTCCACGAAATAAAGGTATGCAACATAATTCTCCTTTACGCATTAATAGTTTTAACCCCAACCACCCTGCTATTAACCCCATGGCTCCTTCCAACTCATCCAACTCATCCCAAGAAAATCTCACACATGAGGAAATAGTAATCCCCACTACATGCAACCAAGAATTACAAGCATGTTTGTCTAAAATAACTACTAATATGAACAATATGTCAATAATTCTTGGACGACTAGTAGATAAACAAAACCAAGAAGCTCCTCCCTCCCCAAATAATTACCATAGACAAAATGATAATGTGGATCAAGATACAAAGGAAGTTTATCAATATGCAAGATGGCCTACAGGTGTTAATGTTCCACGTACTGATATGCCCACCTTTGAGGGTGGGGATCCACGTGGTTGGTTAGCTAAAATGGAGGGTATCCTACACTTATATCGTATTCCTGAAGCCAAAAAATTTTCTTACGCCTCTTCCAAATTGGGTACAAAAGCTTACCAATGGTTCTCTTGGTAGCAACATCAACATAATCATCCCATATTATGGCCTGAATTTAGAGATATTTTCCTCAAGATATTTGATGAAGGTAGTTCTTCTTCCTACATTGTTCGCCTATTGGGTCTCAAACAAATTGGTTCTATCCAAGATTATGTTTCAGAGTTCACAAGTCTTCTCACTTACACGAAAGAAGTAAATGCTTCTGTGGTGGTTTCTACCTTTCGACATGGTCTAAAAGAAAATATTCAACTCGAAGTGGACTTACATGATCCATACACTTTGGATGAAACTATAAGGATTGCTAAGCTTGCTGAAAAGAAGTTTCAAAATTGGACATCTTCTAGATGAGACTCTAATACACGTCCTCAATATCACAACAATTCCTTCCACAAAAATGAACAACCATCAAGATATTTTTGCTATAAATGTCACAATCATCATCCAAGAGATCAAGCATGTGTACCAAGACAAACCTTTCAAATAGAATACGATAATAAGGATGAAGAAGATGAAGCAGAGGATGTCAATCAGCCAGAGTCACCCATGTATGCAGAACAAATAGATAATAATGAAACAATACCAGAAGAGGATACTATGGCTATTTCAGTGCATGCTCTCATGGGATTAACAACTCACCATACAATTAAGGTACCAAGATTTATTAGGCATAAAAAAATAAATGTGTTGATTGATTCAGGTAGTACTCATAACTTTATTGACATCAAGACTGCTAAAGCATTGAACTTGCACATTAATTCTTCCAATCAAGATAAGTTTCAAGTTTTAGTTGCAAATGGAGGAAATGCTCAATGTATTGGTAGAACATCTTCAGTTTCAATACAAATGGGAAGTTACACATGGTGAGGAACTCTCTTCGTTATGAGTTTGGGAAGTTCAGATGTTATTTTGGGTGTTGAATGGCTAGAACAACTCGACATTGTTAGTTTCAACTTTCGAAAACTATTTGTGGAATGGAAAGAAAATGGGAAGACTATTCGACTCCAAGGAATTCAAACTCCACCATCATAGGTAGTGAGTTCTCACAGCATGGAAAAAATATTAAGGAAAGGAGGTTATGGATTCATAGCTCAAATCAATTACATGGAAGTGCAAGCACAAGATACCCTGGTAATTCCCTCAAAGGATCTTCAAGATATTGTGGCTAACTATGATGAAGTTTTCAATGAACCAAAAGGGCTCCCTCCCAAGCGATCTCATGACCATGCCATACATCTTGTCCCTGGAAGTCTCCCTCCTAATGTACATCCTTATCGATACCCTCAACCTCAAAAAATAGAAATTGAAAATATTGTCCAAGAACTATTAGAACATGGAGTCATTCGTCATAGCACTAGTCCTTATTCATCACTAGTGGTGTTGGCCCGTCGTAAAGATAATTCTTGGCGTATGTGTCCTGATTTTTGGCCCCTCAACAAAATCACAATCAAGGACAAGTTCCCTATCCCTATCATAGATGATTTATTAGATGAATTGCATGGTGCTAAATTCTTCACAAAATTGGATCTACGTTCAGGTTTTCATCAAATCAGAGTAAGAGATGAGGACATTCCCAAAACTGCCTTTCGTACTCATGAAGGTCATTATGAGTTCTTAGTCATGCCTTTTGGTCTCACCAATGCCCCCTCCACCTTCCAAAGTCTCATGAACCATGTCTTTCATCCATTTCTTTGCAAATTTATCTTAGTCTTCTTCGATGATATTTTAATATATAGTAAATCATGGAAGGATCATTTGATGCATGTGGGGAAAGTTCTTCATGTTTTACATAAGGAGAAACTTTTTGTCAAACGCTCCAAGTGTTCTTTTGGTGTTCAAGAAGTTGAATATTTGGGTCATATAGTTTCTCATGAAGGTGTTAAAGTGGATCCTAATAAAATTAAAGCCATTCAGGATTGGCCTTTACCCAAAACCATCAAGAAACTTCATGGTTTTTTGGGCCTTATAGGTTACTATCACAAGTTTATTCATAATTATGGTAAAATTGCAGCTCCTCTCACCACCCTCACAAAAAAGGATGCCTTTCATTGGTCGGATGTGGCCACTCAAGCATTCATGGCACTCAAGGAAGCTATGTGCACTACTCCAGTTTTGGCAACTCTAGATTTTCACAAACCATTTGTTATTGAATGTGATGCTTTGGGAATAGGTATTGGGGTAGTATTAATGCAAGATGGTCATCCCTTGGCATTTGAAAGCAAGCAAATTTTAGGTAAAAATTTGGGAAGGTCCACATATGAGAAGGAAATGTTGGCTATTCTACATGCAGTCGAGAAATGGAGACACTACTTAATCAGTAGTCGTTTCATCATAAAAATAGATCATAGTAGTCTCAAGCACTTTCTAGAACAATGCTTTTCCTATCCAGAGCAAAACAAGTGGCTGACAAAGTTATTGGGATATGATTTCATTATCGAGTATAAGAAGGGCAAAGAAAATATGGTAGCAGATGCATTATCTCATAAATATGAAGATGAAGTTTCCATCAATGCCATTTCGGGTCCTTGTTCTCAATGGGTTTCTCAGCTCCAAGAAGAATGGTTGGTGAACACTGAAACTACTCAAATTATTCAAGATTTGATTCTAGGATCATCCAAGCATCCTCATTTTTCATATAGTGACAAGGTGTTAAGAAAGAAAGATCGCATTTACATTCCACAAAGTTCCATTATTAAATCCATGATCCTTGAAGAATCACATGCTTCTCCATCAGCAGGGCACTCAGGATTTTTGAAGACATATATGTGGGTAAAACAATCCTTTTATTGGAAAGGATTGAAATATGATGTCAAGATATTTGTTGCCGAATGTGAAGTATGCCAACGCAATAAGGGTGAAACAGTCAAATCTCCAGGACTTCTTCAACCATTACCAATTCTTGACCGCCAGTGGGAACACATATCAATGGATTTTATTGAAGGTCTTCCCAAATCAGAAGGTAAAACAATGATTTTTGTGGTAGTGGATCGTCTCTCCAAGTATGCTCACTTCAATGCTCTACAACACCCATATTCAACAAGCAAAGTGGCTAAGGTATTTATGGACTCCATTTTCAAGTTACATGGAATACCCAAAAATATTGTAAGTGATCGTGATCCCATATTTACTAGCAATTTTTGGCGAGAATTATTCCATCTTAGTGGTACCAAATTAAATATGTCTTCTGCATACCATCCTCAAACAGATGGCCAAACTAAAATTGTTAACAAATATTTGGGTACCTATCTACGATGCTTTGCTCAAGATAAGCAGTATCAATGGAGTCACTAGCTTTCATTAGCAGAATGGTGGTACAACACTTCGTACCATTATTCCATCAAGATGTCCCCATTTGAAGCATT